>JABNMW010000006.1:0-2400000 GCA_013461505.1 Ramularia coccinea
CCTAACCCTAACCCTAACCCTAACCCTAACCCTAACCCTAACCCTAACCCTAACCCTAACCCTAACCCTAACCCTAACCCTAACCCTAACCCTAACCCTAACCCTAACCCTAACCCTAACCCTAACCCTAACCCTAACCCTAATAAATAATAGATTAAAGGATAAATCTATTATCTTATTAAATAGAAAGATTACTTTAATAATAAAAATATATAGGAACTTACTAAGTACTTAAAGAATTACTAATAGCTTATTTAATAGTTCTATTAAAAAGGTTTAATTTAGACTATATAGTAGTTTAATTAAGGATTTTTATAGTACTTAATAACTATATATTACCTATTACTTACTATTTCTTAAGAATAGCCTTCTTTTAGGAATAAATACTATCCTCCTTATCTACCTTATGTATACTATACTTAAATAACTTAAAAATATATTTCTAAAGTATGTTATATTACTTCTATAAATAAGATAAATAACTTAAAATTTTCTAAAGATTCTTCTTAATCTTTTCAAGATTTATCTTAATATACTTTTACTTTTTAGCAAAATATTGTACTATAGAAGTTAGAAAATACTAAAAATTTATAATATATTAAGAACTTATAAGATAAATTTATGCTTATATTGTTATATATTTAACTATAATGAATATACTTTTTATATTATAAAGAAATATTATTTATATAATATACTAATTAATACTTATAATAGTATTAATATAGCATAATATTATAACTATTTCTTTCAATTTTATTAATAAAAGCTTAATAATTAGTAGTCTTTTTAGATAAATATTTAGATATATAATCTAGTATAATAGTTAATTAAAGAAAAAGGGAGAACTAGGGAACTAATATTTATAGGAATAGTGCTTATATATAGTTTTAAAGATAAAAACTAATAGAAAGGAAATATTATATTATAACCTAATATATAGCCTATATATAACAAAAGAGAACTATATTTTTTTTTAATAATGAACTTATTAAAAGGAATATATATAAGTATTATATTTATTACTTATATTAAATTACTTTAGCTTACTAATAATCTAAAACTAAGGATTATTAAGATCATAATTTTTATAATATAAGCTTTATGAGCTACTAACTATATATATACATTCTTAAGATACCTATAGTAAGAGCTACTTTTAGCTCCTTAGCTATTAATAACATAGTCATTGCTTAACTACCTCTAATTCTAATCTAGTACCTAACTATAACATAGATAACTCCTTGTACTTATTGTTCAGTTTATACACCTAGTTTGACTAGTTCATACCCGACTCTGCATCTCTTCTACCCTGTAGTTGAGCCCAACCGTCACATATATATTAAGTATTAATTTTAGTTGTATATAACTGAATAGTAACTATATTATACTTACTATATATTATTAAGTATTATAAATTATATATTTATATATATTAAATATTACGAACTAGCCCTGTACACCTAGGCTATGGCCTATATAAACACTTACTGACATTTACCTAACAGAACATAGAGACTACGAAAACTTTGCGAGTCTGCATTAGACTCACGTTTCCCCCTTTCTCTTCTTTATAGTTAGATAAACTTAAACAAGGCCTCCTCTCTACAGCCCTTAAGGACCAGCCTTTTACATTAAGTATTGATTTTAGTAATGTATAATTGAATAGTAACTGTATTATACTTGCTTTGTATTATTAAGTATTATATATTATATATTAATTTAAGTATTAATTTTAGTTATATATAACTAAATAATATTTAGTATTATACTTACTTCTTGTATAAATATCTTATATAAGTTTAGTTATATATAACTAAAATATACTTTACTTAGCACTACTTTTCTTATTATATATAAATTATAGTTTAAAAGTTGATTTTAATTATATATAACTAGACTAAGTTTATATAAACTAATTTATATTAACCTACTTATTATCTCTTTAAGGTACCCTTAATATAAGAAAGTAGATCTATATAGATATAGACCTTAAAACATTGGATATAAGGTACTTATAAGAGTGTTTACTTACACTTTAAGAGCCTTAAGTCATACCTACTAGGCTAGTTCTAGTAGGAACTCAATAAAATCCCAGATTCTGAGTTTATAAAAAATTGCTTTTAGTAAAATTAAATCTATCTCTAACCCTAACCTTACCTTACAAAGGCTCAGGACCCCTAGAATATTCGCTATCGACTAGTGACATGTGTCTAAGTCCCCTAGTAGCTAATGTGCAGCATCTAAGGCGTCGCATTCCATTCTAAGACATATTTCTTTAGAAATGCGTATCCTCCCTGATCGTTACAATCTGTCTAATAATATCACCGAAACTTGACGATGTTGAAAGCCTATTCACTCACTTCGTTTATACATCAAGTCTCATGAAATCCTGACAGATCGTAGGTACATATATGCGTTATAACCTCTTTTTAAAAGAACTTAGTAGATACAGGGCTGATCTGGTCCATAGATCCAGCCATGGCGCAGGCTGGGCATGCTCGTCTCTGTAGGATGTGAAGCAGCATACCTCCTATTCATACCTTAATATCGCCCTAAGGACGCGGGTAGACAAAGGAATGTGCACAGGTACCCCTGTATGCGACTGTTATGCACTTCTTTACTTCTTGGAGCTGGTCGGGGGCTGGTAGGAGATCTTGGGGTGAGACCTGCCGCGACGCGCACTACATACCTCGACCCTGGGGAGATGTCTCATAATTACTCTATCGACTACAGATATCTAGATAGAGAATCAAAGGCGTGTAAATGAGACTATAAAGCCTACACCGTTTCAAGAATAAAAAAGCAAATCTGCATCTCTGCTCTAATATGTATATCAACATCTTGTCAATGGGCACCGTGGCCCTCTGCTCCTGTATCGCCCTGGCGGCGGCAGACTGGCTGGACTATTCCGATGAAGTTCCGAAAATCCACAAAAACTCTACAGAAGGAGACAAAAATTACGTCGCACCGTACTTCCCCTTGATTGGCTTCAAGCGTTTCGAAGGTAATCCCATTATGCGGCCGAATCCCAAGTATGAGTGGGAATCAACCTATCTTTACAACCCTTCGACTATTGTAATCGATAGCAAGATTTGGATGCTTTACCGTGCCCAAAATAAGAACAAAACATCAGTCATTGGTCTTGCTTGGTCTGAAGACGGATACAACTTTACACGCTACACTAAGCCAGTGATGACGCCGACAGAGCCCTTTGAGCTTCACGGAGGCTGTGAAGACCCCCGAGTTATTCGCGTCAATGGCACCTTCTACATGACTTATACCGGCTACGATGGCAATATTGCCCGACTTGCTATTGCCACTTCAACAAATATGGTTACCTGGAAGAAGCACGGTCCTATTCTCCCAGATGTGAACAACGCATTGTATAAATGGTCCACGCACAAGAACACCTATAGGCCACGAACTGGATGGAGCAAGGCTGGGTCTATTGTGAATGAGAAGATGCCGGACGGCAAATATCTTATGCTATACGGAGATTCGCAGCTATACGCAGCTAGGTCAGAAGACCTTATCCACTGGGAATATAAGAGGGATTCCCTCCCTTACGCCAAGAAAGTCAATGACTGGGAGCAGAGCCTCATAGAATCCGGACCACCTCCTATAAAGACACGAGATGGGAAGTGGATGCAGATTTATAACGGCATGGCTACAGGACTGGGGGGGTACAAACCTACGCAGTATAGCACGGGCGAGTTCCTTTTTGACCCTGTAGAGAACCCGAATGGACCACCCACCTCGAGGTTAGAGGTTCCGCTCTTGCAGCCCGAGACAGTTGATGAAGTTGAAGGGCAGGTGAACCTTGTTGTGTTTACTGAGGGTCTGGTGCAGTACCAGGGAAAATGGTTCATGTACTTTGGACAGGGCGATACCAGCTTGGGCGTTGCTGTAGCCGATGTCCAGCCCGAAGGTGACATTGATGCTTAGACCTATACCGTTATTTTGAGGCGTGTACATGCAATTCAAACATATCGAATATATCTAAAATTAAACATAACTTTTGATATGGATATGACCTCCAATACGGTCATTCGCCGAGCATAAGGTCTAGAAAAGAGGAGAATGAGTAATGACTCCGCAACACGACGCCGAAGTCCGACAGCCTTTGTGCAATAGACTAAGAACCAAGCTTCGGAAATCCAGCTAACACTAAAAGAACACATCAAAATGTCAGCAGGACCGAACTTCCATGTTGTGCCACATCCAGGCCCGAAAGAGCTTTTGGCCGTGCAGTTACTGTACTCATCCCCTGGATCCTAAGCCGTACAAATTCTGGTAGCGGCCTATTGGCAACTGTAGGAGCACCTTTGGTTGTTGGAGCGCCTTGTGTTCTGGCTTTGTTTGCTGAGGTGCCTTTTGTCTCCAAGGCCTCTGTCTATAAATTGGTGTGTCTGTGGCCACCAGTCGTGGCCGTGTTCTAGCGTTGAAGATGGAAATGTCCGCGCCCTCTTCTGTCCTTCAGGCGACTTGCGACTGAGCATCGTCTTTCCACCTTCTGTGGAGCGGCCTGTATCCTCCCTTCAGTGGGATCCACCATAGGTCTTGGTGCCCGCCAATGTTGAGATGTTTGTGTCCGCCGGCTTATTGCTGCAGCCTCTGTAGGCGGCTTCCATCAGTACCAAGGTTGCGCGGTCTCTTTCCTGTCGGCGGCTCTTGTATGTGAGCAGGTCGTGTACCAGCGAGCATCCTAGCTGTGAGCGCCTTCTGTTCTTGAGCACCTCCGATCCCAAAACGTCTGTCCCAGCTGCGGCCTGCGAAGCGTGCTCCGAAATAGACTGCGTTTGATTTGACACACGTCAGAGACTGTCCGCTTCTTCCTGCTTATGCGCCCTTCATCTCTCGCATGATCTCTCATCTTCAACGTATGACGAATGCGATGAACTTCTTCTACCTAGTCCAGTACTATCGCCGTGTACCCGGCTCAGTCATGATAAAGAAGGCCTTTAACTATCAATAGTCTAGCTACCTTGATACCAGCTAGCAGCGGATAAGACGTCTAGTATAATAGGCTATTGTCTTACATTGGTCAATCATAACGTTAATTGTGCTAAGTAAGCACATAATCTTCTACTCATTATGATAAAAGCTGATAATATCTATGTCACTCTCCTATTCCCTTTAACCTAGGTTTAGATCTATCTATAGTTTACTTCTTGTACTTATGATCATAGTTTTTAATATATTTTAGTAAATATACTTATAGGTCTTGAGCTATTATATATATTCTAACTATAGGTTTATAGCTACTAGTAATATACTACCTAGTGCTTTAGTGTATATATAAGGCTTGTTCTATACTATAACCTATTTTTATATTATTATATAACAATGTTAATATACTATTAAGTAGTAATATTTACTAGATCTAGCCTTTTGCTCCTTTTAGTAATACCTTTAGCTAATAGATTAACACTCCTCAGTAAGGGCTTACCTTACACCTATTATAGCTTAGACTCTCTTGCGACCTTAAACTATCTGCTAGCATATCATAACCTAAAGAATCGCTAGTATGCTACATTCTCTCTTTATAGTAGCCCTAATCTTACCTTAACTGCCACCCTCTTGCGCTTTAGACTTAATTTAATCTACCCTATGATTATTAACTTAGCTATAAGTATTCTAATAATATCCCTAAACTATCTATTAGTGCCCAGCAATGTACAGACACTAGCAATATTTTAGCCTATCTATCTTTAGCATTACTAGCTATATAATATAATTAATAGACTGTAGTGGGAGGCAAAAGCTAATTAGCTAGGCCTAGTCCTGTATAATATCTAGCTAGCCTAAGATAGTCTTTGTAACAGATAGATCACAGAGTGTTATGACCCTTTATGCGGCCTTCACGTGCCTCCCAGACACCCCCACCTTTTCCTACCTATCACACACCGATCATCCAAACGATCGCCCACTGATCGCAACTATCATCAAGCTATCACGAACATGATCGCTGGACAAACCAGGCGATCACCTAGTATATATACGCATCCTTATGATACCTATAGTAAGAGCTACTCTTAGCTCCTTAGCTATTAATAATATAGTTATTGCTTAACTATCTCTAATTTTAATCTAGTACCTAACTATAATATAGATATTTTCTTATACTTATTATTTAGTTTATATACCTAGTCTAACTATTTCAACTATGCTTATGTTTTAATTAGTTACCTTATAATAGTTAATTAACAAGTATATACACTAAGTCTCCTTTATATATATGCCTCTTCTTTGTTTTATTCTTCCTTATCATATTATACAATACCTTATGCATTGTTTTACTCTCTTATTATCATTCCTCCTCCTATTAATCATCACTACTTTGCTACTTTTTTATTATAGCTAATAATAACAATAATACTATTCGTTATTGTACCGCAGGTTAAGCAGGTTCAAGAGCAGACTATAGTCCCTCTAATATCTCCTACGCTGCGCGAGATGCTCGATCCGATGTGCTCTTGCTAACTCGGGGTTCTCATCGCATCTAGCTGGATCTCAACGCTGCCTAGAGCCCGGACTACAGACCTAGCTCAAGGTTCTCGTGGCTCAAGGGATACTTCTAGAGGCCGGCGAACAACAATCGAGGTCCAGATCCCTAGCCAAAAGCTAGGCCGAGCTTCTAAGCCTAGATCTCCTAGCCCTAGGGTTCGCCAATCTAGCTCAGTAAGCCCTAGCAAGGACTAGCCTTCTAGCTAGGATCCAGGCTGCTTCCAGCCCCCGAGCCTAGACCTATCAGACCGATCTAGATCAGCCAGTACAGATGAACCAAGATCTGGGTCAGCCCCAGCTAGCTCAGACCAATCCAGGCCAGCTAGCCCAGATCAACCTTGGCTAGAGACTATACCTCAATCAGACCTCTCTAAGCCATCTAGTCCAAGCCCATCTAAGCAGCTACTAGATCAACCACCTAGGTCTGGTAGCCGGCTTCCTAGATATCCTATAGCAAAACTAGGAAGCCTAGGGCCTCGCCAGCGGCTATCTAGAACACCCTCGCCAACCACAACTAGGCCGTAACCAGACCTAGGGTCCGGGCTAGCCCAACACTCTTGTCAGCTAGTAACGGCACTCTAGCCTCTCTAGATGCCTTGTTTGAGGAGGCCAGGCAACAAGTGTGACGGTTGGGCTTAACTACAGGGTAGATGAGATATAGAGTTAGGTATAAACTAGTTAGACTAAGTATATAAACTAAATAATAAGTATAAGGAATTATCTATATTATAGTTAAGTACTAGATTAGAATTAAAGGTAATTAAGTAGTAACTATATTATTAATAACTAAAGAGCTAAGAGTAGCTCTTACTATAGGTATCTTAAGGATGTATATATATAGTTGATAGCTTACAAGGCTTATGTTGTGAGAGTTGTGATCTTAGTGATCCTAAGTTCTTAGATCACTGGCAAGCCAAGGTGATCTAATGTGAGTAGTGGACACAACACTCGCATATATCCCTTCTAATAGGTTCATTGCCGAAAGATTGTCACGTGCGGGCCGCATATCAGGTCGTAACAGGTGGTGGCTCGGAATTAATTACAACCCACTGTACTAGGGGTTATCTCTTAGCTTAGATTACACTACTGCCTAACCCTGTGCCTACGCTACCTTAGATTGACCTGAAGGCTTTTCGTGCGGTTAGCATGGGGTTGGCTTAGGCCAGCTAACCCTGTGCCCATAACATCCTGAATTGACCTCAATAGTATTAACTCGAAAATAAGATTACGTTTAATTATACCTATAGTAATAACTCAAGAATTAAATCATACTAAATAGCACCTAGGCTTGTGTATTATGCAACTGTTGTTTAGTCCAAGCCTTAGAACGCGGGGCTCGGCAGCTTCTACGAGAATTGCATCCGTAACGCAATCGCTAGCTAGTCTCGTATACCTACTTTGCAGTATGTATATGTGTGTGTGTATGTTTCAGTTGCGAGACTCCTTTCTAAGGCTTTGAACACTACGATTGTGATAGCCTGATCGCCTGGCTGCCTGGTTGTAAAATTAAGGATGCTGCACAGGCCTTCAAAACGTGCATTAAGACACAGTAATCATCCCCTTGAAACAAGCACTAACTGTGATTATTACCTATTAAGCTAACAGCAAAGCTCAATGCATAAACTCGGTTTCTATAAATATATACCCCTACCTTATTAAATAGACGAATCCTTCTAGTGCTGAATTGGATCAATTTCTCCATTTAATCTCCTTTAGCGTGTTTACTAAAAGTACAAGCAAAAGTATATGAGGACGAGCTTGCCTAGCTAGTGAAACCTATACGGAGTGGGAGGTTTACTGCTACTTTAAACATTACAATTATATCTCATATCCGCTCTACCTGATCGTTACCTTAGTTACTTCTGGTTTCTATCATCTTTAATATGCGTTTCGTGCTACTTTCGCTAGTGGTGACAGCCACGTTGGTTGCTGCAGGGAAATGCGGCTGCAATACAGACAAGATGGGCGTTGGCGACCAGTGTGGTTGGGATTTTGACGCTGATGAGTGTTATATTTGCATGGGAGACGGAGCCGAATTTGGCGACGTCAAATACCCAGACTGCGAACACACGATTTCCTTCCGTAAGTTGAGTAGAGGTCTTGGCGGAAGATACAGTTGCTAACATCCACTGCGCAGATTGCGGCTTTGGTTGCGACGGAACTTGTCAGAAGACTACTTGCATTGACATTTGAACGATCTGGTTGATAGCATAGCCTATCGTTGTGTGAGGTGCTAAGTAATCAAAGTATTGATTTCCTACGACTTGGGATTAGTATAGTCTAGGAACGTACGCCTAAAATATATGGCATAAAACCTTCAGGGGCTTAGCTAGCACGGCCGCTATCTCGGCTGTGGCATCCTCTGAATCTGAGTGTGGTGTGATTACCCCCGAGATATCCTACCCTTTTCCCTTTAGGGATATTTAATGCACATAAGATATATGCGATGATAAAGAATAGTAACTTCTTACCTATACTAGTGCCTAAGTATAAACAATACCTAGATCTATAAAGGAAGTAGCACTGTTCAGTAATAGATAGTGAGAGTGCTAGCTTATATATTGAATTATAGCAATCAGGATATTACATTAGATAACATGAATTTAGCTCCTTATAATCATTCGGTTACTGTTAAGTGCTCTTTGTTATAGATATCAAAGTTGGACATCAGAGGTAGAAGTGTTGAAGCGGAATTTTATACCCTTAGAAATAATGGGTCTGAATATCTACATACTCTAGCTACAGCTGACTCACAAACTTGCTAGGTGGGCTTTGCGTCATCACGACCGGAGTGAAGCCTATTTTGCATGTATATCTATTGCATTTAGTCGTTCGTGGTGTTGCATGAGTTTGGCAGCCAATTGGCTGGGAAAAGGGCGGGCAATTGGTGGCTGGAGCAACAGAGCTTTGACCGTAAGTCGTTGAGCCAAAGTTTGAGCCCCGTGTCAGGCTGCACCATCTCCATATTGCTCCCCACCCGGCTTCGTATTTTGCGTACAGTAACTTGTCTGTACTAGCTACGAAAAACTAAAACACTATTCTTCTGAATAGTCAGATTCTTATCAGAAGGAATGTCAAGAACCTCTCTGCTGCCATCCTTATGGCCCCCATTAAGCTAGATAGCTATGTAACGATACACGAGGGCGAGAACAGACATGCCTAGGGTTGTCGTAGATATAGCAAAGAATCTACGCTTGTCTGAAGTCTCACCTTGGATTGGAAAGTGGAGGAACAGAAAGACTACATACGAAAAGTATATAATAAGAAAACAGTTCCCGATGCAGCGCTACTTACATGCATAAATTAGCCTCAGCCGTGGCTACCTTTTCTATGATTTGGATTCTAACCTCTATTTCTAAAAAGCTATCAGCCATTTCTATTTCCTATCGAAGTTGCTATTTGTAGACTTTGCAGATATAGTTGGATTTGTTCTTGTCGTGTGTCCTGCTACTGTTTCTCCACGACGGGAACCTTCAATTGTAGCTTTGACAAGCCCTTCGGTAATTAGGAAGCATACTATAGTGAATTCAATCGACTTCGAGGGCCAGAATTATGTCTTCTTTTTCCTTTACAGCTATGTCAGACGGTGTAAGGCGTTTCCAACCTTCTCTAGAAAGACTACTTGGAGCTGTCGTCGGTAGCATCGGTATGTCCAGGATTGACAATTATCGTAGTAAAGCCACTACATCCAGACACCATTAGTAAATCATAGCCCGGAAAGACGGTTGGACTACTACTTACATTGAACATTTGACGGCAGTGCAAAGGCGTTCATCGGATGAGAAGCCAGCGAGGCATCCACAATCTACTCAGGCTTCTGCGTCCTTCTCCCTCATTCAATGAGTTTTGTAGCTCTTTGACATTTGCAACTTGACCGACAATCGTGATATCTTTCCACAGAGCTCTTCGTGACAACTCATTGCTTTCGCTACTGCCTTGCCAATATCAAGGCACGCCACATACCATTGCTTGGTTTTGCAAGTAAGGATCCCATGGCGCTGAGGAAGAAGAACCGACCAATACCTGGAGGTGGGATCACCTCCATGAATCCTACAGGGCGGATAACTGTCCAAGATAGGCCAGAAGCGAGATACTTTTCAAGCTTGAACTTGGTGTAGAGATTGTCAACAGATTGAGCGATGTCAGCACCAGCGACCCAGGAGAAGACAACATGCTGAACGACTTATCTGAGTCAGTATGGATTAGTCCCAAAAGGAAACTCATAGAGTCACACCTGCTTCTTTTGCGGCCTCTAGGAATGTGCGGCCTTGGTCTAACTCTCCTTGAATGTCGTCTGGTCCGCGAAAGTCCGTGACCAAGTATGCTGCATCAGCATCCTGTAAAGCAGCAACTAAGCTTCCCTTATCCCTCAATTCGCCTTCGACTGTCTTGACTCCACGGCTTGTTAGCCCCTTTGCTTTAGATGAAGATGAATCGCGCATTATCGGGCTTGCCAAAATGAAAGGACCACAACATCCACGACACTTCTTTGTTCCCAATTGTTACCTTCTCAACTAAAATGTTGATTTTCACTACTATTCTTTATCTCCTTGCAGTTGCAGTAACCGCTTTGGCGCCGGAGTTGTGGGTTAGCATTAGTGACTATCCAGGAGTCAAACGCACTGCGAAAGATGTAGCCCATGATTTTGGACGTATCACCGGACGAAATGGCGCTGTCAAAGTTAAAGAATGCCTTACTAAGTCTTCCAAGCCTCTCATCATTGCCGGCACTGTTGGCGACTCTGAGTTAATTGCTGACCTCCTATCTAGAAAAAAAATTGATGTTTCGGACATCAAGGGCAAATGGGAAGCATATACTTCTGTGCTAGTTAAAAGTCCCGTCCCTGGCATCCCCTGGGCTCTCGTCATCGCTGGCAGTAACCTTCGGGGTACTATCTATGGCCTTTATGATATCTCAGAGACGATTGGAGTCTCTCCCTGGCATTGGTGGGCTGATGTTGCACCGAAAGCAAAGAAGAATATCTTGGTCAGAGATATACAGAGAGTCCAGAAAGAACCCTCGGTAAAATTCAGAGGGTTTTTTCATCAACGATGAAGCTCCTGGATTATCATCGTGGGCGTCCACCAATTTTGGATCTCCGTCATCAACTCGGAATTTTATGCTCATGTTTTTGAGCTTCTGCTTCGCCTTAAAGCAAACTACCTTTGGCTGGCGATGTGGGACAGTGGCTTCTACACTGATGATAAAGAAATTGGGCCACTGGCAGATGAATATAGCATATTCATAAGCACGAGTCATCATGAGCCTATGGCCCGATCGGAGCAAGAGCAGCAGGCTGAGGTCGAAGGGCCATGGGATTGGAGGTCAAATAAGGACGAAGTCACAGAATTCTTCCAAAGGGGAGCACAGCGAGGTCCTCAGTGGACACTGTCTATACGATGGGTATGCGAGGGGACGGAGACGCTCAAAACCCAGACCTCATAGCTAAAGACCTCGAGGAAATCATCCAAGTTCAACAGTCGATTCTGTCGGACGTTTATGAAACAGATGACCTTCTTGATGTGCCTCAAGCCTGGGTTCTATACAAGGTTCGCACTACTACACTACTAGAGGACCGTTTAAAGATCACTCTTACTAACTCGCTAATTATAGGAAGTTGGAAAATACTATCGGAGTGATATGAAGGTTCCTGAGGACATAATTCTACTGTGGGCAGACGATAACAGTGGGAATCTCTTACGCACTCCCTACTCTAATCAGACCGACCGCGCCGGCGCTGGGGTCTACTACCACTTCGATTATGTCGGGATACCGCGAAATTACAAATGGATCAATACCATTCAACTAATCAAGACATGGGAGCAAATGCAGCTTGCGTACGAGAAGGGAGCTCGGAGTCTTTGGATTGCGAATGTTGGAGACATCAAACGATTGGTATGTAAACTGCACATTCTTCTGTCCCTTCAGGTGCCTTTAGTCAGACTTCTCATTTTATTAATAGGAAATACCAATGAGTCGCTTTCTAGACATGGCATATGACATGGATAAACATAAGAAGCCCGAAAGCTTGACAACATGGCTACAACGCTGGGCGACACAACAGTTTACCTCCGCGGTTGCCGACACTACCGCCAAGATCCTTGACACCTATGGCATGCTGATTGTTCGATGCAAATACGAGCTTCTCAGCAGGGACCCTTTTGCTTACAGGACTGAGTTTTACGATAAAGCTGAGAATGTCCTTGATGAATGGGTTGATCTACTTTCTTTAACTCAGGACACCTACGATATTCTGGATGAGAAACACCAGGATGCATTTTTTCAGATGGTTTTGCATCCAGTTCTTGCAGGGAAGACAGTTGTTGAGATGTACATCAAAGAAAACCTCAACAGATGGCGTTACAGGCAGCGACGTACGAGTAGGGATAAGCTCGCCAACAATGTTCAGCGTTTATTTCAAGAGGATACCGAAGTGACTGAAAGATGCCCCTCTGTCAATAACGGCAAGTGGGACGAGATCCTTCAGCAGGTACACATTGGTTATGATAACTAGAACGATCCCAAGGAAAATATCATGCCCGCTGTCAAATACCATGAGAAGGATAACGTCCCGAAGTCCGGGATCATGGGTGTCAGTGTGCAAGGCAGTGGCAAGAGCTCGCCCGGTGACCCAGATCCAACTCTACTCTCTGTTGATCCTTATCTACCCGAACTATCTGGATATATTCACACGGGACAATGGGACATTCAGCTTTTCCATAAATGTGAACGCTTCTTACGTTAGCGTGGCCAACGAATCGACGTGGAGCCAATTGATGAAGATAACATCTCCACGGTCACGGCAATCCTACCTGTTAACGAGACTTCCGTTCCCGTTTCATTCGAAGGATACGTAGAGTCTGGTGGCTTGGTCTCTATCGAAGCGGAGCACTACGCGGAAGCAGAGGAGAAAAACGGCCTGTCCTACGTCAAACTTCCTCATTTTGGCCGTACTCTGTCGGCGCTGAAGCTATGGCCTGTCACCGCTGAGTCCCAAGACCCTTCCACTGCGCCAAAGCTTACATATTCATTCCATTCATTCACCTCTAATGCTGAAGCAGGGATCGTCATCTTCCTTGGAGCTTCTATTAATCATGATCCCTCGCACCCCCTTCGCTTTGCCTTTGCAATAGACAACAGAGATCCTGTCACGGTGGCACCTGTGCCAGAAGCACCTATGGGGTCGACCCCGAGTGGCTGGACGGAAGCTACGGTCGCAGGAGGTTGGACCTCTTTCACAACAGTTGAGATTACATCGGGAAGTCATGAACTTTCCTTATGGCTACTAGAGCCTGGCGTGGTTGTTCAGAAGATTGCCATCGACCTCGGTGGGTTCGAGAAGAGCGGACTTGGGCCTCCTGAGACCAAAAAGGTGTGAGAATATCTAAGTTCAACTCCAAGAGTATGTGTTATTTTATGTATTGAAAAGTAGCCCTCTTAAGTAACGTGCAATTGGGGAAAGTCCTCTTTAATATATTGATTCTAAAACTTCTGGAAGTATCTGGCTTTAAGACTTAACGCTGCTAGTACTAAGATAGCTATAGTGAATAACCTCTTTTTGCTATAAAAGTACCATTATGGAATAGGTGGAATTACGGTGAAGGCTTTTAAGTGCTATCAACTGTAAATTGTGTGACTCAACTATCTGCATTTATTTTGATCTCGGTCTTTAGCATTACACACGCAGGTGAAATGTGGAAGCAAGAGGCAAGGCCTCCGCCTTTGGACACTGGCAACGGTTAACAGAATGCCGAGTCACGGAGCAAGAATTGGCCTGGGGCTAAAGAGACTAGCCTGTATATGATATAATAGTAGCTACACACGCAGTAGCTGGCAATAGCCCCCCTTTTCTCGTTTAGAAGAAATCAAGACTAGGCAGAGTACTGGGAAGGAGACGCACATTGAATGATTGATCAAATGGACGCAGAGCGCAACTAGACCAGCCAAGACCTCGCTGAACTGCTAAAGCGAAAACAAGTGAGGCTGAATCTACTATAGACCTCGTTGGCACGCGGCTGAGCAGACTTCAATCCACGTAGTTGGGCTAGCTTAAGCGTGACTACAGAGCTGACCGATCTGCTGTCTGTAAGGTATGTTATGCGCATCTCGTGCCTGATAGGCGGTGCCCTACACCGCTGGTCTGTGGTTTAGTATATAGTTAGTACGATTGATACGTAGACTTTTCTACAATGTACAAGTAGTAATATCAGAGAGTATTCAATGCAAAGTTTATTTGCACAACCTTGTTTGTGCATAATTGCGCAAGTCCGAGGGAGGAGCCAGGGTTATAACGCTTAGGGAAGTAAGAGTAGGCAGCGTTCCTAATTAGGGAATAAGTATTACACTTAGGGTTTCAAGCAAATTAAGGGGTACTGGGGTTATCATTTTCCAAACTACCCCTAAGCGATTTCTATCTCTTATTATTGAGCATAATAATCTTTCCGCTACCTTGATTCTCTATTGCAAAAGAGTATCCAAGCATTTGCGTACCATAAAAAAAATGTGGCAGAATTTGCCCATATGCCTTTTGATCCTCTTCTCTCTTGCCAGTGCACAGGCCTCAATATGGTGCGAAGATACAGATGCCTGTAAGTACTTCATTTCAATAACTACCATAGCAATTTTATTTCAGCTAACAAGCTACTCTAGCATTCTTCGAACTTAACATAGAGCAACTGAGCATCCATGTGAGCGAAACTATTAAAGATCTGGACGATGTTCTAAGCGGACCTAAGTCTAGCCTAGCAATAGCGCTTGGGCAGATCCTGGAGGACACTAACACTTACGAGAAATTAAAAACAGCCAAGGGGCATCTGCAGCGCGCAAAGAAAGTGCTATCAAAAGGAGTCTTTGATGGCAATGACGAAGCTTGGTTTCTTACACATCGAGCCAGGGATGGCGTTGTAAGTTAGCTTTCTTGATTGTCCAGATAGATTGCACTACCAAATTACTTACTAGTCTATTTTTGCAAATGCAAAGTTTCTCCAGTATGATAGGTGGCCTGATCACCCCGAATTTGCTTACTCTATTTTGACTGGCATTGCGGTACCTCTTGACGAGCCATGTATTGCCGTGTTCTCCGATGAATGGAATTCCACCAACCCCAGTGGCTGTCTAATGCCAGATGTTAACCGTCTTGAAGAGTTCCGAGACAATGGGGAAATCTTGGCAATAAACCCACTCCTACTAGAGAAATGGGAAAACGAGCCATTCACTGATCTTTTGGATACTCAGATGATCTGGGATATTGTGACCAACAGCGACTTATACAAGGCATACAATGCTACGCCAGCAAATCAGGTCTCAAAAGAATTATACCGCACACCTATCGACCTTTTAACAGCTGGACCGCAGCCAACGCTACTACATGAGGTTCGTACCTGACTATAATAGCAAGAGAACAAACGTAGCTAATAAATTGAGCAGTTCTTTCATAGTGTTCCGTTTGGTTCCTTACGCCATTCCATCAACCTACCCTCAGCAGGCTGGATAAACGTAGTATTGAATCATGATCCCGAAGTTGAGAAAGAGAACCATCCAGGTATGTAGTGAAAACCATCTTTACATATGAATGTCTTATTGATATTAATATGGTACCTTTTATCAGAGATTCTATCTATTATTATGATAATATGTCGAGTCTATCGTGCTGGATATGAGATTTATGTGCCCCACGGGACAGTACACAAGGCTAGGGGTGTATGAAGTGAAAATCATACAAGTCAATAGGAGTCACTAGGCTCAACCATACTAAGTTTTCCCTCCTGTATCATGAATAAATATCCTGAAACAGCAGGCCGCTTCAAAGTACAAGAGACCTTAACAATGACTTCCAATGTTTGGATCAGACCTATAAAGAGTTAGTCGGATTTTCGGAGTACCTTGGATATATACGTACAAGAGCTCCCGGTCCCCTTTTTTATCTCTCACTATAGGTGCACCTTGTAGCGGGCCATTGAAGGCCGTCCATACGATTAGCTACCCCTAGATATATCATGTTATGTTTACTACCACTGCTCTCAATATTAAAGTGCTATTTGCTGTTGCCACTACAAGCAACTATACAGTTATTAGAACATTAGTCCTTTGAAACATACTGTTAGTGAATCCCTAGTAAAGAATCTCAAGCAGCTCAAGATCATGCTTTGTAAGACTATATATATCGTCCTGAGTCGCTTTAGGACCTGACTTCTAGCAATTTTCAGACCCTCTAATGTTGAACCTAGCTTCTCCTAACCATAAACAAAGCGACTTGGTCACTTCTTGTACAGCAGAGGCTTCAAAAAGGTTAGCCTGTATTTATGTGTTAACGTCCCAAGTTATCCTATCTAGCACGCTATTAAAGGTTGCAAATATTTGGTCGTCTTGCTAACAATAGTGGTCATAGTTGGTTAATTCCATAATTATTCTTGTTAATAACTAAAGGCTAAAGTTCTTCGGCTTTGGACTTCTGCTAGGCATAGGTCCTATAACGTGAACTAGTCGCTGGAACGATTTTGCTAAGAATAAGTATCAATCAACATTTTGAGGAAAAGATAAGAGCGTGAAAATGAATCACTCAGAGCTTCTATTTAATGTATCAAGCTTATTGAAGCTGCCAGAATCTGTATCAAGATAGGTCTCATGGGAATAGGCCCGGCAAATAACAATTATAGCAGCTATCATCTCTATAACAAAGTTAGTAAAGAGTCTAGAAAGGGTTGTTACGTTTGTCTTTTATCTCTACTTTATCTTTTGACAAAACCGCCCTTTACTTACCTGGGTGATCCTCAAGTGGGTAGTTTGGGATTTCGTTCTTGATTGCTATCCAGCCACCTGAGACATGTTCTGGAGAATGCTGTAAGCTATTGCAAGGAAGACAATGCATAAGCTATTGGCATTTGATTAGTAAGAGGCAGGATAGACCATGACAAAACTACATACCTCATGTGCAATTGATAAGTAAGGTTCATTCAGCGCTAGATCCATAGGCACATATTGTGAAGTAGATGGTAGTTGATTCCACCACTCTTGGTCACTGAGCATTGCCCAATAGTCAGGATGGGCTTGGCGATCCGCGTCCCCATCTGCTGCCTCCTCTTCCCAGATAGCTAATTTGTCCAAATTGATAGTTATCCACTCGCCTCGGTTTGGGTACGTAGGTGATCTCCATATATGTCTGATTGTTTGCATCTCGCTTGATGACAATTGCGGGCTAAGTATGTTTTGGATGTGGTCGTGTGATTTATCATGATATACACCGGTGATTGAATCCCAAATTTCGTTATCATGATTTGGTGCATTGGTAAAAAATGCATCACTGCAAACAAATGTCTAAATAAATACATTAGTACACTAGTCGTAAGATCCTAGCAGTAATAATCATTTATTAACTTACCACACCATCTTTAGCCTCTAGTGAGAACCAGGTAGCGTGATGGCTATTTGAGATCCCCTGTTGAATAAAGTTATAGAGATTAGAAATATGGTCACGATCCTTTTTGATCTTGGTCATTTTAGAATCATCTCGAAGGATTTTCTTAAAGGTTGCCTCAAGCTGAGCATTTTCACCTGCTAAAACCTTATCAAGAACATCAATTGTATCATGAGCCGCATCTTTTAAGATCTGTAGTTGCCCAGCAGCCCAATCTAAAATTATCAGCCAGAGTTAATAGATTAGCATATGTAACTATTATCTTGTGATAGAGCAAGACTAAGGAGACGAGAGTGGAAATAGAAAAGCTCCTATTATGAAAGAAACCTTACCATGACATGGCGAATCGATCCAAAGTTTAGGTGCAGCGAATACTCTAGTTATAAGCGCAAGAAAGCATGTAGAGGTATTAAGCTTAGACAATATCATAGCTACTATAGCTTGTAGTAATTAGAGTTCAAGTAGTATAAAGAAAAGGTAATTCAAAAGTAAAAGGATATGAATGTGATATATTTAATAATATAAAGTAACAAAACAAGGGTTATATAAAAGTTGCATAAGTATGCAGAAAAATTTTAGTATTCAAGGGTCCTATGCATATAAATAGCTACTCTCTGTACTCTTGTCATCTATTTAGTGGAGAAACAAGAGCACTCCGACTCTTAGTTTTCAACTCTTACCGCACTAAGTATAATTTTATCATCCATGCCTATTCAAATTGAAGCATACTCGGACTTTCACTTCGTGTACTCGGACACTAGGCCCACATACATCTGCAGTACCAACGAGCTACTAGTACTATAACAGCATATTATATATAAAGTCGATCCAATAGCTACTTTATCCCCTGAAGTGAGTTTCAAGTAATCTTTAGCGATATTGGTAGAATATGTATCTCCACGTCGGTTGCCGCTCTTGCAATGGATGGGTATCGCAAGAAATTACAATTTCTTGAGGCTAAGAAGACTACGAAGAGGATCCGAGAAGGCCCCACAACATCATAGCCAACCCCGGAGAGCATCCTGCATAGGATCGGTGCTGTTTTCGATAATGTTGCATACTATTAAGAAGCAAGCAAGCAATTCTTCTATCCTCAATACGTCATAGGTTGTGGTTTATTAGATGACCCTGGACACCTTTCGAAAACGCACGTGTAAGAAGTATCCCAAGAAATTATAAAGTTACTTAGGATCACCAATATCTAACTATAATAAAATTACGATTATTCTTTGGGAGAAGCTCACTGAAGAGCACAACATACTTATATTTACCGCTACAACTTGGGCGTTCGGTACCTCAAAAATCGCACGCTTCGGCTTTTGCGGAAGACATAGCTGGATGATTCTAATTGCAGCGGTAGATAAGAATACATATCGCCTAAATTTGAGATTAAAAATCAAGATGAATGTGCTCATTCTTTACACCCTGAGAATACTAATTTCAGTCCTGAGGTAACTAATACTAATTCATACTGGAGTCGGGAGCATCATTTAGTAGGTTAAGACGAAAGAAACTACATCACAATAGTTAATAGCTAATAGTTATATTGTCTCACAGCTGGGCTAAAGACTTCTGGGTTAGCAGCGTATATCTAAGCCTGAGCCGTAGCTGAGGAGGCTGAGGAGGTTGAGATCTTTCCTACTAAAGATATACTTTCGGCCTTGGTAACATAAAAACTCTTAACACTACAAAGGAGGAAGCTGAAATCCTACACCAACAGCACAGAAAACGCTAACATATAAAGCGGTTCATTCTATCTTCGATGGTGGATATTGCTTTACCACACCAGGTTGGATATTCATAGATGGTTGCGGTGATGTCAGAGCGATCATTGTCAAAGCTGCCACATCTTCTAAACTACTAAAAAGTCCCCAAATCAAGGATAACGCGGACAGAAGAGCCGCACTCCGCTGCTTCTAGACAAGAACGAGATCATCGGATTGAAACTCGATGTTGAAAACGATGAACCCAGGTTGCCAGACGCCCCTGAGCCCGAAATAATCTCATTTCTATCTGCTGCCTACCCTGAAATCCTCCCTTTTATGAAGATAACGGACCATCAATTGACTGTCGTATTGAACACCGAAACAGCCGCCGAGACGCCTGAATCATCAACACCCGCCTCTTCTTCCACCGAAACACCAGTGACTTCTACCTCTTTGACCGCCCAGAGTATCGCATTAGAAGTTGAGCCTCAATCTACTAAGACAGAAAGACAGAGGAGCCTCGGCAAAGTTCTACCGTAGAGTATTTTTTTTTCAAGTTGATTGGAACTGAGCTGGTGCCTCCCTACCATAACCATAACTACTTTCCAACCCTAGAATATGCAAGGCGTCTATCGATAATTTACGGCTACATGAAAGGGTCCATGGCTATGATCACTCTCTACCATAATATGATCAGTTATTTCCGGATCCACAGCAACGGTCTAGGGTTGAAATAACTTTACCTTCGCGATGAGGTACGTGGAAACACGGCAAGAGGGTTCCTTTTTTGTCTTCACTGGTTGGACCGTTGTTGCGAATGTGGGCGGTCAGATCTCGGCGCTTGACGAGAATGGTCCTCCATACGCACGTCATAGCGAATGGTCCTCCAATGGATCTGAGGATTTTTCTTCTTACGAACAAGGTATCGGTAAGCTGTTACCTATTATTTCCTACTTCTACTCCTTTATACAGCGCTTCAAAGAAAACTACTAACACTTTGGAAGGTATGTGACTTAGAGTTTGTATTAAAGTGTAATCAAAATATCTTATAATCCAAGTCTGATATTCCTTGTCCCAGCGTTTTGTCGAGCTCCCTTGAGACGCTAAAACAACCGCATTCTACGTACCTAGATTCAGGGCGGACTGAGCGCAGACTCTGGCAGGCTAGTCTTAAATTAAATGTGGATTCCTTTTTGTGCTATGTTCCTCTTCGCTCCGTTCCTAGCAAGGCTAGACCTAGATTGGCAGGTGTGCCATCAGAAGTCCGAGGCTAAAATTAGGCTCTTACTAGCTAGCTCACCCTTGCTCTCGCTTTGCTAGCGCCGAGTGTGAAATGACAATTCCGATGAGATTCTGAGTTCTGACTTCATTCTTGTATCTGCGTGTAAGACACATGTTTCCTTTCCTCGTATTGCTTCTTGCCTTTGCTCTAGGCACCAACTTCCCCTTAATTCGTATATTATACCAGACCTATTATCTTAATTTTTAGCACATTTTATCAATAATAGAAAGCTGATCACCCTTCTCTCTATAGTAAAAGAGAATTGACACAATGCTGCTAAGAGTAGTTAGAGACGAAGAGATATGTGAAACTAAAAACATAACAGCATCTTGGTATGTTTGCTTCAAAAAAAGGACTAGACAAGTTCATGAAGGCCAATGCAGACAGCATGTGGCTAGGCTTCGGATAAACGTGCCGGGGTTCAATCTGCTTAGACTAGAAATCCCTGGGTACTGAATCCGACTGCTTTAATATAGGTGGTGAGCTTGGTTGGGGGGTAGGCCCTTAAGGAAGATAATAGAATCTAGTAACTGAGACAATTCGAGAAGATTCTGATAGTGTATTCAAGTCTATCTTCCTATAAGTGTTCAAGTCTTAAGAACAATCAAAATTCTTACATACTACCACAATTTAAATAAGTATTGGCAAGGCCTAAGTATAGAGCAAGGATAATCTCCGTTTAATGCAGTCTCAACTTTAACAACCGCAATACAGCTGGTCCTAGTGTAGTGCAGGAATAACCAAGTCCGAGAGTCTCGGATCACTGCATGTTCTCAGTAGGCCGATTGAGTATTCTTGTAGCTGCATGATAGCGGCATTTCTGGATGACATATGATTTTACCCGCACTTCTGGAGTGAGACATTCCTCATAGCTTTATTGATCTTGGCCGCTATAGCACATTTATACCAATGTACTTCTAGGAACTGCGATAAACGCTCAAAGCCCAAGTCAGGAGAAGGGGTTTGTGTCAATTTAGGTAGCTGCATGATATATCTTCTTACATAGTTATACAATGTTTCATAGTCCGATCGTTTTATTATGGATCCACATCCATGCTAATGATCAGCGCTAATAACTCCGTCTTACAATCGCCTGCTTCCCTTGCTATATTCTTAGCTATTGGACATTGTACATAAGCCTAAAACAAGTCCAAGTCCAAGTGTTCCTGTTACACTATAGAGTATTGTTGATATAACTTTAAAGCTTGATTCATCTATCCTTCTGTAACACCGAAAAACAAAATCTATGCTCATCCAAATTCGCTACTATTAAAATGCCCTTGCGTAGCCTCTCGAGATCATTGTTGGGCCTGGCAGCGCTGCCGATGACCTTCGCAGTGCCTGCCGCGACGTTGGTCGCCCGCGATCCACCAGTTGGCTTGCCAGCTTGTGCAACCGAAGAGGAGTTTAGGTACCAGCCTTGTAATTTTATATTGGTAAACTCTATATAAAAGCTAAAGCTAAAGAAGATTGCAGTGCTCGACTTTGATAAAGATGGCTGCTACAACACTGCTGCCATTGACAGAGATGGCAATTTGAACGAAGGCCAAGCTCACTGGTGAGCGTTTCTTAATTGTGGTAGTCCACAGCTACTCTGGACATGTGCTAACATGCCCCAAGCTATAACAGGCCACATGCCAACTGTCGTGACGAGAGCGACCTTGATACGCAGAACGTGTATTCAAGAGCGCTCTGCAACAATGATTGGTGTAGGTATATATCTGATGGGGATAGCGCCATGCTAACCAGATCCTGATAGGTGCATACCTCTATGATTACTATTTTGAAAAGGATCAGGCCATGGAAGGCATCTGCACCTCCGGTCACAAACACGACTGGGAGCACATTGTGGTTTGGGTCCAGGAAGGCATCCCGAAGTACGTGGCGGCTAGTGCCCATGGCGGGTATGATGTACGCAAGTTTGAGGACATTATGACAGACGGAGACCGCCCGAAGATTGTGTATCACAAGGATAAGCATAAAACGCACTGTTTTAGGCATGCCAAGGCTCAGGATGATGACGTTGAGAACCATAAAGGGGAGTGGTTCCAAGGCGCCCTCATTGGTTACACCGGTTGGCCTGATAATGGCCTTCGCTTGAAGGCTTTCACACGAGATTGGGGGAAGGCTCACGTAGCTGTGACCGATGAGGCCTTTGGTGAGAATCTCGAATTAGCGAAAGGTAACTTCGACATTGGTCTGGACACATCTAACATAGACCCCAACTATCCGACACCTAGCTGTGCTGGTTCGTTTGCCCAATAAGAGGAGTTGACTTTTCTATTTGCTACAAATTAACTTGATTCTTGTTGAACCATGACTCACTCGCTATGTTTGTGTCAAAGCCGCTCAGTAGGGTTAGCATACTGCCTTCAAAATTATCTAATAGTGAATTGGTACCGAATGGCCTAAGGCGCTTTGTAACAGTGATATTAATTGTCGGTCATATCAAGAAATTCAAAGCTTAATCATACATCTCATTTGAGAAAGAGAGAAAAAAATCATTTTAAGAGGTTTATGGCCATTGCATTACCACTGTCTGTGCTAGCCAAGTCTGGATGATTTCTTTGTATTGATATATAACTACAACTTGATTTTCAATCAATTTGAAATTTGTCTGCCCCAAATGAACCAAAGGTCCAGGTCCGCTGTCTCGAGTCCGGCCAATCTTGCGGTATTTACTAACTCCCCTGCAATTGCGATGGGCTTTACTGTCACTGGCGCACTCCGATGCTGACTATCACGACCTAACCATTTCGCAATGCTGGGACCCGGACCAAAGGTCGGGGTTTTGAACGATCACGAGAGAAGCTCGCCATTCGTATGACCCCGATCCGAAACATGATGGTAATACTTCTGGAGCTACTAAAGCACCCCGCTCAATGAGCTAAAAGAGAGAACCTAATATGCTTACGCAGGGTAAATAGAGGTGCTATATTGGCTCTCGATGAAGCTGCAGGACGATGCACAGTTAACAGGCATAACGCACCTCGTTACGAGGACGGATCGGACATTAGAGCTATTGTCTCTGTACGAAAGATTCGAGGCAATACTTGCCCTATGATGAGCAAGGTGGAGCTTTCTACAGGATTACCTTAAATTGCTATTGCTGACTGATGGGGAAGAAGGGGAAAGTCGGACAAATGACAGGGTCCGTCCTTATATCCGTATTATGGTCCATCGCTCATATGCGATCCCCCTCATAAGTACACATCCCGACATTGAAATATTCACTAGTCACAGTAACCTAATCAAAGTTGGGGTTCTCACAGTGGAATTTGCAATTCGGAGATTACAGTGTCAAGTTGCTCCAACGTCTGTGCTGCCGGGGGCTTACACTCTGGTCCTGGCTGACACGTTGGTCTGAACCAAACTGCAAGCATCCCGCTCAACTGTCTGGGACCATGCTGTTGACCTAGGTAATGTGCAACATGAAACAGGTAGGGTACATTGCTGTGCGCTATATGGAAAGATGAGGATCAAGGCTAAGCCTGACCGGCCGGTGGTTCGCGGTAGCTCCGAGTGTCGAAGAGCTCCGGTGGTCCTTCGAGTGCTGTAGTAAAGTACGTCGCAGCTCTACCCCAAGCGTCTTACTCAACGTGTAGAGGCTTATTCTGAGGCAAAAGAGAGACCTTGCCCAAGCCGGTCAAATCTCTGTTAGTGTATGTTCCTCTACAAGAATACTTGAGTGACGACTTGACCAAAATGATAGAGTAGGAGCAAGACATGGAAAAAGTCACGGTGGCAATTCCTAGAGCAAGTTTACAAACTATATTTGCTTATTACTTGGTGTATAACTGGAACGGGCAAAGGCTTTGTAAGCCCAGGGTCCGACTTTGATCATTCCGGAATCAGGTCTTCTATTTCTTATAATACTCTGTCAATAATGCTGCGCAGGAACCCATGAGGAATCCCACGAATGGTGAATTAATCTGATCGCAATAACCTAGCATCTCAATCGAAGTATAGCCTTCCGGCGTACTGAGTGCTTCCGAAATACGAGATGCTTTCATGTGTTAACCGCAGATGCTTGCAGAGGTACTCGATCGGCTTCTTCGACCGTAGTCTACCTTAGTGCGATGCGCTTCCTGATTCCTCTTGTCCTCTGAGGTGATTAAGTCGGCTACTCCTTGAAAGATTATACCGATGTGTTGTTGCATTCGGCTATTCCCACATGAACTTGACCCCGCCTTGGAATAGCTTGAAGGTACTTGTGGTTGCCGATGGCATTATACAAGTACCAATAATGATCATTACTTTTTTGTAGCATGTTAACTTCTTTTTTTTCCATGATCCGCATTTGTCAATATCTATGGCTATAATGATGACACAAACCTCAACTACCGCCGTTGGGCACGATATCCCAGTGACAAGCATTTTGGCCAAGTTTATTGCCAACGCCGAATCCAGCCTTGTTACTGAGCAGATTGCCGCGCGTTTGCGCACATATATACTGGACTACTTTGGAGTTACCATAGCCGCAGCTTTCGATTGCGAGTCGACTGGACCAATCTTGAAAGGCATCCAGGGATTCGGCTCTACAGGCGGAAACTGTACCGTGTTTTTACACGGCAAGGAGTTTGCTCCTCCATTCGCGGGCTTGTTGAATGCTACCTTGGGTCATTCTTTGGACTTTGACGATACTTATGCACTGGGGACGCTGCACGCGGGAGTGACAGCCATAGCGGCTGGTCTGGCGCAGGCAGAGGCCATGGGGGAGGACAGTACCGATGCCGGTGCTACCAGGTTCCTCCTGGCGGTTGCTGTTGGATATGAGATCACCTGTCGCCTAGGACGAGAGCTAGCAAACGACGCCTACGAACGCGGATTCCACAACACGGGTACGGCAGGCATATTTGGGGCCGTGGCTACCATTGCAGTTTTGAAAGGCTTGTCGGCGCCAGTTGTGGAAACAGCATTCGGTCTAGCAGGATCAAAGGCGGCAGGTTCAATGCAATATCTTGAGAATGGTAGCTGGAACAAGCGCCTCCATCCTGGGTTCGCCGTGCATGATGCTTTTATGTGTGTCGCACTCGCCGAGGCAGACGTCTTCGGCACATCGAAAAGCATCGAGGGAAAATACGGGTTCTTGAACGCCTATAGCCCCAAGAGTGATAAAGATCTGGAGTACCTAATAGCGGATCTTGGATTGAGATGGACGTTTTTGGAAACGAGCCTGAAGCCATACCCGGCTTGCCGTATGACTCATGGACTCATTGAGATTGCAGGTCAACAGGGCAAGTTGGCGCGGTCGCAGAGTCGTGAAGTAAAGAGTATGACGGTTCCCCTGAGCCACAACAACTACAAGGTTGTCGGAGCGAGAACGCCAAACAAACTACATCCTCTAAATACCGTCGATGCGCAATTCTCAGCGTACTTTCAGCTTGCACACGCGTGGCTCTATGGCTCTGACTCCGGGGTGTCTTGTTATGGCAGGCTTGAGGATACTAATGTCTATGAACTGTCAGAAAGGATTACTTGTGTCGAAGATTCACGCATCATCGCCATGGGTTGTTGCTTACAGATTGAGTACGCGGACGGGGAAACACAAAGTATCGACATCCCTTATCCATTGGGTGAGCCACAACACCCATTATCCGAGGAACAAATCGACCGAAAGTTTTTCAGTTTGGCTAGCCGAGCTGTCGGAGATCATGCAGCTCAGGAAATTAGAGATTGTATTATGAGTTTGGGACAGCAGTCTATTTCTCGCTTGCTTGGGCTCGTATCTCAACGACGGTAGACCCAGATATCTTTGGTACTTTATAAATCTTTCGCACGTAGTTATGTATTAATTCATATTCAAATGCTATGGAAATAAAAGCTTGATGAGAATGTTTGCGGGCGTATTGTGAGTATTTTTATGCCAGTTGAATATTTAGAGGTTCTGAACGCGTATCTTTCCTTGCTTTCGTTAACCTTCCTAGTGTCTATCAGCTTTAATCCACAATGTTCAGACTATATATATATCTTGCTGCCTAAAGCAAGGATTAAAGAAATAATCACGAAGTTCACTTTAAGCGATAATAGTATTCTGACTATGATATCTATTAATATGGCTCTCACTCAACTGCTGAGTCGGCTTATGCTAGCCTAGGCTGGCTCTCAGTGCCTCTGATTTCGCCATATTGTACAGAACAACAATAAGTAAGCTACTGATAGGGTCTCATAAACAAAACAAATGATTAGAGCGAGATTTGAAACTGCTGCAGTCTTTCTTTTGGTCATTACAGATCCAAGCAACTATTGTATTAAAATCGTATATTGATCCTTTGGTCCCCAACTCGTGACGAGAATGCTATCAATAAAGCGTAATGTAGAGTTGGTCAATTCTCTAAGCGAGTTCTACAGATGAGCCAATTGACTATGAATGCACCAGCTTCCAAACAGACTATCTTACAATAGAATATTGTAAGATTAACTTATGCTGGTGGGGCACAGGGGCCGGCGTTGCTCGGTCTCGACTCTGGCATCTTGGCTTTCACTACAACAAGGTTCGGGGAACCGCGGGAGGGTGAAAATCAACATAAGCTACTCTGTGGCGCGATGCGGCATAGTTTGCACATGGGAGATATATAACAAGGCTAATCACATCCACAAGAGATAAATTAAAGGCAATGTTCGAAAAAATTACCATCTTTTCCACCCGACTAATTAATCATTCTTACCTTGTTCTCTTATCATAACTTCTCTCGTCCACTGAGGGAGAATATATTCGATTTTTGTTTTCGACATGAAGTATCTCTTCACTCAACTATGCATTGGTCTGGCCGCCGTGGCGCCAGCGTTAGGTGACTCCTTGGAGCTCGACAACTCTCAACCAGCCTTCACCTTCAACTACGAAACAGACACACCCGACGCTACGAATTGGATTGGTATTTATAAAGATGGCAAGGGCCCGGTAGATGGAGAGAAGCATGGAGACCCTGCCTGGTGGACTTATACTGAAGGTGTCGCGGGAATGGTCCTCGTCCAAGCCTGGAGATTTGACAAAGGAAAAACTTACAACGCCCACTTCCTCGGTCAGGATGGTTGGCAAGACCTAGCATCTAGCGTGGAATTTGTCGGGGTAGAACATATTGAGTAGAACCATTACTAGGCGCAGGTTGCTTCGGTTCATTGCATCCCCTAGAATGCCCCTGTCTCGGTAATGAAGGTCCGCATGATTGTTCCAATTTGAATACTCCCAACCGATGATGTGTCTCTGAATAAGTTGTCATTCCATAGGCCATATTTTCCAATCCACGGGATTCCATGATGAGAATGACATAGCCCAATGATTTGCAGATGAAACTCTGGTGTGGCCAGTGGATAATCTGCCATGTGTTCCTGCGTATCATACCACGAGCCTGTGATCATATCGCCATTAGACATCATCTTAGTTTTCTGTCGACATCTCCGCCAAGGTGGACGATCAATGTTTCTGCCGGTGATGGCCTACCCTAACGCTAAGGCCAATGCCTTTTCCGGATGCCGTGAAGGGCATACTGTGATTCTTATACTGTGAACATATATACAAACAATCTCTCTATATACAGAATGTCCCTAGGATCGGAAATACCAAGCCAAGCCTTGAGCTTCCTCGTGCATCAAGGATGACTCCACTACGAGAGATGCCGGACCACATTTGATGTGAAGGAGGACAACTTAACTAACTCCATGGATGACAGGATGAGTCGCAATGGCTACGTGCGCAGGGCATTGACAGGACTTTGTGTAAATACATCACGATAGCAATTTATGACCGGAGACTTTCACATTGGTCCCCGAAAGGAATTTGATATTGATTGCTTCAGATTCCATGGATAAGGCATGGATTATTGATTTATTTATAACATACAAAAGTCGGACTCATGCGTATGTTATCCAGTATTGCAGACCCAATCTTCCTTGGAAACTTTCACAATGGCTTCATTCCATCTCTTGGTATGGCGCAAATTAGAAGCAAATAGCCTCTGTGTCGGGATTCTCTTGGCCACAGCAGCTTTTGTAGTCATCCCAAGCGCTGAGCATACAGTGGTACAGGGGGAAACCCGCCACCCTGCCAACCTCTTTGTGGTATCCGTTCAACGAGTTGCAGCACTTCAGGGTTGTCTCTGCGTGGTAGTTCTGAGTCTCCAGGTCGTCGGAGCAGACACACCCGGCGTAAGCAGTGGGAAGAAGGGCGGCAAGGCCGAGGAGAGTAGCAAACAGCTTCATTTTGGCAATTTGTTGAAGTATGTTTTTTTTCTTTTGGTTAATGGTCGTTCAAAATTGAGCCAGCTTTTAGTTGATAGAATGTGAGTCTGATGGGATATCTGGAATCAAAGGACAAGTCAGTACTACTTATAATATTGGTCTGATCAACTGTTGCTGTATGCTTCATGCCCTGGATGGTTAACAAAAGACATGGAGAAACTTTCCAGGGTTGTTAATTTTGGATATGGCTGTGCCACGAATGCTGTGCCGCCTCCTACCTGTCGCCCAGACCACATTGCTATTTCTATCGCGATGAATCAAATAAGCTTATGACTTTCTTTTGCTGGCTATTAGGACTAAGCGAATTAATACATTAACCCCGCGTTGGTTGTTTCTCAAAGTCAAAACTATCTACTTGTTACAAAAATGTTTTTTTTTTCGTTTACAGATATGATAACCTTGATAATACTGTTGGCATTTATCATGTTATGATGACCTGATATTACTCCTCACATTTACCACCTGTGATCTCGCTGAGCCTTGACATGCCACATAAAAGCATATCATTCCCATTTGTCGATAACTGTAATTTGCGATTATGCGCGGGATGTCGGGACGTCGGGATGCAACAGCGCATGACAATCCCTTCACCAGAAGCTCGTGGATCCTGCCCAAATGCCGTGCGTATCTCCCCACAGTTTCACAATTCTCCTCAAGATCCTTCGCCGCGCATGGAATCGTGCTTCAGTTTGTTTGACCAGAAGAACTTGATTTCTCTTTGGCTCATTTTTAGGCTTCTCTGGCTTGTAACTTATCTATAGTAGCAAATACACTCGCCCCTTGAACTTGCAATAGTGGCCTTGTTTTGTTCCTCAGCTGGTGCTCCGTCATGCACTACGTCTATGAATGGCCATACTAATTGAGAGCCTCTTGTTGTTTCATCGATGCTAGCAATTAGACCTTGTCATTTGATTTCCTGGAGAAGGGTGTAAATTGAGATCAGATGTTGGTCTTGATCGTTATTGAAGCATCATGGGGTAGAGCGAGCAACGCCAGTGCGAAAGCCTTTAGAGTTGTACAAGGTCTGCAATCATCGGCGTCACTAAGACTATTGTTGAGTAATTCCAGGGCGATATTAGTCCAGAATCTTTGCCTTAGCTTTGTGATTTCTGGTATTCAAAGTCAAGATACTTTCCGAGTTATGAGCAAAACGCTGCCGAAGGAGACTGTAAAGGGCAGCCCCGATTGATGTCAACGCCGATAGCAGCTGCAACGCGCTTATCTTCAACACCAATGTCTCGTGTATTCCCTTGGTGATAACACTGTCGCAACCAAACGCCTGCAGAGACGAAGGCGGCTTTGGTAACGACGACATTCACTCGCGTGCTCAGTGATAGGGAAGAAAAGGTACAATGTGGCCACTGATATGAGTATGATTTTGGAGAATTGGAACCTATAGCAGACTTCGGTTGTCAACACCCTCCACTGTGGGCACGTTGTGCAATGTGCGACAATGATCGGGTACACTCTGTCAGCGTGGGAGAACGCTCGAGCTCCGACAGCAGGCCCGTCGAAGGTGTGAGAATGGACGAAACGCACGCCAAAGGCGTCTACCACGATCAAGACGGGTCTACTCATGCTTTTCCAAGTCGCCGCCGAGAATGGGAATGCTATTGAGAGTGTCGCTAGCGTCTGGATCCGCGATGCTCTCATCTTGTGGAACGGCTTCTCGGACAAGACTCAAACCATCTCAATTGGCTTCGCGCTGCTAAAGACTAGTATACTTCCTGAGGGACAGGTGCGCAATAATGTCTAAGCCACTGAAAAAATAAGACGTCGGTGCAGTCTTAGTATGGCTTCGTCTAATAATGCAATGTGTCTACACTTTCCGATATACAAATGCTTGGACGGTCCGCGGCGGCGGCGGAGGTGCGACAATCGCATGGTGAGTGTTAGCATATGGCGGTTATAATCGGCACGCTGCAGGGACCATCAGGGCATCACGAGAGTCGAGACGTGTGGAGTTAGTCTGGGGGAAAGCTGCCACCTGTTGGCTCATCAATTGCCCCAACTTCCCAACGCTCCGGGACCATTCATAAGGATTCCATAAAACAGGAAGAAATCTAGCTGGCTTCCCTCCACAACACTGCTAAGCGACCATGAAGACTGTGTAGCATCTATTATCAAACATGTCTGATGAAAGATCTAGAACTACGAGACCTACCCAAGCGGTTAGGTGTGGGGAATGTTTGTTTGTCTACTGTGGCTACAGTCTACATACAACTACAACACGAGCATGGTGGCGTTAGACCCTTGGAAAGGCCGTGGCTAACGATCCAGACACGGTCGGGGAGCTACGTTGCCTCTGTACCATGCCCCTGCTAGTCTCGGTCGGATCGCCTATCGCAGCCTTTGACCTTGGAGCAGTATACGTCGTTCGTGACCGGCAGCATTTCCAAAAATTGCTGCGCCGTTTCACTACTATTGGACTGGTCTCGAGGAGAGTTGTTCCGACTGAGTTGTACATGTAGCGCGACGGTCAAGGAACCATGTTCAAAATCGAGAACGACATCTACCTCTATCTTTCAGCCGCAAAGCACAATGTGCGTTAGCTACGCGGATGGGACGGGTTCGTCCCGGGCTGTCTGACATGTACGTTCACGCTTGAGGGGCAGCGGCATGTGCATGTGCAGGTGTAACATCATCTTCTGATGTTTCCGTATCGACGGCGCCCGACACGAATTGAATGGGGAATGGGGGCTAAGAAGTAACCTCCCCTAGGAAACGATGCGGTGGTCGTAGACTTTTTTATTTATCCTCCTCGCGAGCGGAACCCTAATTTTTAGGGATTAGGCAACCCAAGGCCAGTGTCTGTTCTTTAAGCGACGAAGCTTTAGTACTGGAAACTTCGAGGCTGAAGATACATCACCTGTCGGCTGGCGAGCGGAGAAGAACCAACGGTCCAACAGCCATGGCCGAGATACGGCCCCTCGGACTCGACTCTGCAATTTGTGCTTGTACATATATGGAGTAGTTAGTTGTACGGAGTAGTTCGCAGCCAGCAAGGTCAAACCCGTTGTCATTCCCCCACCGATCCCCGCGGGGACACAGCCGATCCGACCTTCTCCAACTTGGCGCGCACACCTGGATCATCCGCCACTGGGCAGGGTCTCCATTACCAAGGTCCATGGTCCAGGGATGGAGGGAGGAGGGCAATAGAGTTACGAACAGGACAGGCAAACGGCTTTTGTGGGGATTGTCAGTACAGTATTAGCGCCCGGTGTGGCATCGTGTCCTTATTCAGGTATTAATGGTAATAAGTTGTAACTTGAACCAGCTAACGTGACCTTTCCAATTTCCAAGCCACATGGACATTGGGGCAACTTCAAGTTGGATATTGAAGGTTCATGTTGACCGTGACCGTGGCGGCGTCGCTGGTCGCTACCTTACCCCACAATCAGCAGCCAGACCTGCCGGTCGGTCGCTAGATTCACAAGTAGGGCCGAGGTGGTCCCTGGTAGCTCCCTGGCGCTCCCTGACTGGCAGACGCGACACTGTGCACTGACCATGACTGCTTTCTTTTCCCCGACATCAGAAGAGCGACGCGCTGCTGACCTTGCCCTTCCTCGTATTTCCCTATCGTGATTGTCACGGTGTCTCTGGTGAGCTCTGGTGGGGAAGTTGATAACGATGATGGGGTTTCCGAATCAGCAACTTGAGATAACCATGGCCAGATATGAAACTCTCGTACTCTACACGATATATCTATGCAATTTCAACCCTCACGTGCAGGTTCAGAAGTTCAGTATCTGTACGGAGTATGTATATGTACCTACACTCGCTGCATTTTTGCGACGTAGTATGTAAAAGCAGTGGCGCGCGCGATGTTTGCTCATGAACCCTAGACGAGCTGAGTGAGTGCTGGGTGGCTGGTCAAGTAGCCGTTTCAGGCCCTTCCAAGTCAGGATACAAGATTAAGGTAGGTTCTAACTTGATGGTGCATTATTCTAGGAACTTGAAGGTGAGGTAGGTGGTAGGGATCGGAGTGCTTCCCAAGAGTGCTGCACTAAAAGAGGCAGCTACCTTGGGTACCTTAGCACAGCTGATTAGATACGGGGGTGGTTTGCCTGCTGGACCGTCTACTAACTTAGGTGGTAATTACCTATCGCAAAGAGTCTGGGCCCCTGTGAACACTGAGGGAGCAGGGCCACTGATAGAGGCTGGCACTGACAGATGGTGGGAGACGGTGGGCGAGTGGATACCAATTTGGAACAGTTGGGAAGCAGGAGACGATCCTTCGGCGCAGCGTATCCGTTTAGGGTGTTGGTGGCCCCCAAGACCCCTGGGGCGGCTCGACAGTGAGTACTTGTGGTACTTACTGCAGTGGTATCGGCACGCGGGCAATCACACACACACACTGGCACGCCTCAACCTGGCCAGATACGAGAGAAACGTTCAAAAAGCGGGGTTCATGCTCACCATAGGCCAGACTCGGGCTGTTGTTACATCAGGGCACACGCGACCCATGGTAATGTTTCATCAATCCCGTCCTCATGGTAGCATTTCCTATCAGCTTTTCCACCATCCACAACCATCCACCACTGCGCCAGCTCGACACGACCTATCGTCGGGCCAGTCTCATTATTACTAGGTACCGTACGGAGTAGGTAGTGCAACCAGTACCCAAGTAAGCAGGGACCTTAGCTTAGGACTCAAAGTTTTTATACAATACAATCAAGGCATTCCCCCACTCGAGTTTGGGTTTTTTCTTGTCCTCTTTTTCTTTTACTGCCAGTTGTGACCCAGTCAGCCATCCCCATCCCCACTACGCCTCCCGCACCTTAGTGCCTGTTCCTCCTTTTCCCCCAATCTGATCGCGTGGCCCCTCCTCGCTTCCCTCAAAAGTCATCTCCTGCTCGTCGACAACTGAGAAATACATCGTCGCCATGGCTGACGAGAAGCGAGCGACCGAGGACATTGAGCCGGAGCGCCACTCTGGCAGTGGCTCTCACGCGGTCGTCTACACCGATCGCCCGGCGGGATGGATGTACAAGGGTTTCCGCATTGGCGGCCAGGAGCTCTGGTATGCCTCCCCCAAGGTCCAGCTCTTTGTCGTGTCCATGGTCTGCTTCATGTGCCCCGGCATGTTCAACGCCCTGGGTGGCCTCGGTGGTGGCGGCACCGTTGATCCATCCGCCAACTCCATCGCCAATGTCGCCCTCTACAGCGTCTTCGCCGTCGTCGGCTTCTTCGCCGGAACCTTTGCCAATCGCCTCGGTATCCGCATCACCATGTGCCTCGGCGGCATTGGCTACGCCGTCTACGCCTCGGCCTTCCTCGCCTCCAACCACCTGCACGAGAGCAACCCCAGCGCCAGCAACGCCTTCATCATCTTTGCTGGGTGCCTGCTCGGTGTGTGCGCCGGCTTGCTGTGGACAGCTCAGGGTGCCATCATGATGTCCTACCCGCCAGAGCATGCCAAGGGCCGATACATTTCTTGGTTCTGGATCATCTTCAACACTGGCGCTGTCGTAGGCTCCCTGGTAAGTCAATAACCTCTCTCTTCCTCTCCAAGCATCTCTCCCCATGCCTCTCTTTCCCCCCCCCCCCCCCCCCCCCCCCGTCATCGGGCACCGAGGTCGTGGTTGATTGATCGACTCCTGCTAACTCTCTTTTCTAAAGGCATTCCTCGGCCAAAGCGTAAACGACAAGGAAGCCCAAGGCGCCACCGACGGTACCTACGGAGCTTTGATTGCCCTCATGACCGTTGGCTTCATTGGCAGTCTGTGCCTGTGCAACGCCGACAAGGTCATCCGCGATGATGGCAGCAAGGTCATTCTCATGAAGAACCCGTCCTGGCAGACCGAGTTCAAGGGCCTTTTTGAAACCTTTGTCAAGGAGCCCTGGATCCTCCTGCTCTTCCCCATGTTCTTCTCCTCCAACATCTTCTACACCTACCAGAACAACGGTCTCAACGCCGCCTACTTCAACTTCCGCTCTCGCGCTCTCAACGGTCTCCTCTACTGGCTTGCGCAAATCATTGGCGCCGTCGTCTTTGGCTTCGCCCTCGACTACCCCGGCCTGAGGCGCAGCGTCCGCGCCAAGATCTCCTTTGTCGTGCTCGTCGTCCTCACCTTTGTCACCTGGGGCGGCGGTTACGCCTGGCAGAAGAATCAGCCCAAGCGTGCCGTCGTTACCGGCGAGGATTGGGAGGCTGTCAAGATTGACTGGACCGAAGGCAGCAAGTACCTTGGCCCCATGTTCCTTTACTTCTGGTACGGCTTTGGTGATGCTGCTTGGCAGACTTGCATCTACTGGTAAGCTCTCTCTCTCTCCTTCTTTTCCTATTTGAGTGATCATTGCACATGATATATCTACCACATCAGTATGACGTTAATGTAGCTAACGAGTTGATTTGCAGGTACATGGGCGCCCTTTCTAACTCCGGCCGCAAGGCTGCCAACTTTGCCGGCTTCTACAAGGGAATTCAGAGTGCCGGTGCTGCCATCTTCTGGAGACTCGACGACCTCGGCATGGAGTACGAGACCATGTTTGGCGTCACCTGGGGACTCCTGGCCTTCTCCCTGCTCTCTGCTGCCCCCATCATCCTTGTCCGCATCAAGGACTCGGTCTCTGTCGAGGAGGATCTCAAGTTTAGTGACGAGACGATTGAGGATGTGGTGGTCAACCCGCATGCGGAGAAGCGAACTGATCACTAGGGGGTGATTTTGTAACTCTTGCTTAGGTATATAACGCCAGAATGATTTATGCCGTAGTATCTTTTCCCAAAGCCTCATCTATCTCTTTCCTGGTCCAGTCCCACAGTGCTTGTGCCAGATCATCGTTCTTCCCATCTCGAGTTAGCTCAACAGCATCTCCAATAGGCTCATAGTAAGTCCCACTCTGAACGTCTGCCGACACCGATGCCCAAAGCTGGTTCTTGACGCCGTCTTCCACTGATGTAATCATCATACTCCTTGCAATAAATCGTAGAAACCACGATATACCGCCAATCTTGGATCCAAGCTCCGTGCGAACAAGCCCTGGGTGGACGGAGGCGACTGTCAATTGAGGGTGCTTCTTTGCCAGCTCCCTCGCCCAAAGAATGTTGGCCAGCTTGCTTTGGTAGTAGCATTGCGTTGCACCTATCTTGACCCCACGCGTTTTCAGCGTCTCGAAATCAAAACCATTAGGTTTCAGATAGACGTAGCCATGCGAGGCGAGTGAGATGATTCGCACATCTGAATTTGGAGCTTCGGCGCATTGTGTAAGAGTCGGCAGAAGTAGCTGTGTGAGAAGTGCGTGGCCCATGTGGTTCGTACCAAACTGCACCTCGTACCCATCCTCAGTAACGCCGAGAGGAGGAAACATTGTCCCAGCATTCAACATGAGAATGTCCAGCCGAGAGCAGTTCTTGAGAAAGGTACGGGCGCCTGTTTTGACCGATGCAAAGGAAGACAAGTCCATTTCAATTACGGTGGTGGACACGCTCGGTGCCGCAGCTTTGACTTGTTCAATAACCAGTTTGGCTTTGTCCATATCGCGTGCTGTGAACCAGATCTGATCGGGCTCATGACGTGCAAACTCTAATATAGATTGCTTTCCCAAACCCGCTGTACCTCCAGTGATGAATATAATTTTTCCACGCAATGGTGGCACGTCTTTTGTTGGGTCGAATCGAGTGTAGTCATGGCTGAAGAACATTATTTGATGCTGTAGGGTAGGATTACTACTGGTCGAGGGCTTGATCAAGGACAGAAGAGGTTGAAAACTGCAGGTGAGTGAGATGCTTTCTTCGTATGAATATCAGCATGATGGAGTACTTATAACCGCAAGTTGTTCACTTTCTAAAACACCTGCCTTCATATCAAGTCCCCGGTTGACTACTTGCAAAACCACATTTAGGTGCTCCTCCGTACTCTTACTGATGTCCAAATCCCGTATGGCGCTGATCTACTACCAATATTGCCTATTTAGGACAACAGTACGGGCTTGGCAAACCCGAAATCCATCCAAAATCCACGTACAAGCTGACCAACCAGCAGCGCCAAAGCATGCTTCATGCGCGCAGCAGCGAACTCCTCCACCTTCTCTGACCCGAGTTATAAGCATCGCCGGTCCGGCTCCCAAAGGGGTCAATGACCTCTTCTGGCAGTCAATTCGGACTCGCTAGAGTGAGAAAGCACCCACATCGTCTTTGACACGCATCGTGAACGCATCAATTCTGGCGAGGAAACCACCATGGAAACATCTTCTACCGGTTAGTGGATCCGCCGAATGCCTGTTTGAATGCGTCTAATTGGAACGTTTCTGATTCCCGTTCTAGCGTCGAGCTCGTTCTTTGTTGTCAGCACTTCACTCGAAAAGGCCGATTCACGGACTAGGACCTTGATTCGTAGCCATGTCATGATGGGCAGGAACACAAGAGCTGACAGACGGCGCCGTGAGACCGAAAAGCTCGGCCCCCAGCCAGATGCAGCGATCACCTCTTCCGAGAGTCGTCATCAAACATGCAACCGACTTATGGCAGAGACTGCGTCCAAGTCATACAACGACTTGAAGAATCCGAGGCGCGCGAGCACGCGTAACAATGCAGTCCAGACTATACCGCGGAAACTGGCTTCCGAAATTTCGCTTGCCAGGTCAGCCTTCCGGTGGGAGCCTTATATGCTCAGCTTGTTACACCAAGGTTAGTCAACTCGTCTCACGTCTCTTACGGATTCCAATCCGTTTATTGACTTTGAAACGCAGGTCTGACTACCTCGAAGCCCTGCGTATATGCCTTCCAGACCCGTCTTGTCCACGAATCAGAGCAGCAACTGTTTAGCGCTGCAGACATCCACACCAACAGTGCAACTGTGCACTCCATGTTGTATACCGCCAATGCTTATCGAGAGCTATCCACAGGGGTGCCATTCGGTAGATTGACACGGTATCACCTTGGGAAAACACTCCACTACCTGCATGAGACCGTCAATGACGACCGGAAAGCCACAGACATGGCTACGATTGCCGTCATCGTCAACCTGGCCTCCGCTTCGGCATTTACCGGAGATTTGGAAACAACAACAAAGCACTTGGATGGTCTATGCAGGATTTTCCGAATGCGCCAAGGGATGAGAACAAGTGATGTAGTCCACCTCGCGGAAATGAAGGCACAAAGGTACGTCCGTGCTGGGGATCGCAGTCCATTTTCTATGCTCTCCACCCACATGCAAAAGAGGTCGACACCCTGACGAAAATCCTACAGAATGGACATTTGTCTTTCCATTGCTACTGGGTTACCCACACGTCTCTTGGACGTACAGGGTTCACAACTGCCCTATCAGGGGCTCAGTAGTCCCGATTCACATACTAATCTCCAGTCTAAACACATGCTGCCATTTTTGGATAAAGACCTCCTAGACACTTGGTACGAATTGAGACGGTATAGCGCTGCTACAAATCTGGGACCCGCCTCAAGTGAACTGTTCCAGACAGTCAGTGTAAGGATACCAAGCCGATTGCTCACCTGGCGGTATGCTGCTCTTTCGTTATCGGAGACCACGAGGCTTTGCCTCCTTGCGTATGTCAAAAGCATACTCTTTACCATTCCGGGACTAGGACGGATCATGCACTATCTATACGACAAGCTCAAAGCCCATTTGAGGGTAATTTCTCAGACGCGGAAGCACGGCAGGAGTCTGTTTATGCTTTGGGCCATGTTTGTTTCCGCAATCAGCATATTCGAGGATAACCTCCCTCCATGGTTCCACTCATCACTCAAGAATATCTTACTAGGTCTGGAAATAGGGACTTGGGAGCAATGTCGGGCCGCACTGGCGCAGAATATGTGGATATACTCTTTACACGATATGCAGGCCCAGGCCCTATTCTACAGCGTAATGGGCTCAGCGAGTCGCTGAGAGTAGGAGAACGGACAAACCAAGTACTTTTATAATCCAGTCATATATATCAAAGTAATTTGTCGCACGCGAATCCCTACCTCGGACATGGACAGTCTGGTAGAGCTCAGATTCACCCTGCAACTTGCATACACAGCAGTGCGATTCTCTGGCGACTCTTCTCAAATGGAATACTTGATAAACAGAACCCACGCAATAATGATCATGGCGGAAAGTAAGCCAACTCCACCTCTGGTGGCCAGCGAGGCCGGTTTGCGGCCGACTGGATCACCAAGAAGCCCATCTCGCTCAACGGCGAGGCGGCGTTTCTCGCTCATGGAAAGTATTCCTGAGAGATATCTAAAATAATGTTAGCAACTTGCTCCTCAAATACGAAAAAGGGTAGACCGTACCTTCTGTCCAACACGCCGTAGAATAAACCAAGACAGAACTCCAGTGCTTTGACCGCTACAAAGAAGGCTATGACTCGCTCGTAAGTCTGCCCCGGAGTCAAGTCCTGCAAGGCTCCCGCAATCATGTCGACAATGACACTGCCGCTATTGTTGAATGCCTTCCAAATTCCGAGAACAAGACCTAGCTCGCACTGATTTGGCACCATCAGGGGAATCGAAGCTAAGAAAGGCAAAGCATTCATGGTCGACGCAACTGAGGCAATCACCATGGAGCCCAGCGCATTGGTTTTGGTATAACCAATGAGGCAGTATACCAATATCCAAATGGCTGATGTCAGAGTAACAAACATCATTCTGTAACCAACAAAGTCGAAAAAGATTCCCACCATTGGCGCTCCGATAACCGGGATGACTTGCTGCACGGCAGAAGTATATCCAGCCAGCTCGGCGGTAGAGCCACGCGTCTCGGTGATAATGTCGGCGTTGAGACTATTGAAGCTACCGACGGTGCCAGCTTGCAGGATCTGTGTGCATACGACAAGCCAGAAGAAACGCGGGACCCGCAATAGAGACCTCCAGTCCGGAAGCGTTGACACGCGACGGCGACTGGTGCTGGCTTTGGTGTTCACAGCGCTCAACTCGGTGCGCAAGTCGTTTTGCTCTCGGGCCTGCATCGCAACTTGCTGGCCGGTGGGCATTCTAGTCCAACTGGGAAGGCTGCGCACCCACCAAACATAGAGAATATTCTGGAGCAGATTCACAAAGCACACAATGGCTGGAATCCAGAGAGCCCAGCCCCAAAAGGCAGTGGCGTCTCGCATTGGCACAGCGGTAGCCTTGGCAGCAAGGACAATAAGCTTGCCGATAGAGAGGTCGAGGCCGTAGGCAAGCCCGAGTCCCCGATGCTGGAACCAATGGGCAAGAATCTACGAAAGATGATCATAAGCACAGGTGTTAAAAAGGTGGAATGATGCCAGCCTACCTTGGAAGTAGCCGTTTCGATGACTGTGCTACCAAAGCCCATGATGACCCGGCCAGCAACGACGAGGCCAAAAGACTGTTGATTCGATCCCGATGCCGAAACGACGGCACCTATCAGAATGGCAACAGAGCAGACTAGCGAGCCGCTAGAAGTATTGTTAGATTCTGTTGGCACATATGAGGCCAGAGACTCACCTTTCTACCCCGTAATAGTCCATTCCATATCCGCCTATAATGGGAAGTACAGTGTTCACCAGCGAAGTGGCGGCCGATATGGCACCGTACTAGAGTCAAGGATCAGCATATGACTTCCAAGAGGTACTGGAAAAGGGGTGTTTCTACCTGGGCATTGTTGATCCCAAGTTGCTTTATGAATGTGCTCTTCAGGGGCCCGAGGGTGTTTTCGGAGAAAGATGAGCCCCAGGAGAGCATTACACCTAGTATGACGGCCGTTACTTTCCAACGGATTTTAAAGTCTTCCGTAGGACCATCGGATTGACTGCTAGAAATATCTGTCGAGACATGTTTCTCTTGATCCAAGGGTCGCACCTCAGTCGAGGGCGACGGTCCTTCGATATCAGCCTTTGACGCCATTGAAAATGTAGAAGAAGGGTTCCAGGGGAGTGATTCATGAGAAGGAAAGTTCGGAATCAGAGGTCTCTGCTCGGCGAACGCAGTATTTATCAAAATTATCAGATCCGGGGCCCGCGCTTGTGGAGCTCCGCGGTCGGCCTGTTCGCTAAACCCACGCCCCCCTTAATTGGGCTTTTATCTGGCTACAAGGGACATGTCCAAAATAGTCGCACTAAGGATTAGACCACGAAAAGAAAGCGGATGCTCGTACGACTGACGAATATGCGGTTTCACGCATAGCTGACACGCTGACATGGGTCCAATATTAGCGACTAGGCCTACTCTCAATTATCAAAGTCTTCACAGTGGACATCTATATGCAACCCCGTGTTGCTTCTCTGAGTATCTCTCCAGTCCCTAATCGCGTCTAAGAGCGGTCTAGGCCCACAGCCTGCTACCAGGACTCGACCGTCAAGGTGGACCGACGGAACAAGCTGTTGCAGAACATGTGATATGTCCATCTTTTCAAACCGAATATCAAGTTCCGGCAGCCCAGCGCGACCCCATTCGATACTTTGAATAGAATCGTATGAACAGGATTTGCCTGTTTCCAGAAGCGAAGTAGTAATGTCCTCTGACCTTGTAGTTCCAAGGACAGATTGTGGTCTTTGGACGGGGCTATCGACGCAGAGGGATCTCAAGTCCACGCACTTCGATCTCGTAATGTACACGACAATGTTGATGTTACTGTTCCTCGAAACCTGCAAGAACTGTTGTTGGAACCAGAGAATCTGGTCTAATGGCGGTCAGAAATTTTGTTCCAACCAGCTGACTAGTGTAAACCTACCAAAGCGCTTGATTGCGAGTAGAAAATGAATTGGCCCTGAATGGCCGGCTTTCGGTAATTGTAGCAAATAGTCCAGATACCCAAAGGTAAAGGCTGCACCACTTCCCCCAGCTATCAGAATGACCTGGTCATGATGTTCTTCTAGTGTCGGTTGGCCGTAAGGGCCATCTGCTGAAGCTAACACTGGAAGTCCTGGTTGTCGTTTTGCAAGTTCATACAAGGCTTGAGTGATCCCTCCTTCCGCCTTAATCACAAATTCGATACCACGATGGCCGTGGCAGGTGGCGGTAAAGGGGTGAGCCTGTAGAAGAGAGATTCCAGGAAACCATAAGTAGTAATGGGATCCTGTGAGCATCCCTCTCTTAGATGGTGGTTTTCGTAACACGACTCGGGTGGCACCTCCGGGGAGCGGATACAGAGTGGCGTTATTGTTGACAAGGCCTTTCAGAAAGCGCGCTGCTCTTATGACACGGTCAAATGTCCACATCAACGCGATGACAGACATGACAAGAGGGAGTTTCTTCACCCAGTCTGGTCTATGGAGAGCTGTCAGAATTACAGTCCCGACAAAACCAGAAATATGGCTAACGAGGAACAGCTCATAGCCTTGATGTCGGTAAATCCCCGTCAGAAGAACCAGCATCAGAAGACCTGCGCCAATTCCCAAAAGATTCTCGTGTTTCCAAAGCTCGGCCCAATTATCCTTTCGGGCAAAATGGACAGTGTAGAGTATGGCGTGCAGAATTACCAGAAACACTGCTGTATACCCAACTACTCTATGAAGGGTGTTGAGCAAAGAATGAGACACGCTTCTGAAATAGGCCAGAGGTGTGTTCTTGACGGCGAAGAATGTGCACAGAGCCATGTTGGCTGCGGCAAGCCTTTATATATCTGTGAGTTTCTAGAAGCTATCACAAGGGGTAGTATACTGACCAACCAAATCTCGAGGCATAGTGATTGACTTTGCACAAGGCAAGCATGTGCAACGACAGTACTGCGTTTGTTGCAAGGTAAGAGAATATCAAAATAGTAAGCCCCCATGAAGGCCTTCCCATCCATTTCCAAGTCGTACGCTGTTCAAGAACTCTTTTACGTGGGAGATGCCGTCAGCATGCTGGTTGTAGAGTATGAAGCAGGAGATGCAGGAGACGAACCCGTAGAGCTTCAGAAACACAGTCCGAAGCAGTTCTGGTCGTGAACATGGCTTTTTGCATATTGCACAGCAGCGCCGTAAAAAAGCAAATATACAAAAGAAACTGCAGAGCAGCACGGCGTAGATTATCAAAGCATACTCATTCTTGAGCTGCTTTGGTGTTGGCGCCTCAGCAAATTCTCGCGATTCCATCTTGAAGAAACTTGTTGTTCTACGTTGTCTGCAAACCCATCCACATCAAGTCCATATGACAATGAGAACTGATGAGATTGATAAGATGCCAGCCGAAACCCTCTGAACCTTGCGAACATAAGGGAGGGGGTGTCTTTAGGAAAGTGTGCGCTAGACTTCCTTTCGTGGAGCCTTCGGTGATAGTTCCTTCCAACCGACACAGCACTAGACTTGCGACGATAGGACATGGAGCTCGTTAAATCGCGCAATGGCATTGGTCTGATGCTCTCCCTTCTTGCCACGTAATTGGGGTGGGTTTCCCATTCTTCTATCGTTGAGATGAAGATCTGATAAGAAAGATGTGGATCCAAGAACAAGAAGTACAGGGATTCCAATGCTAGTTTCTTCTCACGGTGAGATTCTAAGCGTCTTCAACACCCCTGCAAGCTAGCTAGAGCGGAGAACTTGAAGACAGTAAAATTTTGCGAAGCATTTCGTCGTCAAGCGTCAGAAGGACAGCTGGTTTTGTCTTGATCTAGTCTCGAGCAAAGCCGGTATCGGATCATGCACTGCTTATATCATATGCCCAGTGAATCCAGGCAATTGGGCTAAGAACGTAGCCTGAAAAACAATAACATATTCTGGAGTCCGATTGAAGAGTGCTTATAGTTTTCTAAGTACATATGTAGAATCTGGCTCACACCAAGCTGCGTAGTACACAGGATACAGACTATGAGCCGTTTCTACATCGCATACTGAAGCAAAGGTTGCGGGAAGCATTCTCTCCTCTATTTCATTTGTCTTCTTTGTACGAATCCTGCTTGAGCATCAGTCCTCCATCTTTACGTCGTCTATCCACCAAAGAACGGACCAGTTCAACAAGGCGACAACTCCAAGGCACCAAAGTGGTAACCCAACCATATTATGACCAAGACCCCAGCCCAGCATCCAACCCCCAACCGTCGGACCTAAGATCCTGGCGCCGCTAGAAATACTTGACGCCAGACCATGTACGGTCCCGAGAACATCGGCACTGGGAGCACAGTCATTGACCAAAAGCATTGTCGCCGGGTTGACAAACGTTCTAGATAGTACATGCATCGAAAGTACCAGTGACAAGCATGTCCAGACGATAGCCATATTCTCTGGCAGCAAGACGAGGTACGGGAGCGAGAAGTAAGCAAGGATGCTCAGGGGCAAAAAGACACGATAAGACTGTCTAACCCCAACGACGCCAATGAGACGAGGGTAAATGACCAACTGTAGCGGTATTCCAATCATGCCAATGGTTGTGTTCGCGAAGCCCATCTTCTTACTGGATAGGCCGAGACCACCGGAAAAGGCGAATGGGAGATGAAAGTGGCTGCTATCTGCCCTTGGTGTGGGAAGCAGCGTGAAGAGGATCGAGTTGAATGATGATACATGTAGCGATTGAAGAAAACGCTGCAGCATGCACAGCATGACGTTCCGAGAGAGAATTGCCTTGAGAGGCGTCGGTGCTTTTGTCTCGCGATCAATGGGCTGAAGTGCAGCGCCTGTTGCCTCAATGGAGGATTGTGTAACAGTGATATAGTCCCCGAGAACAGGCCCATGTGCCGTATCATTGGAAGCCATACCTCTCCTTACTTTCTGTGCAAGATATCTGCCCAGTCGCCGCCCGCGATCCCGGCGATGCCACAGTTTAGGATGAGTCTCATCTAGCCCTAACAAAACGCCGAGAGCAGCTGTGCCAAGGATCGTTGAGCAAACCAAGTTTGGAAGCGCATAAGGATATTCTCTCAACCACCGCACGCTGCCAAAGAAGAGAGGTAGATTGTGTGCCGGGTCAGCCAGGAATCCGCTCATGAGCGGCCCTATAATCACGCCAACGTTAAAACACATTGGCAAAAGCAGAAACGCTCGCGGTCGAAACCTAACTCCTCATGTCAGTCGTTTTCTTTTCTCATTTCTCGCCAGAATTGTGGCAAACTACCTCTTGTCTGAAATCACTTCTGAGACCATCGTTCTTAGGACACCAATGTTGCCATTCAAGGCCCCGGCGCAAAATCGAAAGAAGAAAGCCGCATAAATTGACCTGGAGAAGCCCATCCCAAGCGCAGACAAAGAGGAACCCAGGAGGCCAATCATCAGTACTCGTTTTCTCCCCAAGCGAGGGTGGTCTGCGGCTCGACCCCACCACATGGAGGTGAGGCATTGCGCCGCTGCAAACACAGCCGTCAAGTAGCCGGCTTGCTGGGCGATTTGTGCGGGGCCTAGTTGAGGGTCAAACCATTGCAGCTGGTAGAACAGGTACGAAGTTAGCGAACGTTCGCTCAGAGGTTCCGCGAGGCGAGCGAGGACTAGGATGGCAAGTTGGGCTTTGTTGGGCATGGAAGCCCACGAGACTTGTGCTGGCTTGGGCGCTGGTGTAGGTAGAGGCTCATATTCTTGCAAAAGGGGCGATTCTTCTGAACATGGTGATGCCAACTTTGTCGGGATTGGCTTGCCATTATCTCGTGCCATATGGCTCATGATGTATAGCGTAGTCTACTTCTCTTCACGAATAAAGGAACAAGTCAACAACAGGAAGTAGAATTTTCCCCGGGACAAGTCAAGAGGAGGGGCATGAATTGTTTCGAAAGACACGTACATCAATTTCTGGCGGTAGCTGAATAGCTAGTAAGGAGTAGGGGTTCGGGTGGACTCCGTAGTGTCTGATATCCGCACCCCCTTTACTCTGGGTCCCGCCAAGCGATGCATGAATCTGATAACTGGGAACGCAACCGAAAGTCGGAGAGATCCACATTCTAGGATCCACAAAGATCAGATAAAGCCGCAACATCACGAGATCATACAGAGAAGATTTCTTCCAAGCAGGGTCCAAACTTCATACTGGGCAAGGACAGGCTCAGGCAGCACAGGCGGTCAGCCAACATCTGAGCAACGTCCCGCAGTTGCCCACTGGTCGGTCACCATGAGCGCTACATGTCCATGCTTATGCGCCTCTATACGTGATTTGTCCCAGAATCCCGACGAAGCACGCACCATTGATCTGGCACAGGACTTGAATGACCACCTGAGAGACTTGCAAAAAGTGTTAGCATACTCAAAAGAAGCTTCCCGTGAAATCGACTTCAAGATCACGCCAAATAACGGTCGTGTCAAGAAGACGTTCTCCTTTGATGCTCCAGATCTTGAGACACTCGAGCAAATATGCAGTAAGGTGTCTCGGGACCCCACTTGGTTCTGGGACCGGGATAGGGATAACACAGACGAAGCTGTAGGGGAGTGTTCTGTGCATGTTGCGCTTCAACGCCGATTGGCGTGCATAGTCGTTTTTCTCAGGTCATTAGTAGATGCTCAAGCACCTATTCCTTCGTACATAGAGGGGCTATTCCAGAGCAAATGCAAATACAGATCTACAGATATTCGCAATGCGGGCAGAAAATACATCAACATATCCAAGAAGCTTGGGGATCTTGGGTCGATATTTTGGCTACCCACTAGTGTCCCTTACACAACGTGAGTAGAACGCATGCAGAAAGGTCAAGGTCAAACCTAATGTATTCAGATACGAGAGATACGTCCACCTTGACGACCAAGACTTCTTCCATCATGCGAACGCCATTCGTCCCTCGCAACACAATTACTCTGATTCTGTTCGGTGTCTAATCATGAATCAACTACAAGGTTTGTCTTCTACACTCTGATCGCAATTTTGAGTCAGAACTGACGTTTTGGTACTACTATCAGGGTCACAATATCCCCTCGCTTACTGCAACCTTGTTGTTGAACATGCTGAGATATTGGGCAAGTCTTGTCTATCTTTGGTACTCTTATGGGCTTTAGGTGGCTTCGGCATACCTAGCAACATATTGGAGAGTGTGCATTTGCCCCAGAGGAGATGGGATGCTCAAGGCGAGATGCAGCATACGAATGCTGCTGCGTTTGGTATTCCACCTGAGTTTGTCAGTCTTTTGACCGACAGCGATGGGCTTGAGGCAGATTTCGTTTCTTGCGGCGCTACCAAACAGATGACTGATGATGAGGTCTTGGTATGGTCACTTCCTGAGACAATGGTCCAGTTCTTAGACAACGCATTACTCCCAGCAACAAAAGACTATCTTAGAAGCCTAGCTTTGAAGATATTGTGTTTCGTGGTCCCTCCGTGCTTCGAGGGAAACCTAGACTGGTAAGTGAAGGGCCCCTCGCACTAAGATTCCACAACCGCTCACGCCCCAAGTCTAGGCCAGTACCTCTCAAGTACCACGTATGGTCAGTCTTCCAAAAAGTGATTACGGCGGGCAAGGGTCCATATCAACTCCGGAACCAAGTCGTCGAGACACTTTTCTACTTTGCAGAAAGGGACTCTGTCCCTATTCGCCAAGCTGCCGTCCACCATGCAAAGCCATTGATACGAAAGTCAATGCCGTACTATCTCCAGGCTGCTTTCATTCTATTCCAAAGTACTCTACTACGGATCGATGCCGAATTCACCAAGTCCGAAAGCTGCATACGTGATTTTACTTGGAAAGGCCCAAAGCCGATCACGAGACGTGACCACAGCCTCCTCGGACGGCTACACATCTCGCAGATAGAGAACAAAATCAAACTTTACGATTCTGACATTCCCTCATGTATATACGGATGGGAAGCACAAGAGCCAGTATCCAGTCTTGATATGGAAGTCACATCTCGGTTGCAAAGCACGGCGGCACGGTTTTTTCAATCGATTGGGGAATTCTCGGCTGCTCGGGCTTCACTGGACCAATTCTTGTCTTTGGATGATACGAAGCCGATTCGATCTAACTCAAGACGATTGCTGGTGGGGAGACTGGCGGATGTGTGTTGCGAGATGCAAGATTACGAGACGGCACTAGCTTTGTTGGGCCGTGAGATGGAGAGATGTGAACCTACGGATGTGTCGCGAAGATGGTGTAGGAGATTGATGCTGGCCCAAGCTGAAGCTAACATTGGTTTGAATCGGATGGATGTTGCAGGTGGAATCTTGGAGCGGATAGGGAGAGCAGCACCAAGTACGCTCAGCGACATTCATGACGAGCAATTGCACATGAGACGAATCATCGCTTTAGCAAGGATTGACCACTCACGCCATGATCCAAATGAGGCTATCCGTCTTTGGCAGTCGTTGCTTCATGAAGTTGACCGCATGACCATGCTTACCGGATTTGCAAAAGCGGTGATATATCTATCACTCGCTCATGCGCAGCTCTTGGCTCACGACAGGGACGGTGCTCGAAGATCATGGGCGGGTGGGTTGGAGATACTGGAGCGGGACAAATGTGAGTTTTGGCTGACTGCTGTACCTACATTCTGGCTCCCTTGGGTCGCGAAAGAGGTTCATCGATTGCAAGGCTGGTCGTTTCGGATGAAGCAGCCTGGGGGCAAGCCAGATATTGTTTGCCCACCCAAGCAGTAGGTTCACCATTACTCACGACATGTACGTAAGAAGAGGTACAGACTAGTGAGGGAGTCAGATTAAGTCGGTTTCTTTATAGTTGTTGTATATTCTCAAGCAGCAACTTGCAAAATATAAAAGCAAATTGCCCGATTTGAAGACAGTAGCTTATGAAATAGGGTACGAGGAGTTTGTAGCAAACCCTAGAGCTTCGGGTTCAAATCTGATTTAAAGGAGACATGGCTAAATGTTTTGATATCGATCGTAGCATTCAACAGCTCCCTCATCATGAATCGGGCCAGACGGGAGGTACAGATAGTATGGCTTTAGCCCGCATATGAATTATCCCATTGCTAATCCTAATTGATAGGCCGAAGTTCCGAATTTGAACGCAGTGTAACTGAGGTCCACATTTGTAGGCTTCGGACTTCTGAGTGACACCACTGAGTCTGTCAGTCTGCTCATCTTGGCTTAGAACAAACAAGTCTTCTGACTAATGCAAAATACTAAATAGGATGCCCCCTCCGCATCCCAAGGTGCCTCACGTATGGTGCATGAGATCATCTTTCTATCTGAAAAGTGATGATTGTAGCTCTTCAAAACCTTCGGGGCATATCGATATTTAGTTGAGCGCGTCATATCTGTTCTGTTCACGCTTCGTTCTTCTGGGCGTTTTGTATGAGACAACATATGCTTAGCACCATGGCTCACGCTCTCATCTTGGGAGCCTCCGGAATCTCTGGCTGGTCTCTCCTCAATCAGGCACAAGAGTACCCGAGCAAAACAGCGTTTGCGCGGATAACGGGAACCACCAATCGTCCTTTCTCCCTGAAGCGAGCCCAGATTCCAGATGAGGAACGGATGCTGCTAGTCTCCAGCATTGACTTCACCAAGACTGTTGACGACGTTGCTGCGGCCCTGAAGACCAAGATCCCCGACGTTGAGACTGTCACCCATGTGTTCTTTACAGCGTACATCCAGACTGAAGACTTTGAATCGCTCAGAGAGGTCAACACGAAACTTCTAGGCTGTGCAATGCAAGCAATCGAAAGAGTCTGCCCAAAGCTGCAGGTTGTGATTCTCCAGACGGGTGGTAAAGGGTAGGTGCGGATTGGAATCGAGTGTGAAAATCCGGTCTAACATTTGTAACTTGTAAGATACGGTCTAGAGTTTCCCAAAGAAGTTGGACTCAAAGCTCCCCTCCATGAAGGGCTTCCCCGAATCCCCGAGCCGTGGTATAACAGGATTTTCTACTACACTCAGTATGATCTGCTCAAGAGCCTGTCGCAGGGAAAAACTTGGACTTTTACCGAGATTGGACCTGACGGAATTGTTGGCCACACTCCGGCGTCAACCCCCATGAACATGGCTCAGGGTATCGGCGTCTATCTTTCCATCTTCCGCCAGGTATTCGGAGAGGGTGCGAAATGCCCCTTTCCCGGACGCAAGCACGGCTACGATGCGCTACATACAGATACCTTCCAGGACTTGCTTTCTAGAATGGAGATCCACGCCGCTCTAAACCCGGAGAAATGTGGCGACGGAGGTGTTTTCAACATAGCAGACGGCAGCAAGCCCGTCTCGTGGTCCCAGGTCTGGCTGGGTCTTTGCAAACACTTTGGTCTGGTCGGAACTGAGCCTGTTTGTGGTTCAAAAACCATGGAGGAGTTTGCTCGGGAGAACCGACAGGTTTGGCTAGAGCTGGCGGAGACGCATGGTCTCGATGAGGGTCTGGTCGATCGACATGGTTGGCAACACACGCATTTTATGCTCGTTGACTTTGACTTTGATAGGCAGTATGATCTTTCCCGGGCTCGATCTGTTGGATTTACAGAAGAGATTGATACTGTTGATGGCTACATCAAATCGTGGGATAGAATGAGGGCGGCGAGGCTGCTTCCTCCGGAATAGATTTACAATAAGGGGAGAGTGAGTGCAAATTATAAGATACCTAAAGATATCATTGGGCTATTTCTTAAATGATTCTAAAATGTTGTTGTGATGGACAACGCGGGAGTTTTATCACGAAGAGGTTGGTGAAAATAATTGGACTTCCACTAAAATACGTCAAGCCAGGGTTTGTGGAGAGAAGCGAAGACTACGGGACCGTGGGAAATAGGGTTGAGCAATGAAGAAGTTGTGCTAAATTTTTATGTCTAATGAGAATGACATTTTCTGCCAATAACAAGAGGGTTGGTTGTGATGTCGGTATATATTACCGGGTAGCGCTGTCGCAGCCAGCTATCGTGATTATCAACTGATAGTTCATCGGAGAATGGGTTGACCGCGGTCGATATTCGATTGAGATAATTCCGCACGAATTGATGACCAACTAGAGGGGCGGCAGAATCGTCACTGGACTCCGAGTTGTTCCTACCGAGAATGTTTGGTCCTAGCGGAAGAGAACTAAACATGGCAGCCAACGCCTCCTCATCGCAGTCATCCAGAATGGTGGCGATGCGCGCAAGCGAGCTGGTCGAATTGGAGGCTGCATAGTACAGAGCTTTCTGTCGCCAGTCCGAGAAGGCGATCGGCCCATTTGCCGCCCCGGCAGCGACCATCATTCCGAACAAGTCGCCGAACGATGGGGCATCCTCATGCCTAAAGTCGAAATCTTGCCCGATCCGAGAAACATCCCGCGTGACGACATGGACCATATTCCTGCACAGGTAGTCTACTGGGAGGACCGTTGACAAGTCAGCATTCACAACAGGAAAGCTGCCCATCTGGATGCTCCCGGCGATCAAGTTGTGCAAGAAGTCACCGCGATCCAGGCGGAAATGCCCAGAGGACGACGCAAAAACGAATGGCATCCGGTACACAGACGCCCTAGCGCCTCGCCAACGAGCCGCTGACACCATGCGCTCCGCCATCATCTTTGATGTTGCATAGGCCTGCTCATATTGGTCTTCGGGAACATCCCACCCTAGGTGCATTGGCAGCGTGGCGATGGTAGAAACAAGATGGACAGCCTTGCCCCGCCCACGAGAGGCTAGTCGTAGGACTTCGTGGGTACTGATCATGTTCGGACCGACGTAGTCATCCAACGGTCGCATCCAATCTACCAGACCAGCAGAGTGACAAATGGCGTCAATCATTTCCCCCAATTCTTCGAAAAGTGGCTCACCAAGGCCCAACAGGGGCTGGGTGACATCTCCAAATACGACATGAAGTAGTGGCGAGAATTGAACGTCCCATAACCCGTACCAAGTCAGCGTGTCGACTACCCGTTGCCTCGCGTGTCTGTCGTCCTTGGCGCGAACTAGACAATACACCTTGATGCCCTTCTTGAGTAGTTCGCACACTATAAACGCCCCGACAAAGCCCGTGCAGCCAGTCACAAGAACAGACTTGGGACGCGTAGTGCATGAAGTTGAATTCTCGAAAGTAAGACTGGCCTCTAGACAGCCCTTTCGTATAGAGGCCAGATTCAGAGAAGGAGACTTTGTTAATAGTGGCGTATCGGCGATCGCGTCTGGGTTGCCTAACAGTGGCACTAGCACCGAAGGTGCAACTTCATTCTCGTTCCAAGAATTCTGCAACTGACTTGTCAAGTGATCACTGAGCGCCTTCACACTCGGATGATGGTACGTGAAATTGGCAGACAGCTTCAATCCGGTCAGCACGTTCAGGTGGTTTCGAATAAGCACAGCGGTAAGCGAATCGATCCCGATATCCTGCAGACGTTTGTGGACGTCAACATCATCTGGGTGGGCGAAGGCTAACGCGCTAGCTATAGTCTCTTGCACCATCCGAAGTAAGATTCCAGGTCTTTGCTTTGCAGGCGCAGCAGTCCATGCTCTACGCAAGCTCTGCCCAGGCTCATCCCGTCTTTGGCCCAACAATGAGCGAAACAGGGCTGGGACTCCGCCCCGATTGTCAAAGTGATCTCGAAGCCATTCGAGATCGAGCGAGGTAGCCACGGTGAGAGCTCGGCCGCTCGAGCACGCCTGTTGGAAAAGCCGCAAGCCTTCCTCATGGGTCAGGGGACTGCGGCCAAACTGCGACGTATGCGCACGGATCGTCCCAGTGTGGCCCGCGGCCATTCCATCACCCTGCCACGTCCCGTAGGCTATCGATGTTGCTGGCAGGCCTGTGGCGATCCGTAGATGTGCTAACGCATCCAGGAATGCGTTGGCCGCAGCGTAAAGGCCAATTCCTGGCAAGCCCAAGACGCCGGAGACGGAGGAGAAGAGAACAAAGATATCCAAGTCCTTGTCCTTGGTCAGCTCGTGCATGTTCCAGGCACCGTCTACCTTGGGCGCAAATACTGTCGCGCAACTCTCCGGTCTTAGTGTTGATAGAATGCCAGTGTCCGCCACCCCTGCCGTATGGACAACACCACGAAGCGGTCGGTCATGGTCGAACAGCTCCACGATGAGTCGCATGCTCTCGAGGTCTGCAACGTCTCCGGCAACAACCTTGGCAGTAGCACCTAGGGAAGCTAGCTCATCTATTACGGAGCTAGCATTCGGCGTGTCCATACCTCTGCGCGACACCAGCACCAGGTCTCGGACCCCATGGGTGTCGACGAGAAAACGTGCAACATGTGCTCCGAGATCTCCCAAGCCACCAGTGATGAGAACAGCACCGCGTGGGCGGATCAGAGGCTCTGCTACCGGCGGAGGAGCGACTGGTCCCAGGTCCTCGGCGTGCCCTATGCGGGGTACAAGGATCTGATTTCCACGAACTACACATTCCGGTTCGTCGTCTAGGGTTAAGACCGAGCTGATCAGATTGGAGGCTACTTCGCTCGTCCCCAGTCCCACGTCTAGGTCGACGAGGCGCAGGCGCAGCTCCGACTCCTCGCCCCGGATTGATCTCATCAGACCCCACAAAGGGGCCGCTCCGATTCCCCCAAGCAGCTCTGCGGGCGCAGTGCCGGTACCGATAGCCTGCTGTGTGACCCATACCAAGGGTACTGGGAACTCCATCGAGGCCACTTTCTGAAGTTGAGCAAGAGCTTTTCTCGTGACATGGCCAGCTTGGCTTGGGGCATCTTTGGCGGCGTCCGATCCCCAGGGACAGATCAGTCCATCTAAGCCTGAAATCTCCTCAATTTCATTGATTCTGACACTACTCAGACCAGAGTTTGACAAAACGTTGCTCAGGTAATTCGTAAACAAGACCGTACTTGCGCCAGCTGCCTTTGGGCACCATAAACCCCATGTTCCCCTTATTGGCCGCAAGGTTTCAACATTCATTGTATGCCACTTGATTCCAAGAGGAAAAGCGCCTCTTGATAAGTGTGTGGCATCCCCAGACGAAGTCGCATCGTGTCCATTTGTGTCTGGTCTTGTTACTGCCCGGCTCGTTCCTACGGTCTCTCGCTGAAAGGCGTATGTTGGTAGCTGCACTCGCTTGCAATCGAATGGCTCAAAGTATGCCTTCCAATCAATATCAATATGGTGAGCATACAGGCTAGCAAGACTTTTCTGAACCACTGCTACATCGCTATGCTTAGGACTGAGTGACGGCAACCATGCAGTGACAGAATCATCATTCCCACACGTGGGCGTTGTTTCGCTAGAGAGGCACGCTACTCCCATGCCGCATAGGGTGGGAGAAGGACCCAGCTCAATAAAGACATTGGCCCCGTGGATGGACAATTCTCTCATGCCGTCGTGGAAGCGGACTGCTTCCCGAGCCTGTCGGACCCAGTACGCCGCTTGCTCGAGCTGGCCGGGCTCCGCCATCTTGCCGGTAAGCGTACTGATCACGGCTAACTTTGGCGGATTAAAGCGCACCGTGTCAGCAACCGCCTTCAAGTCCGCGAGCAAGCCGTCCATATGGTAGGAGTGGAAAGCGTGAGAGGCCTCGAGCATTTTGAAGTGGTGGCCTTTGCTAGAGACATGGTCGCGCAAGGCCTCAACTGCGTCCACGTCGCCAGAGACAACAGTCTCTTCCGGGCTGTTGTAGGCGGCAATACTGGCCCTGTCGCCAATTACCAGCTTCTCCATTGCCGCAACAGCTTCCGAAGGGCCGACTTTCAATGCTATCATTTTCCCAGCCCGATTCACTGCTTGCATTAGCTGGCTGCGCGCCGTCACCAATCGACAGGCATCGGGAAGATTCATGATGCCAGCAACATGCGCCGCCGCCAGCTCGCCCGCGCTGTGACCAAGCACAAATTGCGGTTTCACTCCCCAGCTATCCCACAATCGCCACAACGCAACCTGGATGGCAAACAAGGCCGGTTGGGCATAGTCTGTGCGTCGTAGCAAGAATGCATTCTCGCTGTCTGGGTCAGCCCATATCACTTTCTGGAGTTTTCCCCCAAAGTGCCCGGCTACCTCGTCTACAGCTTCCCTAAAAACGGTATGATAGGCAGCAAGCTCCTTTCCCATTCCAAGGAGACGACCGCCCTGGCCAGTGAAAAGCATGGCAAGGCAAGGCCGAGCATCTCCGTGGAAAACGGGAGCCGGCTTGCGTGCGGCCAATTCGAACAAAAGCTTCTCCTCGAGCTGCGCCAAACTTGCCGCCATGATCGTCAATCTCCGATTATAGTGGTTGCGAGTGGTTGCTAGCGAATATGCTATATCAGCGAGACGATAATCTTTGGATTCTTTGCTTCTCAAATGTGAGAGCAGCTTCTCAGCTTGTTGGCGTAGTGCGGCCTCGCTGCGACCTGAAACCAACACTGGCAGCGAGCCCGGCAACCTGGCTACAGTAGACTCCCGTGTCACATCCATGGCAGCTGGTCTTGGTGCCTCTTCCACGATGATGTGAGCATTGGTACCACTGACGCCAAAAGCACTGACGCCGGCTCGCCGCGGCTGGTCGTTTCTTGCTGTCCATGGCTGCTGGGTTTGTACCACAGCCATACCGGTGTTCGCCCAGTCTATCGTGGTGGTGGGCTCTTGAACATGGAGACTTTGGGGCAACATGCTATGCTGCATAGCTAGTACAACCTTGACAATTCCCACCATTCCAGCCGCGGCCTGAGTGTGGCCGACGTTTGACTTCGCCGATCCCACCCAGAGAGGGACTTCATTCGAGTGGCTGCCACCAAAAACCCCTGCAAGGGCCGTGGCCTCGATGGAGTCACCCAATTTGGTACCTGTGCCGTGAGCCTCAATGTAGTCAATATCTCCTGGCTGCAGACCCGATGACGCCAGAGCTGAGCGAACGAGGCGCCGCTGTGCTGAACCACTCGGCGTAGTGAGGTTGGAGCTGTGCCCATCGTGATTGACGGCATTTCCACGTAGTGTGGCGAGTATCTCATCACTGTCGCACTGAGCGTCAGAGAGGCGCTTGAGAACAACGGCAGCGCACCCTTCCCCCCAGCCGGTCCCCTCCGTGTCGGCCGCGAAAGCCTTGCACCGGCCATCGCGTGACATGGCACCGAGACGACTAAACTCGACATGTAGTTTGGGTGTCAGTAGTAGGTTGACGCCTCCAGCGACGGCCATGTCGCATTCACCCTGTTGTAGAGCATTGATGGCCAGATGTGTTGCAACAAGGGAAGACGAGCATGCCGTGTCTACCGTCATCGACGGGCCTTCGAGTCCAAGCGTGTGTGATAATAGACCTGAAGTCATGCTGCCAATGGCTCCTGTGCCTCCATGAACGGCCGCATCGGCTGCTTCACTCACGGTATAGGCAGGGGCGTTAATAAGGCCAATGTACACGCCTGTTCGACTTCCGTGCAGTTGCTGAGTCGTGTAGCCAGCGCGCTCAAAGGCCTCCCAACATGTTTCGTGCATTATGAGTTGCTCCTTGCCGATCTGGCTTGCTTCGAGGGGGGTAATTCCCATTGCTGTGGGATCAAAGGAGTCGATAGAGGACAGGAAACAGCCTTTACGGCAGTACGTCTTGCCCAGGGCATCTGGGTCAGCATCGTACACAGCGTCAATATCCCAGCGATCTTGGGGGACGTCGACTATAGCATCTTTTCCACTCTTCCAAAGCTCCCAAAATTTGTCGGGGGTATCCACGCCACCAGGGAGACGGCAGGCCATTGACACAATGGCGATAGCCTCTCCTTCTCCCTTCCCACTATTATTTGGCTCTGGACGGCCACCATCTTCGCCAGTAATTTCGCTACTAGTCAAATACGCCGTCAGTGTCCGGATAGTGTAGTGCTCGAATAGCTTTGCCAACACCACTGGGCGGTCGAGAAGCTTCAAGAGACCCGCGTGGACTTGCACAACCCGGGCAGAGTCGCCTCCAATATAGAAGAAATTATCGTCAAGGCTGATCTGACTGTGGCCAACCACATTTGACCAAATGAACCATACATGACGCTGCAGCTCTGTCCATCGCCAGCTGTGCCTTCCGGGACTGGAGTAAGATCCGGGCCTAGCACGTACAATCGCACATTGGCGAGAGGGCGCCCAATGGTAACGTCTTGTTCAGGACGTACTTTCCACAACGATGTACATACCGTCGCTTCTGTTGGCCCATAACCGTTAAAAACCCTCTCGCTGTAGTCTAGCAGACGATTCGCAAGTCTCCGAGACAGGACCTCTCCGCCGGACATGATGATTTTCAGCTTGGGCGCATTTCCCCATCCTGAGTCAATGAGCATCTGCCACCTTGTTGGCGTTGCTGACACAACAGTGATGGCATGTTCTTCCATGAGCTGTAGCAGAGCGGTTGGGTCTTTCAACTCGTGTGTCTGCGCTATAACCACGGTACCACTGCATGTAAGGGGCAGAACCAGTTCATAAAAGGCCATGTCGAAGGAGACCGGGGCAATAGCTAGCATGCGATCATCCGCATTGTGTCCAGTCTCCTTCCGCAGCGACAAGATGAAATTGCACGCAGCTCCGTGGCTGATCTCTACGCCCTTTGCCCTTCCTGTTGATCCAGACGTGTATATGACAAACGCGAGGTCCTCGGGCTGTACCTGCACTTGCGTAACGACTTGATCGGGAGTTGACTTGATTGCCAGTTGTAAGTCTTTAAGGCTGCACAACTCAGTGTTGCTTGCTGCTAGTGCTTCCAAGACTCCCGCATCAGCAATGACGAGATCGGGCTTGGCATCCTGAATCATCTGCTTTAATCTTTCTGTCGGGAATACCGGGTCCAAGGGCATGTAGGCCGCGCCAGATTGCAGCGCTGCTAGCAACACTACGACCAGGTCCACGGACCGATCCAGAGCTACGCTAACAAGACATCCGGGGCCGATATTGCGTCTAGAAAACCATTGCACCAGGCGGCTCGCCCTGGCGTGTAAGTCACCATAACTTAGAAATGTGTTGGCGCAGACAACGGCGATCTTGTCTCGATCACTAGCGGTGGTAATTTCCAGGAGTTGAGGCAAGGTAAAGCCTAAGGTGGACGTATCATCAATCTGGCCGAGGCTGTGAACCATTTTCAAGCTCCAAGCGTGCTGGGAGTTCCTCAATGGGAGTTTCAGAGCAATCCTCGCCTGTGGCCTTGATGTTGAGCGAGGGGTCGCACTACTTTTTGGATACTTGGAATAGGCGTTCGTATGTAAGTTGCCCTTCGCTAGTGTAGTATATCAGTCTGCGGCCCTCGTGAAAGGTCCTCTAGATTTATCGGTGATCATAGAATTGTCATTTGAAGGTTCTTAACAAATATGAAGTAGAATCTTGCGTGTAGCCCTTTGAATTGCAGCTGTGTCGACACATGAGTAGAGGAAAGTCTCGTACATATGTACAACCCACTCGGGCTCCTTACGCAAGACTCTGTTCCATCCCGGTTTCGCAAAGCGTTTTGTCTAGCACTAGTAAAAATACCCCGACGTCAAGGGACCTTTCTATCTACTATGCTACCGTACGTATTCTACGTATTCTTGCGATGTCCACATAACATCGAGTCATGCCGAGCTAACTCTGGTCAAAGTAGGGTACGTAGAGTCCTAAGAGAAATGAGCTGAAATGAGAAGATACACGTGTACAACTCAGTACGAGCTCATGCGAGGTACAAGGTATTAGGGAGGCAATCCGACCCTTGGCAATAAGGTATTGTCCATCGTCAACATGTATCCTCCGTTTGCCTACATAGGAAATACAGAATACTATACCGGCAATTAGGTTGAAAAGAGTTGTAACGACTAAGAGTCCCTAACAAGGCTAGTCTCCACATCCGTCAAGGGTATAGTATCTTATTCGCAGGTTGTGCTTATGCATGAGAGTGACCGCCTTCGGAGTTATTGAAGTATGGGGCTTGCTCTCCGATAAAGCTGATCGTTTGGCCATTGTTGGTCTCCTCCGGCCCCGATGCCCTCATACATTGTAGTGTCTCTGGAACAGGCTCACTTACAATAGTCTTACGGCTGACTGGTCTTACTCCGGATTATTTCGCTTCTATGCTCGAACGTCCGTTGTAACCGCCAAAGATACCGGCTTCCCCAAGAAGGCAGCTATGGCTTTCACTTCCACGATTCAGGATCTCGACAGCCAAATAGCGGTGACTTATGATTCATCTTGGTAGAAGCTCCTCACGTCAGATGGAAAGTGATATGACAAGGCTCTTTCGTGTGCACTTCTAAAGAGCCCATTACGTTGGGGCAATGTTTTAGGTTACCGGAAGGAAGCCGAGACCATCCGGAAACTAGCTTTGCGGCGGAGGTTTACTCCGTACATGGATTTCAAAAGAACAGCAGCAATGCTCTCTAGTGCTGAGCTCTTGGGCCAAGTCACCGAAGTAATCCTAGTATTCTTAGCTAGCGCTTGCACTGCAAAAACCAACGCAATATCCCAATGTCACTGGATTCCATCCTCGAAAGACCCGTGGAACAAAGCGCCATACGCTGCGATACTCGAAGAACCTTTCTCATACTAGTATGATTTGTTGAATTTCGGCATCCGAATTTCGAGATAAACTTTCATTATCAATCATAACAGGCTCTGCGCAATGGCAGCTGTTCAAGATGAAGTGCCCATCACCCACATGGCCCTTCCAGGAAGCGAATTAGCCAAGCTTCCTGAACCCTCTCAAGCGGGAGACATCGATGCCAAAACAGAGGCTGAAAAGCTCGTGAAAGCACTCAATGAGGCCATCAGTGGGCCAAGACCGGAAACGGCAGCCGATTTGTTCTGCAGGAACGGCTATTGGCGTGACCATCTCATGCTGTCCTGGGCCTTCCGGACCGTGCAAACACCGGTCAAGATTGGCGATTTTCTCCGCAAATGTGCGCAATCTAAAGATGGGATCAGGCTCATCAAGCTTGTGTTGGACATGAGCCGATCATTTCCGCGTCCTGTAGTGAGCAACATTGATGATGAAGCCGAAGTTGCGGTCATCACGGCCTTCTTGACGGCTGAAACCAAACTCGGAACAGGTGTCGGCTACCTTCGATTAGCCCAGGAAAGCGGTCAGTGGAAGATATACACCATCTATACCAGCCTTCGAAGTCTGAACGGATTTCCCGAGGGAACCTTGGAGCGCCGTCCTGATGGTCGCATGAATGGTCGAAACACAGATGGGGAGAACTGGAGCGATCGCCGGGCCGCAGCATCAAACTATACCGATGGAAGCGAGCCAAAAGTTTTGATTATTGGTTTGTCACTCCATGAATATTTATTTATCACACCAACAGATACTTACAATGCAACTTATAGGTGCTGGCCATGCGGGTCTTACTGCAGCAGCCCGACTCAAGATGCACGATGTCAACGCTCTAATTGTTGACACGAACAAGCGAGTTGGAGACAACTGGAGGAAGAGATATCATAATCTCGTATTGCACGATCCCGTCTGGTATGATCACTTACCATACCTCAATTTCCCACCTCAATGGCCCGTTTTCACGCCCAAGGATAAGCTTGCGGGGTGGCTAGAGTCGTATGCTAGCACCATGGAGCTCAATGTATGGATGGATACGAGAGTCACCAGTACAAGCTGGAATGAGACAAAGAAACGATGGGACATTAGCGTCTCTCGCACAAGAAAGGACGGGTCACAAGAAGTCCGCACATTTTATCCTCGCCACATTATCCAGGCTACGGGCCAGTCTAGCGAAAAATACCAGCCGTACATACCAGGCGCGGAGATATTCGAGGGAGAGCATATCTGCCATTCCTCTGAGTTTCCGGGAGTGAGTGGAGAGGGTTTTGGGAAGTCGGTAGTAGTTGTTGGCTCCTGCACCTCCGCCCATGATATTGCCCATGACTTTGTCGAGAAAGGCTATGAAGTTACCATGATACAAAGGTCGAGCACAACGGTTGTGTCAACCGACGCTCTTATGGCTTCTTTGGGAGGGCTCTTTGCAGAAGATGGGCCGCCAACAGAAGATGCCGACGTCGTAATGAACGGGATGTCAACGTCGCTGCTCAAGACCATGCAAGTCCAAGCCAGCAAGAAGGCACGCAGCCATGACAAGAATCTCCTGGAGGGTCTGACCAAGGCGGGATACAAGCTTGACGACGGACCTCGTGAATCTGGCATCATGTTTAAATACTTTCAACGTGCTGGCGGCTACTATATCGATTCAGGATCATCTCGGCTTATCGTTGATGGAAAGATCAAGATGGCGCAGTCGCATCAGATTGCAGAAATCCTTCTCCATGGTGTAAAGCTGGTCGACGGATCGGTACTCAAAGCGGACGAAATCATCTTTGCGACTGGATACCAGAGCATGAGAACACAGACACGCCGGATCTTTGGCGACGACATTGCCGATCAAGTCCCAGATGTATTCGGGTTCAACGAAGAGGGCGAGTTTCGTGGCCTTTGGCAGAGGACAGGGCATCCGGGTTTCTGGTTCCACGGGGGCAGTTTGGCGTTGTGCCGCTACTATTCGCTGCTGCTAGCGTTGCAGATCAAAGGACTGGAGGAGAATCTATATAGCTACGGTGAGCTTTGACATGTTTTGGCACATGCTGAAAGTAGACAATGGCAATGAAGTTGGATGGCAACTGATACTGATTCACTACTCCCTAAGTATCCAACGGCCGTAGTGCTACTTTTGTTTGCAAACGAGTGATTGATTAGATTTTTATGCTTTAGTATGAATTATAGGGAGGGACTCTCTGCTCGTGCATTCAATTAAGAAAAGTTAAAAACCCACTCTTGTTGATAATTTCACGAACCTATCAGTCTCATAGGCGAACAGCAATTGCAATCACTTATGGTACTGGCATACGATCATACCGGACTAGTAAGTGGCCAATCAGTACATGCTAGGGCATTATTCCTATGATTGGTGAGTCTTGATGCGTACAGGTAGTAGTGTCGTAGTTTAGGGCTAGCTTGAACATATGTATAAAGGCCAAGCACATTAACTACCCGTAATTCCCGAATCCTCCCTATGTTTCTTCTTAAGATATTGCATAAGAATGTTTGAATTATAAAAACCAATTTGTAAATTCCCTTAGTATCTGCATGAAACTTGCATGTTTCCTTGGCCATGGGTGTTTAAGCAACATCGACAGAGCACTAATGGGTCCTCGCAATGGCTATCTTTGACGCCGTCTCGACTGTCCCGTACTCCCGCGGACGGGTCATTTGCCACCCTCGTTTGTCGCCGCGTCGCGATTCCTGCCGCGTCTGACAAGGATTATTTCCCTTGTCCCATCACAAGGCCCCGGTCGTAACGGTCATCATCTCTAACAGGATTCGCGATGAACCAAATGGGGAAGACAACATTAGGCAATGCAGTGTCGATCATGTTTCGTCATGCTGGACCCCTTGCCGAATTCTTAGAGTAGCAAAACAATGCGTCAGGACAAAAGAAGTTGCAAATGTCGGCTTGAAAGGGGTGATGACACTGCACATTGGTCATTACAAGAATATGGTTCCTTCTGTCGAGTCCTCTGCAATGCCATTCAATTCCTTCTATCAATATGTTGCTTGGATTAGATCCACTGCCGGTCTTGACACTGGTTGTCATCGCTGGCCTGGTTGTGCCGGGCCGAACAGGACGACTAGGAAAGCTTTCACTTCGCCCAAGTCGCCTGCGGTTCTATCGTGACGCCGATGGAGAAGCAACCAAACAATCACTCCGGGAATACTACCAACGAAGGTCATGGCTTGCGATACCCTGTTTCTCTGCAGTTGGACTGGTCGTTGTGGTGGTCGAGACACTGGTCCTAAGCTTCTCAGCCCAGACAAACGCTGATGATTTGCCATCAACATGGCTTCAGGTTGCATATTGGGTAAGCACCCCCTCTGTCAAGCGGCTGACTCTTCAAGATATCCTGAATGTATTTGCCCAATCTACTATTTACTGACCTTGATGTGACTGAATACAGATTTTGACTGTACTCCAATCCGGCGATTTGCTCACCGAGCCAGCACCGCTCGAGCGTCATCGACTTGGCAACCTAGCCCTTGTCACTAGTACAATTCTGATGATATCGCCGATACGGATATTGGTTGACCAATGGCTTGGAAACTTTGAAATTGCCAACACCTCTGAGCAAATGGCATCACGTGTATCTGCAGCAAGCATCCTGGCCCTCGCAGTTGGTAGAAGTGTCTGCTGTCTCGCTCTTCCACGTCGTCCCGCTGTCTACAATGAGGGCAAGCTAGTCAACCAAGAGTATACAGTCTCTTGGTTCCATCGAATGAGCTTTGGCTGGGCCGACCGGCTGCTCCATCAGGCGGCTAGTCATCACAGGCTAGAGGTTGACGATCTCGACAAATTACGGGGATCGCTCGAAACTACCGCGCAGTTTGCTAGCTTGGAGAGAAACCGGATGGAACATCAATCGTTGTCGAAAGGACTGCTAGTTTCATACCGGAAGTCCTGGCTAATGCTGTTGCTACTGAGCTTTCTCTACACCCTGCTCGGCTTCGGCCCTCAACTGGCCCTGTATAAATTACTGAGGAGCTTGGAATCTGGAGATGGCTCAGAAGAGGAGTCCTCTGCTTGGTACTGGGTGGGCGCCCTCGGGCTCTCCATGGTAGTTGCTTCTACTGTCGAGGTACAGATGTGGTGGACAATGCATGCACAACTGGGACTCTCCGTCTTCGAAGGGCTGCTGGCCTTGATTCACAATAAAGCCATGCGAAGCAAAGATGTAAAGTTGCATGATGGCTCCCAAAAAGAATCTGAAGAAGGTGAAGGATCGGACACCAGGACCAGCGTCACAAATTTAGCGGCAGTTGATGCTCGACGCATTACCGACTTTGCGACAAACACCTACCTCATTCCCGCCTTTGTGACCAAGATCACAGTCTCCTCGGTCATGCTGGTGAGACTCACAGGTCCTCTCAGTGTAATTGCGGGACTGCTCATCGCTGCCAGCGTGGTTCCCCTCAAGACGAGATTGACTCGCTATTATACAACACTACAGGGCAGGCTGATGAAGGTTGTTGACAACCGCAATGCAAAGATCTCCGAGATGCTGGGAGGTATGCGACAGATCAAGTTCACGTCCATGGAAGCTCACTGGGAGGCCGACATTTGCCACGAGCGTGACAGGGAAATGGGCCTACTCCGGCAAGTGGCGCGCTGCAACGCAGCTCTCGTGGCGACGTCGATTCTTGCGCCTGTGCTCTTGTCTGTGTCGACGTTGACTGTATACGCCCTGCTCAACAAGGAGCTACTGCCCTCTGTCGCCTTCACAGCCATCTCAGTTCTCGGATCACTCGAGACTTCGTTCTCTAGTCTGCCGGCTTTTGTGTCGAATCTCATCGACGCCCGAGTGAGCTTTGGTAGGATCCAGCGGTTTCTGAATGCCCCCGAGTGCGAGGCTGTGCACGGGAAAGAGAACCAGATCTCATTCAAGAATGCAAAGATTGCTTGGCCAGTCGATGGAAACCACGATTCTGGCTTTGAGAGTCGCTTCGTCTTGCGCGGGCTGAATATCCAGTTCCCTGCGGGCGTACTATCGGTCATCGCGGGCCGCACGGCCACTGGGAAGAGTTTATTGCTCACGGCTGTCCTTGGCGAGAGTGATGTACTTGATGGGGATCTTCGAGTGCCCTCGTGTCCTACAGCAGCGGAGCGACAGCACCAACGCGTCAACAGTGCCAATTGGATCCTCGATACTGCCGTGGCTTACGTAGCACAAAATCCATGGACGGAGAATGCGAATGTACGACAAAACATCTTATTCGGACTGCCCTACGATGCGCGGCGATACCGCCAAGCCACCTTTGCTGCCGCCCTCGAACAGGACTGGGCTATCCTCCCCGACGGTGATCAGACGGAGATCGGAGCCAACGGGATCAATCTCAGCGGTGGTCAGAAATGGCGAGTATCCCTGGCCCGAGCCTTGTATTCACGAGCAGGCATTCTGGTGCTGGATGACATTTTCAGTGCGCTGGACGTTCATACAGGGAAGCACATTTACGAGCATGCGCTGACCGGGCCTCTGGGACGTAATCGCACGCGCATTCTCGCCACTCATCACACCGGGCTCTGCTTCCCTCGGACAGACTACTGTGTTCTACTAGATAGCTCATTGGTGGCTTTTGCGGGTTCGAGGACGGACATTTTGCTGAACCAGACCATGGCGGACATGTTTCTGCGAGGACAATCTGTTTCGAAGGAAGACGCACTGACAGAGAAGCATAACGTGGTAGGCGAGATTCAGAGCATCAATGAGGCGCCATCACAGCCGGCAAGGACATTCGTAACAAACGAATCTCGTGCTCTTGGATCAGTCCCTTTGTCCCTCTACAAGAGGTATTTTGCTGCAGCTCGGAGACCGTCGCTGTGGGTAGCTGCGGGCATTCTACATCTCACATCGACAGCTGTGGTGGTAGGACGGGTGAGGTCTTACTTGTATTCTCATCATGTGTTTTTATTATTCTGTTGCTAATTCTGAGTAGTCCTATTGGATAAGCGTTTGGACGGAATCGTCCCAGAAACAGGTTGAGGCCGGACAAGACTCGCCCATGACCTTCTACTTATCCGTGTACGGCTGTATTTCCCTGGCCGTTTGTGTCTTCGGAAGTCTGAAGTACTACAGTATAAATCTCAGCGCACTACAGTCGTCACATCATCTCTTCCGCAAGATGCTCTTCTCTGTCCTCTGCGCAACCCGACGATGGCTGGATACGGTGCCGCTTGGTCGCATTCTGAACCGCTTCACCTCCGACGTACGCTTGATAGATTCTCAACTGCCTGCCGACCTGGGGAACTTCATCGCAAGAGTCATGGAGATGCTTAGCATATTGCTCTCTGGTGTGGTAACATGTCCTCCTCTCATCCTACCCGCTGTCGGTCTTGTCGCTGTCTGTCTCAAGGTCGGCCGACTGTACGTGGCCGGCGCACGAGAGATGAAGCGTCTAGAGAGCGTGGCGAGGAGTCCCATCTTCGTTCTCTTCGGATCGAGTGTAGCAGGACGCCAGGTCATCCGCGCCTTTGGCCGCGTGGAGGCTTATAGAGACTACATGTACGCCGCCATCGACCAGCACGCTCAGACCGTGTGGCATCTCCAGCTATTCATTCGCTGGCTGACCTTTCGAGTGAGCATGGCCGGTGTCGTCTTTTCGACTGTCACGGCTGCCCTGGCCGTATATCTACCGAACGTCTCTGCGTCGCTGGCCGGGTTCGTCATCGGGTTCGCCATGCAGTTCACAACCGCCATGTCCATGACCACCAAGATGACGGCCAATATGGAGATGAACATGAACGCCACAGAGCGCGTGTTTGAATACTCAGACGTGGAGAGCGAAGTCCTCGGCGGATGCGAACCACCTGCGGCATGGCCAACTCAAGGGCGCTTGCAGGTGTCAAATCTCACCGTTCGGTATGATTCAACCCTACCTGCGGCGCTCAGCGATGTGAACTTCGAGGTTGCCCCCGGTAAGCGACTCGGCGTAGTCGGACGTACGGGAAGTGGCAAATCATCCTTGACGCTGGCTCTTTTCCGGTTCTTGGAGCAGACAGCGGGATCTATCTACATCGATGGCCACGATATTTCTTCTGTGCCTCTTCGCAGTCTTCGCAGCCGCTTGTGTATTATACCCCAGGACCCTGTTCTCTTCTCCGGCACGGTTCGCTCGAATCTCGACCCTTTCCAAAAGTTTGACGATTATCAGATAGCCAACGCCTTAGGGAAGATCCAACTTGCTCGCTTTGAACATGACTCTCTCACTACGGATAATGACAAATCATCGGCGGCGACATCTGAAAGTGAGCATGCGCAGTCACTTGGCCCCGGAAGCCCCGTTTCCGAGGGGGGTTCCAATCTCTCCCACGGCCAGCGACAATTGCTTTGTCTCGCTCGCGCCATTCTGTCGCAGCCCAAGATTCTCATACTCGACGAGGCGACCTCGGCGGTGGATTCAAAAACACAAGATCTCATCCAGTCGTCGATCCGTTCTGAGTTTCCCGACACTACGGTCGTGGTAGTCGCGCATCGACTGAGCACCGTTGCTGATTTTGATAATATCCTTGTCTTGGATGCAGGGCGACAGGTGGAATTTGGGCCGCCGCAAGTCCTGATGAACAAGACAGGCGGTATCTTCAGGAGTTTGGTGGAGGAGAGTAGTGATAGGGACATGTTGATGGAGACTATTTTTGAAAATACTCATAGAACAGGTTAGGCAGAGAGGCAGTAGATTCAATCATTCCTATGCTGAATGCTTGTATCACGTATCTGATGTAGGCAGGTTGTCTACATTTTACTACACAGAGGCGTTTTCTATGATACTGAAGAAGGGACGCATCTCTACCCGCGGCGAGCCTATATCGCGAAGGCCGACTCATACTTGAAAGACGCTACTCAATACTTCTTTCCCTTCCCCATCCCAGCTGAGCAGCACCTCTGCTGTCTTTTCCCCGAAGTCACTGAGATCCCCATTTAACCACCTACCCGCAACCCTCCCCGCGACTTCGTTGGATGACTTTCTCTTCTCCAGGTCTAATGTTTTCATACTATGGTTCACACCAGCGAACCGGATCCACCAGCTTCCACCCTTCAATTTGTTCTTCCTTAGATCCTGGAGATCATCGGTAAATGAGAGCGGATCCTTATCTCCTTGGATAAATAGCACATCCATGTCCTCCGTAATCTGGTGAAGATCCCTCCTCACCTGAAACTCGTCACGGTCACTGGACGGCTCAGCTAGTTCCTCAGAGACTGGGTGCGAGAGCATGATGAGCTTCTTCACACCCGAGTTCAACGCCGCCACGAGAGCAGACACACTGCCGTTGCTTCTACCTCCTAAAGCAACAACTGAGGGGAAGTCCTCGAAAAGCGCAGAGAAAGTCGCGGCACGCGACTTGATATTGCCGGTGTTCTCGAAGCATAGCACGGTATGACCCATGGCAGCCAAGCCTCCGACTAGAGCCTCAAGCGTAGGATTCTCGAGGCCGGTCCATGCTCCATGAGTGAAGATGACATCAGGCTTTGGGAATTCATTGCTTCCCTTTTGCTTTGCTGCTAGACGAGCCGGGATGTAAATCTGGCAGGGAACGGGTGCGGCATTTGTTTTGGAGTAGGAGTGTGTAAAGCCTTTCCGAACGAATTCCGGAGTCTGCTGTGTCGATTCTTCTGACATTGCTGCTAATCAAGACTGTGACGTGGCACGTGTATTTCGGTGGCTTTGGGGCGGTATGAGAGTCACAGAAGGGGGGGGTTCTACGCAGCTATTTCATTGCATACGACACTGGATGAGAACATGCCTACGAGACCATAAAAAACGGCGGAATTGACAATGCAGCCAAGTATTGGTCTGTATGTACGAGCAAAGAAGTCCCGCGTATACGAGCTCTGAAACTGATTTCCTGAACGCGGTGGATCGAATATCTCTGTAAGAGGTAGACTGCAATACAGGGGAGGGGTGAAATGAATTATACCTCAACCGTCCGAAAATCGTCGTTGTCTCTTTGTCCGGGGTATTCCTCGAGCTTGTCAAAGAAGATTCTTTAAATGGAAATGGTACGTATACATGTGACATGTCTAAGTTCCCGCAGCCCCCCCCGGTCAGCGGCGCGGCTCGGTTCTCCACAGCACCTGCACTTCATCCTCATTGTGATTCGTGAAGCTATTGTCCAAGGGGGAACGACGATACACGTACAAGGTGGAGTCAATATTTATTCAGACATAGCACGCCATCACACGTCTCGATGGTGCGAGCTACAGTATTCACGAGTACATCCGAATAGGAAGAGCGGCTTGAACTACATGATCCTGGCGGGATCAATAGGCGCAGTTCATCCGTCCCAAACCCATTGTAGTGGGTATAGTACAATGTCTGCGGGATCCCTAGCACTGCGTCATATCGAGGGTTAACCCTGGTATTTCGGAGTACATACGAATTCTAAGTAGAGTGACCTGGGAATCATCGCTGCCATGTGTGTGGTCTAGCTCGACTTGGTGCCAATGTATGGTGCCAATGTATGCTCCCTTTCTTCAATGGTGGTGTCCTGCCTTCCAAGGGCATTGAATCAGTAAACAAAAATTTCCTGGTATGATTCGTGATGGCTTCGGACACCAATACACCAGAGCAAGCTCCATTGCTATCAAACACCCCAAGCCAAGGCTACAATGGCACTCAAGATCACCCAAGAGAAGATACTTCTCAGGATGCAAAGAAAGAAATCGATTATTCGGCTGCTGCATCAAGATACATACTAAAATTATGCATTATCTTGCTGATATTCAACTTCGTCCAGTTCTCAGGCTATGCTCCATTGACTGCGGTCATGGAAGACATCATCTGCAAGAGCTACTACTCCTCGGGTGAATCCAGCTCCTTGGACGAATACGATTGCAAGACCGCACCCGTTCAGCGTGAACTAGCTTTTGTCAAAGGTTATAAGGATACTTTGAGTCAGATACCAAGTAAGTTTCCAAGTTCTTATTGACAAAAGAAGCTTGAGTCTTCACGATATCCAAAATAGTAATATTATCTTGAACCCTCAGGCGTAATCCTAGGTATCCCACTAGGCCTACTCGCGGACCGCATAGGCCGAAGGTCGATCTTATTGCTATTTCTGTTCGGCATGTTTCTTAATGACACTTGGGTAAAGATTGTTTGTATGTGTACCTCCCCAGATATAATCTGTGCTCCAACTCTAAAGAGAACTTCTAGGCCTCTTCCCAGACCAGCTTCCGATACGCTGGGTATGGCTTGGGCCTGCCTTGAAGGCTTTGGGGGGTGGCGCAAACTTCGGAACTTCAATGTTCTTTACCGCAGCCGCCGATGTAATTGAAGAGAAGGAACGGTAAGTTCACTGATGTGTTGCTAACAACTTTCCACAAGCTGACTGGCAAATGCTTTATGTGGCCTACTTTAGTGTCGATATCTTCATGAGACTCTTTGCCATGGAAATGGTGGTTCAGATTGTCGGCGTGCCTTCCATCTCCGCCCTCATGACCATTAGCAACTGGTGGCCTCTCGGAATATCCTCAGTGATGCTTGTTGTCGCCGGCATAATGGCCTTCACACTTCCAGAGTCACACCCACAGTATAGAAGTGCCGTCTTTGGACCGCCAAGCCCATTGCGCGAGCAGCATCGGAGCTCCGACCAGGATGAGAACGCTGACTCGGATAATCCCGAGGTCCGTACTGCGCGAAAGGAGGTCCTACATGCTTTGAAAACAATTGTCAGCATCTTGAAGAACCCAGTAATCTGGCCCTGTCTCTCTGTGTTTTTGCTCGCATGCTGCGGAGCGCACTCTTGGGCATTGCTTGTCCAGTACGTTTCTCAGAGATTCAGATGGGAATACAGCACGGTGAGCCTACACTCTGATCAATCCGGTTTATCACAAGCAAAGGGAAAGCCTAACCTTCTTGAAACAGGCAAACCTTCTGTTTCCTTTACGCGGCTGTATCACCATCACTCTATCCTTGGGCATCCTTGGAAGGATTGAAAAGTATATCCAGGAGCGACTCGGCATCCAGTCTACCAGGAAGGATCTGTTACTTTCCTCGGGAAGCTGTATTCTGATCATTGCGGGTGTTTTAGCAGTTGGGCTCGCCTCCAACCCCATTCTCATGGTCACCGGCGTTGGTGTCTCAGCTCTGGGATCGTCGCTGCTTGTCTCCTTCAGAAGTGCCATGATTTCCCTGCTGCCCGAGATCCCACTCGCGCCGTTGAATGCGGTGTCTGGGATAGCACAAAGTATTGGCATCATCGTGGCTGGTCCGCTCGTGCCTGCGACGTACAGTTGGGGTCTGTCTCAAGGCGGCATCTGGGTTGGGTCTCCGTTTATTTTCGCGAGTGGCGTGCACGTCGTAGCGCTGGCAGTCTTGGTAGGCTTGCGCTTGACGAAAGGATCGGTCAAGCATTGAGATAGCAATGGCTGTGATGTGCAGCATGGCTACAATGAATTTCACTGACCTTGTTGGCAAAATAGATCTTCTAGCCGTTGCGTGTCATCTTTGAGAACGGTATCGAGAGCCAGTGATAGAAAAAGGGGGGAGATATGATATCGAGTCGAGTGGACGTGGGCCCTTGACGTGGTTTCAGGGCGTTGTTGCTTGATCAGAACGAGAATAAAAGATAAAACACAAAGCAAAAAGCCTTGTCATTGAATTCAGGGAAGAAGGTCTTGAAAGCAGAAGTGAGATATATCATTTTCTATGCTAAAATGCTTACAGCTGGCAACGCCGAGTTCGAGCTGTCTACAAAGAAAGGTTTCTAGAAACGCAACTATGGGATTCCCAAACGATCTACATGCACTGAGCGTATCTGATACTCGCGACCTCGGGCCATGCTCAAGGCCAAATCCAAGTCCGCCGATGCTACGTGTAGCAGGTCCTCAAGAGCCGTAGGTTTTGACGCCACCACGGCTGCGGTCAAGCTGTCTATGTCGTGGGGAGTGTCTGGGAGTTTGGATGCGAAATAGTCCGGGTAGACCTGTACCACCCGCTTCGTAGCATCGTACTCCGAGGCTTGGCCTCGCGAGATTCTCGGCGTTGTGGAATGGACACGGTACCCATATCCGGGGCCTCTCACAAATCCAACTTCTGAGGCTTCGCCGCGTTTCCATCTGCCCGCCAACAAAGATATACCATAGGCCCAGTCCTGCCACTTTGGCACATCCTCGAGGTAGGACAGTCCTTTCAAAATTTCTTCCCGGCGATACACGATAGATATGGGTACGTGATGTTTCCGCCAGACAAGTTCCTCTCGTAGCGGGTACGACGAGATGGTAACTCCGCGGAAGTCTCCGAACATCTCGACCAGCGTGTGGACGAATGCAATATTGCGATTCCCGGATAAAATCTGAGATGCTTCGAAAAGGAAGCTGTTGGAACCCGGTATCGGGAGCAGAACATCATCGCCGTCCATACAGACGATGAAATCCCCAGTAGCGGCTTTCAAGCCTGTGTTGCGGGCGGCCTGTACTCCGGCGTTCTTCTCATGGCGGACGACCTTGAGATGCTTATCGACTTCCAAGTCGTTTATCACCTGTTTGCTTGTCTCGTCGTCTGAGCCATCATCAACGATGATGATTTCGATATTAACTCCAGCCGAATTCTCGCGGATGGATGAGATACAATGATGAAGGTACACTCCATTGTTGAAGCTTGGGACAATTAGAGAGACGGAATGCATGATTGGGCGATGTAGCGGCAGGACAATGCAGTACCTCACTGATGGGACTGGCGATTGTCATTTGTGGCCAGTTCTGTCTTCTACATTTCTGTACAAACACAATCACCGTGCTGGAATTTATCCCACTTTTGATGCCGGCCTCGTGGGCAAAATTGTATGCTCCGGGCTAAAGTCCCTGTGCTGTTGATCAACCCGCCTCTGGCTTCTAACGAGCTCCCAGTGTCTGTCGCTAGCAAATCAATCAGTCCAGATAGCATCTGACGTCCAAGGGCAGGCAAAGCACACCCAGTCCCTCGTAACTTGGCCCCCAAAAGTTCCCACAGTTGTAACAGCAACATCATTCCATGTACTGCTCTTGTGGGTCCAATCATCCTTGTACATATGCAGTCTTGTACATGTGTAGAAATCCTCGGATCCCTCTGACTTGAAGGTGCAAAACTGGGGTGGGCGTAATATGCCGTTTAGTGATGCGCGTCCATACCGACATACTTGAGTTGAATGAGAGCAATAGGCTCAGACTTCTCATGCACATGGCAGGAGGACTGTCGAGACAACTACTAGCAAGACTTTCTTACCGTTCAAGATGGCTTTTATTGTAGCAATGCCATCTATCCCTACTTCTTCCGAGGCAACCGAGCCAGGGAAATGGCCTAGTGCTACCCGGGGCCCAACTGTAACTGCTAGAGATTCAAGCAGGCTCGCACCCGAGAGTAGAGGGCAATCCACCGAGTTCATAATCGAAGAGCACCCTGTGGATGCTATTAGACCAATCAAAGTTGGTGTCATCGGTGCTGGAATATCAGGAATAACTGCTGGTGCGCTGCTTCCGACGAAAGTACCTGGGCTTGATTTGCGGATTTACGACAAAAACAGTGGTTTAGTACGTTTTTTGATATGAAATCCCATCTAGTGAAGACTTCTAACACCAGTGATTCAAGGGCGGGACTTGGTTCGAGAATACGTATCCCGGCGTTCGCTGTGATGTCCCGGCTCATGTGTATCAATCCACCTTCTCACCCAACATCCGGTGGACAGAAGAGTTTGCCCAAGGTAAGGAGATCAGAGAGTACTGGGAGGAGCTCGCCAAAGAGTACAATGTTTCGCAATGCGTTCGTCTAAGTCAGAAAGTCCAAAAAGCCGAGTGGCTAGATGATGAAGGAAAATGGAAAGTCACTGTTCAGCTTCTTGAAGGTTCTGAGGACGTAAGTATGCACTAAATCCTAGTCACTGCCTCCCTATTATTGCTTCTAAATACCAAATTCAGATATATGAAGAGAAATTGGATATTCTTATCAACGCAATTGGCCGATTCAACGCTTGGAAATTGCCGGACTATCATGGGATCCAAAACTTCAGAGGGCGAATCTTTCATTCGTCCAATTGGCAACACAACGTTGAATTGATAGGGAAAAGGATTGCCCTCATCGGGAATGGGGCTTCGGGGTTACAAGTCCTTCCCTCGATTCAGCCTTTGGCTAGACATATCGATCACTATGCCCGCAATCCCACTTGGATTGCCGACCCGTCTGGTAATAAAGACCTAGGCGTTAGACGACTAGAGCCCAATTCGTTCTCTAATGACCAGCTGGAAATGCTCAAAGACCCGGGGAAGTACCTTGAGTATCGCAAGCTGATTGAGAACAACTACTTCCAAGGGTTTGCCTCAATTTTTCGAGACTCCCCTCAGAACAAGGACCAGTCTGAGAAATGGTCAGCGGCAATGAAGAGACGCGTTGCGGGCAAGCCTGAATTGCAGAAGTATATCCTTCCCGACTTCCCACCAAACTGCCGCCGACCAACGCCAGGACCCGGGTACTTGGAGGCACTGGCGAAGAACAATGTCACCTATATCCCGACCAGGATCAAACGTTTCACGGAGAAAGGCATTGTGACCGAAGATGGTGACGAAAGAGAAGTTGATGTCGTGATTTGCTGCACGGGTGCCAATACCGACCACGCACCACCATTCTCGATCGTTGCTAACAACATTGATCTCAAGTCTGCCTGGAAGAAGGACGGCCACTTCGGATTCCCATACTCATACCTTGGACTCGCCACCCCGGGCTTTCCCAATCTCTTCTGGCTCGGTGGTCCCTACGCATCCAGCCACGCCGGCACAACTGTCAATAGCCTCGAGAACACGGTTACCTACATTGCCAAGGTCCTGCGCAAAGTCCGCAGCCAAGGCATCAAGACCATTGTCCCTTCGAAAGAAGCCACTGACGATTTCGTCGAATACACCGATGCCTTCTTCCCTCGCACGGTCTGGAGTGCCAATTGCAGCTCGTGGTATAACGGTGGCAACCCCGGAGGACGCATCTTTGGTCTATTCCCCGGTAGTGCAGCAGCGGCAAACTACATCCGCCGCGATCCTCGCTGGGAAGATTATGAGTACACCCATGTCAGTCCCAGCGGGAACAGGTTTGCCTACTTTGGCAATGGGTGGATTTCTAGAGAGCAAGATCCGGATGCCGACCTGACGCCTCATCTTCGCCGCCACGATGAGGTTGATTTAAGAAGTTTTATGGAGGGCTGGTGGGATGTCTAGATATTTGGCTGCCACCATTGCATATATGTCTATCATTAAAGTACCTCTATATACTTTTCGGTGTCTTTTCTACTCATATGACATTCCTATGCGCTTTGGTGTCTAGCTGGACTGTGCTTTCGGCACATGGCTTGCTTGCCCAGTCGTCTCATTAAAGATATTGTACCCATAATCAGCCGCGTTAGGCGGAGTATACACTTGTTTGTGTTAAGAAAAAAATTGTAGCGATGCTAGTATTGGAAGACTCACAGTGAAGCGACACCGCAATGCGGTTAGGGCTTGGGTTATGAACCCGGTGAAGACCGACGTCGTCAGAGATGTAGGTCACCTCATTCATTTGAAATACTTCAGATGATTTGACAGTTAAGGGCCTTGACTCTGTCCCCTTTCCAGGCGCGTTGAACACCGTCTCATGGAAGTCGCCTGCCAAGATTTTCATGATACAATGGGAATTGGCATGGTCGTGAATTGGGGAGCCCTTCTCGGGGTTCCATACCAACAGAAGCTGGCTGGGTCAGCGATGACCTGTCCATCGAGAAAGTTCCATTAAACGTACAATATTCGCTTTTTGGTTGATATTCTCAATGGAGTTGCGTGTGTAGTTCTTCGAGGTGTCATTGTAAAAGTAGTCGAACCAGTCGGCCGGATCACTAACATACTTGTTCGCCAGTGATATTAAGTAGTGTGTGTCTACCTCGTTTGAAGTTATCCCCTTTGACTTTCCAAAATACTCTTTGATATCTTTTATCAGAGACTCTAAATCATATCGCTGAACCGATGGTCGATACCCATGACTCAGCCTTCTCTGCAACCCATTTGCGGTGGAATGCACGTCGGACGACATGATTGACATGGGGACCTATAATGGTGCCGGCGAAAGGCAACCTAGATTTCAAGACATAAGTATATGACAACTTCATGCAAGCTTCTATGCAGTATTTTGGAAGTGAACGTGGCATTTCGTGCGGATGAAGGCAGAAGCCGTGTCCCTTCGAATCAGATTACTCCCTATGTGGAACTACATTACGTCTCAAGTAACTCCTTCTCCAAGCCGGAAAGGATTCCGACTTCTGTTGCTACGTTACACAATAACAAAATCGAAGAGCCGTGGACACCGCATGATGATGACACACGAGGAGCTGAATGACATCTGCCGCTTAGCAGAACACTGCATAAACTAAGGATCGAGGAGGCCGGACACTTCGTCATGAAACTAGATTGTGAGGATTCGGGATGAGCGGCAGATATTTCGGATAGCACAATGAGCATCGTATATAACTCGAGGTACGATAAGCGTCGTATAGCATAAGCATAAGGATCGCAGACAAAAACAGCGTGACAATCATGGCCGATTGGTAGACTTACGACGAAGTTCATAGGAGGAGCACTTGCTTCAAATAATGTGAATAATTAGCCCAGATAAAACAGCATACAGAAACTCGCGTATTGACGTAGGGTTCCACAAGACTGCTATACGCATACGTTGACTCATAGTATGTAGTCCTCGGAAGCTGCAAGCAGCGTACCCGTACAAAACGGATCATGCGGTATGTTTCGCTAGCACGGTAGTCCGTACCCCATTACCGTCCGGGGAGGCCGACTGGGGTACGGGAGGGAGTCGACTTAGCAATGGCAAGGCCGTACATACGGCACGGCAGACGTCGTCGGCCCGGGCGGCCCGGCCTCAACGGAGGATGCGGTTATAACGGACAGCAACTGCACCCGGTGTCTTTGACCTTTGTATCCGAGGGCTAACATGTAATGAGTATTGAACCAGGGTAGAAATCCTGATATCGTAGCAACAAAGCCACGTATCTATGCGAAAGCCTGCAGAGATGCTTGCGGTACCTAGATACGTCGCGAGCTGCATTTTCTACAAAGCTGTTTGTTACACGTCAGAAAAAAAAACGTCCGAGACCCTGGCGGCTCGTCGCCTCCTGTGGATTCGCCATATGATCCCTGCATTGTGTCATATATCCCCTGGGACGCCAAGACAAATCGCAACTATAGCCGTCCTGGTCGCCCGTGTAAAACAAGAAATCCATGGCAGATTGCGGTTAGCTACTTACATATGGGCTCATAAAGCACATGTGCGACTAGCGATTGGTCGTATTTACGAATCGATTCTTGACGTCAATGGGATGGGTGTCTACCTAGATTTTCTCCATCATTACACGTTAGGGTCATGGTCTAGGCTATGGCGCTATCTATTCCCCTGGTCGTCACTTTCACGCCGTTCGTCTTCACGTACAGGTCATCGCGCTCAGTGTGTACGCCATGGCCATTGCTGTTGCCATTTGCATGTAGACCGTTGATCTTCCCCGCCTTTTTGGGGTCGTAAGATTCATGCTCTGAGGAGAATGTAAGTCCATCCGACATGTACCCGTACCATGGGTCATCATGCTCCGTAAACGAGGGCCAATCCGGAATAGGATAGTTGAAATCAATTTCGACCTGATCACCACCTTCTGGACCTAGCTGCAAAAGGCCGTCCAAGATGGCACAGGCGGGGACGTGAGATGCAAAGTCACTCTGGGTTGGCTGATCGAGTAGCCATCTCTCAAAGATGTCAGCTTCCGCGGTGTAAGAGTATGAGCTTCCATACGAGCGCTCTAGATTCTCGCGACGGATAAATCCTTGAGTTCCCGTAAGACGGGCGTTGGATCTCGTGACAATGGTTGCCGCATTCACGCCTCGAATGTCGGCATCGCCCAGCCGGGCTTGAATGGGATGTTTGACAACGTTGGCATCAATGGAGAAGGCCGTGCCCAGTCTGACGTCGATATCGGTACAGTGTAATCTGCCATTGATGTTATATGGAACATCTGGGAATGGGCCCCATGATCGCATCCCTGGCGTGGTCTGCTCAAGCGAGATGGTACCTAGGCAGAGGACGCGGCCGGTGGAGCGGAACTTTAGGGCATAGGACGCGACGACGTCAGTCTCTCCATACGGGAGCTCGTCATCCAACTCGGAGAGCTCTGGCCGGTAATCTTGGACGCTTGACTCCAACTTTCCGATGCGTGTGCTCTGGTCGTAGGGGCCGGCGGTATATCCTTGTAAGACGAGAACAAGATCCTCCGTTGGGAAGAGCCGCCGGTTCATCAGAAGAAGGCGGGCCAAGACATCAATGTAATGGTAGGCTCCGTGCATGAGCATGCCGTAGCCGTACTTGTAGGGATGGTCTTCCCGGCTGCGAAATTCGGAAGGGAGGTTCCAGACGCCCGAGGCTGTTTTGACGTGTACAGAGGTGATGGGAGTTTGTAGCCGATCCATCATGAGCGCGATAGGAAGACGGAGTTTTGTTTCGTAGATTTCATGCAACCGACTGAGGCACAGCATTGCGGTACTGGCGCCGGTCTCAACGGATGCTTTGGCGATGGCTTTCACGCTTGGCATCAAAGCAGGGCGGTCGAACACCCCATTTCTCGTAGGCAAGATGAGCGGCTTGGCAACCAGAACATCAAAGTTTCTCTCGAGAGCATGTTTGATGTAGGTCTCATGAGATTGGGCTTCAGTCGTTACGACAATCTTCTTCTTGTTCTCGGATTGGGTGAGGAGACCACGTTTCATCAGCCACTCAACACCGGCATCGGGACCATCCTGCAGAACCTGGTCAGGGATATAGGTGCATGACTCGGGTTGTATGGGCAGTTTGGCGAGCCGGGCTTCAACTATATCTCGCTGAGATTCGAGGTCGATAACGTGGTATCGACTCAAGTGGCCCCGGGTGATGGCTTTGTTTATGCACCTGGAGTACTTGTAGCCCGCCACCGGGCCAAAGCCAACAATAAAGAGATCCATGTCGCTTTGTAGGGCGATATTGTAAATGTTGCGGAAATGAGGATATATTCTTTGCTTTAGGGAAGTCAACAGGCGGAGATTCAAACAACAAGACGAGAGGAATGCACAAGCCAACTGTCATGCAACAACATGAAGACCGGTTAACAGTGCCATTATATACTTGAAGTCAAAGGTAGTTTACGTAAGGAATCGACTTTGCAAGGATAGATTGTGCAGAGATATCGAGTACTTGGATTACTGGTTGCAGCCCTGGAGAGTTGCGCAAGAATATAACAGCCTATGCAAATCACTAGTTGTCGCTGGCAGAAATCAGAAATTATTATCTTGACGGTTACTCCGTCGTTTTTAAGTTTTCCAACTCTCCTACTTCTGACGAGAAGCTCTACTGCGTGTTCCAAGGTTAACAATACCTGAGGAGTCGAAACTAGACCCTTGTTGATGGACTTTCTGGTAATTTTAATAGCCTTCATCACATACACGAAGGATATTCGGACACCTTCTACACTCGAGGTTTACACTTATGGGCTGTCTATCTATTGTCTCTGTTTAAGTCCATAGTCGACGATGTGTAGACACGAGAAAGTCTGGATACCGGTAAGTGTGGTGAAGATGATGAATACGGCGTGGAGGCCTTTCATGTAAGCACCAATAATCGCCTCCTTTTCTCCCTCACTTAGATTCAAGTCCTCTAAAGCGAACGCCGAAGAACTCAATCTCCTTATCAGGCTTTCATCGAACCTTGATTGCAACTGGTGCCATAGCACAAGGCTTAAAATAGCTCCGGATACTGTATAGAAGTCAGAGCACCGAATAATCGAATCAATACGGGCGGAATTTATGCCTACCGGTAGTTCCAATTGCGCCTCCCATGTCCCTCATGAAATTTCGGAGGCCAGTCATGACGGCTCGGTCATCGTTCTTTGACCCAGCAAGCATACCGACGATTACTACAAAGTATCCATGAGCAAGAGGGCCACGATTATCATCACCTCCACCCTCAGATTTCTCACCTGGTTGCAACGAGCAGCCTACGCCTATGCCATCAAAGATACCAACCACCACAATCTGCCAGATTGGAGTCGCGTGATCGTAGTGCATCTTTGCAAAAGCGCCCATAACCCAGCAGAAAGAGCCAAATACTATAACAGGCTTATAGTGCCCCAGTGCCGAGATCAAAACACCACTCGTGGCGGAGGTAAGTCCGTGTGAGATAACCATGCTTAGCATCACCAATGCCGCCTGAGAAGGACTCATTCCGCGGACGTTCTGGAGATAGAGCGGGACGATGAACAAGTTCCCCCAGTAAATCCAACCGATCAGCAAGTTGATATAAATCAAAGTGCTGGTAGACTTGTTGTACTGAAACAATCGAGCCGGCAAGATGGGAAGCTCAGCAAAGCGCCACTCGATCGCCAGGAAAATGACAAAGAGAACCACGCCAGCCACCAGCATAAGTATTGTCCAAGGCGAGGTCCAAGAAAGTGTTGATCCGCCTAGCGAGACGGGAATCTAGATCTCCCAACAAGTAACATTAGCATAATAAAATATAACCCGGGAAGGTGTTTACTTACAAGAATTAACGAAATGCTTAGCAAGTTCGTGATGGCTCCCTTCCAGTCAACCAGCTTAAGCTTAGCACAGACTTCATATTTCAAGGAATCGGAATGCAAAACGGGCCATATATACATGAGATAGCCAGTGGCTATTGTACATAGTGGGCACACAAACCAGAATGCCCACTGCCACCCCATTGTCTCAGTTAGCAGACCGCCAACCAGCGGGCCAAGCCCATTGCCCAAAGCCGTTGCCAGCCCGACCATGCCAAAGTAGTACCCGCGCTGCTCCAGTGTCGTGATGTCTGCAATAGCAATTTGCACCAGTGCATTGATAGCTCCTGCGCCAAATCCCGTAAACGCGCGAGAAACAAACAGCCCGGCGGGACTAGCACAGAAGCCACTCCACAGGTTACCAGCCCCCATCACGGAGAGAGCGGTAACAAGAGAGGCCCGGCGGCCAAAGATGTCTGATAGTCTTCCATTGATGAGTTGGATGCTGGTACTGGTGATTAGAAAGCTTGCGGTAACTAATGAAGTCGATGCACCAGTGTCGAGCACGGATGCTATAGCGGGCAAACTTGTAGAAATAGCGGTTTGATCAAGGAATGATATGAATTGCATGAGGGCTAGAACAGGAAAAGTGAGTAGCAGTCGTCTTTGTGAAAGGGAATGAGACTGGCTCTGGAGGAGCGGCGTTGCTTCATTCATGTCAGAGGCCAACTGGTGAAGCAGAGGGTAGTTCAAGCAGGTGCGAGAGAGCACGACGGGGGGTTACGAGTCAGAACATGCTCCATAGAGCTCATATCATCAAAGTGTATTCGTTGTGAAGCGTACTACGTATGTTTACTGCCACACCCAAGATCAGTCTTTCCCATGTACTCGAAGAACCCATTCAGTCGAAATCGATAGGCAGAAAATCGTCGTACCTCGACCAGTAACTTTGATTCCGCGTCACGCCATCGTGGCCCCCAATGCTGCCAAATTCCCCATCATTAGGATTGGGTTGGATGTCTGCAACTTTCCCCCAAGACGTTGTACGTGCCGCTTGTCTACAGTAACGGTGTGAGGGGGGCGTAAGGTAGTTTGCAAATAATGAGCGTTCATTGGGGCACTCGTGTAATAGTTTAGGTGGTGATCTCGGAATTTCCATGCCGTTGCATTCTTTTATGGCGCAATTCGGTACGATATTCAGTTATCAGGGTTAAACAAGGGTAGCTATAGTAGTCGATAGTCCTGTCAGATGTGAGTATAGTAAACGAACAAGGTCAAAGTGATACAGAATTTTGTGGGGAAAGCCGACGCCTGCTGGACCAGGATGAATGAAATCGATCCTGCGCTCGGACGTTACATTTTCCAGATTCGGACTGCGCCAAGTCGTGGATGGGAATCTCTGCCGCGGACGGCGATCCTTCTCCGTGGATGACAACCGCCTCCATAGGATGCCAAGCCTTTGACGGCGCTCCACCATTCAATGATGACATTTTTAACAATGTGAAATCTGGGGTTCGAGCAGCAGGGATTAGTAGGTAGTATCGGTATATTCTGCACTCACGAGAGATTGAATCTAGAACCCTCCGCATGGAGTACGGGATCGGTGGAGATCGATTGGTCCGTCCGGAACTACTCAGAATTGTACTGCATTATAGTTCCTGCATAGAATCCACTATGAAGCTTGTATATGTATCTGTCGTATGAATAAGATGCGTGATGGTGCAAATGAAAAATCGTAATCTGGGAAAAATACCTACGACGAAAGGATATAGACAACAAGGCCAGAGTTACATTAGGATTCCCGAAGGCCAGCAAGGACCGGAAAGCTGCTGGGCATCCTAACACCCCCAACGTAGTGTGTACTAAACATGACTTGACTTGTTCCTGTATCAATAATTACAAAGTATGTTCATGAGAGTCACAAGACATGACACTTTCTAGAATGGAGTCGGATCCCATCGCACTCGACGTAAGTGGCGTTCCTGATCCTTGATGACACTTCTTTCATGTAGCCACCGCCGATTATCCAAGAGAATAATGCTACCTGCCGGAAGCTCCTCTGAGGGAAACTGGAGTATTGAGTGTGTATGGAATGTGGAGCTCTGCAAGGCCATGTCCAGTTCCTGCAATGCTTTCGATGCTCTGGCTGTCAATGGTGAGATGAGATCTCTTCTGAATCGCATGACACACGGCTGTAAGTCGTGTTCACTTGAGAACAAGCTGCCAACTATCTCCCGTCTCTCGGGGCTCTTGATAAATTCTAGCGGAATCTTGATGACAAACTCTTGCTGCGAGAGCGATTGCCGGGTTTCCGGAGAGAGTAGCTCGCTCAACCTCTGAACGTTCATGACCGAGAGGGTCCCTCCGCCTAGTCGATCGTGCTGGAGCACATGAAGAGCAAAGTAACGCGGTGGTGCGGTCTCGTAGCTGCAGTCGGTATGCCAGACGAACTCCTCCATTGTTTCTGATCGCGCCTGGTGTTGAGGAGTCTGAGTAGGGGTGTTGTTGCTGGGTCTAACGTCCCAGAACCATCCACGCGATGCGCTATGAGAGATGGGTAGACGATGGCCTTGATACTCGTGAAGGCTCATGAGCAACTTTTCCAAGTATTTACTGTCAGGATCCTGGAAACCGAGCTTGATCTTTAGAATGCCGTGTTGCTGAAGGAAGTGGGATACCCTGCCTACGTGATGCCGTTGCTTTGCGTAGGCAGAATTTGGTGCTTCCAGCTGTGGCACTAGGGATGGCATCACTTGCGTAGTTGAATCTATCTCCTGGTGGCTTTCGGTACTTGTAAGCCTGCCGGAACGATTCAATATCTTCGGTGCTTGGATAGAGTGCCTTGGGTTGAACCGTCCAGCCAGACGGCCAGGCGGCCAACCCTGCTTCGTGCGAAAAATGGAATAGCTAAGCTTCATCGTACTTCATGTGGTAGTGTAGAATACCCGCTTCCCACGCATGGCGTTGCAGCCTCAAAAGGTATGTATAACTTCTTCAACTAGCATATCATGGGGGGGGCTTTTAAGGCATAAGCCCGGTGGATTGCTGGATTAATGGATTAATAGAAGCTTGCGCTCAACTGATGACTGTATTTTTGCATTACTTTCCTCGAGAGTAGCCCCATGACGTGTTTACATAAAGTAATACGGAAGAGGGGGGGGCCAAGGGGGTGTGAGTGGGATGCCTGTTTGACCAGCTTGGATCCAACAGCCCCCAGGATGGAGGTCCACTAAGGTAGCAGGACGGATGCAACATGGCTCTACTCAGCATAGGCTTCCTTGCAGAGAGTGAGTGAGAGTGTTGACTTTGGTCTCGCTGACCATATTTCGGTGCCGAGGGCATACCGCCTTTTTGCACAACACAGTTGGATATCCGGGTGACCGCTCTCTTGTACCATTGGACAGCACACTACTGCGCATGGATATGGATGAATATTGCCCATCTTGTAATCGTAGCCATTACCATCAGTTCTTGGCCCATCTGTGTAGTCAACGTGGTGAAACTGTATCTTTGATTTCGCAGACACACGACAGTAAGATGGTTGGCATTCGGACCTCAGACCCTCACAAGGTCGAACAAGGCAGCCTCTGGGTCCGCTACCATAGAAGGGTGCAGACTACTCATCCTCCAAGAATATTGACACGGACTCGACGGAGAACAACTCTTGTTCTCCTCGTCATCGCCCTGTTCATTTTTGCCGTGGTCGCCAGTTCAGATAACTCCTTGCGAAGTCTGCTCAGCGAGCCTATTCTGAAATACTGGCCATTGCCACTCTTCATTTCCTATGCTATCCCCGGCAGATTCTCACTGTCAGCCTTGGAGCCTATGTTGCTCTCAGAGCCCAATGCATCATTTATCGCGGAATGGAGCCACTATTACACTTCTCAAAGCAGCTTTCCAGGCGAGGGCAAAGAGCAAGCTCTCTGGACCCAGAGAAAATGGAGAGAATTCGGCGTACCTGAAACCAAAGTCATCAGCTACAATGCGTCGATAAGTGAACCGGTAGTTCAACGGCTAGCACTGATAGACACCTCGGGAACTCAGTCCCCCTCTGTCGTCTTCGAGGCCAAGTTGATGGAGGAACTACCATCCAATGACCCGTCAGAGGTCCTGACTCCCGCGTTCCACGGTCAATCCTATAGCGGCAATGTAACGGCGCAGTTCGTATATGCCAACTTTGGTCGTGAGGAGGACTACGATGACCTGGAGAGGAGTCATGTCAACGTTACGGGTAAGATTGCCATTGTCAAATACGGCGCGAACTGGCGTGGAGAGAAGCTGAGCACCGCCGCAAGGAGAGGTCTGGTTGGCATATTGACCTACTCGGATCCGCAGCAGGACGGCGAGATAACAGAGCAGAATGGGTACAAAGCATATCCAGATGGACCGGCTCGGCCGGAGAGTTGCATCGAGAGGGGCTCGATAGGTTCAATCCGTAAGTTGTTTCTCTAGCAATCACTTGGCTGTACTCGTCCACGAAATCATACATACTGACTTTGGCACAATCAGATAATGCTAGTGCTGGTAATCCAAGCGTGCCAGGGCAATTCATTCCCTCGCTTCCAGTCTCATATGGGGATATAATACCGTTCCTCAAAGCACTCCATGGGCACGGTCCAAAGGCTGCAAACTTGAATAGTAGTTGGCACGGCGGTGGTCTATACTACCGAGGAGTCGAGTACTTCACTGGCCCATCGCCATCTCATATCGTCTTGAATCTGGACAACCAGATGAGCTTCCCCACCAAGGAAGTCCACCAGACATATGGCTTCATGGGAGGCACGATCAAAGATGAGGTCATCATCCTAGGAAATCACCGAGACTCTTGGGGCGCGGGCGCCGGAGACTCTGCCAGTGGTGCGGCGGCATTGATGGAGGTTATCCGGGGCTTTGGGACAGCGTACCGAGCTGGGTGGCGGCCTCGGCGCACCCTCGTCTTCACAAGTTGGGAGGGCGCAGAACATGGACAGGTAGGGTCCCAACCTTGGATAGCCTCTCATCTCCCCTGGCTCAAGAAGACCGCTGTGGCATATCTCAACGTGGTGGTGGCCGCAGCAGACCGTGAATTCCAGGTCAAAGCAACGCCACTCCTGCAACAGGTCATCCACAGGGCCACAAAGGCCGTCCCCTCACCAGAGGGCGGAACAGTGTTTGATCAATGGGGTGGGGAAATGGTCGCGGCAGGAGGAGGAGATGCCATTCCCTTCCTCGAGACTGCTGGTGTGTCAACCTCTGATCTCAGTTTCGGGGCTACTTACTGGCCTTACCATTCCAACTTTGACACTTTTGCCTGGATGAATACTACCGGAGATCCAGGGTGGAAGTACCATGTTACGACTGCGAGAATCTGGTCGCTTCTTGCAGCCTATCTTTCCGAAAGTCCCGTCTTGCAAATCCGGGCTGCTGACTACTCCGACGCAATGAAGAAATACGTCCAGAGAATCAGAGATTCTATCCCGATTGCTGAGTTCTTCGATCTTTCGCCCTTGGAGAACGCCATTGCAGAATACGAACATGTGAGCGTGGCCCTAGATGCATATGCCTCGTCTCTCGGCTCCACTGGCTGCGCTAGATCGATTCGTGAGGTGAATCAAAAGTACATCCAATTGGAGCGCCAATTCTGCTATAAGAGCGCCCATGTCATTTACGACTTTTCTGCCTTCTATTCCGATCCGCCTGAGTTCCCTCGCCTGTATCACAGTCTTAAGTCTGGTGATTTGAAGGTCGCCCAGGTAAGCAATCCCACCATCACCTTGTGCATCATTAAGGTATTGACCGTCATGGTGATGATGTTTAGGAGTGGATGGATATCATCAGCACCAGAATCAGAAATGCCGCCCATCTCTTGGAGCTTTGAATGAATCACCTCTTGGTTACGGAGAACGGAACGTTGGAAGCAGAATGTGTGCATAGATGCCATTCAATACATTGACAAACACAATCTTAGTTATCTCCTCGAATCTGCCCACACCATAGCATTAAGGTGTTAGTACTTTAAGTTATAGAAAAGTTTCCACTACCAAAGTCAAAGTTAGTATACTTGTAATTTCCATGATACCTTCATAGCTGAAATAGGGTGGCGAAGGGCCCTTATTGGAACTCTAATCAAGGAATATAGTATCAACACGGCAGCGATCTCGGCAGGGCATAACTTCCCATCAAGTCCTTTCCTATTAGCACGTATTGGCCACTTACTGTTCCGTCATTCTACCACAAGTAGCTGTAACCATTGCCCACCATTGTTTTCAATTATCGTTGAGCAATCATCGACATCACATTCGTACCCTTAGCTTAGCCACTTATCCACTGTTATCTTCCCCTGATATACTTTATATGCAGCTATCATGCTTAAATGGACTCCTGAACCTACGATCAATGCCTAATCTTTTGACCTGTGGCGCAACAGCGTGGCGTACTATAACACAAACGTTATTATCCTAGAATTCATATTGGGTAACAGTGTTGTGGTAGTTGGCACTAACAAGCACGTACCTACAAACACAGCTTTCTAAGAAACTCCTACCAGATTCCCAATTCCCCTTTTTCTCAAGATTTGATTGCCCTAGTCTATCATACATATCCTCCCCTTGTCTGCATCTCATGTTAGGTCTTTTTCAACGGGGTCATCCACCTGTTTCAACAGGGTCATCGGCCTCAAGGATGAAGGTTCTCCTCGTTGGCAAGGGCGCTCGGGAGCATGCCCTGGCCTGGAAGTTGTCTCAGAGCCCACGTGTCGAGCATGTGTACGTGGTTCCAGGCAATGGTGGGACCAGCCAACTCGCAAGCGTATCTAATATTCAATCGGTGGATATGAATGACTACACTGGTCTGGCAACCCTTGCCAAAGACCTTGAGGTGGGACTAGTTGTGGCTGGTCCTGACGACGTCGTCGTCGGTGGCATTGAGGCTTACTTTCGTGACAGTAATTTTGATTTTGACAAGTCCCCTTCCATGAAGACTACCGGACTGATTCAGAAACATTGTAGGCGAGATTCTCTGCTTTGCTCCCACAAAAGAAGCGGCCGAGATTGAGGGCTCAAAAGCCTACTCCAAAAGATTTATGATCAAGTATGACATTCCGACAGCTGCCTACCAATCGTTCACTGCTTTCGACAAGGCACAGCAATTCCTGGAGAAGATCAACACTCGCATCGTAATCAAAGCCGATGGGCTCGCTTCTGGTAAAGGTGTCATCCTTCCACGAGATCAACTGGAAGCAAAGGAAGCGCTCCGTGATATCATGGAGGCCAAGAAGTTTGGAGACGCCGGCTCGTCCGTAGTCATTGAGGAGTTCATGGCCGGCGATGAGATTAGCGTTCTGACCCTTTGCGATGGAAAAACGTTCAAGTCATTTCCTCCTTGTCAGGACCACAAGCGTGCTCTTGATGGCAATCTCGGGCCTAATACAGGCGGTATGGGTTTGTACGCGCCGCTGTCCTTTATTACATCAGAGCAGATGACGGAAATTGACGACAAGATCATCCGACCCACGCTAGAAGGAATGCGTGCTGAAGGTGAGCTCCTGTATAGCACATCAAGATGTTGATCGTCGCCGACCTCAATCATCCTAACCACTTCTAGGGCGACCTTTCATCGGGATGCTGTTTACAGGGGTCATGATGACACCCAACGGACCCAAAGTTATTGAGTATAATGCCCGGTTTGGCGACCCCGAGACCCAGACCATGATGGTTCTCTTGTCTCCCAAATGCGATCTTTTGGAACTTCTTTGCGCTTGTTGCACCCAGACTCTCCATCACGTTCCTCTCTCGTTTCTTCCCGGATACGCTTGCAATGTTGTCGTTGCCGCAGGAGGGTATCCAGGCCCATACTCTAAGGGAGATGAAATCACAATAGGAGAATGCCCACAGGGTAAATGACTCTGGACACCTAGCCCCTCTATGATCCCCATTCCTTACTCCCCGTTCCCTTGGGTCACTAACACGTCGTTAGGTGTCACCATCTTTCACGCCGGAACTGAGAAAAGAAGCGACGGGGCATTGGTCACAGCTGGAGGCCGGGTCCTCTCTGTCGTGGCGTATGGATCCACGGTTGAAGAGGCAACATCACTGGCCTACCAGGGCATACAAAGCATCACTTTCCAAGACATGTATTACAGGAAAGACATTGCTTCGCGGTAAGAATATCGGATCGATATGTACAGGTAGTCGTTCCCAAGGCTGATGAGTGACAGCGCCATCGGAACCAGATGAGTGGCTCAAGGTACCATTGTCGATAATTGGCCAACCACCGCACTCTAAGGCAATCGGGAAACTTCTAAGACCCTGATCTTCAATGGGTCACGACTCACGAGGCGTTAGCGACATCTGCATAGTCCTAGTCGCGTTGTTGTTGTTGATCTTCAAGGCTATGTAACTATCCCTATCGCATTCTTCTCCATCTGATACTGACTTACTGCTCGGTGAACATATCCTCAGTCTATGCTTAGCTTTCTAGGTTGCTAGCAATGCGCAAGCGACAGCAATAATTTTGAGTCGAAGTGTATGCTCGTTGCATGCCCTTATGCGAGCCATTGGCGGGCGGGGCCGGTCCGTACGACACTGGAAATGGTACGATAACGGAGCCGATACGTTGTTCAGAGGAGAGTGATTCATTGCATCTAGCTGGGAATCTCTATGATGTGAACCCACCACGGACGTTGCAGCCAACTGAGTTGTCGCTCGAATTTTTCTGGATTCCAAAGAGCTTACCCCTCTACCTAGAGTGCCATCTTCTCAAACATCGCCACAGTATCTTCCAATGCCTCCAGGGTAGCGTCAATGTCTTGCTTGCGGCGTTCAGCTGTTTGCCTAGCGTCTGCAACGTCCTTATCTTGAACCTTGTCTAGCTCTGCGATCGCGATCTTGTTTTCCTCGTGCTCTCTTTTCGCGTCATCTAGCTTCGACTTGTATTTCTCTGCCTCTTTCTTTGCGTCCTTGACGCGATCCTTTACGTCGAGGTAGACGTTGCCGTCGGCCGAGATGGGGAAGACCGCAGATTCCGCGGGTCTGGATTCTCCGACTTTGAGCACGGTGATGTCCAAGGGTACTTTGCCGCTGAGCGATCGAATCGTGGTGAGATTGGTGGATATGCTGTCGTGTGAAGTCTGGTTAAGAGGCGCAATGTGGATCACGCCCTTGTCCTTGACGGCATATTCCGCGATCAGGGAACGAATGCCCTTGGAGCAACCCAGGATAGCTTCATAGGTTGACTCAGAGCTTGGGTCGTGAAGTGATGCATCATATTCGGGGTAATTGGCGATTGTAATGGAAGATGTGCTGTCGTCCGGTCTGCGCGGGAGACGCTGCCAGAGCTCTTCAGTCAGGAATGGCATGAACGGAGACACCATGCGCAACCCGCTTTCAATTGCGGTGTAGAGCGTGTCCTTGGCCGAACGAGATTCCTCTGGGGTGCCGTCGGAGATGATCGTCTTGGAGTTCTCAATGTAAATGTCAAACAGCTCCTCGTACAGATACCGGTAGCTGATCTGGGTCGACTTTGCGAATTCACGGTCCTCTAGCGCCCGGTTGACTTGTTTCGCGGCGGTGTTCATCTTTGTCAAGATCCATCGCTCAGGGAGACTTTCCTTGCCTGTCAGGGCGCCGGTCTTTTGGGGAACGAAATCGTCTCCAAGCTTGCCAAGGACATACTTCGTGGCCTGGTAAATCTTGTTGCAAAATTTTCGGTAACTGTGCATCGTCTTGACATCGAAGTTGATGTCGGCGCCGGAAGCTTGGGTGTAGTTGATAAGCGAGAAGCGGAGAGCATCAGCACCAATTTCCGGGATGCCTTGAGGGAAAGACTTCTTCTGGTACTTTTGCGCATTCTTGATCTCGTTTTGCGCGAGGTTGCCTTGCAGCAGTTTCTCGTGCAGCGCGTCGAGGCTGATTCCGTCAACGATATCGAGAGGGTCAACGACGTTACCAAGCGACTTCGACATCTTCCTCCCCTCGCTATCGCGGATTAAGCCGTGGCAGAAGACATCCGTAAAGGGTACCTTGCCAGTCAGCTTCAGAGAGAAGATGATCATGCGGCTGACCCAGAACGGCAAGATGTCCCAGCCAGTCTCCAAGGTCGTGGTTGGGAAGTACTTTTCAAGGTCTGCTGTCTTGTCCGGCCATCCGAGGGTACTAAATGGCCAAAGGCCAGAGCTGAACCAGGTGTCCAAGACATCCTCATCCCGTCTGAGCGACAGTTTCTTGCCGGGGAACTTCTGCTCCGCCTTTTCCTGGGCCTCTTGTTCTGTCCTGCCGCATACCCAGTACTCATCATCCGCGTCATCTCCACCGTCTTCGCCCTCAACACTGACAAAATACGCTGGAATCTGATGGCCCCACCACAGCTGTCTTGACAGACACCAGTCTTGGAGGTTTCGCATCCAATGCAGATATTGTCGTTTCTGTACGTCGGGTCGAATAGTGAGTTCGCCACTTTCCACAACTTCAATGGCAGGTTTCGCCAAAGGCTCCATTTTCATCCACCATTGGGGCTTCAGAAGTGGTTCCACGATATCCCCTGAGCGGCTGCAAATGGGAACAATCATCTTGTTCGACTCTTGTTTCGTGTAGAGACCGAGCTTCTTCAGCTCTTCGATGACGCCATACCTGGCGTTGAACCTCTTCTCTCCGGCGTAGGGACCTGCGTTTTCGTTGAGAGTTCCGTCCTCATTGAGGATGTTGATAAATGGTAGACCGTGTTTCTTGCCAAGGTTGAAATCGTTATGATCGTGGGCAGGGGTGAGCTTCACAGCACCGGTACCAAACTCTCTGTCGACATACTCATCGGCAACGATCCTCAGCGTCCTCCCCGGGATGATCGGGTGTTTTGCCGTTTTGCCGACGAGGTCCTTGTATCGTTCGTCTTGAGGATGAACAGCGATGCCTGTATCGCCGAGCATCGTCTCCGGTCGCGTGGTCGCAATCTCCAGTGTTTGGTCGGAGTCCTCGATTTGGTATTTGAAGTAGGTGAGAGTTCCGAATTCAATCTTCCGATCGTACCCTGGCACGTCCAGCTTTGTCGTTCCTTCGAGCTCTTTCTGGTCGACTTCGAGTGTAGACAACGCCGTGGAGAGACGGCAAGACCAATGAACCAGCCTGTTGGCTCTGTAGATGAGGCCCTCCGAGTGTAGTTGCACAAACGTCTCAGTCACCGCTTTGGACAGCTGCGGGCTCATGGTGAAAGCTTCGCGCGACCAATCGACCGAGACGCCGAGCTTGCGTACAGTGTTGTTGATGGCCGCATGATAATCCGTCTTCCAGTCCTGGCATAATTGTACGAACTCCTCCCGTGTGAAATCTTGCCTCTTCGACTTGCCGTTCTTTGGGTGTTTGGCGAGCTGTTTCTCAACGACAGCCTGGGTGGCAATGCCTGCGTGATCGCAGCCGGGGATGTAGAGCGTCGTGAATTGTCGCATGCGATGCCATCGAATCAGCGCGTCTTCTAACGCGAGCGCAAGGGCGTGTCCGATATGTAGCTTTCCCGTCACCTACAGATCATGTTAGCCTGCGACCAAGGGTATCGGAGAACGACTCTTGCATACATTGGGCGGTGGGATAGCAATGACGTATTTCCCTTTTGACTTGACACTGCCATCTTCCTCTGTCCGTGGCTCGAATAGCCGCTCCTTCTCCCAGAAGCTATACCAGGCGGATTCGACAACCGTGGGCAAGTAAGACTTGGTAAAGTCATCATCGAGCGATTTCAAAATCTTCTTCTGTCCAGCGGGTGTCTCCTCGACCCAATCTTTGGATTGAACAGTGGGCGCTTCCTGGGCCTTGGCCTTCTTCGCCTTGGACGTGCTGTTGTTACCTTGTTGCTGTGCCTGCAGCGCTTCCTGGGCCTGCTTCTTTTTGGCGAATTTCTCAAGCTTCAGGCGCTGCTTCTCGCTCATGGGCTTGGCCGCGGGGTCAGCCTGTGTGGACGCCATTCTCCATAGCACAGGCAAGGCCAGAGAACGAGAGTGATTGCGCAGTGAGTGTGTGGAGGAGAGAACGAGGGCTAGACGAGGGAAGGCCAGGATTTTAGCGTGTGAGGGCAGTCTCTGAAAGGGCTCAGGCACTCTAGACAGGATCATGGAGGGTAGGTAGGTGGTAGGTTAGGCACTTTCGGGCCTCAACGTCTCTACGGCGCTGCAACCTTCCCGGGAGCCGTCAACAGAAATTCTACGTGCCCAGAAATTTCCCCTCCAAGCCTGAGTCACTGGTTAAGGTGGGGGGTGCGGGTTTGGATTTTCCGATGGCGCCATGCAGTCACGGTGTTTCTCGAATCAGAACAAAGGTCCAGAGAATTTCCTGCAGCACTGATGCATGATGAGCAGGTCTGGGTGGGATGCACGTGACGTTAGTGGTAGCGGGCAGGAGGGGTTGCTGTGGATGAGGATCAACTCGAAGTTGGCTGTTCCGTGTCGCTAGTCCAAAGGCGGCGAGGTCCTTGCTGCCGCCACCTCCAGAAGCCAAAACATAAACTGTGGTTCGCAAACATTATACGTGGGGATTTGTTTCGACCAACTCGGCCTTTTCAACAGTTTTGGACCGTATCGACTACGATAGAACGCCTTTCGTTACCGGTCCCATTTGCGACTATTGTGACTACAATAACCCAAGAAAAACACGATTCATGACAGGCTCGACTTCTTGCATCAGACTTGAGCACATCAGTTTGCAACGCGGAACTTGCACCTTGTCTTTTCGAAATCGCACCGATCGGTACCAATAGCAGACACACGCTCATCACGCCCAGGAATCATGTGTGACTGTTTTGTACGCACGTCAATATGAGGTACTTACGTGCCAAAGCACGACACCATATACATCGGTTTATCGTCGTTTCCCTCGAAGATCCAGTAGCCCGAGCTGGCAACGCGTCTGCCTTCATTGTCTGGCGACGGAAGCTGCAACGGCGGCTCTGGATAGTTGCTAGCCATACGCCACTGTAACTCAGGCTCACGATTCAGCTTCTCGCCCTCAAAGCAACGCCATACGCAAGCCCTCTCCTTCTCTTCGTAAGCGTGCTCGGCGGGCATCCTATTGGCGCGATCCTCGCACGCGCCAAAGCTGGTCCTCGGCAGCTCGATAGTCATGGTCTGCAATTGCCCGGACGATTCCCGCATAGATCTGTAGCAGGCGTCGATAGTCGAGAGGGTACCATCGAGCTCGATGCGGTCCGGCGGGGCATATACGCCGCAATGGAGAGATAGATGTAGTCTGCGTAAGCTTTTGAAGTGGGCGGGCAGCATCTCCAGTACAGGCGGCAGTTGGTTGAAGTCTGCGCCTACGATGATGGAGCTACCGTTTTCGGTTCGCCCCATGTGAACGTGAGCCTTGATAAGTAGCTCCAACGATGTTATACTACGTAGGCGTTGAGGTAGAGTCAATTGAGGCAAATGCAGCATCAATGGCTCGGAATCTATAACAATAGTATTCGTCCCATATAAGACATCGATGCCTTCAGCGTAGCTAATAACCCAAGAGTCAAACCTAGCCATGTTAACGACTGCGATTGATGAAGTATGAACTTACGCTTGTCTGCAGCACAGCAGAAAGCCCATGATGCCCACCTGGCATTTTTCCGGGCTGGTTCCAGGCCACAGCTGGCAGTACGGTCGGCCATCTGAAGCCTGGCACTCGTCGTAGCAAAGGGGCCTCCACCCATAAATCCAGCCCGCAACCGAATCAGGCTTTCGAGGCGGGTTTCGATGGCAGACCGTGGACGACCATCGCCACGACTTGGGCTTATCGCGATCTACTGACCAGGAAGGCCCAGTCGATACATTAGACGGACGTGGGACGATGGGATGGTCGAAGACGAGGCCCATATGCAGAGACCGCTTTCCAAAGGCGAGGATCAAGATCTCGCGACGGAGTTCGGGCGGAAGTTTGGAAAAGAGAAGGCATGATGAATCTTGGGTCACAATAGGACGGCTCAATGGTGATTCTGGGTCGTCTGTCGGCGTCAAGGCGCCTGGTCGCGGCGCGGGGAGGTGCGGGGGGGCATTTGACGACGTCTTCTTTGCTCTGAATCTAGCGAGAGTGTCCTTGATACGATTTGGGAGCCATTTGCTGCGTTTCGAGTCGCGCGTCATCGTGGGGGGCGCAATCCGGGACAAGGAGGCTGGTATGTGAGAAAAGCGACGCGTTGAGTCTAACACATCAAGGAGGGTACGAGTATTCCAAGTGTATTTGGACGTATGGATTTAGCTGAGTGAGAACGGGGTTGGAGGGAAATGCTCTCTGCAGTAACGAAAACTTGAAAAGGCATGTTTTGAGTTAATCAGCCTTACCATGCGATAGCACACAGCAAACTCCCACAACGAGCACTGAGCAAATATTAGAGATGCCTATCCTAAGTCCTGATCTAAATCCATGTCTAAACTCAACGCGCGATGCATTGTTTGCGCGCGATTCGGTTTATTTTGATTGTGATCGTGAAACCCATCGTGGTATAGGGTAGCTCAGATTATTCGCAGACGAAAGCAAGTTATCAGAATGGGCAGTGTATTAAAATTATAGATTAAAGATAGAAATATTATTAGTCAATGGATCGACGCAACTCATTAAATAACTAACTTAAATAAAAAGAAAACGCCCCAAACTGGTACAATTTTAGCACATTATACACGGTTCATCCGCAGGGCTTCATTTTTTTGGTTATACGAGGTGATTGTCATCTAATTGTACAGGTCGTAGGCTATGTGCAGAACAAGTTCAATAACCGCTCTCCACGTTGATTCAACGACGTGGACTCAGCTCCGCGATGGATCAGAAACGCTATCCGGTACAAGCTGCGTGCACATCCACTCCAGATGCCTGATCACCGAGCCATGAGTTTCTCCCTTAAACTCGGTTAGTTTGCTTTGCGGTATACGCTCCGCCATCTCCCGAATCCACTCAATTGGGGCATTGACATCCTCAGTTCCATGCCATATATGGACTGGGCTATACTCCATATCCTCAAGATCAAACCCCCAATGCTGCGATAGAAGTTGGGCCTCTTGCACCGCTGCTTGGGGACCCTGTGCGAAACCCTCGAACAAAAGTCTTATGAGTCGCTCTCTCCTTTCTTCTGGAGTTCGCTTAATCTGAACATCATCTTCGCCTGGTTCGCCGACACTGGCTGTTTCCGCCCGAGCCATTATCGATTTATCGAGCCAACGGGTGATAGGCCCAGTCCTTAAGATCCATTTGGTCGCAGTGACTATTCCGCCGGCCACCATGCCCAAAATTCTCGGTGTGTAGTGAGCTGCATAATACCCCATCTGAGAGAGCGTTGGGACGACTTTCCAGGACGACTTTTTGTCGTATGGTCCCCCACTGGACAAAAGACCGATGCCCGAGACCATATCACGAGGGAGTGAGTGCGCACAAGCTAGTGCATATGGGCCTCCGCCCGAGCAGCCAACGATAGCAAACCGGTCGAGGCCCATGTACTCAGCAAAAGCTTTCACATCTCGTGGGTAATCAGATATGAGCCTGTTTTGCTGAAAGGTTGACGTGCCGAAACCCGGGCGCTCTAAGGCCAAAATCCGTAGCCGCCGTTTGCGGGCGGCATTATCTAGCACGGAACCCTCTAAACGCGAGGATGGATAGCCATGGAAATAAAGGAGCGGGTAGCCGTCGGGGGCACCACACTCTAGGTAGCCGAGGCGACGACCATCTGGTAGACGGAAAGAGAGGCTGTCATTTGTGGCTGGCGAAGCATTGGTGCTGTTGTTTCTGACTTGTCTTACTGTTACAGATCTAGCGCAGTGGATCGATCTTGAGGCCTGGAGGTTAAGGGACGTTGATATTCCTTTTGATGCGTGCAAAGCTTGGCGCGTAAATGCTGCAGACATTATAATCTAGCATGCAGAATATGGGAAAAAAAAGAAGTATTTTAGTTTTACTTTCAGAGAGACAGACTTTTTATGCAAAGCCCTCGATATTTAAATCCAACGCAAAGAGTCATACAAGAAGTTTACTAGGGTGCGATTATACGGTCCGACCAATAGGAGTTAAGCTGAAGTTAGAATTGCGTAGTATGATCTTAAGCATCCAGCTAGCAACATACCGCACTCGAGACAAGTCGTCTCAATTATGTTGCCTAATCAAGGTGGTTTTGCTGTGCTGAACAATCGTTAATAAGTTGTCTTGGGAATACGCCTGACGAGACATTATAGCGAGCACACTCAATACTAGTGGAGGGAGCTTCCCCTTTCATCAAGACTACATTGGACTGGATAGATATAAGAAACAAACTTGGTTACTAATACCAAGCGGCATCTCTGTCACTTAGGACCGATAACGCGAAAGTAACCGACGAGTACCTGAGATGACCAGGGTTCTGCTGCAGAACATAATGCAGTGCTCGTGTCCAATTGGACGATCAGTCTATCTCGGCTCATCTAGATCTGGGACAGTTAACCAACCGAGGATTCTAGTGCGTCTTTACTCTAGCCGCTTTGATGAAAAATAACAAATAGTCGGGTCACCAGACAAGTAGAAAACATACATAATTAACAGAAAGGATTTTCGAGCATTGCAGTCTCGAAAAATTCATCGTTTCAGATAGTGTTACCAATGGATTTATATCTATTCTCTCAAAATGTCTAGAATGCCTCTATTCCCTTAGCTCCTTGCATATTGGTCCGCGATAGACTCAGGAGACGCATACACCAACGCTGGTGGTCGGACTCGGCATCATGCAAGTCTGTCCGGTCGCTTAAGATCAGGCGTAGGATGTGAGGGGAGCAGGAGAGGGGATGGAGCATATGGGCCTCTTACCACGTGGATTCATCACGGAAAGCCGGGAGAAAGGGAAGCTTTGTTGCGCTCCAAGGTCAATGTTCGGAGTTTTGTGTATCCTAACCGGCTGGTGACTGATCGGGGTCATCATCTCCCGTGGTCAAGACTTGTTATTCATGACGCAGCTCCGAATCGTAGTTACTCTGTGGAAGGCTTGTGAAAGGTGAAAGAAGCAATTAGCTGCTGGAGACAATAATTCGTTGTTGCTCCTCCCTCTTCACGGAATGCCATAAGACGATGACTTGACACCATGCTACCCAAGCCGCTGATTGCTTTCCCCAAACCCGTCCAAGCCCGTCCCCTCACAAACTACCTTCTCATGTATGGAACTACAATTTTGCAGGCCTGCTTCGCCATGCATGGCCTGTTTCTACTCCATTCTCTGGCGACTTGTCCACTCCATAACCGACAAGAAGCAGCTTCGTCGCTTTTCAGCGTGTCAGTCGCCGGCTTCACAGATCTTTGGCCAGTTCTCCAGCAAGCGTCGCATAATCGGACATATGCTATTCATCAGGACCATAAGAGGCTTGGCCCCGTCGTTCGCGTGGGCACACACCATCTTTCCTTCTCCTCCGTACAAGCCGTCAAGGATTTCTATGGTCATGGGTCTCCGGTAACAAAGGCACCTTTCACTATGCCTTTGTTTCCACCCACTTCAACATCTCTTATGCGCGGGTCATTTCTGTTCACGGCGAAAGGCTTCGTCGTTTCGCTAGGGCCCTTGCGCAGAAGAGCGTTGTGCAGCTTGAAATTGTCCTTGGCATACACATGAGCCGTCTTCTCGGGGTGTTGAATGCCAAAGTTAGCTGATGATTCACAAACTGTGACATGCCACGCATCATGATGCACTTCATGTTTGACTTTATTAGCAATTACATGTATACCGTCGATCCCAACCGCCTGCAGCGCGACACAATCGTTGTCACAGTGGAGACCCTGGACGGGCGACTATACAAGACGGACATGTACTATGCTGCTGTGAACTCCGCACACTTGTCTATCGCTGGAGGCTGGGCAGGTGGCCCTCTTCTTCGACTGTGGAAGTCTGTAACTCGAGGGCACCACTCATGGCACTCTGGCACCAATGTGAGGAACACAACCCTCCACTTCCTGCGCAACCGTCTGCGCATGGATGAGGAGCTGGTCGGAAAGGGCTTGCCGCACATGGACGATCTCCTGACAGTGATGCTATTCGACCGCTACGGACAGCCGCTGAATCTTGAGACGGCACAGCTCATAAGTAAGGCCGCCAACATGTTTAACGCCGGAGGGGAGAGTAGAGAGATCTCTGCCACCAAGATCATATGGCATCTGGCCAAGAATACCTGGGCCGTCAAAAGCTGCGTGACGAGTTGGACATGGCATGGGACCGCAGCAAGACCCCTATCCCTGCTGACGAACAAGTACAGAACCTGCCATACTTGCGGGCCTGCGTTGATGAGGCCCTGCGTCTCGGGCCTGCTATCGACATGGGTCTGTCCCCGAATCACGCCACCGCATGGCATGTACGTGGATGGCCACTGGATCGAGGGAGACACGGTCGTCCCTGTATCCACGCACACCATCCATCGAGACGCTGCGGTCTTCGACGACGATCCGGAGAACTTTGTACCGGAACGCTGGCTGGGGAGCGATACGAATAAGATGCAGAGATAGTTTTTGGCATTCTCTCAGGGCAGTAGGGCGTGTGTTGGTAGGAATATTGCCTATTTTGAGATGCTACTCGTGGTGGCTTTTGTGTTTTCAAGATATGATTTGGAACCAATTTCCAAAGACTTTGTTCCAAAAACAAGCGAGAACTTTAGCATGCATGTAATTGCATTGCCCTTGAAAATTCACAGAAGGGGGGCATAATGAGTACAATGATTTCTTTATCACTAGAAAAGACATTAACTCGTGATACTAAAGTCTATTTTATCACAATGTTCAGTGCTGAGCCATGGTTCATACGACGATCGTGTAGTTTTAGTATAGGATATTGAAGTTCCATGAATGCGCCTCGAGTCGTCTTACTCTCCTGACACTTGTGTTTGCATACGTTGGTCGATAACATTAAGACAATGATGGATGTTCATAATTAAATTTTATTGTACCTCAGTCTATAGTCATGTATATAAACCAAGGATTCGAATTAACGACTTCAAGTGAGGAGGTTTTTATGAAGAGAAGCTTGTCTTTATATATATATATCTTTCATCGTGTGCACATGGCTCGCTTTTTAAGCCGAGATGGGGTTGTTAAAGCGGAAGCGGTTCTTGGGATCATACTTCTTCTTGAGCTCCCTCAGACGACCCAGCTTGTCCTTGCCGTAAATCTCCTCCTGCTTCTCGTCGCCCCAAGCGTAGTTGACGTACGCCGCCAGGCCGCCGTATCCGGAGGCAGCGGCGAGCTCGTCGCGCAGCTTGATGGCAAACTTGTTGGCCGTCTCGCCAAATGAGTCTCCCAGGTTGGGCCAGCGCATCTGCAGCATGCTGTTTTGATTGACATGGTTAGCATAGCTCCTTATGGTCAAATGTGGAATTTTTTTCACGAGAAACCCTCCCCATCAAGACGCCGCAAAGATGGGGGACGCGGCGAAAAGAGTGGAGTGGAGGGCGAGATTCAAGATGATGAAAAGTAAGGACACTCACATGTAGGAAGAAGCATCCTTCCAGGGATAGGCCGTATCGGCACCGGCAATCTTGGCAGGCACGCCAAAGGACTCAATGATGATGGCCGAGTTGGCGTCACGCGCGAGCGTGTTGTCCTTCATGTACTTGTTGAACTGCTCAAAGATGGAGCTCATGGTCTTGGCAGGCCACTGGCGCAGGTTGACGGTGTGGATGCTGTGCAGACCGTTGACGGTGTAGCAGGAAGCCTCGGCGATGCCGGTAATGGCCACGGTTGGGACGGTTTGGAAGGGAATCTCCTCGGTGACGAGCTCGAGGGGCTCGAGGTCGAGGAAAGGCTTCAACAGCGTACGGCCATCTGCCTCGCTGCCAACAAAGATGAAGGTCGAAATCATAGCCACCTATAATTGAAAAAGGCGAAGACGTTAGTAGGTTGCGCTTTCGGTTATTGAGGTCCTAGAGAGAGATGAAAACTCACCTCGTTAGCCGGGGGGTTCCAAGCCAAAGTAGACGAGAAGCCCAGCGCGGCAGGCTGCTTGGACCTGAAGGCCTCCATGACCTTAAAGTACTCCTCCTGCTGAGCCGCGCTGTACATGAGCTCGAGGTGGAAGACTTTGCCGCCGTTGATAGGCTTGGACAACTTGTACGTGGACGAGGTGACAACGCCAAAGTTGCCTCCGGCTCCGCGCAGGGCCCAGAATAGGTCCGAGTTGGAGTCCTTGGAGACCTTGACCTGCTTTCCATCGGCCAAGACCACGTCGGCAGAGACCATGTTGTCCGCGACAAGACCGAAGGTGCCCTGGAGATATCCAATACCGGCGCCGAGGGCGGTGCCAGTGTATCCAGCGCAGTTGCAAGCTCCGGATCCTACAGTTCAAATCGCAAACGGTCAGCCCATCTTGAATCCTTCTTTTTCCATTGTTGCCAAATCGACTGGTAAGAGAAGGGTGGGAGAAGAAGAAGAAGCAGACATACCAATTTGGAAGCCAGCGTCGGCGACGGGGTTGATGACATCCTTGATCTTGGCAGCGGCCCCGATGGTGACAGTTTGAGCGTTCTTGTCTACCGTGACCTTGTTGAGGTTGCTGAGATCAATAGCAAGGCCCTTTTGCAGCTCGCCAAAGGTCGTGCCGTATCCGTGGCGTCCGCCCATAGCCAGGAAGGGGATGTTGCCGACGGCAGCTCCCTTGACCTATACATTTGATAGCTCATGGTCAGCATTGTAAACCTTTCTGACTATCCTAATGTCGCGAGCTGCAGTCCAGCGGAGGTCCAGTGCGCCAGATCGCAGGCTGAGCAGAAGCAGGGGGGATTAGCACTTACAGCAAGGGCAACCTCATTGGCGTTCTTTGGCACGACGGCGGCAGCAAAAGTTGGGGCACCGTAGGCGTTCCAGCGATCGGTCGCGGCACTCCATCCCTCGGAGTTGGGGGTCACTATCCTCCCTCCTAGCGAAGGCCACTTATCCACAGGCGGTGGGGTTTGAGCAGACACCTCGGTAGACATGGTGGCTACCGCGAGGAGGTTAACAACCTGTACAAGCCCTGGGAACTTCATCTTGAATGGAGGTTGAGGGAGGATGAGGAGGAGGTGAGGAGGTGAAGAGAAGAGAGAAGGGGGAGGGAGAAGAGGAAGAGGAGTAGGGAAATGAAGCTAGAGTTATACCTACTAGCAAGTAGAAAGAGGAAAAACAAAGGGAGGTCTGTTCGTCAACGATCTTTCGATGTTCTCAGGTTATCTCGCAGGGGTTTCTTTTTTTTCTTCCCTTTTGCCTCCTAGGGGAATTAAAGTTAGGGCGAGTCACTGCGTAATGCTAACTTGATGCGAAGGAATTACTAAGATATCGTTCGACAAACTAGTTATGCTGACAGGCGGAGCGTGGGACGCAGAGAATATTGGCACGGCTGAATATTTGGGCGGCGGCTTCAACGGCAAGGTCTTGGAGATTGCAGGCTTGACTCGTATGATAGGTTTGAAAATGATCGTGGGCGGAGCTCTAATAGAATCTCTTACCCGTTTCCAATCTCCCCTCCCCCCCCCTCCTCTTCCACCCCTCCCATTTCCATTTCCTTTATGGCCTCCCCCCTTGGCCGTATCCCAAAGAAGAACCAAAGCTATAGATCGGGTTGGTATAAGACCTTACCAAAACCAGCAGGTGTCCCGGGGGTTGTCATGTGTTTGCAGGATTCAGCATCCTGGGAGTTTGAAACGCAAGATATACGGAGCACAGCTCGAGCCAGGATCACACACATGGCAAGCCAGCCATACCGCGTTAGTTACCCTTGGCTCAAATGCAGCCAACAGGCCCAACTCCAAGCTTTGGAGGTAAAATGCGCACACACGCGGTGATGGCATTGCAGGCTAGCGTGCAGTAGCTTTGGACCTTGTACGGAGTACCAGGTGTGGAACAAGGGTCCTGCTGCGAGGATCCTTGCACCCCCCATGTTGTATTCCCAGAGGAGCCCAGAAAGCAAGGCTCATGTGAGCAGTTTTGTGTGGGAACAAACCATCTCAGCGAGGAAGCCCGCATCTCTAGTCAAAGAGTTCATCCATCTATTGGACCAAGGATTCATCTTGAGGAATTCAATACTGTATGCAGCTTTTGGTAATGGTTCCAAGTTTGGTCTGCATGGATCCCTCCACCACGTGTTGTGAGTTGCTTTGCCTCTTCAATGCCATTGGGGGCCGTGGGCGATCACCGGGAGTCGGCCAAGGATGTAACCCTCCTCCCCTCCCCTACCTCTACCGTATCTGGCCGTAGATATTGGACTCTACACCAATAGTCTTCGAATAGTTCCTTATTCCTTGAGGTTTACCACGATCTGATATCTTGAAATGATTTTTTTTCCGGAAATGCAAGATGCCTATTGTCGACAGCTAACGGCGGCTATTGAAAACAGGGTTCTCTATACAATCACAAGACAGGATCTCGCCGCCTTTGTCTACACCGATATGGAAGCTACGGACTGCCTGAATGAGGGTGGGTTTGCGCGCGCGCGTGGCGTGGCGTGGCGTGCATGGCCCATGAACACCATGTCCCCGCATGTACGGACACGGGCGTACTTGTAGACTTGTACGGAGTAGTTGTAGGAGTAGCCGAGTACGGATAGTGTGGGAAAAGCCGCCCATTTTCCCACCAACGCTAAACTCATGGCACTAACCCCATCTCTCCAGCTGCTTCTGTGAACCTTTGATCTACCTCCGTCACTCGAGGGGAAGATCCTCCCCCTTCTCGGGATGGAGATTCTTCGTCGTGGTGGTGTGCATCTCCTCGTCTAATTCATAGTATGTGGTGTACAAGCAGTTTAGGTTGAGCTTGTGGGTGGCACACTAGTAGTATTCTGGCATATGGGATGTCTACGATAATCATCATCATATTGCAGAGTACAGTAAGCCACAGGTTCAATTCAAAAAGGGTGGTGGTGGATGTACATGTCTCACGCATGTAGGCCCGCACCGCGGGCACCTCGGACCCTTCGTTCCCCCCATCCGTAGCCTGCGGAGAACGGACTACGGAGAACGGACAACGGAGCACATTCCAGTGCTATCTTCCCAGTGCGACATGGCCTACGCTCACCTCTTGGGTCCCATTCGGGTCCCTCTCGGGGTCCTCTCGGGGGTCCAGCCCCAGCCATCCAATCCACATTCGTCCAATATATAACTTGTAGAAGTGATGATTACCGTAGTATTCGTACCCGCCCCCCTAAAGCATGGCATCAAGCATGAAAACCCATCTCCTCGACCGTACATATATATACGGGGGGGGAGGGGAAGGGGAGAAGGCACGCAATTCCCAGGCCTAGTCGAGTTGTTCGTGAGTGCCTAGTCAACTGTGGCGCCCAATCTCGATCCCTGACAGCGGCATGGGCAGAGAGTGGCAGCCTGAACATGGGGGGGCTCGCCAGAAGAGGGTGTCAACGGTCAGCTAGGAAAAGCGGGCCCGCGAACCTGGGTACGGATACTATCTTTCGATGGCGGCAGGGGTCTAGCGTGGGATCGACCCCCCTGATGCTACCTTGTTGCGGTAGGTTGCGGTAGCTGAAGACTATCGAAGGAAAGCCACCAAAAGCCCGGAGGGTACCAGCGGGGAGGCGACCACATGGAGATAGGAGGGATGTATGAGTGGTCCTCGAAAGTTAAAGCCGAAGATGGAAGACCGAAGAATTCCGAACGCTCTATCGTCACGGGAATAAAGAGCATAATAATAATAATCATATTAATTTTCCACGGGGACCATCTTTCATCGTTATGAGGAAGGAAACCCAAGTTACTTGGCAACTGGTAATTACCGCCACGCCCAGGGTCGCGGCATGCCTGTGAAAGACTTTACCGGAAACGGTCACAGTAGGCAGATCTGATACATGCCATATGCGGGATAGATGGGCAAGCCGCACTGTACTCCGTTTTGCTGCACATGGGCTCACTGCTTGCTCCTAGTCTACAAGGTAGTGCATGATCAGCAGTCACGCCATGCTGTACCTGGACACCGTACTGTACGTGGATGTACTTGTAAATGAAAGTGGCAGCTCTTGTGCACTGTGAAAGCAAGTTGGACCGCAGTACTCGTAGAACTACTACTGGGACTACTAGGACTATACCTACTTGGGTATGAAGGTAGGTTAGGTGTAGTTGGTGCACGGTGCAACTAAGACACTGAGTGCCCTGTGCAAGTAGTGCAACAACTGGAAGCTTGCGCTATTTTAAGGTAGGTACGGAGTAGGAGTCCGAGGCCAAGGCCCGTTCCGGGTCTCTCACACTTGGCCGTTCTACAGGTACCGTTCGAAATGCCGTTCGGGAAGGCCCTTCGTTAGGCCATCTCCGCCAAACCCAAGCCACTGTTACTAGGTAGCCGCTGCCAGATACACGCTACCAGTTCGCCACAATTGTCTAAGTAGCCGTCTCCAGGCACCTAATTACAGGTGCTTGACAGACCCTGCCATGCCTTGACAGGCCTTCCCTGACAGACACACTGATCACCGAGCAGACATATATCCGTGTTGGTTGAAATGGATCTCGACCTTTTCTCAACGGGCGTCCGTTGATAGCAGAGAGGTTATGCGAAATACGTTCCAGAAGTGTTCGATGAATCAAGTTCGGGGATGTCCATTACCATCTCATCTCGTCCACCCTTGCGCAACTCCACAGTTTTTGAAGGATTTCTCTTCCCGTGATGCCATTCTAACGAACGAACACGCTGGCCCTTGCTTGGGGACCTGGGAAGACTCTCCCGGGTGGCTCGGGATGGGCAGGGCAAGGTAAGTACAACTAGTAAGTACCCAAGATTCTTTCAGAGATTCATTCAGATTCAGGGTGACTGGCTGGCTTGCGCTTCCCTTGCGCTTCCCTTGCGCTTGTGTGCTTGCTTGCAGGGACTCTCTGCACGTGCGTCTAGGCAATTGGGTTGGTTGATTGATTTGTTTTCCCATGAATGCAATGCCCGGTACCTGGTCCATGATTAAGATTTTACAAGCCTTATGGATTTCGCAATCCAAAAATGGGGGGGCCTTCCATGTGGGAAAAGAGTGGCGCCGGTACGGGCGCGCCGATGCAGTTTGGTTTGCGACGCAGCGCTGCCACGGGCCATGTCCATTCGCAACTTGCTCCCTTGTACTTCCCGAATGACTGCGATGAGTCCGAGTCTCCAAGTGTAAATTGTAGTGGAATAATGTAAGGTTGTTTGTTATTTTAGCAAGTAGGTCAAGGTTAACAAAAATATGTATATATGTGAAATATGTAAAATATGTCATTGTACATGATGTTGTTGCACAAATATTCTGACCACCTGAAAAGCTCTCCCGATGCGCTGATCTACCTCTTTCACGCGTCTGAAGGGTGTGTGCGCCGTGTACTCCGTAGAGTAGGTAGGTAACTCGTAGGAGCGGGTTGAACATGAAGAAACATTATTTTTTATACACATTTTGAACATATTTCCATCGTGACAAGATCCCATCCCATCCCAATCCAAGAAAAGCATACACCGCATATCGGAGAGTCTCTTCCAGCCTGCCCCCCCTAACCCTTGCCGATCGCAACGGTTTTTGCGCAATTCTCTCGCGCTCGCGCAATTTTAGTAGTAGGCACCCCTCCCCGGTCCTCCATGGCCCCCGGCATTGTTGGAAGAGATCGTCACATCCGTCGTCCTCACGATGCCCTTGTTTCCAAAGTTGTTTCGCCCGTCAGCATGACTACCACCATAACCAGCGGTGGCGCCCGCATGATGATGATGACCATCGTACAGCCCAGCCTCACCGCCCGGTGACCCCGGCCCATCCGTCGTCATCATGCGCGTGGGCATCGTCTTGAGGGGAACCTCGTCCAGCTCGCGGTACGGTCCGGCATTGGGCACGCCTGATCTCGAGGCGGACTGGTGCGGGTCGCTGGACGAGTAGTAGTTTTTGCTCTGGTTCTTGGAGCCGCCGCCCGAGGAGCCGTAGCCGTAGCCTCGCATGCGCCTCGTGCCCTCCAGCGTCTTGTCGCGCACCTTCTTGACGGCGGCCGGGGCCGAGGGGATGCAGTAGATGAGAATTCCGACGGACGCCTCGGCGAGGCACCACAGGCCGGTGGAGGCAATGTCGTACGTCTTGTTCATGGATTTCGAGAATTTGAATGACGCAGGGATACGGAGAGCGGCGGACAAGCAGGCACTGTTAGAGTGTGGCACACCCGTGTTAGCCATTGGAGCGATGGATGGGGTGGGTGATGAAGAGAAGGGGGGGGGGGGGGGGGGGGAGAGGAGTTCTCTTGAAAGAAAAAGCGACTCGTCACAACGTACAGGATACCGAGAGCGAAAAGGACAGAGACACCCAGTCGCTTCTGCCAGGTGAGCTGAAGCCCCCAGATGACCTTCTGAGGGAGGATGAGGGCGACAACATCAAAGATGAGGTTGACAATGGGCGCAATGTAGACGGTGGGAATCGTATCGACGCAGTATCCCTCGAGCACAGGGTTGTAGAACTTGGCGATCGGCTTGCACCCAAAGGCGACGAGGAAACCCATAATCATACAGGCCAGGAAGTTAGACCAGGCCAGGATCTGGGAGACCCACCAAAAGGCGTTTCGAGTCTTGCGCGGTACGAAAATGTGAATCCATTGGAGGACAATGGCGACCTTGATGAAGGCAATGGTGACGTAGTAGCATAGAATGAAAGTCCAACAGTACTAAAAGAAGAAAGAGAAAGAATCGCAAGGTCAGCAAATAGGCCCCTTCCTAGCCACCAAGTGCCGCTTGGGTTGGTGAGGGAGTCAATTCTTACCCGAAAGTAGTTGGAGGCATCCTTTAGAGCCATATCCCACTGGTGAATAAAATACCCGTATTTGTTCACCACTGAATACATGAACCCGACAAAGACACACCACGCTAACTGTACACAAGTCAGTTTGGCTTGTTTCTCAAGCATTGGGGGGGAGGAGGAGAGGCAGTGAAAAGGCCTCGTCCTGTTCCTCCAAGAAGCGTAACATACTATTGCTACCGCAGCGAATCCTAAGAAACACACAAGTGTTAGTTCAATTGATCGAACGAAAGGCATGCCGGGAAAAGCAGGCAAAGCCAAAGTGTGCCCACAAGAATTCACTCACCATCTTCTAAGCGCACTGTCTTTTGCCGCACGACTTTTGCATACACTGCCATGCATATAAAAATGACACAGGCGACGATGCAGAGGACCAGAGAGGCATGGGCGATGACCGTCTGGTTGGGCGGGTTCTCGAAGTTGGGGATGATGCCCGGGGGAGGCGGAAGGCCAGGTCCATTAAGCATAGCCTCCTGCTGCTCTGGAGGCAGGTTCACAAATATCTTGGAGAGATCGTCGGCCATCTTGGATGATGCTGGTGGAGGCCGTGATGCTCCTCAGCCAAAGATGGAGTGGCGGGGGGGTATATTTTTGGGAAGAACAAAAAGGAAGGAAAATAAGAGAAAGATGAAAGAAGGGAAAATCGACAAAGGCAAAAGAAGGTTACAGATTGTGCATAATAAGGAAAGGCTGACCGGCTAGAAAGGTTAAAGAGGATGGGCTTTCGACGATCAACGTGAAATGGCTCCTTTTCCTCGGCATTTGCGCTCGTGCGTGGTGCTTTGGTCCCTTTGATATACCTCTCAACTTGTATGGAGCACTCTAGAGTTCCACCTATAACTACCACCAACTACATACTACCTCCGTATGTACTCCAACTATGTAAATGTAGTGTGAACGGTACAGCCGACTCCCGCCTCTTCTGCCATCACTCGTGTGTATCCGTAGGTAGGCCCGATAGACTACTGCAAGTCTGGAAGGCGCAACGCCAGATGGTGCCCCCGTGCGAAACACCTTGTCCGTTCCTCCGTGCTTACAAGGGACCGCCTAGACGACCTGTAAACGGCTGATCCGTCACCCTGGTTGCATCATGTACGGAGTATGCTACTGATCCTCCTTGTCAATGCCGAATAGTAATTCAGAGACATGCAGCAAAGTATTGGAGTATTGAGGTATTGGAGGGGGGGGGGGATAATTACTAGTCTAGTTTCTATCTTGTTAGTCTCCCCCAGCCTCGTCCGTCGCAGAAAAATACTACATCATTCACACTACGGTCAGAAGCTAGCGCCGTCGGTGGTGGTGCTATAGTATATGCATTAGGTCGAAACGTATCTGGTAAAGCTGGAGAGATGAAGGGACTGCCGTGTGTCAAAGCAGGGATGTGGCTCCTACAGAACGCTCGCGCGCTCCTACAGACTGCTGGAACCTGCTTCTAGCACATGTAGCGAAAATGCAACCGAGATACGGAGAGGTACGGAGTACGAATCTCGAATCCTTCCAAATTAATAGTTGCACGTCTGTGGGGTCCCTGTCCCTGTTCCGACGTCGCATCCACCATACTACCCAGGGCACACTCTGTACCGAGCAAACGGGAATAGTCCACACGAGTTGACTAACAAGAAGCTAATACTACTATTACTGTACAGAGTAGTGCGGAGTAGTAGTCACGGTACTTACAAAAATACTAAGCTCATAATGGCTTGATTTATAGTACAGATACACACTACCACTACTTACATACAAGTACTTACTTACACATAACCCTACTAGACTAGTCTGCTAACCTACTAGCCTACTAGCCCGCTACGGAGTAGTACTTATACTGTGCTACAACTGCCACTAGTGCTCTACCGATACGGAGACTCTACCTGGATATGGAGTAAGGACTGGGGGCGAGGGGTCAGTCATACTGCCATTGCATCACGTTGCCTCGTTCTTGGAAATGCCGCTTCGGAATGCGTACGCCAATGTGGTTTATCTGAATGGCGGTCCCAAAGAGCCTAGATTTCGGGCATGATAACAAGGTATTCCGTAGGGTTATAATAAAGAGGGCCTTGATGAAGCTGCTGCCCTCTTTTTACTTGTGACTCTTGTCCCGTTCTCTCTGTGTTCTCTCCCAAGCCCCGCTACCCTCTTTTCTACTTCAAGTTGTATCATCGTCGGTGAACAACTCCCCACATTCTATATACAAAGCAGATACCAGACACCAGACACCAGAAATCGACTAGCAGCCATGAATGGACACGGTACAGCTACGCAGCCACCTCCCAAGGTGTGGAAGTCTCTGAATGAGGCTATCCTGCCGCCGCACAGTAGTGACATCGACTTTTGGTGGAAGCTCACCGGCTACCACCTGGCCAGGTTGATTGACGAGGCCCAGTATCCCGTGGACAGGCAGTACGAGGTGCTCCTCTACCATTATCATTGGATCGTGAGTTAGCCTTCTGGGCCCCTTTCTTCCCCTATTGCTTGGGAATCTCTGGAATTTGAGGATTGTCCTTTATGTTAACCAGGATAAAAGGTGCCTCGTCTTGGAGCTGCACCCGGTCCTGATGGCGTAGCCAAGTGGAAGGCTATTGTGGCTCACGATAGCTCCCCGCTCGAGTATTCCTGGAAATGGAACACGAGCGAGGCTGGTTCCATGCCCGAGATCCGCTACTCGTGGGAAGCCTACAACCCCGGTGCGGACTCGTGCCAGAACCCCAAGAACCACATCAACTCCCTTACGTACATGCGCGACGTGCCTACCGTGATCCCTCATGTGGACTTTACCTGGTCTCGTCACTTTCTCAAGGAGATTGAATCTGGAGACCGGCCCGCGTGCAACTTTCTGCATGCGGTAGAGTACCACCGGTCCAGTAAGATCGATCTCAAGTCCTACTTTATGCCGCGGAATAGCACACTCCTCCTCGGCGGTGACCCGTCCACCAAGGAAGAGTGGGACGAGGCCATCTCTAAGCTTGACCCCAACAACGGCAGCCACCAAGCTTTGAAGGAGTTCCTCGCCAACAATGCCGAGGGCAAACAGCTCACACCTGCGTACGTTATGATCAGACATCCACTCCCCCCCCCCCCCCCCCCCCCCCCGAGCTTTTTTTTCACCCAATTCCAAATGATATGTATAAGCACTAACACTGAGCCTGATATAGCGTGCTGGGTTGGGACAACGTGGAGCCTTCTGAGTCGCGCCTCAAGTGGTACTTCCTCTGCACAAACACTACCTTTGCCGCTCTGCGCGAGATTATGACCATGGGTGGCCTGCTAGAGGTCTCCGAGGAGAAGCTTCAGGATCTACGTTCCATGATGTTGGCCCTCCTAAACCTGCCGGATGACTTCCCGGATACCGAGAGGTTCCCCGCCGCTCCTCCCGTGGGTAAGACGTGGCTCGACCATGAGAACCTCTTTGAGTGCTTTGTCTTCTTCTTTGACATTGCGCCCCGCCAGGGCAGCAAGCCCGAGATCAAGTTCTACCTGCCTACTCGGCGGTACGGACCTGACGACCGCGCCATCACCTACAATCTGGTGGACTGGCTGAAGAAGAAGGGCCGTGCTGAGTATGGCGATAACTACATCCGCATGATGGAGTCCGTCGCCGAGCACCGCGGTCTGGACAAGGGCAAGGGTCTGCACAGCTTCATCAGCTACCAGTTCAACAAGAAGGGAGGTGAGCCGGACATCAAGTCGTATCTGACCCCAGAGACCTACCACCCTGCTCGTTTCCCCGAGGCGGCTGGCAAGCAATAAGCTTCTGGCCCTCGCAAAAAGTAGCGACACCCGCCTCTGTTAGTCTGAAAGGGAGGGGGGGGGGGGGAGAGGAGGGGCGTGATGGAAAGGGTGTCTTCCGCCCCTGCTCCATGTAGTATCAAACAATCAATCAATTAAACAATGACATCCATTTGGTAACCCATGATCTTCTTCCTGCGTAACATCTAGAATGGGAAATTGCTCGAGCTGTCATCCAGCTAACCTGGCTTTTTTCTTTTTGTGCGGGGGATCTTGACCTGGGTTTCACTCTATTTTGGCGTCTCGCGCGCGCGCGGGGCGGGAGGATTTGGAATACTGTACATAAACATATAGCCAGGGCGCCTATGTACATTACAAGCGAGGACCCTACATTCGATTCAGAATTCATGCATGAGCGGTTCCGCAAGCGAACGGCCTTGGCAGCAAAAGTAAATGGGGGAAAATAGGTAGGTAGCGCCGAGAATGGCTATCGGCTAGACCTGGTTCTTTGGGGCAGGTCATTTTGCCCATTTGGCTGGATGGGGTACGGTGTGCAGGTGCGCAACGAGTGCTACCTGCTTGGCCTTCCCAACTCCCGTAGCTTCTGTACGTACGTATAAACGGAGTATAGCGAGCCAGGGTTCTCCCAGCTGTTTTTGTGGACGCCTGTGGAGCGCCTCCGCACCAGCAATCGGAAAGCTATCTACGGATACAGGTACATATTCAAGTTCCAGGACGGAGGCACGCTATCCATTGACAGGAGACCCATCATGTCCACTCGGTATTTATGAAAGTGCTGGTGTAGAGTACGGAGTAGACTAGTATTGGGCTATCAGTTGCGAACCAGGGGTTCACGACAGTACCGGAACCTATCAAACGAGTCAGAAATGTGGTGGAAGGCTATTTTCCGCACCACTAGGGGTAATGGGTTGAGCCCCATGCTCTGTGTCCTGACAGTCGGTATATTTGCGCAACCCAGACATGGCTTGAGGTCAGCCTAGACCCTAGAGCAGCTGTGCCACTTGAGCCAACATGGTTGATCCTTGCCGTGTGTGAGACGGTTTCCCCAATGATATATACTATGTCCGAGCTTTCTATGTAGACCGAGACGACAGGGGGGGGAGGGGAGAGGGGGCCTTGGACGCTAAGTTTCTATGTACTTATATGTGGTGCCTGTGATAGTGCAGGGGTGCTTCTAGCGCGGGTGCGAGTGTGTACAGCTACCATGTACTCAGTTTCGTACTCGTACTAATTATACAGTAGCCGGTTAAGCATGAATGATTCGGACTCGATAGATAATTATATCATTGTCCCTGCTTGGCTTCAATTGAGTCCGAAGCATCACGCACTCGCATCTTGAATGACGGATTTTTTTAGACTCGGTCTTGTTTACTTATCTTGTAATAGCAAGGGCGGTTTATTTGAATAGCTAGCGTTTTATTTTCAATTCTTAGCGTTCTATGTGGGAAATGGGAGTCTATTATTATCGCAAAGTTACCAAGGACCAGTGGCGGTTGACTAATACTTGATTGTACCTGTCCATCAGAAGCATCCTGCTTACATGCGGCTTGGTGTTTCTGCGTGTTCTCGACGGCAAATTGGTTAAAGCCGAAAATCGTCATGGTAAAGCCGAAGCCATCAGGATGAAGCCAAATAGTTACCCAAGATAAGAACAAATACTTGTATAATCAAAGGGCTTTAGGGGTGCATTGCAGCATCCTACGATTTCGGTATTGTGGATGTCCTTTGGGCCTAGAGCACCGGTTGACGGCAGTGTCAATCCCTCATTAAGCATGCATGCAGGAGTCTGTATTGGGACCGGCGTGATAAGCAGAAATCCACACCCCAATAGGACAATGACTACATACAGTACGAGCCTACATTACAGCAACGAAAAGTGACATATCATGGTCGTAAAACGTTGCCTAATCTAGGCACTAATTCATTAGTACTACTATTGCAGGGCCCCGATGCTCTTCCAATACGCCACATAGGCTTGGAGGGTGACTGGTTCGACCGTTCCCATTTCCCTCAGCGTAGGAGATCTGTCCTGTGCCACAGAGGTATCCAGAACGAGAGATCCGCAGGCCATGCGGGTAAAGTCTCGAACGAGGAAGTCCTTGAGTCCGCGGGCAAGGTCCAAGTTGTCCTGGACCCACCGGCTCGTACTGGTACTTGTACTTGCACCGCCGTTGCTGATACCGGCAGGGGTTCCATTGGGGCTAGTCCTGTCAGCGGGTTCCTGTGCTACCGGTTTGGCCTTGTCAGGGGTTTCGGGAGAGGAGCTGGGGACGATGGACGTGTCGTCCGACGGACTGGTACCGAGCAGTGCGAGCCACTCTGGAAGGGGAACGAGACTGGTGGTGTTGTCTATTCCCAGCTCGGTGGACAGAGCAGCGGCAACCGGGCTCCAGTCCTGGCGCCTGGGGTTCTCCAGATGGCAGACGGGAGGAACTGGAGCTTCATTAAACAGCATTTCCAGCAGAACGGTTGACGCCCAGTTCACCGGTAGCCATGATAGTTCCTGTAAATTTCTACTATTAGCAAGGCGAACCACACGGCCATGGCAGAAGCCTGGACAAGCCAGAACGATAGTACAGACGGCGGAAAACTACAGAGAATTGGTTCGGATAGGATGGACTTACACCGCGAATATCGGGAAACTTGCCCAACGCTTGGGAAGCTCTGAAGATGCCGACAAGGTGTTCCTCCGGGTTCCAGTAGCCGCTAAGCGTGGACCCGGAGACCTGTCCCACTCGGACAACACCAACTTGGAGCTCGGGATAGGCTTCACGAGCTAGCCGGATCATGGTTTCACACACTAACTTGGCTTGGGCATAGCCAAGACCGAGGCACCAAGATCCATCCTCGGTGAATGTCTCTGGAACAATGTCCTTCTTTGCTCCGCCCTTCTCCTCCTGCTGCTGTTGCTGCGCATTTTCTTCGGTGGATAGACCAGTAGTGCTGCTGTCTCTGTGATAATTTCCCACCGTAGATATGGACGAAATGAACAGCAGTTTAGGTCGGTGACCGTCGTGATGAAGCGAGCCGAGCTCATGTGCCCGACGCGTCAGGTCCAGCATATTCTGCAGAGTCCGGAACGAAGCGCCAAACGACTCCAGAGCCATCTTGAAACTCATGGGCCAGGCCGCATGCAGCAAATGTGTGGCTTGCGCCGCTAGCTCCTCCCATTGTTCTTCCTTCAAGCCCAGTCTGGGCGCTGCCAAGTCCGTCTCATACACGGTGATCTTGCTGGCCCAGGCCGCGCCGTCGTCGTGGCCGGTGACGGATAGCCCTCGGGAGGTCAGAGCACGCTCCTGTCGTTGTACAGGACTCTCTTTCTCCTTTCCACCCTTGCGAAGCCGGTTTAGGCAGACAACGCGGCGAACCGACGAGTCGCACAAGAGTTGATGAAGAACATGTGCTCCCAAGCTGCCGGTGGCGCCCGTGATGATAACTGTATGCCCTTGACCACGACCAAGTGACTTGTCACCCGAGGGGACAATGGAGTATTGTCCAGCCAACTGTTGAATGCGCTCAAAAGTAGACGACTTGCCATCATCTCCATTAGAATGATGAGGATCTGTCGTCAAGCCCTTTACCAAACTGTCCACGGAAGGATGCCCGTAGACAAACCCGGTTGGGAGCTGAGAGAACACAAGTCCCTCGCTAATCTTGACAGACGCAGCCAGCATTCGTTGAAGCTGCGTTGCCTGTAGACTGTCCATGCCCAGTTCCGAGAAGAAATCAGCGTCGTCTGACCATTCTCGCCGACCGACGCAAGCGGCTACAAAGTTCCTCACGGCAGAGGCGGGTGCGGAACTGTCAATGGGCGCAACGGCCCCTCCGCCTTGAGCAAGCTCCTCGTACACGGCTGCGATTTCTTCGGCAAATTTGGCCGCTGCTTCTCTTCGCGGCACGGTTCCTTTGTCTGATCTGGGGAGTGAGCCGGGGTCGACAACAAGAATGGCTGCTGGGGAGGAAACGCGGGCATGCGCGTCCATCTCCTGGTTTGCCTGCTCTACCAGTGGCCAAACGGCCGACCGGAAGGCGTCTATCTCGTCTGCCGGGATCGATCTGGTTGGCTCGACGAGAATGATGAGTTCAAATTGGCCCTCTCCGTAAGCGAGAGCGGTCTTGACCTCGGCATGTCGTCGGAGGTGATCCTCGACAATGGTAGGACGGACCTTCTCCCCGGTAGCGAGACAGATAAGATCATCAGACCGCCCGGCAATGGAGAACGAGCCCTCTGGCATATCATCCGAGGTGACAAGAATATCTTGTAGTTCGAACCTTTCGGACCATCCGAATGGTTTCATGCTCAGCTTGTACATCCTCTGCGGGCTAGAGCTGCCATTGCTGCTGGCAACGCCCTGACCGGATACATCGTCAAGACGTACTTCGAGCACGTCTTTTGTGTCCGTCCGCAGCTTGAGAAGACGCCAATTGTTATCGGGAGCAGGGACAAAAAAGGCTGTTAGAGGTCCCGTCTCCGTGGCGCCGTATTGATTGATAATCTTGACTCCTTCGCTAATCAGCTTCTCCCCAATATCTGCCTTGGGCATCCCTCCTCCGAAGGCGGCAAAGTCCAGCTGTCGCAGAGCATTGAGGCTGGCTTGGCCCGGAAGCAATGCCATCTCCTCGAGGATGGAAGGCACAGTGAGCAGAGCCTTGGTTCCAGATTCAAGAATCAGTTTGGCTATGGACTCTCCTGTTGCTATAGTCGAGGACGGAGGGACGCAAAATGTTTTACCAATTCCCAGTGAAAGGCAGATTGGCACGATTCCAAAGCCCTGAGAACAGTTAGTCGGGCAAGGCCTTAGTCTGGAATCTGGAAAAGGAAAGTTCCTCGTCGCAAGAACATGTTATAGTGACTTACATGGAAGAAGGGAGACGTAGATATTGTCAGGCCTTGAGCTTCTACGTCCGATCGAAAGTCATGACAAGATGCAAAGCCCAAAAAGTACCGATGGGAGCAGTAGATGGGCTTCGGCAGTCCAGAGCTTCCCGACGAGTGAAGGATGGCGACATTCCGATCATCCTCACTGACATAATGGAGATTATGAACGATGCTTGACTCCGGCTTCCCGGCGGCATCATGGATGTCTTCCGCCCCAACCTTTATAAAATCACGGTAGCCTTTGGCGATGATAATCTCCGGACTCGCGACTTGCTCCGTGACCGCAGCTTCCTGGTCCTTCAGCTGTGTCTGCTCGCCTACATTTTCCACTTCAGTTGGAAAAGCTTCTAGCATGAGCGGTTGAAGACGACGGGACACTATGGCGAGTTTGGACCCGGTGGCTTGAATAAGGTGGCGTATAGCGACGGCGCTAAGACGGGTGGACAGGAGCACAAATGGCACCCCAAGGGACAGCAATGAGAGTATATAGATAGCTAGACCAGCATCGCTCTCCATGATAATAGCGACAGGCGCGCATTTGGAAATACCTCCATCATGATTCTTGACTGGTAGATGGAAAGCATTTGCCGGGCCACTCTCCACCAGCGAGGATTGGCACCGGCGTATAGCGCGGTACAAATCATTGTAGCTGATGGGAGTAAAGTCATACTCTCTGAGCTCGGACGACGGACCAGCGCCTGGACCAGAAGCATCAGTGGAAGAGGTAGGCTGCTGTGACGACAAAGTCGACGGTGTTGATGCTGAGCCCGGGCTGGCCTTCTTCTCGGCCTGGATACAGAACAAGTGTTCCGGATTATGTTTGTAGTGAAACTCGATCAAATCTGGCAGAGTTTGTATGTCTGCTCCCGGCGTGGGCTTCAATTCCACCCGGGGAGTCACGAAAGGCGGCGGCGACATGGTGTGAGGAGGCTGGCCGCAAACCTGACTGCTTTGGATTGTTGCTGATTCGTGTAAGTCTGTATTTCTCAGTCGCTTGTCTCTCTCTCTGCCAGCCACTCCTCTCTATCTTTCACTTTCTATGCCACTTGCTATCTCTGTCTCTGTGTAAGTATGTGAGAGCATGTGAGTGTGTATGTCTGCATATATGCGGTCCGTGTGACTGTGATGGTCGGAGCTTGCAGTGTCATGTACGCAACGAGTGATAGCAAAGTCGCCGATTGGGCTACGTTGATCATCCACCGAACCCAGGCGAAATATTGCTTGGGGAAGCTGCGAGGCGAGGCGAGGCCCATGAACGGACAAGCTATTTTGGTTTGACGTGCGCACAAGAGAAAGACATGACCGGGGCCCATGGGCCATGGGGCTGTCATCAGGCACAAAGTACAGGTACATGGACATGTCCAACATGCCCAAAAGTCCGGAATATTCCGTGGACCATTATCCTTGTATCGTCGCATCAATGTATCGTTGGAGCCTTGGAGGCTGGGAGGTTGGGAGAGATGGGTGACGGAAAGACTGGGAAGCTACGGAGTAGGAAGATGGCCCGCTCAAGCGGTACTGTCTCCGCGGCTTTTTGGGGCGGAATCTAGGAATTGCCTTGAATACCTTGTCTATGGAGTATGGTCGCATTGTGGACTACTACATACTCTGTACATACTTACTCCGTAGTACTAGTCTACTATGCAAGGAACATGGTCCAATGTTGTAACAGTGCGTGAACGCTAGGACAAAGTAGCGAGATCCACAGCGCGTACCTTGGCGAAGGAGACTAGACTACGGAGTAGAAACTAGACTAGTAAGTAGTGACAAGGAGGACCCCCATCTATGTACTCTCCTCTTCCCCTCACCTTTTGCCCTGGCCTAACCCAAGCACGACGTAAACTAAGCCAGAGCAAGACAATTCTGGACTGGGTCAACCCATGACAACAACTTGGCCACTTGTCGGAGACCCTGGGGGAGACGAGGGTATGATGTTATCGGACTCGACTCGACCGGTGGTCTGTTGTTGGATTTTTTTTTTTTGGCCCCAAGAGTGTTTGCGAGTTGTCAGGTATGATGGAATAGTGCTTAGTTAGCCATAATCATGGCCAGGGGGTCGTGGTCCGTTTTAGTATTACACATTACAAGATGATACATCATACTAGTCTAGTACGTTTCTCCCAAAGTCCTAACACATGCTAAACCCGGCAGAGAGACTTGACGTGCAAGCTATTGACTGACATGAATTTGGGGCCCCTCCACGCTCCTGACACCGGCTTTCGAAACGTATTCAGTAAGGCTAACAAATTACTAGCTGGGTACGGATAACGCTGGACGCCATCGGAGTACTTGATAGCGCAATGCATCCGTCCGTATGATGGGTACTCGTACCGACTTCCGGGACTTGCGGAGGCCGCTTGTTATCTGTACCTGCTCGATGCAGCCAGATGTGATCGATTGTCCAAGTAAGTACTCTGGAGACTTGGTGGTCTAGTTAGTATACATACTCCGGACACTTCCAAGACTCCTGCCCTTTCCTGTGCAAGGATAAGCGCACGCCCCCCCCCCCCCCCCCTTCACTCTCACCTACCCCCGCTCTCCTCCTCCCATCAATCCGACATGGGGCACGGCAATTCTGGCTCGTAAGACGCTATTGCGGACCACTTACTACCTACAATAGTAAGTACATGCTTGACGTTTAATCAGGATTGCACATGCATGCACTGTGGTGGTGCCCAGCTGTGCGGCACTTAGTCGACATGGTTCCTAGGTACGGTCGGTAATAGGCATTCGAGACTAGACTCATTACGCGCGGTAGATTGGCGAAGGGTTCCATGATAGCGAAGCGAGGGTTAATGGGGCGAGGGACCCGGACAAGCATCTGATTGCTGATAGCAACCCACCTGGGCTATTCCAAATGTCTGGTACAGGGCAAGGTAGTATCACGGGATAAAGGTGTACCTTGTTCCTGGTCTTCTTTATAACGAATAACAAGTCCGCTCCCCCTTCGTACGTAGGTGATCTCATGATTCAAGGCTCCTTCTTTTTTCCTTCAATCCTCTCTATTCTCTTTAGTGTGTGTTCATAGCGTGATTTTCCCCGGCAACATATCAAAGACCAAGCGTTCGACGCTGCAAGAGAAGAACAACAGGAGGGGACGGCCGTAAACACAGACAGACAGACAGCCACAAACATGAGCTTCACAAACAACGCAGACGGCCCAGCTGCCGCCAGCTCAAGGCCGCGCAACAACAACAGCAGCAACAGCAGCAGCCAGCAAGATGGCATCGCCGTGGTTTCCATGGCTTGCAAGTTCGCCGGGGCTTCTTCACCCGAGGAGTTCTGGGACCTGCTCGAGGCGGGCACATCCATGGCGGGCTCGCCCCCCGATGACCGCTTCCCGACAAAGGAACACAGTCGCAGTTCCGACAAGTCCGTATTCTACGGCAACTATCTAGAAGATGTGGCTTCATTTGACCATCAATTCTTCAAAAAGTCGAGCCGCGAGGCTGCCTCCATGGACCCCCAGCAGCGCCTTTTGCTCGAAGCAGCGTACCAGGCCCTAGAGTCAGCAGGCCGCTTTGGCCTCTCCCGTCAGCAGGCTCGGGAGGGTACGGGAAATGAGGAAGACCGGGACGGCCAAAATGACATGGGCGTCTTTATCGGCACGGGCTCAGCCGACTACAATGACAATGTCGCCAGCCATCCTCCCACAGCCTACTCACCGCTGGGCACGCTGCGGGCCTTCATCTCCGGCCGCATCAGCCATTATTTCGGCCTCTCAGGCCCGTCAATAACCTACGACACGGCGTGCTCCTCGTCAGCGGTGGCGATTGACGCGGCATGCAAGGCCCTGCAACAGGGTGACTGCAAGGTAGCCCTTGCCGGCGGCGTGTCGGTCTTCACCAGCCCTTTCCTCTTTCAAAATCTGGCCACAGCCTCGTTCCTGAGCCCGACGGGCCCCGTAAAGTCCTTTGATGCTTCGGGAGACGGCTATTGTCGAGGTGAAGGGGTGGGACTCGTCCTGCTGAAACCGCTTTCCCAGGCTGTAGCAGACGGAGACACGATTCTGGGCACGATTCTATCCACAGCCGTGAGGCAGAGCAGCAATACCGTGCCCATAACGGTGCCTCACAGCCCTTCCCAAGCGGCTCTGTACCAAAAGGTGTTGGATACCGCCGGTCTTTCCCCCGAGGATGTTACCTATCTCGAGGCTCATGGCACTGGAACACCAGTGGGCGATGCGCAGGAGTTTGATAGTATCGAGAGACTGTTCGGGGCCAGACAACGCCCACGTCCTCTTCACTTTGCCTCAGTAAAAGGAAACATTGGTCACACAGAAGGGGCTTCGGGTGTAGCCAGCCTGATCAAGGTACTCTTGATGATGCGTAATGGCCGCATCCCAAAGCAGGCCAACTATGTGAGGCCAAACCCCAAGGTGAGGCTTGTGCCAGGCCAGTTGGCCATTCCCACAGAGACCATCGCCTGGGAGGCCCCGGAGCGCGTGGCAATCATCAACAACTATGGCGCAGCTGGTAGCATGGCTGCCATGGTCGTTAAGGAGGCACCGTCCTCGCAGTCTCCCGATCACGGCCAGAGGACATCACCAACATCAACAAAGTACCCGATACTGCTTTCTTCCAACAGCGACACGAGCTTAGCAAGCAACTGCCAACAGCTGCGGAGTGCCTTAACAACGTCATCACACTTCCCCGCCTCCAATGAGGCACATGGTCATGGACTGGCGGATGTTGGGTTCAGACTGAGCCATACACAGAATCGGGCGTTGCCCAAGTTCTTTACCACCACCGCCTCTAGCTTAGAGGACCTCCATCAGCAGCTCGAACGCGCAGAGGCGGATCCGTCGACTTCGTTCCAGACCAATCCCGGCCGTGCCAAGCCCGTCATCTTGGTTCTCGGCGGTCAGACAGCTCGCTGTGCCAGCGTCAGCAAGGATGTCTACGATTCATCTGCCCTTTTCCGATCTTTCCTGGACGAGTGCGACGAGACAACTCAGCAGCTGGGGTACGACAGCATCTATCCCGGTATTTTCTCGGCCGAGCCCTTTGACGATATTGTAGCCCAGCAGGCTAGACAGTTTGCTGTGCAGTATGCGTCGGCCCAGACTTGGCTGGCGTGCGGTCTCAAGGTGGAAAGCATCTTGGGGCATTCCTTTGGCCAGCTCGTTGGTCTGGCAGTGTCCGGTATTCTCTCATTAGCTGATGGACTTAGACTGGCATGCGGTCGCGGTGCTCTGATGCGTGATCGATGGGGCTCTGAGAGGGGATCTATGATTGCATTGGACGCTGATCTACAAGCTGTTCAGCAGTTGGTGTCCAAAGCCAAGGCGGAGGATGCCTCGAATCAGGTGGAATTGGCCTGCTACAATGGGCCCAAGAGTCATGTCCTGGTTGGTTCCGCGGCCGAGATAAGCTCCATTGCTACCATAGCAAAGGAATTAGCCATCCGCCACAAGGTCATGGACATTACACATGGTTTCCACTCAAGATTCTGCGACCAAGTCATCCCGGGCCTAGAGCAGGTAGCCAGTGAGCTAGTCTACCACGAGCCCAAGATCCCCTTGGAGACCTGCTCCGAAGACCAGAGCTGGCTAGAACCAACACCAAGCTTGATTGCTGATCATACCCGCTCGCCTGTATATTTCAAGCAAGCCATTGACCGCATCGTGGCTCGCAACGGATCATGCATCTGGCTCGAGGCTGGCTCCAACTCATCGGTAGTCAACATTGCTCGGCGTGCACTCACCGACATGAACGACAAGTCCCATATCTTCATGCCCATGGATCTCATGCAACAGAACCCCATGGGGTCTCTGGCAGAGACAACAGCCTTGCTGTGGCAGCACGGGCAACATGCGCAGTTCTGGCCATTCCACCACAGCCAGCGTCAGGACTACCGCTTATTCCATCTCCCGCCGTATCAGTTTGAGCGAAGGCGGCATTGGCTCGACTTCAAGCTTGACTCGGAAACCTTTTCCGGCCGAAAGGCAGAGCCATCAGCTGCTCTCAACGCTCCCGAGCCCGAGCCGGTGCTGCTCAGGTTTGACGGTTTCGGCAACGGAGCCCAGGAGCAGGCCATCTTCACGATTGACCCGCGGTCCACAGAGTGGCAGACACTCGTCCGTGGCCATAGCGTCCTGGGTGAGCCCCTTTGCCCAGCGTCTCTCTACGTGGAGCTGGTGCTGCAGGCATCCAAGGTCACCACGGATAGACTTGGCATAGATTCGGCCTTTTTGCCACGCGTGCGGGACCTGAGCATGGCCAAGCCTCTCGGGGCCGGTCAAGATTTCCTGGTGCTTCTGACACTGACCCGGTCGCCCACCGGTTTCAGTTTCGAGTTCCGCTCTCACAACCGCCAAGCTCAGCAGCCAACGAATCTGCCGGTTCACGCCACTGGTTACGTCGAGACCGTGTCCTCGCAGGACGGCCGACATGTCACTGCTGACTTTGAACGTCTGGGTAAACTTGTCAGCGGCCAGAATCTCGATGTGCTAGCCTCAGAGTCCGGAAGCGAGTCAGTCCAGGGCTCCCTAATTTACAAGATCTTCTCTCGAGTTGTCCAGTACCAAGACCTCTACAGGGGTGTCAAGAAGGTGACAAGCAGCAGCGACGGCAAGACAGTAGGGACTGTCCAGCTGCCGGCTTCCCAACCTGTCGCCATGGGAGGGTTCTGCTCGAATCCTATCGCCAACGACAACTTCCTCCAAGTCCCCGGGCTGCAGGCCAATTGTCTCGGCTCTTGCCCGGACGATGAAGTACTCGTTTGCGTGGAGATCGGACGATTGGAATTCGCTCCTGATTATGCCGACTGCAAATTGAGTGACTCGCCATGCACCGTCTTTGCCATGACGACGCCCATCGGCGAGAAGCAGTCTTCAAACGACATCTTTGTTCGCCACGAGGAGACTGGCAAGTTGATATTCGTCGCCTTTGGGGCCATTTTTGGCCGAGTTCGAACTGCATCGCTGGCTAAGGCCATATCTCGTGCTAACAAGAGTGACTCTGGGGACCATGCTTCCTCGGCTCAGGCTATATCACAATCACAATCATTCAAGAGGCCATCGATCCAAAGCCAACCACCGCCACCACCACAACAACGACAGCAACTGCAACAAATTCCGCAAGTTGAAACGTTCCCCGACACCACAAACAACACCAACAACGGTGGTGACATGTCCAGCCTAGAGAGACATCTCCAAAATGTGCTGAGCGGTATCACAGACGTGCCGCCTTACGAGTTCAAGGGCGATGTCACGCTGGATGAGCTGGGCATCGACTCGTTGATGGCCACGGAAATCGTGTCAGAAGTCAACAACGCCTTCAACGTGTCCATATCGTCAGCGGACATGCTGGGCCTGTCCACCTTCTCGGGGCTGCGTGACTACCTGGCTGCTCGGAGCGACATTAGCAGCTCATCTGCGTCTACCAGCACGAGAACGACGACCACTATGATGACGCCGAATACCGGCAGTGATCTTACCGAACCTGAGATGGGTTCCCACTTTGATCTAAGCTCTGCTCGTTCAACCAGTGTCTCTGCTGCCACCACAAATCAGAACAAGAACTTGGTGCAACAGCTCGCGGCCCTCTTGGCCGACCACCTCGAATGCCCAGCTTCCACTTTTGAGCGTGGCACTGTCCTTGCTGACTGTGGACTCGACTCACTTCTCTGCATGGAGTTGATGAGTGATATGGAACAAATGTTTGGTCTGTCTGTCGACCTGTCGGTTCTCAAGTCTGACAGCACCTTCGGAGACCTTGTCGACCTTGCGGTACCGGGAGGCTCGGGAGGTGATCAAGAGGGCCATCGCGACATCTCGAATCAGGCGACGAGAGCCGCAGAGACAGCGCGGGTTTCATCCGCAGCCTCATCATCAGGAACAAACGTGACACTCTCTCACGTCCCGGATGAGTTCGAGCAGGCCAAGACTCAATACGATGCCTTGGCAGACAAATACAAGTTTTCGGGTTTCTTCCGCTCCGTCTACCCCGATCAGGCGCAACTGGTTTTGGCCTACACTGTCGAAGCCTTCGCCGACCTGGGACAAGACTTGGGTCAGCTCAAGTGCGGCGATAAGATCACATTGCCCAATGTGCTTCCGCGTTTCTCTCAGCTCCGCGGAGCACTCTTTGAGATCCTTCAAGATGCCGAGTTGGCTAATTACGACGGTCAAGAGTACTTCCGCTCAGAAAAGCCTCTGAGCGAGACCGAGCCGAGCCACAAGCTGCTGGCCGACATTGTCAAGAAGCACCCCCAGCACGCCCAGGAGCACGAGCTGCTGAGTCTCTGCGGCAGCCAAATGTCCAAGATCTTGGTAGGCGAAAAAGATCCCCTCTCCATCTTGTTCGGCAGCAAGGCCAGCCGGAAGCTTCTCGAGGAGGTCTACTCGGACAGTCCCATGTTCATGATCATGTCCCAGCTACTATCCTCGTTCTTGACGAAAACGCTGAGCAAGGCTTCACAATCGGCCTCTGGTGGCTCCCCGGGCGTCATCCGTATCCTCGAGGTGGGTGCTGGAACCGGCGCTACGACACGGGTGGTTCTGAAGCATTTGATCGAGAGGGGAGTGCCTGTCGAATATACCTTTACGGACTATTCCTCTTCCCTCGTCGCCGCTGGGAAGCGCACGATTGGCCCGCAGTTCAGCGGCATGAGTTTCCGCACCCTTAATGTTGAAGAAGTGCCTCCACCTGAGCTCCAGGGCAAATTTGATGTTGTATTGTCGACGAACTGTGTCCACGCTACCAGCAATCTGAGCCTATCGCTCGGCAACATCGGTCGTCTCCTGAAACCGGATGGATTCTTATCCCTCGTCGAGCTGACAACAAGATTCTACTGGTTCGATCTTGTCTTTGGCACGTTAGAGGGATGGTGGCTATTTGACGATGGTCGTCAGTATGCGCTGGCAGCCCCGGAGCACTGGGACAAGGTCATGCGCAGCAGCGGCTTCCAGCATGTGTCGTGGACAGGAGGCTCCACGGCCGAATCGAATGTTGTCAGGGTCATCACCGGGTTCAGACAGCCCGTGTCAGACCCGAGCTTGTACAAGAGCATCCCTCAGCATCGCAAAGGCGCCGTGTCGACCTTTGTGTATGAGCACACGGACAAGAAACTACCCTTGAAGGCGGATATCTACCTGCCATCACCCACCCAATTGTCGTCATCCCAGAATTGGACAGCCGGTACAGTAACATCCCCTCCCTCGACTCTGTTAGGTGCTCTATATGCTAACTGATGTCTGCTTTCTTCCTTGTAGCCTTGATGATCCACGGTGGCGGGCACGTCATGCTCTCACGAAAAGACCTTCGTCCTCAGCAAACACAGCTTCTTCTCGAGAACGGTATCTTGCCAGTCTCGGTCGACTATCGCCTATGTCCCGAGACAACCATTCTGGAAGGGCCAATGTCCGACGTCAGCACTGCCTACGCTTGGGTGCTAAACACGCTCCCGTCTCTACTGGAGAAGAATAGTTCGAAGGTCAACCTCGTCCCGGGCAAAGCTCTCGTCATAGGCTGGTCCACGGGCGGGACCTTGGCCATGTCTTTAGCCTGGACCTCGGTCCCCAAGGGCCTTCCGGCTCCACTGGGCGTCCTTGCCTTCTACTGCCCTACAGACTATGAAGATCCGTTTTGGCAGCAGCCTAATGTCCCAGAGGGCAGCTCCGCCCACGTCGATGACAACTACAACTTGCTGGACGGCCTGTATCCATCACCCATCTCGTCCTACAATGTCGACCCGCAGCTGAAGGCTTCTGGTGGTTGGATGTCGCCCAAGGACGCCCGCAGCCGCATAGCCCTCCACATGAACTGGAAGGGTCAGACGCTGCCCGTTCTCTTCGGTGGCCTCCGCTTCGCCAAAGATGGCAATTCAGCGCAGCAGCTGCCGCAGCCAGCCAAGGAGGACGTCGTGAAAGCCAGTCCCTATGCACAGATTGTAAATGGGGCTTACAAGAGTCCGACGCACATTGTATTCGGCACCAACGACGATCTGATTCCCTGGCAGCAGGCGCAGCGGACGGCCGACGCCTTGAAACAAGCAGGTGTCGAATCTGGTCTGACTCTTGTCTCTGATGAGCCCCATTTGTTTGACATTTACCCGGACAGGGAGAACAAGCGATGGAATGCCGTGCTGGAAGGGTACAAGTTCCTGCTTGACAGGGTCACGAAGGGGTAAGGCGGTTGAAGAGAGTGATATCAAGGTACATAAGGTGAAGAATCGTTTTGGTTCCGTAAGGATTACATAGTCATTGATTCAACTAGCTTTTGTCAATTTTAAATGCGGGCGTTTTTTTTTTCTTCTGGGAATTACTAAACAGCACTCGCGATGTTCGAAGAGAACATGATTGTATCTCTTCTTATCTCACTAAACCCTATTTCCTATCTATAATAAAATCATTTATTATCTTCTTATTTATACTCCTATTATATGCTATAGCTATTATTATGAATCTAAGAGCATGTACTGCTCCTAAGTTTAATTAATATGCAATAGTAGAAGACTAGTAAGCTTTCGCTACCTATAGTAAGAATGATAATAATATTTTATATTATGTAGCACCTATATTGGACTATTGTTATAATGTTAATCAAAAGACTAGAGCTTCTTCCTTAATAGTAATACATTTACTGGTTTTATTAGTAAGAAATTTATGCTAAAGGACAGTAGTATGGCTCTTTACTTAGAAACTATAATAGAGTATATCCACTACCTAGGTATCAATGACAGGGCTATCATACATATAAGGAGATTTGTGGTACACTGCTACATAACAGTGACACATTGTATTAGTTATATAATATAAAATCACATAGTTAAGATATACTGATAGCTAAATAAACTTATATTGTGAGCTAAGTGCACACAGCTTGTCAGATATAATCAGGACATTTACAAAGTTTGTGGATATACTTGCTAAATTTAGATAAGGGTAAGAAAGTATTTGTGAGAAGTATCTCTATTTGTATAATATGAAGTTTCTATTTAGACTATAGCCTCTCTTAAAGGTAGTGCTCCTGAATTTGCTAGGTATTGTCTATGAATACACAGTGTGATCTGATGAAACAAACTGTGTACATTTGTGCAGCCAAAAGTGAGGCTGCAGAGGGGATCTCACGATGTAATCTTTAGTGTTTTAAATCAACGCAAAAAAGGCCCCAGGCCGCCACTCTCATACGTGGAAATTACGATTTCCTAGGCCTAAATTCTGGCAGCCCGGAGGGCCTTTTTTGCGTTCAAAACATCAAGAAATTATTTTGTGAGGCCAATTGGGCGCCTCACTTCTACCTTGCGACCGGCCAGTGCGGTGCTAGGAAGGACCCACCAAAATCGACACAGCAGAACAAGCTTCGCTAGGCGAAATGGAGGCAGCCCAGAGGGCCTTGTTTGCGTTAGGATGAAACTCCAAGATTTACATCGTGAGGCCCGATTTGCGACCTCACATTTGCACAAGTGCCTTACTTCCATACAAGTATGTACAGTCTATATTACCACATTATACTGTGCATTTGCAGGCGATACCTAGCAAATTCGGGAGCACCACCTTCAAGTAAGGCTATGGTCCGAATAGAAACTTTGTATCGTGCGAATAGAGATACTCTTTCTAGTGCAAGTTTGCAGCAACCAGCGGCCAGAACTGCGCAACGTCCCTAAGGACGCTGCAGTTTCACTCGTAGGCGCTCTGCCTTGTTCAAGTAAATCTTCTTCACATCTTATGATCATGAGACCGCAGTAGAAGCACAAGCTTCTACTCCCCAATCATGGCGCTAAAGTTCCGCTGTGATATACCTAAAGCTACGAGTCGGTCCAAGATCGACGCCGTCAGCATGGCTTGCATGCTGCATAAGTAGGAACGCTGCTCAATGCATGGGCTATTATCGCGCTTACCGGCACTAGCGTACGGCGTATTGTAAAGCTTTGAAAGGCAAGCCAGGTCAAGAGGGCCGCTTGACGCTTCTAAGTGAAAAGTCTACGCGTAGCCGGGGAACAGGGCGCCTTCGCCCTGTCTCTAAGGTTGTTATTCCCGGGAATAGAGGAGCGGTCCACACGTCTCAGCTGTAGCCTTTTATAATACATATCCTGCTCTCACGACCCTTCGCAAGTTAGCGTTTGATCTTGTGTCCATCACTGTTGCTGGCCTTCATGAAGACGGAAATATCCTATAGTTAGCAGAGAGTGTTTCTGTACCAGTGCGTATTGTTGCTGGCCTTGTTCTTGTCAATGTGTTTCTGAACAATGCTCTTCCCCTCAACTATGGCTATCCGCAAGCAGTGAAGGATCTTTCAATACGGACACTGGTGAAGCCTGACAACATCACAGTCAGAGCTCTCGTCTTTTACGGTCGCAAAGATAGGGTATCTTGCATGCACCCTTATTTGTGATATAAGTCCAATTAAGTAGTTTTCGTGGACTAACTAGCTTCTTCGAGAGCGGAACTCAGTTGACGATGGGGGTTGGATCGACCAAGTTCTCTGAGTGGCTAATACAGATGACAAAGAGGACCTCCGCTATCTTGGCAAGATTATCGCCAAATGCCCTGCTCGATATCAGAAGCAGATCCCCGATGGACATGGGTATACAGCTACTATAAGGCCTGGAAGTACCTCGAACGTGGGAAACACTACGTGGAACTTTGATGCTGATAATGTATGTTCAGTCTATTTTAAAGCTCTGTTGTCTACCCATGATAATTGCCAATGTTGTGCAAAGACCTGGAGTGATGATGACGCCATTTCTCAATTTGTCCATCGAAAGATCTCCCACCCAGACGGTTTTGTTGTATCTGCAATGTTATCAACAAACCTCCCCTAGAGCAAGTCGCAATCGCATTCATATCCGCTACCGAAAGTCTCGCTTTCACACTTGGAATCCCATTCCTCCGAAAGGCAATCGGCCTCACACGCGCTCAAGGTATCATATTCTTCGCTCTGGGGGCAGAAAGCGCTGTTCATATATTAGTCTTGTGCGTCCGGGATGCGTTTGATATACCTACATCTGCGCCATGGCCATGGTGGCGAAAGTAAGAAGGGCAATAGTGAAACGCATTTTGAATGTTATTGAATTTGAAGAATGTTGATAGAGTCTTGTTCTAAAGTGCAAAAGAGGAGAAATGTTGCTGGTATGTGTGTAGAGAATTAACTATAAGCCAGCAGTAAGGTCCCTTTTTATACTTGATGAGATCCCCTTTGTAAAGCCTTATTCCGTTTCCACGACGGCACATCCGATCAAAGTTACATTAACGAATAAAAGAAACTTTCATGGGCCTGTAGGCTATCCGTGTGAACTATGCTTACTAGGATCAACACTTCATGCAATCCCAATATTCTTTATTTCAGGGATCCAGGCATTGCTTACTTACCGATCTTCCGCTTACAGGGTACGCACTACAGTGTACCCTGCTTACCAGGGGTGATGATATTGATCTACAAAGACGGTATTATTCGCAGAGTTTCAATGTATACTTGGCGATTTTTAAGCCTCTTTAGTTTTAAGCTTCAAGGACTTTTAGAGGGACTTTGAATAGTTTCCCAGTGGGTTTACAGTTTAAAAGTTAGGCCATTCACCATAAGTATAGGTGATTCAAAACTGGGAGATGAGTGCATAAATCGGAGCCACGCCCTTGCTAGACAAGGTGACACTGACGGTTATATAGATTGCCTGCACCCGTCTAACAAAGACACAATGTGTGGCGGAGGTGCTACGAAAGTCCGATTCCTGTCTAGGCAGCAGCTCGCTACTCGCTGAAGCACTGCATTCATCCTTGTTGTGCGACGAGCCGTGGTCGCACGGATCGCCCTCCTCGCCTGGACCGATACGCCGGGCTGCCTCTCCATTTCAGGCAGAGCGAAGGGAGTCACAGGCGATATGCCGATTACGGTGGGATATTAGGTAGGTACCGCGAAATCGCGACAACCTCTGATCACGTACATAGCACAGCCTATAAAAATCCACAAAAACAAATTGGTAGAGAATTAGAGCTTACTTGTATTTATGACTTACGCTAGTTTAAACTTATAATATTTTTTGTTTTTATCTTTTTTACTAAAGATAATTACATTGCTTCATGTAACGCCTGCACTAACCACTACGCCAACTAGCAAAAGAATGGCTGTTAGAAGCAATGACTGTCAGATATTGTTCCATGGTACGGTATGAGGATGGTCTTTAGGCGTGGCTAACAACAGATATGAGCTCCCTTGATCCTGAAGCAAGATTATAGGCAAAGGTGTCAATTACCAACTCGCAAAAATGCAAAAGACTTCAAGTGTGTGAATGACAGGCCATCGTTAATAAAGAGAACATGGTGGAAAAGTAGCTTGGTCGAGCAACGACATGATTCACATCTCCCAATCGGTGGTACCCAATATGAGGAGGGCTGTAATCTAATATTCAGTATAACGATTTATTGCAAGTCGCTTGCGTAAATTCAACTTCTTGAACTTGTGCAGTGTGCGCATATACATAACTCAATGTCCTGGTCCTGCCTATTTCATCCTGTCTAGGCGGCCAAGGTTGCTACTCTCGAGATTTGTATATATAACATCTAAAAGGCACCGAACCCGAGCGAATTCATCGAAGACATCCTGCAAGCTGTCGCGCGTTGATTCAAGAAGCTTCTTAAGCTTAGCAAGACTATCACGAGCTTGTTCACCAGGCATTCCACTTGGTCAACTGCTTAATGTGAAGATTCTGTTATTATGTTATATCCTTTGCTATCTAACTGTTTGGCTTGGTGTTTTCCTTACCAAAACTTTCCACTCCCTCATCGATGAAGTCTATGCTTGATTAAGAATAGAGGAGGGAATCGTCATTTACCGGGTTTCTTTGAACAATATCTTGCATAGAGTCTGCACTCTGGGTGCTCTGAGAATCTCGTGGAATTCGTCAGGCTACTCCTACCTTAGCCTTCGATATAAGTAGTTAAATGATTTGCTAACCTAGAACGACCACTTCGCTCTTCTTAGGACCCCTTAAGAGTGACATTTCAGTTGTGATAGTAGTAGAGACTTTGAGAAAAAGGTGGAACACATTTAGTCGGAGAGAGGCACTCTTGTGGAAACATGAACACACCGATTGCAATGCGGCCCGCTGGATCCTAACTTAGCCCTTGGTCTTTCGAGGCACAGTGCTTAAGATCTCTTTGCAATCTTTTGTTCCCGTTTGAAAACTAGGCGCTGTAGCCTTGGTCCCAATAAGAGATATAATAACAACTTGTAAAAGTCTGAGGCCAACTAGGGTGCCCATGGTTCAAATAGGGCAGTAGGTAATAGGGCAATAGGTTCTTAGTGCTTAGGCAAAATAGGCGGAGAAATGGCCACAGAGCGAGACACCTGCTATAGCAAAGACGACATGATCTTCCAATTATATCAATCCTTGACCCTTTCTTTTGCCCAGTTGCTGGAGTCCTTATTCTTCTCTGTGGCAGGAGTATTGCATCACGCCTATACGTATTCAGTGTCTCTGTCTTTTATCCATACTTAGTATATCGTGCTAAGCCCACTTTGACCGGTTCTCCGGCGAGACCATAGGACAATCCGCTCAGTACTGTGCCGTAGTAGACGAGATCTGTTGCAATGTTGAATATAGGCTTCGCAGTATTGACCTTCTTAATCAAGAAGTTTTCAGGAAAATGGCCCCCAATATTCCAGAAGAGGAATAAGAAAGTGAGAAGTGACAGACCCATCACGACTCACAAGAGGAGCCGGGGTACCTGCTGGGGGAGGCACGGTGAACCTCGATTGGAACGAGTTATGTACAACTGAGAACGCCCATCCCACAGACGCGCGCATACGTATACCCTTTTTGAATATGACCGATCATTTGATTGGAAAACCGTTCAATTTAGCGCCAACTAATCTCATGGTAGTCTCCGGATGCCACCCTCATTTGCCGACACCCCCCGTCCAACACACCCATCCAACACACCCGACTTGGCCGATCAGGACCCGAGTAGGAGCGCACCTTCGAACCATTGTCAAATTGAGATGCTGGAGTGTGACGTAAATTGCGCGCTGAGTTCTGAGTCCTGTCAAATTGCTGCTGCTGGCTCATAGTGGCAGGCTATACTAGGCTCAGAGCGTGTTGTTATGAGAGGCGACAAAATGCCGACACGTCTTATAAGCCCGCCTTTAGCCCGTGCTTACTGCTCTGCGTTCCTCAAGAATGCGTAGAAAGTCTAGAAACACTGGAACAAACGCTTCGGTTTCATTCTCAAAGCCCTGGTGAGCGCCCGGGACCATGATCCGGGGGCAGTTCAGTACTTTGGCCTGCTCATCCACAGCCCTCGCATAGGGCGCGTCTTTGCTCTTGTTGCCTCTCATCACGCCGATACTGACTCTATTCTCCTTGATCCTCCACAAATTCGGGGCGTAACCATTCAGAGGCTCAATTTCATTTTCCCAAAAGTTAATCTTATTCTCTGGTTCCGGCGATTGAACCTTGGGAACCGTCTCATCATCGTACCCCACGAGCATGGCTTCAAACTCCTTCGCCGCCTGCCCCATACCCTGCGTCCTGTGAACGTGAATGAGATGAGTGTACCAGTCCGTCAGCTCGGAGGCGTCGGGGAGAAGGATGGTCAACGGCGCCTCGTGGGCGATGCAGTGATCGACCATGTCGGGGAAATCGTGAGCAAACTGTATCGCAAAGATGCCGCCGCTGCTACTGCCAAAGACAACAGCCTTTTCGAAGCCCAGAGCCGTAATGACGGCGCGGACGTCGCGCGCTTGTTGAGGCGGGCTCATGCGCTTGTTAACGGCAACGCGGCTCGACGACATTTGGCGCCGGTCAAAGGTTGCGCAGGTGAAGCTGCCGGAGAGCGCAGCGATGATGTTGTTAAATTGGCGACCGTGGCCATTGCCGCCGGGAATGAAGATGATGAGCGGCCCCTGGCCTTGATACCAATATTGAATGTCGCATTGTTCATTGTGAACGCTGCCAGTGGTAGGATTGAAAGACATATTACAACCTTTCTCATACTGCTGCTACCGTTATAAAATGGTTCTCACTACTCCGTAGTGCACTTATTACTTGTAGGCCGGTGACTTACACAGCGAAATGGACACTCCTGGCTAAGATGGACTCGCGGCTCTATTTAATCCAATAGGCAGTCCCTTTGCTAGTATTTGATTATAAATTCAATATTCTCGATATTCCCGCCTAAATTCACATTGTTTTTAACCGGATGACAGTATGAATTGGTCCGACAGTAAGCAAAAGCCGGCGTGACTCACTTGAACTTGCCCTCTAATTATTGCCTACCCTATACGCCCTATACGCAATGGAATAGTCCAATGACTATGTTTATCCATCCGCGGTTCATGCTATATCCTGATGTTCGAGGCCAGGAATGAAGATCAATAAGTCTCTGAGGTGCTAGGAGAAAGGAATCTGTATTTGTTGAAATGTTATACTTTATGGGTTGAGTGGATCATCAGTATCAGTTTTAAAAAGTAACAAGCATTGGCTGTCATGTCAAGAAGATTTGCAACCAAAGCGACAATTTCATACATAGAGAAGCCACTTTTGGAACTTCTTTGCAAGGTCAAATCTTTCCTGATAAACTCTGATACCTATTCAGCCTGCACATTGTGTATTTGTTGTTGATAAAATATCCTTCGATTGCCGAAAGTCGTGACACGCGGTCGACAAACCCCAGCCACTGCGAGTACCATCTAGCGCATGTAAACAGTCTGCGTAATCCAACAAAGCGGACTCGTTTTAGCGTGTGTGTACAGCCTGATTGAAGTGCCGGACCCATTGCACTGCCCTATAAGGGTACGAGTACAAAGCATCATTAGCCTTGGATGACCTTGGGCGCATGCCATGTTAGCATGTGTGTACGTGTATTTTATGTGTGCATAGCTTGGGAAGATTGCAGGGGCTGTGTACTGCTCCTTACGCGTCGTTTCCAACAAAGCATATTTACTCCGTAATGGGGTCTCCTGCTCCCTTCTCGCTGGTCTGTAAGGCTGGGTCGGACTCCAGGAACGCACTAACGTAGTAAAAGGAACACATCCGGGGGCTGCTTCCAGGAGAGTCCCTTGAGATCGTGGGGTTCAGTAATTTAAGTAGGACTGATCCCTAGTGGTTTACCCAGCTGGACGGGTTTAGCGTGCGCAGGGGGGGTTGAGGTATTCTGTCTCAATGGGTGGCTCGCACTCCAGCTTTGCCTACGTCGGATTTCAACGAAACGTCGGTCTCCCTTGGCGGACTGCGCTACTCTTCTGGAAATAGAAAATTAAACAGCAATTAGAAGAGAAATAAAAATCAAATTAGAGCATAGAAATGATGGAAAACATTAAAGGAGAGCGTTTTCCGGTTGGAATTTCACTGGGTCGGCATCGACTTTCTTTGCCTCACGATACTTGCCAATAGGTGATCCAACCGCCAATTGCTGTATCCCAATCCCTCTTACGCATCAAACATGTGGTCGACCAACGTCAACATCGCTTTTCTAGGCGCTCTTTTTGCTGGCTCAGCATTTGGCGAAACCTGCCCTCCTCTGGGACCTGTCTTCCCCGAGCCAAAGGTCCCGTGTAAGAGCGAGGCCGTTGCAGAAGCCATTGCCGATCTGAGACAAAGTCTCGACAACTTCACATCAGAATTCAAGGCGTCAGGTCTTTCGGTGGGCGTGCAGTCTATCTACGAAGATGCGCCTCTATTCGAGTACCATTTCACTCCCGCCATGCGCGACAACCAAAGTGTATCGACCGTGGACGGCAACACTAGCTATCGAGTCGCCAGTATCACCAAGGTCTTCAGCGTCTTGACGGCCATGAAGAGCGATGCCATTGATATGGATGCACCAATTACAAGATACCTTCCCGAACTCAGTGATTTGTCTGTGCCAGATGGGTACGAGAAAGATGCCATCGACCCCATCGCCTGGGATCAGATCACGGTGAAGTCATTAGGGAACTATCTGTCCGGACTGGGACGAGACAGTAAGACACGGAAAGCCGCCCTGATGTTTGACCAAGTAAGTTGCTAACCGGTATCTCACCTAGCCGCCACCGATTTGGCCATCTTCCCCGGGAACTGGACAGATCTCGGTCTGCCTAAAGTCAACCCAGATGATGCCCCTGCATGCTCTGGCTATCCCGGCACGAAGCCATGCACACCCAAAGGTAGGTCATTGTCTTCGGTCTGTTCCACTTATATAACCTGTATACTAACACTGAAGTCTCCTTTAGATATCCTCAAGAGTGTGTCCAACAAGCCGCCCGTGTATCAGCCATTCACCACACCCCTCTACTCGAACGTCGCCTTTGCTCTACTAGGCATGGTCATTGAAGCCGCCACCGGTAAAACATACGAAGAGGCAGTTACCGATCTAGTACTCCGCCCTCACGGACTGAATGCCACGTCCTTTTCAACCCCGGCGACCGGAACTGGCTTCGTGCCATACATGGAACCAACGTGGGGTTTAGGTCTCGGCGCCCATGCCGCAGGCGCAGGATTATTCTCCACCACCAACAACCTCCTCAAGTTCGGCACGGCGATACTCAAGAGCAACAATCGATCCTGGCTAAAACCCGAGACTCTCAGTTCGTCCCGCGGCATCTCGAGCGGCGGACCCTGGGAGATCTTCACCACCAAGAAGCTTACGCCTTCCGGCCGGCTCATGTCCGTCTACTCCAAGGCGGGCAACCTCGGGCTATTTCACAACAACTTTGTCCTCGTGCCTGACCTGGGCATCGTTGTGTCGATACTGAGTGGCGGTGCGGAGATCAATTCGGCTTCCCTGTACATCCGGGAGTTGATGACGTCCCGAGTCCTGCGCGGCATCATCCCAGCCATCGAGGAAGCCGCCAAAGAAGAAGCTGTCGACAAATTTGCGGGCACGTACACCGATTCCAAGTCCTCATCTCGCATCGTCCTCTCCGCAGACAAGGAAGCCGGACTGGTCATGAGGAACCTCACCATGCGCGGCGAAGACGTCCTCGACAACTTCAGCGCCTACAGCATGACCGGCGGTGGCGGCGGCGACGACCCCGTCAGCGCGTCCGCCAGATTATTCCCCACAAACTTGCACTCCGACACGCACTACTCGTGGCGCGCCATATACGACACCATGTCCGAGGAGGAACGGGCAGAGCTGGATGACCAGCTTTACTATCCTGATGGTAGCTGCTGGACGTGGGCTTCTGCGCTCGATGGTACGAGCTACAACAATCGTGGGTTGGATGATTTTGTATTTACGTTGGAGTCTGGTTCGGCGACGCATATTCGTTCAAGAGCTTTTGGTCTTACGCTGGCTCGCGACGAGGAGGAGTAGCGCATTTTGTGAAGGGGGCGTTCAGCGCAATGATTTTGACTTACATAGTAGCCATGCATATGATGTTGTTATAGATCATGCCACTTGGCAAATTTTAGAAGCTTTTATCTGTACTATGATTGCTCTTCGTGACGGCAGAATCGTTGTGATTGCAAGTTCAAGAATGGCTCCATTCCGGACTGTCGCTGTCCGTTCGGTCGGGCACGCGCAACGTCAGGTAGGGGTTCTTTAATAGAAGCAGTCAAATCCCTTTGATCGGAAGCTCGGAGTTTTACGAGCGATATCGCCGCATTATTTCTTTACAAATAGTTCAGAATGCACCATAATACCAAACACGGGGCGAGCAACTCGTGAGTTGGAAGTGGAGAAACAAGATACGTCAAACATCACCAACCCCGACAACGAGACAACAGAAAATGATTGTGCAATGCGCTTTATTGATCATCTATAACCAAATATAATATAGACGAGTAATGAATTTCTTGGAGAGATTAGTGCATGGCCTCACCTAGGACTGATTGTTCAAGGTCAACATACCACGATTGCTTTAGCAGCAGAAGCCGTTGGAGCAGAAGGCCCATCCGTATTGCTGGCACTGAGCGTCGTTGCCGCAGGAGATGCCATCGGTAGGGCACTGACGCTTCTCGATCTCGGGAGCGGCGAGGGAAAGGCCGGCGAAGGCGAGGACGAGGAGCTGGTGGAACTGCATGATGACTGTTTTATTGCCGTGTCTTGAGTGAGAAGAAATGTGGGAGGGGATTTTGAGGTCTAGTGATCTGCTCGTGTCAGTCTATTCAAAAGGTTGAAGTAATGACCGGAAGACGAGCATATTTATAGAGAATTAAACATAAGACGTGACCGACCTCCTTTTTGGCGGCCTCGGAGCTTCTCACTGCACTTTCTTGATATTCCCCCCCCCGACGGTCCGTACCGATGGAACATCGACTCTACTACTTGAATCCGTTTCATGCGGCACATAAGCAGTCGGAACATAGCCATGACGGCATATCATTACCCTATATCTGCACTAGTATTCTCTGGACATGAAGGTACTTGATCCTTTGGCAAGTACATCATCCAATGGCTGCGCCCCGGGGGAATACTGAATGATCGGCGGACGTCCTTCCCCCGGGATGCGGACCCATGTTTCAACTACTAAGCAAACACTTATGCCTGCTTCTTTATTCCGAGGAGTCCGAGGCAAGGGATCCGAATTCATGCGTACTGGATCTGTGAAAATATCTAAATGCTCGTGATTGAGCATCGCCCAGGTGAAAAGAAACCAGATATTCAGAGATAAAGAAAACCCAATTGGACTCTTGTTGGGGTGCACTCCGGCATCGTCAAGTAAACGCCTAGCTATTCATCAATGTGAGTTAAGCTCGAGCCCAAGGCGTCTCCGCCCTCTCCCGCGCGCTAAGCCCGCATTAATGTTCCTCTGCTTCCTCGACTCGCCAAGCCTGGAGGATCATTAAAGCAGGGGCAGCTGCTGCTACGCCGTAATGGCGGCCTGACGATCACTACACTGGAAGCTTCGACTCTTACGGAGTAAGTGTAGGTACTCTCTTCGTGTAAATTGAAGGGCGGTGTGATAATAAGTCCGATTTCGTAACGCTGGACGAGATTTTTACGCAACTTTGCTATCCGGATAGGGCGTAAGTACGGTGCGCTGTGATCTGCGCACTCTATTGTTTTTTTGATGTGACAGATCAGAAACCCTATTGATGCAGCATCCAGCATAAACAATCCCCCTCAACAGTAGACTGGGTGGCGTCTGGAGATGTAAAATGGGACGTGGACCCAAACTAATGATGGTCATGTTAATATGCCGGAGTACTAAATCCGTATTGGCGTACATGGCAAAGTCCATACATCGGGCGGTCTTTAGTCCGTGGACTGCTCACATCGGGCGCGCGAAAGTAGGAACTACGTAAGGTATCTTGTCTGACATAAGTCGGGGGATAGTGATATATAGAATTGTTTCTTTCACAGCCATGATGACACTACATGGTGGTGTTTCAAGCCCCGAGACTCGTCCTATCATCTATGTCCCGTATCCAAGCCAAGGCATGGAAAGTTGGGGAACGATGTTTACGAGACTCAAAGATGAATATTCAGTGATCAAACCGATGAATTGAGTCAGTGCAGCGATGGGAGCTTGGTGCAAATACTCCTCTCTGGGGGTTGCGTTGATTGACCACTGGGCGCTAAGATTCTCGACAACACTGATAGCTGTATGGCTGGCATTCTTTCACAAGCAAAGCTCCGAAGCTTGTTGTTTTTTCCGGTAACCAATGCGGGCCGTAAAATACACTCTACCAGTTATAATCAGAGGCTTGAATATTTTGACGCCCGCTACATCGTCTTTACTCACATGCCTGCCAGTGCCCTGTCCCGCTTCCGCTGAACGTTTATCGGTAGTCTCGGAAGTCGCAAGTCGTAGACAAAACTCTAAGCCGGGCGTAGTAGCAGTGTAAAAAAAGAGCAAATGGGTTGTAGAAGAGGGGTCCAGATTAGGCGCGGACGCCATCTATTGGCGATTGAGAGCTCCCCAGACGCCATCATTCCAACGCACGAAAATAAGGTTGCGACTTGGCTTCATTCGCTTCCCGGGGAGGACTTACACAACTTCAACACCACACCATAGCACACTACACTAGGAATCAAATTCTTATCTAGACAAATTGAGAGTAGTTTCCGTAGTACGCTCAGCAGAGATAAGGAATGGCATTGCGAGAGGCCTAGGAATGCTAAAAAAACAGGGAGGCATGCGACTTGCGAAGCTTCAATGAAGAATCAAAGGTGAAGACTGAAGCAACTTGCGTGAAACCTGTCCAATCTATGCCCGACATGGGCAAAGGGGCAGCCCAGCGATGTCCGTAGGATGAACCTTGAATACACGGCATCCAACCATCTTGAACGATTCTGACACCATCAATTCCATGTCTATGATGCTAGATGTATGCCCTCAGGTAGAATGCGGCAAGCTTATATCCCCAGAATCATTTGAGTTTTCCGTCTGTGTGTGTATGTGTGTGTGTGTGTGTGTGTAGCTTAGATCAGATATACCCATGAGCTGAGGGGTATATCTCCAGGCTGCTCCCCCGGATTCCTCAGAAGAAGCTATAGATAACTCACGTTCTTTTTCAATAATTCTTGACCCCCTGCCACGGACTCACACGATCTTCCCATACCAAGTACAAGCCCAAAGAGTCATGCCTTCACCAGGTTTACTAACCCGACTTCGATCGGGGGGCAATGGCCAAGAAGGTGGACGATGGCACGCCCTGCCAGAAGAGACAAGGAACATTATTGTTGTCGTCTTTGGCGAGTTTTGCGGAACCTTTATGTTTCTGCTGCTGTCCTACATTGGCACCCAAACGGCGCTGAACACGAACGACCCGGCAAATACCAATGCCCCTCTACTGCCGTTCAGTCTACTATACGTGGCGACGTCATTTGGCACAGCACTCGCTATCAATGTCTGGATCTTCTATCGGGTCACTGGAGGCATGTTCAACCCAGCTGTAAGTCATTCCGTGTACCTTGAGTTCAGATTCTTGCAGTAGTACTGACTAAGGTGATTATGTAGGTTACGCTCGGACTCGTCCTTGTCGGAGCTGTTAAGCCGTTCAGAGCCCTGTTCATCTTTCCTACTCAGATAGTAGCTGCCATCGCGGCGGCGGCCGTTACCGATGGCCTCATTCCAGGTCCTCTCACTGTCGGAAACAAGCTATCTGCCAATATGAGCGTTGTGCGGGGACTTTTCCTCGAAATGTTCTTGACAGCGCAGCTCGTGCTGACCGTCTACTTCCTCGCTGTCGAGAAGCATCGCTCCACCTATCTCGCGCCGATCGGCATTGGCATCTCTGTCTTCATCGCGCACATTTGCGGGACAAACTACGATGGAACGTCCATCAACCCAGCTCGCTCCTTTGGGCCGGACGTGGTCACAAGCTTCCCCGGGTACCATTGGATCTTCTGGCTGGGGCCCTTCCTGGGCACATTCCTGGCTTATGGGTGCTACATGTCCCTAAAGTTGCTCGAGTACCACACTGCGAATCCTGGACAGGACGCGGATGCTGCTGCAGTGGTCAACAGGTCTTCGCCGCAGGGCAAGGCGCCTCCTTCACCAGTGGCACCATCTTATAATGGTCATGCCCGAACGGAGTCTTCGACCTCTACCGCAGTAGTCTAAGAGGGTATTCATGGATGCTTCGGGAGGTTTCCAGCGCCATGATATGAGCACGGGAATTACAGTGAGCAGTCAAGAGCTGTATTAGCTCCATGGACGGAATGTGCTGTTCTTAGTACGCAAGGTAGCTCGGGATCGAGCTAAGGAAGGTTAACGAAGTGATGGTGAAGTTGGACTTTTTAGTGATGATAGTAAAAGCTAGGTGATATAAGGGTCTAACTACTTCGGTTGACCAAAATTTTGAGAATGACCTATGATTATTTCGTTGATGAAGCTTTTTTTCTGGAACAGGGCAGACTCGAGAATGTCAATTAGGAGAGAACCAGATAAACCGCCATAAGTGTGGCCAACACAAGGCGATGTAATCTGTAACGATGTTAATCATGCATAGTGGCAAAAAGGCCGACCATCTGTAGGCATGCTCACAATGCAGTCAAGATAATGGAAGATGAATTGGACTCAGGTCCTTTACAATCTCCAATGCTTTTGATAACGGGCTACGGTAACACTCTAAAGGCAACGTATTGAAGCGTTCTCTTCAAAAGGGGACGTCACACCTACACTCAAATCCTCTTTTGTCACAATCATGAGATTCATGACTCATGACAGGAAAATCAATGCCGGAAATCTGACACGGCCGGACGATTCTGTCCTTATGTTTTGCGCTAAAAGAGGACGTTACATGAAGTACAATGCAAACTCAGATTCAGGGTTCACTTTTTTAGTCGAATAACATGCACCCTTCGAAGGAGTCATCTGAGCTGTAGCAAGTACTGGCTTCAGAGTCAGAATTTCCTTCCAATTCCCCTTTGTCGCCCTGTTGATCTCTACCGTCATTTTCTCGGGCAGTATCAATAACCCCGCCGTAGTCTCGGATAGCCAATGAGTCGAACAGGATCATCGGCATAATATTCCAAGGTCTATCTTCTGGGGGATTAGCGAAACGTCCTTTGGCTCGCTTTCGCAATACGGGTGGAATATTGTAGTCGTCAAGGTTGGCAGGGCTTGGCCAGCAGTATAGCTTCGGGGTATTTCCAGTTCTGGATACCTCTTTGTGGCTTCGACTAATCAATAGGCTCTGGCACGATGGTACGTTGAGCCACCGTAAGTCTTTGTCATTGTAGCGTTGGGAAAGAGTTTCGTAGAACACGTTGCTGAGCCGAGGGAAGTTTTTCAACACCATTGGGAGGTCTTTTGCAATCGCTAGGCGGTCTCCCGGTTCAACGGTGATGGCCAGATTCCGGATCTCGCCTTCAAAATTTCGGATGTCGACACGAGACGGTCTCGTTCCACTTATCTCTCCACGGTAAACGCAAGGCGACCCAATGTGGATGACATCCCAGGTCCTGTTGTAGCGAATTATTCCCGCAGGGTAGGACTCTTCGCTTCCGATCTTGAGCTTGTCGGGAACTACCTTCAAGGCCAGACTGCGGGATTCTTGATTTACTGAGAGCACGATTCTCATAATCGCCGTTTGGGCGACCAGATTTTGGCTGGGGTGTAGCAACCGCTCTTTTGCGCGATCTTCGTAGTTGTACCCATCATCACCATGGTTTCTGCTTATGACAACTGGGCATCTATCCAATCGGAAGGAAAGTAGTCGGCTTTTTGCAACTAGTCCTGGACAGAGGTGCTCCCAAGTAATACATCGAATATCATGCGGCAATTTTGCGAAATGCGGGAATGAGGTGGTGCTATTTCCCGTCTGAGTCGAGTCAGAACGGGAGGCAAACCAGTCGGCCGCGGTAAACTGAGGGTACGCATTCCCGTAGTCCTTGGCACCCTTATTTGGTATTGAAATCAGTGAATCTCCTTTTCACGGCGCTAGAATGCTCTGTGGTTTACTCACAGTCTCTGTTGACATTGTCGCTCTTATCTGATATCGAGCTCCTGTATGCTGAGCGTGGAAGCACAAAAGTCACTGTTTGGTAGCGATCATGTAGATCGAGGTTGTGAGGGTTATGGTGAATGTGATTGTGGAAGAGAAGGTGAGATTGAATAACTTGATGAGGAATCGAAGATGAGTCACCGATGCACGAGCCGACGCCATAACAAAAATACGACGCTGTTCTTGTAGTAACAAGCCCCGTGTTTCTCAAAAATGCAAAGACTTGTGTCGATCTCGGCTTTGCATATGACTCAGATTGTCCTAACGCCATTGATAGTAACGTAGAACATAGCAGTTGGGGAAAGATCTCCCAGCGAGACTCTTGTCATTGTAAGAGCTTATTTGGTATCGACAGCGATACTGATTAACCTAAGCGATCGAAAGTCAACCAATCAGCAAATGATGACTATTACTCAGAGATCCTTTGGATGGTATCATGATCTACTATCTTCGAGAACTCCGTCTAACCGCGGGCCGTAGCACTAACATCCCCAACTGTGTCCAGTTGATCACTCAATCAGACTTTGAATCTTGAATCTTATTGGAGCGGGCTATGCTATACCCAATACTAGTCTTGGTTCCGGAGCATGACTACAGAATCTAGTCTAGAGTCATCCTCCTCTCCCACAAGTAATTGTAGTCAGGCATGGCGTCCCTCACAGCCTTCTCTAGCTGCTGTCCAACGTCGTCGCCGAATTCTGCTTTCCACTTCACTGCCTCTGCGTCAATGTCGACATCCCCGGCGAGCTTACTCTTGTCCACTCCGGTACTGTTGTGTAGCGTGGCATGCATGGCCTTCTCCCCTTCCCCCATGGCTTTGAGCTGCTCCTCATTCATCGTATCCCAGGAGAGACGCACTTTATCCGGATCAAGACCCGCGGCTTTGGCGTACTTGCGGACAATGGTAGGATCTTTGATGATATCATCGGAATCAAGGACAATAGGCCACTCATTGCTTCCCCGGTAGTATTCTGCGTAGAGCGTATAGAGTTCTCGGACAAATGTGTAAGTAATCTCTGATGCAAGGGGCCTGTTGTTTTCCACCATTTGATGCTGCTTGTTGTTATACACTGAGCGGACGTAAGAAGAGAACTGCGCAGCAGGGTGACGGATCAAGAAGGTCGGCCTCCAGGATTTCAGGAATTCATCAGGGAGATAGGTCAAATTATGATCCGAACGTGTAGGATTATCATTCCCACGCTGGTTTAGCATTTTGGGCTCACCAGGAACTGCCTCTTTTCCATAGTTGAATTGCGCCTCAAAGGCGGGGTTCAACGAAAGTGTAACATGTTCCTTGACAAAAACAAGTTGGTCATTTTTCTCCGAGGCCGTGATATGGTCCTGTAGTTTCTCAAAGCATTCTTCGAAGAGGTGACGCAATTCGCCCTTCTCTTCCTCCGTCCAGACGCTCGGGTGCTTCCGCATCAAGCCCATGCGCTTCATCGAAGCGCGTAGGAAGAAGTAGCCGCCGTGAAATGAAGGACGTACGCCCTGGGCTTCTAGATTGAGCATTCGAACTAGCATGGTAGATGCCGTTCGGGGTGATGTGAGGAGCCAGTAGCGAGGCTTATCGCCATTACCGGCGGTCTGGTGAGACATTTCTTTTTTCCTTTTTTTCACATGCGCTTCGTTTATTTCAACGAAGATTTCGAGCGGCTCAAGTCGAATGGAACAACCGTCAAGGACGCCGACAGTGTCACGATTTTGGACGAGAAGCGTTGTGGCCGGAGTTGTGTAAGGCTGGGCCTGAACATACCACTCAAGGGAAAAAATGATACAATTGTTCCAGCCTTCATTTCTCGCAAGCGCGAAGTGCATGCCTCATGGGATCGCAACTACTTATACTATTTCATTGTAGTATATGTACATGTGTACGGAGTATACGTACGATATGTGGGGAGTCTGACATGTAAGCGTGGACTGGGCCCCCATACCTATTACCTTTAAGACGCTAGGCCGAAGCTCTGTGTTCATGCGAGGAACTAGTCAAAAGACATTGCGATTAGAACGTTTTACCGTCCATCTATTCTTCTCAAAAATCCATGAGAAAGATCCATGATAATGACATGCATTTTGTGGGGTGTTCAGAGTCTGTTTCATGTTTTGCATCAAGTTAATGGTGTATGGCCCGTCTCTTCGTCGTCAAGTGTCTAGTAGCACAACTACCGAGCTCGAGCCAAACGGTCAGCCACTATGGACAGCGGCTTAGAAAAGTCCGAGCAGGGCTTGGGCCGTGAGATTTGGGCCCCTGCAATTGGCACCGAGGGAGCCGGACTAGCTCTTACCTCAAGGACCTAGAATGCCACGGACATATAAGCATGTTACTGTTAATAAGCGTAAATGATAAAAGGGAGCATGGGATGTAACAGAAAATTAGTGCAACTTACGATTGCGACGCGCCGATCTCACTGGCGATGGGCCTGTCTCGGGCAGACGTGGTCTTCAATTCCCTGGAGTAGTACAACTAGTTCGACCCAAGTTTGCAGCGTGAAGATGGTTTTATTGAACCATAGCCTGGGCCCTGCAGCTACTTTTCTACGCTCCCCACCAGATGTACATACATGATACGAGGACCTCCCTCTGTAGCCCGCCCCGATTGATCCTCAGCTTTTGAAACTTGAAATAAATGATTGCTTTGAATGGCTATGGTTCCGTTTAATGAACATCCAATGTCACCAATTGGCAATGTAAAGTCATGCAAGCTAACTCGACGGGTGATCCACGAAAGCAGTTACCGAACCGTGCTCAGGTGGCGTTGGGCCCGCACCACTTTCAGCTCTTCAATTACCTTTGCCGTCGCTGGCCTGGCCATCAATCTAGCCAGCCAAGCATCGTAATGCTTGCTATCGCGATCCACGGTGCGGCTATCTATCAAGGGAGAAAGGAAGCTGTAGGGGATAAACATGAGGTCGGCGTAGGTGGCCTTGTCGCCGACAAGGTAGTCGGTCTTCTGGTTGGCAAGGTGGGAATCGATGACAGAGATGATACGATCCATCTCCTTCTGGTACCGCTCAATGACAGAAGGGAGCTTCTCCGAGTGATACCATAGGAACCAGCCGATCTGGCCCCAGTACGGTCCTTGGCCACTCATCTGGAAGTGTTCCCAGCAACGGGTGAGGTGCTTCTCCGGACCGGTGGAGTAGTGAAGTCGCCCGTTCTTGTCGTAGGTGTCAATTAAGTAGCCAATGATGGCCCCCGACTATTATTGGCATCTCCATTAGCCACGACGATCTGGAAGCATCGGCTTCGACTTGCTTACCTCCCACAGAGCAATGTCATTCTGGTTTGGATCAACCAAAGCGGGCGCGCGACCATTGGGGTTGTAGGTGATGAAAGGCTCCTGCTTGAGCTCGGCCATCTCATAGTCCTTGGTGACAAAGGGAAGGCCAAGCTCTTCGAGTATGATCCTGACCTTCCAGGGATTTGGGGGCCCGCCGACAAGGCCATGGAGAATAAGCGGCTTTAGAGCGGACATAATTGGAAGAGCTAAGTAGGTAGTAGAAGATTGAGGATTAATTATAATTTGTTTTGTTTGATATGGCTTTCATTCGAGAATTTTTGATCCCGAAGCATTCAACTTATATAGTCAATCCCAAGGCGGACTGTTCAAATTCATTTCCCCCATCATCTGTCCCGTGGGGTTGGACGGACGCGGCGCCAGGATCGTCGGACACGGCGTGCGGACCACGGCAACCCCACCTTATAAATGATGGTCCGCTGCGGCAGCGTGTGTGTCCGGTTCTATCTTAGTAATTTGGATGAGGGATGAGAAATAAGCAGGACTTGTTTACGACAGGAACGTTCTACTCTAACCACTTGGTCCGTCAATTGTACGTCCTGGTCCGACACCTTGGTCCGACACCTTGGTCCGACACCTTGGTCCTATCCGCTCGACCGTCTGCTTATAAACATCCCCATACCAGACAACGCGAAGGGTCAGCGAGCCGCTATGCCAGACGAAACAACAGCGACCGCCGGAGTGGTAGTGAGCCAGTGGAGCTGCTTCAATTGCCGCCGCCGGAAAGCCCGGTGCACCCGCCACGACCCTTGCGCCCAGTGCTCCAAATCTGGGCTGGACTGCGTCTTCCCATCTTCGGGGAGGACACCTACTCGGCAGCATGATCCTGCCGCAGCGTCGACGGTTCCGACGAGGAAGAACCTTGGCCTTTTGAATCGTGTGAAGCAGCTGGAGGCTACTGTTGAGCACCTGAGCTCCCAGGTCGGCGGGCAGACAGAACCGGTGCAGCCTGGAAAACATGGGAAGAATACGATTCAGAATCTGCAAGATGGGGTCGGTAACATTAAGCTAGAGGATGAGAGGTGCATTTACGCATCAAAGAGTGTCTGGGATACCATGCAGAATGAGGTGAGTCCTATAGGAGCAAGTTGGAGAGGAAACGCTCTAACCCAGAGGGGAAAACAAGATTGACCAGCTCCGTCACGATATTGAGACGGAGATACCTGTTTCCAAGCGTACTCCTGGAATCGACAGTCCTGGTGAGGGCGAAGGCCAGTTCCTCTTTTCCAGCGGGTCGGATGAGCATCTATTCGACGTCGCCATGGAAGTATCCTCCAACCTTGGCTTTGCCTGGCACATTTATGTAGAAAGGGTAGATCCTTTCGTCAAGATCCTTCATGTACCGAGTTTCAGCCAGACAATCTTACACGCCGCGGGTGTATGGGAGCTGCTGCCAATAGGGCTACGATGTTTATTCTCCGCCATCAGCCTCGCAGCGATTCACAGTATGGACGAGGAAGAGGTAACACACCCACTCTCAGAACATCAGATGGTGGTGCTAAATGTGTACATAGGTAATGCGACAGTATGGAAGCACAAAAGAGCCCCTGCTCGCCAACTACATGCGCCACGCGGAGCATTGTCTGTCTGCGGCCGGTATCCAGTACACCAGCGACATGAGGGTTCTGCAGAGCTTCCTGATATATCTTGAGACAGTCGGCAGTTTGCGTGGGCTACGCTCTGTTTGGATCATGGTGGGCCTCCTAGTCAGAGCCGCAGGATCATTGGGTCTCAATCGGGATGGCTCTAAATCCCCTGGCCTCTCCCCCTTTGAGATCGAGATGCGGCGGAAGCTGTGGTGGCATATATGCTACCTAGACTTTCGGATCGCGCAGTGTGACCTTCCGGAGATGGCCTTGACGAAATCAACGTTTGATACCAAGAGGCCCCGGAATCTGAACGATGACGACATTGACCCGGACATGACTAGTGAGCCTGAAGAGCGAGAAGGACTCTCGGATGTCTGTTATAGTCGGGTCAGCTGTATGCTCTGGTCGCAAAGTCAAGATGTCTTGTCTCTTGTATTCTTACTTCCCGACAAGACATCGGGCCACGCCGAAGCTCAAGCCCGTGCTCTTGCAGGACTTGACAAAGCGAGAAAGCAGATCAAAGAGGACATTCTCTATTGCAAGAGTACAAAGAAGGACATCCACCTCTTCATCGGCTTTGTAGCCGAGCTGCTGCTTCAACAGTACCTCCTTCTCATTCGACATCTGGACATATTCTCTTCCACACCAGATCACAATGCGGAGGAGCAGCATCGGCGAGCGACGTTCCTCATTGCCGTCGTTTGCCTTGAAACGAAGCGCGCGTGGGCGCAGCACCCACGGTTTCGTCGATGGACGTGGGTACTGAGGACACTCCCACAATGGTACCCCGTAGCCATCATCCTGATCCATGTTCGGGCTCTACCGTGGGGCCCTACGTGCGAGACGGCTTGGTCGCTGGCCCTTGCGGCTATCAGGGGAGTACCAGAGCCTCTCAAGAGGGAGAATCCGTTGGGTCAGTCCTTGTGGAGACTCCTCGAGGCGGCGAGGCTGCACCGCGAGAGTGAGACCCGACGGCTGAATGCAAACCCGGAGATCAAGGCAAAGCTCGATCAGCTATCCAGAAAGCATGCGGAACCCTCCGAGAGCCAGAGTCCAGAGAGAGGCGTAGCAGACTTTGATACCTCTGTCGCCGCTGATCTTCTGGCCATTGAAATGGTGACATCCGTAGGGCGCTCCGACGACTTTTTGAGCTCGTCTGTCCGAAGTGAGCATGAAGATGAAGGCTCTTGGGAGTGGCTTGTCAACGAACAAACCAACGAAGGAGCTGGCGACCATGCTTCAGACGTCGAAGAACAGACTAGTGTTGTTGGTAGACACGAACTTACGGATAGCAATCTGGGCTGGCGATATGATGAAACTTGGGGCATTGAGGACTCCATGGTTGGGTATTGCTCCCCGGACGGGCATCAATGTAGGAGCGGTGGGTGTGTGCAATGTTTCCATGCCGATCCCGCATTAGTTGCTGCCCTCTTCAATATCCCATCGGAGAGCCATGGCTTGGACAATACCTCATGGGGGTCATGATGCTTTTCATGTCCCCCATCGTAATGTTACTGGTGTACATGCACTGGATTATGGATTGGCCAGTCGTATTCGGCTTTCTCGTTCAAATATATTGTCACTGAGCACTTCACGATTATGACCAAAGGCAAGTGTACAACTTTCTTTCTGGTCCATTCAACTTTGACGTACTGCGCTACTTAAAGATCTTGGTTGCTATTCCGATCCGGGTTGTTCACAATACTGGCTGTGCCACCTCCCTCCGCCTCCGCAATCACCTGCGTCCTCGTCACCTTGCCCTCGGGCGTGACATAGATATTGCTGACCGCCTCAAGCGCCGGGAACGGCGTATAGACGTACTGCAACTCAAACTCCTTGATGATCCTCTTGTTATCGTCGTCGTCGTCATCTTTGTAGATGGTGCGGTTATGGCCATTGAATGTCATGTCGCGTTTATAGTAGCCGACGACCTTTTCACGTTTGACCTTGCCATTGTTGTTCAAGAATGAGTCAATCAGAGATCCATTCTGCGCAAGGATGCGATTGCGGTTCTTTGATTTGCTGAAGTTGTTGACGGAGTACAGGATGTTGTTGTCCAGCTTGAATTGTAGAGCCGCAAAGTGCTCGTCCGTCGTGCTGGGACCCCCGGCTTGCTCCTGCGAGTTGCCCGGAGCAGCATGGTGACTATTTGCACTGCCGCCAGGTGCAGAGCAAAAGCCAGAGCCGGCGCCAGCACCGGAGCTGTCGGCCATGTTACCGACAGTATCGCCGAGCCCGGAGCCGAGCGTCGCGATGAGCGGGTTCGCATCAACGGCGTTGAGGACGTCGCCGAGCATCTCGACAACCTTGTCGAGTCGTGCCTCCAGTTCGACTTTGGCGTTGACGTTTTTGATATTGAGCTGGACCTTGTCAACAGACGCAGTGACACCCGCGTTGAATTTGAAGAGACTCAGGACTCTTGCATCCAGATTCACTTTGGCCGTCAGATTGTCGACCCGGATGTCAATCTCTCCGACGTGAACCGTGGCGTTGAGGTAGACATCTGGTACGGCGGTGCGATTGCGGATGGGATCCTTCTTGTTGGCCGTCTCGTACCTGATGGAATCTCGGTCGCCGTAACGGTGGAAGTCATAGCCAAAGTATCCCTGCTTCTCGTCCTGGGCGATCATTCTCTGCGCTTTCCCCTGGGTGATAACACCGCCTAGGAACAACAATGTCAATAGTGAGAGTTTGGATAGCATATTGGCTGTAGTGTGGCGGTGGTTCTGATTTCACCAAAATGTTGGATGCGAATATGGAGATATGAGGGACGTGTGAAAAAAAAAATCACCTCAGGAGAATGAATGGAGCGTAAGGAAGGCTAATGTCAAACACCCAATATGACAGTCTGGTCGGATAGGCGTGGTGGACGACACCACCCATACTCTATTGCATTGGACAGTCTCGTTCACTTAGTAGCCATTAGACTTTCTGGCCAAAGGCAGTCTCCCGAAACCGGTTCTCGTATTTCGACTGGCTTCGGAACATGCTTTCATTTCTTTGTCTTTTGCGTCGCGAGTCCCGACCATGCAACCTTGTAAATGAATCACGAGGGACAGGGCCACACCTGGCGAGTAGTACGACCACGTATATAGAAACTGATCTTGGCGTGCTCAGAGAGGGTGCCGGGTATGGGGAGATATTATTGCCGATAGGAATACGTCAATACGGCCGATGTACGTTGAGCTGCTTCCGGATTTCCGCAGGGGGGTCTATATTGGTCCTGGCCCTCGGGTGGCTTGTTGTGGCTTTTACTTCAGGTCGCTTTGGGCATTATCAGACTTGTGATTGAATCTCATTTAGAGCCGCTGGACGGCAATTGGAAATCTAATCCTTCGAAAGCCTCTCACAGTACTTCCTTCTGAGTCTGTTTGCGTCCTTACACTCTTTAACCTGCCTTACGATGAGCCCGACACCGGCTTCATCCGCTCATACCGTCTCCCTTGCCTTCAAGAGCTCAAATTTGGCAAAGACCTAACTACCTTTCGCTCCATTTGACAATCGGGTCTCCTTCGTTACTTTCTCCATATCAGTCCCTTCAGATAGATCATTCACGATGCACCATTCATTTCTCGGCCTTGTGTGTACGAGTCTCGCTCTCGTCTCTGCGAAAGACACGTCGACCGACGCGCCAACACACACAACAACAGGAGGGGGCGGCGGCAATCCCAGCAATTCACCTCCACCAGACGTGAATCTTCATATCCCAGAACTTTCTGTCGACAGGATCGAGCTCGAGGTCAGCAATCTGGAAGCCGAGGTCAACCTAGCCGCGTCAGTCGCCAGTCTCGTCGAGATCAACGCCGGTGTCCAGGTCGGCATCGAGAATGTCAAAATCACCATTGACGATGTAGAAGCAAAGTTGGACCTGGTTGTTCGGCTGGGCCATTTGGCGGAAATTGTCAATCGAACGCTGGCTACGCTGGACATGAATCCATTCCTGCTCAACCTCGTTGATACCTCCGTCGATCTCGACGGGGACGTTGTCGGTGCCGTTGACGGTCGTCTGGGAACCATAGTGGATGGAGGCACAACCATAAACTTCCTTATCGACAATCTTGGCAACATCGTGCAAGAAGTGATTGGAGGCAATACAGGCAGCATCAGCACCGTTGTGGGCAGTTACAAGCAGAACATGATGTACACGGGTCAAGAGAAGCATCTCGAAGGAGGATTCACGCAGAGAACGTACGAGTACAGCGAGCTAGGCGCTATTGTCAATGTTGTTACCAATGCGGCAGATCATGTGGTTAGGGCGTATGTGGTGAAGGGTGGAGGCGACGACGACGACGACGACGACGACGACGACGATGGTGACAACAGGGACAGGGGCGATGGTGACAACGCGGAGGAGGGGAACAAAGGCCATGGGGAGGAGCACGACAGTGACCATGCTTCTTCCACAGAAAGCGTATCATTGTCAGCTGCCACTTCTTTCTAGGATAGAAATATTCTTGAGTTCCGAATATTACAATCAGGATTGGTTGAGGGCCGACCAGTCCGTTGATGATATGAACTGAGCCCATCAGAACGGTGATTGAGCATGTGCTATGTTCTGCTGTTTCCATTTCCTTCGATCTGCATTCATCATTTGTCCTTTCATCTGAAGGTCTTTTTGCTCTTTGGCCGCAACTTGGAACTTTTCTGATCAAGGCCGGAGGTCTACTTCGTCAAGACTCAGGTCATGGATCTTGAGTCAGGGAACACAAGACGAACATGAACATCGGCACGTTAAGAGCGCCGCTGACAACGAAACACCATATTCTTCTTCATACGAGTAAAGTAAGTTGTGGTGGCCGATAAGCCACAGACATTAGTGATGAAAGCGTAAGAACTCGTGCCTATAGCGCGAAGGCACAAGACAACGGTGTTTTGTAAATCCAAGTCGTCAGAAATGCGGTTCCCGAGTAGCCAACTGTGCTGTGCAAGAACAATAATATCGCGGTGGTGCCGCCGATGTCAAAGCTGGTTGTCGACTCGCCGTCCACTTTATTCAAGCTCCAGAGTTGATAGTAAAAGCCGTCAAATGTGAAATAGGGTCTAGAGCTGATGAATCACGAGGCTTGAGCTAAAAAGCGCTTGTATTTGGCGTCCAGTCCAATAAGAGGAGGATTTTTGTAGCCAAAACCTTCAATATTAGCAGGTTGGCTTTTTTTCGAGTACATATACAGCCGCTTCCAAATGTGGCCCTCCGGATCGGTCACAAGCCCAATCCCATCTCAAAGGGCGCTGTTGCGTCGGCAGCGCCACCCTTCCCATCAGCGAAGACATGGATGGGTTCGGGTTGATGATGTCTTGGTTTAAGCCATCACTACTTCTCCATGTCCCCACTGGCTATGCGCGTCACGCATCAAACGGCTCCGCCTCAAACTGTACAGCCCCGGAGCTGCATCGAATGCTACCCCGGAGAGGTGTTTTTTGTTCTGTTTACATCGCCATGATCCCTGCTAGGGAGGAGCGGGAGTAAGTAAGGGCCAATCTAATTAGCTCGTAGTGTGTAGAGCTTCTACCCTGACCCCAGGCTAAGGTACCGGTTTAAATCCTCCAAATCGGAAGTAACCAACTTCAGATGTTTGGGCAAGGCTCACTGCTTAACACGAAACATCTATCCGCACAGAGAGAGCCATGTGGACCATTGCGCATAATAAAAGAGTTTGGAGCGCTATTGTTGGGAGCCTGACTCGTATCCCGGAGTATGTTGCACCAGTCCTCCATCCACAATGGCTAAATCCGATTATGTTTGAGTAGGATAAATTGCTCGCATTAATACTATAAATTCTACGAGTAGTATTAACTTGGTTTAGGTGAAATAAGGATCTTTGAAACACAATCAGACAGTTGCCCTTAGCTCGAATCTGAACAATACTGATCGACACCCAGCTCGGTTCGCAATGATGTTATTCCCGTTCGTATTCGAGCAGTAGTGGATCATGATCATCAGCCAGCGTCGCAAAGTTAACAGCGTGATAGGTGGAAAGTGTGGAGTATGCTGGTCTACGCGTGGCATTTTTGGTTCATGCACTGACTAGTGACTCGGGTGACGGGTCAGGGCCCAGGGGTTGAATGGCTGTGCTTGTCAAAAGGCCTCTTCGGTTGAGCGTCAAAATATGTTCCAGTTTGACTATACTATAATTAAGCATATTCAGCTACGATAGAGAAATCAGCAACTCCTGGTAAACATGGCATCCCACGTCAGTTATCTATCCCATTTTTTGAATGCCTGTAAGGGTTTGCCCGTTTGGGTGAGGCTGAGCTCTAGGATCGGCTCCACGGGGGTCAGATTAGATTGTTTCACGGCACGTTCGAGCCGAGCGGGAGCCATATAGTCCCTTCAGAGTGGATATTCTGAATCGCCGTTACGCAATCCCAAATTTCTTCTGATCTTGAAGCCTCGCGATTTCATTCATTTTTATTCATTTCCGGATCAACCGAAGCGTTTACCTGCTTTCCATCTTCGAAGAAATCATAATACCAGCGCACCACGGCCATAAGCCATAAACGAGTATTAGCTCGAGCCTTGGTCCTGCCTTTCACTCATAATACAGCGCTGTTTAGTACCGGGGCTGTTTCTTTTGGCGTCGGTCTGGAAGCCACACGCCGTTACCATGCGCCTGGCGCGAATCTTATCTGCCCTCGGCTTATTTGTGTCATTCACTTGGGGCATCACCGTCGACGTGGAAGATGAAGGTGCGTTGGATCAGACATCCAGCCACTCACTTATTATCATTGTTAGACAAAGACTTACCATTTCTTCAGATTCCCTCAAGGAAGCCGCCGGGGAGTACGCGTGGGGCTTGGTCAAATTCTACAGCGGAAATGAGACCGGTGACGTCCCGGGCAATCTTCCCGCCCCTTACTACTGTGAGTCCCAATTCGCAGATTCATCTGGCAGCTTGATGGAATGAGTTGCTAATCATTGAAATCATGACTAGGGTGGATTTGCGGAGCAATGATGGGGACTCTGATTGACTATTGGCATTTCACTGGAGATGATGCGTACAACGACCTCGTCAAACAGGCCATGATTCACCAGGCAGGGCCTGATAAGGATTTCCTGCCCGACAATCAATCCCGGCAGATGGGAAACGACGACCAAGGTTTCTGGGGCATGACCGCCATGCTGGCTGCGGAGTATGCCTTTCCAGATCCTCCCAAGGAAGAGGAGCTCTCCTGGCTGGGAATCGCACAAGCCATCTTCAATGAGATGGTGGATCGGTGGGATGTGAAGCACTGTCATGGAGGTCTGCGCTGGCAGGTCTTTGACTTTAACGTCGGTTGGGATTATAAGAATGCCGTATCCAACGGTGCGTTTTTCAATATCGCCGCTCGGCTGGCTCGGTATGCCGATAACAGTACCTATGCGGACTGGGCGGAGAAGATCTGGGACTGGGCCGACTTGAACAACCTCATTACGGGCCAGGGCGAGCTGAGAGACGGCGTCACAATCCACGAGGGCAAAGAATGCAAAGACGATCTCGACGTTAAGGAATGGAGCTATAACTCTGGTGTCTGGCTCTACGGCGCTGCCATCCTAGCCAACTACACCGAGGACGACAAGTGGACGACGCGCACCGAGAGCATCCTCGACCACGGCTTGACCAAGTTCACCAAGGGGGATATCGTGTACGAGCAGTACTGCGAGGAGCACGAGGGCATATGCGACGACGATTCCCGCTCGTTCAAGGGCTACTACCTTCGCTGGCTGGCCAACGTGGCCATGCTCGATCCAAAATACGACGCCAAGATCCGCCCTAAACTCAAGGGCACCGCCATGGCCGCGGCCAAGGGCTGCACAGGGACGCCGACAGCGCCCATCTCCGACCATCCCATGTACGAGGGGCACCCGAACGCGGCGTGCGGCTTCAACTGGGTCGGCGGCAAATACGACGGGCTCTTTGGCGTGCCGGAGCAAATGAACGGCGTGGCTGCCATGGTCTCCGTCCTGCAGGGGCAGCCTCCCAAGTCCGCCAAGACGGGCGGTACGTCAAAGAGTGAGCCGGGCGCCGGCAAGAGCGATGATGACAAGGAGAAGGTGTATAAGCCGATCACTACGGGCGACAGGGCGGGCGCTGGTTTCCTGACGGTGCTCATGCTGGCTGGAATTATCGGTGGTAGTACATTCTTGATTCTATGAGATTTTAAAAATACAAAATCAAGACAATAGATGTACAGAGTAATATTCCTCCTCATCACAGCTCCGCATCAGGGGGTAACTCCCAAGGTTGAGTATTGGTGGGACACACTTTGCCCTTGCTCGGTAACTTGCCCTCTAGAAAGTACTTCATCGTCACCTTGTCCGCACAATCAGATGCGAAGCCGATCGAACCATGTCCGCATGCTTCGAGCTCCATGACGACACTACCTTCAAATATCGCACTGGTGTTGCGAGCCGCGGCGATGGATGTCAGGCCGTCAAGAGTGTTACCGATGAGCAGGATGGGGTTCCTCGTCTGGATGTTCTTCCATGGCCCTTCGTAACGCTCCTTGGCTCCAAATTTCCACTGCGTGCAAGCCATAATCAGTCCCCAGGTAGAGCTTCCCACCAAACGACTGACGCCCGTCAGCTTCGAAAGCGTAGGGGACAGCTTGTGGAGACTTGAGACGCGTCCCTTGCGGTCGGACCCCCGGATACCTAGGTTGGCCATGGCAAGTCTGGCTTCGCTAAGCGTTGGGTCATATCCAGTCGCCATTATCATGTCCAACACGTCCAACAAGTCTTTGTCATCCGCGCTCTCGTCTCTAGTCATGATTAGACTGACGGCAGTAGTCAGAAGCGGCCAGAGGTCCGAGCTATACAGGGAAGACATGAACAGAGCCAGCATAGCGTCGTAATTGAGAACAAACACCCTATCTGGCGCTGACAATGCTAGCGGGGCGTGCTTCAGGTCATCGGCCAGCTTCCAGACATCCTGCTCAAGCTTCTCACTGTTGTTGTACTGCAGCGCCAGGGGGCATAGCGAGCCGCCAGCTTTGATACAAGAGGACCAGATTTTTGAAAAGGCTTTCTCTGCATCGGAGAACTGCTGAATCTCAGCCAAGCCACTGTAGTACTCGTGTACATTCTGGTTTCCATCGAGAACAATACGACCGATGCGATCAGGAAACATGGCTGATACAGTGGCGCCCAGTGTGGTGCCGTAGGAGAGTCCCCAGTACCGAAGCAAACCATCCTCCTCGAGTGCGTCAACCACACTCATCAGGTCACGGGCAACGAACGCCGTGTTTATGAGGTCGCCCATATCGTTGTGCTGTTGGAGGCATCGCTCTGAAACCATACCCGCATGTGCCCATATTTGGGCCGCGGCTGTGTCGGATGAGTTGGCCGTAACGGAAAGACCCTTTGAGAGGCTGTACAGTTCAATGTCCATGTCTGAGCAGAAGAACGGGATGGTGTTTCCGGTGCCTCGCGGGTCGAAAGCAATAAGGTCAAAGTGTCCGCCGGTAGCCCTGGAAGTGGTCAGTATTGTTCCTACACGGACCGTGTGTGATGAATTGGAAAGTGCTTACTGTAATAACTTTGGAGCGAAGAAGATCAAGCTGTTCCTCGCTTCGCTACCGGGCCCGCCGAAGTTGAATTGGATGCTTCCCTTTGATGGCTGGTGCAGAGCTGGAACTCGGAGGACTGCAGTGGAAGCTTCTTGCCCTCTGGTTCCGTCCAGTCAAGCGGGACTTTATGAGTTGCACATTGGAAGTCTAAAGGGCTATCGGACGTGATATCATCACATGCACCCCAGGCTAGAAGGCTGTCATTCTTTGGCAGGTCGTACGAGGCTCGGGCCAAGCTAGAGAAGGCGATGCCGATGAGGAGAGTATAGCGACAAAACATGATATAAAGAAGCAGACGATAAAGTCGGATGGCCTTTCTTCCAAGTATGATCTATCAAGAGCGAGCGCCTACATCTTATAGAGCTTGGGCAAGGACGAGAGAGAAAAAACACCGTGCGTCGATTATGCCCTCATCGTGGTCGTGTTGCCAGCTTCATGATTCGAAGCAGGCATCGCCCTGTTGTACTCTCACTCGCAGATCCATTCGCTCGTTTAGCCAAATGCTGAACAAGTACCAATTAGAGGCCTAAAGGAGGTTGTCCCGATGGTAGAGTGAGTACTTTAGTGCGGACTCGGAGTAGTACAGTACTGGGTCGGCTGAGCCAGTCCGGCGGATCACGAACAGGGATACCAGGGGTTCGAGGCATGGGAGACCATGTGGGCTCCGATTCTTCAAGAAGCGAATCGCACACGATGCCAGCTTCCAAGGCGCAATCGGATTGGCCTGATCGCTCGACGCAGCAAGGTCCACTCGCGTCCATGTCACACGCTAGTCCGCTTATATGGGCAATTTAAGATGCATAAATCCTATACTCCGTAGCTGACCCTTACGCTTGGCCCAATACATCTTCCCCCAGGTCAGCGGTCGTCAGATTCGTCATTGGTTATGTGAGTCTGGATAAAATATGGCAGAGGAGCGGTATGAGTCTCTTTCTTATTCCATCCCTCAGTTCTTTCTCAATGAATATTCCTTGAGGACCAGGATTGCCTGTCTATGACTCTACGTCGTGATTGACCAGATACACACACCCCGTGGGCCGTCATGGCCAAATTGAAAGGTCCGCGCCAGAAGCGAGTGCATACCAAGGGTCGTACGGGATGCCAAACCTGCAGGTCAGTACATACATGCCGTTTATTCCGAATCGAAGGTTTTACAGCTCGGACATGTCGGCCGGCTTGCCCCGGAAGCAACAAACGTTACCTAGCATAATACTGATGATACTACCCACAGGATCCGCAGAATCCGCTGTGACGAGGAGAAGCCTGCCTGCAAGCGCTGCACCTCCACAGGGCGTGTATGCGATGGCTACCAGGTACTTTCACCGTCCGGAATTGCCAGGACGTCAAGAGTGCAACAGACACACACAGTCGTCACGGCAGGGGATCCCTCAGCGTCGAGGCTGGTGCTTCCGCGACTGAACCCCGATGAGCTCCGCTGCCATCGCTTCTTCCTGAGCGTCGTTGCCCCGGCTCTCACGGGGTTCCTCGACGCAGAGTTCTGGCTCGTGGATATTCCCCGCGCTTGTCACGCCGATGCCGCCATATGGCATGCCGTTGTGAGTCTTGCTGCTGTGTACGAGGCCGACGACCACGTGGCGCAGGCTACTCCGGCCAACATCAAGCAGCGGGCGTTTGCTCTGCAGCAGTATAACACGGCTATCCGTCTTGTGACGCAGGATTCTGCGCTTCGTTTCGCCGACAAGGGCAGGGCTCTGACGGTTAGCATCATCTTTTCCTATATTAGCATCATCCAGGGGTTCTACGAGCAAGCTTTTATGCACCTGAGAGCAGGCTGTGCCTTGCTCAATGATATCTCGTACCATCGACTATGTCTGGCACAGGGTCCTTCCACGCCTCCGGATGACCATGACGTTCTGGGTGAGATGCCCATGTCTCCCGGCCCGATCCGCAACATCTTGCTTCGAGCGAGCTTGCTGTCCACGGCCTTTGGGATCAATGACCTGCTAGACACGCGAACCCACAGCCACATGGCCGAGGACGCCATCTTCTGGTCCTGGTGGTACTTCTCCGCGCCCAATCACACACAGAGGCAGGGCTCACGGCCGGTGACTAACCCGGAGAACATATTCGAAGCAAGCCGTGCGGCAGAATCTCTCGTTGCGGGCTTAGTCTGCGCCACAAGCCCAGCCAACGGCCCGTCTAGCCCCGATGTCGACGTGGAGAAGCATCTAGCAGACGTTCAGAGCGTTCACGTACGCGGCTACCGGCAGCTGCAAAAGGCGCTTCGCATGTTCGACCTGGAGCTCGCGACGAGGGACTGCGGCACGCAGAAGGCTTCGCAGGAGCAGCTGCGAGACATACTACACCCGCTGAGGAACTACCTCAATGCATGTCGCGTTCTATTCGTCATGGACCCGGAGGGCTCGGGGTCGCGAAACACGGTGTGTGAGTCTGTGGCCGTATTCGAAGACATCCTGCGCAGTTCCGTGAGGATCTTGAGCTTGGGAGATACCTTCCTAGACGTCAACGGCAAAGCAACGCCATTCACACTCAATTCTACAACTATTGACGCGCTCGCTCTCGTCGCCCAGGGAGCGCCGTCGCAGGAACTTCGACGGACGGCGGCCAGGCTGCTCCAACGACCGAACCTCGAGGGGATCTGGAACGCCAGCATGGCCGGCAAGTTGGCGGACGTGGTGCTCGATTATGAATCTGACGCCATGGCGAGTTTAATGCAGCAGCTAGATCTTTCGAATTCGGAGACGGAGCTGCCAGCGGATCAGGCGGGCCTTGCCAGAGTAGCAAAGGCGGACTTGAAACTGGTTGGTTCGCGCAAGGCGTCGGTGGGATTGCAGACGTTGAATGAGGTTATGAGTGGGCAAGAAGGCAAACGTATCATTTTCGACTGGTAAAGTATATAGATAATAATAATGGCCAAGAGCCATGTTCACCATTGTCTCTACTTGTGTCTCATACCCGCCAGTGACCATCACTTCCACAGCTACCCTCTCCATCAAAGGCGAAGTTAATACTCTTTCTGATAATACTCCATCACCCGGCGATAAAAGGGCTTCCCCTTGGTGCTCACACCCTGGCCCTCCGTCTCCCGCTTCGGCACATTGACCACCTCACCGTCGAGACCGGTGCCGGACACAGCGTTTTGCTGCTTGCCAAGATAGTAGTCAGGCAGAAAGAACGAGGCAACCACGGTGACGGCACACAGGCAGAGGGCAGTGATACCAATGTGGCCGTTGACAGCAGAGTATGCGCGGATGGCGCCCTGTCGCACGGGGCTGCTGAATTCATAGTCGGTGCGCAGCTGTTGAATGTCACCGTACACGCTGACGACGGTATCCGAGTCGACGCCGACCATCTCGCTGTACATCCGGCCCAGCATCTCGTTGGTCCAGATGGCCGAGACAATCGCGCTGCCGACGGACGAGCCGAGTGTCGACCACAGCGAAAGCAGGGATATGATGGACGCCATGTCCTCGTGAGGCACAGAAGCTTGACTGCCCACGCGGACACCGACGACACTGAAAGAGCCAAGGCAAAATACAAGCTGCGCAATGACGAGACGAGCAGTATCCTGGACCATCTCCCCGCTCGGGGTAATCAGGATCCCGTACGCGAGCATCCTGGCCCCGGCGCCAAAAACGGCGAGGTTCTTGTAGCGATGGGTAGCTCTCTGGATGAGACCGACGACGGGGGAGACTAGGCTGAGGCCCATGGTAGTGATGCCGAGAAAGATGGTCCACTCGTACGACGACCACTGCTTGATGATGTAGACGTACGAGGAGAAGTATGTGTTGCGAACGGAAGACGCCATCTGGGCAAAGGTGCTGATGGTGGCTGCGGCGATGAAGGCGCGGTTCTTGAGGATACGCTTCGTCATCAGAGGTTTGGGCGCTAGGAATATTTCATAGAGACCAAAGACGATTAGGAGGACGAAGCCGACGACCATCATGGCGATGATGCTTGGGTTCTCCCAGCCACCGTCGGCCGACGCAGCTAAGGTGAAAGGCAGCAAGATCAAAGCAAACGCGAAGCCAAGAATAATCAAACCGACAATGTCAATGTCAATGAGGCCATTGTAGAACAGCTTGGCCCAGTACCTGAGTCCTCTCGACTCCTCATCAACGCCAGTTCGGAGACGCTTAGACGCCGCCATGGTGACCATGCCCATCTTCTCGCCCCGACGCTGCATGACGTACAGCGTAATGATGGCCGGTAGAAGCAAGGCTGGCACCAAGATCGCAAACATACCCAGGCCCCAGCGCCAATCATCCACGAAGCCCTCGGCAATGAAGCCATTCACGGGAACAGTGATGACAAAGGGGACGGACAAGATGGCGCCAAAGAAGCCACGCCATTGTAAAGGCGTCAAGTCACCGACGATGATATCGCTCAGAAGGTCCAGGCCAGACTTGCCCACCGCCGTGAAGGAGATGCCGACGGTGTAGGCAGCAAAGGTGCTTGAACTGGCGGCGACGGCGAATCCCACGACGTAAAATACCAGGACGACAACGTATGTCGTCGGACGAGAGGTGATATCCGACAGTTTTCCGATAAAGGGCTTGCTAATAGCGCGAATAATCTGACTAGCCGTACCGACGGCCGCGAGCGAGCTGTGCTGGCCAAAGGTAGAGGAGGCCATGGTGGTAAAGATGGGTGTGGTGATGCCCTGGTCCATGGCGTAGACGAACATAGTGAGGGCGATGGAGGCGGCCAACATCCAAAGCAGGATCTTGCCCTTTTTACCAGACTGGTAGAGGACCTTGTTGAAGGCCTCGACCTTGCTGACGCCAATCTCAGCAGCTTGCCCTTCTTGAACCCCGAGCTTTTCGGGATCGTGATTGGAGTGATTGCTATGAGCCTCGGCCTTGGTCTGGGCATCAACTCCTTTGGCCTCAGCCTGAGGAGCAGAGTTGATGTCCCCCATGTCGTTTCCAGGCAGATGAGAACCAGCGGGGTTAATGTCTGAGGGAGCCATGGGAGGCAGATGAACACAATCGGGGACTGGCAGATGAGGAGATGAAGGACGGGACACCATCAATAACACCAACCCGGGAAGCCACGAGGTGAATATTTGTATGCAAATCAGCACAACCCCAACCAAGAACTTCCGCTATTTTCCCTCTTTTCCCTCCATGCTCCGGCCCCCGGAGACCAGCGGTCAAATTGGCCACCCATCGGCCACGACCCGAAGACTGCTTCACCCATGTCTTCGCCATTGAAACAGGCTTAGCCGTTACTGAGGAGGTGGCCGCTACAGTGGGCCGGTCATGAGAAATCATTGGCGAGGATTGGATCTGATAAAAAAATCTCTCGTACGAGTACGACTGGATCGGCATTGGCGTTAGCTTATCAGATTTTTCCTTCCCCACGCACTTTGTTCTGGGCGTCCGAACCCGGACATTGGTATCATCTTATTGGAGGTTGAGATCGGAGAACCGTCGTTGCGGATTTAATGCTTCTTAGGTTGCTTCAGGGATGGATTTATTCCTGCCGCAGGTTACGCTAAAGTAGTTAGTCCGCCAGTCTTGAGTTTCTGAGTCTCTGGGAGGTAGGTTTTTGTTTCCGACATTCCCCGCGCACGGAAGAAGCTTGTAAATAAGGTTGTCCTAATTGTTTATCGTCACGGATAAATCATACAAGTGGATTGACAGATTCCTTCGTAAATATTCTACCTCAACCGGCGACACAATCGTATCCGAAAGACATTGGAGAGAAAACCATTTAAACCTATTGAGAATCTAATTATATTCAATTAACATCGTCCTCTGTGAACATGATTTGATCTTAATGCCTTGTTCAGGGTAGCACAGCAAAATTCAAGCATTATAAACACGACCACGCGGCAAAAGCTAGGCGCGCGAGATGCAGTTCCTATCAAGGATTAATCTAAAATTATTTGTGAGATCCTATTTTTTTTCCATGCCGAGAGTTCTTGCTACTCGAGGCACTGGTTCCAATCCGGCTATCTACATGTGTAACGAAGCATGCTTTGCACCTGATGCTCCTCACGGGACGCCGTAGCCTCGGCACAAAGATCGTCAATGATTAGGGGATGCATATACATTTAATTTACAACAACTGAATCCAATCAATCTTCCGAAGATTTAAGCCAGGACAGCCCCGAGCGCGGTGGTGGAGAACAACAGGCTTCCAACTACGACGCCGAACAGAGAGACACCGCTGCGAGGCGCAGCATTATCACTATCGCCGGAGTCCTCATCGTCATTGCCGTTGTCGCTGTCGCTGTTCCCGCTACCACTGTCATTGTCATCGTCCTCCTCATCATCACCGTCGTTGTCATCGTCGTCGGAGCCACCGTCAATAGCCGTAGCCGAAGCCGCCGCCACAGGCTTGCCGTCACCGGTCGCAGTAGCCGTCTCGCTCTTTCGGCAAAAGACGTGCTCGTCCTTGGCGCCCTTGGAGTACAGGCACTCGGTCAGGTCGCCGACGCTCTGGCCAATGGCGGCGCAGTAGATGCCGCAGTCGTCGTAGTAGCTGTAGATGCCGGCGTCGCCGCAGCACGACTTCATCATGTCGACGTACTCGTCGGCGTAGGGCATGGCGCAGGCGGCGTCGCGGACGGGCGTGTCGTAGAGGTTGTGGCAGATGGAGACCGACGGAGCGGCGGCGGTGGCGGTGGTGGAAGACATGGTTGGTTGTTTGTGGGATGGAGGACTTTGATCGGCTGAAGATTGTTTCCTGGGTGGTAATTATAGAAAGTATTAGAAGTTGCGATCGGACGTAGTTGTGGTAATAATTGGCTCTGTCAACACAAGGAAATGGGCAGTCTCTGCTCGCGGGTGGGAGCTTTCTCCTTAAATGAGAGCCAGCCAAGAAGATGGGACGTCAGACTAAGGGATTCAGCTATGGATGTACTTTTTTGTATGTACGGACCCTTGTGGATCAGCACAAATGCACAAAAAACATGGCAATGCACGGGGGCGATCCTTGGGCAGCATTAAATACGCGACCCCCCCGGAGCGCGTTGCGGCCAGCAACCGGCTCACGAGCAGGAAAATTTAGTACAAGACCGTGTATATGTATCCGTAAGAACTAGCCAAGACTTCGTGTTACTGGCTTACGCCCCACGGAGCTCGTATTTACAGTCGAGTGCCCACTGTTATCCTTTTCCCCCTCTACTAGTATGTATGCCCAATGGCTTGTTTCTAGGTGTAATCCAAGCGGTTCCAAGTGTTCCAAGTGTTCCAAGTGTTCCAAGTGTTCCAACTGTTTCAGGCACGGCCTGCTTAGCCGAAATACAACACGGCCCCTTGCTCACGACTTGACACACCTTGATTACAACTAACGCTGTCGCTAACCTAGCAGAGACACCATCATCAAAGTATGGGGTAAAGATGATGAATATCATCCGCATTGAGCAGCGCTATCCTCTATAACCCTCTCCCTTGCACTAGGTGACGTTTTCTTTCAGGGCATAGATCAACCGTGCTTCGGCTGCTGGGCGGAAACGCGCATTCTTCGCAGATCAAACCTGCAGGAATACCAAGACTTGGCCGTTCAACGCCCGCCGCCGCCCACGACGCAGTTTTGAGGACGAGACGCTGGAGGTTTTCCAAGACTGATTTAAGACCCCGGCGCCGACTCGCAGCCATTATGCGGGGGTCATGAGTGGGGGAGGGTCTCGAATGTAGCACTCGTCATAATGTAATATGTTGACTTTTAACGATGCATGCGTCTATCTACAAGATGTTCATCGTCCAGAGACCTTGCTTGACGGCACCGGCCATATTCTGAGCCTCGGATACCTTCACAGCACCCCTTTGATGGATCAGAGGCGCCTTGGGGCTCCTAGCCTTTTGCCAAGGGATATCCGGAGCCCGATTCAAGAGATTTGTCGAGCGAAGAAACTGCTCCGACAGCCACTCCTGCTGTTCCTGACACATGACCTGCACCGAAGCCAGGACCTGTTTCTCAAAGAGCGCAAACAGGAGCGACAGGACACTCATCATGTGTAGGGCTCCTTGGAGAAGATTGTGCCGATAGTGGTCTTCCTTGGATGCGTAGTCCGCGCTGACATTGTACGTGAGGAACGGCAGGCTGGTCGGCGACAGATCGTGGCAGCTTGGGAAGACGACCTCCAGGCTGTGCAGGTCGTGTAACGTCGGAGGCTGCGCGCAATTACCGAGGTAAAAGGGAACGCTGAAGCAGATTGCGTCGATAAACTCTCTGGCTTCGTAGGTGTAGACGCAATCATTTGCACTGCTGGCAATGATGTGGTTCGCCTGGTCTTGACTGAGGACCAAGTCGAAGCGATACGACAGCTCGCCCTTGATCTGGATCAGGACGAGCCGGTATATGCGCCAGGCGTTCCAGACGTCGGCAATCTGCAGGCTGGGATAGACATCACTGGCACCTTCAAACGTCGGGACGGACGACGAGAAGTTGACGGCGCTGTGCAGTTTGATGGGGTACCAATGCGGCGGTACGGTCTCCGGCCATGCCTGCAGCTGCGACTCTGCGCTCTTGATCTTAAGAGACAGATTGTCGAGGGTCTCTTTGCGCATGTCCGCGGTCCTCACGAGCTCCCAGAACTCGTGCTGAATGTTGGCGACGGAGATACCAATTACGTCGAGCAGAGAGGTGGAGTTGATGACCATGCCGGGAATCACCTGGGTGTCCAGCCACGCAATCTCGCTCAGCGGCAGGGGCTTCCTCTCGCGGATGCAAAAGGACACTTTGGAGTGCAAGACGTTGGCCAGGAGGTTTGCGTGATACTTGGAGCTTTCCTGATCGCGGCCCTGCCGATGCAGAAGCAGGGCGAGGGCGCCATCGCGATGGGTGCCTCGCACTTTTTCCTTGTCAAAAACGGCGGACACATTCTCGTGGAACTGCAGGATCAACGACGCAAGAACTGTCGCATCGCGCGTCTTCTCCTCGGGGTTGTCAATGGCCCGCTGCAGCCGCACCAGCGCCCGGTTCAGCAGCTTCGACGCCGCAGAGATGGAGGACCTGTCGTTTTGGCAGGTCAGCACCATCCACACCTTGGCGGCCGTGGCGTTGATGGCGGCGACTAGGGCTGAGTCCTGCCGCTCGGTAGCGAGTACCGGTCGGACAAACTCAAGGAAGCCGCGGGTTGATTCCAGGCTGCGGCCGACGTCGGTGATGTAGGTGAGGAATAGCGGCACCGCCAGATTCTCCTGGCGGAGCGTTGGAGATGGGGCAATGGCGTATGTATACTCGTGATGAGGTACCGGACCTAGCATGGTAGCGGTGGTAGCAGTAGTAGTAGTAGCAGCAGTAGTAAAAGTAGTGATATCTTCTGTCCTGGGCGACGATGCCGTACTTGTAATGTCTGATGCTATCGTGGCAGCCGGGCTGGCGGGATCCTTGCTGACGCTTCGCCCAACCGGCTTGGCTCGTTTCCCCTTGTCTGGGGCCGTACCCGTGCCCGTACCGGTACCCAAATACCGAACCGTCTCGTCCTTGAACCTCGTCGTGGTAGGCTTCTTCCCGTATCCCCCACATTCGCGCCCGAGCCGCAGGCACTGCGAACATTTGGGCTTCTGCTCATCGCATTTCACACGCCGCTGTTTACACGTCAGGCAGCCCTTGGAGGCGCCTCGATTGACCATGGTGGTGATGATGTGACGATGAGGTATCAATATTGGCTGATGCCGAGAAACGATAGAGTATCCGAAAGAAGAAGTGATTTTGCGAAAAGGTAGGCTTGGTACATTCTGGACTAGATACTAAATACACTAAGAAATAAGAATAATTCTCCGTCTGAGGGAGGGGGAAGGGCCAAGCCTTAAATTGTTCGAGTAGCTCACAAGCCGGCAGATCATCATGCACGAGGTTTTTGAGTAGTCGACTACTAATATGACATTTCATGGCCCCCAAATCCAAATCCTGATAAACTTCGTCATCAAGTTACGAGTACCTGTACTACAAGTGCGATTCCAGCGGCGAGTCGGCGCTTGTGCTGTGCCCCGTCGCAATAAAGTTGCCGTTTTGGGACAGAATCTCCACATGTAAGCCGGCGCTTGATATGCCCTATCGTATATTCATAATTCTACGATCTCCACAGTTGAACTGTTGCATTTGTTGAATGAGAATCTTGACATGATCACTTCCAACTCGTCTAATTTGTCTGTCTTCTTCGGAGGCCGCTCGCGGCTTGGCATCATCAGTACACGTCATTGCCGCGATGACATCAACGTTATGTACATGTGTCACGGTATTTGTTTCCTTTACAATGGAAAAATTGAGCAGAATAGCATATCATCAAGCTTGTCGTACTTAGTGACAGAAAAAAATGCATGTATAAATCATTGGACTGGTATAGCATCTAGTAACATTACCATCTATAGCCTTCAAACATTTCTGTCAAAAAAGGTACTTGCTAGTGGAAAGTATTAAGATCCCAATGGCAATTAAGACCGTAATGGAGCGATCGAGGTGACGGTTGGCTTTATTCCGATAATTGCTGGTAGCATTCGAGAATGGAAAGGCCGCTAGCAACTCCAGCCTACTTTTCGACCCCGTCGGCCCCCTCACTAAAGATGACACACAAATATTCGTAGACTTTGCCTTCCTTCAAAGACGATCGGCGTCTTATTGGAACGTACGGCCGTGCTCCTCGACTTTGTTCTGGTGCTCAATGACCGTGTAATCAACACCAAGAGTGAGCTTGACCGACTTGTGATCAATGAAATTGGCCTCGTCGGGGACGATCTTCTCGAGGTAGTAGGGGTCGCTTTGCATCGCCATGAACGTGTCCAAGCTGGGCGACCAGAACTCGGCGGCGCCGTCAAATTCGAGGATCGGCAGTCCACCCTCGACTCGGGCAAGATCGCGGAAATCGGGCGTGGAGTGGTACTAGATTTCATGTTAATGACAGTTGGCAAGATGAGGCCAAAAAGCACGGTATTCGTTGTGGGATGAATCAAAGCCCCCTTGGATCTCATAGAATTATATAAACTTCTCTGGGTGACTAGATGGATGCCTACCTGTGAGTACTTCACGATTCCCAGCCGCAGATGAAAGGGCTCGACAACAGAGGTATGGTTGTTGGCCCAGTAGCTGTTGAACTCATCCGCCGTGAGGCCCTCCTTGCGGTTGTAAAAGATCTTCATGTGGTACATGCGCTCCATGTTCATGGTGCAAGCAGGCTTGTACGTCATGCAGCAGCACTCGCTTGGGAGCTCTGGAACTGGTACGGATCCATTGCCCTTACTTTGGTTCTTACCACCGCAGCACAGGGCTAGTTGAGGAGCGACAAGAAGAGGAAGAATCGAGGTGAACAGTCCAAACTTCATGGTGATCGGCGGTAGGTGGTGAACTGCACGATGAAGGCTAGAGAAGGTGATTTGAAGGCAATAGAACAACGAAGGGAGTGCAAGATGAGAAGACAAGTTATCATACGGTCAAACGTATTTATATGTTTGAATACGACTTACCTTTTACTTCTGGCGCAAATAGCAGCGTTTATTTCTTCTTTATTATTTTTGTTTCTCGATTCTCCTGATTGTCAAGATGAAGCCACTCAACCCCAGCATGTCCCACGACAGTCTTGTTAAGTAGCCAATCGAATTGCCTGGTCCCTTGCTGCCCGCACTCCTGGCCGCACATGCATCGTCAGCATCAAGCCCTTAAAATGAACAGAAGGTCCCTGGAATCTGGAGCACTAGGGCTGAAGCTACATGGGTGGTGGCCCGAGACAATTCAGTTTAAGATGATGTCCCGTAGGGTCAAGTTTGGGGATAGGCGAAGTCTACGGCCTGCAATTGAATGGCCTGAGCTTGTGGCCAAGGGGTTAGGCCACCACCTAACAACAAAGCGAGGTGCGGGTGCATGTGCGGGCTGCATCTGACATGCGTTCTGACTAGACTTAATATAGAGAGGGGTCCACCTGTGCCGCAAAGAATGAGAGTAACATGTCACGATAGATAGTTGTTGTTGCTGTCGCCGCACGATATTTTCATCCACGCGCCGAGTCATCTATTGTGATGGCCGAATCGCGAGTTGCTGACACTGTCCTGTTTGAAGTGCTTCCTTATAATACCACTCTTGCCCAACATCAGGTGTGATCCTGTAAGAGGCCATAGCTACTCGCAGCATCAACCCAACGAACCTCTCTCGCTATTTTCCGCTAACTCCTGCTTACTGGACGTTTGCTCTCCGACGAATGGACCAAGATGCTTCTGGTCTTAGGTTTTACGAGGCATCAAGATGGAAGAGTCGAGCAATTGGGGGCCGCGTTGGGGTAAGTTGGGATGCATAATATCAAGGAGCCACCCATGATCCAGCGTGCAATCCGCCGGGTACTTGGTGGACTTTGGTGGTGTTTCAGTGGACTTGTGGTGGAGTTTACCAACCGCAGGTCATAAAAGTTCATCTAAAGACTGGAATCTCCCCTCCCCGGAATTGTCACTTACAACTTAAAGGTACGCCTATTCCTACCGGGGCACTCGCTACCATCCAACGCTAAGATCACAGTGCTATTCATATCTACTAATTAGTAGTATCGTATGTACTGGTGCCCTTCGCCCCCCTCAGGAGCCTTCATGATCTCTGTTGAAAGATGGCACCAACGATAGATATAACATCAGTCCTGATGGCTGCCGGTGCTCTGGCCGTTGCAAGCAAAGCACTTTATATCTTGTCCGTCTTGCATCCGTTTATCAAGTCGACCACTCTTCCTCGATACGCCCACCAGACCGATGGGAAGCCACCGTGGGCACTCGTTACCGGTGCCAGTGGCGGCATTGGAAAAGAGCTGTCTCATGAGCTGGCCTTGCAAGGGTTCAACGTTGTCTTGCATGGAAGGACTGCCTCTAAGCTGGAAAAAGTCAAGGAGGACCTCCAACGGGCTCATTCTCTTCGATCGTTCCGCATTCTCATCATCGACGTATCTTGCTGTGTTAGTCAAACGACTACGTTGGCCGCGGATGTCTTGAATGCACTTGGCGATATAAACCTCACAGCGGTAATCAACAACGCGGGTGGCGCCACGGATCGAAGCATGGGTCCCCTTGATACCCTAAGCGCCGAGAAGTTGGTCTACGATGCGAGCGTCAACGCGCTCTTCCCAACTCTCCTGCTCCATGCGGTTATACCGCTCCTCAACCGGAATGCCCCAGCACTCGTCATCAATACAGGATCACTTCCTGACATTGGGATGTTGAACTCGGGATCCTACGCGGCGAGCAAGACGTACCTCGCCAAGATCACAGAGACCGTCAGCCGCGAGATGGATCTCCAGGGGCGGGAGATCGAGGTCTTTTGCGTGCGAGTGGGAAACGTCTGGGGCACGAATCAGACGCTGGTCCGCTCCCAGGACATTTTTGCGCCCGACGCATCGACAATGGCCAAAGCCGTGCTGGCACGGGTCGGCTGCGGGAAACGCTCTATAGCGGCTTACTGGGGCCACGCTTTGCTGCTCGAAACGATTAATGCTCTGCCGGGGTTTGCCGTCGAATATGGTCTTGCGTCCTTGGCTAGGGCATGGGATGATTCTGCGGGAGATAAGAAGGACTGAGCAAACTTGTTGAGCAACATTCATCGACTTTGCATCTAAGTTTCCATGTACACAGAATCTAGTTTCCGAAGTAACCCAAAGTAAAACCCACCATCACAAGTAAAAAGCTTCTCAAAAAGTTGGGAATCGAACTATTGTGATCCTCATATCGACCGAATCGCTCTGTTTATCAGTACGAGCTTCCTTGAGATGCCATGTTTCTCGACGGTCATTTCCTTTCCCAACTATTTGTGAAAGGATTTTGATAAGTACTTGTAATATTCCGGCTGACACCAACTAGAAAACCTGTATGTTGCGGGCTTGTAGAACCAATGCGTGAGAGACCGAGCAACGGGGCTAGTGGGACCGGGCCGGGCATGGCGCATAACCGGAGAGCCGGGTCCCTGTACTCTATGCCCACTGTAGTTGACTAAGTGCAAGAAGGACTACTCGTCGGCTAGAAAAGTTCTTATGGGTAACTACTACTACATTTTCCGATAGGGGCCTAAAAACGGAAAAGAAAAAAAAAGGACATACAACAGCGGGTATTCGCTGGTCGTCACCGACCCAACTACTAATCCACCCCTTACTGGCTTGACTCTGGGAGAGCGGACGGGATCCCGTATTTTCCAGTAGGTATGGTCGTATGTGTTAGATCATGTAGTAAAAGGCATTTATAAATTAATCAGCAATTCGACAAATCCTGATGTAAGACTGGGTTATTACCTACAACCCTCTTGGAATAATCGTTCAAATATATATAAGAAGTAAAAGGATGAATTGGTCCGGAGCCCGTATCTTCCAGCCCTGCACCATGCTCTGCCTCATTCGTGTATTTGTGGCAATCAGCATATCCCACTTATTATTAATTATATCCCTCCTTCCTCTTTATCGCTTATACATCAAGTCTACCCGGATAATGAAGATTCCTTGTGGAGCTGCTTCTGCTCTCCGTGTCGTCGTCGTCCACCTCCTTGGCGGGGACCCGCGCGACGGTGGTCTCAATAGTCTTGAGGATGCCCTCGGGCTGTCCGGAGCGGCTGGTGAGCTCGACATCCCCTCCAGACGCGGGGTTCCCGTCCTTGTTGCTGTGGAAGGTTCTCCTGCGGGCTCCGGTGGTCTGATCCTTGGCGCCGGTCGTGGAGCTGTAGTCGTACTTGCCGTCGCTGCCGTTGAGTCCGGTGGACCTGACAATCTTGGTGATGAGGTCGGCCATTCTCATTTCGATGTGGAGCTTGACGAGGTAGGCTACGGGGTGGAAGCAAAGATATCTAGCGGTTTCTCTTGTCAGCTTCCTGAACCAGAGAGGGAAGGTTACGGAAGTGTCTGATTTGTCTTACACTAAGCCACTGGGGAGCGACATGAGTCCAATGAGAGCAATCTTTAAGAGCCAATTAGTACATTTTAGGACAGAGTCATGGGTTGTATATTGTAGAAACTTACATCCATAGTCAGAGAGACGAAAATCATAAACAGATTGACGCGGTAGAGCGGCGTGTACTTGGTAAGACCGTTGTCGATGAGCCTTGTCCGGACCAGGTAGATAAAGTAGCCATTGAGAACGGCATCCACCACGGCAAAGATGACCTTTTCGCAACGATCCCAGATCTCGTTGATGTGAATCCACGTCGCGCTGATTTGAAGCCTCGCCGGGATCCAGATACAGAAGACGCTGATGTTGAGTAACAGAATAATGGCAAAGACTCCCCACCGGATCTTTACGACCCTTCCGCGGTTGACCATCAACAAGCCGATGCGGTTGATGAGGATTTGAAGGATGCAGTGCATTTTGAAGACCCAGACGAGTGCTGATTCGGTTAGTATCGTGCTTTATCGTGACTCCGGTTTGTAGTAGCAGTAACAGGAGGCCGTACCGAGGAAGAAATAGAACCAAAAGCTGTGGTAATAGACATTAGCAAGCACGAAATCGACAAAGCAACGAGAGATAAGGATGATGACCTACCTAGGCTTGATGTAGCCCCTCTGGAACAGCCAAGCCATAACAGCCATGGTCACGCAGGCCACCCAAACCACCCACACAAAGGCCATGTAGGCCGTCACCCTCCGGTTGCGCTTCCATGATTTCCAAGTCTGATCACCGCCGGTGCAGGCGGCGAAGAGGGAGAGTCCGATGGAGAAACCAAAAAAGATGCTGGCCGTGTTCATGTCCGCCTCATTGGGCGGCTCATTCACAAAGTGATCTGGGATGAGAAAACCTTGACCTCCCATCTTGACCGATTTTGTCTGCCCAACGCTTAGGCAGTGAAAGAAGGAAAAATTGAAGGAATGGAAGGGATTGTTAAAGATCGAAGAAAAAAACAAGCAAAGATGGCTCAGCGAGAAAAGAGAGAAAGCCTTGTTCGTTCGCGAGGACAAGGCTTCTTTTTCTACATCCTCTCAAATGACAAGGGATCCGACTCAGAACATTTACCCACGAGTCCACCATGGCTTTTGCATTATCTTCGAGACCGGCACCACCAGCGTGGGAAAAACCGGGGCACTACCATTGATTACTCGATTGTTTGATTTTCTTTTCGGCGCCAGCGACCCAAGTATGAAGGTGGCGTCCCTTAGCCATGAAGTAGGGCGAGGGCGCAACTTCCAGTCGGCCCAAACAGCTCTCGCGGGACGGACCCAGAATTGTGTTTTATCGGAGATCGGCAGCGCTAAGCATCTAGCTCGTACTATGTAGGGCAAAGTTTTGCCCATTTTCCCTCCTATCTTCACAATTTTGCGTCTAGGTATTAGATTGTAGGGCCAATATTAGCCCAGTTTAGGTATTTTCCTCTTTGTATTTGTCCGTATTGTGTAGAGCAGCCAAGAGTCAACTAGCCCAAAAGGGGGCATACCGGTGTAAGTGCACACAGCCTGTTTTGACCCTGGTCTCGGTATCGAGTGTCGACGTGCGAAAGCTGGGCAGGGCTGTATGGGTGCGGACACAATGACATTTGAGGCATGCCTGGAACTTCCTGGGTCAGTCTGCACATGACACCTCTAGGTTGTTGTTCAGACACGCCAATGGTCCATTTCGCCTACCTACACGAGTGCAGATACTCGATCGGAGAGATCGTAGCGAACCTTCTGTTACTTAGATCTTTGCCACCAGAATTAAGCCTTCAAAATGATGTACGGAGTACTACACGTTGATCATACAAAACGTGAATGCGGAAAATCTCCGACCGATCCCCTCCCGACCCCATGAATCGAGACTGACTCGACGCGCGCCTCACTCACGATAACATACTTTTCTAGGGGCGGCATCGCGCCGCGCCACACAAGCCAGAGCTAGTCGATCCCGAGTACGTAACAACTCGCACACACTTCACCACACCCCAATGAACAATAACCCCTAAGATGACCCGCAGCGAAAGGGACCCAAATCGCGCGGCCAAAGGGCACGGTGACATACTAGCCCGCCAAGGGGACCTGAATGAGTGGTCCGCGGGAACTCGGCCCAGCCCATACCGAGGAGTAGGAGGGGAGGGCCCCCCTTTAGTACGAGATTGTGTCGTTGGGCGTAGGGCGAGCGCGCGTAGGGTCAGGCGGACACATGCATGGCATCAACTTTAACTAGTGACCGGTAGACCGTAGGAACCGAGAATCTGGACTCGATGAAGAGTTTCTCTTTCTCGGCAGTGCGGAAGGCCATTACCGCTCCTAGTCAAGGGGCGAAACCTCCCACTCGCACCCTCCCGCACGGCATTTAGAGTCGGGGACAAGGGCAGGGGGAGATTGTGCTCTCTGATGGCTGTTTGCTAAAGTAGATAGTGACATGCTGTGCCTGACTACATGTGTGATTAAATACACCAGGTGTCACCAACAAATGGCCATGGCGTTTTCAAGGGCTGTTTATCCCCTCTAGAGCCGGAAAGGGGATTGGAGCACTGTAGAAATTCGGGGGCGTGGATAAGATGAAATCATGATGAGTACGAAGTCGCCCAACTCACAACGCCAGACTTAATGTTTAAACAAGAATGGAGATTTAGGTATTGTTCTTTTAGGTTCATGCCTACCCCGAGTACCAATAATCTTTCCGATTTCTCCAGGTCCAATCTTTTGTCTTGGGTTGTACAGCACGTACTTGTAGATCGTGGAGAGCCCGATGGCTCTGGTAACATGACTCGGCGAACTGCCGGCAAGCTTATAAGCTGATCGGTCATTAGCAGTGCGACATTGTCACCAGGGCCCACGCCTCTTAGATTCCATAGCGGTTATTCGTCCCTTTTGGGTGCTTTCAGGCTCCAGATATGAACTCTATACGGTGCCGCAAGATCAGCCATCACAACCTGAAGTGACTGATGTTGGTCGCTGATCTTGAAGCATCAACAAGTACTGAGAAAGTATTATGTCTTAAACTCAGCACTATCTATGCCAACAGGCCACCTGATTCGGAGAATTCACCTGGCGATGACATCCTTAGAGCATCACAGCAGCAACGCGATACTGCAGCTGCCATGTCACTTTCTATCAAGGCCACTCACCGCGACGCCGAATGATTTTGGCTTCCGGTGCAGTGCCACTGACGTGTGTCCGTCGCACCGTGATTTCACCTATGCCCCCTATCTTGCGGGTGGAAAATGCGATGTAACGCCTGTGGTGACTATTCCGCCCTACGTCCGTCTCGGCGTTATCATGAACTGCCGGTGAAGCGTGAAATGAGGCTAGATAGAATACTTAATACAGACAACAAAACCTCTACCCTCTGACAGGAGACGCAGAGTACAAGGCTTCTCCATGACTCGGCTTACGGCCTATAGATCCACGTACTGGCTGCACGTCTTCTAGATTATCTGTTACGTCTTTGGTCATGTCTCGGGATCATTCTTCTCCTTATTTTGTGCAGCCAGTGGCCATAGCGACGTCGAAGATGAGTGGTAGATACGACTTTGCACTTGTAGACGGTCCATTGTGTCAAGCTCCATAATGTACGCTGATTGCGGTGATTAAATCTATCGCTCTATCGCTGCAAGAAACAATAATGGTCAAAGTACGCGGGAGAAGGCATAGTTAATCTATTCTTCTTCTACATCACAGCCACTCGAGAACCAGCTTTGGCATACATATTGAGTGCCGCAGCACTCGCAAGAGGTTCCGAGCCGGCAATAGTTGAATCCTGCGCACTACATTGATAATAGATGTTAGTTACTGCGCTAGTAGTAAAATAATGTCACGGTTTTTTCCTTGTCTTGACATACGTTTTGGTTGTAGGACTCTGCCGAACAAGCGGACGACGAGTCTTGGCGAGCGGAAAGCACATCCAGTCCTTTAGGCATAGCCATGGCGACACTGACCAGAGTGTACATGACCATAGTGACCTTCATTTTGAATAGAAATTTGGCTGGGTATTTAGGAAAAAAAAAAGAGTGTGTATTTTAGATGGTAGTGAGCGACTATATTGATATGCCTTCGAGATTGTGCAAGATCTACTGGTGCTCTTTAGCACCTTTTGTATGTTTTTCTGCGTTTGGGTGATGCCTGTCGCATGATTGTGAGGATTCCTGTTCATTTAGCACAGGCTGCCAGCCTTTACTGTAAATGATAGTGCACGGGCGAGCATGTGCCCAAAGTGCCGTCAAAATAATAGGAGGGGTCCACTTGAAGCTGGGGTTATCCTGGTAAGAACATGGTAATTCTCGTACGCTGTGCCCGATCCTGCAGACATTTGTCTCACTCTTGAAATTGTATGTGAAACAGAGCCCGTCTACGCAACACTTGAAACAATAGGATTTTGCGGATTGTCGGCCAAAAACCCGAGTGCGACGGTCCACACCTACATGTACATACTCCGTAAACCCTGCTGGGAGACGTGTAGGGAGTATTTATCTGATCATAGCCTTGGAAGTTGGAAGATAGTCGGGCAGGGTTTGTGCCCCCCCCGCGAATTGCACACATCCCTCCTCTCGGTCGGTCCGGCTGGCAGCTTGAGGCGTGCGCGTGAGACGGCGAAGGCGCGAATAAAGAATGGAGAGACCGAGCTCTTTACTGTGGGATCTGCGAGCAGGACGCGCATAATTCGTGGGGGAGCTGGGGATTGGCCTTAGTTAGGCCTGGGTTCTTGCTCAGAAGCTGATTATTTTCTCCAGGATAGAGCCCTCATGCTTGGTTTTGTCAGATCCGGTATTATTCGTATTAATTTATTATTACTCTGCACTGTCTTCTGTTCATTACTCAGCCTTCCTTTATTACCCAAATGAGCAACGGTCTCCGCCTTGGAACTTGTAGTCGGTCGGCATCAACATTTCTCTCAGGTAAGCCCAGACACATTATTCCTTCAGCCCCCTAAAGAGTTGAACAAAAGCATCCTCAAGGCGAACCTGTCCTATCTGGTCCACTCCTTCGCGAGGCTCATACTCGCTTTCGAGAAGTCCTCCCGGCAGGGTTGCCGTTGTGATCCCGACCACATCGTCCACAATCGACTCAGGAACCAGGGCCGCCGTATACTCGCGTAGCTTATCAGGGGTAATCTCATCAATCTTCACGTCTTTTCCGATAGCGCGGGCAATTGCGTCGCGAACGTCATTTGCCGAGTAAGATTGGGGCCCGTAGAGCTTGAAAATGTGAGGCGACTGTGCGGGTGCCGGGCCAGTGATGGAGCGGGCGGCGTGCAGACCGACATCCTGGAGGCTGACCTACAAAAACGTGTTAGATTTGTCTGGATGTAACCCGCTAAGAAATCAGAGGACTCACCATGGGAAACTTAAAGTCAAGAGGTGAGTAGACTGAGGTGATGCTTGGTGGATCCTGCTTCAGCGTCGGGATTTGACTAGCCCAGTCCTCGAAGAAGTAGAAAGGTCTCAGGACATAGACCTCTGACACGCTCTCGTTGAGGATCACTTCTGAGATATGATTGATTTTCAAGATTCCCTGCAAAAACAATTAATATTTTGTTTCTGTGCGCCGAACTCGGAGATCAAAGATTATACTTACAATGCCCGATGAGTGCTGTGACCCAGGAGCCGAGAGCAGGACCAGTCTTTTCACGCTCGCCTCAACCAGGGCAGCCTTGACGTTGTTCGCAGCCCGGGTAGCAAAGTCGCCGAGATCAGTGCCGTCGTAGATGGGGGGAGGAACGTAGAAGACGGCGTCCGATCCACTGAAGCTCAGGGAGCTGGCGTCCTGAACGTCCCCTTGGACAGCAGTGAAGTTGGGCGATTGCTGGAACTCGTCCGGCGCCTTGCCGACGTTGCGGTAGAACCCCCGTACCGTGACACCACCATCTTTCAGCAGTTGTCGGACGGCTGCGCGACCAGCATTGGAGGAGGCGGGAATGACGCTAACGGTGAGCGGCATGGTTGTGGCTTGTAAGTTGTAATTTGGTTGATACGGTGATATACTGGAATGTTGATCCAATTGTTCAAGAACTGGTGTAGCTTTGTGTTCAAGCTTGAAATTGATTGTTAGACTGTGACTATCTCATGAATTGAATTGAGTTGAACTATGATTCCATTCGCATCGCATCCTGCCCTTTTTATATCTTTCAATCTTGAAGAAGGCGTCCTGTCTACAGAATAGTCTGCCTACCCTATTGGTAATCAGTGTCCTGACGATGCCGTTTCGGCGCCCGCGGGCGACCGACGCTAATGGGGATTTGCGGACTTGGGTGGCGGCGATCCGCACGGATGAACCTGTTGTCGATGATTTTAGCTTCGCAGTACTCGCTAATAAAACAAGTTCGCAGGATCACAAGAATAGGGCGATCCAAGATTTAGTGCTGTAAAAGCATTTTTGTATTAATAATTTGAAGAGAGGAATTTGTCAACGTCGGCGGAAACATCGTTGCATAGAGCGGGACGGTGGGAATTGGGACCAGCAACTTACACCTATACTAGCACGGGCACAGACCTATACTGTATACTACACGATGACACACGTGCATAACTTTTTTTCTTTTCCTTCTTTCGAAATTATTAGAATGATATCATACCATCTGTGACTACGGAGTTTGCCCTGTTTCTAAGCCTCTTCGCGGAGTTCCACATCTCAATCTGGAGAGAAGCGATGGAGCCCGACGATCTTGTCGGCGGTCGCATGGGGTAAAAGACTGCGTTGAAGTCGAGGGGAAGAGCACGTACATCGTGGACAGGCCTATTATTCTTTTGTCTATCCACCCGAGTCTCGCGCTGTGGCTATGGGGAACTCTTGGGGGAATGGCGTGAGATACTATGGAGGATAGAAGGTTCCAGAAATTTCGAGGGATTCTTTCGAAGAGATATCGAAACAAGAACGCCAAGTTAACACAAAAGTGTGGCCTCGGAAAAACCGCGTTTAACACAGTGACGCAACCTGATCATGAGTGAAATAAATTTTTGGTATTGATTCGGATCCATCGTGTATACTCACTATCTACACAAGACGTTGAAACAGATGAAGAAAAAGGGTATATTTAGAATAACAAAACACTCGCAAAGGCTTTAAATACTAAATGATAATAGGATAAGCTTTTCAAACAGTGATGATGGTTCACTCTTCTGCTTCGAGTTACAATACTCTCTCACTGACACTAGCGAGCCTTGCCTGTTTGTAGACGCTGCCTTGTCCCACGAATCCTGGTCTCTCGCGTCCCATAGCTCGACACGACGATCAAAGGGCAGAACCTCGGTGCATGGGGTAAACATGATGTATCCTCTCTTGTACCCCTGAAAGACCTCCAGCATGACCGTGCACATTAAAATGGTCCGACGAGTGCTCTCGGCAAGCATCCACCGGTGCCACGTTTCAGGCCCATCTGCCTCGAGGGTGGGAGACAGTTCCCAGATTCTGTGGGATACAGGCCAGAGTCTTTCATTGTCGGAATCAAGGCGGTCCGCATGGCGTCTACCGCCGCTCGTCTCGCCGTCAAAGAGCCTCAGAATCTGCAAGAGTATGACTGCTTGTACGTTTGCAAGCAAATCTGGAAACTGAGTTGATTTCTCGGCGTCTTTTAGTAGCCTCCGAACGGCGGAGTCCAAAACACCATGATCGATGTTTATGGAGCCCTCTCTGTCAGGATGACTCAAAAAGCTGTCATAAATCCTCTGGAACTCTTGTAGAGCCGGAGGGGTGGCCTCAGCATACAGCTGTGACGGTATAAACGCCGTGGAACCCTGGCTCCCAAACTCAATCGGGAAGCGCTTGAGCGTGCTCACTATACGGCGCATGGATGACGGATGGAACACACGAGCGAGTTCGAGCATGGCGGGGTTGTAGACGTCCAAGATGGAGCCGCGGCATCTCTTCAGAATCACAACATAGACTTTATGGCTGTCGGAGTTTACATGCCTGCTTTTTGCATGCTCAATGCCGCTTGCGGTGGTATGAGCAGTAGCAGACGGTTGGTTGAGGTAGTGACACGACACGCGTTTAACCGAGCACCTTCGACATGGGATACCACGATCGCAGCTCCGCTTGGCGATAGTGCAGGCCTCGCATGATCGACGAAGGATTGCCATCTCTCTCTTTCTCGCGGGGAATATTGTCTGCCTGGATTGACGCTTCGTTGACCAGCGGGTGGGGGCTGTTTGGAACACAGATGGAAGAGTTGAATTTAGACACAAAACAGACTAGACCTTGTTCCTTGTTGCTGGCCAGATGGATTATAAATCGAAATCGGATCTGTCCGAGAGGGTGTCTTGAATAGGACTAGTCTCCACGTTGATCCCACCATCTGCTGACCCTTGCCTCTGAAGAAAGGATTGAGTAGAAACTAACTCAAACTAGGCTTAGTCTCCACTGGCAGCTATCCGAGCGAGGTCTTGTATAAGCCAATACAGCATCTTGCAGTACGATATCAGATCAATGAATGAACGGAATGCATAGAAGAAATCCAAAGTTTGAAAAGGTATAAATAGGACCTAATTCCTTTGTGAGGAGAACCGTTCCTAGACACCAACGAGTTAATTGAAAGACTCTCAAATCTAATTCCTGGCCTTTCTTTCCCATCTTTATTGATCTGCTTAGCTTATATCCCAACATGACACGGGAGATTCAGCGCGTCGTGGTTCTAGGGGTAAGCTAACACTTATTCCTCTCTCATGATCTGATTGTAATTTTCGACGAGCAATCACCTTCTAATTATCCTATAGGGAAGTGGCACCTTGGGCCAGAAGCTTGTCCCCGTGCTCGTGAGCAAGGGCTTTGACGTAACAGTCATAACCCGTGAAACGTCTAAATCAACGGCAACAGCCCAAGAAGCCCAAAATAATGTATCATTCAAATCCTCAGACTACACTCTAGAGTCCCTCACCAATGTGTTCAAAGGGCAAGACGCGGTTGTGTCCACCATTGCTACCGAGGACGTGGCCGTGCAAAAGGTCATTGTTGACGCTGCCGTGGCTGCAGGCGTCAAGAGGATCTTGCCTACCCAATTTGGCGGTGATACTTCGCGAGACGATCTCGCCGAGGTCGCGCCGTTCTTGCAGCCAAAGAAGGATGTTGTCGATTACATCAAATCCCTTGACTCGAGCACTCTCTCCTGGACTGCACTGTGCACGAGCGGGTGGTATGACTGGGTATGTTTGGAAACACGACTGAAGTATCTTCCTTATGCGTTCAATATGCTCGAGTGTGTACTGATAGTTTGACTTATCGTACAGATGCTGAAACAGGGAGATGGTCTTGTAGGCTGGGACATCAAGACCAGAAGCGGCACCATCTACGGCTCCGGCGACAATCGCCTCGTCACCACCCACTTTTCTCAAGTCCCCGAAGCCATTGCCGCCGTCCTCGCCCACTTTGAGGAGACCAAGAACGAATTCGTCTACGTCAGCTCGCTCGAACTCACCCAAACCAAGGTGTGGGAAGCGCTGGAGAAGGCCACGGGGCAGAAATTCAACATTGACAGGTCGGACATGGCCACCCTTCATGCCAGGGCCATGGAGCACATGAAACGGGGAGACCTGGGCAAGGCGTATTACGACTTGATCACTTGGACTGCGTACAACGGTGGCAATGTTGGATACTTCCCTGAAAAGTCCGAGAAGTGGAATAAAATCTTGGGCATCTCGCAGGAGGAGACGCTTGATGAGATGGTGGCAAGAGTGGTGGCTGAGGTGGACTCAAAGTCCCATGGATCGGCTTGAGTGTCGGGAACTGCCCATCGTCAAATCGGAAATCAATCACATAACAAAATAGAGGCTTGTGCAAGGTTGATCGGAATATTGATCTTGTGATTCAATTCGCTCTTCTATTCATAATTATGCTATAAGCCATGCTATGAGTCCCATTTCCATTCAGTCGCGCCAATCAAAGTACAATGTCAAAGTTTCCAGTCCACCAGGAGGCAAAAAGGTATTAGTCCCCAGGACCAAAGTCGGAAAAATCCCAATAACTCCATATATGCTCCTCTTCTATCTCTTAGCGAAACACGCCATGATACCCGTTCGTCCCAAGAACCACAAGAACCCAAGGAATCTAAACAGCGACAGCACGGCAGTAAGGTACAGTAGCGCCCTAAAGTATTGCGGTGTTCGGCTTTCTCTCGCAGGCTAGAGCATAAAGAGTTAGCAAAAGATGGCCATGATAAGATTTGATTATGTAGGAGTAACTTACCGCCACGCCGAGTCCTTCAAAGTCATCACTCGTGACAAAGACAATCAGCGCTAGGTTGGTGATGATCCAGGATACAATGAGCCCCGTGCGGAAAGACTTGTACGAATCCTCCGCCTCGCGCTTCTCAATCTCTTCGTCTTCCTCTATCGGAGCGAGGGCTCGGTTGACCGTCTTTTTGAATAGCATGTCAATGTCTTCCTGCTTCTGCTCCACCTCCTCGACGAATGGCTTTTTCGAGTTGTCGTCCTTTTTCACTTGAACCGAAGGTAGCGTGTCGGCGGCGTCGGATCCCTTTGTGCCCCATGATACATCGTGCCAGTTGTTGAAAGCGTACACCATGAGAATGTTGATATATGTCGATGCCAGGACCAGGTACTGAGGGAAAGAGTGGAACATGTGCCACGGATCGAGGTAGAGGAACGAGGCGACAAAGTTGAGGCCGTAGATGGTGATGATGGCGAGCATAATGACACCCGCGATGCCGCCGTCTCCGAATATAGATTGGAAGAAGGCGCCCGCGCTGTCGGTATCGATCGAGTCGCCCAGTGGCTGTCGCAGAGCTCGGTAGACCAGGTAAAAGGAGAGCACAATAACGTACGCCTGGATGTAGGCAAAGACCATGAAGGAGGCGACATATGTGAACCTTGAGCCCTTTGGACGATTTCCCAGAGCGAGAATGAATTGGACGAGGAGGAAGACCATGTAGATCCACTTGATGAGCGTATTGAACACGGGCGTAGCCGTGTCGCCAAAGGGCCACCCATGATATCCGCCTATGATGTTCGGACTACCAACGAGATCCATAATGATAAAGGTCGTGAGGTAGTACGAGGCCAGCGCGAACCAACTCAGAACGAGCTGCAGGATGTTGTACACGAGCTGGATGTGAAGGAAAATCATGCGAATAAAGCTATGCCCGGAACTGTAGATACGGTTGAAATGTACCAGTGAGTACAGCGTGGCGGCGAAAGATCCGTTTGTCCAGCGACGTCTCTGACTGATGAACTCGGCTGCTCCCTCCGGCACGTCAGTCTCTCCCTTGGCGGCCTTGACGTAATTGAGATGCCACTTCTGGCCAGCCTTTGCGACAAGCTCGAAACAAAGGATGCGGTCCTCGGCGAGGAACATGTTCTTCTTGAAGATGCTCATGTTGTCAATGCCCTTCTTGCCGAGGGCGGCCGACAGCGTGTGATCACCGTGGAAATATTGCTCCAGCGGCCTCCCCATGATGGCGCGGAAGCGGTAAGCGGAGAAGGCACCTGGCAGGACGGTCACATAGCCCAGGGCACTCTCGAGCGGCTTGTCGAGCACGTTGGAGAGCTTATACTCAAAGTTCTGCACCGCAACCAAGGGGTTAAGCAGGTTCCTCCCGCCCTTGCCCAGCATGGCGTGGATCTCTCCGCAGGCGCCTCCGAGATGCCGGTCGTTGTGGAACGCCTCCCACAGGTTCAGCATGGACCGGGGGGAGGGCTTGGTTCCCGCGTCGATGAGCACCGTCACCTCCGGGTTGAGGATGCGGCTGAAGGCGTTGAATAGCCAGCGGTGCGAGTTGATCTTTTTGCTGTTTCGCTGCTTCAGGCAAAAGATGATTTGCGCGGGCGGGAGGTTGCTCATGTCGTCGGGGTCGGGCGACGGTCGGATGAGTTGCTGGCTCGGCGTGACGGAGAGCTGCGTCGTGAATTCAAAGACGTGCGCCACCGTCTCCTTGCCGTCGACGTCCTTCTTGAGGATGCCGTCTTGATAGGCACCCACCGTCGCGAGCACATCGAGTGCATTTTTGTCGGCCTTTTCTATGCCGTCAAAGACGAGGCAAACGACAATCTTTTGCCACGCAGGTCCGGCGGCATTCCAAAAACGGCTCTTTAGTTTGACAATTTCGCGGATATTCTGCATGACTCCGTGCAAGGTGCGGGCCAGCAGTACTTTATCCTCATTGTAGTACGTAATGGCAATGAGCAGCTCAGTGTGACGATTGTACATTCTTTGCCGAAGATCGTAGCCATTCTGGAGGGTGAAGTCGTTGGGGTCGCATGTGGCCGCCGTGTACCGCAGCCTCAAGAATTCCTCGCTCTCCGTGTCCCTCCACTGCGGCTGCAGTGCGTTCCGAATGGCGCTGGGCACGGGGTACTCGGCGCTGAGAACGGTGCCCTTGACGAGGTTGATCTTCCTGGTAGGTCGGCGCTTGAGTCCCTCGGCGCCGCCTCCAGCGCCGGCGGAGTCGTAGTAGTTTTGCGTCTGGATGTGCTGGCGATCCTCCCATGTCTCATCGAGCCCGCTGGCGTAGGAGGCAGAGTAGGCCGGGTTGTAGCTGCCGCCGCCGGCATGTTGGCTCCAGTCTTGCTGGTTGTACGAGTACTGCTGGTAGGGTCCTGGTTCGAGGGTTGTGAAGCGATGGGAGGAGATGTCGTGGGTGGTAAGGCGATCGTCGCCGTTGTCAAAGGATGGCCGGCGGGTCAATGGATCGGGCGTCCCCAGTGGTGAGGGCTGGTCGGAGACCTCGCGATATCCAGTTCCATCTAGAGAAGGGTCGTTGAGGGAGTAGCGGTCGCTCTGGTATGGGGATTGATCGCGGGGTGTTAGGTAATTCTGGTAAATTTCATGTTAAAATTTGGAAGGGCTTTTGAATGGAGGGTTGGGTTCGAGATTGAAGTTGATGTTTTTTTGAGGGGGGGTTGAATTCGACTTACATGGTCGTACCGTGGATGCTCTGTAAGTTGGTACTCGCTGCTGGACGGCGCCCGACTCATCTCCGGCCGATCCATGACGACCATTGCATAGGTGCAAAGTGGAATACCAACGCTAATTGAAAATCCAAACCCTGGCGAGGATGATGATATTTACGAACTCAGTCGGACAAGAGCTGAGCTGAGCTACTCGGCGGTTTCCTGGGTAGTAGGCAAGATGAGTCGAAGGTAGAGATAGGTGAGTAGGTTGGTCAGTGGGTATCGAGACGGGAATCAGGTTTGACGGGCCAAGTGGAATGATGCGGGTAGCGACAGCGTATTACACATTACGGGACATGACATGACATGACAAAATAAACGAGAAGAGAAGAATGATGGATACGAGGATGGGGAATAAAGGGACAAAAAAGAAGCGGTTCCAAGTTTCCCGTACACATACAACTGTACGTACAAATACTATGTTTACACCACCATGACCATGACCATGACCATGCCATGACCATTCATCATGGTCCATGCCGCTGCCCATTGTGGCAACCTGCTGCCGGAAAGCACACGCACACTAACACTAACACCGAGTATACAATGTACATACACACAGTTTACAAGGGATACCCACTAACTAGAAAGCCAACGGCCAAGCTTTCCGATCCCAAGGGCCCAGTTGACGTATGGACAAGGGGACGAGGGTGAGCGACCCGGGCCCACCTGACCACCTGTAACTTGTCCCTTACACCCACTCAGGTCACTCGCTCGCTCACACAATCCAGTAAGAACAACCCGTTATTGCCGTTGTTGTTGGCGGGCACGTGTACTGTGGTGTGGACTGGTGTGGTGTGGTACCAGAAATAAAAATAAAAAGCGGGATTCAGACGTCAGGGTTTCGATCGCGTGTTCGTATGTACGGATAGAGGTAAGATAAACCGGTACAGCCACGACTGTTACGTGAGGTAACCTACGGGGGCGGCGGCGGCGGTGTCGTTTTGGCTTACCTGAGGAAAATACAACGTACGTTCAAGCCAAAAAAGAATGCTTGAAGAAAAACTAAGTTTTCTGTTACAAGTGTGGATCTGCTGCGCCCTGCCTTTCCCTGGAGTTTTGTAACGGCGGATTCGGATATTGCGCATTGCACCATAGAGAGCACGAGCTTCCATCAGATCCAATCCCCATGTGGTACTTGGACTTGAATGGAGGTCACGGTTACGGGCTACACCTAAAGTCCGCCCCGGTCCCGGGCGCAGGCCGCGGGTTGGCCATGGATTTGGTACAAAGTACATTCAAAGGCGGATTAACAATGCACGGGGTTAGCTTAGACTGAAAGTTACGGATGAGACAAGGAACAAAGAACAAGACAGGAGAAGAGCCAAGCTGTCCTGGGGAGAAGAAAGAAAAAGAGAACAAAAAGAACAAGCAAGGCAAGGGAAAGGAAGGTTGTGCCGGCCGGTTTGGCCGACGGTAACTTTATGCGTTTACCGTCCGTGCTTCTTCCTTGTCTCCGCCCGATCTCCGTCCCCTGGGCCCTACAGCCTACAGGCTACCAGCCGGGAGGTAAACCCTAGGTAAGGAGAAAAAAAAAGGAACGCAGGGATTACGGCGTGGTGTAAAATTTCAGATGTTTTAGGCATCTAACGCTAAAATACTTGTACAGGCATCCTCAGCTGTGCTTGTACGGAGTATATGTAGCTGCAGGCATCCGGCGGGTGAAACACACATCACCCGGCCCAGCCGTCCAGGTCATCCATCTCAGGACGACGGATCCTTTCTCACGTGAAGACGGAATCACGCCTTTCAAGACTACTCTCACAGAGGCTATCTCGCAGAGACGGAGATGGAATAGGAAGAACCTAAGGTACAGAAGAAGAAGCAACTAGGTAGGAGCGTTGGCTCCGGAAACTCTGGCTACTTCAGGTTTACTCATCACTCGTCCACTAGTATATGACGACGACGACGACGACTGCTCAAGCTTTGCCGTAGCGACTCCATCCTGTCAGTGTTTACGCTAAGATACTAGTTCCCACCAAGTTTCCGGGACAGACAAGTCGAAAAAAAAAAAGAATACGGGCTTGACCTACGTGGCCCGTGGGGCTCAGCATCCTCCCTAGAAAATCCAAACCAGACGCTAAGCTAACAGAGCTACAGATACAGCGCTGCAGTGCTTTGTGCATGCTATTTTAAATTTTGCAGGCCTGAGACGCGCCGTTTCACGGTTCCGAAAATAGTATCTGATCGGCAGTTTACAGTCATCTTCCTCCTCTCTGGTCAATGGTCATACAGGTATACGGATAATCGTATTATTTTCCCATCTCCACTCTCTCGCGCTCCGGCGTCGCAAAATCCGACTATGCATCCATGCGTCGTACCAGGCAAGGCCTACCTCGCTTTGACTCGTCACTCGTCACACATACATAATACGAGCGATGCTTATCCGTACTCCGTACCAAGACCCACAAGGGATGAGAAAGGATTTTGGCATGAGGCCTCGCGCTGCGGATTGCTTGCCGCTACCCTACAATAGAATTTACTCAATATACGTGGCGTCGTGGTCAGAGATGGACGACCTTAAAGAGCTCTATTCTTCTTCTAGTCCCGAGGTTTCAATCATATAATCTGGTGGACAAAAGAGTCTAGTCTAGCATCTAATAGATTGATTCGCTGCCTTCCATGACTTCTGAGAGCAGGCGCTCTATCTCAAAAGCAGATGGGCACCGCTATATCTATCAAGAGACTGAGGGTATGCTATGGGCAGATTTATGGACATTTTCATCTTAGCTTTTCTGAAATCGCCGCCCCCGAGACATCAAGACAAAGAGCCAAAGCTAAGTCATCGCTCATCCGATTTTAATAAGCTAGATTCGATATCTTTCTATGCTAAGTGAAATGCAAGAAGAGGGCCTGGTGAGTGTTGGATAAATAGACTTCTTACTTAACCTTCCGAGTTCAGAGGCACTGGCACTGGGCAATAGTTATCACCACATGTAGCTTTTGGCCTCCTTCACTCCCTTCTTACTACGAAATACTTCTTTACAAGGATTAACAAGAAACAAATATTGGAAAGATGGTCATGTGACTTGATCATTTCATCCTCCAAACTTCTGCGGCCTCCCAACCAAAATTCGACAGTTCTTAAGCTCAATACAACTTTCCGAACATTCCGCACTATACCAAATCACTGATTTACTGAAAGTGTTGGCGCATCGTGTAGTAACGCCATGTCTTGCTCTTCTCCTCAAGACACTTCACCCTCTGCCCTCCTCTGCCCTCCTCTGCGATCCTCCGTCTAACCTTCTCTACAATCAGGAAAAGGTTGTAAAATACCGCTCAGGTGGGTACCATCCCGTTTGTCTAGGCGACACGTTCAAGCAAGGCCGCTACAGAGTTGCTCACAAGTTGGGATGGGGAGGATTTTCGACCGTCTGGCTTGCCTGGGATAACCAGTAAGTCAACCATGGATCGTATATTGCTTCTGTCGATCAAAAAATCAATGACCATAAGACTGGACAAGTGGGTGGCCCTGAAGATTGCAACTGCAGATAGTACAAGCTCATCTCGCGAGATTTCAACTTTGCAAGCATTGCAGCTGCACGGCAATTCAGATTTCATCCCGCGACTACTCGATAACTTTACACACACAGGACCAAATGGTGTTCATCAATGCCTAGTCTCCGAACTGCTTGGACCGTCGGTGGACGCAGTCGTTGCTGACTACCACATGGGAGGAGACCGGCTAGAGTCAGAAACGATTCTCAAGATATCGAGACATCTACTACAGGCTATTGCTGATGCACATGAAGCAGGCTACGGGCATCGAGGTGAGATAAAATTCTCCACCCTCGGAGGTCTGCAAGAACTGATACGTTAGTGTTTCCAGATGTTAGTGGTGCAAACCTCGTTTTTACAGCTGAAAAATTGGCTCACTTGCCTGAAGAGCCTCTCTTTGATGTCATCGGAGCTCCTGAAACGGCAAAGCTGGCCCGTGTCGAAGGCGGATCTCTTTGCTCCAGTCTACCAAGATATTTGGTTCAAAAGGTTGGTTGGGATGACTGGGTAGACGAGGACGAAGAGGACATTCGACTACTGGATTGGGGCGAGGCTTTTCTGCACGGTGAAGAGCCTGCCAAACTCGCCCAGCCAGCAGACTTAAGAGCCCCCGAGACCTTATTTACTGGCAAGTTTGACTGCAGGATCGATCTGTGGCGAGCCGGTTGCATGGTACGCATTCCCGCTGTTTTTTGGAGTTCGAGGTGCTCGGAAGACTGACTCATTGCCACGCTAGATATACTCTTTAGTGTTCGCGGCCAGGCCCTTCCAGTACTTGGGTGACGAGGCAGTATTTATTGCGCAGATGATCAATTTTGTCGAAGAATTGCCCACAGAGTGGCAATCGACGTGGAAGACAATTCAAGATAGCTTGGGACGCAGTTTCCCAGCTAGTGAAACAGCGGAAATCAAGTTGGACCGCCGGTTTCAAGAGTTAGTGGATGAGCCAGAGCTAATGCCTCTCATACCCATAATCAAGGGGTTGATGAGATTCTTACCTTCAGACCGTATGTCTGCCGCCGAAGCAATGGCGTTGCTGTAGATGATGGGATGGCGAGTTGGCTAGAGCAAGCCACCTTTGGAGCCCTAGCGATTCAAGGTGGGCTCTATGCGAGAATACGTAGCCCGTCAGTATTTTTTAGATCGTTAGGCAAGGTTCTATTGCCTTAGACAAAGCCTACACTGATTATCCCTTCCCATTGCCACCTTGAAGCCTATCCGCCTGGTCACAACTGAATAATAAGGCTGAGATTTTGAGGACAGCTAGTCTGAGCAAAGATGGAGACGATGGGCTTGATACTATACGGAAAACCCATGATAAGGAATAGAAGCGTGCCGATCAACGCGATCCTCCAGGATCCGTCAGATATCGGCAAGACCGGACACTTACAGCAAGGATGAAGTGGGCTCAGAACGGACTACATGTGGTCTAAAGAAATGTGACTGATCGACAGGGAAGTCTGTTGAAGAGTTAATCTAAGCCACGTGGTACGGGCAAGTACTGGGCCGTACTTAGACTCGTAGAACTGCTGTACCTGGCCAAGGCTTCTTCGACTGTTTGTAATTCGTAGCTAAGGCCCTATTGTCAATCTGACCTAACCTAATCCCGCCTCAGTCTCACAGATCATCGGGAATCTTGGTGTTTTGTTCGAGCATGTCCGCTTCCGTAATATCGCCCATGGTCAAACTAGTGACAATCAGCCCCATCTCGACTTGAATTGGTATTTCCCTATACTCTAATAGCCAATCATCTTCTGGGCAGTGTGCTACAAAGAGGACGGCAAACTGGCTGCCTTGGCGTTGCGCTATCGCAATGAATGCGTGGGGATACAAAGACAGATCTTCTTCGGGTGACGTTGTCTCGAGAAGAGTCCGCAATTGCTCGACAAAATGCTCGGCGCATTTGGAGAGTGAATCGAATGGTCCGTCCTCCACGACAAAAAATACCTCGGGCTTGTCAATCCGTCCCTTCGGCCAGTTTAAGATTTCCTTGGCATAGCTATTCGTCATGTCCTCGCACACGTCGTTGACGAGTGATTGGGAGACGCTCCGCAATCCGTAGGCCAGGACCTTGCCGTTGTCGACGTGGTAGTCATTGCCCTGTTGAAACAGACTGCTAGCGTTGGGCGGCAGGGGCAGAGACATAATAAGATGATGAATGCCAGGCTGCGCAGTAAATGAGGTTCTTCAAAGATTGAGGATGTGGAATTGTGGAAGATCTGAACGCCGTCAGCACATTCAGTCCAGCTTGGAACATGAAAATGACGTTGCGGGTACTAACTTACAAGGCAGTCTCTGCGACAGGAGGCCTAGCGCTACCAAAGTAGCTTGTAAAGTTGTAAGTTGTCTCAAACTTTTAGCTACCTCACATTCTTACACTGGCGTTGTGCGCCCAAGCGGCCCGATATGAATCCGACATGCTTTGGTTGGTATTTTGAGCCTTCGAGGCCGCCCAATCATTACGCATATTCTCAAAACGTACATGATACGATACGCAAGGTACCTGGACAACATGCCTTTCCTTTCCCCGCATGTCGTCAGATCTTGCGAGCTGTATCCATTGTCACCATGTATACAAGATCCTGGTGCGCCATCTGCAGACTTGACTTTACATCAAGCGATCATATCGTCGTTGGTGTGTTTCCTTTTTTCTTCTTCTCTCAGCTAATGAAGGCTGAAAGCCTAGAAGTCGGTGCTGATCACTGAACAGTGATATCAGATCTTGCATCCATCGCTCGGCCAAGATTTGCTCTGTCCGGCTCGAAGATTGTGGAGGACACTTCTCCTTGGCAAAATCGGCCCCGGGAACTTGACAGCCTAGTCAACAAAGAAATCTATGAGCCACAGGATCCGATAGATGAAGATGATTGCGCGTATCAAGACTATGAAGGGTTCTTCTTCATAATTAAAGAAGAAGTTCCATGCAGCGAATTGTACATTTGCTGTCATGAATATTGCGTACTCAATGTTGGCCCCATGTCATTGAAGGCAGTACTTCGCGCGGTAGCCTACGAGGCTACGACTATACCCCCTCTCCGCGGGACTTGGAGAAACGGCAGAAGTGGCTGCGAAAGAAGTTTGCCGAGAGCCTCAATGAAAACAAGAATCTATGGCCAGGATTCTCTCAGAACCATGCAGACAGATGTCACCAGACGAACTTACCCGTAGAAATTCTCTACGATGTGGTTCAGCATTGTCTCCCAACTCTGATAGTACACCAAACGGTTCTTTACATGCAAAAGGCCAAGGATACAGAATGGGATGAGTCGTCTGAGGCTTTGCTGCAAGCTGGAGAACGCATTTGGGCCACTCAAGTCGAGTTCGAAGGGGTGTGGTATATCTCAACATTGTCTAACAAGTCAAATTCTCACAACGGTAGGAAAAGCATCTTAGTTTGGGACCCCCAAGGATTTGATACTGCTATGGCTATAGCACGAGATCATTTTGGGGTTCGTCAGATTACAGCCGCGCGCGAAGCTCCGAGATCCCCCAGCCCTAATGTATGGTGGGCAAACATACCGCTTGATAAGCATTCCGTTCTCCAATGTCATAGAGATGTATGTTTGTCAAGCTATCTTCGAGAAATATGAATATACTAACTTTCTCTCAAGGGTATGAAAGTGCGGCATGTAGGTCTTCAAGATTGCGAAGAATCCGGACTTACGCTTTGGTCTGTCATTCCGGAACAGCTTCCGCGACTCTGCACATTGTCCAGTCCTCGACGGGAAATCTATACAACTCAGCTAAGACGAATCGGCTTTTTCGAATGTAATCAACCTGCAATTCGGGGATATTCCGCGTTGTGGTCTTTTCAACATAATACAATCCACGCTCATCGCTGGGGCGAGGACGACACATCATTTTATCGTGACTGGGCTGTAAAACACCTACATGCTGTCTGGCTCTACATGCCAGTGAGCGATGGGGAGCTAATTACAGAGATTTGGGGTACAAATGGCCATCAAAGTAGCCATCCTATTCTTGTGGTTTGTTTTACACTGTTCCTAAGCTAAGCTTTATCTCACTTTTATTCATAGGTGAAAACTAACCACAATCGAATATGGGAAATCGGGCCACGCTATAAAACTCAACATCCACGCGGTTGGCGCTTCCTTGGACAACCAGAGAATGACACCCGCATTTTCCTAGAGGAGTCATGGGATGGCATTGGGAAATTAGGTTTCGGGACTGTCCGATTGGACAGTCAAGCGCGTCCACCCAAGATTGACATTTTCCAGCCCTATCCCCCAACAGAATATGCCGAACTGTTGTTCTGTACATCAGCGTCTTTAGTCAACGTTGAAACCTTTCGCTTGTGTAAAAAAGCCGAGATGGTCGTTGGGGTACTTTTTGAATACCGTGGTAGCGTTGAAAGAGCTGTTGGTCAAGTACGCTTTGATATGTTAGGGGGAAAAGAGAGAACAACTGGTACGCAAGGGTTAGCGTACGTTACATCAACCACGGGAAGGCAGGTTATTGACATGAGACCTCAGTGCCACGGCGAGGAAAAGGGACAGTTCCTGCCCTGGTCAGGAACCTTGGTATGGTGGTTCTCTGCCATTAGCTGTAGTCTTCACCACGAGAAAGAATAGGACACTTCTGACTATCCTTGCCTATACTTAACAGTTGCTTCAATGTACTTGCGAACCTTGCCTTTAATTAGTTCGAGGGCGACGGCGTTGATACTCTCAACGCAGAAAGATCCTGCGTCCCGAGGGGAGAAATGATTACAAAGACAAAGTTTGTCCTCTCGTTATCACTAAGGTCGATCCAAGCCGGATCGTCTGGACTCTGGACAAAACGTAATCTGGACCACTCGGGTGGCGCGTCCGCAGCTGCTTACCTCACAACTCTAGGACCCGATCTATGACGGGTCGCGACTCAAGGCAAGGATGGCCTGATTCGGACTTACAAACTACAACGTCTTCGGACCGGTGATATGCTGACGACTGCATGTTCTGTAGACTAGGTACTAAATGTACACGACGTAGTCACGTAGCATCACTTGCTTTACATACAAGTAAGTCCGCTTGTGTGTTTGCGTGTGTGTGTGTGTGTATGTGTGTGTTTGCGTGTGTTTCAACTTGCGTCTCCGCATTCCTCCCTCGCCCTCCTTCGCGACGGTGCCTCTTTTCCCCGCACCGCGCATCCAGCTTTCGCTTTTTGAGGGTCGGTATTGCCAATTGGTGTCGGGTCCAGGGTCCAGGGTCTGGTCTGGGTTTCCCTTCCTGGTAACGTTTGTATGCTCCCAAAGACGGGTACACAGTGCGTGCCTTTGGCCCGCAGCCGTCGCTTTGTCTCTTCTAGTTGCTGCAGTCATCGGTCTTTTCACACGCCTTCCCGTGTGACTTATTTGTTGTTACATCTATACATATCCGTTTGCTTTTGAGTACGTAATCTGGAGTCCAACTTCCGAGAACTCCAATTGTAGCAGAAACGGCGAGTTCAAGGCATCATGAACATTCTCCATCATCAATCATGACCGACAAGATCAAGTACACCCGGGTCGACGATGCCGGCCTTGACGGGGAGCCTCCCAGCACTTCACAGCGACAGAGAACGTGGATCACGGCACTGGGCTCATTCCTTATCGGCCTCTTCACAATGGGAGTCGTCGTTGCTGTCTCCTCGGCCTTCTTGATGCCAGAATCCTCTCGCGCCCGCCATTTACCAAAGGACCGTAACGGCTCCGACCCCATCACGGGTGTGCCCCTCGCCTGGTCCAACGGCGACTGCGGCAACTCTCCACGGGAAGCCAAACAGAGAGAATGCCTGTACAGCATTGTTCTTCACGCATGGCTACCGAAATCCTGTCTCACAGAAGCCGACGAAGAAGACGCAAAGGACATGTACAGCGACCGCGATTGGTTCTACGAGAACCCGTCTGGCAAGAACATGACCATGGAGGAACTCGGCACCGGGGACTATGAGCATTTTCAAACTACGTACGACTGGCATGTCACACACTGCATGTATGTGTGGAAGCGACTGCACAGGGTCATGATGGATCCGTCGCAGGAGCTGGACTCGTACACGGCCAGCTACCACCATACCAGCCATTGCGTAAAGATGATTGGCGGCGACATGGAGGAGATGAAGAAGCTGGGCACCAAGACGTTTGTCAAATATCCCAACTGTGCCAAGTAGAAAATTGATTATTTGGAACTATCAAATATACAGACACGTATCATTGCAGGAAAACAGCAATGTGGCAGATGTACGGTGTCTCGTATTAATTCAATGGCTACTCTATTCGTCTAGTATTGGCGCTCCCTCCACAAACGTGAAAAAGTCCAGGTCCGTCTCGGCTTTGTTCTCCACCGCCCAGTCACGAATCTTGTCAAAGTTCCTGCATGTGTGCGTCGTCTTGACATTCCCGAGCATCCTCTGCTGCTTTTGACTCCACTGCCAAATAATCGTGCTGACGTCGGAAGAGCACTGAAGAGATTGCCTCAACTGCTCGTAGCAGTGCTCCATGTGGACGACATTGTGCTCGGCCTCTTCTGATTCAGATGTCAGGTCCATCGGGTAGACTTTGGGATATACCAGCTTGCGTAGGTAGTTGAGGCAGTGTAGCTGGTGGAAGACGTCCAGCTCGACAATGTAATGGCTCGTGTCGTTGGTGAATGGTGTAGTCGGCATGGGCAGCCGCGCAGCACTTTCGGCATCAATTTGAGAGATCAAGACGTCTGGGACGGACGTTAGCGATGAAGATAGCTTCGGATACAGTAATTCCAATATGCACCATTGTACATTGTGTTCCATGCATCGTCCACTTCCTTGGATGAGCCGCGAAACTGGGACTCATCCCGGAGACCACCAGTAAAGTTGACAGTCTCATATTCCACCGCAGCGTGAGCCGGTGCTTCTTCAGGATTAGCATATATAACAACCGAGCCATGATGATACATTCAGTGACTTACAGAACACCTCGTTGGGAATGTACGCCTTCTGCGGACCATGGTCTTTCAGGGTCCACATGACGAGGATTACCAACAACAGAATGATGTTTAGCGCACCAGAGTATGGCAGAAGATGCGCCCATTGGGAAATTCTTGATATTCGCCTGGGGCTCTCGAACGTGTCCTTCTCCTCGTCAGCCAGAAATGGCTCCTCGTCGGAGGCTCGGTATGTATTCTTCTGCTCCATCTTGAAAGAATAGATATTTTCTGTGCCAAATTGGAGCAATTGTCGACTACAGAACCAGATATTTCGACACAGGCTCTCTCTTGGTTGACGTATCCGCTGTCTTGGAAGTCCTGGGCGGGATAGTATGTGAAAGTCCAAAGCTCGGCCGGTGTAGATTGGAGCAGCAACGCAGGGAAGCTTCCCTGTACTGTCTGCCATGCACTGTGGAATGAGAAAGGTCACTAGTGAAGCAAGCCGTCCCATCGTACGAGGACCTCCGTCTACTCCGCCTACTGCCATCATCCTTGGTTGATAAGCAAACTCAAAAGCAAGGTGCCATCACGAATGCAGAAGGTAACTTACGCGCCTCCTCCATCCTTTCCCCCCTCCGCCATGTGTACATTTAAAGGGTGACTGTATTCGTGCATGAGAGAGCGACATCCTGAAGCACCCGCTCGGACTATCAATGACTCTTTCGCATGATGCAGCATTGCAGCCCACCCCCTAGGGATCTAGCCGAGCCCTCCCCCGCCCCCAATGGCACGTCAAGACTGGTAACAAGCAGACCAAGCTCGTCGATTGGGGACGCCCAGCCGGCATACCAGCGCCACTTACACGCCATACGCCACCGCCCGCGCGGCAGTGTAGGGCTACCCCGGCGATCTAGGAAGGTGGACATTAGTACAAACCATCCGCATTCCCAGTAGGCTCTAGGGGTATTGTTGAATCTTTGCACCATACTCCCTGTAGCCACTCCCCGTGCTATTTCTGCAGCAAGTCCGCAGCTACGCTCGGTCCCGAAGGGTCTTGCAGGGCATGCAGATCCCCGCCCCGGCATATTAACCTCGAGTCAACCCGGCCGAAAGAGTCCGAGATCATGCATCACGTAAAGCACCTGAGCGATTCTGCCGTATTCAAGGACCCAATCAACCCTGGTAGAAACGGAACCTGCTGTTCAGAAGGGTTCTCATCCCTGCTGAACGACAGCCGGCATCTGTTTGTTCTGTTTTAACCCCGCGGCTGGCTTAGTGAACGGAGTTCAATCCAAGGTGCAGGCAAAAAACGTACAGTAGCGTACCCCAAGTTGGAGGCCTGGAAGGTACTAGCTTTTGATGTTCTCTCTTCGTTTCTAATAGTGCAACGTTACCGGATCCGTGCATGATTGTCAGTTGAAGCCCCAGGCTGGTGCTCCTATAGATACTGACCACTCCGTACACCGGCGCCCACCGTGCAAGACAGCTATCCTCTCCGCCCTCTTACAACATAAACTTGCCCCAATACTAAACACAAGCACCCAAAAATTCACCATGAAGTTCTCGATCCCTCTCGCTTTTGCGCTCTTCGGCGCTGCCATGGCTGCTCCCGCCCAGAACGTCGACAGCAAGCGCACCCCCAAGGCTCAGGAGCCCGATATCCTCTACAACAACGCTGCCGGTTGGGCCAAGAAGGAGAAGCGTCAGGAGCCTGATATTCTCTACAACAACGCTGCTGGTTGGGCTAAGCGTGAAGAGAATGCTGAGGATAAGCGTCAGGAGCCTGACATTCTCTATAACAACGCTGCTGGCTGGGCCAAGCGCGACGCAGATGCCGGGGAGAAGCGTCAAGAGCCTGATATCCTCTACAACAATGCTGCTGGCTGGGCCAAGCGTGATGCTGATGCCGAGGACAAGCGTCAAGAGCCTGACATTCTTTACAACAACGCTGCCGGCTGGGCCAAGAAGGAGAAGCGCCAGGAGCCTGATATCCTCTACAACAACGCCGCTGGTTGGGCCAAGAAGGAGTAAGACTGTTTCACTGAAATGTAGCAAGTCAATCGGGTGAAGGGATGGTCATCATGAGCGAGAGAGAAAGCTAGGACTTACACTGCTTGGTGGCAGGTGCATTAGGGGCAGTGAATTCAAATACAGTTCGGACAAGATTGACATGGAAAACGACTGAATACTAGCATTCGATTAAAACAAAAGAAGCTCATACTTCACTGTAGCTCAAATATCCCTTCAGCTTGCGCTTGGGTTGCAAATCATGCTCTAGCGATCGAAAGATCACCATGCCCTTTCTTGAGCCCGACGAGTAACGACTAGGCGTGCTAAAATCAAAAGTACATAACTAATGACCCAAAAGACCTTCCCATGGAGCCTCTTGAGTCTTGACGAAGTGGATTGGGACATCCTCGTCAGAAACAGGCCACTACGGTATTCCCTACAACTCGAGCTTTCAACAGGTTCTGCAGTCCAGTGACAGGGCAGGACGGGTAGGAACAGCAGGGTCCCTTGGACGCTAGGAGTGAAGATCAGGCGCCCGCCGCGCGCGGTAGTGTGCCGCATGTAACCTTACATGTGGTGCAAGAAACTCCGTCCTTCAGACACACTGTATGCTATGTATGTACTCTTTGTAATGCCATGCATCGACTCGTTGTCGCTCCAAGCTACATTAGGCAAGACAGTGGGAAGTGCGCCCGTACCAATTACCCTCCCCTCCCATCTCGCAATCCTATTATCGGAATCAGTCAGAGTGACTTATGCGGAGCATGATCTCTTCTCTCTTTCCGTGGTATTAGCGGTGTCGTTACTCCTTCCAAAGCCGCTATTACATGGTTCATGTTAAGTCGTGGGACATTTAGAACCCCAAATTTTCATCTTGCTGATTCTGTGAAGCTATGGCTTCTGGGAGGCTTTCAGGGAAAGGCTATGATGAGCCCACAGACTCACCCGACACAGAGAGCCTGCTAAGTGAAGGATCACAGGAAAAGCTCTTACCTTCCTCATCATTACCCACACAAAATCGCAGCAACAGGCGATTCATCTATTTCCATCTTGTCTCTGTCCTCTTTTACGGAGTCATCACAGTCTTGTTATACGCGTGGAGTCTTAGACTCAATGCGCAGAAGTGCGAGTGCGATGAGAACCAGGTCTACTGTAAGTCAATTGATTGCGAGTTACTAACGCATGAGAAGCTGAAGCTAATGACGTGCGCCAGCTCCGGCAAGGGAAGCTGTAGAATATGAAAGACACACTGTTGTTCACAAGGTATCCGAGAACAGCAAGTACAGAGGCCCGCCACGGCCGGAGCAAGACGAAGCCTGGGACGAGCTTCTAAAATGTATTGTCACACCTTTGACACTATCGATTATACCAATTCTTCTTCCGGCTGACAAGACTGTCCAGATAACATGATTCGCTTGCAAGAAGAGGACCTTGAAAAGGCAGGCCTCACATCTGTACCGTTGAACGACGATGAGGGCGGCTACCTAGCCAGCCTGGACGTCTTCCACACCCTTCACTGCGTCAACAAAGTGCGCAAATCGTACTACTCGGACTACTACCACGACCCGAATCCTCTCCCTGATCAACAGGAGCATTTCGACCACTGCATCGACCTGCTTCGCCAAACCATCATGTGCCACGGGGATGTGTCCCTGCATACGTACCAATGGAAGGATGAGTATAAGGCCCCGTGGCCGAGTACGCAGACGGAGCATCAGTGTCGGAATTGGGATAAGCTGGTGGCTTGGTCTGGCGAACATAGCGTTGCGAACCTGACGGGTCCTATTTTAACCCATCCAAAATTGGGTGAGTCCTCCACTGATGCTCAATCCACGAATGTTAGGTACAAAGTACATGATGCTAATCAGATTGATAGGGATATCATATGTGGGCGATGAGCCTGAGCTGGAAGTGGGCTATACCACTACTACAGATGCGGCCCCTTTGTCGACAGCAACAAATTCAGCGGAGAAATGACTTGACCTAAAGTGTCAAGGACCATCATGGGATGGATGAACATCGTTTGTAGGCGCTTCTGCATGGGTCTGACTCTCATATAACCAGCGTTGTCCTTGAAAATAAACTTATGAACTCAGTCGATCATCCACCCCCTGGTGTCAATTCCCAATTCATATGATCATTCTCGAGGATTGTTCTTCCTGCACAGCTCTAGTATGGTATCTCCATGCACATTTACACCTGACCTTTAAACAACATATCGGGTCGCTCCGGAGCCGGACCCGCACCCTAAAAGAGGGTGCCCACTCAGAGCGGCAGCCCGTAAGCCCCGTAAGTTGTGACAGTGACACTGCTTGGGAATCCCGCCCGAACCAATCGTCATATCGTATACGGCGGCGGCAACCCGACAAACCTTTTGTACCCGAGCGCAAGCTCTCCCGACCACCTTGAGCAGCCTCATGACGGAAAACAAGAATCCGAGTTTCCCACTAGCGAACAGAAAGTTGAAGTCACCCTTTGACATGCTCTCCTCCCCCACCCGGAAAGTCACCAGGTCCTCGCTGGCTTGTCTGGCGTGTCGCTCTCGGCACGTCAAGTGCGATGGCGACACGCCCAAATGCGGGCGCTGTGTTGAGACAGGCAAGGACTGCCAGTACACCCAGTCCCGTCGAGGCGGGCTGGATCGTGCTGCTTTAGCTGCTCGGCGGAAGAGGCTTGCCATTCCGCAGTCACCTGTCCTGTCTCTTGGGTCTGCAATTGGGATATCGCGGGACACTTCCGGGTACGCTGACCGCGGGACGGGGTGCGGGTATCATGAGGGTCCCGTTGGAGATGGATATGTTGACGATCCCGTTGGTGTCGTACAGATCCCAATGACAGATTCATCTCAGTTGTCTGCTAAAGATATCCAGGACGACCCTCTGATACTGCTTTACTTTCAGACATTCCACAAATCTCATCCTTTTGTGCTACCTTTACAGCACCTGTCGCGATTATACCGAGATGCAAGCCTCCAGCCACGACTAGACCCACTCATCTCATCACTACGACTGATTGGAAATGTATATGCTTCCAAGGAACTGTCAAAAGAACTCAGATGTCATGTCGATGCCCAGCTATCGCAATCCTCACCATCCGACCCATTCTCAGTCCAAGGCCACTTGCTGTACTCTATCGTCTTGTTCTGGTTCGGGTGCAAAGACGATTCCCAGCTGCAGAAAAACGCCGCCGTGCAACAAGCCATCGACTTGGGAATGCCGCAGAAAAGGTTCGCCGCCGAGAATGGGCGAGGAGATGCTGTTTTGGAAGAGTCCTGGCGGCGGACTTGGTGGATGGTCTACATTGTCGATGCCTATTACGCCGGGACGCTGGGGACCATGAACATGGCCGCTTTGGATGTCGATACAACTGCTGATTTACCATGCGAGGAAATGGAGTACCAGTCAGGCGTGAGTGTTCCTGTCGATATTGTTTACATGTTCAATGATCCATTGACTTTGTCAATAGCAAATACCCAATCCCAAGAGCTTGGCCGACTTTGACAACCGAGAATTCGCGGCGGAAGATGTATCATTTTCATCATTTGCGTACCTTATCGGCGCCGTGAGATGTGCGGCAACAGCCATTGTTTCCACGCCAAAGGGTCCAGTCGACGAGATGTCACTGCATGTGATTCAGGTAGCCGACTCCATGATCGAGGCGTGGCTGCTGCTGTTACCCAAGAATCGAGCCTCAGCCATGACAGAGGACGGAACGGTGGACGAGCTCATGTTCCAAGCTCACCTGCTCATACACGTGTAAGTAACCCCTCCCAGGGACACTACTACATTGTATCCCATGATATATACACGAGCCATTATTGACTCATCGTCACACCCAGAGCGACTATCGGGTTGCACAGACCGCTTTCCGACCTCAAGTTCAACACTATTGAAGGTGTTTCGAGCTGCGCGCGGGAACCTCCGGCCGACTCTGCTGCCGTTGATTTCGCCAATGTTCACACCGCTCGGGTTCTCCGCTCGGCAGAAGCGCAGATACGGTTTCTCACTCTACCGGCTCGCCCGTGTCACCGCACGCCATTCACCACATGCATGGTGAGCGAGGGAGCATTAGCCTTGCTCTCGGCCTGCACATTCCACTATCGTGGCAAGAAGCTGGCAACAGCGCGGGACCAGATCCGAATGATTATCGGCTCGCTCAAAGCGCTGGGGGAAATGTGGCCCCGGGCTGCGAGGAACGTGCAAGAGATTCAGAGGATTGCTCGTCATGTGCTCGGCTTGGAATCGAGAGGTTCCAATGGCAGCAGAAGCAGCAGCACGTTTGGGTCTACGGGTGTTCCCAGTCTGTCTAATGACGGGGAGCAGTCTGGCACAGATCGTACGGGATCAAGCGACGATGTTTATTCAGCCGGGGATGATGTCAACAATCTTTGTTCATGGTTTAACAATGAGGATGGGCCTGGCGACTTTGCGTGGTGGATGGCGCACGAAGATCAAGCCATTGTCTAGCTCTACTACATAGTATCTTTCATAAACCGTCACTCTTCTCAAATCAGAGCTGCGTATCCTCATCATCATGTAGACAGAACCGACACTGTAACCTGAGTATCCTGAATCCACATTTGGGTGTCTTGTAAGACTGTCCCTAACACTGAACAGTGGTATGTACAACGCGGTTACAAAACCTTGTCTTCCACAGCATCATGCTGTCCCGTGCTCTTTCGATGGTCTACGAGAGACGAATGATATGCGCATCTCAGAATAATCTGTGTCTATACTTAGGAAGCCAGCATGCTGTAGCCGGGTTCCGGGTTCTGGGAACCTGGGATGATCGGCGCCAGACCCCGCCCGGCAACTCGTGTTGGGTCATTGGGTTCCCGAATACCCGGGCCGTTCATCGGGCCACAAGCATAGGCAAGTCGATATGTCATCGTTGATCCCCGTTTCAAGATTTGGAGTATCTGACGAATTTGAATATAAAGTGCACACTGAGGGAGTGTTGAAAAACAAACACAGGCGGAACTACCAAGCAAACAAAGACACTACGTCGTTAGAACACGCAATCTTCCTATATTCACAATGGAGAACAGCTCTGAAGACCAGTACGCCTTCCTAACATATGAAATGACCTTTTTTCCACAGAGGTGATTAATTACTGATTACACATTTGATTAAAAAAAAAGGTCCCGCCCTTATGGAGATGTGAAGCTACTCTACGACTACGAGCTCAAAAACGCCCCCGGAAAATCCGTTGTCGGCGTGGAAGTCACATACCCTCCCAACGGCTGGACGCCTCCGCACACGCACTCCGGCGCCACCGTGGTCGCGACCGTGACAGAGGGCCAGATTCTCAGCGGGATGAACGGCAACCCGCCCAAGGTGTACGAGGTGGGCGAGCATTTCATGGAGATGCCCGGCTGCCATCACACGGTGGGGGAGAACAACAGCAAGGAAGCTCCGGCGAAGATGAGCGTCGTGTTTATCATTGACACGGAGATTGTCAAGGCGGGATACCATAACCTGGTTGTTCTGGACGAGGGATACTGAGAGGATCTGCAGAAGCTGATGGTCTGATGATATCTATGAGGCTGCTCGGGACGACAATCGTGGGGCATCTTTGGCGTTCGATTTAGATTCTCTTCGAACATCAGGAAAGTCCACGAAATAAAGACCTGAAGCCTCCATTCCGTTGCCTACGTCCTCCACATGTGGTGAGCGTGGCGCCTTCTAGTGTCTACCACTCACTAAGAACATGCTGTAAACAACCTGCCCACGGCCCCGTAGTCGTGCTAAAGAAGCACCGGAAACTGGTCCAACGAAGCGGCTGTACGTAAACTATTATTAGTGCTTGTCTAACGCAATTCGACCGCCCAGACTACGCCCTAGCGTAGCACACTTAACATAGTCCGAGATTATGGAATGCGATTGCAAATCTGCCCGATGAGTTACAGAACAACTGTCCGAGGCGCTAGGAAATGGTGCTAATGAAGAGCAGCGCCGGCATCAATCCAAAGTCACCGAGATGTGTCCGCCTATTTTGACTTATAAATTCGAACTCACCTCGTTCAGATCCGTCCACGAGAGAATCAAAAGACAATTCAAAATCATATCCCAGATCAAAATTGTTTCAACTGCTACACTGGCTGAACATGACAAACAATATTCTCGTCGTTGGCGCCACTGGCCAACAGGGCCGGGCTGTGATTGACGCCCTCTATGCGAATCATGAACCAGCCGGACAGATTATCGCCCTCACACGGTCGGCCTGTTCAGCCAAATCTCAAGCTCTGAAGACAAAATATCCAGATATCATCCTGGCCGAGGGCGACACGCGACAACCCGAAACCATTTTCACCGCTCACCCCAACATCTCCTCCATCTTCCTCGTCACCGTCCCACCCAACGAAGAAGAGCAGGCACTGCCATTCCTCCAAGCGGCAGCAGCAGCTTCATCATCCCAAGGCAATAACAAAGTCCAACACATTGTCTTTTCAAGCGTGGACCGCGGCGGCGACGTTGCCAGCTGGACACACCCGACGCAGGTGCCCCATTTCGCGGCCAAGCACGGCATCGAGCTCCGCCTGCGCCAGCTCTGCGAGGAGGCCGGCATTCAATGGACGATCCTCAGGCCCACGGGCTTCATGGACACGTACAACCCGGGCTTCTTTGGTAAATTGATGGCGGCTCTCTGGGCGGCGGGCATGCCGGCGGATCGGCGTCTTCAGCTCATCAGCACGCACGACATTGGCGTCTTTGCGGCCAAAGCACTGACGGATCCTGCGAAATGGGCGTCCAAGTCGCTGTCACTAGCCGGCGACGATCTGAGCATCGATGAGCTTCGGCAAATCTTTAAGAGGGTCGTCGGGCAGGATCTGCCCCAGACGTACAGTGTGCTGGCGCATCCGGTGCTCTGGTGGGTCGCGGACGCTCGCACGAGTTTCGAATGGTTCCGGGACGTCGGTTACGGAGCGGACATTGAGAGTCTACGGGAGCAGGAGCCGAGGTTGCAGACCTTTGAGGCGTGGCTTCGAGAATCTAGTCGCTGGGACGTTCAGTAAGAGTCCCGATCCATGAAATATGGGATAAGTGACAGTGGTCACATGGGATGAGAATCTTGGACATCGACATTGTTGAAGAGATGGATTTGATTTGATTTGTTTTGTTTTAATTCTAGCGATGATACCAATAATTTCGTGTACGTTCATTAGTTTGATCATGCATAACGTCGTGTGTATGTACTCGAGTCGTGAATCTACAATCCGTTCTTTTTTCTTTTTTATTTCTAATTGTCCAGCACGAACCCTTCCTCCTTACTCGGGGATCTTGAATCCAGACTGTCGCAAGTTCTGGAACACACCCTCGGGGTCGTATTTCTTGGACGTCTCCTTGAGCAACGCAATATTCTCGTCACCGTACCCAGCAATGGGATCTTGCTTGGAGTGTGCGTAGTTGAGGTAGCTCCAGTTCCAGTTGGCGTCGAGCGAGTCGGCGTACTCCTCAACCTCCTTGAAGAAGTTCTCAATGTAGGGGAGGGCCTCGGCCTCGTGCTCGGCGCTCTCGACGCCAAAATACATGAGGAACATGAACCCGGGTCCATCGGCGACGCGCTCCTCCAGGCCGAGGACGTTGTTGCCCTTGGCCTTGGAGATCATGGACTCCGTCATGGGCTGGGCCTGGCAGCTGCTGAACATGCCCGTCTCGGTGCCGATGGCGTCTTCAATCTCCAGCATGACCTTTTCGTGGCCGTCGGAGATGAATTGCAGGACGCGGGCGTCGTTCTTGTAGGTGCCCGTGAACCAGATGGTGCTGGAGCAGGGGTTAGCAGAGGATAGCATCTTTAGATAATTTTTTAGGAGCAAATACTAGGTTCGGTAAGCACGGATGAGCTCAGTCGTAATGTTGGACATGGTCCCGCTCCGGAGAGTGCTGGAGGTTTGTCCGTCAACGCTCAGGTAGTTATCGAAAGCGGCCGGGTAAGGCTCGTTGTTGACATTATCGAGAACCAAGCGGATGGAGAACCCGCCGGCAGCCGGGTTATACCCCCATCCCATAATCGAAGAGCTAGCGGGGTCCTCGCCCACATTCTCAGTAAAGTCGATAAAAGCGTCAATGATGGGCTCGGTCTGCTCGTATTCGAATCCGACCAGACCTCCCCAAATCTCGGGCTTGGACTTGTCCTCAAACTCAATCGCGTACAAGTCATAGCGGGTGACCAGTCCAAAGTTGCCAGAGCCGCCCTTGAGCGACTTCCACAGGTCGGCATTCTCCTTCTCGTTGGCGTCGACGATGCTGCCGTCAGCCAGGACGACCTCAAAGTTCTTGACCTGGTCGCAGCCGAATCCGTGGGTTCCGGAGTGGAAGGAGTTGCCACCGCCGAGAAGGAAGCCTCCAATGCCGACGGAACCAGCCCGTCCACCGGGGACGGTTACACCGTAGGGAGTTAATGTATCGTAGACGTCGCCCCAATGGCCACCAGGGCCGAGCGAGGCAATCTTGGTCTCCTCGTCGTACGTCGTCTCATTGAAGAATCCTGTTTCCAAGGTTAGATGACAGGTCAAAGAATATCCAACAGATATCCGACAACATCGTCCAGGGCGCTAAGAACTTACCCATGTCAATCGTCACACCCTTCTCCAACGAATTGGAGAGGGCATGCGTGCCGTGTCCACCACCGCGAATGCCAAACGTACATTTCTTATCGGTGATGATGTTGATGGTAGTCGCAAGCTCCTCGGTAGACTGCGGCAACACCATACACCACGGCTCAAGCGCAGCGCTGAGCGACCAATAAGTAGTCATCCGCTCATCGTAGGCGTCTGTGTCGGGGAAGTAGACTTGGCCGGCCAGTTCGGCGTCGAGAGCCTTGCACTGCGCAGCACCAAAATCCCTTCAATTAGTTTCATGTAATACATGGTATTATTATAACCTCTCTAGGTCGAGAAGCAGGGTAAAAAGGAAAGAAAAAAAAGAAGGGAAAGAACGAACACATGTGTCAGCGTCATTGCGCTTGGTCCTGTCGACGGCGACACCGGCTGCGACGCTGGAAAAGGCAGCGAGGGACGTTGCGAGAGTTGCGCCACGCATGATCAAAGTGTCCTCCAGGGATGATGATCTTTGTTTTTAAAACACTGGCCAGCTAGTGATCGACAAATGAATAAGAAGAATAAAGAAAAAAAGGTAATATGTCTCTCGGACCTGGGTGAAACAAAGAAGAACGGGGGGTGGGAGGAAAGGGAAACACGTCGAGTGTTAATAAAGAAGTTTAAGAATCATGGGAAGCTCTTATTTTCGCCTTCCGATGGAAGCACCCACGGAAGCCTTTTTCAACAACCAGTTGCCTGCATTGGAACCCCATCGCGTGGATACCACGTGCTGCTTCCTGCGTGTGCTCTCCGGGTTCTTGGTGGGTGTAATTTTTTCCAGGATCGTGGTAAATGGTGGCGAAGAGGTGCAGATTGGATGGGGGGGGGGGGGGGTCCGTTCCCCCTCCTCATTCTCACGAGATCCATATAAGGTCCGTTTAGGCCTTGTTTCGCTACTCTACTCCGCAGCCAATGTGCGAACTACGTAGTGCACTACGTCGTGTAGCGCTCACTGCATGCCGAAATGGGACTTGGGCCCGAGCACCGAAGGAGCGGGAACAGAGGCGGGAGTTAGGGAACTACGGAAGTGGCTTGTGTTAGTCTGAAGGACCCGGCGGACAAGAGTGCGTGTACGAGTAGAATAGATTCAGTTACTCCGTAAGCGGATGGGAAGCCCAGACCGGACTTAGACTTGATTGAGAAGACTAAAGCAGACTACTGTACGCATATATTCATTGGGATAAGTACGAGGCGTTGGGGCTACTATGCTACCAAGGCAGCGCGGCCGCCTCTAATTAGTAATTAAAAGGGACTTTAACAGTATGTGAGGTAATATGTGAGGCAATAATACTCCTCCGTATGGGAGGCAAAAAATACCAAGGCGGGTAGAAGACACTATTGGCTCTGGTCGCGGCACTTGAATCGGTCCCGTCCCCACGGAACGGCTCCTCCATTGAAATCACACAAAAGAATTAGAGCACGGCTAAAATTCGAGAATCCGGAGTAAGAGGCTAAGAGCACACACAGGTAGCAATCGTGGATGAGATCGTGGGTGGTGCCATCGTTCATGTGAGACAGCCCCATCTGGAAGACCAACGCTTTTCTCCTCCTTTTGTTCTCCTGCTTTTACCCCCCCCCCCCCCCCCCCCCCCCCCCCCAGCCTGTTCACTTTTCGAGTCCTCGGGTCCTCGAGTCAGCGCTCGTTGTTCAGCCCACATTTAAAATAATAATAAAAATGTTCGGCAGCTGCAAACCAGCGCGCGCGGATGTGACGGGGGACCCCCGACCTGGTTTTTGACCTTTTTGACCTTTTTTTCCGCAGCTTGCATTCCAGCAGCGAGGGGATCCCGGTTCTTCAACTCCACTCCGAAGCCCCAAGCACCCCCCCCCCCCCCCCCCCCATTCGTCTCGCCAAGCTGGGACACAGACCAGTAACGAACCGCGCGGATGTGGGCATGAACTTTCCGGGACTCCACCAAGCTTCCAGGATGGCATGTCCATCGCTCCCCAAAATGGCCGACCGTGCCGCTCGAAAAATGCAACAGCTTGCACTACCGGCCTCAGAAGACCGGCCTTAACCCATGTTGGTCCTGTCCTAAACCGTCCGGGGTCTGTTTGCGTAGGGTAAAAGATCGGCAATTATCTTCAGCTTTGATAGGGGGAGGGAGGAGACCTTGCCAATGCTAATGCTAATGCCAATGCCAAGTTGCTAACGTAACTTTCTTTTACTCTAGCACGGTAACAGCTGTACCAGCTAAACCTACAGCAGCAGTACGGAGTAGCAGTAGAGCAGAGTACGGACTCCGTAATCAGCTCCTCTCCTTTCGGCTCGGGGAATTTGTCCGTTCAAACGAAGATCATTTTCTGACGCTTTCCCCTCTGTAGTAGCTGCCGGCAATGTGGTAGCCCATCCGCGTCGAAGAAAACGGGGGGTGGGAAATACACCAACGAAAGAATAACGCAAAAAAAAGCAACGAAAGGCCATCGAGGTTTCATCTTGAAAAGTCAGCCGAATATTTCCAAGAGAGAAAGAAAAACTAATCCTGCCGCAACTTCACTTCTCCTGTTGTTACCTCTACAACTACTGCCTTTTCGCGAGCCATGGGAGGAGACTGACTGTTAGGTCCCTTCGTTCTCTTCCCCCCTTATCTCGCCCAGAATGCCCGACTATTCCGCGTTTCCTCTCACCGATGGTGTTCGAACCTTTCTGGAGAAGCCCGATGACTATGTCGTCGACTTTGACAATCCGCAACAGCATTACCACATAGCCTTGTACGCGGTCGTGGGCGTCGGCAACTTCATCACACTTCTGTTCCTCGCCCAGAGGCTGTACACAAAGACTGTCCTGGCCAAGGGACTGCAATTGGAAGATGGTACAGTCATGTCGAAACTCTGAAGTGTCCCCCCTTTACTAACTTTGTTTCCAGGCTTCTTGTTGGCATCATGGGTAATGTTCCGAGACATGGTCTGACTTTCTTGACTTACTAACAGCGATACTTCCAGGTCTGCTCCTTGATAGTTCAATCTGTCACCATCTGTGAGATCCACCTTGCTTGATCCCGAGGCCATCTAAGCTAACAGAACGGCAGGGTCCGTGGGAATACAAGCAAGAGGCGTCCATGCCTGGGAACAACCAATCGAACGATATGTGCTCTTCAAAATCGTGAGTAGCGAGTCCGTACGCCAAACCCCCGATCTTCGGTAGCTGACCTTCGACGCTTTTCCCCAGTCGGTATATATAGGCGGCTCCGTCTTCATGCCGTGCGCATCCTTCGCCAAGATAGCTCTCCTGGTCTTCTACCTTCGCCTCTCGCCGCAGACCTGGTTCACGCATGCCTGCTGGACGACCATTGGCATCATCGCCGTCTACACGCCCGCCATCTTCTTCGCGCTGATATTCGCCTGCAAGCCCGTCAAGTCCGCTTGGCGAGTCGACATTGAGGGCGAATGCATCGACACGACGGCGCTGTTCATTGCCACCTGCGTTGTCAATACCTTTACGGATCTCGTTCTGTTCCTGCTTCCGATTCCTAGTACGATACCGCCCCAAACCCCGGTCGACGAGCACAACACGTCTCACTGGATTTTTGCTGACTTCTTGATTTCGCCTTTAGCTGTGCTCAAGTTGCGCATGCCCTTGGCACAAAAGCTTGGCGTGCTTGGCCTTTTCTCCATTGGCTTGGTGTAAGTCCTTGTGTATCCCGAAGAGAAGTGGACATAAAACCAGCCCCTTATACTAAACAACTCGATAGCACCGTCATTACTTCCGTCGTTCGAGCTGCCATTCTCCCGATGATGTCAGGGCCCGATCAAAGCTGGGTCACTGCTACAGCCAGTGTCTGGAGGTGAGAAAGCCTTACCATCTTTACTCAACCAGCTCAACATCATCTCGCTGACACAAATTCCCTTAGCCAACTTGAATGCAACCTCCTCGTCATCTGCGGCACCATCCCCACGCTCAAGAAATTCTTCCGACACATCGCCCCCAAACTCATGGGCTCCCAAATCGAATCCAAGACCGAGAGCAACCCCAACGCCCCGCGATCCAACATGTACCGCCGCAAAAACCCCTATTCAAAATTCGAGGACGAGTCCACCGAGTTTGAAATGACGCGCTGGGAGCCGCCGACGAGCACGACGGACGACAATCACAAGGGGGAGATTTCGACAACCATCACGACGGGGGCGCCGCGGTCGAAGAGCGAGGACGATAGTAGTCAGAAGGCTATCATGGAGACGCGCTCCATGGAACAACATATAGAACGTCGTTAAGAATGGGGAACATGCGTTATGGGTTTTAATTGGGGTTATATAAAATGGGATTTGGGATTTTAAAATACACTGGAAGCAAATGGCCGAGGGCGCCGCAAGGTGCATCTGCGATTGCATCATTATCATCTATACCGGTCATACAGGTGCCTCGTGAGCCAGAATGTACGCCGTCACGAAGACTGTTCGGTCTTGTTCCTCCACTTATGCTTCGTATCTAGGCAAACAGCAGCAGTTCTTTATGGTCGGGCAGGAACTCCATTTGTCAACTTGAGGATCCCGTGGTATTCAAAGACAACCGTGGCTTGAGCCCGCTATGATTCTGCCTCTGAACCATCAGCATTGGCACTCTCCATCGCTCGGATAGCTCCCGCCGCCTGCTCCCGCTGCCGTGAATCCCCGCCGGCCTGATCGAATATCCCCCGCCACTGCTTCTCCCAGAATCTCCATCGTCCCCACGAGTAGCCCCCCGGTCCCGTCCACAAGGGTTTCCGTCCGGAACACAGCAGGGTCGGCACGTCATCGAAATTATACAGCGCAAACGAGGCGTCGGGGGTATACCCTGTCTTGCATAACCGCAAGATGTCCGGCGCGGCGAGGCTGAACATGGCAGCGGCACCGGGCAACTCTGCGTCGAACAACGGATGGTTCTCGCGCTCGAGGACGTGGATAATGGAGTAAGTGGCGTAATTGATGAAGAAGTTGCTGGCGATGCGGTCGTCTCGGAGCGATACTAGTCGCGCCGACCAGGCGAGTGCTCCTGTCCATCGCTTTTGGGCGGTCGCCGCTGGCTTTTCGTCCCCTGCATCATAGGCGTCTTGGAAGTCGGCGTGACAAGCTACAACATCATAGTGTTAGGGACCACAAGAAACATTTTATGGGTCGGCAAGACGACTCACCTCTTAGATCGTCGCCGAACCCATGACCGAACCCGGGCATGTCCTCCCACAGCCTTTCTCCCTTATCGCCGAGGCTGATGGTATCACCGTCGGTGTCCACTTTGGGCGCTGGCACTTCCAGTGCAGGCAATCGTTGGATGGCTGTCACCAAGGCTAAGAGCTGAGGCTGGAAGTCTATATTATCTATGGCGGAGCTATTGATAAAACTGAAGAGGTTGTGGACGAGCTGATTCATAATGTCTGCTCCGTCTGGCTGTGATGTTGCTGCCCTGACGGGCTCGGTCAAAGAGGCAGCGCAAGCTTCGACGTCGATATGGCCAGCCATGTACTCTTCTACATCCTTAATCTGCTTGGGTCCGGGTCCAAATTCGATTCCGGGGTCCCAGCGAACGACAAAGTGAGGTGTAGCCATGACGAGGCGAGGCCTTGCTGGTGTCAATTGGCGATGAATTTTCAAGGCAGGCAGTCACCTTGGTGGCACGACTGGTTGCAACTTGCAATTCGCAATTAGACTCCAGAAGAATTGTCGCCGAGTCCAATATTATTCCCCTGCCATGGATGTTTCACAAGAGAACCGCGATAGTGGCCTCCTTGATGAATTACTTGATAAACTATTATGACTCAGAGAGACTCGGAAATGCTCGTCATCATATGGTACTAGCTTTTATTCGCAATAGAGTCCGGCAGCACCGGCATCATCCTACGTCGAGAAGGATTTCATCCTTCACAAATTCCTCGCCATTCTTGTCATTAGCCAATTGCCCAACTTCTGTCTACCAAAATGATAGTTAGCGAGCGCAAACGCTGATATGATACCAAACGCAAGTTAACAAACACCTAAGATTTCAATCCATTTGATTAGAAAATGAATTAAACGCATTTAAATAGCTATATTGGGACATGTCGCAAATGCGCGCCTCCTATACGTGCCAAGAAAAGTCATTCAAAACAATCCGCAGGGTAGAGAGCATGTAAGTTATACCGGACCCGGGTCGGGTCTTGCAGCCGGTGGTAGCCATCACAAAGCTAGATACTATAAATAAATCGTTTCGATCGCAGACGCGAGAATTGACCTTTCTTTTTCAAGAAAAAAAAAAGTCACCACTTTTGCAGAGCAGAAGTGTTCGGATCAACTTGCTCAAACCTAATCATACAGTCTTGCAACCCCCCTTGGGATATTCTCGTACATAGAACCATAATCCTCCAACTCTGAGCGTCATCACTCTAAAATACAGTATATGTGGTGCATGTTTCCAGTTTGGACCATTTGATTCTCTTCCGGACAGTCACCAATAGGAGCCACCAGGGCCTCAGACGTTGTTGACGGATTATGCCGACTACCAATGTTGGAGACACTTGACAATGGCCCAAGACGTCGCCCATGGGGAATCAAGGCGGGCAGTCACTGATGAGCTTATAGTCTCGACAGCACTGGTCGTAGTCACCAAGGGACCCAATCGAGTCGGCAGCGCAGTCAACGTTCACCCAGTCGGCGCCAGTTTGCTTGCAGCAGACGTGGGAGTCGTATTCAACGCGATTGCCGTTGCCGTCACGGCAGCCGCAGGCGTTGACGGTAGCGAACAGGGTAGTGAGAGCCAAAGCGAGGGTTTTGGATAGCATATTGGCGGTAATGGTATCAATAGAAGTGTTCCAAAAGATGTTGAGGGAATGTGTTGGCTGGTTGTGCGTATGGCAGCGTGGTCAGCTTGATGATTTGGGTGTTTGTATTTGATAACAAAACTGCTCAGATGCGGAATCTCTGAACCCTTAAGTAGGTATCTTTCGATCTTCCGTGTGTCATGTGAAGCGAAGTGGTACACAACTTCCTTTGTGTAAACACCACCAATGGTTATGAGGCACTAGAGCATGGGAGGCAATTCTTCTTCTCTTTATACTATTTTGAACTGACACACGTTACCTAGCTAGCCCTAGTGTCCTATAATAACTGTTCTAACATAGTCGTTAGAAGAGCATGGGCAATTCCACCAAGTATCATCGGGGCCGGGTCGCGGGGTGTTAGCTCCCGCTTGCGCCGGTGGTGGCGGCGGCAGGTCGGACGGAGACCCTGCATATTCGGCCTGTGAGGCGCCGAGTTGAACGAGCTGGCGGAGTAGACATCTTCCCATGGCCATTACCCGCCGCAGAACCTTGGGGACCGTCAGCGCTTTTTGTAAGCTCCTTCTGAAATCGGCTCGGTGACGAAACGTCATGATCGACTGCAAGTAAGAATATGGCTTACGGCACTGCAGCCCTTCAAACAAATAGAGAACGATCTACATTCAGGGGTATCGTACGCAGGTTAATTATAGAAAAGAAAAAAAAAACATTTATAAAGAAAATCATAATACTCATATCTCATACAGCGAGGCCCATGGCAGGTGCAGGGAAGCGAGTGGTTCTCATTGCTGTTTGTCAATACGTGATTGTGACAATCTTCTTCTCGTACCTTGCCTCTCTTTTAAGAAGGAGATTCTGCGCGATCCATTTCCCGGCATCCTCTCTGGAGATGGTGTAACCGATAGCCTCCGACTCGCGCCCCGTCTTGGGATCCTCGACGCCTACTCGAATCCCCGTCTCCATCTCCCCTTCAACGAGCAAGCTGGCGCGCAAAATCGTAAAGTCCTCCCCGCTGTCCGTCAGTTTGTCCTCCATGATCTTTTTGTCCTCGTGCGGCACCTCGAGCAAGACGCTGTACAGCGGCACCATGAGCAGAGGCGTGTCGCGACCGTCGTGGACACGGCATCTGCTCTGCTTTCGTTTGCCTCGTTTTCCTCGTCGTCAGAAGTGACTAGGTAGGTTCAACCATGCAGGGTAGATGCGTGCTATAGTATTACTATGCGAATGATTATTGAACAAAGATGATGATATCTATCTATCTATCCTATTCATGCCAGTAATTTCCCCTCCCAATTCTAGCCAGGGAAAGTGGCGTGAGCGAGGCTGCTATCGATGAAAGTCAATTATTGAAAGGGTTCAGTGCCTGCTTGCTAAAGAATCAAGTCTGGACCCCAAGGTCATCACTGACTCGATCTGGCCGAATCGTCGCATGCTGGGCCATGTAGTAGTGTTGTGTTTCTTCGTAATGGCATGATTTTAGCTGGCCGCTGAAAATGCCTATTTGTAAATTGAGGAAGAGGGAGCAGGAGGTCCAGCCGCAAAGCCTCCTCTGCCTGGTGCTCCTGGCTACTGTTACGTGGATGCGGTAAAAGTCCTTTGCAAAGCAGATCTTCAGCCCTACGATTGTTCAGGCTAATACAAGTAGGAGTGATATAGCTCGGCCGGCTTCCATTCGGTATTACCGACGTCAATATCCACGGAACCTGTCCTACGAAGTAAACAAGGGTAACGGATTGCGGTCAAGAGGAGGCTGTGTCGGCATACGGCAGCACTAATTACTGTGTAAGTTTGGGACAATAATGGAGCGAACCCTAGAAAGGCAATTGTTTCGAGGCGCTATGACAGACTTGAGCCACTGGACAGACAGAGGACAGAGAGCCTTGTATAAGTACAGTAGTACAGTACCTATGTAGTAGGCTGAGGGGCGCCATGGAGGCGACCCATTGAATTAGCTTGCCACCATGTCTGCTCGCTTGGCGTTTAGCGCATCCAGCAGTGCCCGGAAGTGAGCACTACTCTTCTCTTAGTGCTCTACTACTAGTCTACTACTACAGCAAGGTCGCTCAGAATCCACCATGTCAGCCTCGCTATCGGTCTCGTTTAAGACCCGCCCAACCCAGCATACAGGGTACCTGCATTGCTCTGTCGCTACACACTATTCGCTGTTAGATGACGCATTTGGCCAAGTACCGCCTTTTCTCGGTGCCGACGACCATGGTGATCTACGGAGTACATCCTCATAGTATAATTTTTGCTCGGTATCGTTTGACATTACCGCTCGCGATTCGCTTCAAACGCGATGGAGTGTTCCTCCGTGTCTCCAACGGTGGGAATTGGCGCGGGTATCGATTTCATCGCTCCTACAAAGGTATATATATACCGGCCTGATTGCCAAGAGAGAGTCCTCGAGAATGACCATCAACTTTAAAGTCAAATAACCTGCTATTTCTAAAATCCAGCTGCCCCCCATTCCCCAACAATGACTGCGCTCACAACCGCCGAGTTGGCCATCTTTGCTGTCTTGTCCATTCCTGCCATCTTCGTTCTCATCAAGCATGGCAAGCCGGGGATTCTAGGATGGCTGTACATGTTGATCTTTTGTTCTCTAAGAGTCGTCGGGGGTATTCTATTTCTCACTAAGAGTCCGTCGGCGGTGACCATATCCAACATTGGCCTGTCGCCCCTGCTTCTTTCTACGGCCGGGGTATATCATGAAATGTGAGTACCTCTCAGACTTTAAGCGCGCCTGTCGTTCTCCTTGTACTGACCGAAAATGTCTTTGTAGTATTCATTATATCAACACACGCCATAACCTCCGCCCCATGCGAATCAAGATGGTGGCCTATCATCTGCTCGTCGGTGCGGGTGTCGCTCTGCTCGCCGTTGGTCTTTCAGGGCTACAGTCGTCCCAGCCAACCGACAGTGATGAGAAGAAGGTGAAGATCGGACTTGGGATCGTGACGGCAGCTTGGGCGCTGCTTGTCCTTCAAACCGCGCAGACTGCACTACTTCACCGCCATGATCGGCGAGATGATCCCATATCTCGCTCTGCAACCCATGTCAGTTTATTCATTCCAGAAATATACAAGTTGAGTATTAGGGAGACAACTAACAATCGGATTAGCTCTTCGTTGGTGTGGCTCTCAGCTTGGTCTTTACGGGCGTTCGTGTAATCTACACCCTCGTTGCTCTGACATCCAATGATGCGAAACTGAACCCCATCACGGGAACCCTCGCTATTAGAGTTGTCCTTTCGTTCTTGCCAGAACTTATCACGGCCTTGATCCTCCTGGCTTCCGGGTTAGCCACTAGGAATCTTCGCTCTTTGCATCAGGTACAGCGCAAGCCTTCAGGCGAGTCTGCCATGGATGCGCAGGAGGCAATGCCGCCATCAGACCATGTAAACGGCGTGTCCACAAAGAGAGGTGATTGGAGATCTTGATCGAATCTTTGACGATGATATTATGCAATGGATCGCTTACCATCTTGCTCACTGGACTTTGTTGAGATTGTTACGCGCTTTCTATGTGGAAGAGCAATTGTCAGAGCAGCGACGTGGTCTTGGTCGATGTACTTATATTGTTTGTTACTGCTAGGCGTTCATGAAATTACAGAAACTAAAGCCATAGAAGGGTAGCTACAGAAACTAGCCGGAAATTTGAAAATAGAACGGTTACGAACTTACATTTATTGGTTGCTTCAACTTGAGCCGTAGCGGACTTATTATACCTTATGTGATCGTGGAATCGCCTCCATGCCTGCCATATTCACAGAAACAAGCATAGCGTAATATATATCTGTTGATTGATTATTGCAACTCCCTATACGGCTGTCTTGTAAGCTGGTGCATCGGCCACGACATTACACCCTGCCAATCCGGCCCAAGATGCGACCTAATCGCTTGAATCTCCCGACCCGGAGACGGACCAACCCACCAAAAGTAGTCAACCCAGCTCACCAGGCCAAAATAGTGAGCCAGCAGGACCAAGGCGTGCGGCCGCGACTGCTGCAATAGCTCCACAAACCGAGCCGGAGCCAAGACGCAAAAGGATGTCAGCCGGCGGCAAATCATCTTTGGATGCTCTCCGTCTTCCCGCGCTCGTACTACCGAGCTAATGTAGCTGGCTATGTTCCTACAAGCCTTTGCATCCTCCTCGTCCAGAACTTCGCTCTCGACAAACGAGTCCAAGTGCTCCAACTCTTGACAGTTATGCTTGGAGAATACTCTTTGGCGGTTCACGAATGACGCGTTATTCTCGACCAGAGGCCGCATCTTTGCATTCACGTCATTACGCAAAATCACCGTGGCTTCTTCAAAAACTCCCCCCAGACCCCGTAGCATCCGGAACCATTCCAGAGGAGGCATGTATGGCGTCAATGACCGCGACATGAGACTAGCAAAGGCGTCGATGGCGAGAAGGACAGAGGCCATGCAGGTCGCGTCGGCGTTCTCATGGCTCATGTAGGCAAGGTTGGCCTGCTGGGTCTGAATGGCGGCCCCCAGGTAGTTTGCTCGATGCATGGTGAGGCTCGCGTCGGCGCTCTTACCCTCTACAGTAAGATACAGACAGGAGAGGGCAAAGATGGCATTGAGGAGCGGCTCGCTGGTGAGAGACATCTCCGGCACGTCTTTGGTCCAGAGTGCTTCCAGGGCTAGCTGGTGTGTCCCAGGAAGTTGTGGGCATATCGCCACGATGAAGATGTGCAGCAGGCGAAGTTCACGATAGCGGCGATGGCGACTCTCCTGACCTTGCTCGGTAGGACCGGAATCGCTATTGGTCATGTCCATGGGCATGGGCGAGTCTGTTGTCTCGGTGACGGCGCTTTGCGAGCTCTGAGACGAGGTGTCGCGGTCATAATGGCACTGTATTCCATGCCTAATACAAGCATCCTATACGATCCGTACGCATGACTCATGAGCCTTGGCTCCAGCAAGAAACAACAATTTGACGATACTCACACAAGATGGTTTACCTTCGTTACACTATAATGATTGCACGTGTCAGCATTTAGTCCAGGCGTGAAATGGCAATAGGTAAGGCTGATGTTATGTCTCACTTTGACCCGACGCGACCGACACCGGCTGCATCCATTCTTGGACTTTAGGTGATATAAGCGTGGCATGGCTGATGCTGTCAGCCGCGCTCTGTCTTCCCGTTGATACCACACCGGAAATGGGTGGTGAAGGTGATCGAGTCCGATCTGATTTATTTGAAAGTCCAAGTAGTCGTACGGTGTACCCGCGATTGAATGGCGGCAAGTTTAACAATAACATGCATGTGGTCAGCCATTAGTCAGTAATACTAATCACTACTACATATACTGACTAGCGGATCCCAAACATGAACCTATTCGTGAAATGATTCAACATGGCACATTTCAATTGAGACAACATTGGAAATTTGAAAAAGAATGGGTCTTCGGAGATAAGTTGGAATGGGAAGGTGTGGTGTTGACCGCTCGCCATCGTTTGGGAACTGCTCAAGGCTGTGTGAAAGACTTTGGAGCTTAGCTGCCGGGATTCTTGGTCTACTCCAACATGATAACGAAAAGAGTAATCGCGAAGAGGCTCAGTCTCATGTCTTCCCATTAGATGAGTGACCATACGGCATTCGAAGATAGAGGAGGGAGGCTCAGGAGCCATGCTTCCCATCTCTGATTCGATACACGAAGATCGAGGGAGTTTGGATGTTGTTGGGTGGTTGCACAAGACTCCTAGATGTATTGAACCATGCTTATAGCTCGGCATCAGATTTCTCCCCTCGTTTGATCATCCTTTCCCATATTGTATTCGCATCGACGGTGAAAAGTATAGATAGGGTAGAGTTGGGCGCATGAACTTGGAAACATGATACTTCCTTATAAGTTTCCAACTCAGCTAGCCCTGGTCACGACTCACACCGAGGCTTGAGCATAGCTTTTCAATTGACTCCTTACCACGACGTGCCATTTCTTCCGGTCCATTTTGCTCTTGACTGGTCTCCGCTAGAAAACCTTCGAGAGAAACCCATCCCTTCCATTGATAGTCAACAAGCCACGTCTTGGCGATATCAGCAACCGGGAAATACCCAGGTGCTTCCAGTGGAAAAGGCCTCAAGCTTCTGGACCACGCCAACCGCGCATCCTTCACCTCGAGGCCATCACACAACGGCGAATCATCCGTGAATGGCGGGTCGAACTTGGACGCATCTGAAAGCTGCACGTAAAAGATTCTATACATGGGGCAGGTCTTTAAAAACTCGGCCATGGACTGTTTGATTGCCTGATCGGCGTTTGGTAGTTTCCCGTCGACGGTGTACGGATCTCCCCAGAGATAGCTTTGGATGTGAAAAGAGTCCAAACAAAGCCCAAAGTTGGGTTTGTTGACGGCATTGACAATGTCTAAGCTATCTTGCCAGAGCATATTGGAGGCGGCAAAGGCCACGGCCTCGTAGGCCACCTTTATATCATGTTCGGCGGCCAGATCGGCAAGGGCTTGCAGCTCTGGAATAATGACACTATAATCGCTCGTAGAACCCTTGAGGAACTGTGACGGCACTTGGAGATGTTTGGCGCCTACCGCAGCAGCGAGCTCCAGCCATTGTTTGGCAGTGTCGAGTCGTTCCTCCAATGGCAGTGTAGGATGCCCCTCAAAGTTCTTGAAAGGGTTCAGCGACAGAATCTCTATGTTCCACTGGGCACATAGCTTCTTTATCCGCCCAGCAGATTCGAGTGGCGTGATGTTGTTTTGCTTTGCGTGATGTATGAGATCCGCGTGAACCAACTCGATACCGGCAAAGCCATTCTCAGCAGCGGCCTTTACTTTTCGCTCAAGCGTATGGGACGCATGTTTCCCAAGAGAGACTGTGGCAACCGCCCACTTGTTTTGTAGTGTCAAGGCCATGCCTGTACAATTCAAGGCCAGTATGTGACACTGAGTGGCTAGGGAACTACCTACAGGTTACAGCAGTGGCCTTTACTGACGACCTTTTATCGGCGGCTCGAGTGGGATCGATCGTTATGCTGTTCCCCACAGCGGGTCTCGATGGACTTGCATACTATTTTACGATTATATGGCGCAAAAACTTGGGTGGGTGGACCGCTGAGAGTCTGAGACACACGATAGAAAGGATCGTGGGGGACGGATGGACTACCAGGACTAGTACATAGGGAATTCGATTATCCATCCCCAGATGCTCCCCAAACTCCGATCGTGCAAGTTTGAATGCTAACAAGAACTGAGGGACATTACAGATTTATTGGAGATTGTGCTTGGAAAATCAGAAACTAACACAGCCACCGTCTATCTTGATGAAACCACCCGTCACAAACTGAGAATCGTCGCTCGCCAAGAAACTCACCACGCCGGCAACGTCGCTAGTTTCGGCAAATCTCCCCAGGGGCACGCCCCTCCTCAGCTCCTCAATCTTGTCCTCGCTCCAGGCATTGCGGAACATGGGGGTGTTGACGCCGCTGGGGTGGATGGTGTTGACGCGGATGTTGAGAGGGCCCAACTCCGAGGCCGCGGTAAGTGCGATGCCTCGTAGGGCGAACTTGGAGCTGGAGTAGAGTATGAGGCCCGGTGTTCCTCGTAGGCCGGCAATGGACGACGCCAGGATAATGCTGCCGCCTTGACCCAAGTCTCTCATGGCTTTTGCCGAATGTTTGAGTCCAAGAAACGCTATACGAAAAGTTAGCTCGGTTTGCAAAGAAGAAAAAATATGAATTTCAATAAGTCTGTACCTGATTTGACGTTCACGCGCATCAGTCGCTCGTAGCTCTCCTCCGTAGTGTCAAAGATGCTAGTCGAATTGTAGCTAATCCCAGCATTGAGAAACGCGCAGTCCAAACGGCCAAACTTGTCGACCGTCTGGGCCGTGTACCGCTCAACCTCAGCCTCCGACGTAACGTCGGCCACAAACGTCGCGATCCGGGCGTCCGCGGTGCCGTCCGGGATAGCCTCCCTCAGCGTGGCGACGACCGCCTCCAGCGCTTCGGCGCTGATGTCCACGAGGCTCAGGTTGGCGCCCTCCCGCAGCAGTCTTAAGGAAGTCTCTGTGCCTATGGAGCCGCCGGCGCCGGTGATGAGGACGGTCTTGCCGTGGTGTCGCTGCGCGGTGAGCGCGCTTGTTGCAGGTGTTTGACCTTCCATTCTAGCCTGTTACACTGGATGACTTCCCATGTAGTCCGAGGTGGTAAGCAGGTTTAATACCTATTTCTGCTATTGAAAGAATCGATGATATGGGTATGTAATAGCATGAAAGCCTGAAGCTCCATACAGCGGGTCAATCCCCGTCAGCTCGGACAAGTACGCGACGCATGGATGGTGTAATTATAAAGCCCGTCGAACACAATCATGGCGCATCCCGAGACACGGGAATAGCAGTCTTGGCTACGGATGCAAGCAACATTCTTAGCCGGCGCGTCTGGCATCCTGCTTGCTTCCCCGATGTCGGTTGACTGTCCCACTGCTACTTTAACATTCAAATACCGTCAAGTGCTGAGGGTCCGGGATTAAATGACTCGTAGTGGATCTTGATCGTGGGGACGGGAAACATGCTCCACGTTTGTATCTGTAGTCTGTAGTTACTAGTAGTATTCCGCCGCCACAGCCTACGGACAAAGGAACACGTCCGCCACCCTCGGGTCAGCTAGAGAAGTCCAAAGTTGGCCACCACTAAATCTTACTCGTCCCGTGAACGCCAGTCGATCCGTTACCCGAGGAAAAAGGCTTATCCTCCAAGACGGGTAGCGTCTCTTCAAATCTCATTCTCACAAGGGCAACTCCGCCATGAACCCCTACCTCGAGACTCGTTGAAGCTCCACGAGACTCCATCGCCCCACCATTGCCGGCACCACGAGCCTGCCTAGTCGGTCAATTGGTAACTTGGTAGCGCTGTCATGGTTCCGGTGGGATTCGTCGACTCGACCGGGGGAAGGGGGAGGGGGAGGCCAATAATGAATCGGCTCTGATTCATGCCCTCCCCCATGGGGTTGTGGATAGCAAATTGGTTTCCCAATAAGTCTTAAAAGAGAGCAGGACCCTCTTCTTTGGGCGTTCTATGTGCTTGTGAGCCTCAGATCAGATTGTTCTCGTTCCGCACAAAGTGGTTCCACAGCGGCAGATCTGCCCATATCTCAAGATGAAGAACATCTTCGCCTTGGAGCATGATCCGAGGATCCCCGATGCCATCTTTGGCTATCGACCGTACATTCTGTCATTCTCAGCAGCATGGGTAAGCTCAGCCAGCTTCGCATGATAGATCAAGCTCTGTCGCTTACTCTTACTATCAAGGCCTCCGCCATGTACGGCTACGATTCCGCATTCATCGGCGGCACAATCGTCCTCCCCTCGTTCCAGCGAGCCTTCGGACTCGACAGCGCCTCCGACGACGAGATTGCCGCCCTGTCGTCCAACATTGTGTCCACGTTCCAGGCTGGGGCCTTTTTCGGGGCCATCCCGGGGTTCTTCCTCGCTGAGAAGTTTGGTCGCAAGCCAACCATCATGGGGTCTGCTGTTGTTTTCATAATTGGTGTTGTGATTCAAATGATTGGGAAACTCGGTCTTTTGTGTAAGTTCTACACGTGTCTAGCCCAATCGTACCATATCGTATCCGATGCGCTGACAATCACTCATCTTAGACGCCGGTCGTGCTTTGACTGGGCTGGGAATTGGTGCCTCGTCTACATTGATCCCTATCTACATTGCCGAGTGTAGTCCCGCCTTGATCCGAGGTCGACTGGTCGGCATCTTCGAGATCATGCTTCAAATTGCCCTAACTTTCGGATTTTGGGTCAACTACGGCGTGGCCCAGAACGTCTCACCCGAAGGCAACAAGCAGTGGCATATCCCCGTCGCCGTGCAGTTCATCCCCGCCGGCCTACTGCTTATCACCATGCCTCTCTTCTGCGTCGAGTCCCCCCGCTGGCTCCTATCCGTAAGCAAGACCGACAAGGCCAAGCGATCCCTCTCTTGGGTCCGGAATCTGCCCGAGGATCATGAGTACATTGCGGAAGAGCTGGCCGAGATCCAGTCGAGTATTACCCACGAGCTCGAGCTCAGCGGCGGCTCGCGGTCCTACGCCAAGATCTTCAAGGAATTAACTGCGCCCGGGATTCGATGGCGAGCGGCCATGTCGGTGCTGCTCATGCTGCTTCAGAATCTGACCGGAATCAACGCCATCAACTACTACAGTCCCACCATCCTCAAGTCCATTGGCTACAGCGGTCTTAGCGTAGGCCTTCTGGCCACAGGAGTGTATGGCCTCGTCAAGATGTTGACGACCGTCGTCTTCATGGTCTGGATCGTGGACCGCTTTGGTCGCAGGCCACCTTTGCTCGTGGGAGCTGCCGGTGCCATGGTAGCCATGTACTACCTAGCCGCGTACTCGTCGCTCTCGGGATCATTCGAGAAGACACCTCCCACCGACGGCGGAAGTCACGCGGCCCTGGCCATGATCTACATCTACGCCATCTTTTACGGCTTCAGCTGGAACGGCATCCCGTGGATCTTCGCCTCCGAGGTGCTGCCCAACCAAGTGCGAGCCCTGGGCATGATGTTTGCCGTGTGCATGCAGTGGCTGGCCCAGTTCATTGTCGTATACAGCCTGCCGTACATGGTGACGCGCATCACCTACGGGACGTTCATCTTCTTTGGGACCTGCACGGTTGTGGCTTTCTTCTTTGCCTACTTTTTTGTTCCCGAGACTAAGGGGATTCCTCTGGAGGATATGGATCTTTTGTTTGGGCCTGAAGCGCCTATCACGGCTAGGGCGGCGCGGAAGCGGTACTTGGAGGCAAAGGAGGCTGGTCTCAGTGCGAGGGTCATGTATGAGCACTCAGCCAAGGGAGTAGACGTGGAGCACGTGTAGACATATCGTCCTCTAATGTTACGTCTAGATGTCTTAGCTTAACGTTTGAGCATAGTGTAGTTGAGATCTGAAATGTAAATTGAAGTCTATATTTCTACTCGAATTTGTTTTGTCCCTCCCAGCTTATCTCCAAACTCCAGCTATGATCGAAAAATGCAGCAGACATCGAAATCAATATCGGATTATCTTGCCCTGCTATCTTGAGCGGTATTCATCTCATTATCGGTCATCATTAATGCAAGTTGTTTGTCCATGGTCCATTAGTTTACTTCACCATGGCAATATTCGCACTCTGCGCCGCTTTGCTCTTCCTGCTAAGCGTATCCCCATATCGAATAAACACAAAGGGAATAACACCCATCGCCAGGGCCACGAACCCAAGCAGCGATGGGGCCCATTGCAGCCCCAAGTCGGAGTACATGGACCCGGCCGCCAGAGGAAGACAAATGGCCCCGATGGAACGAGTTGTGCTGGCAGCAGCTTGTGCCGAGGCGGAGATTTGTCGGAACACGTCTGTGATGTAGTTTGTCATGCCCATGAATACCAATTGGAAGCCGAGTCCAAAGAAGACTCCGCTGATGGCGGGCACCCAGGGGGATAGATTCTCCGAAGTCGTCCAGCCGAGCCAGAATAGCGCGATGACCATGCTGTGCAGTCTGTTAGTTCTTTGAAAACAAAAAAAAATTGAAAACAAAAAAAAAAATGAAAACGAATGTTCCATATGAAGGTTGACATACCATGGCGAGGCGATACACGCGAGAGGCAGACGTCGGTAGATCTCGCGCTGCGCCCACGGTTTGCCGGCTTTGGCGGATGAATCATAGTACCAATTAAACGTATAAAAGACGGGAAGCGACAGAAGCGCACCACCCATGACTGCACTTCGAGTTAGCCAAGATCCGGAGTGATCATCAAATGGTAAGGAAGTGGTCTTACGAGGTAAGAAGAGTAGACTAGCCATGCCAGGCGACAGCCCGTAAAAGTCTAGGAAAAATCCATGTCAGCAAGAAGCTCACGGCGGACCGCTCCCGAATAATGTTGGACATACCTTGGAAGATGATCGGATAGGCCTGAAACATGAGAAAGAAGAGCGCATACGCCAGCGCCAAGTACAGCGAAGTAAACAGCAGAATCGGCTCGGTGACAAGCAATGTGAAAGGGCGCAGGAAGATCTTGCGCACGTCAAACGGATGCAGCTGCGCTAGGTCGCCTTGGCTCTGGTTCTCTCCCCTCTTGATGCGCTTCTGCACGTCCTTGTTGTGAAGTACGGGCGCAAAAGTCTCGGGGAGGGTGAGTACAAGAGGGAGACCCGGCGCCGCGACCATGCCGGCTACCCAGAACGGCCATCTCCAGGATATCTCTGAAGAGAATCCGGAGATCATGATGCCGAAGAGCGGAGCGCAGGTGGTAATGGCCATGTACAGAGCCATGGCCATGCCGCGCTCCGAAGGGTCGTCGAAAATGTCCGCGTAGAGGCCACTGATGACTGTCGTCGGAGCCGCCGCATTGACGCCGCACAGGAGACGGAAGATTAAGAGGACGGGGAATGTTGGTGCTCCAGAACAGGCCAGCATGAAGATGATGTATCCGATAAAGGTGCTAATCAGTACGGGCCTCCGTCCAATATACTCGCTTAGGGGACCGAAGAATAGAGGTCCCAGTACATATCCCACCATGTACAGCGAGGTCAGTAGGATGAGGTGCACACGGTCGGACACGTCGAATTGAGTAGAGATGGCGTCCAGGGCGCCCGACGGCATAGAGGCACCGAGATTTCCATTGAAAGTGCATGTGAAGCCGGCAATGACAATGTGAACTTTCCGCAGCTGTTTGTTTCCCGTTAGCCTACATCATATTTCCCTATATGAATGGTCATTGTCCGCGGGTTTCTCCCTACCATTGACAGCTTTGTGGGATCCCAGCTCTTGGGCGGCGGCGTCAGAGTGTCGGAGGAGCCGAAGCCCTTTTCCGCCAGACCATACGGTGAGCTTGAAAGCTCTGCGACTGGCGTTACTGAGTTGGATAAGTCTGAAGCCATTTTTCAATCAACTTCGAAGGCTGCCGATTATTGTTGAGAAATTTCAGTGCTCAAAAAAATAACAACGCCGGAAAGGGAGCTCCTCATTCATATACGGGCAGACTCATCGTCGTCGCCATCATCGTAAACTCGGGGGAAAAAAATGTCAAAATTTCAAATCGGAGATCCACTTGCTTCCCGTCGATTATGCAAGATTCCGGTTTTTTCTTTCGCCAATGTTCCTTCTAGTCTGTCTGGGCGCTGTGAGGTGAAGCCGCTGGCGATCAAATTTGTCACCAGGAACCGGTGTAAGTCGACCAGTCTAACGCCGTCATTGGCTGGTATTTCCGACGCCCTTTAGCGCCCTGCGTCTCTCCTGGTCGTACTACGTACGGAGTATATACTATTGAAAAGCAAACAGTCCGATGCCGGCCCCGCAACTTCCGACTTCCGAAGACTTGTCGGTTTCGTTCGTTATTCTGCCTCCGTCTTCCGTCCGAGGAGGGAACTTCCGCCCTACGTTCAGGTACGCCCTTTGGTTGTCAATGGGCGCGATAATGACAAAGGAACCGACTGGAAGTAACCGGATTTCACATCATACTTGTTTTCGGAGAGACAGATCATAATTATGGAGTCCCCTCAACAAGCCAACACGACGGCTAAAGTGCCCCCCAAAAGGCAGAGGACGAGTATGACATTTCCACACTTCAAAGCACCACCGCCTCCACTACCACCAAGTCGGAGCAATTCAAGAAAAAGTCCCGCCCGGCTAACACTCCGTAGACGGCCGCGCTTGTATAAGTTGTCACCAGCGCAAGGTCCGGTGCGATGTCCTTGAGATCGGATCCCCTTGCACCAACTGCCGGTCCCAGAAGCGGTCTGGATGCAGGATATACGAGAAGAAGAGGTTCCGGGACTCAGTGAAGCCCCGAGAACATGTGCCCATCCAGCCTCGCACGCCCGCCTCCAGTTCCACCTCTACGGCTGTCCCGTACAATAGCAGCATCGCGGCGTCTGTAGCTGATGACCGGGAAGATGAGGTGCAGGAGCAGGGGAACCTCGCCGATTTTATTGACTGCGAGGATTGGAGAGTAGCCCCCATCGGACCCGGCGGTCGTTCGTGCTTTGTCGGCACGGGTATGTCCAACTTCAACTATCTCGTCCGACAGAGCTCCCTCAACCCTGGGAACGACAACATCTTGCACCTCGCCATCAGACAGCTGCCGCGGAAATACACTTCCTCCGGCTTACAGCATGTCCCGTCCGAAGCCATGGAGCGCGTCGATCGACCGCTGGAGATGAGACTTATACGAGCCTATTTCGACACCATCAACGTCGGCTGGCCGATTGTGGACGAGGAGATCTTCATGGCATCGTACGAGAACAAGGATCCGAAAGCGCCATTACTGTTCCCGCTTCTCAATGCCATTCTCACTGTTGGCTGCCACGTCCTCGCTCCCAAAGACGAGTCCCTGCGCAAGATACAGCCGCTCTTCTTCCGACGAGCCAAGATGCTCATGGACTGTCGGTATGAGCAGGATCGGAAGATGTACATACAGGTGGCCCTGCTATTCACCTGGTACTCCGATGGTCTCGAGGAGATTGTCGCCAACTGCTGGCACTGGGTCGGAGTGGCCACTCGTACTGCGGTCGGTTGTGGTATGCATCGAGACGTGACCCGTTCGCCCATGACTTGGGCGGCCAAGCGTGACTATACACGGCTGTGGTGGGTGTTGTTCCAGTTTGACACATTGGCCTCGGCTGCCTACGGTCGACCACAGGCACTGTAAGTCTCACACTTTCTTACTCCTCTTAAGTTCCTCTTTGGCTTACATGGTATCAGAAACCTAGACGAATCGGATGTGCCCGAGCTAGAGCCCAAACACTTTGAGGGAATCCCCGGAGCGCAGTACGACTTTGTCGTCAACCATGCCAAGCTATGCGCCATCATCTCCAAAGCCATGCGTAAGCGCTGGTCGCTGCGAGCCACAACAGAAAGCCAGATCAAAGCAGTCAGGGACGCAGACGAAGAGCTAGCAAGGTTCTCACTGGACCTCCCCGAGTCTCTCCAGCTGTCACTTCCAGGGTTAACCACCTGGCAATCTACGCTGCACATCACGTACAACAACTTCATCATCGTCCTGCACCGACCACCGCCCACAGACAAGACCAGAGACGAGACCCTCGAAGCCTGCGCCGACTCCAACATGTGCGGCGGCGCCACGATACACATCACCTCTATACTCGAGACCCTCCTCCACAAGGGCAGTCTCTCCGCCCTGTGGCCTTACGACGTCCACGCCATCTTCACAGCCCTGATCCACGCCTCGAATGAGCTCACCTCGAGCAGCCCGCTGGTGTCCGCCAAGGCCCGAAGAACGTGCGAGTCGCTGTTAAAGTCGTTACGGGTCTTTGCACAGCAGTCTTTGTTCGCTAAGGGAGTGCTGCATCTGTTCAAGCGCCGGGCGGATCGGAGCTTGGCCCCGAAATGTCCCCAGAATCGCTCCTCGTCCACCAACGACGGGCTGCCGCAGAGTGCAAACGCTTTTGCTCTACGCCCAAGTACAGAAGAGGCTGTTGCCCAGAGCTCGAGTTTGACTGCAGGACAGGGGTTTTGGTCGCCGCAGACTGGGGAAATGCAGAGCGGACATAACCCGATATACATGGAATCGAATGGTCCGGTGACACGAAGCGCGCGGTCTCACGGACTAATGCAGCAGCAGCAGCAGCAGCAGCAGCAAAATTTGTCTGACGTTGGTGTTGGGGGAATTGATGATCCTCTCATGTCCATGCAACATGACTACGGTGGTGATGATATCTTTGGCGACCAGCCATTGTTCCAAGATGTGTCGGTGCTCGAGATGTTTCTCGCAGGCTTGGATAACAATTGCTAAGCCTAAGGCATCGCCTAGAGTAGAACATAGACGCATGACTCTGGTTGTTTATTATCTCTCTTCGGTGGCTCCTAATGATCGTCTATAATACAAGGAACCTAGCATGTCGGATATTCAAACAAATTTAAATGAGCTATAGATTCCTTCAAAAGTTCCAGTTGATCTCTTCATCTCATATCATGCTCACGCTATCTACAGCCCAAGCACACTTCAATACAACCTAGACCGAACATGTATAAACGTCATCAGGGAGACCGTCCTCCAGAATGCCATTCGGGCTAATGTTGAACTGCATCTGACCATGACCATCAAAGTCAATAAATCCAATGTAGTCATGCATCTTCTTGTTGGTGTGGGCTCTGGTGGCCCAATCGTCTGCAATATCCTGAGCGAGGGTCTTGTACGCGTCCTGCTCTGGTACACCTTCAACGTTATACGCCACCCAGGATATCTTAGCCCCAGCCTTGGACACACGCTCTGTCTGAGATTCGCCCCGAGCTGCGGCAGGGAGGACGCTGAGGTATCCTGAACCGTCGTCGCGCTTGTGCATGTACATATCAATGTAAACGTCGTTCGCAGCGTCGTAGAGACCGAGAATATCAACGTCGTAGCCACCTTTTCCATCGCGACGCTGGTGAGGCGACATGGAAATCGACTCCACGGTGAGGCCCTTGGAGTAGATCTTGGCTTCCAGTGTTGAGACCAGAGTCGCTTTCTGATTGTCGGAAGCAGAGGCATCGACAGGCTTGCCAGGCAGAGGTTCTACTGGCTCGTCGCCATCCTCGCCCCCTTCTATCCAGCCATTGACAATGGCCAAGGTAATTCCAGAGGCCACAGCATTGCCAGCGTAGCGGCAGTCCAGCGTTTCCACTTTGAAAGCGCGGCACACGCTGTACGCAAAGATACCGCCGAGTCCCCCCTTCTCACCAATGGCGCGAACCTTGCCGCTGTACGCAGGGTACTCTTTCAGCAAAGACACGGTCTGCTCTAGCAGCCTGTTGCAGTCGATGGTAATAGTTTGGCGCTCCTGGAGGCCATTCAATTCGACCAAAGCTATATCTCGCGTCTCGGGTTCGTAGGATTGGCCCGCTACAGCTCCTCGAGTAAATTGGAGGAGAGCAGCGATAAGGGGGGGCGAGGCCTTGAATCGCATCTTCGGGGCTTATCGTAGTTGGGGTGATGAATTTCTTTTTTTCCCAGAGAGTATTGAGAAGAAGCCTGAGTGTAGTGGAGAAACGAGGAATGGATTACTTTATTCACCTATGGACCATGGTTAGGAATTAGGGGGAGGGCAGGCATCATAGTGGCCACTAGCCAGGTCCTGCGTCGCCATAGCCCATTTATCATCTGTGATCAAGGTTCGGGAAGAGAAATATGTTGGTATAGCGGACCGGGGCGTCGCGAATCGAGCTGAGATCAAGCATATTGGCTAGGAAAGAAGAAAGAGTGATGTTGTCGCTTTGATGCGAAGCGTCAAGGGTGCATGGGGAGGATGAAACTGATCAAAGTGGCGTGAATGAACTCTGTACATCCCAGTAATCCCTAATACATCAATCGATCAAAGCGATAATATATGGCCATCAGCCCAGGAAGTTAGCACAGAGAGGATAAGGAACAGGATCCAGTACAAGAGGAATAATCCTACACCAAATTGAGGCCAATGAGTCAACTCTGCAGCGTTTCACATGATGAAAGGTGAAGATCGAGCAGCGACAGGATGCTTAGCGTACAGCGCATATGATACAAATCTCTTGCAATGACTAGAAAGAGGCCTCAGCGACAGAGACCAATAGGGGGAAAACAAGTAAAAAAAATAAAAAATTAAAAGATTGGCGGAAATGTATTCTAATTCTTATTCCTTCGAGTTCTATCTGTAACCAGGGTATCCCGTCCAGTTTCGTAGGATATCGAAGGCGCAAGCGAATCCCTCGGACGCTAACACTCCATCCCTGTTCCCGGTAACCACTGAATAGTATCTTGCAACTCTGTCTTAGGATTCGCTATGGGAGTCGCAACAAGTTCAATTTCGCTAATCTTCCTTTACCAGAGCGTGAAGCCTTCGGAGATCCCGGCAAACCCTCCTTCTCAGGAAAGGCGGAAACAAAAAGAGACTTCTGGTTCTGATCAACCCAGATTTCCGGGCTGATCCTGGCACTTGCTCTTGGCTTCCAACTGCAGGAAGCCCGAAGATTCTGTTCGACAAAGTCAAGGATCAAGGTTGTGCTCCGTGCAAGGCGTTTGGACTACGGAGTAGAGCCAGCTGTGAACAGTGCATTATTAGGCACGTCCGTGTGTCCAGTCTATCTAGTTGTACATTGATTATTGTGGCATAATAACCAGCCGCAGTCGACACCACGTCGAGCCTTCAACACCGTTGAATATGAAGACATAAGCTTTTTGTATTCCTGACGGTGCCGATTGTGGTATTGTGATTATTTTTGTGTTGTTTCTAGCTTTCCTTATTTCGCAATGATGCCAACAGTCGTAGGTACCCTCCCAGACCAAGGAAAGAGATAAAACGCAAAGACAGAAGCGAAATATCCATAGAACTAACTAACAAACTAGGTTATGCAGGACTTCCAGCCTCGAGGTTACACCAGCCGCGGCGAAGCCAGTTCGTTACGCCATAGCTATATGTGCGCTTCTTCTCGGTGTTATCACTGTAGTCTCCGGCATTGCCATTGCCGCATTGGTCCTTGACCATTTCAATAGCATGGTCCAACGAGCCAGCATCGAACTGCGCGGAATCGTGCCATTGACAATAAAAGATGATGACATCGCCTTCCTTGAGCCAGATACTGTTGTCGCACTCCGAAGGCCAGCGTGCGCAGTCTTTTTTTTTTTTGGTGTTGCTGATTAGCCTAGTTGTCTCAAGATGTTGAAATCATATGAAAGGGGGGAAACTCGTCAAGGAAGATTGAGAGTCGAGTACATACAGTTCTTCAGCTTCCTAAGGCCGGCTTCCATTAGCTCAGGGCTGACGCCAATCTGGCTCCCATTGTCATCCTTATTGCAGCCAATGCCTTTGTAGTCGCGAGCCTCAAGATCCTGGACCAGTGGTTCGGCCGAGGCAGCAGCGACGAGAAGACTAAAGTTCAAAGCAGCGAGACGCATCCTGAAAAAGTAGAGAGATGAGCTCTGTTTTCTTTTTTGTACTCTTTTGTTCGTGAGTCTTGATATAAGTGTTACTTGTCAAGAAGAAAGGGGAGGGTGTCCTGTCCCGAATATTACAAAGTTCACAGCTCTGGGATGCAGAGGCCTTTATTTACATATACAAGTACATGCTTGGTGGGTGGCCGTAGCCATGTCCCGATATCCGCAGGGGTAGGTAGGTGTTTGTCTAAGACTGGGCTTAATGCGTACATATATATATCCTTCATCTGGCTCGACACCCCGGGCGTTTACGCAAAAACGCGAAACTCCGTTATACTTAATGGGAAAGGCACGAATTGGTCTTTCTTTTAGAGAAACTGGGCCCGTGGGCTATCCATGCGTACAATGCATATAATCCAGATACAACCAACCACAGCGCACAGCCCACGGAGTACTATGTATGTGGGCCCATGAAGCCGGACATGCCATGGCTCAACATACAGGGTCCATCCCGGCATGGTTTCGAAACACTGCCGTGAGCTGCCTCACAATTTAGGAGTTTGGCAGATTTTGGATGATGAAGGAAGGTACTGTCGTTCCGATGCCGGACACCCTTCGTAATATTCGGAAATGGCCGTGGTCGAACATTACATGTAGCTTGGAAGCGGATCCCCCTTGCAACAAGGTCAGGGACACTGAATCGAAACAAGACTAACTTTCACGTAAAGTAACTCCCGCCCACTTTACTTTGTCTTGTCAATATTGTGTAAATCCCTGGTATAGTAAGTTCAAATACTGCCAACGCTCTGAGCTGAAACTCAGCTTCATAAGTATTTGACCAACCATCCCTTCTCTTCCTTCCACCTAGGACCCGACTTCTACTTACATTCACCATCAACCGTTTCATCGACATGAAGGTCTTCCACATCATTGCCGCATGCTTTGCCCTTGCCGCCCAGGCGGTACCTATTGAGGAAGGGAAAGGAGTAATGGCGACTCAGGGGTCTCTCGTGGGAGGTGTGAGTAGAACTCTCAATCGGAACTTAGACACGGGTTACACAGGAGGATCTCTAAATCGCTAACTCTCCATGTCCTTAGAGGTGCGTTGATAGGGATACTTGTAGAATTTCCATCATTGTTGATCGCCGGTGGAGAAAAACGGAAGAGAGTTGCGACGCAGAAACCTTAGGCAACGTATGTAACCTGTCCCGGACTCCCAGGATCTGCAATCCATAGATCATGCTAACATTGAAAACAGTGCGTAGATGATTGCATGTATTCAATAAACACGGAAAAAGTAAAATGCTTATGAGTGAAGAAGGGGGGCAACGAAGCATACCTAGTGATTCCAGAATGAGATTTGGAAGCGAGTCATCACAATGACTTGGAAAGTTGCAAGGGCTTGAATGTGATATAGTACTTTCAAGTCTTACATAACTCAATTCAATACCTGAGTTTGATAATCTATACTAGGAAACCAAGGTTTGAGAAGCAGTTCGAAATTGACTTAATACGAATGATAAACCTTTGAGGGAACTGCAACACCTAACTCACAATTAAGACTGTAACTTCTGGCTAAGATACATTGTCAAGTATTCGATTTCGAAACACAATTTGCTTACTATAGCATTTACGAACAGACGGCTTTCAAAGGACATTTTCAAGCTGTTGACAAGGAAACCTGAGAAATATGGGCAATTTACTTTCCACGCCTCTCGCTCCGCTGGCTCTGTGTCTGAGCAAGCATCGAGGTAAAATTCCGATTGACAAAGAATTGCAAAGTGCATTTTAATTTACTACACACACGCACATACACGCGAGCATATATATTTACACGACGCGAAATATGCTGCTAGCCACACTCTGAACATTTATATGAATTATAGCAAACAGGTTGGTTCATTGACTTGCCTCGCTATATATACTATCAGCATAATCATAATCCTGCGAGAGTAGAGTAGGCAGATATAAAAAATATACATGAAGAGTAGCACATCTTCTTGTTTCATCACATTAGTATGATTTGCCAACAATGTAGGCTTCCTATTTTCAAGGGTAAACGTGGTGTTATCAATCATATAATAGTAGGTAGTATGTTGCCCTGCTCCGTCCCTAGACCCCATCTTTTCAAGCGATAGGGCGTACAACCGTCTGCGCCTAGAAGTCAGATCAACAGCGAAGCATGATTCTACATCTTGAAGGCGCCCCCCCCCCCCCCCCCCCCCCCTTCGTCCGTCCCCGAGAGAAAAAAACTATGGAAGTGTTGATATTAACATCCAGTTGGAACCAAAATCCCGGGCTTGCGGCTTGTACTTTGTTCGTCTTGGAGGTGTTGCAACTTGCAACACTGCTTGCTTGGATACCCTTTTCCATTGGATAGTATAGCAATTAGATAGTTAGGAAGCCAGGATACGTTAGACGGGAATATACAGTCGTGCATTCTTTGATCTACTAGCTCGAATGCAGTAGCACTTTTCGGTAGAATCCTTATGCCCTATTGATATCATATCCGGGACATATACTGATAGACGCTAACGATTGATCTGGGGTACATGTACATATGTACGTAACAAGTCAGCGATGCGAGTATCGCCCAACCAGGATTCGGACTCGCATTCGCATCTCGGAGTGTCGGCACGTCCCACATCATACTGTATACATGCACGATGCAACGTGGTGGATGTCAGCAACCCCAGCGTTCGGCAGGTAATGTTCATTTTGAACAAATTCTAACGGCTTAGGATGGCTGCTCGATATAAAGTTCGGCGTCTCGCAGCCGACGCCAAGTACGCGCTTGAAGGGCCTTTTCGTGAGCACTGTCAACCAAACGACCAGTCAAAGTCCCTTTTTAATGGAGGAAAAGACTTCCGAGGATGTCGATTCGAGACGCGAGGCACAAGCCACGTACAAAGATACGACCGTTCCCGTAGTCCGCTTCTGGATCCTCAGTGCAGGGTGAGTATTTTCCATCGTGATTGCCATTGACATTGTCAAACACCAAAAGTAGAAATGCTGAAAATCTCGCAGAGTTGGCCTGGGCCTTTTCCTCTCCATCATTGACACTTCCATCGTCGCCACAAGTATTTATAGCATAGGCGTCGACTTTGAAGATGTCCGCCGCGTCAATTGGGTTGCTCTGGCCTACACACTCGCCTATCTGGCTTGCGCTGTGATATTTGCCCGCGCCTCCGATGTTGTGGGCAGACGAAATGCTTTCGTCGCTGCTTATATGATTTTCTTTGCCTTCTCCCTAGGATGCGGCTTCGCCCAGAGCCTTGATCAGCTTATTGCATTCCGGACGTTGCAGGGCATAGGGGGATCCGGTAAGCGCTTACAGTACCATTGTCATCCCGCGCTGATGACAAGACCGGTGACTGTCTAACCATGTTACAGGTCTTTATTCTCTCACGATAATCATCTTGCCGGAGCTCTGCCCCCATCACCTGCGACAATACATTAGCAGCATCATAGGACTCATCATCGCTGCGTCGGGCGCCCTTGGGCCCGTGCTAGGTGGTATCCTGTCCCACTATGCTACCTGGAGATGGGTGTTTTGGATCAAGTGCGTCCCCGAACCAGAATGCTGATGCCCATAGTACGGGGAGAATGTTAACTGAGAGTCTATAGTGGACCTATCGGGTTTGTCTCCCTGGCCACCTTCATTCTCTCGTGGCCAAAGGCAGAACATCTACCTTCGATGATAAGACGGTCTTGGAAGGAATTCGACTACCTCGGCTCTATCCTCATCATCGCCGCGGCAGTCCTTGTCGTTTTTGCCTTCCAGAATGCGGGCGAGTCTCCGCGTGCTGGATGGGACACGGCTGTATTCATCGCGCCTCTAACCATAGGTCTGATCCTCTGGCTATGCCTCTTCGCTTGGGGATACTTTGCCTCCCGCAACTTCAAAGACCGCCTGGCTCTCGTCTTCCCCATCGATCTCTTCAGCAACCGAGCATACGCCGCCGCTGCCATTTCCACGTTATTCATCGGCTATCCGTACTTGATGATCTGCTACGCCTTCCCGCTGAGAGCCCAAATCACGGGTGACAAGAGCCCGCTGTCCGCGGGTCTCATGCTTCTACCCATGTTGGGCTCCGCGGCTGTGGGTAGCATCCTCTCCGGGGCCATCAGCAAGAAGAAGAACTACCTCTTTGAGACTATGCTGGCCGGTGCTTGTATGATGACTCTCGGGACGGGCCTACTCACAACCGTCCACGACACCCAAGACGACGCCAAGGCTCTGGGGTTTATTGTCTTTGCCGGTCTCGGGTTTGGCCTCAACACGGCGGCGGCAACGATGCTCACGTCCTTTGAAGTTCCTATAGTAGACTACGGTATGCCTTGCACCTGTTCTGCTTCGTCTCATGACTTCAGGCTAATCCAGTGCAGCGCCGGCCCAAGGAATTATAGCCCAGCTGAGAATCCTTGGGGGAAGCCTGGGTATCTCCACGTCAACCGTCTTCATGAACACAAAGTTCAGCGAGCTAGATTTCTTGACGCCGCAGCAGCAGGCCACGCTGGGTCACGGTAAAGACCTCTCCCTTGATCAGCAAGCCTCAGTTCGCCACGCATTTTCCGAGGCGTTCCACCAAGACATGGTCGCTGCAGTAGCGGTATCGGCAGCGGCAATCCTAGTGGTGCTCGGGGCGTATCGTCGCGAGCGTGTCCTCATCGCAGATCAGAACCAGGAGCGCATTAAGGAGGAGATGGCACGACGAGCTGCACTGCACAAGGATTAGACATAGTTTGTGCTTTAATCAACAAGTGAAAAGGCTATTGTAATGTACTCCTGTCCCGTACATACAAACAGAAGTAGAAATGTAAGTATGGTAATAAAATACAAATATGGCAGCAGGATGTGTACGGTTCTTACACAACGGCCTCCTCATATATAATCTCTCCCCTTCTTCTCGCACCACTCCCAAAACCTTGATGCGTACCCCAGCCCGTCTTCACTCTGTGGCTTCATTGCTTTAACAATGTCCTTCCTATACCAGTCCTCCTCTTTCCGAATTCTGCCAAATGGCTCAATGTATGTACCATTCTGCTCCGGCTCGCCAACTTCCTTGGCAAAAGCCGCAAACAACTCGGTATATGCGCCATACTTCGGCTCCTTGAGCACTAGTCGGTTGAGCAAGAAGTGCGTGACCGCCGGCAGCCCCTGGTACATGCCAGTGCGCAGATTCCCCGGGTTCAGCGCTACACTGACGAGACCTTCGTTCCCGTGCCGTCTCGCTGTCTCTTGAGCCAGCGCCCAGTTGCCAATTTTCGAAGTCCCATAGTTCTGGTTACCAGTCTCAACGCCGGTCTCCAAGATTGAAAAGTCGATTCCATTCTTGGGTGACTCAAAGTCCGCAGCAATGCTCGAAGTCCAGATGACTCGCACGTTGCCGGGCTCCGACAGCTTCAAGGCGGCACGAAGTTTTGGAAGGAGATGGTGTGTCAGAACAAGCGGAGCGACGCAGTTTATACCCACCATGGCCTCTATGTCCTGCGCGGTCCTAGCCGACTTGGGAAGTTGATGGGGTGCCATGCCAGCATTGTGGATGAGCAGGTCCAGTCTCTGCTCCAACGCATTGAACTTCTCCGCGGCGGCTTTGACAGAGGCCAAGTCTTGGAGATCTAGTTCGATATAGCGCAATATCCCGGGGGTTTTGAGCTCAGCTGCCTGCGACTCTTTGATTTTGGCGATGGCTTCTTTGGCGCGAGACTGGATTCCTGTCAGCTATAGTACGACAGAGTCATAGGCGGCGAGATAGGTTAGTGTAGCGTACGCACCTCTGATCTGGATGTCAAGTAGATGGTTGCTCCCGTCCTGTACAGCATCTTGCAAAGCTCAAATCCGATACCCCCGTTGCCTCCCGTCACCAAGAACACCTTGCCCGTCTGATCGACCAAGTCATTTTCCGTAAACGTTGGCGCGGGCGGATACCATTGATTGATAATCGTGCGAAAGGCCATTGTCGAGAAAGTGTGGCCCCAAATGGAAAAATAATACTGTGCTGGTGAAGAATGGTGTTGGTCGTCGATGTTTGCGGTTTTGCAGGTTTATGTAGGTTTATGGAGGGCGAAACACTGGAATCATCTTTACTACCGAGACTTGATGTCAAGCAGAGCCATCCAGGGCGTATAGTCATATTTATACCTTATTTCTAGTTGTTGTCATTCCTTGTGGTCTTTCTTCAAACTGCCGCTACTTCTCTAGAAGTAATGGGCGGATTTCCGCCGGATCGCGTGCGGAGCGGATCGTATATAAGCCAACACTACGGACTTCCGCACGAACCAAAAATTTCTAGCCCCTTACAAGACCCAAGGTTCACAGGAAAAGTCGGATTCCGCAATTCGAAACATTGGGTGAGGTGCCTCGCACACTAGTTTCGACCACTTATCCTGTCATTTGATTTGAAAATGATGGAAAAAAAAAAAAAGAAAGAAAGAAAGGGCCCACTGACAACGAGCGGAGAGAGCTAACAGCCGTGGGGAGACCTGGGCAAATGTGAGGAAGTAGAAGGTCTTGCGTGAAGAGTCTGGAATTTGTGCTGAACTTTGTGCTATAAACATGCTTATGATACAAAGCGTAGATATATCCCTCCTTCCACCCTTGTTCCCCATCAAGTCATTCATACGTAAAGAGGACTTCCCCCGGCTTGCCCCGATACGAAAAGGCCATAGCCTCCCGCTGCAGCTCAACCCCGTCCTCCATTATATACGTCGTCTTCTCCCCAGACCAGTAGTACTTGACCCGATACTCCGCGGGAGGCAGCGTCCAGGACACGGGCTGCAGCAGGTTCCCCTTGTCGTCAAACACCGTCCCGTGCTCGTACTCTATGAGCTGCTTCGAGACGAGCAGTATGTCGTCCCTGCTCCACAGACACTCCCGGGACGGCATGAGATCCGGCAGGTTCCGCCAGATGCTGAGGCGAATGTCAATCTGGCGGCACTTGAACAGGACAAAGGCCGATATGGGCGTAAACGCCACGTCAAAGACAAACTTGGGCGGGCGGCTACGGTCCCCGGCCGTCGGCTGGCTCCGTAGGAACGTGGCCAGCTTGTCAAAGAGGTCGGCCATTCTGGCAAAGGCGGGGATGTGCTTGTCGTAGTTCATCTCGTCAAAGTCGACGGCGTTGTCGAGGATGATCCGGCAGGCTTCGTAGCGCACCTCCAGCGAGTGGCCGGACATGACCAGACGTTGTCGGTCGTGGTGTTTCTTGCCCTTGCCCGCGGCTCGGAGGGAGGCCTCGAGGCGGGACCGCAGACTCACAAACAGCCTGTGCCAGTCGTCCAGCAGGCGTTCTATGGCCTCGCTCTCCTCGTACATCCACGTCTTGGACAAGTTGAGCCGCTGCTCGGCGTCTGCGTTGCGGAACTTGTCGCTGTGCCGGGTGAGGCGGAGGCAGCGGCTGAAAATCTCATTCATCCCGTCCCACGCATCGTCGACCGAGTGGAAGACCTCCTTGGGCGGCAGCAACAGCGCGTCGAGGTCGGGAATGTCATCGTCCTGGGTGGCAAAGTAAAAGGGAAACGAGCTCAGGTGCCTAAAGACGGGCAGAATGTAATCCCCTATCCAGGCGTAGGTCGACTTGCAATTCTGCAGGATCAGGGCGCCGTGCTTAAAGTGCCGCATGGCCACATGCCGGTTGAGCTGCATAAACTCGATGCAGATAAAGAGGACGCAGACGAGCAGGACGACGGGCTGCTGGCGCCGGGCGTCCAGCGCCTTGAGCTCGCGTATGGCGGCATTGTAGTGCCTGATGGTCCCCAGCGAGGACGGGGTGATGCCCTTGCCGCCCTCGCTTCGGCCGACCGGGTTCGGGTTCTCCTGGATGCCCTGGTACAGCAGGCTGATGGCAATGACCGAGTGGCGAGCCGCGGGCTCAAACTCGCAAAACTGAGGGACCAGGCGCGTCCAGAAGAAGGAGTTGGTGTCAGTGCTCATGTACTGGGCGGCAATCTCGCAAAAGTACTGCAGCGCGTGAACCTCGACCGCATCGCCGGTAGCGAGACGGCTGTGCGTGGGATGAGAGGTGATCCGCACGCCATAGGGCTCGGAAGAACAAGAAGAAGACGACGAAGATGATGATGTAGTAGTATTTGCGGTAGTAGTAGTGCCCGCAGCATCACATATGTAGGAGGAAATCACTTCGGCCTCTGCCGAGCCGTAACCGTCACATTGGCGGCCCGTCTTGGTGCAGCGGTTGCACCGGGGCTTCGACTCGTCGCATTTGACCTTGCGGATTCTCCAATGACCATGTTAGAAAAAACCTAGAACAAAAAAACGATAGAGAGAGACATGTGCCCGGTACACCAGCATCGGGACTGCATGGTCGTACATGCATAGTGGTGTGTGGTGTGTGGTGTTACCCATTGTGCTGGGAGAGGGAGGGGGGGGAGTTTCTTTTTTCAATAAGAAGAAGAAAAGAAAACTTACTTGCAGGTCAGACATCCAGTCCGGACCTTCTTATTGCCTTTCCTAGCCATGTTACGCCGTCTCGGCCAATGAACCCTTGGGGCGGCGACCGCTTTCGTGGGCCCCTGAGACGACAAGGCACACGGGAGCAGACGAGACGAGATGAGACGACACGGTACTTGCGCGGTACTGTACGGTATGGTACAACGTACGGCACGGTAGGGTATGGTCTCGGTACGGGGAGCGATTGGAGAAGCCTTGCCATGCAACGTGGTGGTGGAACAAAAAAAAAAAAGATGTAGCTTCGGATTTCTCAGTCTCGGACTCTATGCAAACAACGCTCGCACAATGAGAAAGCGAAAGCGATGGATATATGTTTCTTTTTCTCCCTCCCCCCCCCCCGTCTCACGGTCTCACCCAGCGCGTCTTACGTCAAAACGCTGGATCTGATCTGCTCATGGCCAACCAAGATAGTCGTCCGGGGGTGTCCGGTAGTTGGTCAGACGCTCGACCAAAGCATTGAAATGTAAGGGGTGGAAAACCCAAAGGGCAATTCGAAATTCACAGCCTTGTGGGATGACGGCAGTGCGAGGTCAGTCCGAGCCGGTCAATGCAGCGGAGTTGAGCCGTTTTTTTCGGAGTAGACTAGTACATTTGCGCACATAGTACGGAGTACTGTCACTTAGTGGGTAGTGGAAGAATACTAATAGAAGATGGGGCTGACTGGGCGGAGATTGAAACCCCTGCCGTCTTGCCGCAGGAGTTGTCTGTCAGGCTCCTTTATCTGTGCTTGTTGACGGAGTATGAAGTGTGTATTCGTAGACTAGACTACAAGTGTTAAGGTCTAGTCCGCACATGGCAGATAGGAAAGATTTCGCGCCAGGCCTCTAGCACGAGAGCGGAGAAAACCCACTTCTTTACCCCTGTGGGCGCGTCTGGATGGGGTCTCCTCCAGGCTGCTAGGTGCATTAGATATACTTACTGTACTACGTTCAGTACTATACTAATCAGTAGTCATGTCGGGAAATATAGGACTTGAACAGATATAAGGTTTCGAATATCATGTATGGAGTTCCAAGAATAGCACATGCATTGGTCAGGAGCATGTAAGCGCAACATCATCAGCCATGCCCTCTTCAAGTGGTCAAGTACTGCCTCCCCCCGGCCCCTGAGCTTATATCTTCATCGGCATCCATCGCGCCAAACAGCTAGCAAAGTAAGCATCAGTGGGTCCCATGTGTAACTAAACTAGTCTAGGACTAGGACTAGGACTAGGAGAGTACAGATCGTGGGACTAGGCCAAAACTACTCCGTAGAGCAACAATATATGTAAGACAAAATGGTCCGCGGAACATGTCGCTTAACGATATGAGCAGTCCCGAGTGCTCTCGGAGATGCGGAGCTGCTGTACCATCCCCATAAATACCAAGCTGAACCGCCGTCATGCCGCTGACCATGATCGCCCGTGCCTGCATGCCCGCGGAACCAAGCGCCGAAAACGGCAACATTCCACGCCATATGGAAATAGCCGGCTAACGATGCTCTCATGCGCGCTTGATTCGAGCCAGCCTTAACTACCACAGCCGAACGGCCGTCATGCCGTGCCGCTAACCATGATCGCCCCGTCCCTGCATTGCCCGCGGAACGAGGCGCCCGAAAAGGGCAGCATTTCGCGCCACGTGAAAATAGACGCGGCCGACGATGCTCTCATGTCGTCTTGATACGGGCTGATCTTGCTAACCTTCCTGTTCTTACTGACCTGGCCCTATTTTTTCATCCTGCTCAACATGATGTCGGCCGTCGCAAAAAACGACAGCGGCAGCCACACCGGCGACGATGGCCAGCGCCTAGGAATTATCGCCCGCAATTCCCATCAAATTGGAGAGTCGGAGACTATTCTAGTCCACGAGTCCGTATACGTTCTGGGATGACTCTCTCTCGTATAACCCCCAAAAAAAGACTTTCGCCATATCGTGGAGGGAATCCTGCTCGCCTGATAAGCAAAGCTGCGTCATTCTTGTGGTTCTTCTTCTCTCTTTTCCTCTTAGAGGAAGATCAAACTTAGGGCTCAAGTCATACTGTTTCATGAGGATAGACCTCAGACCAGAATACAAGCTGGGCGCGTGTAGCCTGGTTCCGACACGAGACGAATCCGCACTGACTCAAATGGGGCGAAGCGCAATGTTGCTGGAGAATATCGGCCGCCGCCGGCGAGGAGAGATAATAATAATCATTTCATCTCTATTACTTTTGACATTCTGAAAATGCGCCCAAAAGGGGCGAAGCGCAATGTCGCCGAAGAATATCGGTCGCAGCCGGTGAGGAGAGATAGACGGCGTTCCCAGGTGCTGCTCAAAGCGGTCGAGTGGCCGAGCGTGTACCGGTATAGCTGGATCTGCGTTTTGACGCTGTCGAGGTCTTATCTGTCAGCAATTCCTGCAAGACCCGATAACAGGGACTCACACTGCGCTGGAGGGTGAAGCCCAAGGACTCAATCTCCCATGGACAAGTCGCGAGACCAGATGACTAGAAGCGCGAAAGGGCACCTTCTGATCTTCTGCTATAGAAAGTAGGAGAGGACCAAACGTACACATCTACTGATGTCAGAACAGCATGGGTGAGATAGCAGTAAAAGAGCCACCTGCTACGCTGTGTCTCGCACATCGAGATACTATGTCCCTGTCTCGATGCTTCAAATGGGCAGCCGGCGCCTGACCCCGACACCAGACCGAACTTTTCCTGGGAACATCCATGGTCGCCGACTGTATAGAACTGGACTGAACGCGCGATGACTCGATAGCTTCTTGCTGACAATCTCGCGCGTGAATCCACCAGCGGTAGGAGGATAGCAGCAGCCACAGTCGGCGATAACAACCATGAAAGAAATGGAAAGGGGAAAGAGGGAGAAGGGGGAGAAGGGGGGAAGAAGCCTTAGAGCCGCCACCAGCGTCTCGAGCTTTGGGACTTCAAATCATCCAATTGGCCCGAGAGCTCCCGTCGCTTCTGTTCGCTGATGCTGGTCCCCGCCGCGTCCAGGACCTTGAGGTGCTCCTGTTTGAGCTCCGAGAACCTGTCGTCCAGCTCCTTGTGCCACGGGTATAGCACAAAGACTTGAAATCCCAACGCACTGCTCGCCACCAGAAAGTTGGTTACGGAAATGGCTCGAGTGACTATCATTGCGACTTGCGGCGAAGGGACGTCGATGAGGGTCAAGGTCCGAGAGGTGTTTGATATGCAGTCAATTTGCAGGAAGAGCAATAAAATCAGGTCGTGGGTCTTGATTGTGTCTTCGGGCTGCTTCTGAGGGGCTATGAGCGAGGAAAGACAGAAAGGAAAGAAGAAGAGAAAGGAGGAGAAGAATAAAGTTGGGTATCCGGCCGTTGTCCTAGTTAAACGTCTCAAAACGCCATGGTCCACCCCACGCCAACGAACGTTCAATGGCTGCATGAAAAGCCAAGAAAACACAATGCTATAGCACTAGATCCAATCATTCCGATGCTTTTCCTCCGGCTGAGATGGACAGCGCTGAGATGCCGCTGTGCTGTTTTTGTGTCACTTAACGCAAAGTTGCAAGGTAGTGGCTGAAAAATCAGGCCACTTTCATGAGCTTTAGCTGTTAGTGGAGAGACGTGTTTCCTCTCCGACTTTTTCATGTGGTACTGACAGCTCAAATTCCACTCTAGATACTCGGAGATCTATTCCTAAAGAACCATTATAGGAATAGTGGCAGTTGTCAAAATGGGGAATCAATTCCCAATGGGGCATTATAGGGATAGCGTGAGTTGTTAAAAAAACGGGGATTTGGGACTCGTCGGACCTCTCCGTTCCCAGTGGGACCATGGACATCAGGGCCGCTGTTGTACAGGCTGTCTTCCGAATTGTCTTCCTGGAAATCGTGAATGGGTATAACCTTATAACCTTCCAGAAATGGACTCGATGGCCAATTGACTATGCTCAAATATCTGTACAGTTGTAGTGGCCGCCAGCTAGGTGGACTCACCTTGGAACCAACCTTTGATCCGTTAACAAGCTGACCAACATCTGCTCCTGTCTAGAGACAACGGCAAACGTCAAGTGCACTGGATTTTTGCGTAAAGATAACTACATGTTACAAGATATGGTCTTTTATGCAGGTAGCAGACAACTAATAACTGAAGGGGAATAGTTGATAGTCTCGATAATCAAATGAAAGTGAGTAGCAAAGCAAGTCACAATGGCCACTCCTAAGTCAAAAAGGACCAGTACAATGTGAAAATAAATTCTTAATATCAATCATATCTTAAAGAAACTATAATCAGCGATTTATTGCTAGTAATTCTTGAAATGATTCCACAGACTACTCTTCCAGTCCAGCCTTGCAGCCCATTCTGCAGTCTAGGGTATTTGCTGGGAGGTGGATGCTGTGGATGGATCAGTAGCTAGGCCTACACTTCTTGGTCACCATGACCGCAAGGAATAAGAACATGTTGACAATGACTTACATTGAATTCCATTACGCCCCCATGCCAACTGAAAAAAAAAAAAAATAACTACCTTGTGTTGGTGATAGATGATGCTCTACGCCGGCCGCCTTACCACTAACCCTACGCGAAAGGTATCTAACCCTAAGCAGTGGAACATCCTCCACTGGCTACCAGCCTACCAACGCCGGAGAGAACTCTCCGGCGCAGCAGCGGCCTTGTCAACGACGTCATGAACGCGACACGCCTGCATCACTTACCCAGCATGAACGCCTGCTTCATAGTTTGCTTCATGGTTTCGCAAACCTAATAGTCGTGCTCATCGTCATCAGCATCACTATCAACGTCGCAGGACTTCCATCTCTCTTCATCAACCCAGCCCATGCTAAAGATACGGGACAACAATCATCATCATGCTGTCCTGCCTGGGCTTCGGCAAGCGCAGCGATGACGCCGAGCGCGAGCCATTGCTGCCGCGCTACAACGACGACACGGCCCTCCAGGCGCGTCTCCACGAGAAACTGCACACCTATCAGATGCTCCGCGCCATGTCCCAGGGCTATCTCCCATCCAATGAGCAGACCATCATCCACCTGCGGAGCCTGCTATCCGCCGATGTGCTGAACCCTGAGACCCAAGACCTCAGCGATTCGGGTCGAGCGCTCGTCCGCACCGTCAGGCTCTGGTTGCAGCAGTTCATCACCCTCCTGGAGCACAAGAACTCAAAAGATCAGATCCAGGACTTCTTGTGGTATCTGCTCAAGGCGCGTCTTCATGTGGACACGGCCGACATTAGTGCTCGAGCCTCGAGGGCCAAGATCAAGGCCCGGTCGGCAGCCGCCTACCAAAGCCTGCGCACCGTCGGTTCCCTGCTCCTCACCAACTCTGACTTTCGCATCTTTCTTTCCGATCTTGAGACTGTCTCCAAGGAAGTATTCCGGGACTCGGCCTTTAGCATCGCCGAGGCGTCTAAAGAGGCCGGGAAGCGCCTCGACCCCGCGGATGGTGAGCAGCAAGCGCTCACCGCACAGGATGACTCCAAGTCCGTCCCTTCCAACGAAGAACTTGGCGCAGAAGTCGAGAACGTCGCCAAGATTGTCACCAAAGGCGCTTCCGAGGTTGCGCAGGATGCGGAGAGCAGCGTGATTGAGCACACTTCGGGTGCTGAGCGGGAAGCGCTCACCCACCGCCTGAAGCAGGCCGTTCTCCATCTTCGAAAGCGGCCAGATTACACCGACTCTGTTTCTACGCTTTCTCTGCTACTCAAGCGGCTGCTGATTACTTATTCACATGCCGCAGTGGATGCTGCGGATGCTTTGGAGGATGATGTCGACACGAACCCGGAGGCTGATCAGGCCCTCCACAACTTTTGGCTCCTGTTGACATCCATTGGAAATCCTAAAGAGTGGAAAGAGGTGGAAGACTCGTTCAGAGCCGTTGTGGAAGCTGGCAAGAGTGACCCCAACTTTGATGAGCTAGTCAATCATCTGTCTCAGCTTGTACAAGACATGCTTGCCAATCCGGACTTTTTCGACAACATTGATGAGCGCGTGGAAGAATTGCGAACAAAGTATCGAAAACTCTCGTCAGAGTCATCCACCAAGGAAGAGTTGGAGACACTACTATCGCGCGTTCATGTGGCCTTCCGGTCGGTGCTACGAGACCAAGACATCCACAAGCTCAAGCGGACGACCTTGCGCATTCTGCAGATCTTGTCTCCGACAGGAAGCTACACCAATGGTGAGCTTCTCAACGACTCGATCAACGTCTTCGCGCCCATGGCCATCCAGGCTATTCAGTACTTCCCGATTCCCCGGCTGGAAGTGGCCACGCCCGCTATTGACATCTTGCTTGAGAACTTGATTTTAGAGCCGGGCAAGACTGTTAACCACAGTTCATTCCTTCCCTTCAAGCTGAATGTGTCCACACATAATGATGTCGAGGTTCGCAAAGCGCGCTTCGGCACCTCGTCCACGTTGACGTCCCTAGTCACCGTCAAGCTGTCAGGAATGTCCATCGCGGCAGATGACCTGGGCTACTGGTTGCGATTGCACTCTGGCATCCTGCGCATGGTCGACGAGGGCATCGCTGGCTTCCACCTCGACAAACGCGGGCTCGACATTTCCCTAGACCTAGAGATTGGGCGAGATCGCATGGACAAGATTGTGTCGCTACGAAACGTGAATGTCAAAATCCATCATCTCAACTACAGCCTCAGCAAGTCCAAATTTGCCTGCATAGCCTGGCTATTAAAGCCACTGGTCCGGCCAATCGTTCGCAAGGCGCTCGAGATCAAGATTGCCGCGGCCATTGCGGAGGGACTACACACACTTAACCGGGAGCTTCTCTACGCCAGGGAGCGTCTCCGCGCCACAAGGATTGCCAGCCCGGACGATCTCTGGACATTTGTAAAGGCGGTGGCGGCGCGATTGGTGCCAGCCCCCGACCCAGACCTGGAGACAAGAGTGGGTGTGAAGCCGGCGGGCTCCGGTGTGTTCCACGGTCGCTACGCACCCGGCAGTTTGGTCAGGCTGTGGGAGGAGGAAGGGCGTTCCGCGGAGCAGCGAGTGTACGAGTACGAGCGAGGAGGGTGGCGCAACAAAATCTTTGATGTGACGACCACGCGTGTATGATTCTGCAGCACTAAGGGTAGCACTACTTACTTACTTTACAAGGGGCGGGGAGGCGTTGGTTCACGGTTGGGTTGGGACTCTATTACTTATTATTTTCATACAATACACGGAGCGATCCGCCATTCCTTTCATGCTACCGCCATCCGCATTGGTCTTCCACACCCATCACACACAGTCATGCTAGCTACCCTTTGTCGTCTACCAATGGTCGAGGGCTATTTCCTCCGCACGGAGTACTCCGGTGGGGGAGACCAATATGCGTACCAGTAGTGCACAAGTACACATGTAATTATACGAAGAAGCTGGGGGTTTTACCCATGCGCATCAACAATTCTCGCGAGACCAGTGGGCGCTCTTCGTACCGACTCTCGCCCATTGGGCAGATGGGTTACGGCGGGATGCTCCCCTTGTCTGTCCTTGACCCCCCTTCTCCATCTCCCAGAATCGTACTAACTTCCGTTTGGGCCGCTGGTGGCTTTTTCTGCCAACCAAGATTCTAGCCCTTCCCCCCCCTTCCCCCCCATTCTCCTCCTTTCCCCGTGCCCATCAACCCCGGTCTCGTCTCACCTGAACATGCGCGCTTCGTGCAGTCGTCCGAGAAGCAAGTCGCAGCGGGGTGCATGCCGGACGTGCCGCAGCGCGAAAAGAAAGAAAAAAAAACACACGAAAATTGGGCGGGGAAAAATTTTCGCCCGCCTTTCCTCTACGAATATCTTCACGCTTGCTTTGTTTTGAAGAAGAAGCTTTTCACGATGTCGACGTTGGCTGCTTTATAAAAAGAGAAAGAGAAACAAGAAGGGGCCCCGCAAGGCCCGACCCGCTCTTGGTCTCCGTATGAGGGAGATTTGCGCCGGTCGGTGGAGATTGGGGCCGCAGATCATCTGGAGAACTGGGTGACGGGAATGGAATTGGGAAAGAAAAAAAGGTGTCATAGCGTTTCTTTTACGGAGTAGCTCTGCATTAGTAGTGAATCCATGCTTCCTTTCTCTACTCCGTAGCTAGCTCTGTCTCTCTCGCTCTCTCTCTCAGTCTCTCTCAGTCTCTCTCCCGTGATCTGGCCGGCAAGCTGCTACTGCTGCGGCGCTTGCAACATGGGGTGAGCCTAAGGTAACCGAGATCAAGGTAGCTGCATGTTAGACCGACGGAGATTTGCTACTACTCTACAGATACAACTACGGGGTACATATACTACTACAACGTACATGCACTAATCAGGTACCCAAGGGGTGGTAGGATAGGTAGGCTTTCTGACACGTAGAGGGAAAGTGTCGGGTAAAGTCGACAGCGATGCCAACGAATTGCGATGGACACCACCTTGGCCTTTACCTGTCGTATCGTATCGTACGTACCCTTTCGAAGAACCTCGTGAGCGAGACAGAGGGACCTCTAACTATTACCTGGGGTAAAGAGAAGACAAAAAAAGAAAAAGGAACGACAACCCACGTTACTCTACTAGATCGGCATAGCATATACCACCCCTGCGGGTCTCGAAGCTCACACCGTGTTGAAGAGAGATGTAGCGCGAAAGAGGGAGGGAGGGACTCGAGGGAGGAGGGAGGGAAAGATGGGAAAACAGGGGTTACGATGGGGCATGGGGCATGGGGCAGCAGGGGACATGGGGCGTGATGGGTGGTCGCAAAGTGCGGAGCTGAGCCAGCTGACTGGGAAGTTGGATCCCTTTTCTTTTCCCCGCCCCTAAGAACCCGAGAGCTACCACTGCCACTACCACTGCCACTGCCACTGCAAAAGGCACCGACCGAGCTTGGCTCATAAGGTGGCGGCGGCCTTTGCGAGAACGACACCTATACACTCTTACATATACACACATACACACGCCCCGTCTTTACTTCGAACTCGTACTTTACTCCTTTGCTTTAATATCCCGCAGGGGCAGCCTTTCCCTTCTGCTCTCGAGCCTGACTCTTCAACAGACTGGCTCCTTTGGACGGACACGTCGATCTACGTTTTGATATATACGTGTGTGTGTATGTGTGTTTGATATCAACGAGCTTCAAGACTGTCCTACTGTATTATTGAAGAGGTCATATCCTGCATATTCTTACATACTACTTCACTCCGTTCAAAAGTTCGTCGAGTTCTGGCGGATCCTACCACTTACCAAGCTCACACCAAGCTCGGCGCTGGCTTCTCTTTTTCTGCATGGAGATTCAAAGAACAAGGCATCCCCACAAGAGCATGAGAATCTGGCACGGCTGACCGGGTACGCGGAGTTTTCCACCCACCCGCTCCGACATCCAACCCTTTCTACCCAAAGGTGCCATATATAATGGACGTCGAGGTCCGGCCAAGGTCTCAGGTCTCTCTCGGATATCTCCCTGCTTGGTCTTCAAAAGATGGCAGTGGAAGTGACAGGGTCACCGTGCGTGGCTCTTCATTGTCCGCCACACCACGAAGCGCCGTCGCCTTTGATGGTCTGAGTCTTGTCGACGCGGTGGTATGGGATCTTGACGATAGTTCCGGCGAGGGGTCGCCAGGCACCACCTCCTCCCCCTCCTCGTCGTCATCGACGCCAAGCGTCGAGACACTGGGCTTCACATTCTCGCCAGCCACCAAGGAGGGAGGCTTCGATTTCCCCGTCAAGCAGCCCAATGCCGCCGACCCTTCCCAGCGCGCCGACAAGCGCTGCCGCCACCGCCTAGACGTCGACGGTCCCAACACGTCGGACCTGAGCTGCAAGAAACGCCGGCTGCGCTTCCACCTCATCACCAGCCGGCTCTCTCAGCCCTACTCGCAGCCGGCGACGCACATCCTCAACCGGGAGGGCATGAAGTCCGGCGACAGGAGGTTCGCCAAAATTGCAACGTCGCTGGATGTGGCTAGGCGGTTGACGCACCTGCAGGCCACGTCGTTCCTGAGGTTCTCCGTCATGAATCGTCTGAGACGGAGGCTTGGGCTCGGCCACCCGGGTGAGAGATACGGACAAGACGACAGGGCAGAGCGAGGTCACAGAGAGACAGTGTACTACTCAGCGTCATCATCGTCTACTAAAAATGCATGGGATCCACAAAGTCTCCCGGCCGCTTCCAAGGGCCAGTATCTACGAGTATCCCGGGATCCGTTGGCCGAGCCGTCCGCTGCGTCTGGGTCAACTGCATCAAGGATCGGATCCAAGATGCAAAACTGCTGGCTGTCGCAACCGGCAGCCTTACCGGTACCGCCGGAAGATCTCGCTGCCGCCAAGAAGCGAACGACTTCGCGAATACATCCCATCCGCTCACCGGAGATGCGGCCGGATCCGGGTGCCCATGAGGAGCTGGAGGAGGACTCTTTTGCGCATCTCCACATAGAGGATGATGATGATGATGACGATGAAGAAGGAGGGTGTGCTGGCGGTGGTGTTCATGGTAATGCTGATCATGTCTACTCGGATTTCAGCGTCATATTCGGGGGCAGCCCCCCGCAGGAAGAGAACCACTCCTACGAAGAATATCTCGACGAGCTTGATGGTATCACATGGGTATCACTCTAAAACTGGTGTGTGGATGAAGTCTACTGCTAGCCTACACAGCAAAGTGTACGTCCGAGAAGGAGTGGCTTTACCTTGGTTCAGAGGGGGGCGTTCATCGTTTCATCGTTCAGTGCAGGGTGCGGTGGTACGGGAAACTTAGGGTGTTGAGACATATTCCGCCCTATGAATCACAGTTATATATTAAATAATAAATAAAAATATCATTCTACCACGTGGCTCAGTCTTGTAAGACTTCTAGATCCTACGAGCGAGACTGGAGGGACATCATCTCATTGAAGCTTAGACGCCCTATCTTTGGCAATGTCGCACATGGCCTGTTCGATGTTAGTTGGTTCGGGTCGACTTTTTACTCAGTTACCGCACGTCAGACTCAAACAATGAGGTCGAGATGGCTCACCTGGAGTGCTTCATCGACCTCCTTCGAATAGTCTTCGCGGGCGATTCTAGCCCTCATGACATCCATGATTTCAGGGCGCCCTCGTCCGTTTACAAAGACCACAAAGCGCAGTCCCGGGAAGGTGTCTTCATACTGACGATTCAGCTGCGCCAGCTGCTCCTCCTGGGCGGTGGTCGAGTTCTTCTGAAGATTGGCCTGCTCGGCAACAGAATGCTGAGATTCAATCTTCTTCTCACCAAGACGTGGATGAGAGCCGAGGACAGACAAGAGCGAAGGGTCGATGGAGGAGCTCGACCCAGAGGAGACCAGAGAGCGCAGCTGGATGTGGCAAGAATCAATCAGATGTGGCCAGGAAGTGTAAGCTCCAGTCTTGATGATTGGGAGCAGTGTCTCGTGAATAGCAGGACTGGGCTCAAACAATGCATCGAGAACTTCTAGCTGCACATCATCCGAAGATGTGTGGAGTTCTTGTACCGGGGGCAGTTTAGAGAGAGTCATGGCTCGGGTGATTGAGGATAGGAAGACGAGGAACTGAGATTTGCGTTAAGGGTAGGGAGCGACTGTTCTGGATCACCGGAATAAATTCACATGATAATTTTTGAGAAAACTCATTGCCCTTACACTCCTAGCACCGATACAAATGAACCAAATCTACCTCACCCAGGCAAGGTCGCTTGAAGATGACGGTGTTGGCCGCCAGCGACGGAGGCTGCCGCGCGGGAATCTTGGGTCCGCCGATAAAGCTGCTTATCACCTCGTGACCACGGCGCTGGATGCAGGTGGCCCGTGCACCAGGCAAAACTTCCAGGCGCAGCCTCACGATAGCTTGCCTGGGACTTTTGTTGGTCAATCAGTACGCGATTGTTTACGCCAACGTCCGGGAATCCAATCAAGATGCTTTGCGGAAGTAAGTCCCGAAATCAGAGAGTAGTTTTTTCGCATTTGTGAGGTGGTGATTGACGAGTATCGCAGTCTCCGGAGAAGCTCCCCAAGAGCCCGTGGTGTCGAAAAAATCCGGTACGCAAACCAAAGTTTCCGGCGCGATTGCCAACGTCGAGCTAACTGTCGCAGGTGTCGTGTACGAGAAGCGCCTCATCGAGCAGTACATCAATGAAAACTCTGTCGAACCGGGCTCCGATGAGCCGCTGACCGCCGATGATCTCCTCCCTCTCCAGTCCTCTCGCATCGTGCGACCGCGCCCGCCGACGCTGACTTCGATCCCGGCGCTGCTCGCCACCTTCCAGAACGAATGGGACGCCCTCGCGCTGGAGACGTACAACCTCAAGGAGCAGCTTTCGAGGACAAGGGAAGAGCTGGCGACCGCCCTGTACCAGCACGATGCGGCGGTTCGCGTGATTGCGCGCCTGAGCAAAGAGAGGGACGATGCGCGGGAGGCATTGAGCAGAGTCACAGTCACGGACGGGGCGACAAATGGTGATGCCATGGCCGTGGACAGTGTGGAGAGCCTGACAAAGGAGTTCGCGGCTGTCGTCGATGAGACACATTCTAGGTACGTTGGGTTGTTTGCGCCCCGCTCACTATGATCCGTACTAACGACATATTATTAGCCTGTCCAAGGGTCGTCGGCGAAGGGCTGTTCCCGATGGTTGGGTCACGGCTGAGGAGCTATCTTCGTTCGAGGCGGCGGCGACCAATTCTCTTCCGGTCCCTCAAACAACTTCGCTCGACGTGGATGGCACAACCGCCGCTGTGGGAGGTCTGCAAGGTTCATCCGCTACCTATCTGATCGAGACCGACACGTTGGAGCGTGAAATCTCTGTGGAGGATCCTGTGACAGATTCCATTTACGCAGGGTCAAAGGTTGCTTTCGCGACAAGCCGGGGATCTGTCAAGGTATACCAAGGAGAGGACCAGGTCGCCGACGTGACGGAGCACGCAGGTGCCGCAACCGCCCTCAGCGTACATCCCGGAGGTCAAATCCTGGCTTCCGTTGGCTCGGACAAGAGCATCGTGTTCTACGAGCTCGCTTCGATGCGACGCATTGCCCGCGCCTACACCGACTCTGGTGAGTACAATCTTCCCCGTACAAATGTTATTTTATTTTGCTAATCATCTCAGCCCTCACTACGTGCGCTTTCCATCCTGATGGTCACCTTATTGCCGCGGGAACAGTATCAGGAAAGATCAAGCTCTTCATGACGACGACGCTCGAGCAGGCTGCCGAATTCGACATTGGCGCACCACTGCAGGCGCTTACCTTCTCCGAGAACGGATTCTGGCTGGCAGGATCAGCCAAGGGTCAGACGACGGTCACCGTCTTTGATCTTCGCAAGGAGGGCGCCAACGCTACGGCCAAGGTTCTTGAGACAGGCGGACCCGTGCAATCGCTGTCTTGGGACTACACAGGGCAGTTCCTGGCAACCGGAGGTCCCACCGGCGTGACTGTACAGCAGTACGCCAAATCCAGCAAGGCTTGGAGCGAGCCGTTCCGTGGCTCCGTGCCTTCGGTTTCCCTCCGATGGGGCCAGTCAGGGCGGAAGTTGGTGTCAGTTAATGGCGAGGGCGTTGTGACAGTTTTTGGGATGAAGGCCTAATGAGCTTGGGACGGGGTTGAGGCATGCAAGCAATGCAAAGGTGAATAGACATGTACTTTGTTTTTGATAGTTTGTACTACAATTTGCCATATGAAGCTGGTCAAAAAGTCATGAAGACGCTTGACTGTGGAATTTCAACGAAGCATTCCGCCTCGCTACCCCCGATTGCACATTGTTCATTCCGGTGAATACTGGTGTGCCCGTCCGTTGGTGATTGCGTGTTTGTCTTGTTTTTGCCGCGCAGTCCCGAAAGCTGACTAAATCCGGACGCCATCAGATCAGGGCTAAAATAGACGCCAGGTCAGGTCACGGTGCAGGTAGGTGCTGGTGGCTTTAGTGGGGCATCGGCCACCCTTTGTCGTTTGTACGTATCGGCATCGAACCGACATGACCTTGCTTTCACCTCAACAACAACCGCCACCCTTTCTCACCTCTACCCAGGCACCGACGCATCCTCCAACTCGCCAAAAAGGATAGTCTGCTGGCTTATAAATCTGCTATGTAACCCAGACGTACGAGTTTTCGAGCACTGTACTTGCATCACGACCACTTTTAAACCTTCGATAACGACAATAACCCTCGCTCCGATCCTTTTGCCCCCCCTCCGCGAAATACAGCGTTGACGTAACGAAACCTCGCCCCTTGAGAAATCCACCGCCATGGAATCTGAAGACGACCTCTTCGTCGACGACATTTTCGACTCGGATATCAGCGACGACAGCAGTGAGGATGTTATTGAAGTCACAGAAACGGCCGAGCTGCGACCCCGGAACGCGGCTTCCAGCAACGCCCACAACCCGCGGGTGATACCTCCCGACCATCTGCCAGGCGGCCTCGCCGACACCGTCCTCGTGCAGACTCCTTGGAGGGTGGCAGAGTCTCGGATCCAGCAGAGTGCCTTGGCTCATCATGAAGCTCACCGCCGCACCACCTTTTTGCACCACCACCATCACCACCACCAACACCGCGCCCATCACCATCACCACCGCCGGCATTTACCACGAACCACCAACAGCAGTGCCCACCCGCCGCGGCAGGCTCCGACAACGCAAAACTCTGCCGACATTATCGATCTCACCGCAGAACCAGACTCACCCGAAGTGGTGCCAGTTTCCCAAGAGGATTATTATCAGCACTCGCAGCGTTCCGCTGGCGGCGGCAGCAATCCCAGGAGGACCCTCTCGCAACGAACGACCACGCCCACGCTTGCCCGGAGCGACGGCACATTATCACGATCGAACATGGCCGACTTTGTGGATCTCACGGCCGACTCACCTGAAGATGATGAGCCGCCGCTCACGAGAAGTCGAGTATCACGGAATCAAGCGAGACCACCGGTCGCCTACCGCGGTCACGCGTCTCACCTAGGCACCGAAGACTCCCTCATCAGCGTCGGATTGGTGCGAGGCTCAGGGACTGCTAACATTCCCACCTTGACCCGCTTCAGTCGCACGTTGGCGGGGTTCATGAGCATGGGCTGGCCGGGCGGGCCAAACCTCTCGGCCACGTACACGCACGTGCCGTATCCGCAAGCCAGTCCCAAGCCATCGCTCGAGCCCACGCCTCCGACTCGTACTGGTTTCACCCGTGACACTCAAGCGGAATGCGAGGATGAGGTTGCCATTTGTGCCTGCTGCGAGGAGGAGCTTGCCTACGACCCTTTTGCCCCAGCGGCTCCGAGCTCCACCACCCCCACCAGGAGCAAGAAGCGCAAGACAACAGCCGCCGAGCACCACTTTTGGGCCCTCAAGAAGTGCGGACATGTAAGTACACTCGCTGACTGCCTAAAGACTCTTCTTCTCTTACCCCATGAGTTCACTACTAACGGAATACCAAACAGGTCTACTGTTCTGAATGCTTTGAGAATCGGAAGCCGACAAGGACCAACCGGGTTGGCGTGGGATTTCATGCACCCGAGGGCCAGGATCCGTACACGTCGGTCAACGAGCTATCCTGCTGTGTGGAGGGCTGCGAGACAAAGATAGCTCCGAAGGGGGAGTGGATTGGACTATACACCTAGTTCATGCGTTTGTTCCTGGGAGGATCCGGGGGAGACCGCTCAAAGAGAAGCACTGGATCGCTACAGGATCCCGTTTGTGAGCATGGTGGAGGGGCTTGATCAACGTCAATTTCGAACTTCGGTACCACAGTACGAATAAGTGATAGAGAGATAGAGGCTTGGAAGTCCATCTTCCTAGCAATTTGAGTATGGTTGTCATGAATAGAAGCCCAAATGACCTTAGATGGTCATCACATTGTCTCCACACAAATTCTTCGCTTGAAACCAAGTATTCAATTCATAGCATCGTGGAACTATCTTGACTATTCGAGAGTATCAACTGCACGGCGGATATTCAGTGGCTCGCCGTAGCAGGAAAGGTAACGCTAAGTGCAGGCATCAATCATGAGGTCATTTGCTGCTTGGTCTATCCAGTCTCCCCCAAACTCGGTTTCTTGGGAAGCCATGGGTAGAAAATCGTATTCCTCCGGTGGGTTGTTTTCCTTTCCGGGGGAGCGCACACGTCCTCCAAGGGGCTTGCCGCCGTGGCTGGGTGGAGGGTATTCGTGGTGCTGCTGGGTTTTGGTGGTTCGATTCGCTGGAGGAACGGGGGGTTTCGGCTGAGAATGTAGAGATGACATTGGAGCTTTGTATTGTTTTGAAGTGTCAGCCGGTGATTTATGAGGAACGTTCGCTGTCTGTCTCGACGGTGCTAGTGGTGTCTTGTTTGTCGGATTTTGTACCGGGGCATGATGCGCAGGAGGCGCCATACTAGGCTTATTTACAGACCGTTGCTTGTCCGCCGCCGATCGTTGCTTTGCTTGGAGTAAGCCGGCCTCGATGCGCTGGCGCTCTTGTTCATGTATGTTTTCCAGGGCGGCCGTCCGGCGACTGCGATGGATAGCCAGGGACAGAAGCTCATTCGAGCCCGAGGCGCTGAAGAAGCGCTTTGTCGGCTGTGGTGTCGGCTGCGACGGATCGGGGTTGACCGTCTCGTTTTGGGGCACCGCCGCACTGGCTTGATGAGTCCTGTTTCTAGGAGGAGGGCAAGGTGTATGTGGGCTCGCTCTTGGGGCGATATGACATTCGAGCTCCGTTTCTTGTTGCGATGGGGAGGGGAAGAAGTCGTCGAAGTTGAGCAGCACGGCTTGTGTGCTCATCGGAGGGGGCTGGCGATGTTGATGCGGTGGCGATAGGCTTGCAGCCTGGGACTCAAGTTCATCGGATGGAGATTGATGGATGGCAGTCTCGCCGTAGGCTTCTGTGGCTTCCGGGCTCGGACGCAGAGGGCTTTGGGCTGATTCTTTCTCTGGAGACGAACGTGCCTCTGGCTGTGTTCCATCAAGCTGTAGAAGCATGCCGTCGTCCCAGTCGTCCATAGAGAAGCTCGAAAACTCGTCCTTCCGCTGAGGACTGGCATCTTCGGGTGCTAGGGGCGGCAAAGCGCTCAACGTCATCTCCACTTTCTCTGGAACATTGCGATCGCCTACTCGTGGTGGCTCGGGAGAAGGCGTAGCATCAAACGTAGCAACCAAGGCTTCGAGTGCAGCGTCTTCGAGAATGAGATCCAGACACTGTTCATCGTCTGGTGGTTCAGGCTGTGGTGGCGGCGCTATTGTTTCTTCGTGGCTGGAGTTCTGGTTCTGTTGTGCATAAGTCGATTCCTTGTCTGTGGTCTCTTTGCCCCTTTCCGCAACTTTGGGCGACAGATAGAGCAGGAGATCCATCGCATCGACATCGTCTTCCAAATCGTCGTCGCACATCTCGTTGGTGATCTCCGTCTCCTGCGCCTCCTCCTGATGAACAGCAAGTGGCGGGACAGCCATACTAGCCTCGGTTGGGTTCTGTAGGTTCACCTCGTCTGCCTGACTTGGTGGCTTTTCCAGTGGTCTGCCTGACGAGCGTTTTTGGGATCCGATGTTTTTTACGTGCCCAGAATGCTCCAGGAGCATTGGCTCTCCGCTTGCGTCAGGCTGTACCTGATGCCCTCTGCTTTCACTTCCTCTCCTTTCCATATCTTCCAACTCTGCAATCGGCTGCCTCTCGCCGGACGCGCTCCGTTTCCGCTCAGACTCGAAAAGCGTTGGTCCACTAGGTTCTTGATTTGTTTCCTTGTGTTCAGGCTCTTCCGTCATAGAGCGCATCTTCCCAACCTCGTCGCCCCGCCCATCCCTCTTCTTCCCACTGCCATTCCCCCTCACAAACCTCGCAATCGTATCCTGACTCGGCCGCACGTCCACCAGCGGCTTCCCACTCTTCCGCTTCGCCTGTCGCTTCTCTTCCTCCTTGGCCTTCTTCCTCTCCCTCGCGGCCCGCGCGCGCGACGCTGTCCGCTCTTGTTCGAGTTCCTTGCGTATGCGCTCTTGCTCGGCTAGCTCGAGCTTTCTCTGCTCCTGCCGGGAGAGTTTGGGCTGCTTGTTGGCGTCTCGGTGGGCTTTCTTGATTTGCTTCGATGTCATGGGCCGCGAGGTGCCGGGGCCGGCGGCGATGGCGGCACGGTGCTCAGTAATGAGCGTGAATGTGTTTTGGACCGGCATTTCGTCGATCGCGGTGGCCAAGACATCGGGACGGAGTCGCCGGAATGGTTGCAATGTGTACGGAATAGGCGACGAGCCATTGAGTACCGTACAGTCTTGAAAGAGGCGTCGTGAGTGGGAAATGGTGATGTTTAGCGGGGCTGTCATGAATGTCTACACGCGTGGGTGGTGCGGTGTCACATGACCGTTATATATATGGCCATGTCGTCGTTAACGGATTTCCAAAGTAAGCACAACTCAGACCACCAAACATCAAGTCTCTTTGATTCTGATTACTTGGAACTAGGTCTCGTTGTCTTCGACATCAAGATCAATTCCAATACTACAAGCAGGTACATCCTGCGCTTGTGCTAACAACTAGTCCTATCCCTACTCCTGCAACGGCTTCACCGTGGGATCCCAGGCACAGACCTCGTATTTATCCGTAGCGAGTTCCTTCACGTCAGCTTCTGAGAGCTCAAATTCAAAAACGCCTGCATTTTCCTCGATGCGCGACGGCGTGACGCTCTTGACCAGAGGCACAAAATTGTTCTGCAAGCTCCAGCGCAGCAGGATCTGCGCGGGGGTCCTGTGGTACTTCTTGGCCAGCGCCTGGACCGTGGGGTCGTCGAAGCGCCCGCCGCGCACAATCGGGCAGTACGCCTCGACGGCGATGTTGCGGTCGCGGCACCACTTGACAATGTCCTGGCGCATCAGCCACGGGTGAATCTCCCACTGACCAACGGAGATGACCCCGCCTTTGCCGGCGCCGCGCTCCGCCTCCAGCTCCTTGATGTACGCCTCGAGCTCCTCCAGATGGTGGACTCCGTAGTTGGAGATGCCCAGAGAGCGCACCTTGCCGGCGTCTACGGCGTCGACCAGCGCACGCCACGCGCCTTTGCGTCCGTCCGGCCCCGAACCATGAGGCCAGTGGATGAGGACAAGATCGAGGTAAGAGAGCTTCGTGTCCGCAAGGGCCGTGTCAACGAGCTCGCGGACGGCATCGTAGCCCAGAGACTTTGTTTTGGAGGGCACCTTGGTCGTGAAGAATACATCCTCTCGCGGGACGCCAGACGCTGGGATTCCTGCGGCCGAGGGACCCTGGTTGTCGTACGCCGAGGCTGAGTCGATCTACTTGCATGATGAGTGTCTGCTAGCGCGAAGAGAGAAGTGGGAAGAGAATCCCAAGACTGGGGTTTAAACGTACATGGCGGTATCCAACCTTGAGTGCGTGCTTGCAGACATCAGTGGCCTGTTCTGCCGGTCTATGGTTCTCGTCAGCCCTCCCATACACATGGCTGTAAGTGAGAATGAAAATCCCCTACGTTTTGTAGACCTAGAAGAATTGTTAGTGGGTTTTTCACTTGAGTAGTCGTTGGGAGAGAATGAGACTTACGCCAAACCCTAGAACTGGTAGCCGGTAGCCCGAGTTGAGCTTAACAGTCGACGAAATGGTGAGCTTGGGTGCCATGTTTGCGTAAATGTGCTGCGATGTAATGAACAAAGAAAGAAATGAATCATGCTGGTGTTCCGATACAGAAACCGGCTAGAAGTCTTGGTGTGGGACACTTTTATAAGTTTCAACAATCGATGAGATCAGCGTGATGCGTCTTCATGTTGCGACGGGGTTAAGTCATCTGTAGCCACGCTCCGGACCTCTGGTACGATCACGGCCGTTTAACAATCTTCTTCCGGTCACCGTCCGACGGTCGGGGGTTCGGAGGTTGCAAGTCGGAGTCTGGAGTTGACGGGAAATTTCCCCAATTGGTAAAAACAAGGGAAGCTGACGTTGTTCGTTTCGGTTTTCGGCACAAGAGGGATCTACACAGGTCTATGACTCTTGCTTGTAAAGCATGTTTCGGGAATAGCACTTACGCGCTATGTGGGTATGACTTCATTCGTTTAAGCCGTGGTCCGCCCATTATCCATTGCGTTGAAGCCATCAAACAACAAAAAGAAACAGCAGATGCCATGAACATTAAACAAGAGCAGGGAAAATAAAAAATCTACGAATATACATTCTCATCTAGCATGTGTAACCAATTCATGGGACTATCACTGCATACACAATGCCGCAAGCTGTCAATTCCGGAGCGGGTGTAGGGTAGGTGTAGATGGGTATCCAGATACAACGGACTTTACGGCTTTTATTGGCTTCAATGGCTTCTATATCACGCTATCTAACATGTCTTGATCATCCTCATGATTTCGTGTGCCGTTTGGAGCTGAAGATGCCTCGTCCTCCTCATCTTCGTCGTCATCATCCAGTTCTAGCATGGGGTACGTTAAAATGGCGGCGATATCTCCCAACATGTGCAGCCGACGCCCGCTGTCATGCTCACTACTTAGGACGCGTACCTCACCGCCGTCGGCCTTGACCTTGTCCACCAGGCCAACATATCTCTTTCGCGTGGCGAGGTCTTGACTTCGGAACAGCGAGTTGTTGATGAGTAGTGCCCCGCCTCCAGGTCCGATCGCGCCCTCATTACCTGCCCTCTCCACGGCGTTTGTGCCGTACCAAGCGCGCCCGTCGTCCAGCTTTAGCTTCTCAAAGAATGTGTCCATAAGCTGAGCCTCCTTTGTGAATTTCAAATCCTTCATTTGCGAAAGTACTTCAGGGCTCTTTAGAACTTCGTTTAGGCTGTGAACGTGGCCGGAGTTGGCGTGCACGATGGTGGCCATCTTGGAAACCGCGGTGAGGATCTTGTCGGACTTGTCCCGACCCTGGTCAGCAATGTACTTCTTGAAATCGGCCGCCACGAAGCCCGGGCTGGCAAGCAGTAGAGGTCGGGACTGGGTGAAGTCGGCGGCACGTAGTAATGATGAGAGCGTCTTCTCGAAGAAGCGCTTCATGCCTGCATCCTGATGGGAGGCGGCGTCTCGTTTTCGCGGGATCACGCTCTCCACGCGGGTCTTGTGAACAGTACGAAATTGTGTGATTAGACAGATATTGGCGAGCCCTTCTTGCATAACCACGGCGGCGAGGGCATTGTTCTTGTCGTCGGACAGCGCCTGGCGCAGCGTTTCGGAGGCGACCGAGTCCCAGCCGTCAGGCTCGGGCTTGATGATGGAGAAAGGGCGGTTCGGTTCGAACTCGAGCGAGTGCTGGGCGCCCAGACTGGCGACTTCGTTTTCGGTGACGATGGATCCCGAGACGCGCAGGATGCAGGTTATGGGGTCGAAGGAGGTGTCCTTGACCTTGATGGCCAGCTCTAGGTGTACGCGCTCGGCGCTGGTGCCGCCGGTGCCTTCATCTTCGCGGACGACCTTGCGGCTGGTGTGGCCGTGTACAATGTCGCCGGGGAAAATGAGGTTGTAGGCATGCCACTATAGATACAAGAAGCGCGCGCGACATGGTCAGCTTATTGTTATTCTGGTTGAATATGTTCCGCGATGTTTTTGCCTTGCTACACCAGTGGCTATTGAAAGATGCGGGGGAGGTGCAGATGGATAGATGAAGACTCGGGAAAATGTATGACGAACCATGTCCTCCGGGTCCTCGGGCAACAGGCCAACGACCTGGCCCTCGATGTCGGCGGGGATCTTGCGCTTCGACAGCTTCATGACGGGGACTGGTGAGTAGATAAAAATGCAATACGGTCACAAGCCAAGACGGCCGTTGGGCAGCGACGTGAAGGTGTCATGGTGTGGTACTCAACTTTTTGAGAGGACCCCGCGATAAGGTAAACTGGAGCCGATAAGAGGTGGGCTGGCTCGGAGTGATGTCAGTGCTATTGGCAGTGCTAGTAGTGTTGGCACTGGTGCTGGTGGTGCCCAGAAGGTCTTAAGCCTTTGCCGTTACAGCTACCTTCAAAGCAACGGGCGGCCTACATGGCCATTATTTCGTGTATCGTCATTGAGTAGTTAGATTTGGCCCCTTACCTCTTTGCAGCCATGCGCACAAAGCGTTACTTGATGCAAATACACAAATCTGGTGTGAGCAGAGGTAAATCTTTCCAAGAGTAAGACCCCGAAAGACTGCTCTGTTTAGCAAAGTCACCGGCCGAGTCAAGGCTGAGCTCGTTTCCTCTTCTCCCCTTTCCGCATTGCATTTGCAACCGAAGTCTTGGCATTGATTCAAAACATCCGAGGTAGACTTTCACTTAAGGCTTCGTTTAGTATGAGGCAGCTGATCCACAAGGCATGCCAGTGCAGGGTGTACTACCCAGGTGGGAAATATATGGGGGAAGACACCCGTTGCGTTTAAATTGGATCGGCACCGAGGTCGAAAGAGGCACACACACCATGCTAGGATTGTGCTACACAGAACAAGTACTCCGACACAATGACTGGCAAGCGCAAGACGTTTTGATTACGGGCGAGTGGTATTCCTTTTTCGTTTTCGATGCTCTGCGCCAAGGTGTTGGTTGTGCACTGAGCGAATGAAGCGGCGCTTTTTACGAGCTTGTCAGCAAAACTGCACCTCCTGGTTATTAGTACTATTAGTAGTAGTATTGCAAGCTGTGTACTTCCCTGGTAGTGTGAGATCGGCAGTTGACAGCTAGCTGAAGGCTCTGGCTGAGGTGGTGCAATGACCCCCCCACACCACTGGGCCAGCGCTGCATTAGCACCGTCAATTCAGCCAATTCCGTGACTCTAAGAGGGGCGACCTGGCCGCATTAAGAAAAGGTAGCACTGTAACTCAGTGCCTTCGGAGTATTCGTAGGTGGTGCAAATACGCGTACGTTGTTACCAGGGTTTTTGCGGAGTGCCTAGGCATAGGTAATAATGACTAAATGAAGTTTGACAGTGGTAACGGAGGTAGCATGAGGACGGATAGTAGGGATGCCCTTGCCAACGCCGTCCCCGCGCCGGTGTGCTCATCTGTGCCTGTCACGGTGTCACGGTGGCCGTGCCCTGTGCCAGTGGGACGCCTTGTCTGTAATCTGATCAGGGCGCCTGGCGTTCTGCAAGGCTTCTACTGCCTTCCCTTTTTTGCCTTTTCTGCCTGCCATTTACTTCCCGTGCTCCCTTCCTTCCATGCCAGCGTTAACCTCCCTCTCACGTGCGCATTTCCATTTCCATTTCCATTCTTATTCTTCTTCTTTCCTGCTTCCATTCCCGTCCCTGACTTTGCCATTGAGTTTCTACTACACACTCCATGTGGTGTTCCTTGTTGCCTCCCCTTTTCCACCATCCTTGATCTTGCTAAGCGTGCCTGTATTATCTATATCTTTGCCTACCACCCTGTCAGATTGTCGCTCCACGTGAGTACTGTAAACCACGCGTGGGACTTTTATGCAAATAGCACGGCTTCAATTACCGCTCTAGACTAGCAGGTAAGCGACGTTGGTTGTCCCGGGCCCCCGTTGCTCGTATTGGCCGGGGATTCGTACCGGGCATTGGGACGGAGGTTTCCTAACAATCATCCACCGGGCAGTGCACGGTAGGGTAACCCGTTCGACCCCGCAAGCGAACCGAGAAGAGCGAGCCAGAATCGGCACGTCTAAAGCAAAGTGGTCGGTCGCCTTGTAATCAATAGTCACTGCAGTGACCGTCCGTCGTGGCCGCGGTTGGTGTACCCTGCTCCGCTTGTGGGCTTGTCGGAAGGAAAGGAAAGCGTCAGCTCGGGTTCGCAAAGGCCAGGTTCGTGAAACTCGGATTCCTGCCCAGCCCGACCCACCCGTAATCGCAACCCATCGCATCGCATCGTATTGCCATTCCACACCCTCCGGCCTTCCGAACTTGATCGTGGTTCAGCTCGCTAACCAACCACCACGAAGACATCTTTTTGCACAGGCTCCGAAACGAAGCCACGAGGGATACCCTGCCGGCAAGCTCTAGCGCTCGACGACCCCACGGCAAGCTTGAGCTTTGCCCAATTGCTGCGCGGGCGCAGCATGGAAGATGGGCCCCCAAACGACCCCAACCGTCGACCAGCACAACGATGATGGCCACGCGGCGGAACCCAGGCCGGAGCCTGCCATGGCAGCGTCGTCTCCCCCTGACGCTGGCACTGACGCTCCCGGTAGGTGATATCCGGTCGATCTTCCCGAGGGCGCTGCCTAAGGGTCTCGGAAACGCCAAACGCACATATTGGAGCGGTTTAGCTAACATTCGTGCTGACAGGTAACTCGGCCGCCCCTCTAGCTGCTTCCAATAGTCGCCTCTCGGCGAGGCTCTCGCGAAGCAACACACAGACTGGAAAAGACAAGGAAGCCAAGGGACAATTGAGACCAGCACCGTCGCACCAATCCTCCGTGGTCGGACTCGATCCATTGAGCTCGGTTGGTCCTTCTACACCTTGCATAGTGACCCGAAGCGTATGCTAAACCCGTGACAGCAAATCTACATGAGAACGAACAGCAACGCCGCCGATACCACACCCACCATTGCTCAATTGCTACGGGTCCCGGGCCGGCCAGAGAGCCCGAACCCTGAAGCTTCAGCTGCCAATCACCACGAGCCTGAGACTTCCCCGGGGAAGCCGAACAATACGGTTGTCGATGCAACCAAGGAGTGGAGGTGAGCAAAGAGACTACGGAGTTCAGACATTGAGGAGCGTACTGATCATTCCTTCAAGGAAAGGAAGTTCTTTCCTCAGTCGCTTTAGCGTTCGAGCTCCCTGGGCACGAGACGAAGATGCTCGCGATTCCGACTCGGAGATGGGCGACCTTCGCGACGATGGACTCGATGCGCGCGCTCTCACCTCTGTCGTCGGCGCTGGCGGTGGCTATATTCCTCTTCACAAGGAACCCCCCCGCTACATCCGTGTCAAGCATCGCAACAAGAAGTTGAAGGATTTCAACCATCTCTTTCTGGCGCAGGAATTGTCGGTGACGCAGTGCGATGACGAAGAGGAGACGGCATCGGGGCGCGAGCCAGCGACGGCTGTGGGTAGAAAGCTACTCAAGGGCGCATCGGCTGCCATCTGGGCCGCCGAATTCAGCGTAGACGGAAAGTACTTGGCCATCGGCGGCAAGGACAATGTTGTCCGCGTATTCGCAGTGCTGTCCACTCCCGAGGATCGCAAGGCACAAGAAGAAGACGAAGCCCAAACCGCCAGCAAGGGTGAAAGGCTGAGCGCGCCCGTGTTTCGAAGCAAACCCATTCGCGAATTCGCCGGCCACACGGGAGAAGTGCTTGCTCTGTCGTGGAGCAAAAATGGCTTTCTACTATCTTCATCCATGGACAAGACCGTCAAGCTGTGGTACCCCTCGCGCCAGGATTGTCTGGCTACTTTTCAGCATGCCGACATTGTGACTTCAATAGCGTTCCACCCGACAGACGACCGTTTCTTTCTCGCTGGCTGCCTGGACTCACAGCTTCGACTTTGGAGTATCCCGGACAAGAGCGCGCCTTACACTGCAGCGACCAACGAGTTCATTACTGCTGTAGGCTTCAGCCCGGATGGTAAAGTTGCTATCTGCGGTGTGCTCAGCGGAATGTGTACTTTCTACAAAACCGAGGGGCTCGAGTCCGATTTCCAGATTCATGTTCGCTCGTCGAGGGGAAAAAATGCCAAGGGAAGCAAAATTACAGGCATCGAGACTGCGCTCGTCAATGATGGCTCAGAACATGGCGATGTCAAGGTGCTCATCAGCTCCAACGACTCGCGCCTTCGTGTGTATAGTCTCACCACCAAGATGCTGGAGGCCAAATATCGGGGGCACACAAACCTCTCCAGCCAGATCCATGCAAGGTTCAGTGAGGACGGGAAGTACATAATTTGCGGGAGCGAGGATCGCAGAACTTTTATTTGGGGTCCCACCACTGGCGACGCTGAGTCTAGGGACAAGCAGCCTTACGAATACTTTGACGCGCATCCAGAAGTTGTGACTGTTGCGGTCATGGCACCCACCAAGAGCAGGCAGCTTCTGAGTGCCTCTGGGGATCCTATATACGACCTCTGCAACCCGCCCCCGGTCATGCTCGTGAGCCTCGGCGAGAGCCAGAATGCATCGGAAGCGGATCCCACTGAGGGGAATCACACCAATTCAACGCCAGTCATCAAGAAGCCCGAGGAGACTCCGGCCTACATTGAGCGATCGAAACACCAAGGCGGCAATATTATTGTCACAACGGACCGTACTGGCTCCATCAAGGTCTTCAGACAAGATTGTGCATACGTAAAACGGCAGCAGAACTTGTGGGAAACGGGCTCCAGATTCTCGGGCAAGCTAGGTGGTGGCGTTGGCCGCAGCTCGAGCATCCGGACCAAGGCCAGTGCAACCAGCCGAGTACACTCACGGCGAGGCTCGCTAAGCTTGAACCAGAGCCCTGCGCCATCGCTGCCGGCGTCTGACAGAATCATGAGCTGGAGGCAAGACATCGACGGGGGCCTCCGACCTAGCAGAAACAACACCCCGACCAGAAGTGAGCGATCCGTCTCTCCGAACAAAGCGGGGCTGGCCCCAATCAACACGTCGGCCGCCAATTTGGCTTCTGAGTCTCGAAAGGAGCTCTACGCTTCCAGTCCTGGTATTCGAAGCACGCCCGGAAGCCCAACCAGCAGTGTGCACACCAACAAGACGTCAGGAAAGCTGGCCAAGGACCGCATCTACGATAACACACCCATGACCCCGCCAGCGCCTAGCTTCAGCTTCATGAGCATCGCCGACGCTAAGGACGGCAAGGTGGACGGCAGCTTTTGGAACCTGAGCCGTTGGAAGGGGCAGAAGGCTGGTATGTCTAGTCGCAACTCATCCGGCTCACTGGCCCCGCCTGGATCTGACGGTACTGTTGGACGACGAAGTCTTGGAAGCGGGGAGCCCGTAAGCAGCTCTTTTTATCGACGAAACAGGGCTTCCTCTGGCGCGAGGTTGGCGTCAGCGGCAATTCAGCAAACATTAGCGGAAGAAAGGCCGGAAGGCCCTGAGCGTTCAGCATCGGGAGAGCAACAGCAGCAGCAACAGCATCAGTAGGCCGGCCTTCACTGGCAGTGCTATCTAAACCGCGCTGAGGTACGACTTGAAAACGAAGGAAGATGATGAGGACATAGCCACGGCCAACATACTTTTCATTTTGTGCATATATATACAAGCGGGAGTTGAGCGGATATCAAAAAGCATAGCAGCAAGCGGCAGCATACATAAACGTCAACGAGGCAATACACACTCCTCTCTTTCTCCGATGGACTTGTAGCAAAGCGAGTGAGCTGGATTCGTATGTGTAGAAAGGAGCATGGTGTGAGGACGTTCCTAATACTACAGTTTATTGAACAGCGAATTATTTTGTTAAACTAAGAATGTAATAATAAAGACTCTTGTTTGGGATATCAAGGGGTAGGTTGTATAGCCAGCTCTAGGAGCGAGTTTTGTGCCATATTGACAGCACCAATCAAGACAGCGTTATAGTCAACGTCATCGGCGAAATCACCATACCCTGTCAGATCGGAGCGCTCTGGTCTTGGATTCACGCTTCTCTCATCATTGAGGTCTTGAAGTACTTTTGATCAGGCGTTCACAGCTGCACATCCTTAGCGCTGTTGCGACTATCTGCTAAGGAAGATGGGAAGCAATTTGTCCGAAGAACCCCTAATATTGCTGTTCACTATGCCTCGTACTGACCATCTGGCTCTATGGTGCCCAGTAGGTCTGCAAGCTCTGCTGTCCATCATACCACACTTGGGACTGTTGGACAGAGAACCACCATTCTAACACGCCATCCCATCTTGTCCCAACCCACTCCGTTCCAACCATAGGCGTTCCTGAGATCTTGATCTGAGATACAAAAGGTAAATTATACTCAAAATAACAACGAGTTTCGAGCCATAATCGTCTCAAATGATCCACAGTTTGCGACTCTGAGTCTCTGACAATGAATCCAGACGAACCTGTCCTACAGCTGCCTTGGCCCCGTCGCTATACTCGAATAATAAGCCAATGACTCTGGAAACACCGTCAACCATGCGCAGGCATTGCCGCATAGAACAGACATCCTTCAAAGAAGCAGACGACCAGTACAAGTTTTCCGTTGGAGTAGATATTAGGGGAGCACTAAGAGGGCGAGGCATCACTGGCGGACGGCGGGGTCCGGGTTGGGGCGTTTCAAAAGAAATACGCCGGGGGCCAGTTGGGTCGCTATCGAAGAAGATGGTGCTTGGCTGGGCGTTAAGGGTGTCCAGAAGCGACCATGTTAAATCTGCGTGTCCCTGTGCCCCTTGATTCCCGACTAGAAGACATCTCTTCTTGTCTGTCTCGACAGCTAACGCTAGGTCGGAGGGCACTATTGGGTGGCGTCGCCATAGTGACTTTATCCGCTCGCTGTGAAGAGGAATGTATATCCACACGGATGTTGTAGTGTCGGTTGCATAGAAGGAAAGGTCTGTGTCTTTTCCATGTGAGAACCACGCAACAGGCCCGCCAGCACAGCGAATCGAGAGTGCCGTCGTCTCAGCTGTGTTATACGAACAGCAAAGCATTTGCATTGGCCCTCCTAAGCCAGCAGATTTGCACCATTCTACTGTTCGCATGGAACCCTGGACTCGTGGGATTGACCACAATGTCCAATCGCGAGTATCTTTGTTATCATATTTCAGACTTCGACATTTACGACCCTGCAACTGTGGATTAGAACCGTAGCCCGTAAAGGTAGGTCGGAACTCACATCATAGTTCAACTTGACATTATAGCTGTCTTCTAGTATCGGTATTGTCTTCCACCAGACGCCAGGCACTGGCTTCTTGAATGGGGGAGCTTCTGATACAGCAGTATCCAAGTATATTATACCCAGCTCGTCCTCACATACGGAGTATAAGAAGCAGCTTAGGAGGAGATTGACGTTTTGGTCCCTGCGCGTTTGAGACCTGGGTTATGTATGTTCTGCCCTCAAATACGATGTGCCGTGCTACGATCGGGGCAGATATATCGACTTCAATGTCTCCAAGCCCTGCGCGATACGGATGAAATGACAGTAGTGACGCAATGACATAGTCACTAGTGAGATACTGCGATAGTTCGACCGCAACAGTCGTGTCAAAGGCCACCACGTTTCTTGGCCATTGCTGTGGTACCTTCAGATCATTGGCGGCCGCGATCGTCAGTCGTTTCTCTCGGTCATGTGGGAAGCTAGGCTCGAATGACCTCTTGGTAATCTTCAAATAGGCCACATATCTATCGGGAGTAATGTGTCGAAAGCACGTAGCATGGCTGGCTCTTGCATGGCCAGTTTTATTCCTCCACTGGGCTGACTGACAGCCGCGGCAAGGTACGTATTCAACGCCATTAGAGAGCTTGAACGCGTGTTCGCCAGGATAGATAGCGGTGTGGTACTGCTTGTAGCCTGGTATGCTGTTAGCTAGATGCGCTCAGATAACGGAATCGCCTGCACTCTTACCAATAACAATGTTATCACCCTTGACAAGGGGAAAATAGCATAGACCGCACTGGGTAGGAAGACACCTTGAAGGCATAACGTAGGCTTTATGTACTGGAGCAGACATTGCTCAGCCAGGCTGTAGGAGGTTACGTGTTCGGGAGTTAAGCAATAATCTGGCATATGCAGAAGACATTGAAGACCAAGATGGGATACGTGATCTTGATAAATCGAAGTTGTCTTAGGTTAGTAAGCTACTGCGTAGCTCTACCTATCTCAAAAGTAAGCTATATAACTATTAATAGATAAAGTGTTAACTAGTTATACTAAATGATTTATAATAATTATTTAAACTGATTGAGAATAAAGTAGCATATAAACCATATAAGATAAGAGTAGTTATATTTAACATGGAAGCTAGGACTCTAATAAGGAGGCGATTCTGCATCTGTAACCTGTATAGTCTTAATATTACTTCAAGGTTATTGCCTATGTTGCGATGCGTCTCGAGGTTTATCTGCATGCATCGTGCGCGGTCTAAGAAGTAGTCACTCGCCTTAGTAAAGGGTTTCGTAGCAGTGAAGCTTCTAGCAGGAAAACTAGCGAAGCCAACAACCTCATTCATATCGTAAGTTAGCGGAGTTCCGGTGACTGTGCCCTCGCCTGTCTTGCCGTCCATAGAGATAGCACCGATGTCTGGGAACTCCAAGCGCGAGAGCTGCAGTTGAAAGCTAGCGATCTGTTCGTAGACAAAATCAAGCTTTGTGTTGTCAATGTCTGGATCCAGACTGAGGAGATCTTCGTCGTTGTCTGAGGGCTCTCTAAGAAGCTCGCCAAGGTCCTCCCCTTCCATAAACTCTTCGATTATAAAAGGTCCCATGTGACATGGGCTTTCTTCAGTCAAACCCCAGTGATGAACTTTTGGAATAGGGATGTCTGTGTGGCAGGAAATGTATTTTAGAACCATGACCTCGTTCTTGACCTTCTGCTCTAGCCACGGCTTGTACACTTTTCCCGGTATGAGAAAACGAATCAGCGCACGCTCGTCAGTCTCGCCATTCTGGACAACAATGCTAATGTTGAATGAGCCAGATAAGTACCCGAGGAACTTTCCGGCCTGTTTCCAACCGAGGCGACTGTCAACAAAGGATACGATATCCTCCTTAGCTCGAGTGAAGTGGTCGAGAAAAGCCATTTTGGCATCTTGGGCATCCCTCTGCGCTACCGCGTCGAAGCTTGTCCCCATTTTCCTGGCATGAGTGTATCGAACAAAGGTTTTTCGGGATGTATCGTAGAAGGAGTGAGAACGGCTGAGACGACTTGCGAACGATTCCAGCTGATAAGTTATAACAGCAGCGGTAAGTATATCATTATATGTACGTGCATGGCGCGTATGCCCTGTTGGCCGCAGCCTGCACGACCTAGCAGTTAGGCTGGCTGATTTTCTACAATACTCCAGTGATGATTCTATCATTAGATTTTTTTTTTTTCTCTCCATCTCCTAATCCAGAATGCTATATTCTTTCTAGTACACTAAATCTGATAATCCTTAAGTGCTACGGGCTGCTAAAAGGCCGTGCTACAAGTAAAGGCCCAGAGAAGTCTATCTTGCACTAAATAGTAAAGCCTAGTACGCCCGCGTGCTCTAATATTATATCATAAAAATAAACCAAGCAACCAATCTACACCTCTACCACTGCCCAACATTCAGAGGCACCATGCTTCCTTGGCTAAAATACTTTGGTTGTAACTTGTAACTTGTCACTTTGGCTCAGAAGCGGGGTTGAGGATCAACCAGTCGCCTTCCGAAACAACACTCAAGCCTCTACCTGGTGCATTTTCTATTTACATAGTGCATATGCAAGCTACATCTTTCGTTAATCACGCTCCTGTATCTTAGAAAGAATGTAGTTTTATCAATGAATGAATAAAAGTATATCCCTTTTCAGACATAAGAGTCATATTATCTAATTCAGCATATAACTTATAAGCTTCAGATTGGATTTTGGGGTTTTACTATAGCACAGTAGCCTCTGGAGGTTCCTACAATGTGGAGAACTGGCCGGGATCTCGACCGGACCTCCTCGGTCCATCTCCGAAGGTTCCATCATCCATGGTCCCGACTCCCATCTAGCCAATGTCCGATTCCGATATACGGCGTTGCCAAGTGTGTTGAAACAGACAACTTTACAATCAGATCCAGCCCATTCATTTGACCCAGAACTTCAAGCGGCAATATCTAAGAAATAAAGAACTTCAAACTAGTACACAATGCCGTCCTCCCCAGATGTCAAGCAAGACCCTCTCACGGTCGCCGAGATCAAGGAAATAGCCAAGAAACGCCTCAGCAAAGCCGCCTGGGACTATTACACGACCGGATCGGATGAAGAGCGGACTCTGAGGCGCAACCAGGCCATCTACGATGAGTACGTGTCCACTAGTTATACACTTTTCGGATGATAGAAACTAACAAGAAGGGGGGGGAATCACCAGGCTTATCCTCCGCCCTCGTGTACTTCGGGATGTCTCCGACGTCAACACGTCCACCACCATCTTTGGCAAGCGGTATGATATCCCCATTGCCATCTCGCCAAGCGGCTACCAGAAACTCGCGGGCTACGGCGGCGAGATTGACGTTGCCCGCGCCGCCTTCGCCCTCGGCACCAACGTGACGCTGTCCACGAGCTCGACCACGTCCCTCGAGGACGTCAGAGCCGCTCTGCCGGAGCGCGACGACGCCTACCCGGCCCCTTGGTTCCAGCTCTATTTCTCCCGCTCGAGGGAGGTCACCGCCGGATTGATCAAGCGAGCGGAGAGCCACGGCTACGAAGCCCTCGTGCTGACCGTGGACAATCCCGTCATTGGTAACCGGATGCAGGAGCGTCGAGCGCCGCTTGTTCTCCCGCCGGGCATGAGCCGCGCCAACATTGGCAAAGGGGAGGGCTCAACCAAGAGCAGGCTGGTGCTCAACGCCAAGACGGCCGCCGAGGCCAAGAAGATTCAGGCCGAGTACGCACATACCCTTGTAGACGCGAGTCTGACCTGGGACCAGGTGATTCCCTGGCTTCGCGCTCACACGAACATGAGGGTTCTCGTCAAGGGCATCATGACGGCTGAGGATGCGCTTCGGGCTGTGGAGGCGGGTGTAGATGGCGTGGTGGTGTCGAATCATGGAGGGCGGCAGCTTGACGGGGCGTCGTCTACTCTCGAGGCCCTTGCCGAGGTGGCTGAGGCCGTCAAGGGAAAGATCCCCGTGATTTTGGACGGGGGTATTAGTCGAGGTAGTGATGTGTTCAAGGCTCTGGCGCTGGGGGCGGATTTGTGCATGATTGGGCGTGGTGCGCTTTGGGGATTAGCATGGGATGGGCAGAGAGGCGTGGAGAGCATTCTTCACATTCTAGAGAGGGAGCTCTCGAGAACCATGGCACTTATGGGCGTGGCAAGTCTAGGGGATATCTCAAAGGACATGCTGGGTCGACCGAAGAAGGACGGCTTTGGCATTGCTAAGCTGTAGACGATAGACCCAGCATGTCCATCATGTTCATACAAACCATACAGGAAGAATGACTTTGTCCACAATTCATAGCTGCTTTACAGGTATATCCTGGATTCTATACATGTACATATCAGAAGCTCTGCCTGCTAATGTCCAGACAAGTGATGATCGCCCGAGCCAGGCGCTTGAGATGACCCGGCCCAATACCACGTACCAACTCGCCAGATTCCCGTTCCAAGTCCTCATCCCTATCAAACCGTCCCATGGCGTACTGCAACAGCCTTCTATGCAGCAGCTCAACGAGCCTACTATAGTCTTGCATCCGAGGAAACTGCCGCGAGACGACGTCCAGCTTACGCCGAGCCGACTTGACAAGACCTCTCGTCGCATTAACGCAGTCAACCGACTCGCCCACCATGCAGCTGCTATAGTACAACACGGCCAGACCGACAGAAAAGGCCGAGTAGCCCGTCGTCACGGACAAGTACGGGCGTCCGATCTGTGTGTGCCGGTCTAGGGATTGGACGACGGCCTGGCAGATCTCGAGGAGACGCATCTGGCAGATCTCGTCTCTCCGCGGCCGCAGATAGCCAATCGGTGATAACACCGAGTCGAAGTGGACGTCTGTGGAAATCACAATCTGCTGGATGGCCGCGCGGAGCATCAACGTGTTGAAGAGGGACGTCTCGTGAGCCTGGGCCTTCTCGAACCCCGGGATGGAGCGGCTTGGGGTGGAAGCCCGCCAGTGCAGGAGCCGGCTCAAGTGATAGCGGAACTCGCCGCCCTCGGCTTCCTGTAGGATGGAGGACAGGAGACGAGCGTAGTGGAATAGGTGTACATGCCTCCGCTCCATGTCGCTGAGCACCCGCACGGGTCCTGGGGAGCCTTCATGCTCGTCCGGTAGTGAGACCGTCACGGACCGATCGTCTATGGACATGGGTCTGTCGAGAGCAGCACTGAGCAGGGCGTAGAGGTAGTAGCAGCTCCAAAAAGCCCAGCGTCTCTGCTGGACTTCGTCGTCGGACTCTCCAGCTACGGCACTGCTCTCTCGATGATAGCCCAGCGCAATGCACTTGTCTATCGCGAAGCCAATGAGATGCCACGAAGAGCCTGCAGCGGACGAGTGTATGGCAAAGACGACGAGCAAGTGTAGGCACTGGATGATATCAACGCCATCCTCCTGACGGAACACCCGATCAAGCACCCGCAGGCACTTGGCCATGACATGGATAGACACAAAGGAACCGTGAGAGATGGGATACCCGTCAGAGACGAGCGGCACAATGGCCGTGATCATATACGCCATGAATATGTGAGACGGACTCGTCGCCAGGGTGGCCGCGTACGTCTCATTGTCAGCCGCCGTGACGGCGTCGATACCGGACTGCACCTTGGCGGCCTGCAGCTTGGGGAACCGAAAGTCCACCGTCTCGAGGTACGTGTCCAGGGATCGGAGCGCCTCGTCGCGGTCGAGCCGTAGACGATGGCCGTCGGCGTTATCGGGGTGACGGATATCCCGGGCGATTCCATCCCAGAGACTATCCAGACGAGACGTTGTTTCCGGATTTCCGCCGTACGTCTCCGTTATGCCGGCAATGATACGCGGCATGGCTAACTCCTTGAGGAACTCCCCTGCACGGCTGCGAGGCTCGGCCATGGCGCTGAGGGACAGGGAGTTTATGTTCATATTACCTCCTTGCAACGGCCAAGCGCCGGCGGCGGCGGCAGAGGAGGTGGAGGAGGATGACGGCGCATTCGGATCCGGCTCTGGTTGACCATTTTGATGCCTCTCGATAACATCTTGATCGGATGAGATTGTTATGCCTTGCTGTCTAGCTTTCGCCTCTAACAAAGCCACTCTCTCCTCCAACAGCCTCACATAGCCCTTGCGGGTGACACCCTTGCCGTCCGCCGGGACCACATTCTTCTCCCTCTCCGATTCTGTGCACGTTGAGCTCGCCTTCCGGCAGGGTGTGCAGGCCGGGAGGATCTTGTCGCATTTCTGTTTCCGCCGGGCGCACTCCTCGCAGGCAAATATCCGATGCCGGGGCGGGGGCCGGGGCGAGGGCCGAGGAGAGACGGGGACGACTGGGACCGTGTCCGGTTTCTCCTGCATGTGGGACCGTCCTGTGTCTCGTCCTGTTGGAGTTGGAGGCGTCAATGTCATATGGCAAAGCGAGGCCTCTTCGCAAGTTGTCCCGGTAGATCACTCCAACGTCGTTCCAAGTTTCCAGCGGGATCTGTAAACTCGCCGAGTGGGTTCCCAAGGAAATACAGGATCGCTTATTCAGAGATGGAATCCACCATGTTGACCCTCTCTTGCATTCTCCATGGTAATGCCACCAGCTAGTCGGGTTACTAGCCTCTTCGTCTCTAACAGTTGCTCCACTCCTTGGATGAAAACGTCGGGCATTCGTCCGCCTCCCGGGCGGATCGCCGAAACTAGTACAAGTACAGAGTAGTTGCATTAACACAGAATCTACCCACCTTTTGTCTTTTACCCCAAGTCAGTTGACTTGGTTTGGTTAGCTAGCAATGACTCGCAGACCCCAGCTTGTCCCCCAGCCACGGATCCTTGCAGATTCGGATTCTCATGTTTTTTTGCAGGCCTGGAAATACTCTTCCTTTCAAGTTCGTGTCCTAAGACTTGAATGAAAGGAACACTCTTAATTGAGCTGTTCATTGATTCCTCATTTGGAAGACAGTCATTCACTATCCTTGCATGACACAGAAAGGTTTGACATGTGAACATTAGTGTCGCACAAAGAGCTTTCCTCGGCCCCTAGTCAAATATATGACAGATGCTGTTTTCTAGAAGGGCTGATATGATGTTTACACCTTGTTGCAAGATATTATAACATAATTTTCTAAACCCGTGGAAATTGGTCGCTTTCTCCTGCAAAGCACTCAAGGACGGACTTCACACGTATATTGCGGCAGATGAGCGCCTACAGTTGTTTTAGAGTTACGAAGAGCTCGGAAGTATCACAAATATTGTGTATCCTGAGAGGAACAGTGTTATTTCATTTCTACCTACATCATAAACCTCATCGCTCCTCCATACCAACTTTAACCTGCCATCAAGTCCATGATCAACTCAAAGCACATAGGGACTGTAAGCCGTCTGGTTCTGATGCGCCTGATCCAAAAGCTTGCGGTTCGCCCTGTGCAGGAAAAACTTGAGCACCATGGCCAGCGCGATGGACAGGGCCCCCATGACCATCATGAGGATAAAGGCCAGCTGGTAGCGCGGCTCGTCGCTCTCAATGAAGAAGAAGGGGGCGACGGTGTTGCCGACCTGGCCCAGGAGGTTGACGACGGCAATGGACGCGGCCTTCTTCTCGGGCGTCTTGCTCAGCGTCATGGCGGTCCACGTGTGCAGCAGGGGGTAGGCCGTGAACATGCCGCCCACGTACAGGAAGGAGGCCGCGTAGCGCGCTGGGATGTTGGTCGTTCCGAGACAGATAATGTACCCGATGAGGGCTACAGCGATGGGCGCCGAATAGTGGTAGCCGCGCTCCTTTGCCTTGTCCGAATGCCACGAGTTGACGAGGCCTCCGATGGCGGCGCAGACGTAGGGCGGGGCCGTGAGTAAGAGTGTTCCCGTCCTGCCGAAGCCGAAGCCGCGAACAATGGCTGGGTAAAAGTTGGAGAAGCCGTAGGCGGCGGAGATGGCAATGTTGCAAAAGACGAGGACCCAGGTCTTATAGTCGATCAAGCACAGCTTCAGCCCTTGCCAGATACCATTCTTTCCCTCCGTCATGGACACACGATCGGCTGCGATGCGTGCCACAGCAAGACGTCGCATGTCCTCCGTCATACTCCAAGTCGCGCTGCCGGTGGTGGAGTGCGGATAGTCTGGCAACAGGAACATGGCTACGACAGCCATGACAGCTCCCACCACAGCCAGGATGATAAAGAGCCATTGCCAGCCAGCGATACCGTGCTTTTGTTCGAGGGTCGCAAAAACGGCAGCCGAGATGAGTCCCGAAAAGGCCTGGGCCAAGGTAAGACCTGTGAAAAGGACGGCGACTCGGAGAGCGATCTCATGGCGTGTGTACCAGCAAGACATGACATACATGGCCTTCCAAAAGGGTCAGCAACAGCAACACAATGAAGGAACGGGGGGGAAGCACGTACACCAGGAAAGAGAGGAGCCTCTACAAGACCCAAGAAGAATCGAACGACGACAAGACCTTGGTACGAGGTGACGCCTGCGGTAGCTGCGGAAACACCAGACCAGACAATGGCACAGCATGGTAGGTACACACTGGGTCGCACGAAGGTGAGGATCATGTTGGAAGGCACCTGTCCGAGTACATAACTGACGGTGTATTGTTAGTCTCAAGCGGGTATATTTCAGCAATTAGGGCATGAACTAACCCAACGAAAAGAATTGACACTGCTGTGCTGAATTGGGAGCCTTCGAGTCCCAAGTCCTGATCTAGTGTGCTGATTCGAGCCTGGCTGCAGGACGAGTTAACTCATTGTTCGCAGGCGCAGAGGTGATAGTAGCTCTAAGCACTCACGCAATCGAAGCACGATCAAGGTAATTGAAGATGTAGAGGACCTATACATAATATTGCCGTTGTTAGTCCCTGAACCACAACGTAGCACCCTGGCTGGAAACCAAGGCATAGATGGTGGAAACATACCCAGAGACATGGCATCAGAGTGAGATCCAACCTTTTCACGAGCTTCTTCTCAAGACCCCTCCAATCTTCGAGACCCAGGGCTTCAATGGGTGCCAAAGCGCTAGGAAGTTCTCCCTCTACAATCTTGCCATCTGTCTGGTCATTGATGTGCGACACAATGCCTTCCTCTTTTGCATGAACTGAAGGGCTCGCGCTGGGCGGCCTTTCAGCCTGATGTTGTAGAGTAGCCATTGCTGCAGCAGAGTCGACGAGCACAAGGGGGGAGATAGCGCTGTACTGAGGTATAGAGAACGAGGGGATACTCGGCGAGGGACTTGGGCTCGATGAGGAATCAGACCATAGACTTCAAAGACTTCAAAGGGACAGAAGTCGGTCTTATAGGTGGAAGCCGAGCTCGTCAAGGGGCACGATCATCATATGGGCAAAAGGGAATGTCTGGTTTTCCACACCATGACAAGTCCCCAGGGTTCAAAATTGGGGAGTAAACCTGGGGCCCCATAGTACCAAACAGGTGGATCAACCCATGTCCCCAACTCGCTTGTCCAGACTAAAATGAAGCCATCCAATCGCCTCACGCCCGGAGACCAAGTCCCCATTTATTTAGTTCATGGTCTAGAAGTCCAAGCATAGTGAGAGAGGTTTGACCCCAGAAACAACAACAAGGAGGGGAATATACCTCCTCAATTCACATCGGACGCTGCGGCCGGCTGGCCGAGAGAAGCAGCAGCCTGTTTTCTGTGATGGTACAATAGTTTCCTTCCGGTCCCCTGTCGTTGATACTTGGGCCACGTGCCCCCGCATTTTGAGGATTAGCCTCTTCACTCTTGAAGCTATCCCACTCCCAATGATACGACCGGACAGTTTGCGAGGCTATCGGGTCATGGCCGAGGCCCCATGACTGGTGACAAGCGGTCGGACCCCCGAAGTCTGCATCCCCACAAACCAACCATGGCAGACTCCAGGCTCAACTTTATGTCGAATCGTTGATTTCGAACGGTAAACACCGGATGGAGGATACCCCAGCCTGCCCCTTTTTGTTAGAAGTTGCCGCGTACCTGTGCGATACAACAGTGAATAAAGACCCCTCTTGCCCAAGCCGATCCTGATATGCGGCTGCGGAGTCTTGATTAAAATCAATAAAGATTCAATTCATCTTTCCATTACTTACTATCACGTCCGTTCGAGGAGCACAGCTGCTACCATGGCTCCGTATCTGTCCAATTCCGGCTCGCCACCGGCCACTCTGCCAGAGAGCTCATCCACTTCCAGACCAACTCTATACATACTTAGCGACTTCCATCCCGAAGCTGTGAAACATGCACAAGATCTCTTCAACTGTGTGCTCTTTGGCGATCCCGAAGGCGAAAACTGGCGCAAGAATGCCACCGCTATCCTGATCAAAGACTACTACATCACCGATGACGACCTCAAAGCTGCGCCGCAGCTCAAGGTGATCGGAAAACAAGGCGTTGGCCTAGACAAGATCGATCTCGGGGCGTGTAAGCGCCACGGCGTTGAAGTGTGTAACTCTCCCGGTATCAATGCCGGAGCCGTGGCCGAGATGACGCTCTGTCTTGCCTTGAATGTTGCCCGCGAGGTTACGCATATCACAATGCGCCAGCGTGTCCAAGGCGAAGCCATCAGAAAGGAGACAGTAAATGGCACACTGCTTTCCAAAACGACTCTTGGTATTGTCGGTATGGGTCATATCGGTCAGGCCGTCGCACGCATGTTCTCGGGAGCGCTGCAAACCCCCGTTATTGCATTTGACCCTTTTGCGCCAAAGTCCGGTGGGCCTTGGGATCATATCCCTCATCGCCGCGCCGAATCTCTGGATGAGATTCTAGACGCAGCCGACATCGTTACGTTGCACCTGCCCCTAAGCGACAACACCACCGGCATCATTTCAGCACCACAGCTCAAGCGGATGAAGAGCTCCGCCATCCTGTTAAATACAGCACGAGGTGGTCTGGTCGATGAAGATGACCTAGTGAAGGCTTTGGAGGAGGGAAGCATCTGGGGTGCCGGCTTTGATTGCCACGTCCAGGAACCCCCAACGCTGGCCAAGTACGAGCGTCTGTGGAATTGCCCTCGATTCGTTGGCACACCCCATATTGCTGCCGCAACAGATGAGACACAGATTGCTACTATCAACGCAGCAACAGATAAAGTGTACAAGTTTCTGGTTGGGGAGTAGGTAGTCAAATACTTGATCAATGTAAACATATCAATTATGGAATGTTCGCATCCCTGTCGAAGCCTGATAGATCCGAGTTGATGGACTCCATCCATGGCATCTGTGAGAAAGGCCACGATGCATTGATCTGTTGAAATCCGCCGGAGTCTTCATCGAGGAGTTCGTGAAAAGGGAAGAAGTTTACTAAAATTCCATCGGGGCTGACGCCTTGTTCGTTGAGCCCCATGCCGACGCCAAACGGAACGCCGGAGGGGTCGTAAGTCTCGGGTTGTGTAGGGATCGCCGCCATGTCATAGGTTTGTGTGTCCATGGGGGCATGTTCTGGAGCATCGTGAGTCTGTGGAGGGCAATCCGAAGTGGGAGTTTGCCTGGTCGAGTTGGTGCTTCGATTTGTATTCTGCCCAGAGGCTTTGTTGATCTCTTTTGAAAGTTCCCTCCTAAGCACTTGGAGGAACCGTGCATAAGGTCTCATGTCTTGCATGTTTTGACCGAGCCACTCCAGCACTTCTCCGGCTGTGGAAAGGACGTTGAGAGAGTCGCGCTGAGTCGGGATTTCTCCTTCGTCCAAGAGTCCGGCCCACCAGCTGTCGACGTCCACCTGGGAGGTTGAACTGGTATTCGAGTTTTGTCTTTGGTAATGCGGATGAACCTGTGCAAAAGAAAGAAAAACAACAATGAGGCTCGTTGTGAAGATGAGATGCGTATAAGCTCGTGTGTAAGGCACAAGGTTGTTGAGACGGAGATCATTAAATGTCCGTATGACGTTGTACGCCGTGCTAAGACAGGGCCTCAGGAGATACCCGGGTGGTAAGGAGCTGGTCTGGGGAATTCTATCGATAGCCAGACGGATGAGGTAAAGCTTCTCAGAGTGGAAGCAAAGTTCGAAATACCGAGGACTCTGGTAGAGACATTGTGGATTATTGTAGCGGGGGGCATTACGACGCCATGTCTCGAGGTCGCTCCGCAGTTTACAGAGCATCTGAAAGCTGTCTTCAGCGCCTGGACCGTGCGACTGAGGCTTTCTTGTGCCCTCTCTTTCATTTTGCTTTCTATGTTTTGATTGCTCGGAGGCATGAAGGCTGGAAGTGATTCTAGAGAGCGTCAAAAGGTGGTCGAATACGGTGCGGTCGCTAGCCTCGGCGTAGCTTGGCCAGCCATGCTGGACCAGGTAGGGATCGTGATGCAGAGGATCCTCGTCAGTTATTGGTATCGCTGTCGCAAATTCCGCAGTGATGATCTTATCGTCGATAGCAAAAGGTCGACCCAGTGTGGCAGACGAGAACCGGTCAAGGCAATACGTCTCCCAAAAGACCCTTCGCTGTCTTTGCTTGACAGAATCGGACACCTGAGCCTCCTCTGGGTCCTTCTTGTAAAGCTGGAGCTCGATACATATGCGCATACACAAGCGGCCAAGTTCCCAAATGGAACAGCCTGGTAAGAATTAGCACAAGGTGACGTCGAATTATTGATACGCCCTCACCTATGTTGTAGAATATGCCGAATTGCGAAACCAGCAAAAGGTTTTCAATGTCTTGGATGGTACCAAAACTGAATTCAGACGGCGGACTTGCTTCTAGTGAAGCTGTGAAGAATCCAAACGGATGCAGGCGCATTCTTCCAGAGCGAAATGGCCCGATTGCCCCAATCGCCAAGATCATGTTGGCCTGGAAAAGGTCCTGTTGCCTCTGCTTCCTCGATAGCGTTGAGCTGCTTCCACTAGGACTAGGACTATCATATACCCTGCGAAATACGTCTGCAATGTGTAGAGCATCGAGAAAGGGATGCGCGAGGTGAAAGTCACGGAAGCTTTGGGTGGTCGTTAGCTCTGATCGGACCTTTGACTGAACCTATGAAATTGAGGCAACAAACTAGGAAGCGACGATGCTCAGAGCCTCGTTCCGAGGGGGGAGAGTGTGCGGTTCATGATAGATGATAGACGACGCTTGAGATTGTAAAGTCATGAGATTGTTCAATGCTGCGGGCGACTGTTTCCGGATGGCATCTAACATTGGCTGAAAGAAGCTTGAAAGGTGGTAAGCCTTTGATAGTCCTCAGAGGTGTGAACGGAGACGATGACCTACCCAACTCCAGCTTCTCGACCAACATATCTAGTACTGGTAGGTGACGATGTGATCTCCGTGTCTGGTGTTGCCTCCGAGAAAGCGATTGAGGGCTGTGGTGGGACCCGCCCATGTGCTTCGGACCTATCGCCTTCCCTAAGAGCGGACTCCAGCCTGAGAAGACGCTCCTCTAATTCGTGAACCTCGCTGTAGACTGATCAGATAGGGGTTTCCCAAGTGCCATTGGACTGTTGAGACCATAACATACCTCCGGGTGAATTCGCGTGATGTTGAAGAGTCTGCTACGATGCACAGCACCCTTGCCTTGGAGCATCCAGCACACGTTGGCAAAGCAGCGTCACACTACCTTGATGTTAGCGATGAGATCATTGGCCAATGGGAAATTCTTCTTGCAAATCAGACCTTGACTTTGCGAGAGCGGCATCTCTTGCATGACAAGCTTTGGCTGGGAGAGGCCAATGACCCAATGCTGGAGAAACAGCGCTTTCGAGATGAGCCTGAGGCCTGGCTGCTTGCGAAAGGCGAGTGCATCTTGGTGGCTCCTGGGTGGCATTCCTGGTGGGAAATCAAGACATGATACCTGATCGTGTTCAATCACATGGACGCAATGACCGCGGTGGCTGTTGGCTGTGGGCTGCTCTTGGTAGTCAGATGGAGTCAAATGTCAAGATGATATTATCAAGTTATTTGGATGAGGCAAGGATGTAGAGGCTCAAGTCGGCATGGCCTTCCACTGCATTTTACTTCCGAGTCCCTACTAGTCTAGTACCACTCTGGAGAAGTGGGTCCTTCCCAAGACTGTGGTCACGGTCACCCTGCTCCGTGCTCAGGCTTCGACTCGTGTTTGCCTGCCTACCTACCCTGCAGGTAGAGTGTTCAGACGTGTAACAGAACAGGAAAAGGGCAAGTACAGCGAGATCTTGCAAGTTTTGGGGAAATAAGAAAGATTGATATAAAACGAGTCGAAGTTCATCTGAGCAAGATATTCCGTAGCAATTACGCTACCGATGTCCACGGGCTATAACAACGGTTTTACAGCATTTTGATTCCGCTCAGCATTGTTGAAGCACGCCCATTAAAAAACACGAAAGGAAGGTCAAAGGAGAAACATAGCGTTGCCCGAAGGTTGAAGGAACATGACGCACAGTGAAAAACGCGCCTGACTTCTGTAGCAGTTATGGAGAAGAATTCAGATCCAAAGGATCGTTGGTGGTAGAATCTAACGTATTTACAGGTATCGGCCCCGATGTCAACGCCGGGTATCTTGCCAACCCGTCACACTGAAAAGCAGCGTGATCGAAACTCCGTCATGCTCGCCCGGCGCATACAAGGATATGCTATCCATCATCAAATATATGCCGTAGGGTGTCCGCTTGCACATAGCCCCTCCCTACGCCGAAAGGTATTTGGGGACAGCGCATTGTCAAACCCCCCATCCAGCTGCCGTCGCGGGGTCTTCAGATTCAAATTCAAACATTCAAAGCGTCACTCAAAAATCCTCGGTGGTAGAGAACCCATCTTTCCCAGCCGACTCGGCCATCTTGGCGATCCGTGTCTTCAGCGCTGGAGGGTTCGCCCCGGCCACGGTATCGCTCTTCTCGCCATTCTCAAAGAAGAAGAACGCCGGGATGGAGCGAATATTGAGCTCAAAGGCCAGGTCGGGCACGTCGTCGGTGTCGAAGCGGGCAAAAGCGAGCTTGTCCCTTTGGGCGTGCGACTCGAGCAGCGTCTTGGCCTCCTTGGAGAAGATGGGGGAGATGGCCTTGCAGGGGCCGCACCAGGTGGCGTGGGCCTGGAGGGCGACGTGGGAGTGCTTCTGGACGAGGGCGTCGAAGTCGGCCTTGGACTTGATGTCAATGACAGACATGGTGCTTTCTTTTATATCTCTCTCCCCCTTTGGTTGTGTCTGTGGAAGTCTCAATGTACAACTTCTATGGTGCTTGCTTTTCGCTGCTCTTGCACGAGGATGAAATCGGATGGAAGTGGGGGTGCCGGCTTCTCTTATTTGTATGGCGTAGCTCGTAATGTCGTCGCTTCTTCAAGTCGCTAGCAGGTTCTAATGGGGGGATGAGAAGCTGGGGTTAAGACAGAGGCCGAGTCGCGAAGAAGGAAAAGAAGGGATAAGCAGTTTTGTAATTCAAAGCACGCCCTTTAGACGATTGGAATTTCGGAGGGGCACTTCCCTCGCTTCTGGCGGGCCGGGGCGGGGCAGACGCTGCCAGTGCGCAGGGTCTCGGTGGTGTGCTCGGGGTCAACGTGCTGACAAACTGGCGGCTCACCTCTGACGTGCTCCGGCTCCGATGGCGCTGGCGCTGGTAATGGCACTGGCACCGGCAATGGCTGATCAATCAACCACTCAATCCGTCGACTCGAGAATGAGGCACAGCAAGATTCCAAATATCCCAATTGATAGCTCTTTGTAAGAATTGACGACAAGCACGACGATTCTAGTCATCTGTGGCAAATGCTACAACCACCGCTACGGCTCACCATGCTGTGCCTCAGATTGCCGAAGCGCTGATCCGGTGCGCGCAAGGAGGAGTTACAGCCGAGAGCATGCCCATCTTCGACCATGCCCGGCAATTTCTAGTAATGGATATTGAGTAGTGGCCGAGTTGTCGATTACCATGCCACAGCCATCTTTCCCACAAATGGTACGCAGTTAGTCTTACCACTAGGTACCTAGTAGCCAGGCTGTAATTACCTACCTAGGTAGTATACAGTAGCACATGGCGGGCAAGTGACACCCTCCGTTGTGTTTTTCTTTCTTTACAGGGTGCCAGGGCCCATTAGTGGCGGCGCGGGGCTCTGACGTCGAGTCGTACTAAATTTTTGGAGGGGCAATTCACAAAAATTTCGGTCCGCTTTGCGCATCAGGCGAAAAAAAAAAAAAAGTCAACCACCATACGGCTCGACGTTTGAATTCCGACAATTACAAAAATCATGTCGAAGCGCACAGCGGACGCCGATGGGGATGGACCCCTCAAGGGAGGTCATCGCCCCGAGCAGATGGACGTCGACGGCGAGCCTCCCAAGGAAATGGGCGAGTTCGAGGATGAGTTTGAAGACGAGTTTGAGAGCGAGGACGAGATCATCGAGGCCGGCGTGGATGGTCGCCCGGACGCCGAGCGCGAAGCCGAGGAGAAGGGTACGCATGTTTCTCTGTTAATCACGGATTGCGGGAAAACGCCTTCCCACTAACACGGAGGCAGATGCCATGGATGTCGACCCCGGGGAGCAAGGCACCTTCATCGTCGGGCGGAACAAGCTCGAGCCTGGCCAGACTCTGGCACCTGACCTGACCACCTACGAGATGCTGCACAGCCTGAGCACACCGTGGCCGTGTCTCTCTTTCGACATCATCAAGGACAATCTGGGCGACGACCGTAAGGCGTACCCCGCGACCATGTATACCGTGGCGGGTACGCAAGCAGAGAATGCGCGCACCAGCGACAACCAGCTCATGGTGATGAAGTTCAGCGGACTGAGCAAGATGGATCGCGGCGACCAGGGGGATTCGGACGACGACGATGACGACGATGACGAGGACGCCGACCCCATCCTCGAGAGCAAGACGATCCCTCTCAAGTCCACCACCAACCGAGTCCGCTCCCACCACATCCCCGGGCAAGATGCCAACAGCCCTGGGACAACCCTGACGGCCAGCATGACGGAGTCGAGCGACGTATATATCCACGACATTACACCTCACCTCAACTCCTTTGACAACCCCGGCACGCTGATTACGGCGCAGCAGAACAAGCCCTTGTCTACCATTCGCGCACACAAGGCTGAAGGCTACGCAGTGGACTGGTCGCCGACTGTTCCTGGTCGATTGCTTACCGGAGACAACGACGGTCTCATCTACATGACTTCACGATCCGAGGGCGGTGGCTGGCAGACCGACAACCGGGCTTTCCAGGGACACACAGGCAGCGTTGAGGAGATTCAGTGGTCACCCTCCGAGAACAGCGTCTTCTCCTCGGCATCCAGCGACGGCACGATCCGCATCTGGGACGTGCGATCCAAGGCCCGCAAGCCGGCCATCACCATGAAGGTATCCGACTACGACGTCAACGTCATGTCCTGGTCCCGCCAGACGTCCCACCTGCTCGCCTCTGGCGCCGACGACGGTGCATGGGGCGTGTGGGACCTGCGCCAGTGGAAGGCAAGCAGCGACAAGCCTCAGCCGCTGGCGAGCTTCAACTTCCATAAGGAGCAGGTCACCAGCATCGAGTGGCATCCTACCGACGATTCCATTGTGGCGGTAGCGGCGGGCGACAGCACGGTGACACTGTGGGATCTCGCCGTGGAGCTGGACGACGAGGAGAGCAAGGGCGCCGGCGTGCCGGGTGATGTGCCCCCGCAGCTGCTGTTCGTCCACTACCTCAAGGATGTCAAGGAGGTGCACTGGCACCCGCAGATCAAGGGCAGCCTGGTCGCTACGGGCGAGGAGTTCAGCGTATTCCGCACCATCAGCGTGTAAGCACGAGAGCAAAATGGGTGCGGAAACGACTATGATGTGATGATATCTACTTTTTTTTTTCAGGGTTAGACTGGGGCGAATGATCATACGGAGTGTCAAAAGCCAGAAAAGGGTTTCGGAGGGGGAGGGCAAAAAAAAGGTGCCCTCTATAAAATGCGGGTTTCTCCTGCAAGGGCCCAGAGCAATTTCAAGGTATGCGCAATATACAGCTCTGCAAAAGGTTCAATCTGTGAACGGTGGCGGAGGTACCATGGAATGCCGACCCGGTCGGTCGACGGAGGGAGACCCCCGTGCCGGTCTTGCAGATGCGGAACCATGGATATAGACAGATCTGGGAAGACAAATGGAACACTATTCGGCAAGAGATGCCGGTTCCATCTGATGAATATTTTAAATATCAAGCCTTTTTTCCATCTCCTTACCATACTATCCGTTGTCGTCGTTCGAATACCCTGAGAGCTCCCAGGATACAAACACAAACGCCCAGAGACAGATATCCCGGCATCGTCAGCAACCTCCTCTTCCGCCACGATGACCAACACATTCTGGCTCGCCGCCGTACTCACGGCCAGCATGGCCACCGCCCAATCCCCCACGCCAACCGAGTCCGGCACGAGCCCCGGTCCAACCCTCGTAGACGGATGGTACTGGGTCCGTGCCGTCGCCGCGCCCAACTTCCACTCGTACCTGCAGTCTCAGCCCACGGGCGTCGCGGCCCCTGCGCACCTCGACGCGCCGGCGGAGGCCGGGCAGTTCAACATTATCGAGGGCCAGCTCGTGTACAACACGGGCGCCGGGGGCGAGCTGTACCTGCACGTGGAGAGGCCAGACGACCTGAGCCAGCGGGCGCTGGCGACGTACTTTGAGAGGGAGCCGAGCAGCTGGGGCGAGTTCTCGTTCCAGGGGGACACGGTGGCGTGGAACGCCGAGGGCCTGCAGAGGCCCAACACGGCGGCGTGGTTCGTCTGCGAGGATCAGAAGCTCTATGTGAACACGGGGCCGTATGGGTACCAGACGCCGGAGGGTTGCGCGGATCAGACGGTGAGTTCTTCCTGCTACATCTCGAGGAAGAGTTAAGGGGTGCTAACGTCGCGACAGATTCATTCCTACGGAGGCTCGACGGCTGATGTCTAAGATGTTTACATGTTATTAGCTTGGGTATGGATGTACATACAGTCTGGGCTGGACAGGATAGCAGTCTTCCCTGTGGTTGATACAGATGTGTAATGATGGAGCGAGCTGTACGCTGCCCGAGGACATCGAATACAAAACTTTGATATCTGTAGAGTCCACAGACTCTTTGAACATTTATGAATGTCGGAGCCAACCTACTTACCTTGAACCTTGATACTACCGTTATCCAGGGCCGAAGTTGTCAGGTCCGAGCTGTGAAGGATCGCACATGTGTAGAAGTAAACTTCACTGGGGCATGCTACCCTACAGGCACGTCCCCCTCCCCTCCCAGGCTTGGTGTCTCGTGTCTGCGTACGACCCATCGGTCGTCCTTGGCAAGAGCTGAAAGAAGACGAATGCTCGTGCCATGCCGACACCCTACGAAGAGCAAGATTAGAAATTCGAGTACATTGTACAAGGTAAAAACAACAAGAACAGGAAAATCCCTTCGGAGAGACTCCGAGATTTCCAGTTTGTCCTTGTCGACATCACGCCACGCCCAAGATGGTCCAGGGGTGTCGACTTCAATCTCATCGCCTTTGGCAACGGGGCGATAGACCCCCAAGAATAAATTACATCTCAATATGAAGAAGGCTTGGTAAATTGTAGCGGGGGCCCATTCCCCCGTCGTCGGATCGGCCATGATTTTCTTGGCCAGTGCCTTCGGGGGACCTGGACCGGTGCGCGCCCCTCTATTTTTCTCCATCTTGGCATCTATGGCGTCTTTTGTGGCAATGCCATAGTATCATACTCAGTAGTACTTGTATTAGAAAAGATAGAAACCAATGGTCTGGCGCGCGGCGTGACAGACCAAGCGGAGCGGGAGGTGCAAAAAAAAAAAAAAAACAAGGGTCTGGCCGGCCGACCGACGCGAATGTCATTTATTGAAACCACATGGCAATGGCGTCGGTTTTTCTTTCTTCTTTTTCTCTGGGCTCTGGGTCCAAAGACCGACAACACCTCGGCCCCATATCAGATGCATGCACTGCAAGCACTATTACTTGTATGAAGTAGAGTGATTCGATCCGGAGAGTACTCCGTAGGATACGCGACGCATCATTCAGCCCTTCCATGAATGGTTGAGCCACCGGGTTTCCTAGGAATCAATGCCGGCGGTAGTACAAGTAGAGGGATAATAACACATGAAACGATAGAGAAGGACGTGCTCCCAGTTGCGCACATGCTTTGGAATGGAGTCGAAAAGGTTATCATGATTAACGTTATAGGCCAGGGGTGCAAGAGACAAGAAAGAGTTGCGAGCGAGTCAAGGGCGTCAAACGAAACCCAAGGCAAGGTAGTAAACGCACGTACCAAACGTACCCGCAGGAGATCAGTGGAGGGGAGGAGCGGCGAAGGAGGAAAAAAGAACTCCCCTGTAGGAAAATCAAGAGGTGGAACTGAATCCAAGCCATCGGAGAGCTACGGGGACGGGGTCGACTGGGGGGAGGACGTGCAGACGAAGGGGAATGGGGCCTACAGGGTGCTTAAGGAGTGCTAAAGGGGTGCTAATGCAGGTGTTTTCGAAAGAAGAAGTAGAACGAGTCCACTGAAGAGGCCTCAGATCCCCACTGGAGAGGAAACAGCATCCTGCTAAGTAGAGCACACTACCGTTTTGGGGAGACGTCAGGCTAGTACCAAGGCACATATGCTAAGTTTAGTGGACAGTGCTACTGTCTTGGACACCTGCCAGCGGGCGTCTGACAAGCAGCTGTTTTTCTTTCACCACTATTACTCCATAGTAATTACTTTTACTACCTACGCTATGGTGTGTGGACACTACCTAAGGTAGGCGAGCAGCCAGACTAAGCGCGGCCTGGGCCAAGTCTATTCAATAGAGCACAGACTCCGTGGATCCCCTTGGCCCCTAACCTTATTGCAGGCTCTCTTGCTTGTTCGTGTTTGATCACGGACCTCACACTACTGACTCATGAAGGGAGCATGATCCAATTTCAACCGAGTCCGACAGCGACAGGATAAGAGAGAGGTGGAAAAAAAGCTAAAATGGACGGGCCGTTCGGGGAGGGAATATCATGAGATTAGCGAGTCAGGCTCAGAGGACAGTAAAGGGCAAATCTACAAACTCATATGCCAATCAACCCTACGAAGTCAACCTTGGTCGACACTAGCGCTGGCTCTGCGACGAGTACGACGTAAACGATGCTCATGGCCATCATCTTTTTGGGGCAAGCTTCGCGTACGTGCAAGGCTGTGTCAGATCCATAGTGATTATCATTTCATGCTGACACTACTCCGTACACCACATCCAATACTACGCTGTTCACACTCAAATATTTACTCTGCACGTACGGAGTAGATTTGGAATACTACGCTGCGCATGGGACGTCCTCCATGTCCCTGACAGCTGAACCAGGAATTGACAAGGGGCTAGCCAGCCTGACGGGTCACACTGACTGAATGCAATGACATTGGCCGTGAACGTGGACGTGGACGTGACCGTACGAGTACTCCGTCCATCTGTTCACAATGACGGAGTACTTTTGTTGGTGAATGTGAGCTGTAAAAAAAAGGCGAAACAAGTGAGTGACATTCGGCAGCACGAAGGATGCCATCGGTCCAGAGAGGTTCGACATTGGCCTCTCTCTGTCTCTCTGTGTGCGTGTGTCTTTCTCTCTCCGCATAGCAGGATCCTTGAGTATACCCTTGAACAGCATAACGTAAAAAAGCCCCATCCCGGCCCGGCAAGGATTCAAGCGCGACTCGTGATAGGATAGCCCTCAAAGCCAGAGACCCCGGCCCGCGACTATTCGGACACTTTCAAAAATCCGGGCAAACGACAAACGACGAGCTCAGCGGCTCGACAGGGGTGGGGGAGGAGACCCCTGTTCACCAACGCTGACATGGAACGCAGGCGCATGGCACAGTAACTCAATGTATGCATGGCGCTGCCACATGGGCATGGGCGTGGCCTTGGGAAAATAGGTGTGTGAAGGTGTTGTTGGTTGGGTGCTGCTGCTGCTGTTGCTGCTGCTGATGCTGATGCTTGTTGCTTCTCACGGAAATCCAACCTGACCCACACCAAAGCTACGGTGCTCTGTAACGGAATCATGCTACGGAGTAGATGGTACGGTAGTAGTATAGCAGTACTCCGTACCTTGTAGTAGTATCTCTAGTCTATCGTTCCCTCCGGACAGGCCATTTCTCACTCCCTGTGATCTGTTGACGATCCCCCCTCCATTCCATTTTCTCCCACAATACGACTCGAGCCAGCCCAAGGGAAGTACCTTGCGTTTCGAGAACCGGTTCTATGGAGCAGGGCTCTCTTTCTTCTAATCGAGATGCGAGGTTAATCCGTATGGGTGTGTATTTGTGTGTGTGTGTCCGTCTCTACTATATGGGAGACAGATAGGGAGGGGAGAGAGTGTGTCTGTGTGCCTGGGCGGAAGAGAAGGCTGTTGCCACGTGCTCATGGTGAACTGTGAATTACGGATAAAACCCGTTCGCTTTCTAGCCTTCCTAGCCTTCCTAGCCTTCCTAGCCTCTCTACGGAGTAGCCTCTCCAGCCGTGTGTGGCAAATACTTCAGGAACTCTAAATGCCGACAAGCCACTCGATAGCAGCCAGCAGCCAAAGCATCATCTTCTCGCTTAGGGAGGGAGGCCAGTCTAGTGGCTGCCGCCGCAATCAAGATGTATAGAGCAGCAGAGCAGCAGAGCTAGAGCAAATGAACCCATGTAATTAATGTGAATCAGCTACACCCAAGACGGTCCGCCAAGCCAAGCCACCAGAGTCCCACCCCAAAATCCCAGGCGCTCCCGCTATCTACAAGTATTCACAGAGTGCTACTGTACGACACCACATATGTACTCCGTATGCCCCCCCAAGCAAGAGGCGTTGGCTAAGCTAAGCCTCTACCAGCAGCTGGTGGCTGGCATGCTGAAACTCGAGACGCGAAGCCTAAAAGGTAAAGGTATCGTGCCCACCCGGCAAGCAAAAAAGTCTGTTCACACATTTTAGTCTTTTTGGGTCTCGGCCGACACATGCCAGCTGAGCTGAGCTCCGTCACTAAAGTTCGTGGTCTGTACGGAGTAGAAACGAGTGAGTGAGTGCGTGAGAGAGACAGAGAGAAAGAGATAGAGACGCCTCGGAGATTCATGACCCAAGACCAGATAGACCCACTCTCTTCTGCGGTAAAAGCTCCAAGACTCCAGAGACGCACCCCCCCGGGGGCCAGACTCTCTTGCTACCTCCGTAAAAGAATGTCCTCCCCTCCATCTCCTCCTCCTCCACTCTCCACACACCCCCCTTTTACCTCCGTACCCTTACTAGCTTTTTAGCTCTCACCACCGAGGGTCGATCCCCTTCCTTATGAGAATAAACTAAACCTTTCGTAACACTCGTACTCAGTAGAGACTCCATCTAACTCGATTCCTTCGTCCCTTTACTCCGTACCCCGTACAAACAGTTGATTCCGTACCTGCTTGCACGGCTTCCGGTAGGGTAGTAGTAGGGAAGCTCCCCCCCGGACGACAGATGCCCGATGATGCCCAGGCCAGGGGATCATCGAGGCAAAGTCCGCGCTAGCTGAAAGACGTGCATCCCATGAACTCATTCATCTCGGGAGTTCAGAAACGATCGACTCACTGCTAGAGTATTCCTACTACTACTACGTACTACTCCGTACGTACTACTTGATGTACTTCCACCATGTATGTCGGGCCCTAATCCCATTTCCTACTTCCAAGGCACTTCTCCCTCCCCAACGTACCCATACTCTTTTTTCCCTATAATACCTCCGAAACCTTAGCTCTTTCTTGTTATCATCAACCAAACCCTGGAAAATCCCCATAAGACCTGGGCCCAATTCCGAACTACCAGATTGATTGCTTTCGGGGGGGGGCCGCCCCATTTATTAGATGTCACTGGGTTCCCACACCACTCTTACCCGGAGGATACTCTACTCAAGCTACCGGTCGTACTAATTCGTACTCCGTACAAGCTGCTCTTTCATTCTCTCTTACGGAGTACACACAAAGCCTAGCAGAGCGCGCGCGCCTTTCTGCTTTTCGACCACAGGCCCGGATCCTAACGGGGTGGACTCTCCTCCTCCTCCTACTTCCCTCCATCCCTCCCCCTTTGGCGCCTCTCTCGGTTATATCTGAACGCCTCACGCGGAAATAAATAGCGAAACCGACACACCACACAAACAAGAGCTACCGGCTACCTATCCGGCCGGGAGTGGAGCTTGGAGCTTGGAGCTTCACCTTTTCCAGAGTTAGGCTCACGCTCTTCGGTTTCTGTTATCATAGCAGAGCCCCTTCTTTTCTTTCTTATCCTTCTTTTTTGCTCTTACCCATTTTCCCCATTCTTAACCTTTTCCCGTGGAAGAGGCTCCACCATTACTATCAGGAAACTATTATCACGTACTTGAGACTAAGGGAAAACGCCACCCTTAGATCGAAGCCCGTCCCTCGTGGGCAAACAAGGAACAAGGGGAAGAGAAAGTGAAGCGAAGTCACTATATCGGCCGAGTTCCCACTTACACATCTCACGCATACTCCGTACACACACACACATAGCCTGGGCCAAAACGCCACTCCGTTCTCTCACCGAGAACCCTTTATACCTCCCCGATGCCGCCCACCTAGTCCGGGAAAAAAGAAAAGCAAAGAATCCTTTCACACAGACTCTCACATAACAGCACCTTGGCCTACACTTCTTATTCACATCTGGCCAAACCTCTTACCTTCCATCAACGTCTGTCTCGAGTGGAAAAGCAGTCCCTCCCCCTTAGCAGCCATGGCCGCGGGAGAACTGGCTTACGAGTCGCAGTCGCTCGACGTGGACGAGCACCACAGGCAGGGCCTCATCGCCATCAGCGTCCTCGCCTTTGTGTCCTTCTTCTCGTCCACCCTGCTCTTCCTCTACCTGTCCTACAAGCTCGTCTGGCACTACTACCTCCGCTCCTCGTCCAGGAACTCGCCCGAGAACCAGCCGCGCTCCTTGCAGCACCGGGTCGACTTTGCACTGGGCATCGACGGCATCTTTGCCGAGCAGGAGGACAGCGATGGGAAGCTGGTCGGCGGTAATAACGGTGGTAATGGTGTAGGTCGCCATCATCCCGCCGCCGCCGCCGGTGGTGGTCGCCGGCCGAGCAGCACCAGGTCCAACACAGGCATGGAACACCACCACCAGTCTCCCCTGCCGCCGCTCAGGAAGCGACAGCCGCCGAATCAGTTCCTCGTCCTCATCTTCAACCTCCTTCTCGCCGACATGCACCAGGGCGTGGCCTTCTTCCTCAGCGCCGAGTGGCTCCGCTACGGCAGGGTCCGCGTCGGCACCCCGACTTGCTTCACCCAGGGCCTGTTTGTCTCGACCGGTGACTTGGCCTCCAGCTGCTTTATCACCACCATTGCCATCCACACCTACCTCTCGCTCGTGAGGCGGTACCAGCTGCCCAACCGCATCCTGTACATGTTCATCGTCGGCGTCTGGTTCTTCGTCTACGCCATCTCCGTCATCCCCATCGTGGCCACAATGAACGGCGCCCAATATGGCGGCTTCTTTGTCCGCGCCGGACCATGGGTGAGTAGTTCCGAACCAATCTATCTCCATGTTAAGTGAAACAATGAGAGAACAAAAGTAGAGAAACCCAAACTAACTTCTTATTCCCAACTAGTGCTGGATGAACATCGAATACTCCAACCTCCGCCTCCTCACCCACTACCTCTTCATCTTCATCGCCCTCGCCCTCACCTCTGGCCTCTACATTGCCATTTTCATCCACCTCCGCCGCGAATCCTCCAAGACCATCCACCCCAACCCCAAGAAGGGCGGCAACGGCAGCAGCAGCATGGGAGGAGGCAGCAGCATCAGCAACCACGGCTCCTCCTCCACCACCAACGCCAACGTCACCACCTTCAACCTCTCCCACAACCCGGCCTTCCTCATCTACCCCGTCATCTACGTCCTGTGCACCCTGCCCCTCGCCCTCGGCCGCATCGGCAGCATGGCCGGCGCCGACATCCCCATGGGCTACATGTGCTTCGCCGGCGCCATGATTGCCTCCAACGGCATGTTCGACTGCATGCTCTTCGGCACCACCCGTAACGTCATTGTCTTTGCCAGCAAGAACGAGATTGACCGCAGGGACACGGGCCTCAACACCTTCAATTTTATGCAGACGCCCTCGACGCGCCGCTACGGCAACATGGTCTGGGTCCAGGGCGCGGGCGGCAACGGCGCCGCCCGCATGGCCAGCAAGGCCAACGAGGACAAGACCGCCGGCGGCTGGTGGTCGTGGCAGAGACTCGGTGGCGGCAACAAGAGCGACGACGACGAAACCCGACGACCATCCCGCACCATGCGCAGACCTAGACAGCGAGGCGGCAGCCAAGAGTCCCTGCGAGGGCCCGGAGCTATCCAGATGGACACGGTCACGACGGTCGTCGTGGAGGTGGAGCAGGATAAATACAAGATGGACAGTGACCTGCGGTATCCTGAGCCCACGTCGTCTGTGACGAGCGCGGATAAGGAGGATCCAAGGTCCTTATGACAGACTCACGATATGGTGTAATGTATGAACCCATTTGTACATATAATTTTACGATCTATTATGATCCACATAGACGGAATGAAACAAACAACCTGCTCAGGCATGGTACATTTACCCTTCAACTTTACGAGCCGTCCTTGTTCTGTGAGTTCAACTCGTTAACCTTGTTTCCATTTCGTAAATTCGTTGCATGTCATCTTCTTGGTTCTAGTGTTTCTTCCTCATCCAACACATGCTTCCACAGGTTCAAGCTGGTTATAGTAGCTAGCCCTTCTTGAACACAATCTGGAAGGTCACGAATACGAAACTTTGTGTAGCAGCGATGTTTCATGTTTCACGCTGAGCCCGCATATTCATGGCACTAGAATCACTCTTTGATGTCAGCAGGACAAACTTGCAAATATATGGTTGAATTCAGGACAGTGTCCAGTGAAAAGGTAAATAGGTATCTCCCAACCAAACGCCTTAACCCGATACCCCCATTCTCAGCACCCCTTAGTCCCTCAGCCCCTTTCCAACCCCCAATACTTATAATCCCGTGCCTTGAATCCATTCAACTACATTCTACTCATGGTTCTTCTTCTTACTTTGTGGCCTCCCTGACATCAAACAGGCTCGAGTTGCCGTCCTTGTCACCGACACTGAGGAATCTGCCATCGGCAGAGAAGGCCAATTCCGTCACCTTGGACAGATCGCCCACCATGTCCAGAGTCGTCAGATTACATTCACCGCCAATGGCCCAGAGCTCTGTGCCCGAAGCAGCGTCGAGGATGGCCAATTTGCTGCGTTTCTCAGCAACCTTACAGTAGGCCACAAAGCGACAGTCGGGCGAGATGCACGAGGTCGTGTTGGGAATGCCGTACGTGCGTGTAGAATTTTCAGAGAGATCCCAGACCAGCACATAGCGGAAGGGCACCGTAGTGGGAGCAAGTGTGTATTCACTCCCTCCATCGGGCAAAGGCTTGGCGACGGTGCGGTGCCCGGACGGGATCCAGAGCGAGATGATCAGCTCGCCATAGGCAACTAAGCTGCAAGGGAGACCTGTCTCTAGCTCACGGTGCTGCCACGGTCGGACGACGCGGTACGGCTTGTTGGATACCTCTCGATAGTCAGAGATGTCCCAGGCGACAAGCAGTGTCTCGCGATCCGGCGGTGGGTGACCAGCACGAGATGTCCGTGGGCCGGCAGCAGCAACAAGCAGGTGACTGGTGGGCGAGATGGCTAGCTCCGGGTACTGTGGGATGAAGGGGAGGTCCGCCTTGCGCATATCAATCGTCCTAACCTTGGCAAACGGCTTCTTGTCGCGTGTGGTGGCAGCATAGAGATCTATGATCGCGTCCTTTCCACGGTACGCTGCCAAGGGACTCCAACCACTGTCGTACGATTCAAAACGTCCCGCAACCCAGCGATCGACGTCGTCAATAGCCTGCAGACGCTTGGGCTTCTCCCAACTCCAAATTTCCAGGGTGCGGCCGAAATGGGTCGACAGCGCAATAAGCTGATTAGCCTCGGAGAGGATGGTATGACTGCGGATCATATAATCGCGGCAACGGGTCTGAGCCTCAATATAAGAAGAGAATTTGATGGTACTCTTCACGGTACCAGAGGCAACGGACCAGACTTTGATGATTTGGTTTCCATGCTTAGTGGCAACCGTTGATGATCTCGTCGACAGGTCGGTGTAGTTGATCACATTAGACTTGCCGCTCTTCTTCTTCTCGGCGCCCGAAAGCTGCTTCCAGTATACCACTTCCAAAGGCCTCAGGGCCTGGGGTTGCTGCGGCTGCTGCGGCTGCTGCGGCTGCTGCTGCTGCTGCTGTTGTTGTTGTTGGTACTGCTGCGTGTAGTTCTCTTGCGGCAAGTAAGGGCTGCGTTTGGTAGGGTTTTGCATTGCGCGGTCATCATGACCAAAGTCCTGTTGGTAGTACCCATACCCGTCATGGCTCTGCGACTTTTGCTGCGCTTTCAATTGGCCAGGACGAAGATGCTCCGGGGGTCTCGGGGGCACGGGCGGTCGTACCCGTACTGATTGGAACGAAGACCGCGAGGGAATGGAAGCGGTGGACGCGGACGACTGGGAGAAGCGGTCCATGTCGACGGAAGACAAATCTGATCCTGAGGCTGAGGAAATAGTAGAGGGCGACGAGATGTGAGAGGACGCCGTAGAAGGCGAAGAAATGTGAGAGGATACCGTAGATGGCGATGAGATGTGAGAAGGCTGTATCGATGCTCGCTGTGAAGTCCTCGCCGACGGTGGGACGGCCGGCAGAGGCTTCAGAGGCGCCGGATAGGGACTGGAACCCATGTAGGACGCGACAGAGGTTGAGGACGAGGACCTTGTGTGTCGAGACGACATGGACATTCTGCGATGGGGGACCTGTATGCTGCTCCGGGTACTCTTTACCGAGGGCCGACGCTGTAATAAAAACTCTTGTGAAGGTCGAATGTATGTCGACTCCCCGTCTGCGGTGGGCCAGAGAATGACCGAGTCTCGCTCCGGGGAAGTGGGTGGGCTGAGGCTATATTGTGAAACTAGGGGCAGGATGAACCGGCCCTCTGGTGGTGATGGGGCGCTAGGAATACTTGTACAAGTACTCGTGGCTATAAGCTTTGGGAGCTCCGAAGTGGGACCCACCCTAGGAACGGTGGCTTCCTCAAAATCCTCTGTCCTGATACGCGACAAGGAGTTCCTGTTGTTGTATGTCAGCCTAGGCGGTTCTCGGCGAGTAAGAGTGTGCAGAAGCCTGGAGGTGTGTTGACCTGGGGGTCTAGAGGCATCGAGGTGTGATTTGTATGGGTAATTCGTATTGGGTAAGGTATGGGTAGGGGACGGAGGAGTGAGATGTGGTTGGGTGTGAGTGAAAATGTTTTGGTAGGGGTTTGGGCTATACTCACGCCATCTCATGGATGGTATCTTCCATTTCCATCACAATTGGATCCATCGTTTGCAGTATTTCGCCAGACATGGCGGCTAAGGAAATTGGGATCTGGGCGGGCTCTGGACAATCGAAAGGGCGAGGGCGAGGCCTTTGCGGGCTTTCGCGGGCTGCAGCCAACTTCAGCCGCTAGGGGGGGTGGAAGAGCGATGGAAGGGAAAAAAAAAAAGAGGGCTATCAATCCTGGTTGATACTATTCGCCGATACGGGTAGATGGAGCCAGTCACATCACCTCATGCTCCCGGCTTGGCCACGTTTTGGGGGCGCAATTCCATCCGAATTGAAGAGCAGGGGGGAAGGAAAAGCGAAGAGGGAGGTTATGGGAAAATGGAATGAGAAGAAAGAGGACAAGAGGTAGAAGTTGGCTAGAGAGGAAAGACGGGACGAAGCATATGAAGAAGAGCGACTTGCTGGGACTGGGAAGACCGGCCACGATAGCGGGCATCCTGCCTGCTCAAAACGGCCACCACGTTTCGCCAAAAGGCAGGCAAATGACCTTCGGAACGTGATGTGCCTTGGAGGCATCAACTAGCTGGCGGCTAGCCCCTCATCTGGAGAAGCTGACCTACCATAAATTGCCAAACTTCTGTGGACGGGGGTCCCAGGCGATGCGCGATGCCCAAAAGTCTCTCGATTGCAGCGAGCGGTGGTGGTAGAGCGACCCTGCCCATCCTGATAGCTCAACGGGACCATTGCCCCGCGTTTCGAGGGCACCTGGCCAAAAGCAGAAGGCCCCAGCAAGTTATGTTCAGCAATTGCTTGGATAGGTGGGTAGCAGGGATCTACCGGTGTGTGGACGGGTGGAGCCTGCAAAGGTCGCTGTCGAGTCGCTTTGGGGGCTCCAGGTCACTCGACACTCGATAATTACTGGACTGTCCCCAGCCTCGGTGCCGGCCCTGGCACGGGTCCTGCGCATCATGGTTGGCTGGGCTGGGCGGTTGCACCCAAGCCGCGGCGACGAGTGAGAGCCTGTGATCCCCTGCGGGTAAACATTCTGACCCTTTGTATCCCCGGAGGTCCATGATCTTCCTCGAGCCTTCCCAACCAATCCCATGCCAGCGCTAGCAGGCCGATTTCTGCCGATTGCATGCCAGTCCTGTCCTATGACTCCTGTCCCGTCCAAGCTCGCTCAAAGCTAACTGCATCTTTGCCAGGAGTATTTGCATACCCTGCCCGTGCGTCGGTCAGGTCACGCTACTTTTCTTCAGCACTGTAGCGGTGTCGGACTCCGAGACACCATGGATTTGCACTAGAAAGCGGTTCGAGACATTACGTCTTCCTTCGTTTGTCTGGGTTTATGGCGCCATGAGCCAGTGTCTTATCTTCGCTATGGCCATGTGATCGGCATGAAGCTCAGCCTCAGCCTCTAGTACTTCGCGGCCAAAACGGTGCACGGCGCGCATTGAAGAGACTGCGGGCCACCAGCGACTTCTGGACTGCTGAAGTGCGAAGATCATTCGGTCCAGCCTTGGGGTTTTGTTTCGAGTGGCGGGGATTTGCAATCGACGCCTACAGGACCGTCGGGGCGACTCTCCACGAGGCCCAAATGTTCGTTTGTCACACTCTCAACTTTCGGTCCCTTTTCCAGGATAGGACAAGCCCAACACCAAGATCAAGCCAGAACCCGCTTGTGCTGTGAGCTTGTGCTGCGAACCTGTTCTAGCACTCGTAGCGTACCTTTACTTAAGGTATCTCAGTAGCCAAGTTACTCCGTACTCTACGCAGGTAATGATATGGAGCACGAACTTTGTATTCCGCGTTGGGGCTTTTGGTGACTGTCTGGGGTGCCCTCTTTTCTTAGCTTGGCGCCCGTGTGGTGGAGCTTCGCGGTGACCGCCGTAAATGGCCACCACCGTCCGCAGCAAATGGTGGCGTCGTTGGTGATTGCAGACTATGGTTGGATGGGCGTTGGAAGGGTTTTTCGATTTTTTGCATCGTCAACTTCTGCCGTCAGCATCTGGATGAGATTACCTAGGTATATGATATGCGAAGTGCTATAGCCCTTCCACGCAATGCGACTGCTGACAGCTGCAGTTTTTCCCCAATCATTCAAGTTGCCATCATGCCAGTGGCACCTGTAATTCTTGTAGTACCTCCGCCCACGAAGCCAACGAGAGAAGGCAGGCACCAGGGAGTCCAATGGGGTCCTGCAACAGAGACTTTCGTTGCTTCGCACCTTGGTAGGTGCCACCCTATGGCAAAAACACCGTGCGCTCCAGTGGGAGTAGCAGGGGAAGCTTTATGGAAAGAACAACGCATTCGTACTTGCAGGCTATCGGAATTTCAATTCTGCGCTCCAACCTTTACAAATGGATTAACATACCTAGGTAAGGTAAGGTGAGGTCAACCGTACGTGTACAAGTTTTGACCCTGTCTACGGAGTAGTGAACATGAGAGTACTTCGTACACGTCTTCTCTCGTCGCCATTCGTCACGGCTAGTCCCGACAGAACGCAAGACAATGTCTTACATCAGTCGCAACAGTCGAAATCTTACTTCAAGTTGTACAGACTGGCGTGGAGCGCTTGCTCAATCTCATGCACAACGGTCTGGCACCTGACAGCTGTCTGCAGTGCACGTTTGTTCTTTCATCACCTCGCGTCGATTTAAGATCCATTGTGTGGGCTGTAGCTTCCTTATCTACACTTGAGTACTTATGTGCTGAGAAGTGTGGACATTGACTCATTGAAGCCAAAGCTCCTGCCTTGCCAGGTCCGAAATCCACGTCATGCAAGGTACTATTTTCCACAGTCTGATCACGCCTTTGAAGATCCAAGAGTGGGTTGCCGGTATCGCCGCAAGCATTTTGCTCAATCCCAACTCCATTGTCAACTTTGTTCAACCTACCTGATCAGGCATGTCAAGATAAGTCAATTGCTCTCCTAGCCGTGAGTACGGAAGTACCACCTAGGTATGGTAGGTAGGTAGGTACCTATGTACGAGTGGGCGCCTGCCGATGGCTCTTGGTGTGCGGGGAATGCGCCATACTGCTGGTGGGGGGCTAGAACGGTATCCCACGCTGTCGACGTTGCCTTCCCTTCTGTCGATTTCAATGTTGCATTCGCACAGACGGAAAGGGCACTGGCAACCACACTGGCAGCACAAATATCAAATATGGGTACGGGTATGGGTATGCACTTCAAGTTCTCCATGTGCTACCCGCCTATCCGTTCACGACTACTGCTACCTTGAATTACTGTGCGAGGCATACCTAAGGTACCTTACTTACCTACTGCTGCCATGCCAGACGCGTTTCAGCACGCCAGTCCTAGCTGGTCTGCAAGGTAGGTCAATAGTAGGTAGAGTACTGACACCACTTGCAGCACTGACACATCTACTACATCCGACAGTAGGCCGACGCGGCGGCATAGTTCGATCGCGACATGGGAAGGGTTGGGTTTGCTTCTTCACACGTTCCTATTCCGGTCAAGGGTAGTCTAAGCTGCTACTGTGCGTGCGATGACGCGCTCGAATGCGTGCGACTCGAACAGTTTGTCATCGAGCATGAGTAGGTACTAGACAGCCACGCGCTTGACAGCCTTCCGACCTTTCTATACCAACAGCTCTTCGACTTGTCGACATATGACAACGACATCGATGGTCATGGACGACGTCCGCTCACCAACCCATTTGTCGGACCCTTCCAACCCGGCTACACCCTTTTAGGGGGCTCGCAAGAGGTTCCCGCGTTGGCGGCGGATGCAAGCTCGAGAAATATCCGCCTAACCTACTGCGCATCTTGTAACCCCCATTGGCGGGCCACTGTCCCTGTTACCATCCTTCACACCCACAGCCAACCGACCTGCAAAACATTACATGTCCATCATCCGACCGAGTAGTATTGGCAGGGCTGGTAGGCAACCCTTGCCCTCGTTCCCTTCAGTAGATGGACCGTCTTATGAGACGAGGGCCACTGCCTAGGCCGTTTTTGGCTGCGCCGCAGCGAAGATTTTGGCAAAATGTTCTGTTCATGCATGTCCCATGTTCCCAACAGTTCTGCCCTACTTGATTTCGCACTGGACGCAAGCTTCGCCGGATCTCGACCTGCTCGGTCCGTTATGGCATCCACCAAGACCGAGCGAGCAAGGCTTTCCTTCCTCGGCTCTCCGTGATGTCCATCATACCAAGCCGTGGCAATTTCTGAAAGCAGCTGATTGTCCGGTGTATCGGAGAGGTTTTCATTCCCAGCCCAGCCCCCACAATCTGTCAGCATGCTGAAGCTCTAGAAACCACGCAAGTATTGAGGACAGTATATGGTAAACGAACATCAGGCAGGGTTGAGACTTGTGTTTCCGGTGTAGTGTAGTCCATAGTCCAGGCCCAAACCCGCATGGCTGGCGTGGCTGAGGGATTGGCTGCGGTCGGGCTCATTCCAGCTCCTCCTCTGCCCGAGCTGGGAGCCCACCTAACGCGTGCATGTCAAGTCCAGCAGGGCGCAAAAGTCTTCCAAGAAGTTGAGCGTATTGAAGTGAGGCTAACTTCAACATTGCATTGTAGAATGGAATAAAGACACGGATAGCGCTTCTCAAGGTCGCGACAATGGGGAGCAGTCATAAGATATTGTAGCATCATGAGCGAACTGTACGACAGCCTCTCCGGCCTCAGCAAACCATGCTTCCGCCTTTTCAAGCTCGACACGAGCACGGATCCTGGATCTCCTCTCTCTGGTGGTCTCTCAACTCATGAATGGGACGATGATGTGACTTTTGAAGCGATTTCGTATGTCTGGGGCGATGCGTCTGAAAAGGTGACAATTACCTGCAATGGTCAGCCACTGGAGGTTACCGTCAACCTGTCGCGTGTCCTCTATAGCCTTCGCGATGCTCAATGGACTTCCCAGATGATATGGATTGACGCCATCTGTATCAATCAAGCCGATGAGGTAGAGCGCAGTAGCCAGGTTCAGTTGATGGGCGGTATATATGAACGCGCCCAAAGTACCATCATATACCTTGGTGAGCGGGACGCTTCGTCAGAGCTGGTCATATCTCTCTGTTACTGGTTCCAGAGCGCTGCGGAAAACGGAGAGGAGGCTTTCTCCATCACTGATAAATCAGCTGTCATGGAGCCCCTCCTGGATTTCTTCAAGAGACCTTGGTGGATGCGCTCTTGGGTCATCCAGGAGCTGTGTCTTTCTCGCGACCCGATCATAGTCACCGGTGACATTGGCGTACCCTGGGGACTTTTCTCGCGGATTCTTACACAGATTCAGCAAGAAATTGTTTCTGGAAATCTGTCGGATATGAGCCTCGTTGACCGGATGCTGAAGCTCATGCGCTCGGATGGCTACGTCGCCGCGCGAGCTCTGGAAGCCAAAAGATCTCAACTAGCGGACGAAACTTACCGAAACAGCCTGCTCGAAATGCTAGCTGATTTTAGAAACTTTGCCGTCTCGGATCCGCGGGATAAGGTGTACGGGGTGCTGGGTCTGGCAACACCGGAGGAGCGCGCGTTGATCCGCCCTGATTACTCGATACCTACAGTCCAGTGCTACATCAATGCTGCCGCGACTATTCTGAGAACGAGTCAAAATCTGCGTCTCTTGGAGACTCTGAGTCTCTTCCAGCGGTACAGGGACCCTGACATGCCATCTTGGGCTCCACAATGGGACAGCGAATCGCGCATCGAAGAGGTTGGCTTGAGACTCGCTGGTCATATACGCTCCGTGGCCCATACGAACCAGGCGCCGGCCATAAAGGAGGAAGACCCTTTTAATGCCAGCGGGAGCAGACAAGTGTCTGGTCTGAAATTCATGGAATCTCATGTTTTGGCTCTAGACGGGTTGGTCGTGGACACGATCAAGGCTGCTGGGCTGCCCTTGCACTTCCCTACAGACATGCACGATGGCATGGCAAAGGTATCGGACTTTTGGTCCATGCAGACTCTCCGGTTCGTCTATGAGGGAGCTACGCAGCTGGGTGAGGTGAATGATGCCATGAGCAGCTGGGAAAGGTTGGCACTGCAGGATCCAAAGTACCCTACAGGCGAGGATCCCAAGGATGTCTTGCTTCTGACGCTCTACGGACACGACATCAATCTGGAAAAGGCAAAGGCCAACTTTGAACTCGCCATGGACACGCACGTTCGCCAAAGAGGCGTTGTCTGGATTGTTAGCTCCGTTCTTGATGGAGTATCATCCGCTTCGAAGCATGTGTTTGACGGAATTCTGAGCATGAGAAAAGTCACAAACAAAAATACCTTTGACTGCCTACCTAGGTGCTGGGATAAATGTCTTGGTAGGACAGAAAAGGGATACCTTACTCTGCTACCCAACACCGCTCGGGTCGGAGACAATGTGGTGCTTCTGCCTGGAGGGACGAAGCCATTCATCTTGAGACCTGCTGGGGAGGGACGGTGGACCGTCGTTGATGTCTGTTATGTACATGGTATCATGGGTGGTGAGGCGTGGGACTCGTCGAGAGCACATCGAGTGGAGTTGCTGTGAGGTATGCGAGATAGGCTTGGGCTTTGAGGTGGTCACGTAGACGATGTTCCTATGTTTAGGCGTCATCCATCGTCATGCTATTTCTATGTGAACAAACATTGGTTCATGAGTATGGTGTGTCATCCACAGTTGTGTTCTAGACCCGACCTTTGGCTCATGGTAGCATTAGTTCGAAATGAGCTTGGGTATCTGATCACGTAGTTTGTATTGCTCCTGGTGATCAACAAACAACAACAATTAAGGCTATTGTTCTGATGATATAAGGTAGTGTCAGACTCTTGAATGATTAATTCCCATTAACTAGTACTACATAGAAAATGACTTTTCCAGCCGTAAGGTCATGATCCTGATAAAGATGGTGTAATGGTTCTTATTGTTGACTACGACAAGACACCCTTCTTGCCATCGGCGTCAGAATCAACCTTGGGGTTCAACTTGTCCTGGACACGATCCATCAACGAGCTCTTGCGGCGTGTGCCGTCGGAAGCCAGGTTCGGATCTTGGGAACGGGGCTAAAGCGAGAATAGTTAGCATGGATGGAAATAAAAGTGAATAAAGATGAATTCACAACATACCATGGCAGAGGAAGAAGTCGCAGAACCAGCTCCGATGCCGGCACCCTTCTTGTCAGACAAGGTGTAGTTACCGTCCCGGCTGCTGGAATCAGCCAGGTTGCTGGTGCCGGTCAAGCCAGTCTTGTCGGAACTGTGCAAGCCAGAGTTTCCGTCCATAGCGCCGGCGCCGCCAGTGAGACCGGATCGGCTGCCGCTGCTGGGGCTGTAACCCATGCCAGACTCAGTGGGCGAGTCTGTTTGGTGCAGAGCGGTAGAAGGCAAGTTTCGCTCCTTATTGTAAGGGCCAGGGCAGCCGTCAAACTCGCGGAGGGCGCTGGTGGCCTTGCCCTGCACGCCGCCATGAGTACTCTTGAACTCATCAAGGGTCTTTACGGGGAGGGTGGTGGCCTCATGGTGGATGGGCTGGGCGTAATGGGTCTCATGGACAGGGGCAGTCCTGTGGACGACGTGACGGGCAGCAGTCTCCTTCTGAATCACGGGCTGGATATGCTCGTGAACATGGTGGTGAACGTGCTCGCCAGTGACGATAGGGGCGTCAGAGGTGGAGTGGGTAGTCTCATGGGTGACGGAGGAGTTCTTGAAGGCTGCAGCGTCCTGCTGAAGCCTACCGCGGGTCTCAGTGTCATTCTCGTGGTGAAACTCGCGGTGCTCCACAGGGTTCACAACATGGCTAGACGTTTCGGGGCTAGGCGATCGGTCAGTACACACATGTCTACGATTGGCTTAGTCTTAAAACCGGGAAAGTTCACTTACAGGACCTCCTCGTGCTTCACCGGCTGGATGCGCGTCTGGTGGTGGTGCTGGTGAACTTCCTTGTCCACAGCGGTGGTCACGTTCTCATGCTGATGAGGGTGGACGTGCTCCTCAGTCACGGCGCCACGGACGTCCTGGTCTACCGACGTCTTGTGCTTGCCGTCCTTGGACAGGAAGCTTGCAGCTGCTTGCTTGGCCTTCTCCATTTTGAATTTATGCGGTTGAAATTTGTTGACGTGGGAAAAGCTGGGTAGAAAGCTTGGGTATTTGTGAAGATTGATGTATGAGGGTATCTGGGTATCTTGCTGGGCTTGGTTGAATGAATAATTGCTCTGATGCTGGTTGCTGCAAACTCTTTCCCAGACAGCGGCACCGACGGACCATATATATAGAGACTCGCACAGGCCCTAAGGAGGCTTTCAAACTCTACGTCCGACGACACTCGAAACGGTGCAAACGGTCTTCTCGTCCCCTCCTTGTTGGTCCATCGCATCACATCATCACAAACTTCAGCGACGTCATTCGCGTCATGACCATCCGCGGAGCGATATGACCGATCGTTAGGGCTTGCTGGGTGCGAGCGCCTCAGCTTTCCAGCTAGCGGGAAGCTGTTTTCGATGTGCTCCCAGTTTGGGTTGGAATGGTGATGATGGAAGAATAAAGTCAATTGGCGTCGTTAGCTCGTTCGCTTTTGGCGCTGGCGCCAAGTTGCCAACTCTGCCGATCCGATCGCCCACACGGCTTGTGGGGCTCCTCATCGGGAGGCGCTCTAAATAACGCCATAGACTTTGACTAGTATGAAATCCATCGCCAACCGTGAGCTGTTCCGACGTCTACTCCGGGGAGGCGGTGGCTCCGGGGCATCCTGGGGCGTCCTGGGGCAGCTGAAGGCCATAGCGAGGACGATGTCATGGAGTGTCGCTAATGCTGTCGCTCTAATGCTGTCGCTCACTGCCCGTCTGGTGAAAGCTCGAGAGTCGCCAATCACCTAACTAGCCTTTTAGGAATCATCGTAGATGCACAGACAGGCCCTCGATAATGGTGCCTAACACACCGAACTCAATATCAACCTTCTTCTATGACGTGTCAGCGGCCTTCTGACATCACCAGTTCAGATATTGAGACGTGAATGGTCCAGGCTCATACCGTGGGAGCAGGTTTCAGTAATCTTTTTTTCCTGATCAAGTGGAGAGTTGCCAGCGAGGGTGATTGCAATTGAGTTGCGGGTTCAGTTCTGGTCGTGTCTTTCGTATTCTCACCCTTTAATTACCCGAATTTTGTCGCTGCCGCCCTAGTCGTTATGCGCTTGAAAGAAGTTAGAGGCCGAATCAGCAGGCGTCTCCAGCGTCTGTCCAAGTACGGGCATCGTGATACCTCCTCGACCCCCCGATCAGCATCATCAGCAAAGGACACATCAACGCAAGAAACATCGCAACTGTCTTCTTCAGAATTCCCTGAGGCTCAAACATGCTCCCTGGACCAATCTGCTGCCGCCCCAGTGCCCCTTCCCCCTTCGCCCGCCCCCCGCCTAGTCGCTTCCGTTGACTCTTCGAGTCCCGGCTACCAGACACCGCGAGGGCAAGGCGAGCAAGAGCGGTTGGCTGCGGTCCAGACAGGAATCCATAGCGGTACCGAGAGATCAGGAGTTGGCGATATCGAACCACTGCCTCTGTCTTCCCAGGGCCATTCGAGCTCGGTCCCAACCACTGTCGATCATTACACCCATGTGCGGCCTGCCGTGGTCGAGGAGCACATCCGGCCACACATTCACACCGTTCACCACATCGAACGAACACGTTCCATCCATTTCCATGAGCATAGATACCTGATCCAACCGATCGTGGATCCGAGCACACCAAAACAAGCAGACTAGAATAAAAACAACAATGTTAGCGAAACCCAAGCGGTGTACAACCAGTTCGTCAAACGACATCAGAGCTTGCCAATCGCGAACCATATGAGGTGCCATGTCCACTTCGCAGGGCGATTTGAGATCTAGATTAAGGTCTATCGATTGAAGCAGTACGGAAGATGATGTAAATACAGGGATCCCTGAGCGTTATCTATTGACGAATCAGCGTTATGCGCTCAGAAATTGAATAGCTCACCTCATGTCACTTCACTCACATCTTTGCCTCTTTGGGCTCTTTTGCTGGAAGAACAACTCCATCCTGCACAGCGCTTGCCACGTGTTTTCCCTCGGGATTCCAGAGTTTGATCTCTTGAAAACCTCGCCCTGCACTCACACGCGGCCACCAAATTTCCTGTACCCACCAGCCATCACCTGTCATCACCGCCTCGTCGGCATTGACATGCACATAGAAAGAATAGGACAAGCTGGCAACATGACCCAAGCTGTACCCGTATCCTAGATGATTGCCCAACATGATGAGTCCATTGCGATCAGCCTCGTACGCGTGGGCGGCAATGTGACCATTGACGTCCTCCTTGGGAATGGGCTTGTAGGGCCGATATAGTATCAGCTGACGGCGCTCCGGGACAGGTTTACCTGCATTGTACTCATTCATGTCCACTTTGTGCATATCCAACATCGGAAAGGAGCCATGGGATTTCATGGGGAACAGCTCGCGCACGGCATCGATATCAGCCTGCGGGCTGACCTCCCACTCATGAGGTTCACGGGAACTGAGGATGCTGGCAAAGCGCTTCTGAGGCGATAGCTCATCCTGAACCTCTGTGGGTCCCTGAACGGGTCTTTTGAAAGTGGTCAAGCAGGTGAAGGCAACACCTCCGAGGCTTTGACTTTGGCCCAGTTCCGGGAACGGACCGTCAGGGTCAGCCGAGGGCTCCGTTGGCTGTCGAACGTTGACCAAACGAGTAGAGAATGCGCGAGTGGATGAGGTATTGGATACTTCGTACACGAAAGGGCGATCAGTTGTCCCTGGGTTGGTGAAGACTCCCTGGATCGACTGTCCCATGCCACTATTAGCACAGCAAAGCGCAAAGAGCAAAACCAACAATGACAAACTCACGTGGATTGCCAACTTGCTGTGCACAGGCGTTTGACTATCCTCCTCCTCGACAGCCCTTGCTGCCGCTAAAGGGGCCTGCGCAAAGACATGCCCACCAAAAGCAGCCGGACCACGCTGCTTGTTTGTTGGAGGCTGAGGACGCACCTTGCCCCAGGGAAGATCGTTGCCGGGTTTCCACGCTGGTCGGCAGCTCTGAAATCTCTGGACGGAAGGATTCTTGTCGTCCTTGGGTAGTTTCTTCAGCTCCATACACTCTTGGAAGGACAATCGCGTAAATGTTTCTGTCTCTGAGCTCTCCATATCGGCGGCGGAGGATAATTATGGCGCTAGATCTTGCAAAGAAAGGCACTCTGTCGTACTATTACTAACGACGTTCGTTGATTATCTGGGTTGAACTTGTATTGAGCGGCCCGGTAACTACAGAACCATTCATCGCACACACCATTAGAGGCAAGTGGGCATGATGCTGGCTGAACGACGCTGTACTTGTAGATGGAGCAGACGTGATGAGGCTCCATCTCGGCGACAGATGAGCCTCGGTAAATGAGCCTGGCGCGAGTAGCAGTAGCCGTGGATTGGGAGTCGCTGGTAACGATTGGCAGCATGCATGCCTACTAGACTAGTAGTAGCTCTAGGTAGTCCAGGGGAACATTAATGGTGCTAACGATGCTAGCACCACTCGACTAGTAGCCTGAGTAGTAGTAGCAGTAGTGCCAGTGTGTGCGGAGATGTGGGCCGTTTCCCCAAGACCGTGTCTGCCATTGTTATGGATTAACAGGGTCCAGGTATTGTACAAGTTTTAAAGATGATGATGGCAAAGGAACAAAATTGTTGAGCACCACAACGTATTAGTACTATTTACCTGCTAGTAGGTAGTAGTAACAGAGGATTACTACCTACTAGGACAGAGATTGCCTGATATGTCATGGGTCCGGAGTGAATGGCCCAAGGGGTTTTACTCCAGAAATGCCTCAATTAAGAAAGATGCCAGCTGAGTCGTACCTGCAGTGCCAGTACAGTACAGATATAATCGGTTATGAGTGCGGGGCCTGCGCGAACATGATGATGACTTAAATTGTACATGGAAGTGCCTTGTTCTAGATCCGCTACACATAAAGTAATCTCCCCCCAATCTATCCCTTTTCACCGAGTTACACAAGTTAGGTAGGGTGCAAGAACGCAATGATCACAACCTTGAAAATTGTTAGATACGGTTTCGTGATACCATTGAAATCATGAGGGCTCTTGCGCTGCTCTGGGAAATGCTAGCAATTGCCCAATGCTATTGCCCTACGTACCTAAGGTACCTTATCTAACGTACTGCCAGTTTCCTCCCGAGGCGGAAGTTTGGGGCAGGAGCGATCTTCTTCCCGCAATGGCACCTGCTCGACCAACTGTCGCGCGTTGGCACCGTGGGCCAGTTGCTGTTCTGACAACTGAATGTGATTTGTAAGGTAGACCTCATTTTGTTTTGGTTTAAAAGCAACACTGCTTCGTCTCTGGCCTAAATCACAGGTGCACCACTGTCTGCCATACTTTTTGATCAACTCAACTCATCGTAACTGCCTGCACCCGCGCACGTAAATTCCGGGTTGCCAAGCAGCACGTATCACGCGTCACTCGTCACGCAACAAGGCGCAGGTAATTGAGCGTCAAGTTCAATTTGTCCTCGTTCGAAGCTGTGATCCTGGTTTTCTTCCAGAAGCCCGCCAGGGCTAGAGTGAGAAGAGGCTTCTCTCTTCGTATTTGTAAGCTGCCGCAGTCAAGGCATTCGTCTCCCAATTAATTCTGTATGCTAAGACAACCTCCACAGCTGCTTCCCGTTTTTGGAGATAGGCTACCCCAACGGTAGCAATCAACAGGATGAGCCGCGTTAACGACGAGCCCACCGACTCTCCGGAAATGCGGGAACTTCTTCTGACTCGCTATGAAGATGTCTACGAGCTGAGTGAGGACGGACATACTTATGTACGCCCAGCGAGCCTTTTCGGTGTTCCCGTAACAAAGATCACTGAGGGCGATACTTATTGGAAGTCAAACTGGCTTTCACTAGATTCGTATCTAGCCAAGGAGCAAGAAGAAGAAGAAGCCAAGGACCGCAGTCGTATTCAGAAGGAACTCAATCCTAATAACAAGGGTTTATGCGACGATGCCAAACGTCACCAGGACAACGTGAGCAAGCACCGGAAAATTCGGGAGATGTTTGGAGAAACGAATATCCATCCCAATCAACTTATCGCCAAGCGCTACTTGCCTGACGAAGGTTTATGTGAACAAGAAGTCATGTACACCCTCGGCTGCAAGTTGTCTGACTTCCACGTCCTTCATACCAAGGGCTACCTGACTATGGAACCTTGGGATTTTGTGCGGTGGAGGGTCGGGAGGCTTTTCCTCCAGAGACGCCCCTTCCTCTCCGGAAACCACCGTACCAGTTTGAGAACTACCATTTTCAACATTGGCGCGCAGAATAGCGAAGATCCGCTCTTCAGACAGGCAGTTCGTCGTTCTGCTGCCCTCCAGAACCGGTCAGGTAGCTACGGGTCCAAGTCGAAGGCACGTTCCTACCTTGTGAACGGCGAAGACAACAGCGGTAGCAACATCGCAGCGCAAAGTAGTCTCCAATCTCGCCTGTCACGGCCAGGCCGGCTTCGAGGCGCCAGAACGATGGCTCTAACTGCAGAAGAGAGAGAACAAAGGGAACGGAGAGATAGGGAGTCCAGACTTGAGAGGCGTGCTGAGAGGGAGCGGAAGCGTCCTCCACGGCCATCTACCGGCTACACGGGCGTCAACAACTTCAAGAAGGCCCAGCAGAATCGCTTCTCGCGATCCAACGATTGAGCGGGTCCAGTAATCGTGCTTCGGCTGTTGAGACATGTCACTTTCACAATCCCATCCTTTGACACTATAAATATCCAGCATTTGGTTTGGCGGATCAAAACAACGCGTTGGCTTCAGTCCATTGGTTCTACTGTGTCGCCGAAGCCGGATAGCAAGGCACAGATTGGTTTAGCAAGAGGCGTTCGTTGGTAGATACTCAGTTACAAGGGGTCACTGGAGTACCACAGAAACCAATAAATGAAACTTCCTAGTGCATGGATATACAGGTGATATGAGCATGAGCTTTCAACTAAGAGAGGAGAACCTATGAATAATCAGAAAATGGCCTGATTGCTTGACTAAGTTGTAATTACTCCGTACGTACTAGAAAGCAGCACCTTCAAGCTGTCAAGCTTTCGTGTCACGTGACTGGTCATCCAGGTCGCGATTGGCCAATTCCGCTGCCGAAACTGGAGCCCGGCTACGAACGTCGTCCCCAAATGAGGCCATCTGCACAAATCCCTCTACAACACCTCGAAACCCATCACCAACCAACGATCGACCGCAATTCGAGCCGCACCACCATGATTCTGCAACGTTTCGCTGTCTCCGCGGCCCGCCGCGCCCCTGCGGTCGCACCTCGCCTCGCTGTCCGCAGCTTCACCACCTCCCTGGCTCGCTGTACGTTTCCGACCGATAGGAGCAAAAAAACTTTGGCTGCGCATTGGAACTCTGTTCGACGAAATGCTGACCTCATATTTCAACAGGCGAAGCTCCCAAGAACCCCACCACTCCTAATGAGCAGGCCGCCGCTCTCGCTGGCACCGCCGAGAAGAAGATTGGCAGCTACAAGACTTTCCAGGGTACGTCAGTTCGCGACGCATGAAACACGCCTACTTAACGCGAGGGAAACGACGGGACACCCAAGAAATCGAGATTCTAACGTTTACTGTAGAGATCAAGAGCGATGAAGATCTCTTCGGTCCCGGCGCTGCTCCCGGCACCGTCCCCACCGATCTCGAGCAGGCTACCGGTCTCGAGCGTCTCGAGATTCTCGGAAAGATGGAGGGCGTGGACATCTTCGACATGAGCCCTCTGGACGCCAGCCGTCTCGGCACGATGGAGGATCCCATTGTCATTCGCTCCGCTGGTGACGAGCAGTTTGCTGGCTGCACCGGTTTCCCTGCCGATTCCCACACCACAACTTGGCTCCGCGTAAGTTGCCTTAATAGCCAGGATCGGACCCATGTGACGAGAAGAGAACTAACGCGACGATCCAGGTGACCAAGGACCGTCCCATCGAGCGTTGCCCCGAGTGCGGCAGCGTCTACAAGATGGAATACGTCGGGCCCGCCGAGGACCACCACCACGACCATCACGATCACCACGGCGCTGAGGAGCCCAAGACGTTCGCCGACTTCATCAAGCCCGAGTACCGCTACCGATAAGCGTCTAGCTTAATGTATCAAGATCAAGGGTCGTTGTTTTCTTGGGAAATTTTGTGCATCATAGAAAGCTGGGTGAGCGATCGTTGAGGTGTGTTGGAGAGGAATAGTGTGGGCCTGTAGATTACGATAACTCGTTTTCCTTTGTTAATCAAAACAATACTCGAGTATACCCTCTACCCGATCCGCAGAGCGTGAATCATTGTGTCTATGTGAGGTATAAGCATCGAAACAAACATGTTTCAGCGATCCTTTGACTATGTCTGTCGATGTCATGCCTTGACTTGATGCCATCCTTTCAATATTATGCCAACTACACCTAGGTTGTAGTTGCGGCTAGGCGGCCGTTGCTCTTCCGCAGGTGTGTATAACCTGCCCATCAGCAAGACTCTACCAGCCGAAGATACAATCGCCAAGCTGTGAGCCCTGTCGCAATATTCGCCTTCCAAGGCGTTGAAACGGCGGAGCGATGACAAACGATCGGCAGTTTTGTGAATGCAGCGAGCTTCCATGAGTTGTGTGTTACACTCATCCATCTTCCTCATCAAAGCTTAGCTTGATTTTCTTGACCTTTTTCTTGGGCTTTTTCTCTTTCGTGGTCTCTTCGCTCTTGTCACTGTTCTTCCCGACCCTTTTAGACTCATCCTTGGAGTCCGAGACTTTCTCATCGGCAGCTTCACCTATGACCTTGCCGACCTTGCGCTTGCGTCCACCAATGCCAGCCTTGCCGGCTTCGCTGTCCTTCCTCTCCGTCTGGTCTTTGCCCTCGTCCGCTCCATTGCCCCCCTCGAGGGTCTCGCTCTTTACAACGCCCTCCTTGTCAACTTCGACATTGGCCACTACATTGCCCTCCTCGTCCACGACAACAGGCACATCCTCTGCTTCTTCGCTGCCTGAGCGCTTTTTCGCAGACCGCCTCTGGCCACCAACGGACGGCTCTCCGTTGTTATCGCCGGCCTGAGCATGAAGGTTACGGAGAAAAGGCGGTAGATTGGAGTCGTAGGACAGGTTCTTGGATGTGATCTTTTGAGACATCGTGGTCAACGAGAACCTCGCTGGTTGGTACTCTCCACCCCCTAACCGGCCCCTCTGCGGCACGAAATGGCAGAGTTTGGCGAATTCCAAGTACCGGGGAAGAATTGAGCGTTGAGATTATAAAATGCTAGATGAGGTAACACAAGCGAGTCTAAGATGCGGGCGCTGGTGAACCATAAGCCTCTGCCGTTGAGATCGCCGAGACGAAATCCAAGCCCGCCCACTAAAGAGTGCCCAGAGATCCGGCGCCCACATCCGGAACACCGTGACGCTGAAGATACATGCCCCAGTTTCCGTACTGGTAAGCCCCAACTAAAAGGGTACTGTAGATGGGGATGTTGTCATCGGCATCAAATCATTAGATATCATCATTAGCAGTCCGACCGGCTAATCAAGTCGGTGAAATTGAAAATTGTATATACTATCAATCCGCAATGTCTTGCTGCGCATATCTTTTGGGAAATTGCCTGTAGATTTTTCCCCCTTTGCCCCCCTGGCCCAACTTGAAATCTTGCATCACTCGCTGTGGGTATAGCCTACTAAAGTTGCAGACTGTCAACGTTTTTTCCCCTAAGCGTTGCGTACTAGTAGCAGTAGGTAGTATTAAGGTAGGCAATAGTAGCAGAACAACCTGGCTCTTGCGCCACTAGAGGGAGGAAAACCCCTTGAACCATCAACAACTTCGGTCCAATCCGCCATCACTTGTACCTTAAACTCTGCACCCTTTTTTTGTCACAGGTTTTCCCCAACGACGATCTCCTTTCACCCCTCTCGGCTTGGGAGTCCCCTTCCCTGCTCTGCCTGGGGAAACAGCGCTTTGCGTCCTGTCTCCCTGCCGTCGCTCGTTACCTTACCTCAACACACCTCGAAAAGTGTCGACCCTCGTTGATCGAAACGCGTCCTCTTCACCCTCGATATTACGAAACGAATCACGACTCTTTCTTGACAGCGACCTCGACCTGCTCTCGGTTATTGAAAAGGGTATCAGCCTTTTGCTCTCGGCACTGAATCATCATTCGCTCTCGCCACCTGCCTCAGAAGCCTACCACAAGGGTCACCTCAGCACACAAAGTCGTCCCGCGCCCAACTGGATGGCTCTTCTCTAAGCAAGACTCGACCCTGATCTGGAATTTCTGCGACCAGGATCTCTTTTACACGGGGGGGCAGACCCTCCTCCCGCCCACAACATGTCCAAAGAACCGATTCGCCGCGCACGTGGTGCGTCCACCCGCGCGATCCAACTACCGAGTCTGGATAACGAGAAGCCCCATGGCTTCCGGCCAAAGACAATGAACTCGCGCATGGCTTTCCTCAGGAGGCCGTTGCGCTTATGGGGAAGCTCTACCATGACCGCGCCGTTGGGCTTGGTGATTCTCTTCCCTGTCCTGATAATCGCCCTCATTCTCTTCCTTTTCCTGGGACACCCAGGCTCCGAGGGGAGGGATTTGGCGCCAGGCGGTGTCGCTCCACACATCAGGTAAGCCTCGCGACTTGGACTTAGGGAGTCAGGTGGAAAGACAATGTTCATCAGGAGCTAACAATGCTGTTCAGGAAAATCAGTGAAGAACACGACAAGGTCTTCGTCGAAGGCTGCCTCGTGCCCGATACATCGCAGCCTCGAGCCAACGCTGCGTTTGTCATCCTAGCGAGAAACAAGGAGCTGGACGGTGTAATCCAGAGCATCAAGTCGGTCGAGCGCCACTTCAACCGATGGTACCACTACCCGTATGTTGTTCTCAACGACGGCGAGTTCAACGAGACATTCAAGGAGACTGTCCAGCGATACGCTTCCTCCAACGTCGAGTTCGGCCTGGTCACCCAGGATATGTGGGGGTTCCCCGACTGGGTGGATGAGAAGGTGGCCAAGGAGGGCATTGCGAAGCAGGGTGATGCTGCTGTCATGTACGGCGGAATGGAGAGCTACCACAAGATGTGTCGCTTCTACTCTGGGTATGTCGCGCTTCTACCCTTCTAGCGAATTGAGCAATCGAGCTGACCAGACAGTTTCTTCTTCAACCATCCCCTTCTGCTCAAGTACGAGTGGTACTGGCGCGTAGAGCCAGAGATCACCTACTTCTGCGACATTACATAGTACGTGTTGCCAAGGCCGCCCATCAAAACCCCTGCTAATCCCTTTGGTAGTGATCCTTTCCTCAAGATGATTGAGCAGAACAAGACGTATGGATTCACCATTGCCGTCAAGGAACTCCGCGAGACCGTCCCCAATATCTTCCGATATGCCTCGGCCTACAAGCGCTTGAACAACATCACTTCGCAAGGTCTGTGGGAGATGTTTGTGGAACCTCGGGATGACCCCGTAGAGGAGGTCAAGAACGACATCAACCCTCCACTACCCGAGGAGATTATGCAGAATGAGCCAGGCCGCAATTCCCTGCCGGACATCGATCCCGAGGCCATGGAGGGCGAGAAGTACAACATGTGCCACTTCTGGTCTAACTTCGAGATTGCCCGACTTGACTGGTTCCGCAGCAAGGAATACCGGGACTTCTTTGAGATGATGGACCGTAGTGGAGGTTTCTGGATGGAGCGTGTAAGTACCTAAATTTGCAATGCCTAACGAAAAGATCCATGGCGCTGACAACAACGCAGTGGGGTGATGCCCCGATTCATTCGCTCGCTGCCGGTGCACTCCTGGCGACGCGGGATATTCACTACTTCCGCGACTTTGGATACCGACACACTACTATCCAGCACTGTCCTGCCAACGCACCGGGCAAACAACTACCTCGCGACAAATTCTTCGATCCCGCCATTCCAGACGAGAAGCAGCGGAAGGTGGAGGATGACTACTGGGCGGACTGGGACGAGGAGCTGGAAAACGGCGTTGGCTGCCGTTGTCGGTGCGACACCGACATTGTCGAAGTAGAGGGCAAAGACGGTTCTTGCATTCCCGAATGGGTCGACGTGGCGGGTGGCTGGGCCAGCCCCTAATTGGAAATCCATATCCCTTGCCTTGAGAACCTTCGTTTCTGAGGTCCCATGGGGATGGGCTTTGCTCCTCGACCATGAGTTGGGGCCATGCAGCACGCATATATACGTTGTTCTCTGTCTCAAAAAGAGAGTGTGACGACATAACAAGGAATCATGTACAGCGTTTTTTGGACGGGGGGAAGTGCCAGAAATGTCGAGGAGGAGAAGGAAAATAAAGAAAAAAGAGGAGGGCGTTCTTACGGTTTTTTGAAAGGGAAGGCTATATGAAGGCGAACGAATGGGCGCTCCAACTTGTCATACTCTTTACGCTGCGCCCTGGATAGTAGGTCTCTTCTCACATTAGACGAGCGCGGCCGCGTGCGAACATATTTACAATATTCTGGATATTTGATAGTCACGCTAAGAGACAATTGATGGTCATGAGATATTTGGTTTTGCCGTCTTTATGGGACTGTGGATAACTATGGCAGATAAGAACAAAATATCACTTGCCCTTCGCGAATCAGTTCCTGTGTAGACACTCCTAGGACAGAAAAGGGTCTCCGTCTTTATTAAACAGCAGAAGACTCATGTTCCTTGATTTGGGACCAACTTGTTACTCTCTTGTAGATGCTCTCATGACCGTCTATAGGTTAGGTCTTTGAAGAGGCCATGGAAGCTATAGCTGTCTATATGGAAGGCGTTGAAGCCGCAACCTGGAAAATGAAAATGAAAATGATCGAATACTACTACTTAGTTCTTCTCTTTTTTTTTCGAACTTTTACGCATTCATGTTTTACAGCATTCCCAAAACCCTGGTCAGTTCAAGATTCGGGCGTGCAAGGTACACTCACGAGCGTGGTAGTCGGACCCACCACGTGACCCTAATAGGAGTAGAGGCACTTGGCTGGAGAAAAAGTTCCAGTCTCGACAGAGCCCTCCAAGAATTATCCGGCACCACGCGACAGATTCAGCCTCGAACGCCCGAGTTGTCCAACGACCATGCCGCCGTGGATACTCGACCCCAAGGCTTTGCAGTGCTGCAGGGCAGCTTCCTCCTCAATTACATCCGTCTCCCCGTTGACGGCGTGCCTTGCCAGCCTCACCCTGCAGTCCTCTGGTCCCTTCCAGCAGCAGCAGCAAGCGCGCCATGCCTCGATCCTGTCGAGCCTCGCCAACAACAAGGGCGCCGTGAAGAAGCGTAAGCGCGTGGGACGCGGTCCTTCTTCGGGTCACGGAAAGACGTCTGGGCGTGGTATGAACGGTCAGAAGCAGCATGGCCAGGTCAAGCCGTGGTTCCAGGGTGGACAGACGCCGTTGATTGTGAAGCTCGGCAAGAAGGGTTTCGACAATATGTAAGTCAAAACGAAAAAAAAGGGGGGAAGACGGGAAGAAGGCTCTGTTTTACAAGGGCGGATACTGATAATTTGGTACTAGTCGCGCGCCGCAAATGTCCGAAGTCAACCTCGATAAGCTACAGGACTGGATCAACCAGGGCCGTCTCGACCCGACGAAGCAGATCACCCCCAAGGAGCTCTTCGAGAGCCGGCTGGTGGGCAGCGTCAAGGACGGCATCAAAATCCTCGCCAGGGGCAAGAACTGCCTGCAGCAGCCCATTGACATTGTCGCCTCGCGCGCGTCAGCGGGCGCCATCGAGTCCATCGAGGCCGCCGGCGGGAAGGTCCTCACGCGGTACTACACCAAGCTGTCGCTCAAGCGCCTGTTGTCCGGCGAGTCGGTGCACACGGACAAGCCGCTACCGGTGGGCAAGCAGTACGTGGAGGAGGTGGTGGAGAAGGCCAGGAAGAAGGGGTTCCGGTACAGGCTGCCAGACCCGACGAGTCGTGAGGACATTGAGTACTACCGCGACCCGGCTCATAGGGGGTACCTGAGCCACCAGCTCAAGGAGGGCGAGTCGCCGTCGCTGTACTTCAAGGTGCCCGGCGAGAAGAAGATCAAGAGCACGGGGACGACGGACGGCAGGAAGATCAAGGAGCAGGCCATGTGGTAGCGGAGTGGTTGGTCTGTTCGAACCAACTGTATTATATGTCCTGTTTTATTTGTACAATGTATCATACAGGCGCAATCAAAGACCAAATCAACCATTACAACAATGTCGAGCAATAGTGCAAGGAGCATGTCTACCACGACTACAAGCCGAGCTTGGTATCTCAGTGGCTGCGAGAACCACAGCGGGTGTATCTCGACAATACAGGGTTGCATTAGGTAGGCCGACCTTGGGCTGTCTCTGACCCTCTATGAGTGTTCACTGGAGAACTCGCTGCCAGTGCCTTTCAGAACTCAGATGAGAATGCAACAGCACCCACTCCCCCACCTGTAGAAGGTTGGGGTCGCTATCAGCACCGCTAACTGGACCGCTACTAGGACCGCTGTCAGCACCGCTGCTAGTACGTTTGACCTGCCTTGGAAAGCACCTGCATGACTTCACCATCTGTTCTCCAACTTGCTGCTGCTGCTGTTGCTTTTCTCCAAAGGGCGCACGCTTCGTTACGGTTCCGAGCTGCGTACATTATATCATAGCTTGATTCTGTCCTGAATCTCTCCCAAGACGCATTGCTCTTTTCTATCAACGTTGTTTGTCTTTTTTCTCGCATCTGGCCCTCTCTGCGCATACGACTCACGACTCGCTCCATCCCACCGAGGCTGGCGCCGATCCAACCCTCGGCCTCGACAAGCTCGAAGTATACACATCGCACGCATTACAGCACAAGGCAGAACGGCTCAATCAACAAGTCTCTCACATAGATTGGATTGCTTGCCATCATGTCCCTTTTCGGTTCCTCACCGCCAGCAGGCGATGAGCCGTCCACACCCGGACGAGCTCGCGGCGGGCGCGGAGGTGGTGGTGGCGGCGGGTTATTCAACGACCCGGAACCTGCGCAAAAGCAGTCGTCCAATAGCCTCTTCGCCGACGACGACGGCGGCGGCGGCGACGACAACGGCGAAGACTCCCCTTGGTCGATGCCCTCCCCGCGCAAGCAGAAGAGCCGCGCCGAGATTGTGCGCGATCTGCTGCCTTCCTCCGACGTCCCCGAGAGCTACATCGATACGTACGAGACGGTTGTGCGCCAGAACAACGGGCAGGCCAGCATCAACCCAGACGGCTTGGCCAAGATATTTTCGGCGGCGAGGCTGTCCGATGCTTCAACGCAGTCTCGAATCGTGTCCCTTGTTGCGCCGGATGCCGGTGGCAGCGGGGACGATGTCAGTCTGGGGCGCAACGAGTTCAATGTTCTCATGGCGCTGATAGGACTGGCGCAAGAAGGCGAGGTGATTAGTCTCGACGGTGTGGACGAGCGACGGCGGAGTAAGTCATGCTTCTGTCTCTTGTTTTTCCTTTCTCTCATCCCTACATTCCACTACCAAAGCTACGGTGAATTCATTAATGGATCATTCTTTGGGAGCTTCGTGATCATCGGTCCATCACGCACTAGTACCCCAGTCAAAATGGTGCACCGCCGCCAAGCTAGTGGCTCGGTGATTGGCTGGGGTGGTCAGAGCTCCGATATCCATCCATTTCACCCGTATCTATCTCTCTCTGCACCCAAATGGCCCAATGCGCTACCTGCGCACGTCACTCACAGCTACCGGTGGAGACGCCTTCTTCTTGATGCATAGCAACCAGCTAACCAACCCGTGTCTCGTCTCTTTCAGAACTGCCACAGCCCAAGCTGTCCGGCCTCACCGCAGAACCAGTGCTCCCGCCCATTGGAGAGCTCGCCGCGAAGCCGCCCCAGACCCCAAGCAAGGATCCGCCTCGCACTCCTCTGCAGCAGCAACACTCCCAATCTAGCTCGCAGTCCGGCATCTTGCGCCCTGCCATGGACGATCCCGAGGACGATCCATGGAACACGCCTGACGTCCACAAGCACCACAATCATTCCAAGACCAACGGGGCGAGCAGCCACAGCTCGACTGGCCAGAATGGCTTCGAGGATACCACATCGCCCCTTATCGGCGCCCGAACGCTGAGCCAGCACACCGTCGATGCAGTTGCAAGCGCACGAGACAGCCGACAGAGTACTGGTGGCGGTCCAACACCAGGACAAGGAGGATGGGGAGGCGGATACTTTGATGGCTCTGGCGCGGGCGCTGGGTCAGGCTTTGGCCAGGGTGCTCACGAAGCAGAGTCGAACCCCTTTGGTGCAGGCCCTGGCGGTCTCGGAGGCAACAATTCGGCTCGTACCCCCGCGGCCAACCCTCTTGCGCCGCCGCGGAGCACTATCACCCGGTCTACCAGTACTCCCGACGAGACGATTATCGTGCAGCTCATGCCGGAGAAGGAGGGCGTCTTCATGTTCCAGCACCACAACTACGAGGTCTCAAGCCAGCGGAGGGGCAGCAAGGTGATTCGGCGTTACAGCGACTTTGTCTGGTTGCTCGACTGCCTGCACAAGAGATACCCTTTCCGAGCTCTTCCCTTGCTGCCGCCCAAGCGTGTAGCCTTGAACGGTAACCACCTTTCCAACGACAACTCCTTCATCGAGAAGCGTCGGCGTGGTCTGGCTCGGTTCCTCAACGCCCTGGTCAGGCACCCTGTGCTAAGCCAGGAGCAGATGGTCGTCATGTTCCTCACTGTTCCAACCGTAAGCACCCTTCACTCTGTGATATAAAACAAAACTTCAGCTAAAGTAACTGACAACAAAGCATCAGGAATTGTCTGTATGGCGCAAGCAAGCGAGCATCTCGATGCAGGACGAGTTCACGGAACGTACGCTACCACCAGGACTGGAAGACTCACTGCCTCAGGGTCTTGAGGACCTCTTCTCCCGCACACGGGCCGGTGTGAAGCGCTCCGCCGATCTGTACATTAATGTCTGCAGCATCATGGACCGCCTGGTCAAGCGGCAAGAAGGTGTGGCTGCGGACCATGCTAGGGTCGCCAACCTCCTGGGCAACTTAACCGACGTATCTGCCGACACGTACGCCACAGACGCAAACGAGGTGCCGCTGCTCAACGATGGACTTAACGCCATGAGCAAGCATCTCAAGACGTGCCAGACGCTTCTTGAGGATGAGAGTCGAGGGTGGGATGAAGGGGTATTGGAGGACCTCAAGAGGCAGCGTGACACGCTGGTCAGTTTGCGGGAGATGTTTGAACGGAGAGAGCGCCTGGATAAGGATAACATTCCCTACCTAGAGCGGCGAATTCAGACTAGTGAGACTAAACTGGCAAGTCTGCGCTCTAAACCCGAAGGTACAGTCAAGGCTGGGGAAATCGAGCGCGTAGCCGAATCCATCATCAAGGTACGTCTTCATCTTCTCCCACCATCACTTCAGCCACCTTGTTCTAACAATGTTACCTTGTCGTATAGGACAAAGAGTCCATCGTGCAGCAGCACAATCGCAGCGTCTTTGTCGCAGAGTGCCTGCGCGACGAGCTCGTCAACTTCCAGTCTTCGCAGTACCACGTCAGCCGCTGGAACCAGGACTGGGCGGGCGAGAGGGTCAAGTACGCCGAGATGCTGGCTGACAACTGGCGCCGGCTGCTGGATGAGCTGGAGGGTATGCCCCTGGGCGAGTAGAGTCCCCTCGGCAGCCCTGTGGTCGTGGACGGATCGGAAGGGGCGCCTCGTGCCTGCGAGACTTGCTTACCGCGGAAGAGGAGTATCAGGCCGAGCACGAGGCCTGCATGGGGAGTTGTGCGGTGGTCCTGAAAGATGTTTTTAAATTAGGGGAGGAGAGACGGGGGGGTGGTGTACTACGGATATGTATACATGAGACAGAGCGAGTAGGTTTGGGGACTGTATCATTCTCGGTGTTGTCGCATGGCAAATTATCTTTTCCTCATCATGCTGTTTCGTTCTTGTTTCTTTGCAAAGTATCTCTTTTTTGGGTTTTCGCTTCTTGCGCGCAGGTAACGGGGCCAAGATATACCCTTTGTTCGAAAAAGTCCATTCTTTTTCAAAAGAAAAAGAGACTGGTTTTTCTTGTCTGCCTAATTATCTCCTGTCTTGATCACCATCCATCTGTGACGGCGCCGTGGCTGGCATCACCCACCAATTTGGCATACTTGGCCAATACGCCCCTTTTAACGTGCAACTCGGGCTCTTTCCATTCCTTCCTCCGCCGCGCCATCTCCTCTTCATCCACAGCCATGTCGATCCTGTTGCTCACCGCGTCAATCGTGACTTCATCCCCGTCCCTCACCAGAGCGATGGGTCCTCCCGCTGCGGCTTCGGGCACAACGTGGCCCACGATGAAACCATGCGAGGCACCACTGTACCGGCCATCCGTCACGAGCGCAACGTTGCTCAGGCCGGCGCCCATGATGGCTGCCGAGGCTCTCAGCTGCTCAGGCATGCCCGGTCCGCCCTTGGGTCCTTCGTACCGCACAATGAGCACAAGGTTGCCATCCGACTGCTTGATGTCCCCCCTCGACAGGGCCAGATCCAGCATGTGCTCCTTGTCAAACGTGCGCGCTTTGCCGGTGAAGATCGTGCCCTCTTTACCGGTGATTTTGGCCACGGCGCCGCCGGGGGCAAAGTTACCGCGCAGGATGCGGATGTGCCCGGTGCTCTTGATGGGGTCCTCGAGCGGGCGGATGATCTGCTGGTTGGGGTCCAGGCTGGGCCAGTCGTTGACGTTTTCGGCAAGAGTTCGGCCCGTGACGGTGGGGATGTCGCCGTGGAGTATGCCCTTGTGGATGAGCAGCTTGAGCACGGCGGGCGTGCCGCCAATCTTGTAGAGGTCCTCCATGTAGTACTTGCCGCTCGGGGCGAGGTCAGCGAGGAACGGCGTGGAGTTGCTAGCGGCGGCGACGTCGTCGAGGGTGAGGGGCACGCCGGCCGTGTTGGCCATGGCGAGGAAGTGCAGAACGCCATTGGTGGAACCTCCCAGAATCATGGTGAGCCGGAGAGCGTTCTCGAAGGAGCGGCTGGTGAGAAGATCTCGCGGACGGATATCCTTCTCCATGGTGGTCTTGATGACAGAGGCAACTTTCTCGCACTCGCGGCGCTTCTCGGGCGACAAGGCAGGATAGGAGCTGGAGCCGGGGAGGGTGAGACCCATGGCCTCAATGGCCGTGGCCATGGTGTTGGCGGTGTACATGCCGCCGCAGGCACCGGCTCCGGGGCAGGCGTGGCGCTCAATGTCTTCCATGACATCGGAGGGCTCGCGGCCGGGCTTGCCCGGGTCGGTCTTGGCGTTGAGGCGGTTGTACGTGTACGCCCCGGAGGCCTCGTAGCAGGTGCTAATGTTGATCTCCTTTTCCAGCAAGGAGGAGTGGCCTTTGCGGATGGTGCCTCCGTAGATCATGATGAAGGGCCGGTTGTGCCGGGCGGCAGCCATGACGACGCCGGGCATGTTCTTGTCGCAGCCGGGGATGGCAATGTTAGCATCGTGGTGCTGGGCGCAGGTGACAGTCTCAATGGAGTCGGCGATGATTTCACGGGTTTGCAGGGAGAACCTCATGCCTTTGGGGAAGGAGGTCAGTAAGCCCGGGTTCAAATTTCACAAAGCATGCGTTGACTTGCCTTCGCCGCCCATGGTGATGGCATCTGATACGCCGACAGTGTTGTACTGCCAGCCAAGCATGCCCTGCCTCTCGACGGCGCCCTTGACAATGTTTCCAAATTCCAGGACTACATTGGAACGATTGGTGAGCCTTGACTTGACTACAGCATCATCTACTATCAGGATAGATGGCACTCACGATGGGTGCTACATGGACGCACACAGTCAGCTTCTATCCTGCTTGGTTCATCACATGGCAATGGGAGAAAATCAGACATACTTGCACGGATTTCCCTCCCACCAGACGGTAGCCACGCCCACCTGCGGCGCATTCTTCATCATGTCTCGGTTAGGCACACCGGCGCCGTACAGCATGGCCTTTTCGTCTCATAGCTCACCATCAGCACTACTCGAGTATGACATCTTGAGACAAAAGACGCGCCATTGGAAAGGGGGGGGAGTAAGGAAGAGAGATGACCAACCTGGGCGCCAGGGTAATCATGACCTCGGGTGAGCACGGTCGACCAGCGGTTCAGATCGCCACCAGGGGGTGTGCACTTGAACTGGATGTAGTCGGAGGATGACTTGGGATCCTCGGCGGTAGAAACAACGCTGCCATCCTGCTGAGCCATGGTGACTTCTCCGTTTTCACTTTTCCCGCCTTTGCTTCAATGATTCTGCCAAAAGTTCCTTTGATTTTTTGCCTCCTCTGGTTTCTCGTCTGACCTACTGCTGTAGCCTGCCGCGCGTACGTGTATCGACTAGGAGTTGTTTGGTCGTGCACAGAACTAATGCGAGCTTATGCTAGTCCCGTATAACTAGAAGCCTGATAAGAGCAGTAATCTAGTGTAGCATTAGTCTCTGCTACAAGGTCGAAGGTTGGATATCTGGACCTAGTGCAAAGGACGGCCAGCGGGCTGAGAAGTGGTGTGGCGGTTTGTTCAGTAGGTGATCTGTGTTGTTTCAAGAAGACTGCACTAATTGTAGATCCGGTGTCCGGGATGGCAATGTAGCAGCTTTTGCGGAGGGTGAGGGGCGAGGTTTGGAAGGAGAGGCAACGAAGTTCTGGTGCCAGTGGTGAATTAAGATGTGGCAACGCGGGGGTGGGCGATTGATGGAGATGATGGAGACTGGACTTTGGGGATGCTACTAAGGTCACGGTAGTTGACCGGTGACAGACTTTGACCCTCTTGACCCCGCCACGGCGCCTTCATCGGAGCTCCAGTCCGGCGCCGGGGCGGGCTTCCAGGTGTCGTTGGAAGGTGCGGGCGACCGGACATGAAGCAGAGGTGACCGACTGCCTCCCGGTTTTCTCTAAGGCGGTAGCCGGTCGCTCCTACCTTACAGTACCTACCTTCAATCCGTATACCTGGAACGACGGGGTTGCAGTGTGCTCCTTCCATGCGATCTGGTCAACGACGTCACTGCTCATGCACCACGCATTGTCTTCAACATGCAACACACAAGGGACGAAAAGGGTGCCTTTACACGAACAACGACATCATGCTCAATACCACTCACCACTCTTCCAAACAAATGCGTCAGAGCCGCATCAAAGTATGGACGCCCCCATGTCCCGTTGTCCCTAGGTAGGGGACGAGGATCAAGGGTCCTGACCACCCTGCACTACCTAGCGACATACATAGGCGAGGAGATCCTGACTGGTAGGATTCTGCGCACCATCTCGGATCGTTGGTTGCGATTGACGTCTACACACGAATCCTTCCTCCCCTCCCCTCCCCTCCCCTAGCCCTCCTTCGAGGAAACTGTCCTAGAATGTGTGTATTGCGTCTTGAAACCCGCCTTTCTGACCGGCTCGCCCGCGCGCGCGCCCTCATGTGTGTGTGTGTGTGTGTGTGTGTGTGTGTCAATGACGAGCCAAGGAGACCCTGATCTGCGCTGCAGTAGTAGAGGCAGTTGAATCCGTCCCGTCGTCATTCGAGCAGGAAGAAACAATCGGTCGGACTCACGGGTCAGCTTTTCTGCGCCAAAGATGAAGATCATCCTTCTCCATTGAATTGACTTGTTGACGTTGAGGGGGGGGAGGATCCGCCGCCCCCAAAGTCTTCAGGCAAAGCTTTGGGATGCAAAAAAACATTGTCAATACGCTCGTTGTCATTGGACCTTCTCTCAAAATTTTCTTGCCCTCATATTCATTCGTAAGTCTTCATTAGAGAAAAATATACCGTAACCCAAGACCCCGGCCTCTTACCGAGGTACGAATAGTAGTACTAGTCTAGGAATTTATAGTAGCATCTGCTTTAGCCAAAGATATCCCTCAGCTATGCAAGTCAAACCGGACGAAGTCCATGCCGTTCTCGTGGAAACCAGACTATCCCCCATACCCACTAGTAGTACCTCGTACTGAGTGAATTGGAGGTGCGGGACAGCATGCATGGCCTGTTCGCCTCCGTGCCCGGACCCTCAAACATGGCTTGTCGCGTCCCTTGTCTCGGGGCACCGCCCATCCCTTCTACAACAGACGCACTGACCACCCTCTCCCCCCAGACCCCCTGGTCCCCGTCTCAATTCAAGTACGCGTACCAACACAACCAACTTCGGCCGAAAAGGTAAGGAAACACATGGGGCTCACACACGTCGGCCGAGACTAGTCCTAATCCAGACAATTTCGATAGTAATATTCCTTTGGGTTTATTCAACTGGCTTCATCCTTCTCTGATAATGAGTGAGAAAAAAAGGTAAATGATACGCAAAACGATGTAAATTAGTCTCTCCTAGGTAATTCCCTTCTGAGACGTGTAAAAATCAGAACAAAGTAAATGATCTGCTACATTCTTCTGCTCCCGTCTTCCCTAGTATGCCACACTCCCAAAAACAGACCTTGGACGCCTCGCTTGCTGTTTGATCAGCCTCCCAATGGATTTCGCCAATGATGTTGCCAGTCGTGAAACTCATGAACATGAAACCTGACCAATCAAAAAATACATGTAGATTACACCTTTTTTTTTTGGGTGGTGGCGGCTTTAGTTGATCTCCATCTTGCGGATCATGTCCCGGTCCCAAGCGCTCCTCATGCTAGCATCAGGACCCAAGATCGACGAGATGCTACCACGGTGACCCTGGCTGCCCTTCTCGTAGGAGAAACCTTCGCGTGAGTCGCTGCAGGGGCTGGCCGATGGCGTAATGGGGCTCTGGTTCTGCTGTCCGCAGCAGCGGCCAGATTTCCAGGCCTGCTCGAGAGTGGACGGCGCAGCATTATGGCCGTACTCGCTAGCAATGGCGGCCCAGAAGGTGTTACGGTGGGCCGAGTAGATCTGGTGCAGGCGGGCGAGATCGACGTGCGAAGAGTTGTGCGAAGGAGCAGCCGAGACCGAAGGCAAGGCAGTGTCAAGCTTCAGGCCCTGCTTGTGCTCAAGGACGGGAAGCATTCGCTGCCCTTCGGGATAGCGAGCTGTAGCAGAAACTTCAATGGACTGACGCGGCACCTGAGGAGGCTGCTGTTGTTGCTGAGGCTGTTGCTGCTGCGGCTGGGGAACGCCGTTGTTGGGCTTGGGCAGGATAGCAGCCAAGTTGGAGGGAGCAGTGGCGTCCACGATGCTAGGCAAGCGGACGGTACGGCTGGGAGAGGTGGAAGGACTGGGAGCGGCGCTCCCGAACTGCGAGACGGGGCTGAGTCTAGGCTCACGGCTCATGGAGCGGCCACGGAAGTGCTGAGAGTAGTCCGACATGGTAGACGAGCAAGACAGGTTGCGCTTGCGGCGGTTGCTTCCGTGCGAGATCTGGTGATAGTGCAGGCGGCAGGCGAGCTCAGTCTTGTTGAGGTGGGCAGCGATGTGCTTGTAGGGCATCTTCTGCATCCTGGTCTGGAGGAGGTATTGCTCCTGTGGTGCGTGGTTAGTATGGTGCTTCTTGGGGAAGTTCTCTGTCGGTAGTTCTTACTTCGCTGTCACTCCAGGCGCGTCCGCCGCCGGTCGAAAGAGACTTGCGGTGCTTGGACTCGGGTGCCTTCTGGCTCGGCATGACGTCTTGAGAAGGAGCGTACATGACGTGTGTGAGCTCCATTTGTGTTGGTGACATTGTGTCTTTCGTGTGTGTGTGCTTGTATGGATGAAGAAAAAAAAAGTGCCTTAGGAATAGAGCAACTAGAACCAGCCAGTCGCTTTTCAAAGGATATCAAGTTGAAGCAGCTAGGCTAGAGGATATTGATGGACAGGTAGCGAAGCTTGAGATATCTCCCAAAGATGTAGAATTAAACAACAAAAACAGGCTTGAGGGATTTGTTGGATGGGAAAGGTTGTTTCTTGAGAGGAGATGCAACAGTATTAAATAGGTAGTTGGCAGCCAGCTGCAAGAAGTAACACACACAAACAGAACAAAGAAAGGGGCAATGAGATCGTAAAGGAATTCAGATATAACTCAAGGGTATCTTAGATGAATCAAAACTTCTCTCGTCCAGAACGGGTCCTGGGCATGCCCTTGATATAAACTATTCGAGAGGGCCCCTACTAGAGGCGCTCAGTATGGGGGATGTGGACACTCCGGGTTTGGGTGATGGGCACTGTTCTGCAACCCTACCTGGACAGGGGTGTGTCCCATGTACGATACCCATATGTGTCGCAAAAAACCCGTCTTTTGCAGGGTCCGCAGCCCGGCAGGCGTTTGAATCTAACCTTGTGTCATCATTCTGTTTCCCCCCCTGTCGCCTCTGAAAACGGAACGAGACGCGGGCGACTATCTTTCCGGTCTAAGGGTTTTGCACCACCCGGGCTCTGCACCAGAATTTGGCCACAAAAGTGTCAGGGATGGGAAACGGTGAGCCGCCTCTTGTCATATCCGCAGTCTCCGCCGCACCAAATTGGCTTGTTGACGTATTCTTCGTCCACCGCGCGAATGGATAGACAATGCGCTCGCATTGTTCCCCTCGCTGTCCTGTTGCTGCCTCAACATCTGGTGGTGACTACTATCGCTTACTCGGACTACGGTTAGTGTTCTCTTGGCTGTGTTTGTGATGGCCCCTACTTTGTGTGTCGAAACTTTGAGTCGGCCAGAATAACGGAACATCCGTCATCGTCTGTAACTTGATCAACTCACACACAGACCTTCCACCAGGCAAAAGATCAGACGAGGCGAGTTAAGTGCACCGTAATAGACTTAGAGGCAACCTCTCTGGAGCGCCGTCGCCAGAGCTGCTGCCTCAGATGCGGCCTCGAAACGGCCCAGTCGGCTCGACCACGGCCATGATTGGGTAGCCTCCAGACTCTGTAGCCGTAGGTTCAGACGACACTTCCCAGCTGCTGCTTTGAGTCGGTAGTTGCTAGTGTCTGGCCATGCCGGCGAACGGCTGGCAGGGGGTCTGTACGCAGCATACGTCGACGTGCAGCCGCAGGGCAAGCTGACACGCGGTCGGTGTTAGTGGCCGATCAGACACTAGCCATTATGCATATTCCCAGGCGCTTGGACGCTTTTGGTATCCAAGTAGCGCTCTCGTGCGGGCCAGGCTCCGCCGTATTTTGTCCCACAGAAAAGAGTTATCAGGGACCTGCTCAGTGTTCTGGAATACAAGCCCATCGGCAACGCAACAAGACTTGTGTTTTCGGTCAGCGATGGGCGTGCAGCAATCTTGGCTAGAACTCCTGGATCCGTTTGTTCCCTTGAATTTTTTTTGTCCGTCTTTTCTGACTCTCGCGAATCCGATGTGCAGAACGTGCCGTCTGCAAGATGACCACAACATCCCATCCGATGTGGTGTAGCTGCGGTTTGGGGTGCGACCCTGACCAGTTTCAAAGTGACCAACCCCTACCTCAACCTGCATACACGTACAGAGTGGTGCAAACTACGAGGTACCAGACTCGAGCCGCCTGTGGGTCCCCCTGGAGAATGGGACGGCCTTGTTAGCGCCGGTTGGCACGATTCATCTTCGTGTCAGGTACTACTAGTTCGTAGTCAACACCATAAGACGATGACATGCCTATCCCCAAGTCTAAGCCCCCCCCTCACGAACCCGATTTTCCCACGTTAGACGGTGGGACGCACTCTCATGTCATGAGGCTAGAGTCAAGGCGAACCTATGCGGTGTTCACACTTTGTTATCGACGTTTCCGCAACAATTGCCATTGCCATTGCCATTGCCATTCTCTTGCCTTTGCAATTGCCATCGTCGTTGCCACCTTGTTTCGGCAAAGCTCACATCAACGTCGTAGTTTCACATCTCCCCGCCGTATGCATACACCAATTACGTATAGACCTCGATACGCACCATCACGGTAGTTTGCAGTTTCGGTTCAGGAGGTTTACATCGCATGTTTGAGATGGTCTCGATGCACTGAAAGTCAGAGAAGTCGAGATCATCACCATGCACTGATGTTTTCTTAAGCGCCGAGCAGTAGGTTTCATACGACCCAAATCCAGGCGGGCAAAGTGTCAATCAGCATCTCTACGCTGACGTGCTGAAACTCTCTCGGTCTTCTCTTGGCAAAAGTTGCAGATAGTGTTTCTGCTCGCACGGGTCAGAGGGCTCCGGCTACACATATGAGGTAAAGAGCCTCTTCAATCTCCACATTGTCGTCTGATAGACAGGTTTCGCAAGGGTTTATGGGTCCTTCCGGCAAGTCGCGGATAGGTCAAGTTGTCCAGGGATGCTGAGGGATAACCTGTTCTCCCCCCACCCAGCGGCCTATATGTCCGGCTGTTAATTGGCAATTAAGTCATGACTGAGCAATGGCATAATTCCAGACCACGTCCAGACTGGTGGCGCATGGAAAGAAGTGGTCGGGATTCTTTCGTTCCGGAGCTGCGGTCGACAAAGGGACACACGAGTAGAGTGCGGTCAACATCGGTTGGAGAGCAGCGCATGGTGAGCAGCGAACGGCTTGACGACCACTATATTCGAAAATAATTGCAGCATCGTAGACTCAAAGTCCTCTGGATGACCTATCCGCTGGTCTTTTGAAGTAAGCGGTGTCGCACGATGCTTCATTGCGCTCGTGAAGCACGGCACGGCACGGTCAGCCAGCCAACGCGAGCGTGAGTGGGAATGTGAGTGAATACCATCCTCATCCTGGCTTTCCTTTCCTCGGAAACATGACAGTGCCCCCCACCGCAGGCCTGGACCAGGTTTGTCTTGTTTCTTGAATCTCGCAAACTACATAGTAGTAAGGAGGCATGGGGTGCCGACAACTTGGGGGAGAACTCACTCGTACTGGACCGCTTGCTGTAAGTGGAGCCAGGGTACCCGGACGTGAACGGTACAGTACGTAGTACTTTCAACCAGCGCCCCCCCTCAAAATTCACTACTTCGGAATAGCACCCGAGGGATTCCTTTAGGGCGAAGTCGAATCTGGGGTATTATCTTGACAGCGAATAGCGCCCTCCGTGAACAATCCGCAATCTATTGACCGTTAGTCCTATAGAACTACAGGGGGCAAATTGGCAGATGTATAGGTCCATACCATTACATCTGGAGAATTGAAGCTCGACAAATGGCCGTGCTTCAGGTGAGCCAATGCGAGTCTCGACCCTGTGTGTGAAACTAGCCAGCTTACACCCTAAACAAGACAACGCCCAGTACTAAAGCAGCTCTTCGAGAGCTGCGATGCGATCTTGAGTCGTCGCAAAGGTGTTCCGGTATAAAAATGTGATTGTCGAGGCGATTGTGTACGAAATGAGGGCATCTGATTATCTTGAAGGAGCGGAACAGCATATCAATCCTTGTGGGCAAAACAGGAAGCAACATTAAGGGTTCAAGATCCTTCCCACTACGGGCGACATGTTTGCTCACGCCTGCCTTAGGTACAATGCACATGCCGGCCACTCGTGGCGCCTGGCACACTGTGTTCAAACTGAATATGAGGCAGAACATCAGGGGGAGCGACACAGTGTGAATTTCTCCCGGGAATTCTCTAGCGTGTCATCCAACTGAGTTACCTCGTCCCCCCTTGCTCAAGACCGAGTCGTGACTTCAGTGGCCCGCCAGAGTGACCTGATGCCCAGGTACTGTACCACACCGCGCCCCTTCACGCAAAACCCCATCCCAGGTCCGTCGTCGAATTTAGTGAAACAATTTGGTTCCCAGCGACAACCATCAAAGAGGATTCTCCATCGCGCTGGAAAGACTCAAAAGCTGGCAGAAGGCACTTCTAAGCCTTAGGGGGCCCAACTAATGATTCTGGAGCGCACTGGCGCCCGCCCAAAGCAGGTGTAATCTTTCAGAGAGGCTGTGAGGTTCTTTACATACTGTAGTCGCGCGACAGGCTCTGTTCACCATTGCCACCGGACAATTGCATTCGGTCAGAGTTACAGGTGGGAAAGGGTAGCGAACATAGGATACCTGAGTTCATAGGAAATGGCGTCTGAGAATAAGCAAGTAAGGATATGAGAACAACAGATCCAGAATTAGACTATCCTACTTGATTAGACAGGCACTGCCTTGTTTTCGTTCGCGACGAGCGTCAGCTCCGCGTGAGACAAACCTCGGCGACATTCCTGGCCTGTGGCATTGTCTCCCGTCATCCTAGAATGTTCCGTAGAGGCTGCAGCAGTGCAGCCCGGCGGCTGACGACTAGGAGCAGTACTCGTATACGTACTCGTAACTGGCGCCAGACGCCTCGCGCAAGATTGATGTTGGCAGCCTGAGGTACCAATTCTGTACACTCTGCCTGGCCCTGTGGCCCCCTCATTGCGTTTTGGAGATCATGCTCTGCGAGTATCCTGGACTTGAGACTACCTCACCTCCATGCCTACTGGACAATCGTTTCGCGAGTCGCCAAAGGCAAAGCCCATTCGCATTCCAAGTACTCCTACATCGGCCTCAGAGTGTGAGCGACTGCCGTTTTGTTCCTGGGAATTGACAAACTCGCGCCCAGCCCCCGCGAAGAGCTCGCGGTACCTGAAAACCTCCATCAACGCGACCCAGCTACTAGGCGAAAAAGCTCGGAGCTTGCGCCATTGATCGTAAGTATTGACTGTACCTTTTTCGACTTCTGCCGCGATTGCCTCCCGCCTCCAACAGCTCTTCCACCACTGGACACTTCGCTAGGATGCTGTGTATCACAGGCGCTTTTGGCTGGTGTGCGCGCATCCGCAATCCCTTCTCCTTACCCATACGAACCGCTCAATCGCTTAGGAGAGCCACGATCATGACCATTCGCCATCCAACGCGGTAAAGCTGAGCTCCCGCGACCCTGGTGTGCTTGGCTTGGCCCGATTTTGGGTCCCGGCTAGTCGATCGGGTGGCTGGTGCAGGTGCAAAATGTTGGTGCTAGGGTACAGCCTCTCAGCGCGCTGGCCGCGTTCGAGTGCGCTGTGGCTTGCTCTGCTCAGGCTGTGAGTGAGTCCGTTGGCCCAGCCTACAGACCATCAGCCCAACCTGAAGTCACTCAGGCTCAGGCTAGCACTGGCAGTCAACAGCGGCGAGGTGGACTCTTGGTGGGTCCTTGGCAGCAATCCTATTGGGCGGATGTCTCCCGCCGTGGAAGCCAAGCCAAAGGCGGGAGGGTTCGAGCTCTACCCAAGCCCTGCTTCCAAGCACGACTTGGAGTACTCGTACAGTACTGGTCCACTGACCCACTAGTCCAGTGGGACAGGACGTGTGGCGCACCCCTTGGCCCTCTACAGTACCGCGCGCAGCAGCTGTGCCTGCCCAGCCACCTACTGACAGGAAGAGAGAGAGAGAGATTTTCCCCCCTTCCCTCCTGCACAGCCCTCTTCCCTGCCCTGCCCTGCCCTGCTCTGCTCTGTCCTGCTCTGTTCTGCGTTGCTCTCAGGCTGCTGTACCGCGCTACCTGCAGAGGACCTCTATTGTGTTGGGGCCGTTACCTCTAGCCTCTGGACCCTCTGGCGCCGTTTCTCGTCATCTTTCCCTCTTCCCGCCATTCTCTTCCTCTCCACTGTCAACAATCATCAACCGCGTCACGCAAACGTGCCGTCGCGCACTCGCCCTATCGTCTCGTCTTCGTTCTTTCAATCAAAGCTGACAGCGGGCTCTCATCCGCGACCATTTAGAAGATGCAGCAATGGCAAGTCGGTCCCGTGCCGGACTACGTCTACGCCAACTCCACACACCAAAGCAATGACATGCAGTGAGTACTTACGATACATCGTCTCCTTGTCTCCGGTACCTCAGCCGCCTGCCCACCTTGGGTCACCCTCATGTTCCCCAACGCCCAAGTATCCCCAGGTATCCCCCAAAAACCCAAGTCCCAAGTTACAAGTCCCAAGTCGTCCCAAGTCCAGGTCCGAGCCCCGACACACAAACGTCCTGGTACTGTCATGCCGTATCTCATCGTTGGCGACGCGCTCGCTGCGCTTGCGTTGCCTTCGCGTGCGTGTTTGTTCCTTCGCCGCGACCATCTCCCTCTCCCCCGGGCGACGATGGGGGCAATCGTGTATCACCGTCGCCCGCCGACCATCTCGCCTGTTGTGCTGAGCTGAGCTTGCTCTGCCGCCCGCGCATGCGTTCGCCATCCATGCCGTGCTTGGGTCTTTCGTGCTCGCACGCATTTTCGCTGGACGTCGCGAAACGTGGACCCCGTCGCTAGGCAGCCCATGAGTTACCAAATCACTACCCTTTCTCGCTTCTTGCATGTTCGCCCCCGTCGTTTTGGCCGCCTCATTTGTCACCATATCGCCCTGCTTCGATTCATTTGTTGAGCGGTGGCATAGCGCGACGTGACTTGACTTGACAGCACCGGCGCACCATGTCGTTCAGAGAGTTGTCACCACCTCCCCTGTCAGCTTGCTAACATCCCCCTCGAAGGCATCAGCATCCGTACCAGGCCGACATGGCCCGTCGCGGGGACCAGCGCATGGATTTCCCCTACCCCGGCGCGCAGCCTCCCAACATGCCGCCGCAGCAGCAGCAGCAACAACATCATCCCACTCCTGTTCAGCCCCCGATGAACGTTCCTCAGCCGACCGGCCCACCGTCGCAGCAGCAGACTCCCACCCAGACTCCCGCTCAGCCGCCGAGATCGCGCAAACGACAAGCTCCTGGAGCTCCTTCTGCCGGTGGTCCTCCTACCGGCTCAGCTCCTCCGCCCGCTCCGGGCACTCCCGTACAGGGACAGCAATCAACTCCCCATGGTGGCCCAGCTCCTCCTCCAGGACATCCTCAGTCGTCGCAGGCACAGTCCCAGCAGGGTCAGCATGGGCAGCAATCCCAGTCGTCGCAGCAATCTCAGTCGGCGGCCCCCCAACCCCCGGCTTCGGCCAGCGACGGTGGCACTCCGTCGCAGCCCCCTTCCAAGAAGAGCCGCACCAATACACCTTGGACGCCCCAAGAAGAGCTTCGGTTGAAGCAGATGCGCGATGCTGGCAACAGCTGGGCCGAGATCGCCAAGGTTCGTGATATAGCATACACCAATTGAGGGGTTCAGATGGCTTACGAGATGTGACACAGACTTTTCCCACGCGTACGGAGGGATCCGTCAAGAAGCACTGGTACAAGGATATGCACTACGCAGAGTTTGCTGAGAGCGAGGTTCGTATCAGCTGTCCATCACTACATGTGCGAGACGAACTCTACTGACAGCTAGCATAGAGCCAGGCTCTCATGAGCGCCATCAAGGACTACGAGAACAACAAGTGGAAGGTCATTGGCCAGAAGGTTGGGAAGCCTGCCAAGGCCTGTGAGCAGTATGCCAAGGAGCACTTTCCAGGTATGCCCAATCACTCTCGCGCGCATGATGCCAGACTTGAGGCGCTAATAGCATTAGAGCTCTTTGGTAATGCCAAGAGCCGGTAGGCCTCTCATGTGTTTGAGGCATCCTTTGCTCCATGGAGGGGGAGGGGGCCTCCTAGCCGATAATTTGCACAGCTGTATTACAATTGCCCTCGGGTCGATCTATGGGCTGTGCCTTGCGTACGCAAACACTCAATGGCTCTGGTGACGACGACGAGGGCTGGGCTACCGGCGCATGGATCAGACAGGGGAAAGGCGTTGATGACCCGGGCCGCTACGAGTACTTTTCTTCTTCTTCTACCGTCGGGTTGAACTTGGCTCTAATAGCCGCCGCAGCCGACTTTGCTTTCGTCGCCGGCGCGGCGGGAAGGGATGACCGGGATTATTGTTCGGGACTGGGTTCTTTATTCTTCCATCGTTTTGTTTCTTTGGGGCTTCAATTTTCTATAACATCCTTTCCGTCATTTACTTCTTTCATTTCTTATCGCTCGGGCTCTGGGTGCTTGGGTCTAGCGATCTGCGCCCGCTCGGCAACCGACATTGAAGGAGCATTATGTGGGATCAGACAGACTGGGCTGGGTTGGCACGCTTGGGCGAATCGTGTACGGTCAGATTGAGCTATGGGATTGAAAAGATGATTCATGTTGTGCTGAGTATTAGCGCTGGCTCAATACAACTTGGGCTTGATAGCGTAGCGGTGGTAGTAGAGGTCTGTCTCGGCCCTTGATACTTTTGATAGTATACCCATTTAACGATGTTTTCGTTCTGTCTTTCACCTGATCTGTGCTCCGAATCTGCGAAATGTGTGAGATCCGTGACTTGTTGAGACGAGTGGATGTATTGACACGTTCGCCTGCTGCTGACCTTTTTTACCAAGCATTGTGATTTCGATCACGCGACGAAGTAGAGCAATACAGCAAGACTACATTCATTCAATGAAAATCATTTAAAGGAAATCATAGACACAAGAATTAGATCGCGTGGATTTTCAAATATTATCCCATATATATATATATATAAAAATTTTTTTTCTTTTACAAACATGTAACTCTCTTCTAACGCTGGTCGTCATTGTAATATGAACAAAGTACAAGGATATTATAGGGTAGCTTAGCTCCTCAACCTGAAGTATGCTGGAACTACTACAGCTACATAGGACTACCGTATCATGCCAAGGATCCACCCTTTTGCCACTGGGTCAAAGGTTTGAACAGCGGTCCGCCGCAGGGAACGGGAAACGCGTGACTAAGTCGCGCTCAGACTTGGCCAAAAGACTTGGAAGTTATCAAGGCTGTGCTAAAAATGCACAAGTGCAGTAGGTACATATGTACGACAAGAGACACAAAAACTCCAGAGGGGAGGCAAGGGGCTTGTTCTACGGAGTACCTAGGCAATGAGAACAATCGCAGTCGGTGGATGAGAAGACCTCATCGCAGCGTCTGCCCCATGTTTTGTGAGCATCGTACCACGTCGCACTGCCGTGGTGCTCGCTCTTGTGCTAACGGTCATGCAGTTCACGTTGCACCGTAGACAAGCCAGCTACCAATTGGTGTTGTAGAAGATGATATTTTTACCAGCTACGACCGCTACGTACAAGTAATGATGCTGCTGCTTGAATAGCTGTTCAGTTGGTAGGTGGGCATTAGAAGCGACAGTGAGAGTACATACCATCCGCGAGTACTCCGTAGAGTACTACGACTAGTCCTACTTCCGCTAGTACTTCTACTACTAGTAGTGCTTCAGACAGGGGTGGGAGATGGCGATGATCAGGACGGAATACGAGGTCTGCCGGTCCAGAAGCGCCTTGGTACTGTAGGTGGAGCACCACATTGTAAGGTAGGGCAAGAAATGCATGTTCGGTCTACGTGACTAGTGTAATCATGCCTTCGGATGGGCAGAGTCCGGCCAGCCTTGCTCAATTGTGCGCTGAGCCCCTCTCCAGATGGGACTAGGCGAGGAGAGGCCGGCGCGGTTATTGTCTTCCATTTTTTCCCGTTGCGACACGTCGCTAGAAGTTGTTGTCGTTGCCCTGGGAATACGTGATTGCTCTGGATACGAAGTCACAAGCTCCACTGGATGCTGCTGGCGTCGACCCCAATGGGGGGAGAGCAGTTTACTCCGTACCTGAGGTAGTATGTAAGGTACCTTAGCTTTGTAAACAACGAACGGTGGCGGTCCAGGCTTGGACAACATGGGGGGTGTCCTGGCTACAGCGAGCAGGGCCACTGTAGCAATCCACTTTACCTCCCTTATTGGGGTGTCTTATTGGGTGATCATTGTCCCCCAGAAGCACCACTGGCCAGTCAAGAACTCAACCGTGCCAAGCGGGAAAGGGTTGGCAGTTGTCTAGCGGGTCGAATTGGCCAGCAATCGCGGTTAACGCCTAATAACGCTTGCCCCCCTTTTCAATTTTCAGTGGGCTTCACGCTTGGGCCAGGCTATCCCCCCCCTGGTATCTCCTCTTTTCCTCCTTCTCCCCCATCTCCTCCTTTCGACCCAGGAAACTCCACTCGCTCGCTCTCGTTTTGTCGTTTCTTCCGGTCAGCAAGTTGTGAAGGTAGTTTGCATCGAGCAAAGCAAACCGACAAAGAAGAACAAGGGAAGGTTGCGTATCCTTTCTTCGATTTCCACTCGTTCAATACCCTCGCTTGAGTACTACTACTACTGCACGACCGCTCACTTATTAATATCACCCATACCCTCGCTCGCCCTCCACTCGTTCCACGGCAGGGAGGAAAGTCGGTTCAATCGTGCGCCCGACCTTGTCTGTGGTTCACATCCCAGATTGGCAAGGCTCAAGACGTGCATCTGGCAGTACGGTCGCACAAAGGGGGCATATTAGGAAAGAAGAAAAAAGAGACAAGCAAGAAAAATATCCCGTCTCTTACCGATTTGAGCTCAACGACAAAACGCCTCGCACGCTTTCTGAGTCACTACTGTCTCGGACTGTTTTCCTGGGCGGAGTCGTCATTTCGGTTTCTCTGCTGCTGTCGAAGATCGACGACACAGCGCGTGTCTTCCCACGTTCGACTCGCGACAAAAGCGACTATACGGCATTGTTTGCTCTCTTCTCGTTACATCCGCATACCAGTCGATCGGCACCAGTAAACAAGGGCCCCTCAGCACCTTTCGGTAGTGTCGACACAACTTCTCTTGATAAACATCACCATCTTCGTCGAAGCCATCAATAGACCACAACACACACACACACACACACACACACACACACACGCACACACACACATATCTCACCATGTTGAAGTCTCTGGCGCTCGCTGCCCTTGTGGGCGCAAGCTCCGTGCTCGCGGTGGAGTGTTCTCGCGACAAGAAGTGCCCCAAGGCCACGCCATGCTGCTCCCAATACGGGGAGTGTGGTACTGGTGCCTTCTGCTTGGGCGGCTGTGATCCCACCAAGTCCTTCACGATCGACGCCTGCATGCCCGCCCCCGTCTGCGAGGACAAGGAGCTCAAGTTCGACAGCCTCAAGCGCGTCGCTGATATTGGCGAGTACCTCGGTGACTCTGAAGATGCCGACTGGGTAGCCTCGGGCGAACCCGCTCTCAACAACGGCAACACGCTTCTCACCATGCCCAAGGGTAGTGTCGGCACTGTCCTGTCCTCCACCACGTACCTGTGGTACGGCAATGTCAAGGCCCGCCTTCGGACAAGCCGTGGCCGTGGTGTCGTCTCTGCCTTCATTCTCTTCTCCGACGTCCAGGACGAAATCGACTACGAGTGGGTCGGCGTCGACCTCACCACCGCGCAGACCAACTGGTACTACCACGGTGTTCCGGACTACGAGAACTCTGAGAACTTGACCGTCACGGACTCGTTCAAGAACTTCCACGACTACGAGATCCGCTGGACGCCTGACTCCATCGAGTGGTGGATCGACGGCAAGCAGGGTCGCACCCAGGATCGCAAGAGCACCTTCAACAAGACCTCGAACCAGTACGAGTTCCCCCAGACCCCGGCCCGCGTGCAGCTGTCGCTCTGGCCCGGTGGTCTGGAGAAGAACCCCAAGGGCACCATCGAATGGGCTGGCGGTCTTATAGACTGGGAGCACCAGGACATCAAGGAACAGGGCTTCTTCTACGTCGAGGTCGAGTCTGTGTCGATTGAGTGCTACGATGGCAGGGACGGAGTCGGCACCAACAACGGCAAGAGCTACTGGTACGACAATATCGCCGGCACCAACAAAGACGTTGTCGACGGCGACAAGGACACGGTGCTTGCCTCGCTGTCGGCTACTGGTCTGGAACCTGATAAGGGCAAGAAGAAGGACGACAAGAAGGATGACAAGGATGATAAGGACGACAAGGACAAGGATGACGAGGAGGATGACGAGCCGAAGACTGTGCCCGGCGGTACTACTGGTTCCCCTGGCCAGGATCACAGCAATGAGGACGAGAGCGGCGACGGCGACGGCGCAACGGGTGACAACGGCGGCTCTGACCCAACCAATGAATACGACTGGCGCAAGTTTGATCAAGGCACAGACGACAACAATGGCGGTAGCGGCGGCGACGGTGACGGCGGCAACAACGGCGGAGTCAAGTCCAGCGCCAGCGCCCTGGCCATGGTCATTGCCGGCTGCGCGCTGTACTGGCTATAAGCAAACCCAAAAAGCTGTGGTCAGGCAGTCGCTTAGGCGTAACGTGTTTTTCTTCGATCTTACGGCACCTCCGGCATGGCGTAGCATGATTTTCTCGGTTTCTTTTTGATGAAGGCCCTTTGGCCTGCTCTTTTCACCGTGGGTGGTGTTTTCTTCGGGCTATCTTGGGTAGCATCTTTTTTCCTTCCCCTCCTTCACTCCCTTGTCTAATAATTCCCTTGCAACACTACTTTTTCCGACATTATACTATTGCCACTAGTATTACTTTTATTACGTATATGGATATGCAACACATCACACACACACATATACACGCGCGCGTTACAGCACATTAGCTTATATGTGCACGCGGAACAGGGAGACAAGGCGGTGTCTCCTTCTGGTGGGAAAGAGGGGAAATGATAATGGCTACGGCCGTCCGGTCCTTTTGGATATAAACTGAACAGGAGGGCTGAACATGTATATAGTCAGTCTAAATAAGACCTACTGTACGCAGTAGAGATCCCATGATCCTTTTAGAATCTCTTGACTCTTGTCAAGTGTTTCGTCCCGAACGACCAATCCAAGTGCAAATAACGCAGCAAAGATACAACCAAAGCAAAAAAAAAAAAACATACAACAGCGGGTATTCGCTGGTCGTCACCGACCCAACTACTAATCCACCCCTTACTGGCTTGACTCTGGGAGAGCGGACGGGATCCCGTATTTTCCAGTAGGTATGGTCGTATGTGCAAGAGAAGGAGACAAAAAGGGTTATATGCTATTGCCAAATGCTCTTATAAGGTACCTGTATGAAGTGCTTGTCACTGAAGAGTTTGGGGCCCAGGCAACGTGTCGGTGGCACATGAAAAGCGTCTCGGCGCTCTCGCGCTTACCTCGCCCGTACATGCACATGCGGACTGAAGGTGCGGAATGGGACAGTCGATCAAATGTCGTTTCTTTCTGCATGGCAGGGCTGAATCCGACATGCAGGCTGGATTTGGGGTCGAAAATAGCACAAAGGTAGTACGCCTCAGCAGCGAGACGCGAGGCGCGAGAAGGCGCGGGTGGGTGGGTCCCTCTGTTCCCTCGCATATTTGTAATTGACCAATAGCGTTTCGACGCGACAATGCACTTGTCAGCGAGCGCGGTGTTAGTGTTTACGCTGTAGACCTGCGGGCGAGTACTAACATAATCCGGGGTCCGTTAATCGCTGCGCGAAGGCCGGGCGCGCGGACGCGGATTTCGAGGTTCGGAGATGCTTGGCACGGACGGAGCTTGACGAGGTTGAGTTGCCTTGCGGAGAAGAGATAAATATGAGGGCATGGAATCTCGTTATGATGAATTTTGGATAGATCAGATCAGACTAGAATTAACAGTTTCAAGCCAATACCACTACTCTCTTGATTATATTCATCACTGCTTCCATTTGAAAGGACCCGGCAACAAGTACTGTACAGTCACTTACACCAACATTACACACCACATATAGCACATCACCATCACCACCACACAGCATCTATCACATAACCTCACTTGCAAACTCAGAGTTTACAAAGTATTTATCATGGCCCTCACAATCGCCTTTTTCGGAGCTTCCGGCGGCTGCGGCCACGCCTCCCTAACCGCCGCCCTCGCCGCCGGCCACACGTGCATCGCCCAATGCCGCGTGCCCACCAAGCTCGACGAGCTGAAAGCCCGGTACCCAGACACCCTCACTGTGGAGCAGGGCAATGCCCACAGCGTCTCGGAGGTGTCGGCGTGCCTGACGCACGTCTCTCCCCTGACGAGCCAGAGGCAACTCGTAGACGCTGTCAACTTCTCTATTGGCAACAAGCCAGACATGAAGACGATGGGATTCGGCGACCCCAACGTCTGCGAGAAGGGCATGCGGACGTTGCTGGAGGCGCTGTCGGCGCTGAGAAAGGACGAGTCCGTCGCGGCGACGGGGCCGTCCGGCGAGGGACCGCTCCTCAGTATCGTCAGCACCACGGGCATCTCTCAGGAGCGGGACATACCGCTGCTCGTGCTGCCATTCTATCACCTCGCGCTGTCGACGCCCCACGAGGACAAGCGCAGGATGGAAGAGCTCGTCCTGGCGTCGCGGGAGAGGTTCGTCTTTGTCAAGCCGAGCCTGCTGGTCGACGGCGGGTGCGGGGCCGACAGCAAGACGGTGCGCGTCGGGTGGATGGATGCGCGGACGGGCGAGGTCGAGCGCAAGGAGATTGGGTACACCATCTCCAGGAAGGCCGTGGGCGAGTGGATGTACGAGAATATCTTGGCCAAGTCGGGTCCTGCTGCTGGGGGGAAGAAGAATCAGTACCAAGACAAGGCGGTGGTGCTGACTTGGTAATCTAGTTTCTCACAGGTTTTTATTTTGACTTTGTTAAGCCAGCTTATATGATTTTTGATGTTTTCCTTTTTTGGGGTTAAGATAGATAAATATCCTTTTTCGGTAATGAGACTAGTAGCCGTTAGACAATACAGCCAATGATTGAGTATTGTTGGACATCTTGAAGTTTATTACAGCTTTTAGCACATTTTTGTGCATACACACAAACTCTACAACTTGACAACCTGTTCTGGCTACTGCCAATGACTTTTGTCATTCTTTCCAGCATGTTTTCCAGCATGCGAATCGTTTTAACCATGCGGTCTCGGAGTACCCTGTATTCATGTCGGAAGGACGGGGACAAGTGGAGGAGGGCTCGGATGATTAGTGCTTACATACAGCCTTTTTTGACAGCTCAACCGTCGTCCTCGCCTTTCCCATTACCATGACTGACTTGGTCCACCGAGGTGCTGGACAAGTCTTCATGATAGCATCGTCGTCATGTTCAGGCGCGTCTTCCTCATCGGCGCCTTGCTGATAGCGTCGGTATCATATTACCTGTCCAGCAATGCGACACCGGCAACAGAGCCGCCGACACCGTGGGTGGTAGGCCGGAATGGAACCGTCCTCTTCATCACCAACCAGGAACACGGCCTGTCCAATGTCCACATCGCCACAGCCGCCTCTCTGCTCGAGGAGTGGCCCGGCATCGACATCCACTTTGCCTCCTTTGAGACGACCATTGGCGACAAGCTCGGCCGCGTCGACTCCCACGTCCGCACACGCAACCCCTCGGCCCGCGAAGCCACCTACCATCAACTCGACGGCTACGCGTACAAAGCCGCCTTTGAGAAGGCCTTGAACCTCACCCAGGACAGCTTCATCGCTCCGCCAGCGACGGCGGGGATCGAGACGCTGGTAGGTATTCTCAAGTTGCTGAGTCCGTGGGACGTGGACGACCACTTGCATTTGTATCATCAGATCCGCGCTCTCATTGATGAGCTGGATCCGGCGGTGGTGGCGCTCGATACGCTGCTCACCCCGGCTGCGGACGCTGTGAGGAGCAGGAACCGCGCCCATGTGTTCATCACGCCTCAGACCGTTGTGGATAGGTTCGTCGCTGCACAGCCGCGTGGCCAGCTCTTCTGGAAGTACCCAGCGTGAGTATTTCCACCCTAATCCTCATCCTATCGGTAGATAATCCACCCGCTGGAGATGATGAGTTACTGAACCAGAGACCCAGCTTGGCCTCTGGCTTCCCTTTCCCAGTACCGCTTAGCAAGATTCCGGAAAATATTTACCTCACCGTGCGTATCATCATGGCCGTTCTCAAGGCCCCTGGCATGTCTGGCGTTCGCGCAGCGGGCATCGAGGATCCCAGCACCTTCATGACGCTGCATAGGCCGTACGTGCCTTGGATAACGACGGATACGGAGGGAGGCGCTCTGCCGGTTGACGTGGTTCCTCCTGGTGTTGTCAGGGCCGGGCCTATAGTCTTGTCTTCGGCGCCGGCGGCAGAGCAGGATCCGGAGTTGGTGGCTTGGGCGGCGAGGGCGAATACGATCCTCGTTAACCTAGGGAGCTACTTCAAGGTTAGTTATGAACGTCTCCCCTCTAGTTGGTCTGCGTCATTTCGGGGACGAAAATTGCGGTACTGACCGAGCATGCAAAGTACCCCAAGGAGCGCTCTGAAGCTATGGCCAACGCTATGGCCCAGGTCCTCGACACAACCGACGGAAAGGTGCAGTTCCTCTGGAAGATGCGTAAGCACGGAGAGTACTCGGATGACTTCCTAGAGCCCCTCAGACCCCATCTGGAAAGCGGACGCATCCGTATAGTCGACTGGCTCAAAGCCGATCCCCCGGCACTCCTCGAGTCCGGCGCCATTGCCGTCTCTGTGCACCACGGAGGGTCCAACTGTTACCACGAAGCGCTCCTGTACGTCGACCCACCCCCTCACAAAGAGATATAATACTGTAGGCGTTACTGATGATATTCCTGCAGCACCGGTGTTCCGCAAATCGTACTGCCGATGTGGGTTGACTTGTACAACTACGCCGCCCTGGCCGAGACTATTGGCGTCGGCGTCTGGGCCTGCCGCGAGACCAGCCCGGGCTGGACTGTTGATGGACTTCGGGATGCGTTCATGGGCGTCGCGGTAGGTGAAGCTGGCGCGGAGCTCCGGGAGAAGGCGAGGATACTTGGTGAAGAGGTGAGAGCGCGGGAGCCGGGGCGGGATGTTGCGGCAAAAGAGATTGCCAAGCTGGCTTATCACTGAACGAAACCTCTTTTAACATCTGGATATTCAAGTTGGCGGCGGTAAGTTGAGGGGACAAAATTTGTTACCATTATTTGAACTTGAGATGATACAGTAGATAGGATAACGACAAGACAGAAACCTGGGAAAGGGAAGAACTTAAGCTCTTGCTTCAACACTGACAGGATATGAATCCCAACAGTAATCGGTCAAACACCACAACCTGGTGCAAGATTAAACAATATCTTACCTACCACGCGATACCTCAAGTTTTCTTAGCACCATCGTTCCTGACGACTCACAGTTCAGAAGCTCGACATAAGTAGCCAGCAGGATTGCCAAGTATCAGAGACCGCGATGCTTTCACTTAGAATCGTCACCCGTCTGCTGTTGCCGCCTCAACGTTATACCTCAAGCCTCAGCGAAAGCATAGGAGAGTGGCATTGAAAGCATAATCACAGTCGACAAGAGACACAATAACATGGGGAAAAGGTCCATTCCGGCAGAAGCCAGCTACGTTTCACAACCACCTACCGCTGTAGCGGCAACCGCGAAAGGGCACCTTTGCACATTTGTAAGCCACTTGCTCTCTCATGCCTACCTACTCTGGCAAGGCTACACTAGCGAGATTGATCTGCCCAAACCTTGATCGAAGGGCTTTCGGAGCGTAGCATCGGGCTGGGCGCTCTCTAATTCAGTGGTAAGGCTGAGCTTTGAGAGGAGAGAGATCAGCAACTTGTTGGACACGCGTGGCCCGTCCAGCGCAGTCTCCATATCAAGTGTACGAACATGTCCATTCCAAGACAATCCGTGGGAAGGTAGCAAAGGGGGGAAACTACCTAGCTTACGAACATGGTCATCTAGTTTAATGAAGGGGGCCTCGCATCCAGTGCGCCGGTCAGCGAAATCCATGAAAGCTGACATCCAGGGAAAATTGGCTGCACGTACCATAATAAACAGCTTACGGAGTAAGAAAAAGTAGGAAATACTTAAACCCCCAAGTGCTCCTAGAAAACTGGTCAGTGCGTTCTGTGGGAGGAAAATAGTTCCCTAGTTTAATCATGCGGATCTATTCCTCGTCTAGCAAACGAACACTAGGGAGGGCAGGGGTTCGTTCATGGTAGCATCCCTGTGCATATGTAGGAGAATGGCCAGTGCGCAACGTAGTACGTAACTGTAGCATAGCAATCTAGTATATCGTACTCCGTACTCGTAACTACTCGGCCGGGGGGGGGGGGGGGGGCCGCACCGACGTTGTAATCTTGGATGGAGACGATGCATTCGCCCTGTGCTGTGCCTCCTAGTCCCTCTTTCATCCCCATTCTCACTGAATCTTACCCTCGCTCGTGCGTTAACGTTTGAGGACTGCTTACGGCAAAGGTGGCATAGGTCACAAGTTGGCAACGCTCCCCGAGTAGGAAGCTGGAGGGTGTGGTGCGAGGTGAGATCCGAATCGATCGCTAAAATAAGCATCGGATAGCATCGGACTCGCAAGGCATTCGTCAGCTACGCTACCCACAAGATGAAGCAAGCTTTAGGTAATACTTCTGCATATGTAGCGTTGGTAACACTTGTTTATGTATTTGTAGCAGACTAGTACAACTACGAAATAGTGGCTTTAAAGACAAGGAAGAGGCAGTTAATTCATACACTCGAGCCATCGCTTAACGGAGACTCGGACCACCAGATTCGGCGCGCGCGTCCTGGCATCGTCTGCAGCCAGTGCAGTCACAGACTCACAGTCAGTAATCAATACCCGAAGTCTCCGATGGGATCTTTTATGCGAACACACAGACGTAGTATTATCCCCGAAGTGCCCCGAAGTGGCCCCCAAAATAGGGGCCCTTTCGTTCCCACATACTGGTGCTCTACATGAACATACTTTGAAATACGAGTACCAATATATATAACTATATGGACAAGCATCACGAACAGCAACAAAATGGACAGCAACGAACAGGTTCGGCTGCCTTGACTGCGCCTCTGATCGGCGCTGTACCTGCAGCATGTGGCATGGGGCAAGGTGGTGGTTGTCATTGATCACACAACATACAACGTAGATTCGGGGCAGCCCGGCAGCCACAAATAAAGGTACCTTCTCCGTACAAGTACTCTAGCAACCATCCTTCCGTACTTGTACAGGTCTTACGAACATATCCAGATACCCATGCCCGTACTCCGTGCTCCGTTTGAGCCCGCTGGTAGCTACAGCGCAACTTTGGGGAGAACCACTGATTACCTTGTATTCGTACTGCTAATACTAGTAGTATTATCTTGGTTTTTATGGGGTCATTGTTGGGATGTTTTGGGTTAAATCCTCCCGGTTTCAATGCGACAGCGCACCGGAAGCACAGCTCTTGTCCAAGCAATCAGTTGGTATTAGGTCTTACAAATGCTATCAAAAAAAGTGGACGGGGGATGATGCTTCTAAATTTGAGGGAATGTAAGCCTGTAGCTTTGCACATGTAGTAGGGAACCCCGGGCAACCCCGGGCAACCCCCCCCATGAAGCGCCGCAGTCTGCGCCCTTTGTGTACTAATTTGGTGATTATGGACGTTGATCTTAACCACTATGGGGGGGGGGGGGGGGGGGGGGCACTTGGGCCAGCTGGGAGCCCTACGGCTCACTATGTTGCATTGAAAGCCTAGAAATCCTTCCTGCGGCTCCTGCGGCGTTCGCCTGGCACTTGAATTCTAGACGAAGCCTGCCTAAGGAGTATCCGTAATCAGCTGTAAGACTGCCGACATCGTCTTGAAGGGGCCCGAGGTATCAGGACTTGCTAGGATCGGGGGTGAAGCTCAAGTTGATACATGGCATTCCAGTTAGACTTGTTATTGAGTCACAGCCAACAAAATACAATCACAATCACAATCGCAATCACAGTCACAGTCATGGTTTTAAGTCATATTCAAAGTCATGTTCGTACCGATATAGTATTACACAGCCGGCCTCATGTAAGAAGGACTCGCTGACGTTGTCGCTGGAGGAAAAGCCCCCGGCTCTAGGCCTCTAGTGAGGAACAAAGGCGTGACAACCAACTGCTACAAATAATACTATCCGTAACAGTACAAGTATTATAAGGTAGGGAACAATGGCTGGCTGCTGCAGGGGAACCTTGCCGCAAGTGGTGAAACGCGAGCCACTCACTCGCGTTACCAGGATGCTAGGGTACTATTAGGGTACTATTAGGGTACCAGGATCTTAGCCCATGATGGCCCGAGCTTGTTTCGATTCAATGACAGCGGTCTGCGTGATTCTTTTGGGCAGGTCGCACCATCTTAGCATGCACCTAGCCTGGTGGTTCTGGTTGGGTGTAAGGCAACATACAACAAACTCCGTGTAATCGTGGCCCATTCCTATATATCCTCCAGGCCGCTCGTTCTTTGTCTAAGACTTCCCTCTCTTCTCCTCTCCTTCATCACTCGCATTCAGACATTCACTACCCACTTTCTTTTTCAAAAACCTTCTTTTCACTTTCATTCTTGAACGACCTTTCGACAAGGCCGGAAACCCCCATTCGTTTACACCAAACAAAATCCAACTTGACTGACTGCCTGATTGCTGTGCGATCGCTTCAATCACTTTTTTTGAAAGCATTTTCACACTTACCCCTCCGTTTTTTTTTTTGGGATCACCTTTTTGCACTCTCTTCCAAGAGACCAAGAACAAAAAAACAACCAAACAAACTACCGTCAAGATGAGAATTCCCGCCAACGTCGCTGTCCGCGCTGCCGCCGCTGCGGCTCCCAAGATGGCCCGCCAGGGAGACTACCCTGCCCCCCAGGCCGGCGGCAAGTTCATTCTGTCCGGCAACGGCGCCGACGGCGTTGGCTTTGTGCAGACGGCCGAGTTCAGCGGCTCCGAGATTACCTGGGGTCTGCAGGCCAAGGTCGAGGGTGCCCCTACCTGGATCACCTCCAACGAGAAGACCCTGTACATCAACAACGAGAATGCCGAGAAGATGTCGCGCTACAACCTCGAGACCGCCTCCAACGGCACCCAGATCCTGTCGGCCGTCGAGCTCAGCGAGGGAGACGCCGCCGACGAGGAGGAGGTCCTCGGCCAGGTTCACATGGCCTTCAACAAGGACAAGACCCGTCTCGTGACCGCCGCCTACGGCGCTGGCAATGTCGCCGTCTACGACGTCGAGGGCGACAACTTTGAGCTCATCGAGGTCATCTCGGGCACCCAGAGCAACGCCACCGCGGCCGAGTCCAACCCTCACCAGGTTCTCCTCGACCCTACCGGCGCCAACTTTGTCATCCCCAACCTGGGCGCCGACACCATCCTGCTCGTCACCGAGTCCGACTCCGGCTCCTACGACGTTGTCCACCACGCCGCCGAGAAGGGCTGCGGCCCCCGCCACGGCATCTTCTCGCCCCCCGGCGCCGAGAAGCCCACCCACTACTACATGACCTGCGAGCTGAGCGGCGAGGTGGCCTCGTACGCCGTCAGCTACGACGAGTCCGGCAAGATCGCCCTCGACCACATGGGCTCCCAGCCCAGCTCCGACCGCGGCGTCGACTCTTTCCCCAGTGAGCCCCTCATCACCGCCGACGGCCTCAACCTCTACGTCGGCAACCGCTTCGTCGAGCGCCTCAACCGCACCGAGGACAGCATCAGCCGCTTCTCCATTGACCCCGTCCACCTCCTCGTCAAGAAGGGCGAGTACGACACCGACGGCCTAACCCCCCGCAGCCTGTCCCTCTCCTGCAACGACGCCTGCCTCGCCATCGCCTACCAGGGCCCCCAATCCGAGACCCCCGACCTGTCCGGCGTCGGTCTCTCCATCCGCTCCATCGGCCCTGAGGGTCACCTGAACGCTGTTCCCCTCGCTACTGCCGGTCTCAAGCACTTTGGCGGTGGTGTCTTCTTCATCGAGGAGCTCTCCTCCTAGATGCTAGGATTAATTAGATCTTCTTGTTGTTGAAATGAGGGGGGTGGGGACGTTTTAGAGATGGCTTGTTTACCTTACAAAGCAAATAGTTTGAGCGATTCTTTTACAAATACATGTGCAAATACCAAAAAAAAAAACAAAAAAAACCTCCCTTTGTTTCTATTGTGATTGTGATTACTATGTCAACTATAAACATAAACGACAATTTAGTAGCAATATGCTCAGGAATGAAGCTGTGGTGAAATTGTGGACGGACATAAAAGTACCAACAGCCAACAAGCTAGTGAGCAATGAAGTACAATGGATAAATAAGCGGATCTTGATCACATTCCATTTGTTATTAGGATATACATATATGTACTTTTCGAAGTGAATCCTCTCCAACCATTGACTATTATTACCACGACGCCATCAAAGCCACCGTGCCGACGCTGACAGACACGCCTAGCCACGAAGAAACGAGACCCAAGACAGCAGCACCACTGTCGAAATCAGCCTCACCGGGCTCATTTTTCTCGCTCTCCTCGCTATCCGAGGACGACTCCTTTGGCTTCGACGCCGCTGTCTGAGAGGGCTCCGGCTCATCGGTCAGGACTGGCAGACCTCCCGTCTCCGTCTCCGTGGCAGAGGCCATGGGTTTAGACTTGGTCAATGTCGGTTTGGAGGGGATGGAGGTTGGTTTGTCGGCTTCATCCTCGTCGTCCTCCTTTTCCTCCACCTTTTCTACCTTTCCGTCATCGTCGCTGTCCTCCTTCTGCTTCTTGTCCTCGGACTTCTCCTTGCTGGGGGTGTTGGTGCCGCCGCCGCCGCCGCTACCGCCGGTGTGCTGGTCGTCGCTCGTGTTGTCGCCGCAAGCGCCCTGGAGGCCCTTGAGATCCGACGACTTTTTAATGGTTGAGACGTCGCTGCCGCAGTTGTCGTACTCGGCCAGCCAGACGGTGTCTGAGTCAAGATCGAACACGACTGGAAATCCGTTAGCCCTTCCTCTCTATTCAAGACCATTGTCCCAAGAATAAGCACTTACCATAAGCTGCCCGGAGGAACGTGTCGCCCAGCAGAGCATAGTCATCGCTGGAGGAGATGCCCAGATAGCAGCTGGACGACCCGCCAGAGTTGTACTCGCGGATAATCTCGCGGTACGGCACCTTGACCGTCACACCGTCAAAGGAAAAGTCCACCGACCCTTGCTCATCCACCAGCGAGCAGTCGACCGGGTAGAAGCCGGCATCGTCCGTGGCCCCGTCGGCCCCGAGATCCCGCGCGATAGCAGCCACCAGCGTCTCCGGCAGCAGCGTCAGAGTGGCGCCCGTGTCGAAGAAGACGGGCATCCGCGAGCCCGCAAACTTCTTCTTCTTGCTGCCGCCCGAGTGGGAGATGGACTCGAGGTTGACCCAGTAGCGGGACACGCCGTCGGGGGAGTTGATGATGGGAAGACCGGTCAGCTTGCCGCGGAACTTGCCCGTGTCGACGCCGCCAAAGACGGCGACGCCCCCGCCCTCGGCCTTAGAGCCCAGCGCTACGCTAAAGGCCTTGGTCTCGACGACGCCCTGCTTCTTCATCTCGTCGAGTAGGTTGGGGTACTTTGTGTTCTTGCCCTCGCCGTAGCTGAGGCCCATGACGCCGGCAAACTGGTCCTCGGTGCCGCCGTCCGCCACGCCGAACTGGACGCCCTTGAGCGGGCTGGCGTCGTCCTCGACCAGGCCAATGTCGTCAACGTAGTAGGTGATGTCGGCGCTCCCGACGCCGTAGTTGAGCACCTGCGATCCGCCCGACTTCTTGCTGGTCGACGATTCGTCCGGGTCGTACTGCCCTACGGCCTGGCAGAAGGTCTTGTCGCCGGACGTTGACAGCGACGAGCAGTCCGGGTTGACCCAGAGCTCCGAGGAGCCCGTGTCGAGCTGGGCGTAGATTTCCTGGGGAGGGTTGCCCATGTACAGCTGGGCGTAGTAGGCAATGTCGGAGCGGTTCTCGAGCTGCACTTGGATGTCTCGGCTCAGCAGGCCGGGTTTCGGAGCGTGGATCACGGGGAGAGTCAGAGGTCCGGCGGAGCGAACCTTCTTATCCTCCTTCTGCTTCTCCTCTTCCTCAGGCTTGATCAGATGCAGTGTTCCCAGAGATTCGGCATCCCCATCGTCCGCAATGGTCGGTAGGGCACGCTTCGAGTCGGGTTTGAGGAGGTGCAGTGTCCCCAAAGACTCGGCGTCTCCGTCGTCGGCGATTGTCGGGAGTCCACGTCTCGTAGAGGGCTTCTTGATCAGGTGGAGGGTGCCCATAGATTCGATTTCCTCGACGGTCGGGAGGGATCGCGGCGCGAAGCGGATGTTGGGCGAGGTGCCCTCTGGTAGCTGAGGCCATGCCGCTGTCGAAGCCGCCAGCGACAAGAGGCCGAGCCAAGATTGAATAGCCATGCTGAGAATCCTTTCCGCTGTTTATGTAAAAAAAGGAAAAATAGCTATTTGTTGTCGGTCCGTTGGGTGGTGAAAATATCGGCCGAACTGAACAGGTACCAATATCAAATTACCTCGCCGTGCAGTGCTCGACCAGCGACAGACGTAACAAAACACACATAAATTTCCAACAAATCAAAAATGAAATTTGAAAAGCAGCAAATTGCGAAGGATGCGCAATTCGCGTGAAGAAGAAGCAGAACAAGAAACGGGGGAGAGAATGGCGTGCCGACTGAACAAAAACGAGGGTTTCAGTCTGGCAAAATCGTGAACCGATCCGAATAGCTTCAGATGCCCACGACGACAAAAATGTTCATACAAAACCAACAACCTCGATCAAAAGGTCGACGTTAATGGCAATGATGAATGTCAAGAGGGGGGAAAAGGGAAAAGACGAATGGAAGAGGCCACCAAAGGAAGAGAGCAGCACGATAGAGTAGCCTGGCGATCAGCAATCTACAAGCACATGGGGTAGATCATCTCTCTCCATCACGCACACGGGTACTGTTCGATAAACATATCCACGCCGGCGCCTTGGCCGCGCCGGGCAAGCCACCGTCGTAGTTGAGCCGTGGACGGACGCAGGGGCCGCGCACAAAGTGGACTCGGCCAGGTTGTCACCTACCACTATCGGCCAACGCCTGATCGGTCCAGAATCTTAGGAGCTTACTTGCTTCCTAGTACCTGCAGTAGGTAGTAGCAGTAGCAGCACTGCCCCTGACCTGCTCCGTTCTCCATACAACTCTGTACTCGCGCAAGTATAAGCCGTACCTTATGAAGGACGGAGTGCTGTAGAGTACACTGTAGATTCAATATACAGGCTACTACTAGCTTTTTACAACTGCTTCCTTGGTAGCTAACCCCAGTAGAAAACAGACCTGGGAACAACAAGCCACAGCGGGTAGCGTCGTTTCGGTGGTGGAGTTGTTGTGGGCGCGGGCTGAAACGAACTCCCGCGGACAGAGGCAGCCCATTGGACGCGGCAGCAAAATTGGCTTTCTCAAGCTAGCTCATTCAGTGGATAGTGGGGGGAAAAGGGGAAGCTCGGCCGCTTTGTACAGTGGGCCCGGAACTTGGCGCAGTGTTTCTTTCCTTGTCTTTTTACTTTTTTCTTTGCTGGTGCTTGCGTTAAAAGGGGTTCTTTCCCCCCTGTTGGTCGTATAGCTTTACGGAGTAGGTAGCGGATGACGACGATCAGTGGAACTCCTCTCCTCTTCTCTACTCGTAGTCGCAAAGTCCATAGTAATAGCTGACGTGTGCCGCTCAAAGGTAGAAGTTCAAGCTTATTTTGCCGTGGATCTTTGGGATGATCTGATCCGATTTGATCAGGTTTTTGCTCCATCCAACATTCTCAGCATTGATGAGAAGGAGTAGATGATAGTCGAGGAGGGCTTTGAATCTCGGATGGAACCGAGCGGCATCCCCATGTCGAACATGTCTTTCATTTGTCTCAGTCCTACCCGACAGAGCACAGAACGTGGCTGAGGGTCAGCTCGATCCAGTCGACGATGGCATGGAGCCCTGGACGCGGAATTCATGAGCTGATTACTCCGTATATCACTGGTAAGGTTCATCAGCCTTGGCGCGCTTCTTGTCTCCCTTTTGAGCCGATTTTTGTTTTTTGGTCAGACTTGGTCTTTTGTGTCTCCGCAAGGATATTCACGCATGGGCCTTCTGCAACATACTCGTAGTTGCATTTTCAGAAAGAGTCGGGTCGCTATTAAGGGGCCTCTTCAACTCCGTGTCAGGTCTCAGATGCCTTTTCTCACTCATTGTTGTTCACCAAAACTAAGAGCCATTTTGCGCACCGTTGACGAACTGACTACACCAGCATGGGTACTTGTCTTGATCCCAGACTGCAGTTACTGCCGTCTCTCTCTCTCTCTCTCTCTCTCTCTCTCTCTTTCTCTCTCGCCTCTTGCGGCTCAGCAAACAGACAGATAGACAATCATTTTGCATGGTCATTACTTCAAGCGACGTTCGCCTGAGAGATGGGACACCACCAAAGAGTAAAACGCCCCGTAACTTGACCCTGGACTTAGCATCCTAGTTCTATGGACTTCCCAGCGATGACCTCGGACATCGTGGATACACCCCTAGCGACATGTTCCTCCCTACGTGTAGATATTCGTGGAAGCGAATTTTGAGAAGTCCGCAAGTAACGGTGCTACTTTTTGCAAAATACTGCTATAACTGTGCAAGTATGGTCAGGTGAAAATTTTGAATAGCAAGTGAATCTATAACTTTTCTTTTGCTTAGAGCACAGGTAAAAAATAGAAAAAAAAAGAGGAATGAGGAAACACGATGAAATTCCACCGACACCATAAGGACATCTCCAATGCCAGCAAAGTTCAACCCTTATGCAAAGGGTGGTATTTCAAATGTACGGGCAAAAGGTTGGCCTCAAAGTCTTACCCTAGGTTTTCATTCTTTCAGAAATGTACAGAGTTTTATTACCATACTCATAGACCACTCGATACACTGCTGACGCTCTAACAATCCCGACACTTCAGTTTGGTTGGCTGTTTGACCATGACTCGGAAGCCTGGAGGCCGTCTTGCCACCAGTCTTGGAACTCAAGATGTTCTTCAATGCATCGATCATTTGCTGCTAATGTGGATTGAATCTTCAAGTATCTATAGTTTTTATTACATTCTTGGATCTCTACCAACCCGTCTTGCTGAAGCTAGTGAACCCTGCCGTAGCTGAGCATTGACTTGAATGGAGATGAGCCTTCAGGAAAAATGAGGACATGTCAATTATCGAGGTGTTACTTAGGGTGACATGCCAGCAGCGAGCATGACGTTAGCTGGATATCTGATGAGAAAAGTCGTCGTCTTGAGTTCTGACATAAGTCCCTTCGTCGGACATCCAGCCGCCTCTGACAAACTTGTAGATGAAGGCTGTATCAACCCTTGGTGTCGTTCGGTTTCGGATCAAAGCCAGACGTCTGACAATACCTTCGCGAATACTGAAGTCTTTTGTTTTTTATGTTTCTGACAATTTGAGAGTCTTGTCAAGTATGAGAGAGGAAACTGGGTCTAAAACCTTGTCTTACCTTGCTGTATGTCATGATGGTGTCTCCAGACTCCATTTACAACCCCCGGCTTGGCGTTTTTTTCATGTTCTGATCAGAAAAATGAAGAGCTCACATGCTAGTAGATATCTTGGGCAATACTGGATACACTGATGAACATATTGATAAGTGTAGGCAAGTACGCAACAAAAATGGGCAAATATATACGTACATACACTTAGACATGTCTGTCCATGTAGCTATTACATTTGCCCGCTTTAACCAGCTCCGCCACTGGACTGTGATTGTGTCTGCTGAAGAGTCATTGTCTTACGAGGCGAGCTTCCATTTCCCTATGAAAGTGATTCGGCGGGGCTCTATCGAGGCTTATGTAGGATCCTGATCGAAACGAGGTCTTGGAGGGTCTTAATTGAAGCGAGGGTCTTGGTCAACTGGGGGTGATCTCAGGTGAAAGACGGTCTTAGTCAAGGGTATCGCAAAGACTCTGAGACAAAAGTCTTTGTTGATACCAAGGGGCTGACGGATTGAAAAGGGAGATGGACAAGATCCACTGCCAGTTGGGTTGTGATGGTGTACGTGTGGTTCGTAGTGAGCCCTTTTGACTTCTGCAGGCGGCCGGAAAACGACAAGGTCGATGGAAACAAGTGGGAACTTAGAACTTTGGCACGTAAGAACCAATGTAGAAGTCTGTTTGACAAACCGACATTAGATCTGGGAAAGTTACAGACAGTCCTCATGCACGTCTCAAACCTTCCGACGGATGCGGCGAGAGCAGCTCGGTAGTATCGCAAACCACGACAAAAAGGGGAAGAATTCCCCCCCATCACCCAGCTGAACAACAGATGCTGTGACCGTGATACCCAAACCAGTAGGTTAATTCCATTAGATTCATGATATTCTATGTTACTATTGTGTCTCTTGACGAAAGCGTCTGTCTGTTGACCTTTTTGACTTTGATAACCAGGGTGGTTATGCGGGCTCTCCGTGGAAGACGTCTTAGTGTATATAACAGTCCTGACAACGACCAGAACCCAAAAGACCGGCTTCGAAAAACCCGTATCATTGGAAAAAAAAGAAATCCATAATCGTTGAAAATTCTACGTAGCAATGAAGTCGCTTTCCAAGACTCTCCTCCTGGTTGCGACGTTGGTCGGTAGGGGTAGCGCGACAATGTCTTGCGATGATGCGCCACCAGCTTCCCAAGTGCGAGACTATATTAGTGGGAACCTCGGCGCCTTCAACGTCTCCATGTTGGACACTTTGGGAGAGGCTTTTACCCCCTTGCTCTATCGACAGCGAGAGGAGACGTTCCGCAACCGAACCACTCAACTTCGCCACGGCTCTCAGCTGCGGCCGTTGGAAGTTGGAAAACCACTGGACATCAATCCCTATACCAATGACAGCTGCGGTGCATCGGTAGATCAGTTCATGCACAAATACGGATGGACGGGCTTCATCGTTGTCCACGAGGGCCGGGTCCGGCTGGAGGAGTACAGACATGGCAACATACACGCCTCACGCCACGATATCCAATCCGTCACGAAATCTGTCATGACTACCGTTCTCGGTATAGCCCAGAGAGAGGGGAAGCTTTCGGTCAACGATCCTGTTTCTCACCATGTTCGGGAGCTGGTGGGCACGGCCTGGCAGGACGTTCCGTTGCTGGCGCTCGCCAACATGGTGTCCGGTGTGATAGCGACTTCGGATACGCCGGACATGGACAATGACATCTACCCGCAGTCCAACCCAAATGCTGTGATTGACTGGTTGAAGACGTTCAAGAAGATTGCCGAGCCGTGGGAGAAGTTCAACTACTTCAATCCGAACTTTTACCTCCTCGCAACTTCCATTGCCCGAGCCACCAACCAGAGCATCGAGGGCTACATCACCAGCAACATCTGGGAGCCTGCCGGGATGCAGTATGACGGCTACATACGAACAACGGGAGCCGGCCAGGTGGACGGTCACGGTGGTCTATCCGTCACGCTGACCGACATGGCGCGGCTTGGCCTCTTCATCCTGGACGGTCTCGAGGGCAAGGAAGGACCCGCGGTGCCAGCAGGCTGGTTCACGTCCATCTCCGAGGCGGACAACAGCACCGGGGTGCGAGCCCCCGGTGCCATCTCCGAGGCCCCTACCTTTGGCTACCAGACCGGCTGGTGGACGCCCCGGCGCGGCAGCGGCAGCTCCTACCATTTGGGCGACGATAAAGCCTTCACTGCCCTGGGAATGTATGGGCAGGTTCTGTACGTCATTCCCGGGTTGAAGGCGGTCGTCGCGGCGCAGACAGGCTACCCGATCCACGATGCGACCTTGTCTGTGGAGACGGAGAAGTTTGTTACTGCTATTGCTCAAGCCTTGAAGAAGGAGCAGTCGGTTGCCAGCGTTGGGGAGAGAGGAGAGAAGCTACCTCGGGCGGATCAAATTCATGCCTGCCTCTTATCATGCTTGCCTGCGGAGCCTGGCCACTACCCTTCCTATCTAGAATCTACTTGAGGTGGATGTACTGCCCAGATCCGACTTGTCATGCGGGTGCAGCGAGGTGAGAATGATACGGAAACGTGAAGACAGTTGCTCTGTCTCTTGTGCAGACGAGATTCTGTGAGCACTGCCGTCAACTACAATGGGATGTGATGAGCGGGACAACAGTGTAGGGTCTCTCCTGAAAGTCAAGTAGGAACACATAGCAGCGGTTTCAACGTTCACGAAGCAGTCATGGAGGGAGAACAGTGGAATGCTCCGATAATCGTGGAACATGATGATGGGCAGTAGCGAGGAGGTAGTGTCGAACCCAAGTGTCTTGATTGATATTGGGAAGGGATTTTGGAGCCACCGGATCAGATTAAAGCGAGTCAAGTAGTGACCAGAATTTGAACCGAAAGTCCTTCAAATCGTACTTGTTACCCTAGCGAGGGATATTCTGAAAGACAAGGCTACGCCTCAGCGGATTAGACAAAAGAAGCCGATGAAACCATCGCAGTCACTCGAGTGATTCTGACCAACATCACCAAATGTCGCCTCAGTCTCTAGTTCAACCTACAACAGAGGAATTGTTCATGATACGAAGAAAGCCATTGTAAATTCAGATATCTCCTGGGCAACCTCAAGGTACCTCAGTCTTTTACTTTTCGACTATTCTTCCCTTTCCCCCTTTTCGTAACGGCCAGACATGGCACAAAAGTGACGGGAACTACACCTTCAGAGTCGCAGCTTGCATGGCGTACACCTGACTGGCGACGCGCGGCACCGACTCCTCCGACTCGCTCTGCTCCATGTCGAGCATCTCGCGCGCCCAGACGCCAATCGACTTGACGACCTTCTCCACGTCCTCCATGGTGTTGTGCGCGTGGAACACCATCCTGACGCGGCTCTTGCCCTTGGGGACGACTGGGTAGGCGAAGCTGTAGGCGTTCATGTTGTCAAACATGAGGTGGAAGAAGAGGTACTGCTCATGGCGGGTGCGCGTCCAGATGGGCACAACGTGCGTGTGGTACTCGCGCTTCTCCCACCCTTCGGAGAGTGGGCAGGACAGGAGGCCGGCGGCCACGGCCCTTTGCCACTCCGGGTTGGCCGTCAGGATCTTGAAGAAGTGGTTGACGACGTTCTGGATCTGTTGCTGCTCCTGTATGAAGAAATAGAATTCAAAGTCAGCAGCCGCAAGATGATATTACAAGCTGGGGCGATGGGGAGTTTGTAGAAGTTGGGACAGTAGTCATACCTTCTGAGTTGAGCCGCTGGCGAGCAACTTGATTCCGGCTCTGATGGAGGCCACCATGGGGAACGAGGGTGCACCGCTGTAGACGGCAAACCGCATCTGGTTCATGATGACGGCGCGGATAGTCTTGTTGCACAGAATCATCCCTGTTAAGAAGAAAAGGTGGTGGTTAGCCCCTGAGATGCATCATGTAGGCAACGAGAACGGCAACGGAAAGAAACATGAAAAATGCAAGATAGCTGAACTCACCTCCTGTAGATGCCATGGCTTTGCTGCACATGTGAACGCGGATGGCAATCTCCTTTTCCAATCCCAGCATGGAGACCAGGCCTCTCCCGTTAGGTCCCAGCACGCCAATGGAGTGGGCCTCGTCGACGACAAACTGCGCGTTGCCCAGCGGGAGAACATCCTTGGCCACGTCGACGAGCTCCTTGAGCGGACAGACGTCCCCGTTCATGCTGTAGATGGACTCGACCAGGATGAGGATAGATTTGGTCCCGGCCCGGAACTCCTCGTGGTTGACCCTGAGGCTGCACAGGGCTTCGCGGAGGGAGTCCGGGTCGTTGTGTCGGAAGGAGACCTTGTGTGACGCGCGGCTGAGTTTCATGCCCTCGTGGGTGCTGGCGTGGACCAGCTCATCGAAGAGGTAGCAGTCGCCGGGGAGCGCGACAGACCCGATGATGCCGAGGTTGCACAGGAATCCCGAGTGTCCAATAAAGGCCGTCTCCGACCCGAAGAACTCGGCAATCTCCTTCTCCACCTGGATCAGGTACTCGTAGTTTCCATACTGGAGGCGCGAGCCTGCGGCGCTCAGGTCCCAGTCCTTGTGCTGGGCCATCTCCTCGATGAAGGCCTCCCGGATCCGGCCTGTTCGGTTGAGAGAGAGGAAGTCGCTCGAGGCCCAGTCCACCACGGTGTTGTCCCACCGCGGCTTGGCGGTGGACAGCTTACAGTCGGCGCGGAGAACATCGAGGTGCTTCTCGAGGTTGCGGTAGAAGGCAGGCTCGTTGGTCATGTGTGGAGCCTTGAGGGTGTGGTCTTCCAACCAGGTCTTGAGCATTTCCTCGTGATACATGATGGGCGATGGGGTTGAAGACTTGAGTTGTGACAGAAAAGGGGGCACAAAAGGGGCACAAAAGGGGGGATGATAGGATAGAGTGGTATGGTGTGGCAGAATGATGAGGCAACAGAGAACAGAGTGCTTACAATGTGATCATGGTAGTATCATGGCACTTTCCAGCGGCTAGTTTTATATCCTGGGCGACAAATGGACAGACTGGAGTCGGTTGAACAGCCTCGGTATACGCCATCTGTGCTTTGTCAACATTGGGGTGACATTGGCATAGTCAGGATAGGAAGCGTTTCAGCTTCATGATGCACAATGTAGCCAATGTGGACAAGATGTGAATGCAATGTATGTCTTTCCGAGTTTGGAACAGTAGGCCCAGGTCTTTGCTTTGTCGCTGTAGTGAAAAGGATTGGTTCTTGTGCCGCCCAAGGTTCCCTCACATGGAGAACCTCCCTCCACACACGGACTATACGAAGAAGACGAAGAGGGGGCTAGAGAAGCGGTACAACAACACTCCATCTATTCGCCATGCATTATGATGGATACTTGCGGGTAGCTTCTTGCGTCCTACTCAACCAGCTATGGAATATGCATGCATGTTTGTTTATGGATACCACATCCCTAGCGGGCCGGTGCTTGCCTTGACCGTAGACCCCGTAATACATATTGAAGTCACCATATAAACTGGTACAACTTCACTTGGGAAGTATAGCCATCCAAGGTAGTAATAGTGGGGAAGACAGAGATCTCATGGCTCGAGACGATTCTGCATGCGTATGCAGTTGCGGCCGCGACTCATTCTGCTTCTGGGCTCTTGGTTCCCACATGATACATCATGAACGACACAGATCAGCACGGGAATTGATGACCGCTATGCTGCTTCGAGTGTTGGGAAGAGGTCCTTTGCCGCCATCTCAAGCCATCGTTGGTCATTAATTGTTAATGTAGGTGGCCTGAACTACGCTACATGTACGCTTGCAGTACGTACGTATACTCGACTTGTGCACTTCATATGTCGCTTTTACAGGGTACACACACACTCTCTCCCTTTGCTGAAACGGAATGGACTATTCCAAATTCGTCCCGGCTAAGGTATACGTTGTTCTAGACTAGCCCGTTGCTCCCGGTGAGTCTCAGTTGTGTGCTCTTATATTGGGTACCGGCATGAAGGGATCAGGTACGAAGGGATTAGGTACGAAGAATCATCACAGGCAGATGGTTACCAATGTCTCTGGTGCAGAAGGTATTGAGAATATCTACACTACGGTACGTATCATGGACAGGATACCTTCCCCTGCCCCCACCCAATAGCGGAGAGGGAAGGCGAGGATCTTCAGAAGACGGACGGGAAGTTCCCGAGTCTTCCCCCATCTGTCGTGACGATCGATCCGTTACAATAAGCACCGGCCCGGGAGGCAAGGTACAACACTGCGCCACCGATATCCTGCTCATCGCCCACCCTCTCCAAGGGGACCATGTCCCGGCCAATCCCTCCCCGCTCGATGATGGGACCAGAGATTTCGCTGGGGAACACTAACAGCTGGCGGTTATTATAGATCCACTATATGCAATGCGAAGCATTACATGGGAAGGGAAGAGCCACAGCGGAGAGGGAAAGCACTTGAGGACTTACAACCTGGACATATGACATTGGCTCTGATGTTCCACTTGGGCAGCGCAACGGACAAGTTCCTCATCAGATGAGTACAGGCGGCCTTGGACTGGCTGTATGCAAACCCAGCCGTGTTGACCTAAAATGGCAGTGTCAGTTAGCGGCGGAGACAAACACGGCCCTCTTAGGACCAGACCCCCCCCCCCCCCCCCCCCCCCCGTGTACTATGTAGCCTCTCCTCTCACCTTGTTGAACGCTGCAAGTGAAGTAATGGTAATCACTTGAGACGTCTGCAAGACATTACCCTTCTTGTTCCCTGCGTCCAGCAGCATCAGAAACGCCATGACGGTGTACCACACCGCTATTGTGTTGGCCTCAAAGGTCCGCGTGTAATCCTCCATGGGGACGTTCCAATTCGCCGTGGCAAAGTCCTTGAGCGTCATGTCGAACGCGGGCGAGGGCTTGGGTGTCTGCGGGCCGCCGACCCCTGCGTTGCATAGGAGCATGTTGATGTGTCCCGCCTCCTGCAGGACCACAGATGCGGCATTCTGGAGGCTGTCCTTGGAGGTGACATCGCAAACAATGGGCCTCACGGCCACCGGGTCTATGTCCAGGGCGGCCTTTTCCAAGACCTCGCGGCGCCGGCCCAGGATGTACACTGTTGCGCCATTGGCCACCAGGGCCTTTGTCATCATCAAGCCAATACCTGATTGATTCGTTAGCCAAGGGATTCTCACCATGTACGCGTGTGCTTGTGCTCGTGCGTGTGAGTATGAGTGTGTGTGCCATACCTGTGCCACCGCCAGTTACCACGGCAATGAGGCCATTGACGTGGAACAAAGCGCCAGCGTTTAGCGCCGCTGTATCTTCTGAGCTAGATGAAGTCATTAGGGGAAATACTAGTCAGGAGTCGGGTCCAAAAGCTGGATCTTTCTCAGGATGGCGTGGGAAATACGTGTTGTTAGAGTAATTGTTGTCTTGTTTCCCCCAGAACCTCCTCACTCGGACTCGCCATCTTTGTACTTGGATTAAGCGTCAAGATACTATTTCCCGGAAAACACACTCGGGGGAGCAAGCAACGGGGATATTTTTAGGACCCTGCAGCCGGTAAAGAATGCTACACCAACGAGCTTCTCTGGACCATTTACATGCATGTCTCGGGTTGTGAATTCGTCGTATGGAGTCTATGGACGCGACGTGCATCGGGACTCCATGCACGGTGTACAATTTACATACATCGATGATTGATCGAAATGCTGAATTCTGAAAAGGTCAGCGGGATGCATATGCCGTACCCGTCCACCAGGACTAGGTGGAAACGATAACCGTCCTGCAGCTACAAGGGTTGCTTGCTTCTTTTACTGTCACCCGGAACCTAGGCTCGGCCCTAGTCTACCTACTACTGCACTGCAGTGCCATGTATGTATGCACATGTACATCCATATGTATGTGCTTGTATGTGTATAGTTGTATGTACATATATATGTAACTGTCATGTCGCGAGATTACTAGTCCTATAGGGACGGAACAGACACTGCCCACATACTGCCCAATCGAACGTCCTTTTCTACACCGACATTACGGCAGAAGATGGGAAACCCTACGGATTCGGCAAAAATCGACTCGATGGCGTAGCTGAATTGGTTCACCTACAAATTGTACTCGAGACCAGCGGCATGGTGGAGTGCGAGATTGCAGCCCCCGGTTAGCCGCACCACGGTGGGGTTTTTGGAATATGCACGCAAGCTGTTGACCCGAGATCGATTTGAAATGTAGATTCACTGACATGGGTAGCTATAATAATCATCCATTAATTCACGGACATATAAATCCGTGTGGGTGTGGGTAATAATACAAGTATGTATCCATGTGTGTGGAGTCCCAAGTCTTCGTCGTACAGATAGTCTATAGACCCTCTCAACCCAGCATCGGCACTATGCCCGGAGAGGAAGAGACATGTCTGACCGAGCTGGCTATCGACATTTATGTCTCAATCTCGGGTGTTCCCCTGTTCTGTGGCCTTGCGGCTGTTTTGTTGTGAAACAGAGGGAAAGACTGGGATACTGACTGTCCTTCTCCGGCCTCGAAGTATCGGGACAAGTCTTTCAACACAACAACAAACCCGCACTAGCCGTCATCTCCGAGTCCTGTACCCATGTGGATGTCACGTCTGGTCACCAAAACAAGCAAACAAACAGCAACACGCATGGTATTGGTTTGACGTGAGCTCTGCTGTACAATGCAGCAAGCTCGTAATGCAATACTTACACCGCCTCTGAGAGGGAACAATGACAATGGGGCTTCGTTAGGATAAGCGTCCCGGGACTCTGATGCCGTCGAGCGGAGGTTCATACTGCCCATGAGTCACGACTATGTCTCTGCTATCCGTGCCTGACAGAGTGACAGCCTGCTACCTGGACGGGTACTCCATCAAAGTTCAAGTACAACCGAAAGACTTCATCGAGGTCTATGTACACCGAGAGAGAGAGACCTCTACGAGTTACCTTCGTAGTCGTCCTGAGACACTGAAAAAAAAACAGTCAAGCGATGCAACAGGAACATGGTAGAAATTATTAGAAAAAGGAAAAGAAAATGACGGTAATGCAACTGTTTGCTAAAAGCTATGACCCACGTCATGATCCGTTGGAGGTCTCACTCCCTCGGGGACACGCGAGGCTGGGGAGACAAGGGGAGCTCGAGTCGCGGGTAACATCAATTCATGAGAAAGAATCAAGTTAGCTTCCCCCCTCGAGATACTGAGCTTCACCTTCTCGCCCGTGTCTCTCATACCACTTCACCAACTATCCCACGCCCTTGACTTCTATCCACTCCAAGCTTCAGCCCATCATGTCTACCACAGCCACCACAGCTACCACCACCAAGAAGACAGCTGATATCGGCTTGAACCAGTCCGTAGTAGAGGGCAAGTTCCGCTATGTCTCTGCCGGCCACACTCCGGAGGCAAGCCCTGACAAGTTCCATCTCCCGGCCCTCAGCGAGTTTGGTGACGAGCGTGTCCTCCCACTTCACTCCGTGAGGCCCATCCCATCCGTGCAGGATCTTCCCAAGGCCAGTGACCATGTCCAGTTGGACACGCACGGCTTCACGGCCGTTCACCGGCCCACCGTACTTCACGCGCCGCCTTTCAGCCCTCAGTCGTTCAAGGACCCCGAGCTCCTCAAGAAGCATTTGATCCCAGATACTGCCGAGATGCTCAAGCAGATGACGGGATGCAAGACCGTCACCACGGAAGCACTTCTCCTGCGAGCGGCCCTGTGGACATCTACAGACTCTCTAGCCGCGCACGGTGGCAGTGGCGACGACTCCGACAGCGGAGGTCTCGAGACTGGCTTCCCCCAGTTCATCGGCTTCAACCCGCTGGCCGGAGGCGCGAGTCCCGCGTCCAAGATTCATCTGGATTACTCCCCCGAGGGTGCGAGAACCCACGTCCGCAGGTTCCACCCGGACACGTCGCGCAGCGCCGCCGACATCATAGCAGCCGAGGACTCTCTGCAAGCTGCCGGCAAGTCACTCAAGGAGCACTACAAGGACTCTGACGGTCCACGATGGGCACTCTACTCCATCTGGAGGCCCTTGAAGCCGGTCAAGCGGGATCCTCTTGCTGTGGTAGACTACAAGACGGTCAAGGAGGAGGATTACATACCCGTGGGTGTCAACTACCCTTGTCTGGGAAGACCTGGTACCAACGACACCCACTCTGCCAATTGTTTCCTGGCAAAGCATTCGGAGGGTCACAAATGGTACTGGATCGACAATCAGAGCCCGGAGGAGGTGCTGGTTCTGCGGTTCTTTGATAGTGACGTGGAGCCGTCTCATGGCACTGCCGCTGGAGGCGTATTGCACTCCAGTGTGGAAATGGCCGGCACGGACGATGTGGAGGCTCGCGAGTCCTTGGAGATACGGTGCATGTGCATCTGGTGAATGGGGAGTTTTCTAATTCTTTATTTAGTATAGCTAGAAGGAATGATGAATGGCTATCCGTAAATCTTACATCCTTTTTTGTTCACCAACTTTACTATAATTCGCATCATGGAAACTACTTCACTACTTTCCAATCTAGAAAGAGCAGACAATTTCTACTAGACTTTGCTAGATAGTTCTTCAAGTTTTCGAGAATGGTGACAAATTGGTGATTATTGCCAAACTACTGAAGCGATGTTTTCTATATAACCCGACGACGTGTTACCCGTACAAAAAGCTTCAGCTTACAGCTTCCATTTGCAAATCAGTATCTTTCCCAAATCCACTCCTTTCGCTGCTGGGCACTCATCGGCTCCAAGAGGCGCATCTCTGCATTCTTGACATCAATATACCTCTGCACGAAACCATGGCCAAGGAGATCACCAAGCTTCTTATCCTCCCCTAGAGCCTCCAGCGCCTCTTTGAGACTCTTGGGGAACATGACGGATATGCCCAGCTCCTTTCTTTGCTCCGCCGTCAGCTTGGCCGGATCGATGGGACAGTCGCCCCATACCAGTGGCTCCTGGTTCACCACCCCATCCATGCCGGCGGAGAGTATAGCCGCCATGACGAAATACGGGTTGGCGAGACCGTCAATCGTCTTCATCTCCCAGTGGCTGCCCTCGCATTTGCGCAGGGGCGCCTCCTTGTTCTGTGTGCCCCAGGTCACCCAGCGACCCCCCGCCCAGCAGCTGTCCACCATGCGCTCGTAGCTCGTGGGGTTGGGATAGGTGAAGGCGATGATGGAGGAGTAGTGCTTGAGGATACCGGCGTAAAAGGACTCGTACACTTCCGGCCTGTCGCCGTCCGGGGAGCTTATCGACATGTGCGCGTGCGAGGCTGAGCCGGCGCTTGCCGCAAAAGGCTTTGGATGCAGAGTGATGCGGAATCCGTGACGAGCGGCGACGGCTTCGACAATGTGGCGTGTCTGGAGCAAGGCATCGCATGACTCCATGGGTGGCAGCGGCGGCAGCACGAGCTCGTACTGCCCCGGAGCTACCTCCGTGTGGAACTGGTCAATCTCAATGGAAGCCTGGTTCAGCGTATCCAAGAGCTCGTCAAGGATGCTATTGAAACTTCCCTCTCGCCCTGTGTCGGCAATGGCTCGAGTCGAGGACCAGCCATGGCCGTCAGAGCGCAGAGGGCGATAGCCCCCATCTGCGTTAGGCTCAAGAACAACAAACTCGAGCTCGAAGCCCAGAAGAAAAGAGAACCCAAAGCTCGATGCCCTCTCCAAAGTCTTTCGAAGCAAGGTTCGCGGGCAAAGATCAACGTCTGAGCCATCCTTCTGCTTAAAGTCGAGGCAGACAGACGCCTGACCCGGCACGGGACCCAATGTAAGGGAAGACCAATCAGGGAATGCATCGTACATGCCCGTCCCGGTTACCTCGGGGATCATGGTGTCCGTCTGCAATAGCCCAAGACAAGCCATGGTGAGGGAGACGACGAGAGGCTGTCCGCGCTCGAGGATGGCCAGGGCCCGCTTCATGGGAACCAGCCGACATCTCGCCGTGGAGGTGTAATCGTGCCAAGTGAGCCTCAGCCACCTGCAGTCGTAGGCTCGGAGCTTCTCAATGATTGAGGCATTGGGGGTGTCAGAGCTGGATCTCGTGGGAGGCGCCGATTCGTGGCCCAATCCCAACCAGGAACTGTGAGTACCATTCGTCTGGCCATGCTCTGTCGGTGGTTCAGAGACCTTGATCCCGTTTAAAGAGACCATGATGATAGAATTATGTGCTGTTAATGGAGCTGGGAAGAGAATTGAGGTTGAAGGAGAGAATGGCCGATTTTCAAAGCCCCCGTGTAAGAGGATAGTGAATTTGCAAATGGACTATCTCACACACAATCAGATCTGAGCGAAGCCTGCATTCACCAATGCCATGTCCGATTATAATTGTGCTCCCCGGTACAGTCGTCTCTGCAGCTCAACAGAAATCCTTGTGTTGTTTGCTTTTTCTGCTCTTGTCCTTTTTATTCTTTTTGTGGTTGTAGATCGATTGAGGCGGTGTATGTCTTCCCGTCCGTCCACTTGTACTTGTACTGCTTTTTCTTGTGCGACTTTATTTTCGTCGATGCATGTCTCACTTGTTAGTTACCGAGCACCGTCCAGTCGAATCCGTCTCATAATGTATGGGATTCAACGAGTAAATACCTCGGGGTGTTGCACTCGTACATGTACACACGGCCTTTGGGGGATCATTTCGCTTACGGAGATTCCTGGAAAATTACCTTTGCGTGCTTCCACAGGAACGGTTACTAACGGACGGGACGCATCCTTGCAGCCGTGTCTCACGCAAGTGCGATGTCGTATTTCACGCCGGGCTTTTCTCAGCTACGAACTAGCAAGATCTAGACTAGTGTATGTCTTGGACCGGGGGGGGGGGGGGGGGGGGGGGGGTTGGCCGCCCGCCAACCGGCCACCGGGGCCCGGGACATCAACACAGCTCGAGTCACTGTCAGTCCGAACAAGAGAATTGTGCTATGAACTAATGATTGTTTTTTTTTTCAAGAGAGAAGAATCAATGCGGGAGAGAACTTGGTCTCTTAAGCCCTGAGAATCTTGATTGTGTATTCGTTGCCAGGCGAGGTTGAACATTCAACCGTCTTATAAGTTGGTGTCGAGACTGGAATTTCAGCTATTTGGGACCAAAAAGCTACACTTCATCGTTCTACTTCACTTTGAGCACCATTGAACCCGAGCCCATTGTAAACCAAATACACGAAACGACAATGCCTGGTCCGTATCCCAAGGATCTCAAGTTCGATGAGCTCCCGGACCCCAGGCGAGTCTGGGCCGGCGTGCCCGGCAGCCACGAGGAAGGTCTGGGTCGTCTCGCCCTGCTCACGGATGAGCGCGTGCGCGAAGCAGCCGCCGAGCAGATCCAGACTGGCCAGCGTGTCGGCTTGAACTGGGACCTGACCAAGCTGGAGCATCCCGGGTATGGCAGGATATCCTGTGACCACAAAGTGGTGCCCATTCTGGACGGCGACGCCTTTGATGATGTCTACACGATGAACCCTCGTACGTACACATGAGAGCATTCTAGTTGATGCTGGGATTTCTGCCTCCTGTGTGTTTGTGTGTCCTGACCTTTCCTCATAGAGCAAAGCAGCCAGTGGGATGGCCTTCGACACTGGGGCATGCTGTCGAGCCCCGAGGGCACGAAACGCGAGTTCTACGGGGGAACGACCAAGGAAGAGATTATAGACAGGACCAATGACCGCATCGGCATCCACCATTGGACCCGACAGGGCATCACCGGCCGCGCCGTCCTCATCGACTATGCGACCTGGGCGGAAAGCAAGGGAATCGAGTACTCTGCCTTTTCGCTGCACACCATCAAGCTACAAGACATCAAGGACATTGCCGAGGAGAAGAATATTGTCTTCAAGAAGGGCGACGTGCTGCTGATACGCAGCGGCATGACCAAGGAGTGGGAGCACAAGATGGACCTCGCGGCCAAGAAGGCATACCAGGCCGCGGACTCGCCGCACCACGCCGGGGTGGAGGCGACGACGGATATGCTGCGATGGATCTGGGACACGGGCTTTGCCGCCGTGGCGGGAGACGCCATCTCGTTTGAGGTGTTCCCGCCGGTGGGCGACATTACTCTCCACGACTACTTTCTTGCCGGATGGGGCATGCCTATTGGTACGTTTACATTTCATCTTGGACTTTTTCCCGAATTTGAACTTGAGATGACGTTGCCCCCCCCTCCGTCTCATCTGAACACACGAACTAACATGGGTGATTCTCTTCTAGGCGAGATGTTCGATCTGGAGAGGCTGGCTGAGGTTTGCAAGGATCTTGGCCGATGGACATTCTTCTTTGCTTCGATGCCCATCAACATGCCCGGCGGAGTGTCATCGCCGCCCAATGCGCAGGCCATTTTCTGAGCATAGTCGTCTAGTTTCGATGTAGTCAAGCATGTTACAGCACATTGTCTGTGTCATTTGTGTGGATATCGTCACGGTTGTATAGACATAGCCATAGATCCTGACTCGTGGGGTACATGTACTTTATGCATGGGATTACTCTTAGTGCGGAGTACAATGTGTTGAACAAAGCCGTACTCAATGTGTACAGCAATCCCGCCCTATTGGTCTATTCAATACAAGTACAATGGGATGCGGTAACACTAATCTACCTCAATCTGTGCCCATATCTTGTCTCCTGTCCGTTGTAACTCCTAATTTGCAGCTTCTTCCTTGTGTGAATCCGCGACTTTGACGTTATCTGTCGCTGCTCTGCACTGCATATACAAGTACATAAAATCTGTACGGATGTGAATCGGTGCTCTCCGCAGATCCTTGCCCAAGGTTGCCTAATCAAGCCGACAAATTGCTCCCGCAAGCGCCGAGTACCAACCACCGATCCCTCTACTGCCCTCCACCCCGGCCGGTCCCCTTTGAGTGGTTCTTGCGGGTCGATTAGGTAGTTGGAACTTGACAGATGCAAAGCCTTTTCTCGCTTAATTACCTGTGGTCTCGTCTCTCCTCTGAGTCCCTTCTCCCCTAGCCTCCCCCCCTTGTCGCAAGATCCACAACTACTCCGTAAAGATGGACGCTGGCCCGCTAGGCCGGGACGATCCGCAGGGTCTAACTCAAAGCTAACAAGGATGGTTCCCGATACGACAGCTGAGGAAGCTGAATAGGTATTGGGAAATTCTAGACCGGGCCTGAATGGAGTCAACGGGCCCCAATTTAATGTTACCATACAGCTGGTGCCTTATTACAAGTACATCAACATCTCAATTGTTCTTTTGTCTTGTCTCTGGCTCTGCCTCTGTCTCTCTCCTCGCAGATTTTATGAAACACAGGCATAGTAATCAGCATGACGAGGCGTGCGGGCTGCCGCCTAAACCCAAACAATACTGGAACAGGACGGAGAGGGAAAAAAAAAAAAAAAAGCAAAGCAGGAAGCAACGAGGAAACGAGGGGGTTACGTAGGTAGGTAAGTACTCGTACAAAGGCCCACGAATAATATCATGACGATGACGTCGACGACGACGTCGACGATGATGATGTGATCTGCGGCGGCTCTTTTGTTTTTCGTGTTCCCGATCGAAAACCCCAGTCCACTCGAGCCAGTGCCGATGGCGAAGAGCCTGAGACATGCAGCATCGTGGCGCATAATCGGACCAAGAAGTCGGACAGAGAGAGACCCGAGAAAGGTCAATGAACCCAATAGGGCGGTAGTGGTATGCACATCCGTGACATCCCCCCGTATACAGTACATTCGATTGGGGGGATTCTCTGGCTGAAAAAGTAGCCCTAGACTTCCATTGCAGTACGGAGTAGGAGAGAATTAGGGGGGAAAAAATAAGGTCTCACCTATAATGAATGATATATCGGCTGGACCGCTAGTTGCTGATCTCGGACTTAGTTAGCCCTGCGCCCCCTTTGGGTTGACTATCGAATTGACGGCTCTACGGCTTAGACCCTATTTGGTCGGAAGCACGACGGTCGGTCATTTTTCGTCCTCTTTTCAGGTGAATTCAGACCAACCACGGAGCTGTATTTATTTTCTTTTTGTCCACTTCTTCATAATTGTTCCGACCAGGGAGGGAGGGGAGAAAGGGATCTGCTGCTGTGCACCCTTGACTTTGTCCCACGCCAGACGCGCATGTGCATCAGACGGTGGGGAGAGGCGGAGAGCACGGTATCTCACGCCATACAGAAGCAGGTAGCCATGTCTTGACTTTTTCACAGATGTCGTCCGGGCTGTCCGGGGAGGGGCGTACTTGATACGTAGGTAGCCATCCCATCCATTGATCCGTCCCCTTTAGCACTCGCGGACAATCCATATACCTGTACAGTGCTCCGTATAGCAACGTACTGCGGTCCAGCGATGATGTCGATAGTGATGATGATGAGGAGGAGGCGGAGGATGAGGAGGCCATGCAATTCGTACACCCCATCTTTGTCTCGGAAGACGAATGTTTGCCGCCCATGTATGTCCCAATGTGTCGCACACTATTCCACACTATTTCACACTGACATACCAGACCGGTCATTTCACAAGTCTTTTTGCCTCCCATTGTACATGTAGCCCCTGTAAGCTTGTCGAAGCACCTTTGGAAGGGACCCTTTGAGGGACCTTTGGAAGGGACCCTTTGAGGGACCTTTGTCACCCGCTCGAGCAAGGAAGAAACGACATAGAAAAAGAGACCACTTACAAGGACCAAAGAGTGGGGGTTGTTTTCACTACGTACCGTCTGTGATGTGGTCTAGGACTATGTCATCCTACTCCAAAAACAAGATGACCTAGCCTCGCTTCTCTTACACAGTCCTCTCTTCCTTCCCGCTTCCCAACATCTCTGTCCAACCGGCAGACGACCTCCTCCCCTCCCGCCCAGACGACCACCAGCCAGCATGTCGCCGTCTTACCGAGAGCGTCACTCCTTTGAGACGACGGAGACTACGTCTCTGCTCGGCAGCATCAGACAATGCGAGTCGTATGGCCATGACGGCTATGGCCACGACAAGGGTCCAGAGAATTATGATCATCCCAAGGGCCCGGAGAAGAAGAAGAAGCATGGGAATTCCTCCCCCCGCATACAGATCCTCCTGCTCTGCTACGCGCGCTTGATGGAGCCCGTCGCATTCTTCTCCATCTTCCCGTACGTCGCCGAGATGGTCCAGCGGAACGGGGACCTACCCGACTCGGACGTCGGCTTCTATAGCGGGCTGGTCGAGTCGCTCTTCTCGGCCACCCAGGCCGTCGTCATCATGTTCTGGGGCACCCTGGCGGACCGCGTTGGCCGCAAGCCCATGCTCGTCTACAGCCTGGTCGGCATGACGGTCGGCACCGCCATGTTCGGTATGGCCTCGAGTATATGGCAGATGATTCTCATCCGCAGCCTGACGGGTCTCTTCTCCGGCGCCAACCTCATTGTTCGAACCATGATCGGAGAGCACTGCACCCCAGAGACGCAGGCTACCTTTTTCAGCTGGTACGCCGTGGCGGGAAATCTCGGTATCTTTCTGGGCCCCATCATTGGCGGTGCCCTCGTCGACCCGGCTACTCAGTATCCTTCAGCCTTCCAGGGCATTACCTTCCTTGAACAGCATCCATACGCGTTACCAGGAATTGCCGTGGCAGCAGCCAACATCACGGCCGCCATCAGCTCCATGCTGTTCCTAAAGGAGACGTTGAGAGAGAGACCTGGGTATCCATACACCACCGGCGACCTACACGAATCGCAGCAAGATGACCGCGCGCCCGAGCTCTCGGTACGGGAGCTCCTCGGAAAGCCCAACATCCCCGCCGTCTTTTGCGTGTACGGATACGTGATGCTGCTCGCCATTGCCTTCACGGCGATCCACCCCGTCGTGCTCTTCACGCCCGCCGACGTGGGCGGCTTCGGACTCTCCACAGGCGGCATCACCCTTTACATCACGGCCGTCGGCGCCAGCGAGACCCTGTGGCTCATGTTTGCCTTTCCCATACTGCAGCGCCGTGTGGGCACCAAGTCCGTTCTGCGCATCTGCGCTTGGGGGTGGCCGTGCTTCTTTGCCGGATACATGATTGTCAGTGCATTACTCCGCGGCGACGACGAGGATTCGCGGATCCTGGCCATCGTTTTCGGCACGGCCAATGTCGTGCTGGGGCCTGGGACGTTCATGTCGCTCACAGCGGTGCAGTTGGCCGTCAACGAAGCCAGCCCGGGCCCGGACGTCCTCGGGAAGCTCAACTCCATTGCGGAGATTTGCTTCAGCGTCATCAGGAGTGTTATCCCGGGGCTGGCTACGGCTCTGTATGCGGCTGGTGTTCGGGGCCACATCCTCTCCGGGTATTTTGCTTGGGTGTTCCTCATCATCCTGTCCATGGGCCTACCATTTGCTCTCAGATGGTTCCCCGAGGACTTTTCGCCCCTGATCGAAGATTTTGGTCGGATTGGTAGCCCATGTAGTGAAGTCGGCAGGGTGTGATGAGTTGAAGGCGAGAGGCGGGAGGGAGGAGTCGAGCGGTGTCAGGTGGCGGCGTGGGTGGTCTTGGATATGTTTGCGTGTGGCACAAAGGGGGGGATTATGCAGGTTTGGAGGATAAATAGGCTTTTCATACGATAATGTAATATATAATCTGATGTATCCTGCCCATAAAAATGAAGCCATTGAATCATGACAGTCTGACAGATGAGATCTGGAGAGGTGGATATCGCTCAGACAATCGGTGATAATGCAACAACTAAAGAGTAACGAAATGACGAGATTCAGAGAAGACCTTGAAGAAAGGGGGCGATGATTGTCAAATGCAGCAGCACCCTGCCATCAAGAAAGACCAAGCAAGTAGAAGGGTTTCCACCCTCGATGAGAAAAAAACAACAACCAAAGGAAACAAACTACTAAACCACGAGAAAACGGCCAAAGAGAATCGATCTCAGACCATCTCAATTGCACAGTTGTCGGAGAATGTCTACCGCCACGAGCCCTGACCCTTGTCCAAGCATAGATGGTCAAACTTTGCTTTCTATCAAGAGGAGTATTCCATCCGACGATTACTCGCTGCTTGTAGCTGCGATAATTCTACCTAAACGGAAGCAACTGCAATACGTCAGCGTGCTGAGCGGTGAGATGCTATGTATCCTAAAGCCTATGTGCATGTGCATGTGCATGTGCATGTGTGTAAGTGTTATGTGCGCAAGAAGCACTTCAACAAAGGTTCCCTGCATAAGTGACTGCAGCTTCCCGTGCTTTCCCCATGGCCGTGTACGTATGTATAACTGCGCTCCCGCGATCAGACACGCCTTGTACTGCCTCGCACTGACCTGTCCAGAGAGGGGAGGGGAATCTTCTCGATCAAGGCGAGAAACAGAGAATACGCAGGAAATTAGACCAAGACAAAGCAAAGCAGTTACCTGCCGTGAGTGATTTCCGCCTTGACCCAAGCTGCTGAGGAGCGGTGAGTGGTTACAATGTACATTCCGTAGCTCGTAGCTGAAAATAAAGAAGATCACTTCCTATGCTTTACTTTTTGGGTTCCTTTATGCAGTCAGTGGCATATAACCCGTGAATTGGGTAGAAGTTGAAACCTGCAAGGGAGTAGATGCAGATTCCTCGTTTTTCTTTTCCCGTATCTTCTCCATATGCTGTCCCCGATTTGGCGTTTCAGCTGCACCTCAACGTACATCTTGTATCGCATAGTGGGGGCTTTTCTTTTCTTCTTCTTCAGGAAGTAGATACATGTACAGAGTCAGAGTCTTGTACCGCTACTTGGCTACTTCGCTACTTAGTTACTCACCGGTCGCCCACTTGCTGCTATACAGACGATATGTGAGCTGTAGTACCAAATGGAAGCCAAGAGGTGGCGTAATGGCACACACAGAGTCAGGCAATCCCGTCGTGTCGGACATGGATACGCCATCTTGGGATATCTTTGGATATCTTGGGATTACGACTGTAAATCAGTTCTTTGGTTAACCTCTGTTTTTCGTTTTCGTTTTCCTCGTCGACTTTACGGATTTTCGGAAGCAAGTCTCAGTTCACCTTTGTCCCTGGCAAATTACTTTGATCGACCTCTTTCACAGTACCAGTGCCTTTGCCGATCCTGCGCTTCCTAATTCGTATCGGTGGGAGCTGTTCTGCAAGCTGGACTGTTTCCGCCTGAACGACGCAATCGTATCCAGGTCAGATACAGTCTTTCTACGTCTAACCTTCGTACACGTTACTGCCATTCTGCGCTTGATATTTTCTTCCAGTATGAAATATTGACTCCCTTCAACTGTCCTTCTTTAAACTTTAAACTCACAATTATTCATTCTAACGAACCCGGCACTTAGTCCCCCCTGTCTCCGTGAGAAATCCAACCTTGTCTCGCCAAAGATGAATGGTGATTTTAGCAAAGTCCCGGTGCTGGACTATTCACTGGCACTCTCCCCGGACACCAAACCGCAATTCCTGTCAGAGCTGCGAAATGCCCTGGTCAGGGTCGGCTTCTTCTACCTCAGCAACCACTCCATTCCGGAGAAGGTGCAGCAGGAGGCCATCGACCAGTCCAACGCCTTCTTCGACCTGCCGCTGGAGAAGAAGCTCGAGATTGAGACACTGCACAGCAAGCACTTTCTCGGCTACAACCGAATGAATGCGGAGAAGACGGTGGCGGTCGTAGGCCACAATGAGTCCCTTTTTGTATGTCTCTATGCCACCCTGATCGGCCCGCTGTTAGAGAGAGTGTGTGGACTTGTTTGAACTGACCCGTCATTTGCCATATTAGTTTGGCCCGGATTACCCAGCCCCGAGTGCAGAGGAGCCCGTCTATCTCAATATGCAGGGACCAAGTCAGGTACGATACAGCTTCGTCCAGGAAAGAGAATAACACCCCCAAACTGATCCCACCATTTGTCGTTTGTGCCCAGTGGCCAGATGAAGCCGCAGTCCCGGGCTTCCGCCCTGCCATCGAAAACTATCGCTCAGCTGTGCAAGACGTAGCAGCGTCTTTCACCCGTTTGATACCCGAAGCACTAGGCGTCGAAGAGTCCCTGTTCACCAAGCTGTTCGACGACGCCCCGTTCAGCCGCCTCAATTTCCGTCGGTACCCGCCGCCTCCCCCCGAGACCAACTCGGACAACCCGTGCCACGGCATCGCGCCGCACAAGGACAGCTCGTTTATGACATATTTGCTCCAGGACGGCGAACACAGCTGCCTCGAGGTCCAGAACAAGGCCGGCGAGTGGATCCCCGTGCCGCCCATCCCAGGCACGCTGGTCGTCAACATTGGCCGTCTGCTCGAGATACTCACCCGCGGCATCTGCACGGCCACGACGCACCGTGTCATCCTGGGCGAGAGCGGGTTCCTCGACCGAGAGGGCAACAGACTGGGTCCCCGGCTCTCAATCCCCTTTTTCCAAAACGTCAATCTGCGTCTCCTGCCTGATGATCTCACACTCGAAGTTCCCGAGCACATTGCCCATCTGGCCAATAGTGGCGTGGTCTCGGATTCGGGGAGTTTCTTCTCGGGCTTGTATAACCACTGCGTTGGCGATACTGTCTTTGTGAGCATGCTGACTAGCTTTGTCGGGGTCGCGTCGAGGTGGTATCCCGACTTGTTGCCTCTAGCGTTGAAGAGTCAGGCAGACACCAAACTCTTGGACCAACAAAGGGGTGTCAAGGTAGCTACATAGGGACTTTCAGAGTTCATTCGGGGGAACGATTGATAGAAGCCATAGTTCTGAAATGTGATGAAACTGAGATTGACTACTCAATCGCTTACCAACTAGTACGTCGGTAGCGTAGTGCTCATAGAACTAATCCAAGACGGTTGAAAGTGACAGAAGCGCATCATCAACAATTATAGGCACGATGAGAAAGTGCCTACTATTGGACATCACAAACAACATGCTACACCGGCTCGAGGTTAAGCTCAAGAATCGTCATTTTTCTCATTGAAGTGCCACTTCTATCTGTACCACCCGTCTCTCCTTGTCCTCCGCCTACTTGACATCGTAACGGTCAAGATCCATCACCTTGGTCCACGCCTTGGCAAAATCATTGACAAACTTGGTCTGCCCGTCCTTAGACCCATACACCTCCGCAATGCCTCGAAGCTCGGGATGAGAACCAAAGATCAGGTCGGCCCTCGTGGCCACCCACTTATGCTCACCATCATTACCAGAAGAGGAGGGGCCTTTTGCCTCAAAGAGCTCGTCATCACTGCCATCAACCGGCGACCACGCGCCGTTCACGCCCAGCAGGTTGACAAAGAAGTCATTGGTGAGCTTGCCCGGCTTGTCGGTGAGGATACCATAGTTGGACCCGTCGTAGTTGGCGTCCAAGGCCCGCAGGCCGCCGACTAGGACGGTCAGCTCCGGCGGGCTGAGAGACAGTTGACTGGCCTTGTCCACGAGGATCTCCTCTGTGAGAGCACGGGAGTTGCCCTTGCCGTAGTTGCGGAATCCGTCTGCCTTGGGCTCAACTAAATCCAGTCATAATTAGCATTGTTGCCTCTATCCAAAAGAACAGATAAGAACGCGAAAGTAGGAAAGGGGAATACGTACGGAAAGAAAAGGACTCCTCGTCAGTGAGGTCCTGAGTCGTATCCACTCGGCCTGGTGTAAAGGAGACTTCCACATCGATCCCAGCGTCCTTGGCCGCCTTCTCAACAGCAGCAGTACCACCGAGAACAACGAGATCAGCCAGTGAAACTTGCTTGGCCTCGTTGTCCGAGTTGAATCCGTCTTGAATTTTCTCCAGCTGTAGGATTTGCGCGTTAGCCAAGCCAAAAAAAAAAAAAAAAGATTACACACTTGGGAAGGGGAAGACTCTGAGACGACCAAGTGGTGTTTATACGTACAGCTTTGAGAACAGTCTCCAGACGATCGGGGTTGTTGGCCTCAAAGGAGCGCTGAGGCTTGAGGGCGATGCGGCCGCCATTCGCGCCGCCTCGCTTGTCGGAGAAGCGGAAGCTCGAAGCGGCACCCCAGGCCGTCGTCACCAGGTTGGATATGTTCAGACCCGATGCTCCCAGTATCTGCTCTTTGAGCTTGCCGACGTCGTCCTTGTCGATAGTATCATACTTGACCTCAGGGAGAGGGTCCTGCCACAGAAGAGGCTTTTCCTTGGGGACGTCCGGGCCGAGATATCGAGATACAGGTCCCAGGTCACGGTGGATGAGCTTGTCTGTCTCACAACACCTAGTTAGTTAATTGAATCTTACAAGCGTGCTTCTCTTCTTTGTCCCCCTGTTCTGTTCTTCTCTGTCTTCTGTATGGGCTGGAAAGCTGGGGGCTCCAAGCAGGGGAACGAAAGCAAAAGAGAAATACACGTACACCATGCAAGAGCAAACTTTTCCGTAAAGTAGTCAAAGTCATCGTTGAAAGTTGAAGAGATATTGCGGTAGATTTCGTCTTTGATGAGAGCAATGTCACTCGTCAACATCCTCGGCTTGTGGAACTTGCCATCTATAAAGGCATCGGGATAGGTCGCTTTGGCGTCCGTAGCCTCCCACTGGGGTGCGCCGTCGGGACTCTCGACGAGACTCCATTCATGCTTGAACAGGGAGTGAAGGAACTCTGATGCGTGTCAGTCGCCAGATGTCTTGTGATGAGTGATTCAAACGTACCGTTAGCCCACTTGGTAGGAGTTTCCGACCAGATGACCTCCAGACCACTGGTATAACTGTCATTTCCAGCGCCGTTGCCAACGCTGTTGTGCCAGCCGAAGCCCTGCTGCTCAATACCGGCAGCGTTGGGATCAGGTCCGATATTGTCCCCCTTGACAGCGCCGTGAGTCTTGCCAAAAGCGTGCCCACCAGCGATGAGGGCAACCGTCTCCTCGTCGTTCATACCCATACGTCCAAAAGTCTTGCGTATGTCCAGGGCAGAGGCTTTGGGATTGGGCCGACCGTTGGGACCTCTGGGGTCGACGTAGATGAGGCCCATGTTGGCGGCTGCCAGCGGATCCTCGAGCTTGTCGGCGCGTTCAAAGATGTCGTCGCTTCCGCCGTACCGGTCGCCGTTGCTGTCCTCCTCGGGAAAGAAGGACTGCTCGGAGCCCCAGTAGATGCCCTCGTCGGCCTGCCAGGTATCCTCGCGGCCAAAGGCGAAGCCATATGTCGGGAGGCCCATGTTCTCCAGGGCAAGGTGGCCAGAGAGGACAAACAGGTCAGCCCAGGACAGCTGCTTGCCATACTTTTGTTTGATCGGCCCTGCGTCGACATGACCCCAAGTTAGTCTTCTCCTGGCTCAGTCCACTCACGTACTCTACTGTCGTGACAAACAGGATGCGTGGAAAAAGGTTCGATTGATCAACTTACATAGAAGACGGCGGGCCTTGTCCAAGTTGGCATTGTCGGGCCAGCTGTTGAGTGGCGCAAATCGCATCTGGCCCATGCCGGATCCTCCCCGTCCATCGCCTTGACGATAGGTACCGGCGCTGTGCCAGGCCAGACGAATGAAGAATGGGCCGTAGTCGCCAAAGTCAGCCGGCCACCAGGGTTGAGAATCGGTTTGGAGTTTGGTCAGATCCTTTTTCAACTCATCGACTACTCATATATATTAGAAACGTTTGTTCTCAACCATTTCCCTCCGTCTTTGTTCTTCTTGTCCTCTCTCTTGACAGATAGAATGTACGAACGGTCTTCCTAGGAGCTCCACGTCAATACTCACCATCCAGTTTGGCAAACTCGGCCGGGTAATCAAAATCAGCGTCAAAGGGATCCGAAGCCTCTCCATGCTGACGGAGCACAGCCAGACTGAGCTCACAAGGCCACCAGTCAGCACTCCGCGTGCCTCCTCCAGCGACCTTGCTCTTTCTTGGACATCGGCCGAATTCAGCGCCTCCCTCGTCGGCCCGTGGCTCGACGATAGCCTCAGGGTGAGCTGCCGCCCGGGGTACAGCATGGCGAGCCTCGTTGCCTTGGATGTAGGGACAAGAGGCAGTCGAGGCGACGGGTATCGCGACCGCAAGGGCCAACAACTGGCGAAGGGGCAGTGAGTCGCGCATCTTGGCCGTGGCTAGACGAGAGAAGAAACGAAAAACCCCGGCGAGTATGGAGTATTTACTATCTCAAGCTAAACTAAGGGTTGGGTCAGGTCAGGTCAGGTCAGGACTTGCTCCAATGGTGCGGTGAAGGTGTTTTAAATGTACTTACTCTACGGATACTTTGTACTCTGTATTCTGTAGCGCGCGCGACAAAACACCCCGGACGCATTCCCCGGGTTGATAATCATCTAAAAACAATCAAGTATAACAGTTCAAACTATGCAAGTTATAGCTTCCATATCCGTCGCGCGCGCTTCACTCAAGTAGCATCGGAAAAAAGGCCTCGGCATGAATGATCTCCGATCCTTCGCTACCCCCTGAGCATTTAGCGATAAGTCAGTACCCTAGCATGTATATTCCGTACTTTGCATTGAATTCTGCATTGAATTCTTTAACTGTACAATTCCCAGTGCTCGGTTGTAGTCGATGAGAATGGTGCAATACAAGTACAAGCACGGAGGAGTATGCATTACGGTGTACACTGTAAGCACAGATGGACTAGGGTTACGGTAAGCGTGCCAGGGGGTTCGCATCTCCTGAATTCTTGAATGACATTCGGTGCTGACAAGAGAGGGAGCCTGGCTATGCTAATCAGATACCTTGTCAAGGCACATAAGTACTTAACTGGTGTCGTTACTGACGTGTGTACAGGCATAGACCAAAGTATCATAACCCTATTATATGATAGTACGTAGAAACCGCCCAACGAGGCAACCATAACCCTTACCAGTGACTCACCCGTGGGGAGAGCTTTGACAGTAATTAATATATCCAGTTTCCGATCTGCAGTACCGTTACGGAGTAGTCAATCAATCAATCAAATTGACAGCTGCACCGCCACTCTGCCTAGGGCAATAACGTGCTTTTGGTCCTTTTGGCTTGATAATGCAGTGCAACCCTATACCGAGCACTCGGAAGACAAGGTAGACGAGGTAAACCCAAAGCCGATTGGTCTAATACATACACACATACTTGTATCCGTAAATTGAAAATAGACGTGCTTATTGTTTTGTTGCTCTCGTTATATTTTGACCTGCTCAAGTGATGTCATCCACCAGGACAACCCTCTGGATCTCACGCGAGCAACGGCTAACTTCGGTGGCAGGCAAAACTTGGAAACATGCCGAGTAAGCTGACCGGCTTTCACCGGAATAGGCGAGAGGGTATTCCCCTGATTTTCATCTGATGGGTGTTACCCCATTATGGCGTTTATATCAGCCCGCCCGAAGCTCTGACCAACACGTTTGGTGATCCCTCGGATGAACTCTTGAAGAAGAAGAAAGGCACAATGCAATGCTGGAGCAATTGTTCGTCCGTCCAGTCTTTCGATTCTCATTATTGTACTCTACATGTGGTACACAGTACAAATACTCACTTGCCGCTACTAGTATTCTCCGACAACGTCCGAGCCACCCTTGCACTCTGCATCCCGGCATATCCCCTTTCCATGGTGGTTGGCACTGGCAAATCAACAGTTATTATCAGCTGTCCACCTTCGGTCTATGCCTTCGATCCGCCCAGGTTCAATCCGACCCATTGTCGGCGTTCCCAATTTCCCTGTCTTGATCTCTATTGCGCTTGAGCCCGTCTAATGAAAATCATGATGCCGCCACAACACGGTCGCCCACACATCGACCTCACCACTGCTTTCTTGCCAATCGGGCGCATATCCGAGGTCAAAGCAAGGAACGGACGGACGGCATACAGTTGCGCTGCCGAGGTGGCTCATCCTAGCCCGAGACGCTCTGTCGTGCATCTTGTCGCATCACAAGCTGCACAACTGATATACATTCTGCAGCCAAGAACGTCCTAGCAGGAGATATGAGCCATAACCCTGACCCTAATGGGATTCAATTGCTCTCCTCTCTCAAGCAGAAGATGAGAAACCATCAGCACCAGCACCGACTTTGAACGTTTTTAGGATCGCGCAGGCCGTCGTGGATGGTCTTGAACGCGGAACTCGTAGGTATTCTGGTATCTTTTGTGATGACTTGTTCTATAGTGATTTCATGCTTACATCGTGCTGCCTCGAGGCTCCCATATTCAACATTAGTCTCTATTCATCATGTCTATGGTAGCGGGTGGAAAGTTCCGCGAGGCACATAGACCATATAGCCCTTTCGATGTATCCGTGTCATGGCGTAGACGAGAGCAACAATTTCTGGGCGAACGATTAGCGTAACTAAAACCTCCACGACGCGAATTCTTTTTCTTGTTTTGTTTCAACATACCAGGATGGTTTTCCTTTTCAACTCCCTGATCCGACCCTCCCAGTACGACGTTTCTCCAGCCAGTGGAGATGCCATCTGAGTGATCCAAAGCTCCACAAGGTTTGCTATGGAGCAGCTGCGGTTGTATGGTTAAGCCTTTGCCATGCCTTGTCTCTCTCGACAGAAGAGGGCTTTTTTGGTAACTCACCTCGTGAAGGATAATCATTTGCACTTCCTGGTGCACCAAGAAATCCACAGGGGTGAAATCAATATCTCTATCCTCCTCATTTGCCGGTTTGGCTCCATACGCTCTCCATGTCCTCTCGTGGGTCACAATGTCGTACATCCAGTCAGAATCAAGAACCTCATAAGTACCGTACCGGTCCGCCCAGTCGGTCCAGATGTGTCTCAAAGCAGGATCGATAATCAACACCTCACCCGTGTCCTCCCAACCGGGATCCCTATCGCTGTCTCGTATCAGCATGGCCCTAGAAACACGGCCTCTTCTAGGATCATCCTTGGGTAGGAACATCCTGATCTCTGGCCGCTGCTTGTTGCAAGTACCACCGGTGATGCGGTTAAATGCGCTCTGGGGATGGCTCGGCCATGCATTAGGATCAAACCAGGCTGGACTGGTAAAGATAGCCTGAGGAAAGAGGTGTTAGAGGACCAAACTATTAGGACGCTGTTTCGTTCTGGAGTTTGGGAGAAGAAGAAGAAGAAGAAGAAGAAGAAGAAGAAGAAGAAGAAGAAGAAGAAGAAGAAGAAGAAGAAGAAGAAGAAGAAGAAGAAGAAAAACTTACTACGCCTCGCCGCTTAGCTGCCACCCACGATCTCAAACTACCCCCCGAATAACCCCTTTGCAGAAGATTATAGGCACTGACCAAATGCTGCCGGACTGTCGTCATCTTTGCGATTTCTATCGGGTCATCAGTCAAGACCCTGGAGGATCCCGAATCGAAGTCGGATGCTGTATGAGGCCGCATATCCTCATGGAGCATATCTAGAATCTGTGCTTTTAGGGCCCGGGCCTTCCGCGTGCGCCCTCCAGCGGCATCAACAATGTCCAGAATGGCCTCGCCAACATGCAGGCGCATCTGGACCAAGTGATGTTCAATATACCCTACGCAGCGATTTAGTCAACAACTCATCTACTAAGCCAACTCGCAAATACACATACATCGGTCCTCAGGCTCAACCCACAGCTGGGGGGCAGCTAGGGCGCTGATGAAAAACACCGAGAGGTGCAGGAGCAGTATGCTTAGAGACCGCATTTCCCCCTATTAACAGAGGAGAGCGAGCAAAAAAAGATGAATAGCAGTATATCCGGTGTTCAATCTATTATCCTATTGGTGGGAAAAGCAAAATATGGATGAGAAACAAAGAGTGGATAAGGAAAGTGTCATACCGATGGGAATCCCATCTCAAAGAAGTGTTATGTGCACCAAGTAATAATTCTGGGGAATATGAGATTTCAATCAGGGGCCTTTCTGTAATTAAAGGCCTGTCAGATTCAGTTTATTACTGTTATTGGACAGTACTTGCATGTGCACAGCCATTTTAGCGTCAAAAGCTGTTGATTTCTTCGCGCCTAGTGTTTCCAGCTTCGGACTTCTCGGATTCCGGAGTGTAGCTACTCCACTCGTGCTCTCTTGCCAGACAGCCTTGTAAAGACCATTTTTTTTGGGCGTACAACCCCCATGTAAATAGCCATAGAATAGTGCTCCCGAATTGCAGAATTAGTTTGTTGCCCATGCTAACATAATTAAGGCTACAATGTAAGAGTATATAGGAGTTCTCTCCTCAGATAGTATTTAGGAACAAGTACTATATTCCTGGAGCAAACTTATTGGTACCGAGATATTCATACCCTCCACGAAACGACGCTTTGTTAGCCTTTGACAATGCTATTAATGGAACAGAGCACATAGTCTATTGGCTATCGATATTCTATCCCAGAATAGTCCTATATGCGTTGAAAAAAAATCGATACAGCAATCGCAAGTAGCCGAGTCTCCAATATATATAGTGCAAGATCGCCGGGGGACATGCCGTCTTCGGGACCCGCGAGGTTGGATTGCATGATAGCCTACAATCACATCCTCATGCATAAGGCTCTGGCGCTCTCGAGATCGACGCGACTGCCGGACACCCTTGGAGCGCGTATCAGGTTCATTCAGAAGCATTCATTTCCCTCTTCGCGCCTTCACTAAGCTGTGGATAGATGCTAGGCATGTCATAATAGATTCGAATTCAAGTTACTTGTCGAAATCGAAAGCTTCAGTAAGCGTCTGATGTATGTACAATTACTACAGCAAGCAAGAACTTGGTATTCGTCTGAACCCAATGTGCAAAACCACGTGGCTGCCTACCACGATTGCTTTTTTGCACTTATGTCTCATGCTCAGCTGATCGAGACGGCTTTCTATTTTCTCCCCTCCCTTGGGAAAAGGAAACACGACCATACGCAAAAACATTACCCCATCAAAGCCAACCCGGAAGTCATGCAACTATATATGGTATGAGTAAAAGCTAGCTCGAACCATGTTGAAGAAACTTTCCTCGCGCGGGACTGTATGGAAACGTAGTAATGACAGCAGCAGCAGCAGCAGCAGCCGCAGCAGCAGTCAGCCCACCGACGCCCTTGTCCTGGCTTCTTCATCGGGCAGTCATCGGACCCAGTGGAAACCCAAAAAAGAGCTGGACCGTGCCATCAGGGAGTTCGAGAAAGCGATAGAGGGACACCCGAACGCCGCCGACCAGTTCAGAACACTATGCGCCGGCCCCTTGCCAGACCACAGCGGAGCCCTGCTTGTGGCGGAGGACCTCAGCAGAGAATGCGCCAAGCAGAGCAGGCTGAGAAACGGGGTCGCAATGAAGACCGCGCCGTTCTTTGACTTGATCAGGCAATTCGCTCCCTTGGGAGACATTGTCATTGGTGGCGCCCAAAACCTAATTGCAAGCGGCGTATGGGCAGCCATCCGGCTGGCTCTTGAGGTAACCTTTCTCGAGGCAATTTGTTTCCTGGTTTCCTGCTTTTGCTAATGCGCTCTTGTTCAGCTCTCTGTCTCGTATCTTGGTTTCTTTGAAAAGGCTTCTTCTATGCTTTGCCGCATAAGCAAGGCCAACGACCTCCACCAGGATTTCGCGAGTCTCTTCCCTGACAGCGACCGGCTCCAAACTCTAGCTTTGGAGTATATGGCGGTCATCGTGGTGATCTCCACCGAAATGATTCTGTACATGCAAAAGTCGAGACTTAAACAGATGGTCTCTTCTCCTTTCGCTGTCGTCTTCTCACCATTAGAGGCTACGCTTAAAGACATTGGCGAGCAAATCCGAATCTGCGCAGACTTTGAGGCCAACAAACAAAGCCAAAAGAGCCATGCACTGACTCATAGACTCATCTCAGCTGCCCGAGTGATTCCTTCCCATGATGCTAGACAGAGAGAACTTGAATCCAGGAGGCATGTGCTGTTGAACACTATCCGCCCCGGTTCTTCATCAGAAAAGACTTTTCGAGATCTAAGAACGAGAGGAGACTCGGTGTGGATATTCGAAGAACAGACTTTCGAATCATGGCGCAGGCAAGAATCGTCCTCGTTGCTATGCCTGTGCGGCAACCTGGGCTCGGGAAAATCTATAGTCATGGCTTCGGTTGTGTCCCATCTGACGCGGATGCTAGGTTCGTATTGAGCGAACAAATTGAGCTGACATTTTGCTTTGGAGGCACATGGAGCTAACCAGCATCAATCAGCGGAACAAAAAGAAGCCGGCAAAGAAGAAACACGACCAAATTCTCTCTCGGCGGTCTGCTACTGGTTTTGCAGCTCCACTGATAACAAGACGCAAGTTGCCGATACAATCTTGACCAGCCTTGTATACCAGGCGCTCGAAAATGCCACTATGAGATCACTCCTGCTGGAAGACTTACAGCATGGATCAGCACGTCACCAGCTGGAAACTCCAAGAGACTACATCAATCTTCTCATCAGGGTAACCCCCGAAAGGTGGAAATTCTTTATCATCCTCGACGGCCTTGACAACTGCTCCCGTCAGGCTATCGCGACACTGTTTCGCGAGCTCAAGTATCTTTCGGAAAGTCGGGTCGTCTCTGTCTTGTTTTCTTCCCGAACGTGGCGGGAGTGCCCCCAGGCAGTGACAGCTGTCTGGGATCCAGCCTCAACGATTGTCATGGAAGACGCCGACCGCTCGGATGAGATCAACTCGTATATAACCTTGAAGCTGACCCAGTACGCAAACCTTGGTCCCGATTCGAGAGAAATCCTCCAAGCTGCACTGCAAGAACTCTGGGACGGCATGTTTCTGTGGCTTTCTTTGCAAATAGAGCTTGTCCTGGATGATATTGATAGAGATGCCCCTATCCGAGATATAGTCGAAAGTCTTCCCACAGAATTGCACGAGACCTATGATCGGGCTTTACTACGAATCTCCGAAGACAATCAAACCCACGCGGTGCGAATCATGAAATTGGTTGCTGCTGCCGACCCTGCTCTGAGCTTGATCGAGTTGCGTGTTGCTGGCACTATCACACCCGAGAACGAAGTGGCAGATGATGTTTCTCTGCCAGATCACGCACCGGCATTTCTACGATACTACGGAGCCCACTTGTTGACCATCGACGAGGATGAGAAAGTCTGCTTTATCCACCACAGTGCCTTACGGCATGTACTTGACCCAGCGCTGGTCGAGTCAGGCGCGCATCAATTGCACTTCACGCTACCGGATGCCCAAAGCCACTTGGCTGCGGTCTGCGTAACCTACCTCAACCTACTTGTCATGAGTCGGCATCTCGTCAGGCAAGAGAGGCGTGGGAAGTCCAGTGGGATAAACATCCCTGAAAGGATAACGCAGACCATTGTGACTCACGGGACAGCATCGAACAGCCGGCTCCAGGGGGTCTACAAGGCAGCCAAACTTCGAGGCATTGTCAATGGGGACGAATCGCGTCGTGTAGATCGACTTTTCTCTCAGTGGATCAAGCGGCCGGTGGCGGATGTGAACGAGATCGAGGCTCTGTTACCATACTCGCGTCAACATTGGCTAGGAATGACCCGTTACATTGACCTGCAGAGTCCAGAATTGCTGAGATGCTGGGAGGAGGTTTGGGATGGTAGAACACGGGCAGTATCCTGCCCTCTGGACCATTCCTCCCCTGACCCCGACCAGCGACCTTTCCAGTGGGCAGTCTCGCATGGTCATCACTGCCTCTTTGAGTTCAGCTGCTTGTCCACTAAGCTTTTTGACTCTACATTAGACACTCCATTCTTAGCTGACATCCTCCTTGACAGGATCATGTCTGGCAGTCTCCCAGGCGTTGTTGGGCCCTGTCTCTTTCCAATGGTTATCAAATCAATAGAGTCCAAGAGCCTGAAGTCTTTGGAGAGAAGGCAGGTTCAGAACCTCGGGAAGTTACTGTTCCCTTCGGCTACCAGCGAAAGACGGCAGAGGCTGTCCAGTACCACGATCTCCAGGCTGGAGACTTCGGCTCCAACTTTTCTCGTGATACTTATTGGGCTCACGTATGATTGGAGAGATGTGGCTGTTGACCTGATTTTGAAATTGAAGCCAATGGTGGATTTGGATCTACCATTGTTAGATGGTCAAACGGCGGCAGAGTTGGCGTTTTTCTATAACCGGGACTGGCTAGTACCCCATCTTCAGACGGCGAGCTTTCAGTCTTTGGAAATAGGACAGCGTGATCAAGAGGACACTGAGTCCAGCCTGCCTTTAGTACAAGCCGCTAGGATGGGGCATGCTGATGGCGTCAGATTGCTACTCGAATCTGGCGCGCAACTCAACCTCCAAGATCATACAGGGAAAACGGCCTTAGAATGGGCATCTCATTACGGCCACTTTGAATGTGTCTTCCTACTTCTCGACCATGCCGACACGCATGACTGTCAACCTGCCGAAACGGATGCGTATCTGTTCGCTTCAGGAGGGCTTCACGTCAATTGTGTCTATCTACTGGTCAGAAAAGGCACCAATGTCAAATTTCGGGATGATAGGGGCAACACGGCCCTGCATTATGCAGTCGAGAACGCTTCCGGGACCTCTTCCCGTGAGCTCTTGGAGGTCTTGCTGCGAGACGTATATAGCCGGTATCTTGACGATCAGAACAATCTAGGCAACACCGCCTTACACGTTGCCTGTGGCAAAGCAGATATTTCTACCGTTGCTGAGCTCCTCAACGCTGGGGCTCAACTCGATCTCAAGAACGCGGAAGATCACACGCCCAGAGACGTGGTGGAGCAGAAACTAGAGGAGCTCAAGTACTCTACTTCGACAAAAGCGAGGACTGACTTTGTGGAGATACTTGAGTTGCTCAACGCGAAACAAGATGCGGAATGGGGGCGCACAACTCTAGCACGAGGATCATGAACTTTTGCTAGGCCATTTTACTCTACCATGGAGCTTGGCACTCAGGAACAACACACTGAATATGATTCATCTGGAATCAAGGCTACATAGCTCAAAGGTAAACAAACTTGCTTATGAATCTGATCGCTTAGTTCAGGCTAGTCAATAACACGACCGGAGGCCGATGGTACTTTTGTCGAGTCCTCTGGTCTATCAACACCTTTAAGAGCCTCAGGTTCACGGTCAGGTAGTGGACTGCCTCCAAAGACTAGTTGATAGTAAGTTAGCATCGTGCTTTCAAGTGAAGAAGAGAAGCGGCTGGACTTACGCTCTTCCATCTCCTCGAGAGACCTGCCCTTTGTTTCCTTGATAAAGAACCAGACAAACACCACGAGAGCCCAGTTAAACACCGTGAACATGACAAACGTCTTCCATCCGAGGTTCTCCACCGCATGCGGCGTGACCTGGGAGAAGACAAAGTTGAACAACCACTGCGTGGCGGTGCCAATAGCAACGCCGGCTTCTCGCAAACGATTGGGGAAAATCTCCCCAATGTAGATCCAGGTTGTGGGTCCCCATGAGATGTTGAAGCTCATGGCTTCGAGATAGATCATGGTGAGGGAGGCGATGGAGGCGGAAGTGAGGCCGGCGTCCGGATCGGGTGGGAACTTGGCAGTGAGGATAGCCACGATAAGCATGTACATTCCCATGAGGAAAGCACCGACGAGAAGGGAGCCCTTGCGACCAAGTCTCTCCACGAGGAAAAGCAGGAAGAAAAGGCACGCGACGACTTTAACCACACCGAAGAAGCCGGTGATGAGGAGGTTATCCTGGCCGGCGCCTACCAGAGAGAAAATTTGCGGTGCATCTGAACAACGTTAGTATTCAATCACAAGGGCAGAAAGGTCTCACTGTTAGCAAGACATACAGTAAGCCATAGAAGTGTTGCCGGTGAGTTGTTGACCTGTAGGATATTAGCTCTGTGTTTATTGAAACGAGCCGATCTTGGTGGGGATAAGTACCCATTTGGAGCGCAATAACCAAGGCCACTCGATTACGGTTGACAGGTATGAAAACAAGTTCCCTCCAGGTCACACCAGATTTGTCGCGATCCTCTTCCTCGATGCCCAACAAAATCTCGGAGAATCTACCCACCGGTGTTAGTGGATCATGAGTACGAACCAAACCAAAAAATCATAGGACTCACTCTTCGCGGACTGCTTCCGTCTCCCCACCACGGACCCAGGTAAGAGACTCAAAGGCTTCCTCATGTCGCCCTTGCTTTGCCAGCCAGCGGGTGCTTTCCTTGGTCAAGAGCATCCCCAGCCCAAGAATAGCCCCGGGGACGATCTGCAGGCCAACAGGGACCTGCCACTGGCCTGTCGAGTCTGGCATGTGCGTGTGAACGGCGTAGTCGATCCAGTACGAGGTCATGACGCCCAAGGTGAAGAAGAATTGGAAGAAGGATCCCAGCGTGCCGCGAATATTCTTGGGTGCCATCTCGGCCGAGTAGGCGGGGATGACGACGGTGGCCATACCCACTCCAACGCCGCTGATGACGCGGGCGACGTAGAAGGCGGCCAGGGAGTGCGTGTTGATAGTTTGGATGATGGCGCCGATGTTGAAGATGAGCGAGGCTAATACAAGGGACTTCCGGCGGCCGTATTTGGCCATAAAAGGCCATATGAAGAAGCAGGCAAAGAACGCTGTGCCGTATGTCAGAAAAGGAAAAATCAATCTCGGGTTTATTCATCGAGCCTCACCTCCTGCTTGTAGCAGACTCGTCGAGTTAGAGCCCACGGTTGCTCGATGACTCTCGCCATAGCGGAAGTCTCGCTGGAAGCTGTCGAATGTGAGGATCCCTCCGACGATACCCGTATCGTAGGCGAACAGGAACGACCCCACGCAGCACAAGGCCACGAGGTAGATGGCGCGAAATGTCCCCAGAGCTTGGCTCATGGTGTCGGCTCTCCACAGGGTTGATGGATCCGAGGGGGGGTGGCTTGTTGTGCTTGCAGAGCGAGTCTGCTCGGCGAACCTCTTGACGGTCGCTTCCTTTTCTCGCTTGACTTGTGTGAGGATATCAAAGAAGCATTGTTGATCTGCGATGTAGCACCTGGCTGAAGGTCCTTCTTTTAAAGAAGCTGATGACTGTGGAAAACAAGAGCGACGTGACGGCACAACAGTACAGCCTCCAATTCGAGACGCTGTGCCATCATCCAGGGTTGGAAGCACGTCAACGGCCTAGATGGAGTATTGGAAAGGTCAGGAGAGCCAATCGTCTCCTCCTTCTGGGTCCGGGGAACTGTTTGCACTCATCGCCACGAGTCTACGACCGGCTTCCCGCTGCAAAATACGCATCCCGTAGCCGAAAGAAAATTGGAGAATGGTGAGGATCCTGTATGACGGGGGTCGGTGCTAGACTGTTTCGGGTACTGGGGACGAGTCCCGAGCGCTGTCGTCGGTCGCACCGTGTCGGAATTCCCCATGCGGAACCAGGGCGGTAGGCTCGCCCTCTCACAGTGCTGTCTGGTGCTCAGTTAGGGGAGGAACTATACTAGTACAGTACCTAGGCAGTACTCTACTATTAGCCAAGCTCGTGTTTACCGAGGACCTGGCACCGCTACCGTGAAGCTCATTCTGAGCACATGGATGCCGACTTCCGATGTCACAGCCTAGCAGATCCGGTTCGTTTGACTGTGTAATAGTATGTACTCCGTAATAGTACTTCGTAGCCCATTGCCCAATCCCCTCAATCACCATCTCCACCACCCCCATCATCGATTTTCCCCACGACGAAGTGTTTTCAACGTTGTGCTAACGAGCATCCCTTCCACTCTACTGCCCAATCCGACACAGCCGAGTAGATCTGTCAAACATAGCTTGGCCTTTGTCGTTTCGCAAAAGAGGAAAGGAGTAACAATAGACATGGTACTAGCATGTTATTCTGAAATCATCCTACCCTACAGCTCAAGGGAGTTGGTTGGACGCTATCGTATACTTCAGGCTCTAGACAACATATAAACGCCCGTCCGGCGCAATCTACGCTTAGAGAAGACAAGGGTCGGCGCGCGCTGGAGTATCTGTTTTAGGTGTGGAGAGGAGACGGAACAGGAAGAAGTCAGATGATACTGACGCTTAGTAGTATTCAGTCAATTAAGTACAACTAGTAGGAATGCATATGCGCTGTGGCTTGGGCATGATCCACAAGGCCCGGGATTTGAACAGTTTAAATACCTATATTATCAGTTCTACTACTATAACATAGAAGTCATTATCCCTTGTGATGGGTAATTTAAAAGTCTAGGAAGTAAGTATTCCTTATCTTCAAGGGAGTATGCTTGGTTTATAGAAGAACAAGGTGCAATAAACATATGCTCCTTTTCCTGCTTAATACTTATAGTCTTAGTTCTCTTTTATTTTTTTTTGTCCTGTTACCTTACAAGACCGCAAGCTTTGCTCAAGCAGCTAGGGTATACTTATTAGTCCTTTTACATATTGCTTCTTTACTTAGATTTCCCCTAAATCTTAGTTTCTCCTAGAAAAAAGAAATTAAAAAAAGGCTAGATTATACATAATTTCTACAACATAATAAATACCCTTGAATTATAGAAGTAATACCCTTCAATTCATAGCCTATATTTACTGGCAATATTGCTTTAAGTAGACCTAAGAGAATTCTTTAGTTCTAATATCCCACTAACCTAGTATAAGAAGTAGATATAATCTATAGACTTTGGGCGCCATCCCAGTTCGCAATTCGGTCTGTTATCAGCCCAGCATCTTCTTCTTCTTCTGATTCTGTTTTCAACAAGGACTAAGATGCCAAAAGATAATTTCCTTCTGCCTCGTCTACCCATGATCCTGGTATGTTGGGTGGAAGGTTCTCAATCATGTCCCAGAAATTCCCAACTAAACGCTCAGCATCCAAATCCCAACTGAAGCGCCAATCTTCTGGCTTGGGTCCGTAGGTGAAGTCTTCAAGTCTCCAGAAGCCCTTGACCCGCAAGATCCTCTTAGATCTAGGGAGTTTTATATTCTGGCTGTCCACCCAGGCGCCACAATATGTTCGTTCCATCTCAAGGAATAGTCGCTTCTCCTCCCGGCCGTATTCCAATAGATCTAACCCTGAGCGTGCGATATCCTCCAACCATCTTCTAAGAGCACCCTCCATGCATCTTCTCCATCGCACCCAGCATTGGCATTTGTGGATCATGTCTGGCTCATCAAGAATAATAGACATAAAAGGGGTGATTGGAGGTAGTTGTCTTGATAGCTGAGTCTCTGGCCGCCGTAGGCTCATGGGAAGCTTTTCTCTAGAATGAGGATGTTCAGTCAGTGTGATTATCTCCTGGGTAAGAATTCTGCATTCCTGGATGACTTGTTCTAGACCGTTGATGCCAGGCTGGTAGTATTTGCAAAACATAGCGACAAATTTCAATAGTGAAATACCCTGTGAATCAAGTTCTTGCACATCTACTACCTTTAATATTCCATCTTGTCGAAGAGCCCACCGTATAAAATCCGCATTTGCAGGACTCCCAGGACTGCTTGTAAAGAAGAAGAGCAATCGATCTTTTGCAGGGAGTTGGTAATGTTCTGGGCGAATGTATGGCAACATCAATTGCCTCGCGACGGGATTGCGTTCTAAGCCCCAAAATATACCCGGCCAGCATCCTCTGGTTGCACCCTCGGCGATACATCCAGAGACTGCTTCATAAGCACCCTCAGCGACTGCTAGGTTGTGGAAAGCACGTATCCGCTCCAGGCTATAGCCCCCCCAGCGAGGATACAGTATCCACCAGAATGCCCACCATTGCGAGGGCTGCGAGAGAGGCGTCTCGCAACGGCTGTGCAAATGTTAGACCTAGCGCAGAATTGGTACATGGGGTATGTTGCTAAGATACAAAAGTAAAGGTTATTTAGTTAGAAGCTAATGAATTCAAAGGGACTTGATACGACAGCAACCTGACCGAACGGTTTCTTTGCTAAAAACTGAGATGATGACATGGACGGGTAGTCAGAACGACCCTGCAGTTTCTCCAGCAGGAGAAGTGGACAAGCTACTAGCAAACCAACCAACTACAGAGTACAGAGATACGTTGCGACATCGATCATCCGCTATGGAGAAGTGGCTACGCCCTTCGTTCTTCGGAGCTTTTACCTGGAACTTTTCGTCCACATCCGCATCGGATGAGCAGTCATTTGACTGCTTAGAACGCCAGACAGAACTAGCTATTCACATCCGGTCCCCAAGGTGGATTTCTTACAAGGCATGGGATATTCTTATACAGAACAGCTTTTTAGGCTTTAACTTTCACAGTCGTGTTTACTCAGTAGTACCTTTTGAAGCGCCGGTCTTTGAATGCATCAAGAAGGGCAATGTGAGGGGCATCCAGCAGCTCTTTAGTAAGGGCTTAGCATCGCCATTCGATAGGAACCCAGTTGCTCCACCCAAAGGTCCTCCTTAAAGGCGATTTTCATCTTAGGTGCTCCTCGTTTGAGTTTCTTCCTACTATTGACTTCTGCTGAAAGCTCGTCAAGCGAAGCTGACAGCTCGTCAAGAGCTGTACGACAATACACCGAAGCCACTCTCCCCATACTGGGAGCCTTGCCACAAAGCTCAGGCTTCAAAGATATATAGTCTGCCTCTAAATGTGAGAGAGATAGCTGGAAGAGACATATTCTATTCATCAAATTTTTGACTGTCTCGGGAGCATCTTTCGCATTCTCCCATAGCTGCTGCGCCCGGAAGACCTGGTGGCCTAGCTTAGCAGTTACTTCAACGATAGTTAAAGTGCAAGCAACGATGCCGAATATTTCAGTAGCCATTTTTCGTAAAGCTAATAAAAATAAATAATAAAGAAAGATAAACTATATATAACTGCGGGATTAAAGGCAGGGAGCGTAGCTGTATATCACAAGCCGCTATTTGTATCAGCCTTATAGTTCGCCCTGCTCGCCTTATTTTCCAAAGTGCTTTTTTATGTAGCACTACTAGTTACCATGCATTAGCAAAAGATGTAGCCTATATATACTGGCTCGGCTATACATTTATGCACTTAAGCACTATACTAAGGGCTAGTTAAGTGACAGAGATCTCTACACTACCATACTAAAGCAACATTTATAGCTAATGCTACTGTAAAGTAATTAAAACCTACTAATAGGTAAGTAAAAGGTGACATAGTCTAGTACCCAGGTAGTATTTTAATAGTTGTAGTACTTATTAGGAAGGTACTGGGCAGGGTGCTCTTTCCACCTCCTAGTCCAACATATCAGTATAAGGCAAGTACGACGCAGTTGCACTCACAACACTCACCAGCAATCTGTGCAAGAAAGGTGATCTTGAGTTCTTACCCCTCTTCCTCTTACAATGCCTGGAATGGTCTTCGCTTGCACGCTGCCATGCCTCCATTGACACTTCAATTTATCAAAGTCGCACAAATGGCCAATGGCTGAGCTGCTCGCCTCATGGCAGCCCAATTTGCACCTGATGCGTCCCTACGCGGGATGCGAACCCCGCGAGGATTGCTGCCACCTGCATGCAGTTGCAGTCCGCGCCCACGCGATTGATGGAATTGATGAGTTGGCAGCACCATTGCAGTGCACCACCTGCAGCTCCCTCCGCCCGCACCAAACATCCCCGGCCTCGCCCCTCGCTAACCAAGTCTGCCTCTGTCGTGATCTAGTCTTCATCCAGAACGCAAGGGCTAATCGCCTGCGGGCAACGGATTTGCACCAAGAATCATGGGAGACGCGAGACATTCTGAGCACACACCGCGCCCGTGGCAGACGGTGGCAGATTGAACAACAGACCGCCATTTCAATCTCAGGAGCTAGCTAGCACAGCTGCAGTTGTCCATGATGATGTACTCAAAAGCAACAATGGCGAGCACACGCCGATGACGGCTCGCCGCAGGACCTTTGGAAGCAGTTGCTGATCATCACGAGCCTGATGGCACTCCGACACCGTTATCATCCCCCCATCTCCTTGCCTCAAACCCAGATGATTGGGATTTGACGACCAAAAACCCCACACCAGCTCCGTTGACGGTTCATTGGGACTCTCATCTATCCCATTTAGATGTCCGCCTACCTGTGATACGCTGGTGGTCCTGCATGGGCGGCACCGCTCATGCAGCGCCCTTCGTGGTCTCGCAGCCCGGCCCAGAATCCTCCTGCAAGCTGCGAGCTACAGACCTGCATTGCGCCATTTCCCTTGGTGGTTTGAGATTTGACCTCCGATATGGCCTTCTTTTTAATGTCTACCCACCATTTGTGGTTCTGACGGCTTACATTGGGCGCGCACCTTGAGGGCCTGGTACCCTTCGATACATAATCCTGCTTCATCCTCCCCGCGCCGGCTTCCAATCCACCGGTTCTTCTGTGGAGATATGTTACTGATACATGGTTCTTTGACTTCTGCAATCTGCGCGTCTTGCGCCCCTTTGCATACGCTGTCCTATATGATGTGACACGTAGGACGAGGCATCGAATCATACAAAATAACATCGCAACCGCTCGCCCAGACAAGGTGGATGTATATTCCACTGGCTTCGAGCAGAGACCCGTCCTCTGCGGCACAAGATCACCCTGTTGGTGCGGTCGGGCGAGGGTTAGGCCCCATTGAAGTCTCAGAGGCACCACTTTCGACCCTCGTCCGATATTTCACATCTTCCAGGGAACGGGCACTGTCTCGTCGCCAGTTCTCAGATGATCCTCTTGAAAATGCCAACATCCGCACCGGCGTGATCGTCGGAGTCGTCCTTGGAATTTTCCTTATCGGCATGTGTGTCTTTCTCTGGCTCTACCGCTTCACCATCAGGTTTTCGTACCCGAAAAAGAAGCGCCATAAGCACAGGTCGGGGAGTAGCAAGAGCTCAAAAAGCTCAAAAAGCTCACAGGCTGATAGTGGTGGCGATCCACCACCGGATGATGAGCCGGGAGATGGTTGACGGGTATGCCGTGTCCAGATGGGCGTCTTCCAAGGTGAGCCCTGATACTAGAACTCAGCAAAGGAAGAACTGGCTAATCGATCACTATGCAGTGTCTCTTCATTTCTTCGCTGTAATTTGATAATGTACTACGTTTTTCATAAGGATGTGGTATTGCTGGCGTACAATTTTGGCCCCCCTTCCCCAATCTGCGAGCGACAGCGTTCTTTCCCAAGCACATTATTGACGATGCATTCACAATCTCACTACAGAATAAGTCAAAGTCACAAAATTTTATTTTGCATCTTATCCTAAATACGTATCTGCATTTGGCCTTCCATGTTCATTGATACTGCTGACATCAGAACCGTTGGCTTTGAACACGTTACACTTCCACCCACATTGTTCAATTCCTAACTGCAGGAACTCCAACTTTGACTGCGCCTCCGCCTTCCGTTGTATAGATGGCCCTGCTGCACTGCGGGGTAGCATTGGAAAGGAAGCCTTTGTCGTCCAAACTTCGATTCGAAATGGCCGAGGCCGTCGTCGCTATATGTCATCTGCGGCGCATCCATCTCATTGAACGATCCACTGTCGCGCCAAAAACTGTAATCCGGTTGTGCAACGGGCGTCGGGAATCGCGGAGCCTCGAAGATAAACGGCGAAACGCTCTTCTTCCACTCGCGGTGGCTGCTGGTGGAACTGGGGGAGTGTCGGCGGCCATACTTCTCGCGGCGATACGCTCGGGTCCTCTTTTCCGACTTGTTCCTCCTCTTGCTTTTCTTCTCGCGTCTTCTTTTCTCATCCCTTCGCCGACTCGAAGACGACTGCCGCTGGGTGCTGCTGGCCCGCCACCAGTAGATGTATGAGACGAGGAGAAGTACGACGACGAAGAAGACGACGCCAAGGACAACACCAACAACGGCTGCTTCATCGCCACCGGAGCTTCGAGCATGAAGAGGATGTGTGACTTGGCGGCTTCCGATGTTGAGACTCGAAGTCACTGCGTTGATTCGATTGTGTTGTTTTGCCACATCGGACATGTCCGACCCCGATGAGCAAGGAGTATTCTGTTTGTCGTCTTGGAAGATTGAGGCACCAAGAAGGTCGGACTCGGCATTGCAAGCACCAAGAAGCTCAGTAACAAGATTTTTTCTAGTTGCAGCGTGAAGGGGAGCCATCTTGGTGTGTTTTCGCTAAGAATCTGTCTACATTGGAGAAGACACCGATATTTGGGCAATTGGCAAGTTGGGCTTTATAATAACGACTAGGAGACCCCTCGCCCGGCGGATATGGCTTGTTACTTCAAAGTCAAGCATCCAGCACACATTTCTTGTCGCGTCCCACACTCACTTGCTTGCCGGCTACCAGTTCGCCCGAGTTTGACATACTTTCCACCTTTCCTTTAAGAATTTGCGCGGGGTCTGTCAATGGGGCGAAATGAGAGAACAAAACCTTTGCTATATACGGTCATGATGCACGAAGCCTCATTTCCAAAGGTCTTTCCAGCGGGCTCCCCCAATGACCTGGCGCAAACTTGGCTCTTTCATTTACATACGTCTCACGCTCGCCTGGAACGGCTGCGCCACATCTTCACTCGCCGCAGTAGTGAGGCAGAAGATATAGTAGCTGTACACACACGTGTTTGGCAGGCTCAGCTGTGCAACGTCTCACCGGCTTGCGCTCGCGGATCCGTTCCGGCACCCCGGCGTTGCTACCGGCTTTCCTTGACAAGCTACACACACTCTCTCAAAAAGCACATATACTAGCGGACCGCGCTCCCTAAGAATCCAACGGCCAGCAAGCAAGATTAGGTGTAGTGTCCGGGAAAGAGGAAAAGAGGAAATTTCATCATCGGGGCCGTCGTCTGACCCTCCTCCCCTGCCTGCCCTTCAAACACCCCCTCTGGGCGGCCTCGGCTTTGCGCACCACCCCGAGCGCTTGGTCCAGTCTACTTCGGAATCGTTCTACCTCTGAAGTGAGGCGCACGCCAAAATCGTGGTCATTGCGGTACATTTGGCGCCGCTTTTGCAGATAGTTGAGTGTGCATAACATACTCTCCACCTCATGCAAAAGCTCGAAGAGGTTGACAGACCAGAGCGCGCCGGAACATGACCCTGTTTGGGACGAAGTACTCAACTTCTTCAAAGTAACAGGCGGAACATGAGCTGGGAACTGAGGTACACGGGCAGACTGATTCGCTCGTCTAGCTCGGCGGCCGCGGCCGCGGCGATGACGCTTGCGCTTGCGCTTCGTGGGGGCATTGCCGGCCTGTGATGAGCCTTTCGGGGCGGGAGTTTGCAACTTGTTTGGGCTTGTCATTACTGGATACAATCGACACGGACACTGCTCGTCATCGCCATGCCGCTTAAGCCCGCATAGAACCTTACTCAAGAGCACTCTGCACGTATCCGCGGCCCGAGCAGATGTGCCGTTCTGACAAGTGTTGTCTCTACCTCCTCTCTTCGCCTTGGATCTCCCTTGCAATAGGCACCGTACCTTGTCCATGCTGTTTGATGGAAACAAACCAATTGGGAAGCAACACAGTTTTCTAGAAGTTTTGCTCGGGCATCCTCTAGGTACGGGGTAATTCTCTCGCAGCGGGAAGACTAAATATAGTTAAGGGCGAAGGAGGCGTGTGTAGCTTGTGCGATTCACGGTTGCAGAGCATCTCGCCTCATTATCCCCCAGCTGTGATTCACAGAATGCTTGTTGTTGGCTTCTCTTTCTCTTTTTTTCGTTTATTATGTTTGGGGTCAGAGACAATAGGCCGGAGTACTGGAACGCCGTTTGTATATTAACGCAGACGACGATGGAGGCTGCCCGCTTCCCTCGCCGTTGGCCCATTGGAGCCAAGAGTTTGCCGGTGTTTTCGCCTTCAGAAAACTGATAGTGCCATGTATGCACCGGCTGGATCAAGCAATGTGCAGCGGCTGCCGACGGATTGCTTAAGCAGTACGGGATACTTCAAAGACTGCTTAGCCGTATGATGCTTCTTGCCATTCCGCAGCTGCACTCTCCATAAACTCATGAGTAATGGACCTGGGTCCGCCATTGATGCTTCAAGCCTCCTAACCGCGGCGAAATGCATCCTCCACTCGCAGATCTACCAATGATGAACCAAGCTGGCGCCTGCATGCTTCCCTCCCAAAAACCAACAACGTAAATTCTAATCCGTATGGTCCCAATTTGCGCCAATGCAGTGTCTTTCGTAAGCAGCAAAATATGCGTGAGTATGTATGGTGTCTTCTAGCTCAGCAACTCCTTGATGTCCTCAATCCTCTGTACTTTCTTCTCCTCGTCACTCATCATGCCCAACGACGTTGCACTGACCCAGGACAGTTAGCATCAAATGAATAAAAAAAAGGGTCGCCTTTTCAGAAAAGTACTCACATGAACTTCTTCCGGTCTTGTACCCTCAGCATCCTCTCTTCCACACTATTCTTCACCACGAAGCGCTTGACCAGCACCTCATCCTCCTGTCCCATCCGGTGCACCCGATCGATCGCCTGCGCTTCAACAGCAAAACTCCACCACGGGTCCATCATGTAGACCCGTTTGGCACTCGTCAGGTTGAGGCCAACACCACCAGCGCGTAGACTGATGAGAAGCACCGTGAAGCCCTTGCCGTCGGCAAACTCCTGCAAAACCGCTGCCCGAGCCTTTTGTGCCATCGTGCCATCGAGTCGTAGGAATCTAATATTGGCGCGGGACAGCACCGGCTCTATGAGCGAGAGGAAGGATGTGAACTGCGAGAATATCACAGACTTCATCCCAGGGTGTTCTTTCCGAAGAGCGCGGAGCTCATTCAGTAGGGCGACCACCTTGGCCGAAGAGGTATTGGCACCAAGGCGCTGCAAGCTGATACGGGGCTTTGCGGTGAGAGGGTCCAGATCGTCGTCATGGCGGATAACCTCAAAGAGATCTCTCCTGTTGAGCGCTTCTCTGCAGTTGAAGCATTTCGCGACCACGCCCCGGTCACTCTCATGTTTCATGAAGTCCAGCAAGCACTTTTTGCAAGCGGAATGCCAGCAGCCAGTGACGATCTGTTCATCCATCGGCTCCTCGAAACACAGCGGGCACTCCTTCTCTGACTCATCCCTAATCTCCCCCAAGACATGAGCGCCAAAAGTTTGCTTGTTATCCTTGGACGCCTCGTCCACGGCAGCCGTGAAATGCCCGAGAAGAACGTCCAGATCCATGTCGTCGGCCAGTCCTGAGGCAGCGTCGGCAGCCGCACCGGCCTCCTCTTCGTCGGCGACAATGTCGCGGTTGCGAACAAGCATGGGATGGCAGCATGTCTGCCGCAGTCGTAGAATCTGGGCAAAGATTGTTGTGAAAGCCTTCATGACAGTGCCAGCCTCAATGTTCTTGGAGAATGTCCGCTTGGCCTTGGTGAAAATGTAGTCGTACACCTCCCGCTCCGTTTGCGACAATTCCACATCAACAATGTTGACCTGTTTGGGCGGGAGTGGTACAAGCGGCTGCCCATCGGGCGTTTTCATGTCCTTTGTGCGGCGCATGACCAGCGGTTCGAGCACGGTTTGCACGACATCCAGAGCTCTGACAAAATCACCAGACTCAAATGGCACTGTGATGAAAGTCCTCCAGAAGGAGAAGTTATTCCACGGTTCGACACCCAAGAACCGTACCAGGCTGAATAAATCTTCGAGTCTGTTGACGATGGGCGTTCCAGTCAAGACCCAGCGATGCTCGGCCGAAATTTCATAACATGCTTTGGCCGTTTTCGAGGCTCGGTTCTTGATATGGTGAGCTTCGTCGAGGATGACTCGGAAGAACTTGAGAGAGAAGATGCCATTGTGGGAAGACTTGTCGCCGTTCTTTGCTGCGATACTACTAAATTCGGACAGAATGATGCCGTAACTGGTGATGACCACATCAGGTGCTTGAGAAGCATTGCCGGTTGAACATAGAGCCTGCAGATTGTTGCTCTTCTCGTTGCCGTAGTAAAGCTCAACCTTGAGAGTACCTTCTTTGGAGGCCTTCTCCGCCTCACTTCTCCATTGTGACAGTAGTGACATCGGGGCGATCACCAGCGTCGTGAAAGGGGCATCCAGCACGGTAGATGAATTTGAGAGCCTTGGCAGATGATTCACATTTGACATGCCACCATCCAAGGCTCGGGGTTGGCGGGGAATCTTTGATCGATGGGAGTGAACCAAGCTGAGCATCTGAATAGTCTTGCCCAGACCCATCTCATCTGCGAGGATACCTCCTAAGCAATGCTGCTCTTGTTCTGGGAAGTCTAGGGAGATGTCGCCTGAATAAGGGTTGAGATAGAACTTATCTTGACCATCCACAAGTGGCAGCTCCTTGTCATCGACATCTTTTGTTGGCCAAGCGTACTCTTCCCACAATGGATTCATTGACGGTCCGCGATCGCTCTTCTCGTCCTTCTCTTTGGCAATCATCCAGTGAAGGGCTTGTTTCTGATAAGGCCTTAGACTCATGGCGAAAGTATCTGCTGGGTCGGCCTCTGGTGTGTCGAAATCGAAAGACTGTGCTTTGCGGTACAGCGCGTCGAGCTGGTCTTGCTCTAGCTCCTCGCCCTCCTCGGCCTCATCTGAGGCTGGCGAAGAATCTTTACCATTTGCTTCTTGCTTCTTGGCTTCCTTCTGCTTCTGCTCGTCCATCTCGGCAGCCTTCAGCAAACCTTTCCTCCCCTCACTCGCCTGTGAGTTTGCTTCCGTAGGCTGCAGGTTAATCTCCTGAAGCAAACGTACGAGTGCCGTCTGGCGTAGACGAAGCTCTTTCTCATCATTTGTCTCGGCTTGTTCATATGGGTTGACGGATCGATCGTCGGCCAAGCGGAAGCCACGTCGATCAAACGCAGTGCTAAGCAACGAGCATCTCAGCTGCAAGAATACCGTATCGTTGGTGCGCAGTCGCTCGGGGGCATAGACGCAGGTGCCTTCGAATGCACAGACTCCTTGGTCCATCAGAGTCGATACCCAGTTTGCGGTTTCCTTGGCCAGGCGTCCGAGTTCCATACCGCTTTGATTTGTGAATCGTACGAGAACGTCCACTCGACGAGCTGCAGCCGTATTTCCGGGCTTTCCTTTTCCTTTTGGCTGCGGCGGCTGTATCTTTTGTCGCTCGATCTTGACAGAGTCGCCATGCTTGAGGATGTTCGTGCCGCTTCTCATAGCCCAGCCTTCCACACCGAAGGCACCCACATATCGCATCTTGGGCATGGTTTTGCGGACGACTGGAGGAAGTTCTAGTTCGGTCTTCGCATTGCGTTCCGGAAGACTTGAGCTCGATCCTGGCTGCCTGGCGAAGACCCCTAACGTCGGCGCTTTCTTCAGGTTCTTGTAGGTTCCATCAAAGTACATATTTACCGCACGCTCGAGATTATCGCCGCAGTTGTGTCGAATAATATCCATCACTTCTGAATTGACCTTATCGCCAACGAAGCTCTCGAACGTTTCTTGGTCGAATGAGACGGTCGATGATTCATGCTGGACTTGGGGAGTCTGGGGCGTCTGCCGAGGCGATGAGGCGCGATCTGATTGGCCATTATTAGAGGTCTCTGAGAGTGCTGGCCGCACACTGCGATCCGTCTCGACTTCATTCTCCTCCTTGAAGAATCGCTTCTTCTGGGGCGCCGGGCTCTCGTCTTTGGGGCTAAAAGCTATGGCATCGGACGACGCTTCATCCGGGTCCCGGAAGAACCTCCGCTTCTTTGCGGGAGGTTCTTGTGAGGATCCAAAATTCATGATCGGGTGGCCGCATTGGAATCGTAAATACAGCCTATTCGTGAATAGTCGGTCGAGCACTTAGGTACTCGAAGCCCTTTTTCTTTGGCTTGAGGGTGGGGGGAGACGCGACTGGGTTTGACCCGCGACGGAGCGCGTAGAGTGGGCACGTGACCGCGTTTCTTTACCGGAGGTTGCCTTAGCAAGGGTCCACCGGGCAGTCAAAACGTCATGTTAGGGTCAGCAATTTTATACGGAAGCTTAGTCGCGGTTCGCTGCTTTGACGACCATGGCAATGCGTCGCCCATAACTCGACTTTGTAACAAGTCGAATTTATGCAAGCATTCAAATTGTCTATGAATCGCCCTCGGATTCTGGGCAATGGCCTAAAGAGGCTTGCCCACACCTCTCGAAGCTGTCGCAGTTACGTGACGGACTCCGACATAGCTTCTGCGAGGAATTACTGTTTAAAACAGCTACAGTAAGTTCTAGCAATCCAGGACTAGGAATAAGCAGTGTTTCCTAACTTATACTAGGAAGAGCGACTATGATTCATATCTAATTCATCGATTCGTCCCGCCTCCTGTGCAAGATGCACACGCCGCGCTCCGCGCCCTGAACCTGGAGCTCGTGCGCCTACCCGAGCTGGTCTCCAACCCGACAATTGGACTCATGCGCATGAAATTCTGGCAAGAGTCACTCGACAAGACTTTCGATGGCGCTCCGCCTCGAGAACCAGTCTGTCTTTTACTACACAAGGCCCTCCGCGACCTGGAGGAACGGGCAGGCAGCTCGACAAAGAAGTCGATCAGGTTCTGGGTCTCGAGACTGGTACGGACGCGGGAGAAGCACATGGACAATCGCCCCTTTGCTAGCCTTGCCAGCTTGGAGGACTATGCTGAAAACACCTACTCGACGTTGATGTACTCTACATTGGCAGCGATGCCTCTACGTTCGATGCATGTTGACCACCTTGCTAGCCATATAGGCAAGGCTTGCGGCATCGTCGCTGTGCTCCGAGGCATTCCAGTACTAGCTGCGCCTCCTCAGCCAGTCCAAACACCTACCGGTCTAGAGGCTCCCCAGACGCATAAGCAGTCTCTACTACTCCCCCTCGACATCATGGCTGAAGCGGGAGTCAAGGAAGAGGAGGTCTTCCGCCAAGGGCCCAGCGCAGCGGGATTACAGGATGCAGTTTTCAAGGTGGCAACACGGGCCAATGACCACCTGATCACAGCACGCGAGATGCTGAAGAAGCTCAAGGCCGGCGAGGACCCAGGCCACGAGTTCGAGCATCACGGCGAAGAGGAGCATTTCTACGAAGAGAGCAGCGATACGACTCGTGAACTGAGAGCGGGATTTGGAGTATTGTTGGAATCCGCGCCTGCAAGTCAATTCTTGGAGAATCTCGAAAAGGCTGATTTCAACCCATTTGCCGTCAAGCCCGGGGGTTGGCGGCTCCCTTGGAGGATCTGGCAGAGTCTGTCCAAGGAGAGGATATGATATAGATATCAATAGTGAAATGTACTACCAAATGTAAATTGTAAAATAGCCGGAATCAAAAGCTCTTCTGAACATCAATCATCAATCTTTTCGCACTCTCGGTTCACTGATGATGTTTCATCTTGATGGCTGTTGGAGAGTATTGAGGCCGACTTATCAGGTGGGCGGTAGAACTTCGGGGCGTCGGACCATTGTCCCAAATTTCGAGATCCGGCATCCATCTCTCGACGCTCTCTTTCGCGACCCATAGACTACGACGCAGCACCTATGCCGGCGTCGAAATGTTGTACGAACTAATCGCAATTGTACGAAGACCTCCCCAAGTGAATCGTCATCTCTCCAGCCAACTGACAGTCCTCTTCATAGGTCCGCCCAGGCAATCTCAGCGAAGTGAAAGAGTACGCCAAGCTCCTCCCCCAATGTTCACCTACCGCGAAAAAAAAAAACCGACATTCACGGTACTAACAAAAGCGCTTTCTGTAGGATCGCAAACACCGTCGGATCTCTCGTTCTTCGAAATGGCGGCGTAGTGCGCGGCCTCAGCAACTGGGGCGTCTTCTCCCTACCGAAGCCCCTGTCCGTTCACCAGATGAAGCACACCCACGGTCACTACTTTGTGATGCGATACGATGCCAGCACCCGTGTCCACAACGATCTCCGCACAACACTGCGTCTCGAACCACGCATGATCCGCTCCGCGCACGTCAAATTGGGTGATGGAAAGTTGGAGAGCTTGTCGACCTTTGGAGCGCCGAAATGGAGGCCCTCACCGGGCGAGGCCTAAAGCACAATTCGGATGTAATCTGTCTATAACCAGGGACGAAAAGAGTGTAGGATACAACTAGGAGGAAGAAACCTACGGGATATCTTGTATTATATGCCAGCATGGCCTGGGAAACAGCATCCGGTGATGCTCTGTACAATTGCAGCTCCCTGCGAGAACTGCCCTACGACCACAATTCAAAATAGAAACATACTGCCACGCTTCTTGCACTGACGCGCACATCGCCTTGATGGAGGGACCTGGTTTGCTTGATCTTTTGCTCGTTAGATGCCGACGACAAGGGCCGCTATGTCATGCTTGTCCGTCAATTCCCTTGACCCTCGCAAAGTCTATACTTGATACTGCTGCCGTAGATCGTCTATGTGCCCGCTGAGGTCCACCAACAGCCAAAAACTTAGTTGTCTCCGTCAACCTCCATCGACTCCGACTTGGCGATCCCATTCTTCTTGCACCAATCAACAAAGTCGTCTATAACGCTAGGCCACGCGCCGTCCTCGCTCCAAAAGGACAAGCTCTCGTCCTCGACACTCTTAAGGGCGAACTCGAGAGCCATGTTCCACATGTCCTTGTTGACGGATCGCGTCCATTTTTCACTGAGAAATGTCTTCCAGTGCTCCAACCAATCGTGATTCTCGCTCTTCCATTCCCAGCCTGGGTTGGCGAATAGCATACTCCAGTACACAGTGGCATTCTCGAGGCTCAGAGCTTTCTGGTCTCTCTCTCGGCCGGCAACAAAGGCGTACTTGTAGATCCTCTTGAAATACGCTGTGTCCACCGACATCTGCGCGACTAATGATCGCATGTGACTTGCTTGTGACTTGGTTGTAGCCTCACAACTGCGTTCGAACCATTAGCGGGAGTCATTGGAATGGGTCCGTCTCGCATGTACTCACTGAGAGTCCTTCCATCCTTTCACAAAGCCTTGGCGCGTGATCTCCCCCACGCTTGGGGCTTGTAATAACTCGATGGCGGCGAAGAGTTCTGCGTTTTCTAGGCTGACGTTGATGTTTTCACTAAAGTATTTCATGGTCGAATCCAGTTCCAGCTTGTCCTGCTCGTCGTTCTCTTCATCTGCGTAGGCCTTTAGTACGGGACACTCAATGTTCTGAGATCGGCCACTGGTTACCTCGCAGAGAGTCAAAGAGGGCCTCCAGATTTGACTCCAACGGACTCTTCCGCCGCTCAACGCCGGTAGTAGAGTAGTATCTTGAACAAATCTCAGCAAATGGCGCAACGTCGGTAGACAAAACATCACAAATAGTGGACAACATGCTTTCCGCCGGACGAGTTGCCAGACGTACGACAGAGACTTGTAAGACATCTAAGCCCGCCAACAGGGGTTTGTGCTATGTTCGCGTGTTGTCGTAAAGGAGCAAGCCGTTCCTCAACGGCTCCTCAGCAACATATTTCAATGTTGCGGATCAAGCACACATCCCAAAGGCCTGATATAAGGTGTTGCACGAAAGCGTTGACTTACGAATCGACAGCATCGTTGACCCTGTATCCAACTGATTTCAGATACTAAACCAACTTAAAGTCAGTCAAAATCCTAGTGAGATTGGAACTTCTTTCTACTGTGAGCCAGCAATACCCTTCATTGCCTCAACACCGCGGACAAGTGAGGCTCGTCGCTTAGCCACGGCGATGGTACTGGCGATGGCGGGGGCGGGGCAGACATGGAGAGCTCCCCAAGAGAAAAAGACAAGGCCTCACGTCGCACATACCTTGTTCGCAGTTCTTTCCGAAGCTCCGGTAGCCTCCACGAAGTCGGCAATCAGGCCCTTGAGCTGGCTGGAAGCCGGGGCCATGGTCGGATCGGGGCAGAGAGGAGGTCGCGCGAGATGAAAGTACGGAATTGCTTAACTTGAGAGCACGATCGGTTAGAGGTAGGTTGTTTGGGCGCAGCGCCTGTGGTTCGGCTGGAGTACAGTGCTCGAGACGGAAAGTTTGGTGACAATTCACAGTGCCCGCTTGTTCAGATAAGGCGTGACGGCGGAAAGCAGTTGAATTCAAAGTCACTAAGCGGGGGGAAAGAGGGCACCTGGAGGCTAAACTACACAGTGCGACGCTGTTGGCAGCGCTGAGATGACGTTATGCTGCCTGTAACAGACCCTGCACCTGCGCCAAGCGATGCACTGCGTCTGCACTACAAACGCGGTGCACCGATTCCGCGACGCGTCCGTTTAAACAACCACCCATGATTGACAGCCTATATGTATTCCCAGACTTACAGGCAAGTCCGATTCTCTTAATCCCGACAACCAAGTCACCATTTACAACGCACCATCTTCACGATTTGACGACCTTTTTTTGCGTGCCATGGAGTCATGACCTCTCCACAGCCCTCCGACGAAGAAAGCTTCGCAATAGATCCTGCAGAGCCTTTCAAGGGCATCGTGGTATGCTGCACCAGCATCCCACCGGAACATCGAGTACGTCTATCCTCTCATGTCGAACCCCGCCTGACAGGAAACAAACAAAGTACTACCAGCTGACATCTTTTATTTTGTATCCAGACCGAGATCGCCCAGAAAGTCGTCGATCTAGGCGGTATACACAAGTACGACCTTACTCCCGACGTTACCCATCTCATTGTCGGCGACTATGACACCCCCAAGTACCGCCATGTCGCTCGCGAGCGGCAGGATATCCGCGCCATGGACGCCGCCTGGGTAGACACTGTTTCTGATCTTTGGAAGGACGACGACCCTATCGATTTCATCAAGCTGGAAAAGGAGCACCAACTACTGGCTTTCGAGGCGAGGGGCTCGTTGCCGTACTCCGGCGCGCGTGAGCCCCCAGGCAGGCAACCACTGCTCATTTGCCTTACGGGTTTCGGGCACCAACGGGACGAGATCGCCGAGAAGATTGCGGCCCACGGCGGAAAGCACACGGACGACCTGACGCGCCGGTGCACCCATTTGGTTGTGAGCAGACCCGAAGGCAAGAAGTTCACGGCCGCAAAGTCTTGGAACGTACGGACCGTGACGCTGGACTGGCTGAATCAGAGTGCAGAGAGGGGCATGATTCTCGAAGAAGACAAGTTCGATCCGCTATTATCTGCAGAGGAGCAAGGTGTAGGTGCCTGGATCAAGAAGGACCCACGGAGACAATCGTTAGGCAAAAGATCGAGGTCCGCAGTAACAGCTGGGGGAGAAGAGGGCACACGAAAGCTGCGCAAGACAGCCAGCATGAAGCTCAGCTCGCAAAGAAACAACCTCTGGGGTGACATTCTGGGCAGATCAGACTCCCGAGAATATTCCTTTGCCCAAGAGCACGAGACGGAGGCTCCCGTCAAGCAGGAAAAGCAAACGGAACCTGTACGAGCAGTCCCTGCGGCGCCAGCTGCCGCCCCGTCTGGGATCTTCTCAAATTGCATCTTCTACATCTACGGCTTCAACGAAAAACGGACCAGCGTTCTTACACAGACCATCAAAAGCCTCGATGGGCTGATAGCGTCAACGCTCTTCGAAGCAGCAAACAGCAACGCAAATCACAGCTTTCTCATTGTTCCGCAGAACTCTCAGCCAGACGAGCATCCGCAGTTACCGAGCGACGGCCTCCACGTGATAACCGAGTTTTACGTGGAAAAGTGTCTTCACAACCGCACCTTCTTCGACCCCGCCGACGGCGACGCGCTCGGCCGGCCTTTCCCCCTGTTCCCGATTCCCGGCTTCAGCAACTTGACGGTTTGCACGGCCGCTTTCACCGGTATCGAGCTGAGCCAGGTATCAAGGAGCGTGACTCAGCTCGGTGCTCGCTACGATGAGGAATTCCGCCAGACGACGAGCGTGCTGGTGTGCAAGTCGCTCGAATCCATGCGCAAGGAGAAGCTGCGTGCTGCATTGAAATGGGGCGTCCCCGTCGTGACGGCGGATTGGCTGTGGGAGTGCATCTCCACCGGATATAACGTTCCGCTCGACGACTTCATCTACCCCGAAGTCAAGGGCCGTCTGCGAAAGAAGAGTGAATCATCTCTGGGGGATGCCCCAGCGCCAAAGCCTGTATCACGCATGACTGAGAGATCGCACTCGGAAGCTTTGGTCAACACAGCAAAGCCCCCCGTGGCTGGTATGGACCCCACGGCCTTCGACCACGACTCGCCCAGAAAACAATCCGCGAGACCCAGGTCAAAGAACAAGAAGCTACCAATGCCCCAAGACGAGTCCGCCATCTCCGCCGAGTTCACCACCGCCCGCACTCAGCCAGCCCCTCCCACTGTCGACCCTCCCCTGACCGAGCTCTCCTCCGCCTCACTCAACCAGTCCCCTTCGCCCCCTAAGTCTGCCGCACCGTCAAAACAACAACCAGCTACTCGCACAAAATCAGATCCGACTCCCGATAAGCCTGCTTCCAAGGAGGACACGAACGAACAGGCTTCCGCTGATGATGAAGCCGAGGTGGCGGCGGCGGCGGCAGCTGCAAAACGTCGCGCTGCGGCCAAGGATGCCGAACGCCAGGCTCTCACATCCAAACTAACCACGCTCCTCGACTCCACAGCTGCCTCTGCCGGTGCCGACGATACCCCAAACACCAACAACAACAATGACGGCGACAGCAACCCAGCTTCCCACCCTGCACCCCGTCCTCGCAAACGTCAGATCCTAGGTCGCGCCATTAGTAACGTGTCAGCAGGTAGTTCAGCTGCTTCCGCCCCTGCCGCTTCTGTAGCAGTAGCAGCTGCAACTATGGGTCTGGACCACGGGCACGAAGACGCGGGCGAAGAAGGGACACCGCCGCCGCCGCAGATGACCCAGATCGGGTACCTTGATCCTGAGGCCCAGGACCACAAAGCAGCGTTGATGGACAGGATGATGGGCGGCAGTGGAGATTTGGGCAAGACGACCAAGGCCGCGGCCAACAAGGCCAGCGTCGTTTCCGGGCGGTCGTTGAGACGGAGATGAGTTAGACGAGCATGTTGGAAATGTATGCATGAAGGAGAGGCACGGGTGTGAAACGATTTAGCATTTCGGGAGTTGGCAGGTATCGTTTTTGGCCTCACAGCATGAATTCAGGACACATGTAACGCATTAGATGGATGAAATGAAAAAGAATACACGCAGATCACGCAAACTTATGAGATGGACATGATCCACGGCAACAGAAGTGTTGAACACTGGCTTAGAATTTTGTTCCCAAATCTACTTTCCCTCCCATTCTATCTCGCCGCTCAACCCATCGGAACTCTTCGTCCGCAAAGGTCGTCCACATGACGAGGAACCGGGCCAGTCTAGAGTGAAACCCGATATAAGAAAGAACCAACAAAACAACAATCCGACAATACAATCAAGGTTGAAACGCCATCCTTTGCGCCCGCAAAAGTTATCTCATCATTCAGGCCCTTTGCTTGCCTGCTGGGTATCGAGTTTATGTAAAAAAAAAAATGAGAAAATGTGGGAAATTTAACACATCGAAGTTGACCCCTTGGAAATGGGTCGAATTGGTGGAGGTTATGGTCTTTTTTCCCGCAGGTAATCGAGGCCGCCGATCGCAGAACTGCTTGTCGCCCCTTTTTTCAGAGTCCAGAATGGTAGTTTGACGAATGCGCGATAAATCCAGCAGTGACTCAAGTCTTCACCACGGCTGGTTGGACACTAATCGGCCTGTCCTGAATGGTGTGCTCTGACCATTGTGGTTTCACGGTCTGAAAATCTTCCCACTGATCCAAAGATCCTGCGGATAGCTCCACCAGCGGCACCTTCATAGACTCACAAAAAGCCACGAAGCGCCTCAGTGTTCTGGCGCGCTTGAACTCAACCATCAGGTCGCCCTGTGAACGCTGGACACCGACGGAAGCGGATGTATCCTTCTCGGCCGGCAAGTTGACATACGCACGCTTAGTATATGCATCGTTTTGTATCTCAGCAACCTTGTTGAGACTAATGCTGAAGTCGGGAGATTCCTTGAGCGTTCCCCATTCGAGTGGTTTGGTATGCTTCAGTACTCGATGCTCCAATTTGCGCGCTTCGGGATCCCAGCTCCAAAGTTGCATATCTTTGGTCGAGCTGGCGTGGAGCCGAGATTGAACTTGCAGTAAGCGGAAGTCTTCTCTCGTGAGAGGCTCCTCCATCACTGAATCTTTGTCAGAGAATCCTTCATCGGCAACACTGTTGCTTGGGGGCGAGGGAGTATTCTTCGGTCGCTTTGCCAGTTGAGACCTAGCGGCCAAGAATGGGCCTTCGTCGTGGATGATCATCTGGTTTCCTAGTGGCGAGTCGAAATAGGAATTCTCTCGTGACGAGCTCATGTACGAAGCCTCGCTCTTGCGCTTCTTGGAAGCCATGGGTGATCCACCGTTCGTGCTGCCCATGCTTTGTCTACCACCCGGACCCTTTGTTTGACCGGAGGGGCGTCCGATGTTCTTATAGCCATGTTTGTGGCGCAGGGCGGACAGCTTGGGATCGTGATAAAAGTCATGCACCGTCTTGGGCAGGTTGAAATTCCGCTCTCCTCCGGAATCTTTTTCCACCATAAGTTCATGCAGACGCTGTCTTAGCCAGTCGACGGGCGTGACGTCGAGGTGGAATTTGCTAAGCTCGGAAAGTGTCTCGCACAGCCGGAAGAGTGTATCGTAGGAGGTGATTCCGCCTTTTGAGGAGTGCATAAACCTCTTCCCAAGCAACTGGTAGGGGCTGATCTGTTTCTCATCGTCTAGGAACTCGATTATCTTGGTACCTCTGTTCACCTGTCGGCCAATTTGGTATTTCGAAGATCCAGTCTTCTCATTTCGAGCCTCGGCGTCAATGGCAGCCTGGTGTTTTTGCTGCCATTTCTCGCGCGCGTCCATAATCTCAGCTCGTACATCCTTCCAGTCAGGCTCCCAGTACGGGTGGCCTGGGTGAATCTTGCCCACCGGAACTCCAACCATGCACTGTGGGTAGGTATATGTATTGCCATCATGCCGCAGGATGAGGTTGTCCCTGTTGATCTCGGTAAGGGGGGTGTCGGACTTGAGCTCCATAGGCTGAGGAGAGTGCTCTACCGATCGAATGGGCGGGGTGTGAATTTCTCGCATCGGGGGTGTGGTTCGCTGGTTAGAAGGTGGAAAGCCCCGGTGATTAGCAGCTGTGAAATTTCCGGGGGCGGGAGGATAGTCTCTCGATTGCTCCCGCAGCATGCCCACCGGCGGCGGTAGGACAGGGCCAGGGTGATCTCTTCCGCGAGCTGCGAACAGAGGGGTGTTACTGGGCGAGCCGCTATTGTTGAGGATGCTCCTGTCGACGGATGGCAACGGGTGCCTCCTCATGTGGTCGGCTATCGGCTCGTGACTCCTGATGGGATCGGGATAGGCGGGTCGATAAAGAGCAGGAGGCGCAGGCTGGGGATAGTGAGAGACATGCGCGGTCTGGGCAGCACGAGCAGCCTGGGCAGCCTGCTCAGCTTGGTCCGCAGCCACGGCATTCCTTGCCGAAACACATCTCTCCCGGAGTTCCCTTTCTCGACGTTCCTCCTGCCGCTGGTATTCGTGGTGCGCAAGCTGCCTGTTCGCCTCATCTCTTGCCCAGCGTTCCCTATCATAACGTTCTGCTTCGCGGTGGCCATTCTCTTCCCTTGATATTGCCAAACGCCCGTTTTCTGATTGTTGACGAGCGTACCTCTCCGCTGCCTCGATGCTGATGGTTTCGCCAGAGGCGCCGTGGCAACCCTGTCGGTTCCACTCACAGTTGCCGCACTTTTGCAGCAGATCGCCGCCTACTATGATGCATTTCTCAAATGCGCCCTGATTCTTGTCACAGGAGTGACAACGTTTAGATTGAACCTCGCCAATAGCCTGGATCATACAAGACAGCCACTTGACACCCTTGGCTTCGGATCGTTCATAGACACTGTTCAGATGCTCCTCGTTGAACCGCCGACCGCGACGGATTTTGACGGGGCGCTGGATAGGCAGCTTCAGGATGGCCTCCACCCACTGATTCCACGGCTCGATGCGCTGAAGTGGTCCGATAACGTTGTCGTCAGCATCGACCACGTCCACCAGCTTGTCGGTGCCTCTAGGCTGATGCTGAACTGGCGCTTGTGTACTCAGAGGGCTGCGGTTCGCCGGGCTTACGCTCGCCGTAGGCAGTCTCAAAGGGCCGTGTCCATTCATGGCAAGCTCCGAATCCGAAAGGGGGCGCTCTCCTCGTTTCTTGCGGAAGAAGTTGGTCATCACGTTGGACTGATGTTGCCATTTGTCAGTCTGTTCGCCCAGCTGAGCACGGTATTCCTCGTCCAGGGTCGTCAGCTCGGTTGACCTAGCATCATACCGGGCGCTCAGGAGCCGTAATTCTTCTTCGACCTTGGCCAGCTCTCTGGCCAGCCTCGCCTGTGTGTCGCTCAACGCATTGCGTTGGCCGGTAAGATTGCTGAGGTCCACGCGCAGGTCGGTGCTAGTAGCCCGAAACCTCGTCTCATGGGTTGCTCGCCATGATCGCTGGTCCTGCCAGAACTGACTCCAGAACTTCTGTTCTGTCTCTGTCCATACGGCTTGGTGTTCTTCTGGAGGGAGCGAATCCCATAGACCCTCCTCCTCCATTATTGCAGTAATTGTCCTAATTTTGGCGGTTCCTTTGGTGCCTGACGAACGTGAGTATAGGCACTGTCAGGTGGGGTGAGAGTGAGGAAGATGGCGAGAAGGTGAGGAGGTTGAGAGCTGCGGGCGATGGGTGGCTAAATTACCTTCGGAAGTTGGATAGCTGAGTCCGAATCTCGCTAAAAAAGATGGGTAAGGACAGGAGATGAAACTTTGTTGGTAGTGGCCGCTCACTGATTGAGTTCCGCGGAATGCGATGTGGGTGTACTCTATCGAGGGCTGGGCCAATGTCGGTCGATCATAAGGAATAGTCTTTGTCCGAGTGGTGAAGCACAGACTATCATAAGCCGATGATGTCCAAGCGTTTTTGTTCTTTGTTGCCAAATATAGGATATGTCGGTGGCGCCGTTACCCCAAAGCAGCCCAATCTGGTAAAAATCCAGACAGGAAAGATGAGCCGTATTTCTATTGCAGGGACTGCGTCCAAGCCAATGCCCAGAAGCCCCAAAAGCTGTCGGAAAGTCGGTTGCCAGAGTTTTGAGACCGGAACTCATGCCAAAAGAGCACTACAAATGCGCTGCAAGGCACTGTGCCGCGCGACCGCTACCACGACCCCAGAAGCAAGGGTCAGGGAGTGACAAGCCTCCTAGTGCTGGGACCGGCGTGATCCTCCAGACGGGGTAAAGAGGCGTCAGAGGAAGGCAAAAGGATGTAAAGAAACAAAATGGATTGCTGCCAATGATGCTGCGAACGAAGAGTCGCGCGTCCGTCAAGAAAGATTGAATTTAGTTGACGTGGTTTTTTTTTTTTTTCGGGGGCGGAAACTGGAAGAGGGCAGACGGGAACAGTCAGGTCCCCGAACTGATGTTGGTGAATGTGGTTTTAAGAAGGAGCGCACACGCAGCTGTCAAGTGTGGGCAAGTGCAAGAAGGGCTTTAGCCAATTCAAGCGAAAGGCCGAGACCAGTAATCGCGTGCAAATTGGGAAAGAGCCGCTGAGGAAGACTAGAAAACCCAGACGGAAAAGGAATGGAGGAAGGAACGAGCCAGGAGGGAAAGTGCGAGGTGTTGTACCTAAGGTTGATACTAATGGCTCCAGTACTACTAGTACTACTAGTACTACTAGTATTGGTAGTAGTGGTAGGTAGAAACGGCACGCGATGCGTTGATGAGAAGCGAATGAAAGCCAAGTCCAAGAGTACGAGGGTAGGGCAATTAGCCTCAGCACAAGGACAGGCAATTAGGATAAGGTAGGGCAGGGCGAGGGGTGGTGTACTCCGTAAGGACATCGAATGACCACGCATAAAGTGTGTACAAGTATCAGTGGTGAGGTAAAGTACGAATTAAAACTCCGTAGATAGTACCACTGTTAGAACTAGTAGCAGTACGGGTAGTACTAAGAGGAGGTAGAAATAGTACTACTAGTCTAGTAGTAGAAGTAAGGTAGGACTAGTAGTACTTAGGAGTAGCAGTGGTTGGCGTAGTACATATACTAGTCTAGTCTAGTAGTACTCCGTAGGGCCAGGTGTGTGGTTGATGGTTATTAATGCTACTATAGGAATAGTCCTCGTAAGATCCTACCGCGTTCACCTTAGTCAAGCCCATGTCTGCTCATGCGAGTCCGGGGGGACCAATGATGTTAGTATTCTACTATATGTACGTATCTCACTGCCCAATGATTGTAATGAACGGTATTGGTAAGGCGCAGTACGGAGCAAGGTAGGGTCATCAGGCTTAGGTACTCCGTACTGCCTCAAGTCGTACTATTCATACAAGTTGTGGTGGTGGTATTGTAGTAGTACCTTAGTAGTACAATATAGTAGTCGAGCCTATTCATTTTCCACAAGGGGGAGTGTCGGATAGCGAGCCGGAACTCACCGCAACGGGCGCAGCTTGGATTCTTTCACTATCCGTAAATGAACACGTCTCGGAGAGGCAACGTATGCATGTTTACTCCGGTGGCACTCGGTAATCGACCAGTAATGGTAGCTGCTACAGCCTATAGTACTTGGTCCTCTACATTCGTACAAGGAGTTGAGGCCCCGAAGGCTTCGCTATTAGAGACCGACTACCAAGCCAGGGGACGGTGGGTAACACCAACATATAGATTACATGGCAGTATGGTGTTGGCTGTTGGTTGTACGGATAGTAAGGTAGCATCAGCACTACCACTGCTGCTAGTAGAGTAGTAGCTAGCAGTAGCCAAAGGGTGGCGCAATTTAGGTCTCTCACTTGAGTCATTCATTAGCCCTTCTCACATCAAGGGAGGCATGCGTAGTGGGCATGAGTCGTGCATCTCCGCAACACACAACAAACATGAAGCCCCAAATGATTACTACGGAGATATGTACTCCCACCCAAGGTACGGATACAAGGGGTACACAAGCGTGGGGAGACCTCAGCCTGCCCTGCCCTGCCCTGCCTTGCCTTGCCCTGCCTTGCCTTGCCCATATTCATTTAGTTGTAATTGCCCACCTGCGGAGTCTACCCGACATCGCGGCTGATGCTGGTCCTATCGGATAATGAGTGTTATGGTAACTAAGAAGAAGTGGACCCACTTCAGCCCATTTGATTGCCATTAAGCAGAAGAAGAAAAAGACAAGGGGAAAAAAAAAAAAAAAAAATAAAAAAAAAATAAAAAGAGAAAGAAAGAACTTTCGATGGGCTGCGGCGCAGAGTGGGCAGATCTGATCGCCAGTATGCATAACCGTTCTAGTCCCCACCCGTCAGGGAATCCCACTGCATGTCCGACCAAGCGGAAACCAAGCACTGAGCATCACGATCTGCCAGTGGGCGTGGGAAAAGGCTCTATGCGTATTATGGTACAAGTACTCTCACTTGCGAAATCATCCGTATCTGCAGGTTACTCCGTATTCCCATAAAACTTCCAATTACTCTCACTCTGAATGATGATCCAGCAGATATCGCCTGAAACTCTACTGTACTGTTAGGTAATTATTAGTGATTGCCCTGGTCAGTCTCCCCAGCGCGCAAGGGCCAGAGGGTCGCTGGTGCCGGGTATGCCAGTGGCTATTAATATCTGCATCTGTATATCTGTACTCCGACTCCGTACACGCTACCGCTACCTAGTACTAATTTGTAGGCCTAGTAATTATTAGTAGTACTAGTAATAGTAGTCGTGGTTGGTGGTGGGAAATGCCATTGATTACCGTGCTTCCCCGAAACCACACCCATGGCAGAGGGAGAAGGGACATGTGCTCCACTACCGCAGTAGTGCGATTGGTAGGTAGTAATTACTCTTACTTACGGAGTACGGAGGTAATAGTCAAAGGCCCTGGCCCCATTTAGTCCGAGCCGAGCCCACTTTGACTTTTTAGCTCGTCAAGGATGCGACGCATGGGCTCCACTAGCCGCGGATCAAGATACTTCCAAGTCGAATAATGCCCATACTTGTAGTAGCGCACCTCGCTAGTACGGAGAATAGTGCGGCACTGAGAGAGAGCGAGCGACCCAGGGCTGCCTTGCGGGTGTACACACGTATTACTCATTGTCTAGTCCGAGGTTGGCAATTAGTATCGACGTCTTCCATCATAGGGCGGGCCCTCTGCAGCGGCAGGACGGCAGGACGGCAGGTGGCCTCGTACACATGTCGCTATAGAAAAGGGGGTGATTTCTTGGTTTTTGGGAGGGATCAATCATCTTTGTCGTGGCTTTGACTTCCAAATATGTACGGAGGGAGTATACAGGTGCAACTGGCAATTAGTACAAGTAGATACTTTTTGGTTGGCTTTGGTTGGCTCTGCCAGGTCGCGCTAGTCCTTCCAGTTGTAATGCCAATTACAAGCACGTATATGGTAGCCTATCGCGCTTAGCCAGTGATTCAAAGAGGCACAGGGCACAGGCCAGCTTATGGCGTAGTCATGATCGCGAATGGACCAATGGATGTGAATCACGGATTCACAGCAATATCAAACTATGTTACTTGCTATTTAGCTCGAAACATGATTGAGCCTGAAGAGTGAAAGTCAGTACTCCGTAGTGAGGACTGACGAGTGAGGAGTCAAGGGTCAAGTCTCATCTTGTCTCCATCTTTCGACTGGCCGGGCCATCACCATCCGCATTACAGAAAACATGAATTTGGAAAAGCGCATAGGTAAGCTATGAGGCTGCTCAAATTTACTTATTTACCCTTGTAAATTGTAATATCCTTCTCCGCACGCAGTGTCCGCGCAGTACAAGTACAGGCAGCACGGAAGACCATGCCACAATTACTGAGTACAGAACGGAGTGTGTATACGTTCTGGGAATGCCGTCGTCTCCAAAGAGTAAAGAGTACTACCGTTTTGCATTGCCTGGCCGCCCTACTACATATTATACAAACCTGCGCCGCAGCCTTCCCCCCTCCCACACTGTCTATCCCAAATCCATAACCATGGAGCAGACAAGGAACAGGGTATAGCGGCGAAAACCACGGGGGAAAAAAAAAACTTACAGAGCACCTACGGAGTACACATTTTGCATGCAATTGTGTGCTCTGTTACATACACAACACAACGTTGCTTGGCTTGGAAGGATAGGCGAACAAAGATCGGCCCGGCGTAATAAAGTACCAACGTAGCCGACCCTAGTACCCATACCTCTCCCCACCCCCTTCTTCTACTCTCCCCCAACCATTGCTACCGCAATTGTCATCGCGATACTGGGCGGCCCGTCCTGAAGGAGTAGGTCACGGGCGGACAACATACTACTAAGGTGTAGGAAGGGAACCTTGCCATGCGAATGCGAAAGCGAAACTGTTTCGTGCCCTACACATTGCCCGAATTGGTTGTAATACTGTCATCATGAACATGTGAATGCGTAGAGAAACAGCTTTGGCTTACAAGCCGCCCTCCATCTAGCACAACGATTTCACCGCCCCCGCGCGCGAATTCGATACCTTCTACAGAACAGTCTCGTAAGCATGTACGAGTAAGTGTCGTGTGTCGTATATGACTAGCACTTAGCATTACAAGAATCACTGAATTTATCACCGATATTTTTGTATCTCCGCAAAATGTCCCCATGATATCTGCTTTTCGATTACACCTGAATCGTGACGGTAATAATGGGATTCGGCCATTCTGCCAGAGTATGATAACATTCGGCCGACTTCCCGACAGGCCCTGGGGAACGCTTGTCTCGAGATGGCTTCATCATTGCGGCACAGCAAGAACTCAACACCCTGGCTATCGATTGCGGCTCAGTCTATGGTTCTGCAGCCAGCCATAGTCGCGAAACCATTACGTCGGTCCAAGCGATCCTCCATTATTTAGATACAAGTATTACACGGACCACCGTTGCATGTCATCTGAAAGGTGTCCATACTCCGTACAAAGGCTTCTGTCTACGATGGTGGGGCTTTTCGAGTTCCATTACTTCTTCTTGCATCTACGCTTTGAACACTGTTGGACGAGACAGGGGAGAAAAAGAAAGAAAAAAGAAGAGTCTGGATATTTTACTTGCCTGTCACTCCACAGACAAAATCACTATTGATCATGTAGGTTATCGCCGCAGCCATCTCCTCGGCCTGTGCCATTTGCATACCAACGCCGGTAGAGTGCTCATAGACGAGGGCACTTGTTAGCATCCCGCGCGCCGAAAAGGACACTATTACAAGGTAGGACTAGACTCTGTATTTTAGGTAATAGTAGTAGTTTTTTGGGTCAAGATACACCCCGATCCGACCTATAGTCCGATCTGGTCGTCAGCTCGAAGGTCGACCAGGGGGGTAAGAGAAATGGCCGTCTTTTCTCCGGTCTATTTGGCGAAGGCGCCCATAGTGATCCTCGCAAATAGCCTCGGACTCCAACAACAAAAAAAGAAAAGGAATATTGGTGCGATGCTGACGGGCTGATTTTAGTCTTGGTGAGGCTTGAGACTGCAACTGCAACTGCAATACAGTCTTACTTATCACTACTCTCACAACTGCTACTACTATTCTATTCCGCTCTGACTATTGCGACTCGTAATCGTGGGTTGATTTTCTTCCCTTACTTTGACTTCTTTATTTCTTTTCTTCTTCCTTCGATGTTGACAATCTTTGTCGAGACATGTATGACTATCCTATGCCAAAATGTTGCTACTACTAGCCTAGTGTTTAATTAGCGGGCGCCACTGATTTTGGGGCCAAAAATGTCAAGTACAAGTTGTACGTGTATGCTCCCTCGTCACATCCTTCGCTTCACATATAGCCGGCGTCACAGTCCCTCCGTGGGTAATATTTCCAATCCTCATTGGGAATTAATCATTCGTAGACGACGTACATGTAGAGTAATGGTCCCCAAGTTTCGGACTTGCACAACCCGAGCCATCGCGCGCGCTAATCATACCGCCCACTTGGTCTTACGAATAATTTATGGCTATAAGCAGGTGTCAGGTTCGGGATGAGAAAATAAAGTCCGAACACTGCTGTATGGAAACCCGAGGCCCCACCCCTGTCCACTTCCCTCCCACTCGAGCAAGGCGTGTCCTTGAAAAGATACGTGGAGGTGCTCTGTGAGATGAACAGGGATGTAGTAATATCTGGGCAATGTATGTATGTATCGTCGTCTGCTCTGTTACGATACATACGGATTACAGGATAATTAGTACTACATACAACTACTACACTAGTAGTTCGAAACATGGATATCCTTACCTTGCCAGAACCCTTCGTATGACTACGCATTATTCGCGTGTTCACTAGACGCTAGGCGACGCCGAACTACATTTTACCTTCGTACGGGGGACGGTATGTGATGCGACCTCTCGGAACCGATTGCGAGGCTCTCTGACACCAGCCAAGCAGGGTTGTCACTTGTGACCCGTGCGTGTCTATCATCTTTTCTCTTCTTGTCTTCCCTGTGCGATCTTCTAAAGAGTCTCGGCTTTTTCTTTTCTTAGTTCTCCTCTTTTTTTTTTTGGTCGAGTTTGCTGAGCTATGCCCTTTTCAGGTCATTTCTTTCGAGATGTTGACTCAAATTCCAAAGCGAACGATAACTAACGCCATATCAAGCAGGGATAATGCTTGAATTGTAAACGAATAGCAAGTCCCCATTTCCTCAATGCGAGACGCGAAACTAGGATCCCTTGGCTCGAAGGGTAAGGTTCTAGGGAGAAAAAAAAAAGTATGATAGGGATGTAGAATTAGACGAGCCCAGCTGGCTACTCCGTAATAGACGGTTACACGTATGAAGAGAGGGTATGGGTTGCAACAATAAGCGACCAATCGGGCAGGTAGCCCAGGGGTTTGTTGTTGTCTTTTTTTCGCGGGGGGCCGCCAATACTCGTATAATACTTCCTAATTACTTGGCAATCTCGGTCGCGCAGTTTGATACTGCATGTAGAATGGAGAAGGGGGAAAAAAGGAAAAAGAAGCAGTAAGAAACAAAACAAGCCCCTCTCGCGAAAGTTGCATTGTGGTTGCGCACGAATGTCACCCCCATGCTCGTGTATCTGTACAGATAGTACATACCTAGTGAATAGCACATTCTTGGCAGGTCTCGTTTGGCTGTACTATGTGGAAAAGGGTACGAGCAGACATGACATTAGATTCCGCACAAACAAGTACAGAGTAATTATTAGTCGTGAAACCCGGGTCCGAAGCTGACAAGGGTTTAGACGAACCCCCCCCCCCCCCCCCCCCCTTAGCCTATACCTTAGTCCCGGAACAAAGTAAGAAAAAAAGTGTACACAAAGATAGTGTCTAGATTCGGACTTTCTCACACCAACACCGCGCCTAATTACTGGATCTGTCCAGGCTGAAACAATACTACCTCGGGACGATGACCTCCCCCCCCCGCCCCCCCCCCAAACTCTCGCTCTCTCACTTCGGATTACCTAGTGCTCATTCAGTCCATTTATACGGTTGTACAGTGTGCTACTCAACCCAAGACGACCCCCCCCCCCTAACGCCCAGCCACTATCAACCGAATCTACTACCCCAAAGAAGCATAAAGTTGACTCGTGCATCTCACTCCTAGCAGGGGGGTGACGACTCGACGGCACTCAAACCGTCCCCCTTCCCTCCCCTCCTCCCCAAAATAAAATGGCCTATGCACCATCGGACAAAGAGAGCTTTTCTCGGACACTAAGTAGTTTTATAGGCGGAAAAGATGATGATAAAGTGGGGTTCTCTTTTCTTCGCAGCTCAGCCGCCAGGGTACGGGAGGATATGATACTACGGAGTACATGTACGTACTAACTACCTATGTAGGTAGTGTCATACTGTATGTAGTAGTTATGAGTTATGTATGCTGATGTACACGTAGTAATATCTGACGAATTACTAGATAGAATGCTACTTGTATTGCAACAAGAACAAGGCAGACAGCACGTGAGCACCTCCAAGGCGCCCAAAGATGGCAGGCACTTGGACACTGCTCCGCGATTCGAGCGTGGCATTATGACTGCATAGTGCCCAATTCTGGAACGAGCCCGGGCCATCAGTTGGGATCATCTAGTAGTTAGACTAGGCAGTATGTGTGTACAGTGTACATTGTACAGTGTAATATCACTATTTTGCTGAGCCCCGAGCGCATCTATATCCGAGGCTGGGTTCGACGCTCAGGGATGATGGACCCCTTCTCTTTTTTTGGGGTGCCAGCAGCACCAAAGTAATGCCGAAGTGCGACAATAAGAATGGGGTCGGGTCCGAGCAACTACTTCAGAATGCTGATACTCCGAGCCCTGATACTCCGTAGGCACAGAACAAAGGAGTTTGCAGTGCGAGATGTTGCTGCAATTGGGAGGGATTCATACTAAACATTTCCGAGTCTGGAGCGGCATGGCTGGACTCTGGACGACTGACTCCTATAGCTTTCGGAATGAACATAGGATAGGGTAGGAGGTTTGCAAGGTTGCTAGGTGGGGTTGCTCGTATGATGATCCCAAACTAGGGCAAGAAGAATCGCAGCTTATGCCTCGATTCAGGCTGTTTTGTTTGGCGATCCCAATACTAGATTTATTGAATATAGGCACGTTTTCTCGAAGAATATAGCTGTAACAGTAAATGATGACCAATGTGATTGCACAACAGGACGAAATGAGACGCAACTCAATTGCCCTACATTTTTCACCATATGACTGACGTGGAGGAGAGGCGATAGATGAACTTTGTACTATTACCACACCTACCCTATACCCATCACACGTGAGCTCGGCTGGTAGACCTGCTTCGCGTCAACCATTGGAGAGGACATTATCTTGCTCGAAATATTTGTAGAAATTCTGGGAGAATCATGATCACGTCGGAAGTTCAAAATATTGAACTTTGGCACGTAACTGTTGTTGGCTGCGCCAGAATCACCCATCCATTCGTGTTTAAACCAATCATCTCCGGACGTTATATGAACAGTCAATGAGCTCTTGCTGATCACCAGCAGCAAATGACTATTCTGGAGGTCAAGTATTCAAAGCTTACACACTGGATGAAGTAAGCACAAGATTATTTCAAACGTCTGGAATACCAGACTATTTCTATTCCTCGAGGAGAGACGACGCACCTTCGTCAGTAGCGAGACCTACCCTACGTCAGGAACGCTTATACACGTGAGGCTCCAGCGTAAAGCCGACCGATTCTCTCGTACGTTGGCTGCCGCCTGCCTCAAGAAAGAAAAGAGACTGCTAGTATGGGCCAGAACAATTTTCAGCTTTCATTATTTCCCCTCGTCATGTGACGCATTTCAAACCATTGTCTCGTAGTCAAATTCGAGGCAAGATGATGCAAGATCATCGATTGTAGCAATAGTATCTACCCTATGTCCTCTGCATTCGGGACGCTGAGCCGAGAATGCTTCGACAACAACAGCCTGTCATAAAACATCACCAACTGTTCGAAGAACCGAACTTCAGATAAACTGGACGGTAATATATGTACATATAAAGACCCTCGAAAAAGACAATCGTGCACAACAGAAGTAGAGAGAATGTTGTATTTGTATTTGCATATATATATATACTATCAATAAGATATCCATGTTGAGTCCGCTAGGAGCTTGAAGAAAGAAAATAATAAGTAAAGCAACCCAAACCATTAACGCGGTACGCGGAACCGGTAAAGGAGAGAAGTGAACCAGAGTTCGACATGTGCCCGTAATGGCCACTGATAATCCGAACTCGACACATCCGTCTCCTCCTGAATGTTGCCCGTCCAAATGCTCTTGCTTATCCAAACCCGCGGCTGGCTTTCCCACGTCATCGATCAAACTTTGTCGAGTAGGAAGAAGTAAAATAACCAAGTAAAAGGGATATCAAAACGAGAACGCCATGCCAATATGTGTTCTGCCCAGGTTCCATAACCGGATGCCCTTCCTTCCACCACTGCAAGTGCAGACAGGCAGCACCTCCCGCCTCTCAATCAACGCATTATATGTTTTGTGTGGCCGGCCTATCCATCCGCGTGCGGAACAGCGTGGACTGCTCACGCACGACCGCCACCTGAGAACCAAAAGAAAACTTGAAGAAATAATCCTGTTGCGCCTATTGTTGAATTTCCCCATTTGTCTTGATATTCATGCCCGCTGTATTGTGTACTTGGGGTCCTATTAAACCTCGAAGCGGAGGTTGCTGACTAGTACTTTGCAGAGAAGCGGGCTGTTGAAGGTGAGTAGGGTAGATCGTAGCCACTGGTCTGGCCGTAAGGGTCGTCCATGTAGACGGTCGCGCGTCGCTCCCCCTCGGGCAGTAGTTCTTTCACCTCCCAGTTGTTCATCCTTGTGCCCACGGAGAATTCGAGATCTTCCTTGGTGATGGAATCCCAGAACTGTCAACAGTTAGTCTCTTCGTCAGAAAAAAATGATCATCACGAGTTGGGTGGCGGGGAATAGGGAGCATACCTTGTAGACCATCATGACAGCAAGAAGGTTGCACACAGTCGCGATTAGCAGTCCATCGAAGTAATGGGCCACAGCAGTGCAAATCTTGGCGCTGAAGGCGTAGAGAACAACCTGGCCAACGATGAAGAAGAAGATGCCAAAGGCAATATCACCAAGCGGCCAACGGTCGTGCAGCGTCCTCGTTACCAGCACAATCTGCATGCCCACGTAGACGAAGAGCTGAATGGCATTGAGCAGGTATAGAACCACAAAGAGACCAATGGTGTTTGTGGGGCTCAAGCCGGCAACGGACTTGAATGTGGCCAGAGACACGAGGAAGGTGATGGCGAAGGAGACGAGAGAGGTGATTCGCAGCATCCACACGGAGAGAGGTGTGCCATCCTCGTACAGCTGAAACCCGACAAAGCCATTGATGAGGAGGGCTGTAACAACCGCACTGCTCAATCCGTTCTGAATGGCTGCAAAGTAGGGGTACGGCGGGCTTCCTGGCGGAACAACACCGGCGTCGACAATGAGCGAAATGCAGGTTAGGAGCATGTATAGGTAGAAGAAGGTGAGAATCTCCTTCCGTCCAACGGCTGTGAACTTGGAGCGGACGTGAAGAACCATGATAATGGTCATGACGAGAGCCAGGATGTGCAGGACCGAGGTGGCACCTTCAAAGATGATGGTGTTGGCGAGCTCGATATTACGGGAGTAGCAGTCGGGCTCGATGCCCACGCGGTTGGTCGACTCGAGCACCGGGCCTAGCGCGGCGCACATCGGAAGCGGCGCATTCTCGCAAATCGAGGTGAAGTCCCCGAAACCCGACATATTGGCGGGATGGTTCTCGTCACGGTCGGTGCGGAGCCCTTTGTTGAATGTCGGTGGCTTCTTAGACAATCAGTCCCAAGACGGCGTTTTCCACGAGAGAAGCGCGTTGTTCTGAGCGTTCCAAATCAACGCGCGATAGAATCGACCGTTGCGATAATAGTATCGTTTGTCGTTCGTTGAAACTGAGCTGTTTCCCCGAACGCTGTGCTGATACTCAAGAAAAGCGAGGGAGGCTTCCCAACCGCAGCAAGTCGCACGCAAGGCCAAAAAACCGGGACGCGGCGCAGAAAGGCCAAACGCTAATACCAATGTTTCCCCTCAAGTTGTTTAGCAAGGTTAAGGGGACGCAGCAGTGGCTGACTGCAAGCCCTTTATCGAAGCGGTAGCGAGGGAGGCCGAAACGGGGGTGGGCGAACGCGAGGAGATCTCGTCGAATACGGCTGAGAGCGAAACGAGGGTCGGAAACGAAGGAGTCGTGACGGGTGGACGGGGCCCAAAGGGGAAGTTTTGGCAAGAAAAAAAGGAGCCAAAAGGCGGTTCAAAACAAGCGAATGTGAAGCAGGACAGGAACCGAAGCCGTACTCGAAGCGCTGTGCATGAGAAGAATGATTCCCCCGCAGAAAATGCACAGGCACAGAGACAGACACAGGCAAAGGGTGCGGCTGGTGTGTCGCTGGGTCGGAGAGAGGAGAGGGTGGTGTGTAGCGTGTGTGTGCGTGCGTCGCCTCGTGGATGCGTTGCCGTGGAAAAGGGAGAGGGAGAGACCAGAAGAGGAGTGAAAAGTGGAGACGGAGCGAGGCGTACTCAATTGAAGGCCGGTACAACTAGTACTGACTTGTACTAGACCGGCTTAAGGTAAGGTAGCGTGGATGGGCGGATACGGATAGTGTGAAAATCCATCCCGGTCCAGCCCCATTCACTGTCCGCTGCCCTCCAATAGTTGGACTTGGTGCCCTTGCCGATCGTGTTTTCCCATCCCTGGGCCTGTCATAAAAAGCACCACACTTGTCCACCTATTTTGGCGTCAGAAGTGACGGCTCTCGTCTGCCTTCCCTTCAAGGGCACGTCACGCGTTCCTCATTTAACCGTCTCTGAATCTACGGAGTACATACATGGATAAGCACAAGCTATTAATTGGAACCTATAATCTCAAGCGCACTGATTTGGTGTCTTTATGGACTGCTGTGTGCAATACACGCTTCGACTAGCTCACCGTTGCGCCCAGCCTGGCCGTCCATCATATGCTGAAAGATTACGGTGAAATACGAGGTCCCCTAATAACCAGGAGGCAGGGTACCTGTGTCGTTGTACGAGTTGTCGTGGCCAGGATAGGCGCCAAGGCTCGATGTTCCACCCATGCACAACGGCACACTTCAAGTAGCCCCAACAGGGCCGTATGTCCTCGCGATACCTCACGATATATGCATCTAGTCTAATGCTTGAGTAAATCTGGTAATAGGTAACCTGTTCATGTATTTCTTTCTAGCGCTCAGAAATCGGTATTCACGATTTTGTCATTACTGACGGCGCATCTATCTACCGTACCATGATTGTTCGAGTGCGACTCCCTTTCTTTGATTCGCATCTCGACTTCGTCTATTGCCGAAGTTGTACAAACGTCCCGTCCCGTCCCGCCTCGTCTCTGCGACAAGGCGTGGCCACGAGGTAGGGATGTAGAGCATAATGTCAAAATTGCAAAGCAAGGTACGACAGAAGATCAAACAAAACCAAACGCCATGCGAATGCTCGCGCAAGCACCATTGCTACTGGGACTGTAGCCCAGGGAAATGGAGGGATAAAAAAAGAGGTCAAAAAACGTGAGAAACCAACACATGTTCTTTTGCTGCCAACGCCGGTTGCCATGCGAATCCATAATGTACTATGTGATGCGATGCAGTGCACAGTAATGCCAAATAAAAATAAAAATCAATCCAGTGTGCTCACAAACGATTCCACGGTACCGAGGCTGCTCACACGCGTCTTGATGCCGGTGTTGAGCATGCCTACCGCAGGCCACGCCCGCCTGGCGCTATGCGCTTGTTGGATACTTCCACCATTCCTAGCCGGCATAGTGTCCCTGTGACGGACCTTGTTGGGCTAGCTGAGGATGCTGAGCCCGGTTGTATATCACGAACTCCGGGACAACGCCGGTCCGTACATCGTTCCTCCTGCCCAAGGGTTGATAGTGCATCTGTGTTGGCTGAATTGGTACCGACATGTGGTACTGCTCGAGGGACGCGGATGGCGGCGGGTAGAGAAGAGTGTTGACATGACGAATCGGTTTGTAGGGGCTGTTCCGCTGCTGTAGGTAGAAACTCGGCGAATTAGAGATGGGAGTTTGGGCCATGGGGGTATGCATGGCGGAGCCTCCGTTGAAATGATCCGGCATGGGCGACGAGGAGAACGGTGCCAGGCTCCCTGGGCTCCTGTTCTTGACATGTGGCCCAAAGTTCATAGGAGCGTGGCTGGGAAGTGTTGAGACGCCCATGGCGTTCTGCTGTACAGCTGGCGTGGCTGACATGGGTCCAGACGTGGGCTGACCAATGTTAGGTTGGCCAGGCTGATATACAGTCGACATAGCTCGCATGCCTGGCTGTAGAGGTGGCAACGACACAGAGCCCTGGACGGGTCCTGGCCCATTCACGGAAGGAACGTAGGCATTCTGGGGGTACGATGTGTTTGCTGGTGCAGAAGCTGGTGGAGGGAGGTTCTGCGGCTGGTTGGTGGGCAAATTCAAGGCCAAAGCCGGAGCCGGAAGGCGTGCCGAGGGCTGCTGTAAGGCCGCAGGGGTAGGAACAGGTTGCTGAACCCTCGACGGGGGCATGAAGCGTTTCGCTGGGTGTTCGGACTGGTCCTCCTCGAAACTTCGCTTACGGCTTGGACCTAGATTGTGCGGCTTGGCGGCAAGAGGTGACACAGCGTTGGTAGGGTACCCTGACCAATGTTGTGAGCGACCGGATGATGGAGAGAAATTGTTTGTAACGCTTGGGGTGACGGGGCCAAGATCCGGCAACATATGGCCGCCTGTGTGGGTGGGCGAGTGCATGGGCGAGTTGACCATATTGTTCGCAGGCGAAGACATGTGGACGGGGGACGCCGGGAGTCGTAATGCTCGTTCGTAGTACTCGTGGAAGCACCCCAACTTCTCTAACCAATCGTCCCATTCCTGCTTGGACGCCAAGAGATTGTACCGCATGTTGCTGAGAAATTCAACTTCCATAACGTGGATCTCTTTCACCGCAAACGAAGAAACCTCGGCCCATGTCTTATTCGTGTATGTGTTATCGTCCAAAACTGTGTCGTGTTAGCCAGTGCTCTCCACCGTTTCCCTCAACAGATCTAACTTACATTTGTTGCCGAGCATGAGGGCCACGACGAGTAAGCGATACTCGCTTCCTGCTCGGCCCTTGACTTGGGGGGAAGACATCTTCAAACGGTAGATGAATAGCAGTGCCAGCAAAATCACATTCTGCGTGACCTGAGTAGTAGACAGCACACTCAGCACCCATTTTCGAAACTGGTCGTGGGGTTTTGCTAGCGCAGCAAGTCGATGAACAGGCGAGTTATTTGGCCTCGATCGGATTGTCTCCGCTTGCTTCAGTTCGTCGGCTGATTCAAACCAAAAAAGACAAGTCATCTAAAAAGAATCAGTACAACGCCGGGCCATGGACGTTGGAGCCTCGAAGGCTTACCTGAGCTGCAAAGTCTGCCAAGTTCCCTCCCGTTGGACTCACACGGCGTGGAATTTCCAAGCTATGATAGACGAGCGACTCCGAACCTCTTCGAGAGGTCATTCTATTTTGGGCTGGAGCTAGATTTGCATCTGTGGCAGGGCTGGAAGCTCGGCTGGTGTGTTGCAGATTCGATGTCAGGTGCTGGGTGGGAGGAAACCCTTGGTCCTTAGGAACCCAGGTATTTGGTAGCTGCTGCGGATGTTGGTGAGGCTGCTGTAGCGGATGTGATTGCTGCGTCGACGGGCGGTAGATCTGGCCGGTAGCCGGGTCTGTAACCGCCATCTTCGTTCGTCCAACATGGGCGAGCGAGTGTGGATACCCGTGCATCGCATGGCTCTCCAGGGCAGCCAGCGAGGGCTGGTATGCTGTGCTCATGTCCTCGACCGGCGGTGTCCTCAGTCCAGAGGACCAGGTTACAGCTTCCTGGGAAAGTTGTGGGATTTTGGGCAGTTGGAGGCTGAAAGTTTGTTGGCCCCTGATCCCGACAGCGGAACGAGCAGGGTGAGAATAAGGCGACAGAGGGAGAGTAGCACTCGAGGCTCCTGGGCCGGAAAACATGGGAGGTAAAGAGAGAGCAGCAAAGTGGTTAATCAGGTCGGTGTGACCACCAATTTCCTGGAAGTTGACTTCTTGGGGTCGGTGAACGAAACTCGAGAGACGGGACGGTGATTGTGAGTAGGAGACGTGGTTTCTCCGTTGACTAGCCGAAGGTTGTCGTCGAAGCCACACGGATGGTACTTTGATGGTATAACGTAGCAAACCGAAGGTTTCGAGAACAGGTAGTAGAATAGAAATCCCCTCACTTCCTATCTCTCTGAGAACAACCCGGCCAAATTGGACTTTGGACGGGAAGCAGTTGAGATACCTGCTCTTCTTCACCACGCAACCCCAGTATGGCCCAAAGGGTGGTCGTCAACGTCAGCTCGGCAACTTAGAAGCAAACGCAGTCCATGACGAAAGAGGCAGAAGCGAGGCCAATGGGGCAGCAACTGCTGATCGGTTGGTCGGTCGGACTTATTCGGTCGAGGGTAATGCGGATGCGGATTTGAGGTTCTGGTACTTCGTCGGAGGAGAGATGTACTGGTTGAGGAACAGAGGTGGGAGGTAGCAGATGACCAAGTTGGGACTTGACTCTTAACGGGCGGCTAAAAGTGCATCAATTGGGGTAGAAAGGATAGAGTAGCATTAAGAGAACATGGAATGAAGACAAGAGAAGAAAGAAGAAAGAAAAAAAGGGTACAGGCAGAAGGCCAAGGGGAAGGGAGAAAGGGTAGACAAGAGTCTGTTCCATGTCATGTCGTGGTTCTGGAGTAGAGTAGTCTCGTTTGGTGACGGTGGTCTGGGTCTGGGGCGGCGTATTGGAGCCGCCGGCCGGCGGTGGTGCTGGAAGGTACCTCACTTGCACAGGGCATTCAACCTGGCAGTCAGGTACCTAGTAGGCAGGTAGTGGTGGTGCTGGTGGAGGTTGGCGCGGCGGAGTGCTGGTCGTTCTGGAGACATTGATACCCGTAAATTCCCCACAGGCTGCGGTGACTTTCATTTCGTGCAGCCGCTACGGGGTGCTAACCTGGGAAAAGTACAGGCCTCGTGGCAGGCTTTTGGAACGCTCGACTCTGCACTGGGCACAGAGCGCTGTGCTCGCTACAACCACAACGGGCATGGGAGGGGACACCATCCCTCCCACTGGCGAATAGGCCTCTGAGCCACCAGGTCATTGGGGCACTGCTACTGCATTGAACCTGGCCCCCCCCCTGGTCCCACGGGTGAGGAGTCTGGAGGGGGAAAGTGACCGCCGCCAACCAAGGTATGGTACGGAGTACATAAGCCAAGGTCAGTCATACTTGTAGCGGCACCCTGCCTCCCCAAATCCATTGTTCGTGAGCCTGCATATTCCGGCCAGTGTCTCCTAGCAGGAATCCTGACTGATTACGGTTTCTGACCCGTCTCGAAGCTACGCATGCTTCCCTGGTCGCCATCTATCTGTACACGCTACAGTGCGAAGGACGTCTTTGCTGCCGTCCGCTGAGGATTGCTAATTACTCTCCATGTACGAAGTAGGAGGACTTTGTAGCTGTGTTGGCCCGCGCCTGGTCCTGTACTCCGTACTATGGAGTCTCAGCGCTATTATCATCATCCGAGCGAGCCCCTTGGGGAAAGACGCGAGGTCACCCCGGTGCCCAAGCACTCTGAGCAACAGCTCCATTGCCTACTATGTGAGGTCCCGCACCCTCTAAGTGATGGTCAAGGCCGGAGCCCTTCACACCCTCCAAGCCCATCTCAGCGTTCCTTTGTCGTCGCTAGAGACTCTCGAAAGCAGCCCAGGGCCTGGACTAGCACTAGCATCTACAAGTGTCTTCGTACCCGTACTTAACATGACGGCCATACGCTAACAAATGATGTAGACCGTTCTGCTGAGGCTAGGGAACCTCCGAGGGTGTCCACCGGACACGGGCTAAAATGTGCAAAGTACTTTGTACTGTACGCACATTGCGTTGCCCTGCAGAACCTCAGCTAATATATCTTCTTATGTACATGGTAGTAGCCGCCTCAGGATTCTGTCGTGGTCAGACAACAAGGAAAAGCCCATTCTTTACGGAGTATGGCCCAACGAATGGAATCCCTGTGCGTGGGCGGTGGCGCTTGGTGCTGGGGCGTTCAGGTGCTTTAACCACCTCCAAACGCCAGACAAGCCTAGCAACGCACTCGCTAGAATTCATTCGGCTACCCTCCTGCCTCCCTTGTCAACAGCTGACACGGCTTGGTGAAACTCCCATTTACCCCCCTGCACTCGGGATTGGCACTCAGAAGCACCCAGGACTATCCGTAGACAGCGTGCGAGGAAACAAGGCGGTATCACCGCGCAACAAGGGTGAAGTATTATATCTGCTGCTGAAATCCAGGCGTACGGCTCTTGCAGCGAAGTACAGGCAGTTTCGGAAACTGGTTTGCCAACTAACACCCGTCGTTGTATGTAGGATGGGTTGACGTTGTGATTTGAACATCAGGCATAGTCCTCGTGCATAGTAGGTAGGTAGGTACGTATCTACTGGTACGCACTCCCTGCTGACTCGTAAGCACTCCCTGCTGGCAAAATGCTGCAGTACGGAGTACCTTGGCTACCTATGTACTCCGTACTCCGTACCAAAGACAGATAGATTATTACCTCGTTGGCCCTGTCGCACCGAGGCCCACCTGGATTCCATGCTTCGCTCATTAGAAACTTGGGGCCAACTACAAGTACATTCCCATTCTGCGGAGGATGGATGGATGGATGGATGGATGGATGAGGCGAAAATAGTTTTGCAACCCGATAAGGTAGTACTCCGTATCTCCAGGGAAATATGAGGGGGTGATCTCCAGTAATCGTAGGGATTTGTCGCATTACGGAACAGTATATTTTCGGCACGCTTGTCTTCAACGAAATGAAAGCTCCGTGTTTCTACTTTGCAGATGAATCTGTAAGAAAGCGAGCGCCGGATCAATCCTGGAGAGGGCCGTGCGCGAACATTGGGGTTTCTCTGGGCGACTGCCCAGTTTGCGAAGTGGTTTGTGACTACCAGTAGGTAGCACTTGTAGGCTGTACAGATAGACGTGAAGACACGACAATAACGTGGATGCGCGATAGGCATGTACATACTTCAAGTTTAGGGCCGTGCCATGTTAGTATGTATTATGGCTGTGATGATATGCAAGCACTTTAGCTTTGCTTGGGTCCTGCTTGGGTCGTACCTAAGGTAGGTCCTGCTTAGGTCCTACAGGGGCTCCTGGTGAGCACTAATAAATGCTGTCACCAAGCGCGTCCCTGCTCAAATTTCACGTTCGCCCCCTCGAGATTGGAGTCACAGGGAGCGAGCGCTTGACGAACACTACACTATTACTACTAGGGTAGTACTCCGTATTAATTACTTGTAGATAATATATCATGTTCAATAGAGTCGTCATTCCAACAAGAGCGCTGAGTGGATTAAAGTGCGGTCGGTGCCAGACGCGGGCCTACCACCGAGTCAGACTAGGACTGATTGGTTGTCTAGAACGCTTTCCCTCCCACATACTCCGTACATAGTACGTTTGTCCTCAAGGCTCATGGTGGGGATGGATGGCTGAAGCGACGGCAGGACGACGTTACTTGAGGCGGGTGACGATCCAATCACAGCGCGGCTATTGCCCTTCATCCTGGGCAGCATGCCATATTGCATGTCCACCCGTCCTACAACTAACATATACTTAAGTTTGTACAAGCTCTTTCTTCACAGACACCGTCTCGAGCCTAACCGTCTCTGAAGCGAGGCCGGATCACGGTGCCTCACGGAGTTACGGTGCAGCACGACCAACCAAGACAACCTATCCTCCATTGGGGCATGAGGGGCAGTACGATACTTAACATTTGCAATAATACTCCACGAGACAGACGGACTTGCTTTGACCCGCGGCCAATTACTTGCCGTCTGTCGCCGATCTGACCACACGGGCGGCGCCACCCAGCTTCGCCAGCACCACTACTACATACGCCCACTAGTATCTGTAGTAGTAGTAGTACTACTAGTCTAGTCAGTACTCAGCAATGGAGACAGGTCCTGTCCCGCTCAGCATCTGTGGGCCACTAGTGAGACGTGTACCCTCACCCGAGTACAATCAATACTCTTTCTGTTGATCAGGTGTTGCTCGTTGCCTCGTCACATACGGCACATAATACTTATACGGAGTACATACAGCACATACAGGCATCTACGCACGGAATCAAGCAGTACCTACTAAGTCAGTGTCATCCTGCATCCTGCACAGGTAGACATTTTTTTGGTCCAAGGCGTACCGGAGGCTGGCACCCACCGCACTTGCCTTGCATGAGTTGAGTGAATTTGCTTGTGCCTATCCTCATCCTCATCCTCATCCTCATCCTACAATTTTTTTGTTCCACCAAATTCCTTCTCTCTTTTGACAGGGCGCCATCGGACCCCAACGGGGCTCCAGTCGACTCCATTGCAAAGGGCAAATTGAACAAAGCGACGCAGCCACAGAGCCGTGTTGAGTTCCAGCTTGGCTTATGACCGCTCACTAGCGTAGCAGCTAAGAGGAGATGATATTTGTACCGTATGTGTATACGGGTTGATGGTCGTACGCCTCCCCGATAGTCCCACATGTGTCTCCTCCACAAGGCTCAAGCCAAGCCTGGACTATGGAAAAAGCAGACAGGCCCTAAGGACCGAGGGCCCAACGGGTGATAATTTCGGGTTGCGTCTTGTCAGAGTACGAGTACGGATACCCGTACCTCTTTAACCCGGTGCCATGCTGCCCATCCTAGCCCGGGTGGCTAATGCCACAATGCACCAAGAAACCGCGCGGATTTCTTGGCATTCGTCTCCGGGTCCCTTGGTTTCTTACGAGTACTTTCTTCCCATTCTGCCATCCTGGCCGACAATGATCATGCGGGCTGCCGCGTACATATGTACTACCCGTACGAGTCTCAAAAATGTCCCAATCATCAGGTAGGCCACCCGGGGCAATGCTCTGTGCCGCCTCGTTAACCGCAGGGTGTCTCGGACGAGCCTGACTAGGGAGATGAATTGCTGCCACTTCGTTGGACTCGGGGCGTGGTTCGACCGCCAGTCCCTAAAAGCCCGCCGCCCAAAGTCGACGGCGACGATCTCCTGAGACTAGACAAGGTTTACAGGCTCAGCCGGGGTGCTTCGACAAGGGCTAGCTGGGCATGGCTCTTTGCCTGTGTACAACGTACACAACTAAGTAAAGGTATGTACGGATACAGTACGCTGTAATTGGTAATTGGCATCTCATGGCTCCACGGCATTGGACAGTGAGATGCAATGGATGCATTCCTTTCCCTTTAACCATTTGCAAGGAATTGAACAGCCGATCCGAGTGAATGACACACTGCATGTGCCGCCTCGTCGCTGACCAAGGCTCAAAGCACCGTTTATTGATCTGTTTCGCTCGCTCTTTCGCTCTTTTTGCGATCCCGGAGAAGAACGAGGCTTGGCTGTTGGCTACTGCTAGTTTAATCTAGGTGCCCATGACTAGAACTTGCTTGGCCGGCCATCCATCCCCCCCTTCCGCGTCCATCCGTGTCAACTTGCTAAGCCTTCCTGAGGGGTCCGTCCACTGACTCCATTCCCAGAAATGGTTCGAGAGGGGAAAGCATCCGCCCGCTACGCCGCTTGACGAAGATTAATTTTACCTGAGTCGCTGCCGCCTATTCCGTTTGTTTCCAATCGCCAGCAACAGCAATCAACTGGTTTCTCCAAGGGCGGTGCGACCGCGCCTGCACTCCACACGATCTACACTATGACATTTTGGGGGACACACATGAGGGAGACTTGACGTAGTTTTTTTCCTTCTTTTTTCTTTTCACGCTCCCAGAGTCCGTTGCTGTCCCACTGAGCGGCCCTAATGCTCGCCGACGTGCATTGCTTGGGGGGTGGACCGTTACGGAGCATCTTCTAGAGGAATCCGTGGGACGTCTCTGAGGACTTGAGGAGGAGCCCCCTTGAAATGACTATCCTGCCGCGGGGTGTTTCTCTTTTTTGTTCAAATTTCGTGACGTCGCCTCCCTCGCAGATGATATTCGTCAAGACGCCGGTCGACTTGTCATCTACCCTGACACCTCAACGAGCATAGGATCTTTGCCCTTGAAATGGACCACAAGCATGATGTGCACCCAACGCCGCGACCAGACTTTTTTTCCCTTCCCATCTTACAAGCAGCCATCATGTGCCGAGGAGGATCCCATGTTTGATTTATCCCAAATGGCTTGATTACCCCGCCTGTGTAATTGTAGGGTGGCCCGGAGACCGACTCACCTCCGAACCGGATGAAAGCTCAAGCGCACTTATACTCCAAAATGACGATATCCCCGTAGTTGGACATAAGCCGCCGCCTCGTAGCTCAGGAGCATTTTTCGGACTCGTATCTGTACATTATAACATTATTGCTCTTCAGATTCTATTCACTAAAAGAGAAGAACAAAGTACTAACAAAAGTGACATTTGTCAAAAAATGAAGTCCGGCACCTCCCCCCTCTATCCCAACCAAAAGGTGGCCGAGAGAGTATCAAACTATGCGGAGCAGCACTCGACCGCCTTGCCCAAGTACATCACCGACTACCACGACTGGGTCGAGAGCAACCACGAGCGCTCTAACTATATGATCTCCAACTTTCAGGGCCAGTGTCACGTCTTCTTGGCCCGGACCGTGGGCGCGAAGCGTGTCCTCGAGATTGGCGTCTACCTGGGCTACTCGGCGCTCGTGTGGGCGCACGCTGTCGGGGAGGGAGGTCAGGTCACGGGCCTTGAGTTCTCGGATGAGTATGCCAGCAAAGCGAGGGAGGTGTTCAAGGAGGATGGAGTTGGTAACGTTGAAGTCGTTCAGGGGGATGCACTGGAACAGTAAGAGAACCAACCGCACACCCGCACGCGTTGACTTGAGATTCTTTGCGGAGTGTGATGTTTTTTCTTGGCCGTCCAGAGCATTGATACTGATTGATACTTTTTTTCATTTTCTCCGCCTAGATTACCACTGTTGAAGCCAGAGGAGCCCTACGATCTCATCTTCATCGATGCGCAAAAGTCTGGCTATCCCGCCTACCTGCGCACGATCCTGGAGCAGTCCCAACCCACATCTTCCCCCTCCTCCTCTCGGTTGCTCCGTCCGGGAGGGTTCATCGTGGCGGACAATATCCTCCGACGAGGAATCGTGGCTGATGACAGCGACGATAACCCGCACGCCGTGGAGGCTAGGCAGGGTGCCGTGAGGAAGAGCGAGTACGACGTGGACAGCGATGTGGCGGCTATCAGGGAGTTCAACGACCTCATGGTGAAGAGCGACAGGTTGGAGACGTTTGTGGTGCCGCTGTACGATGGGCTGAGCGTGGGCAGACTGCTTGACTAGGGGGCTTGTGGCGAGGCGGTGGGCATTTGCTTTCAAGTTGATATCTGTCCGAGCAATGAAGTATTTTGAGTCCAAAACCTGGCTGCCGTCTCGTCCTGGTGAACTTTGCAGTTGTGGGTAAAGGCCCTGAGCTTCGCTGAAAGACTTCCGTATGAAACTCTAATGTACGATCTGGCACTAAAAGCAGAAGGAGACGGATCTGGGCATTCACCTTGGTGAAGAAATGAGACGAAAGATGGGACAAGACTTCAGGCTTTTGACTATTCACAGATATGACAGCCGCTTTGAAGCAGGTCTCCAACGTTACGGCGGACATGATCCGAATCATACGACCAATGCGCAAATGGTCGAGGATAAACCCAATACAATAAACAAATAAAGCAATGAGCGTTTCATTAATCCAATTCATGAGACATAATATGCAAAAAGAGAGGAAAAATATACCCCATGCTTGACTCCATCCAAACATTGGGTCAGCATACATTGCAAGCAATCCCGTGTTAAACATGCATATCCTGGTCGCACCACCGTGACGCCATGACGCCGTGAGTCCACCCCTTTTACCCATGCGATATGCACCTTGCATATATGTCGCAAGAAGTTTGAAATATAGCAGATGGCGGTAGGGCAGCAAGTGGCTGTGTAACAGAACAACCAACCGAAAGATGTGGAAATAAGAATAAGACCCGAGAGAAGAGATATTTAGGCGCCTACTTCGACTTGCCGGCCCTGATGCGACGACTTCTGACCTTGCTCTTCTCCTTCACCGCTGCCTCCCCCGTCTCCAGTCGTGTTGGCACCGGGCTTTGTCTTGGACAGCGGCTTCTGGGGGTCATATCCGACCTGCTTGACGATGCCCAGACCTTTCGTGCGGCCTTCGCGGAAGAGTAGTCTGTCTCCTGGAACAAGGTACTCGGGTCGCTGGACAAACTGGAAGGCCACTGTAGCGCGGTCGCCAGTACGAATGAGCTCGCGGTCAATGTCGATAATGGCGCAGGTTTGCTGAACGGGGCCGACGTGCAGCATGGCCTGGTAGCGGGTCTTGATGGTGGTGGCGTGAGAGAGGATGAGGACTGGATGTCATTTGTTAGTTAAGCTTCGATCTCACGTTTCACAAACTGCTTGTTTATGAGTTCTGCAAGAAGCCAACACTTACCCTCGGCAACGAATTCATTAAAGACCTTTGGCGCTGGTCTACCCTCAATCTTGGGCAGTACGACCATGCCTTTCCTGACCTCCTTTCGCTTGATACGCTTCAGCGCAAACGAAGCAGACTGCCCCGCTGACACGGCCGGTACTCGTATCCTTTTGCGCTCAATAGACCGGATGGCGGTAGGAATGAAGTTGCCGAGCGAGTCGGGTCCGACAAGGACGCTGTCGCCTTCGTGAGCTACCCCCGCGCGGACAATACCGGAGACGACAGTTCCGGTGAAGGGCACCGAGAAGATGTCGTTGACCTGGAATTCGAAAGGCGCCTCCGAATTATACCGACCATGGTGAGGGAGGATGTTGAGGAACGTCCGAACAAGATCCAATGACTCACCCGTCACGTTGGAGACCAGGAAGACGGGGCATATCCTCTGACTCACGAACTGGGTGGCGGTGTTGATGCACTCCTCGCGGTCGCGAATGAAGGTGGGGATTTTGCGCGCCCCTGGACTCTTCATGATTTTGGTGATTTGCGTAATGGTCTCTTCCAAGATGTTGGGGGGGCAAATGTCGATTTTGGTGACGACAACCATGACTGGGACATTCAAAGCCAGCGCGATACCAAGATGCTCTTTGCTCATACCCACCAGCCCATTGTTGGCGGCTACCATGAGTAGACAGTAGTTAGGGCTGCTAGAAAGGAGGCCGAAGACGGTTGTACGGAGATACTTCTCGTGGCCAGCCAAGTCGGTGAAAGTGATGACTTTGGCGCTTCTTTTTCCAATCTCTTCCCAGGATAGTTTGCCTGCATATTCGTTGCGTTGAGTATGGTTCTGGGACGGGATGGAACACCAGAGCATGACTTACGGCCAGGGATGTCGGAAGTTATGATCTTGCCCGTGCTGTCAAAGCCCATAATCTCCATGCCCACTGAGCTGGTTCTGCCAGACTCAACCTCGTGCTTATGGCGGAAGAGATTCACGCGGGCTTTGCCTCGTCCGTCGTCGAGGTCGCCTTTGACAAGTACACCTAGCATGGAACTTTTGCCAGCATCGACTATCCAGCCCACATCAGTACAGTTCTACCTGCGACCAACCGGTGTGTCTGGGCTTACCATTTCCTACAACCGCTATCCTCGTCTCGATCACCGACTCGATACTCTCGGGGACTTGTCGTATTAGAATCTTGCCACTGCAGCTCTTGTCTTTGCCAGAGTTGGATGCAGTGCTAGCAGCCTCCTCCTCGCCGCCGACATTCTTAGTGATGAGCAGCTGGCAGTTGGCGCGTATCCTCTGCGCAGCATCGTCTAGACGCTTGCGCGCCGTATTCCACTCATCCAGACTCAACTGCAGCGACTCACCGCTGTAGTCATAACCCAGCTCGAAGACCGTCTCGCCGAATCCTTCCTCCAAACGGCCAGCCAGCAGCTTCTGCAGCTTCTCGAGGGTATCGTCGTCGCTACCGAGTAGTAGGTCTTTCAAGGGAACCTGAGGAGCTGACTCGTCCAATTCGAGATTATCGAAAAGCTCTTGTAGCTCCTCATGGTGTTCCGCGCTACCCGTGCCGCCACCGGCAGTTGCAGTAGCTGCTGAGGATGTCGATGCCTCGGCGGGGGCTTTCGAGGGGTAGCGTATGCTCTGCTGCTGCTCGACGTATTCTGCAAAGGCGCTCAATGCCTTTTGGTGATATCCGTTAGAAGAGGCGGGTCAGTCATACTTGCGGTGTGACACGCACAGTTTCGCCTTTCCCACGCTTGTCACGCGGCTGGTATTTGGCTTTATTCGACATGGTTGTAGGTTTGGGATAGGGTGGGTAATGCGACAATAGGCATTACAAGTGTATTCGAGTGATCATTGGAATGCGCCGGAGGAAGCTTAGAATACGAGGATTCGTTGATGAAGAATAGCATTAAGCACAAGCACAAGCATAGAGGGAAGCTTTTGGCGGTCACCAAGGGATTAAATGGAAAATGCAGGGCGCGTTTGGTAATGAAGAGGCAGGGGAGGCGAGGCAGACCGCCGAAGGAGTCATAAGGTTCGGAGCCTGCCAACTTGAACGGCATCAGTCAGTCGGCCAATCTTGGGACTCTTGATTCATGGTGGGGTGACCGCCGGGACCCAGGACTCAGCAGTGCTCGTCATCACCTGAAAGATATGGGGTAAGTGCGGTATCGATAAGGCGCGGATCGAGTGCTATCAATCCACCGACTCGCAGCTCTACCTAAAGTACTACTGTGACAGCATCGCGTAGAAGCATATCCCCTAGACTGGTCGATGGTTCTACGTAGGTAGTCTGCTGTTATGAGACGGCCAGGAATGCAATGGTGAGGCGTGAAGACATGAGATGGAAGTTGCTTCTTGACATTACTCTATCTTCGTCATAGATCTAGGCTAGACCATTGTTCATCTTGCTTTGCTGCTAGATGAATGTCATGATTCTTTGATCATGACACTGGATGACTGGCTGTCCGTATACTTAGACTGAGTCTAGAACACCTGAGCACATTCATCTTGATAAGGGCGACATGTTCCCCGCTTGCAGCGAGCGGCGTCTGCTTTTCAGGTCGTAGCCTTCATCGGTCTCCCTATCGGGTTCTCTCAAGGCAGTTGCAGTAGCCCCTCATGGCCGCAATATAGCTTGGAGACCTCGCCACCAGAAGATCGAAAGGTAGTCCACATACTTCCTATGCATTGCTTTTCAGCTTGAAACTCGCAGATCCTCAAAAAGGAACCTGCGGTGATATCAAAACCACGCTGTCACCTGTGGCGTGTTGGTTAGCTCGGGTCGCCTCAGCCTCGAGACACAAAACTCACCTCTCACAAAGAGCATTTCTGATTTCCGGCTGATAGTCTGCTCCACCAAAAGATTAGAGACTGCCTCGCCTATACTTCGCTTCAAGAGTGATGCCTACCTTGGGCTCGTCCTCCTCTTCATCATCCTCATCCACGTCGTAAATGGTCTCCTCCACCTCACCCAGCACCAGGTTGCAATGGCTATCGTAGGCCTGAAGATGAGTTAGCAGTTATCCCGTGAGAAAGCTGATTAGTTGAGCTCACGTGTAGCTTTCCCTTGAGCTCCCTGTCGCCCCTCAGCTTCACACAGACCACCTCGTTGAGGAGCAGCCGGACCAGGTCGAGGGGCTCCGACACGTGGCTGGACTCGTCGCCGGCATCCGCCATTTTGAATGATTGCTTTAAGGTCGCTCAATCAGCCCGGTTGAGAGAGTTTCTGGTTACAGGGGTGCTGGTGCGTAGCTTGTCTGGCGTCTGTGGTCTGGCTATGAGATCTTCATGATTGCGCACATTAAAATGCCCGCTGGGGCTGATCCACCATCCGGTTGATCTTCGGCTTTTCTAGGTGGCTCGCCCCTGTTCCTGACTTGTAGCTATCGTGTCACCGGGGTTATGCAGTTAACAGCTTTCTTACCCCATACTACGCTACCCCAAGCCTCTCCACTATTCCCCATTTCCACACTAGTAGTGGTACTGAACGAATCCGCCCTGGTCCCTCCCCTTCCCCCCCAGTTCGCGATTTGCGACGCGGAGAAAACACGACCTCAGCTCTTGTGCCATTGACCGCCTTTCGGCATTCTTGGTCGTAGAGCTCGCTTTGTGGTCCTTCTTTTATGGCAAGCTCTTCATCATGACGGTACACAGACCCTTGTGGTCGAGATCTTGTTTCTGTCAGCTCTCTTCCCTTAGATCTCCACGGCGAGACGTACCCACAAGATGGGCAAAGGCTGGGATAAAGGAGCATCGGCGCCATATGGCTTCAGTCGCTCCCAATGAACCACTCGTTGACAAGTCACGGGGGAAGGGCCAGCCTATAGAGCAACAAAACCACGAGCAAAAGAAGAGCAACGCCATCACAAGCGCACTTCCGAGCTCGAAAACAGCGCATCCTCCTCCCTCTGGCGAGCCATCCAAGACCGCTTCGAGCTCAACGCCGACACTTCTTGACGAGTTACTGTTGGCGGTTCAGAGGAAAGACGTAGCGGGCGGGGCCGCCTGCTTCTTCGCCTGGACCGATGTCCTTGGCAATCCGGATTCGGCTGACCACGCCCAAGCCGTCGAGGAATTCTCGCAGATTCCGAGTCCCGTGCTGTCCGAGATCATCCGCAGCATGGACCCGATGCGACGGCCCGAGCTTGACAAGGCTTATGGGCTGAATATCACACAGGGCCATGCCCAATACACCGACGCGGGGAAGCTTTTTGACGATTTCGGCGTCCGCCTGCATCACCGTCGCGTGCTACAGGGCATGCTGTCCATCGTGGCGCTGCGGGAGGACTCGAGTAATACTCTGCGCCCGGCGGATTTCGACGTCTTCATTCGGTGCGCCGGCGCTGCCGCGGACTATAGGTTCACTGCCATCATGTTTGGCGAAATGAAACGCCATGGGCTGATCCCCCAGAGGACGGATCGGACCTGGGTTGAGTTTCTCAAGGCGCGCTTCATGATGGAGCCCGCCTACTACCAGTACGACAGGTCGCGCATTGCCGTCGATCCCCGGAACTTGATCACGCACGAAGACGTCAAGTTCGGCCACAAGGAGACGCTGAAGCGCATAGACCGGATAAGGCTCAGCACAAACGCCCTGATGCGCAAGCCGTGGAACAGAATGCATGACCAGCCCGGTCAGGATATCCGACGAATCCTGCGCAAATCGGCCCAGAAGATCATATTACCCACTCCTTCGGAGGCCCCCGAAGAGTTTGAGGATGACGGGGTGACCCCGTGGGAAGACCAGGAGCGCATCATGGACCAGGCGAGAGCCGAAGCAAAGGCATCCCAGGACCCGAAAAACGCCAACGTCAGGGAACTTGACTACCGCAGTTTCTCGCGTCACTGGAAGCGATCACGGCGATATCCGAACGAGTCTTCGGAAGAGATGGCTTCGGCCGCCATGATTGGCTTCTCCCGCTCCAACAGTCGTCACGCCATCCTTGATGTCGTATTTAAAGGCCAGTACGGTATTACAGTAGACGAGGAAAGCCACGTCGTTAAAGGTGGTCACAACTTAGAACCGGGTTCGGCTCTGTATCCCACTAGCCGTCTTCTCAACGCCATTGTCGAGTCGTTCGGCTCCATGTCTGAGATTTCCCTTGCCATGAAGCTCCTTGACTATGTCTCCCAGCGCTATAACGTCCCCATCACCCATGACGTCTGGTCTAACCTGCTCAACTGGTCTTATCTTAGCGCTTCGAAGAAGAACCAGCGAGTTCGAAAAATGCTGGGCACAGAGGTCAGCACCCACCTGGATGTTCAAGACGTCATACACGTGTGGAATGTCATGACTTCTGAGCCGTACAGCGTCCAGCCTACTTTCGAAGACCTCGACATCTACATCAGAACTCTCATCATCACCCGGCGCCACGATGAAGCTAACAAGCTCATTCGCGAGTCTGTTATGCCATACTTGGACTCCCTCGTGGACAAATTCGAGTCCGCCGTCTGTGAGGAGATCCTCATTAAGGACGCCATCATTGACCAATCCACCGAATCGTTCTCAGCCTCCACCGTCTCTCAGGCCATTCGTCTGCGTCAGGACGCAGAAGTCCGCAAAGATTACGTCGAGAACCGCATAGCCATCTGGTTCAAGGACCTCCTCAAGGAGCACTCTAAAGGCCGCAACGCCCGCAGAAGCCATTCTTCCACGGTTCTGATCCCAAACCTGATTCGCGATTTCCCCAGATTCTTCCTCACAGTCGTGCGCTACCGTACAGCAACGGGTGCTATCTCCCTGAACATTGGTAACGAGACAAACCGCATCAAGTTCAAAGAGGAAGGCCCGGTCGCGCGGGAAGTGATCCCGACCAAGATCGGAAGTATCAGTGTCCCTAGCGAGGGGACCGACATGTTCGGGGTACGGAGGAAAATTGCTGATGGGACGGCAGGGGGCAGCTATGAGGACCCAGAGTTCACGTGGCGGACCGTAAACAAGATGACGATAGTCGATAATGTGAGAATACCGAGGCAGAGGATCGACGAGTTGACTGAGGCACCCAGTCCAGATGCTCCGGAACAAGAGAGACGAAGGTGGTGGGGCTTGCTGGAAACGCAACTCATGATGTGAAGAAAAGATGCAAAGGAGTAACTTGTATCAATATAGGACATACTATGTCCTGAGACATAGACATACTACGAGTAGCTAGCATACATGATCCTAATTGTGTTCCAAGAAACGAAAATGTTGTATCGTTTGCCAAGGTATCTAATACTGGGTATCTAAGAGCAGCTTGGCCTTTCCTTCCCGTGACAGCGGTACATATTTAGAAATACATTGAGTAACAGGACGGAAAATTCAAAACCAAAATAGCTCCAGACATAATCCAACACGGCTCTTGCCCACTCGCACAGTACATCTTCGTTGAACAGTCATTAATCGTGATATGAAGAACCACCCCCCCCCAGTAAGTAACAGAGACATAAAATGAAGAATACCATGAATAAAACGCGTGTCGTAGTCATCAAGCCTGTTCATGACTGCAAGTATGTTCGTGGATTAGACCGCTTCAGCCAGCACACCAAGCAAGCTAACGGCTGCACCACCCAGGCCTACGGCGCCTAGCGTCTCGCCCCATACCTTCTTTTTGGAGCGACGCTCGAATTCTCGGTCAGATCTCTCATGGTCTCGGTTTTGCGGGCGTCGTGAGGAGTAGTAGTCCCGCTCCCGGTCATCATGGTAATATCGTGAGGATCGTTCCCTATCGCGACCACTGCTGTAATTGCCGTGGCGATCCCTTTCGCTATAATATCGATCGTTTCGATCATTGCGGTTCGATACCCGCCTGCGGCGATCCCGACGGTCCCGATCCCTGTCCCTCTCTCTGTCCCAGTCCAGATCATCCTTAACCGACCGAGGGGTCTTCTCCGTTTCGTAAGGACTGGGCCCGAAGTGGACGCGATTCTCGTTCTTGTTCTTCAAGATGGATTTGGGCGGAACCGTACTAGAAGGGGAACCCTTCTCCTTCTCTGGGGGGCTAACGATATAAGGATAACCCTTATTTCCTTTATCCGAAGTCTTGTCGTCATCGTAATCGGTCGTGTCGCTTCCGTTCCATTGATCACTGTCCTCGTCATCGTCATCATGACTGCTTTTAGAGTCGGCACGCTCATGGTGTCGTTGAGGCTGATTTGACTTCCGGAGTTCGCGCGCAGCCCGACAGTCGATGGTTTGTCGAATGAAGTCTTCGATCTGCTCCCGTGACAGGCGACCAAGAATCGCTACGTAAGTGGGGCGAGCCTCGTAGCGAACACCCGCCCGCTCCAAGACCTCGACGCTGACGCGTTCCCGATTGATCCTGGTCCACTGTGCATCCATGGGAATCTCATTGCCGTATCTGTCAGGGGCCAAACGGAAATGACTGGTTCTCGGGCTTTGCCCGTATGGTGCTTGGGAGTTGCTCATATCGTGGTGAGATAGCGGAGCAACTAGCGGAGATGATCCAAGAACCAAGGAACTAGGCGATCCAGCAATATCCCCAGACTCTGGAGGAGCTGTCAAGTGTCCTGCTAGCTGGGGAGAAGGAAGATATCGCTGGCCGGCAATTTGTGGTGGTACATATTGCTGCTGATGGTAGCCTTGAGGTGTCAACTGCATGTTAGCCATGCCCTGGTTGAGGCTGTCCATATTCACGAGGTCCCTAGTAGATATGAGGGCCAAGGAGTCAGCTTGACTTAAACGAGGCGATGAACGATCTGACGAGAAAGACTGGCGAGGTTGTGGTGACGATGAAAGCTCAGATAATGGTTCTTTGGGTGGCAATGGAGGAGGACCTTCATTGGGCATGCGACGTGCCATTTTCATGCTCGGTGCGAACTTCTCGTTCTCAACCGCTGGATACATCTCCTTTGGAGACGTCGATGCTTCTGTGCCGCTCTCCAAAAGACCTCGGACTGTTGGCAGAGAACCACCTGTATCAGAAGACATAGATACGAGTCCGCGAATATATGCACGAAGAACCTCCTATACGCAGGTTAGTTTTCCTCATCACTACACAATCTCAAGGTGAACGCGTACCTTATGCCTCTTCAGTACATCGGCTGAAAAGCCTTCGTTCTCGAGTTCGGTCTTAAACTCTCGCCACAGGCTATCTTCGTCGTCGGAGAAAGTCCCTTCCCTGCGTGCAAATATCCTGGTGGCCACTGCGTCGACCTTGTCCTTGATCCCTTCCAAGCCAACCTGATTCTCGTTCACTGGTGCGATGGTGGCTCTGCTCTGAAGCTGGATGGCGTCGAGAAAATCGTCAATCCTGTCCCTCAAGCGACGCACGGCTCCTGCCAGCTGATCGCCACGGCGTCCATCGTCGAGAGCGCCCTCCAGCTGCCGAAGCGAGGCTCCACATTCATCGACAAGGTCCCGCAGTTGATAAATATGACTATCCGATCTCAGAGAAGAATCTGGATCGGCAGCCTCGACTCGCAGGTGGCGCAGGGCTATGTGCAGTTGTCGCACAGCATCTGAAATAGACGGAGACTCTCGGGAGCGGATGAACAAGGTTCGTGCAAAGGCATCGACGGCGTCGATGTGTTGTTCGACGGAAAGTCCGCCGTCCATGCTCACGAATGATGTTCACTTATTGAAAGAGTGTGTACACTTTGCGTGATGTTCAAAAAGAGGGCTTCGTGCAAAATTTCGTTGCAGATAAAATTAGAAGAAGTGAAATGGAGGAAGGATAAGAGTGTGACTTTTCTCGCAATGACAGATGTCGTACGCAATGTTGCTGATCAACCAGGGCGTAAGACGTCAGCAGCGAAGGGTCACGGGTCGGGCAATATGACGGCGCGCGGAGGTCCTCTTCTTAGCCCGGGGCTAGTGTCCGTGTATCGGGACTCGGATATAAATGCTTATAAATGATCTGGACGATGAGTATAATACGAATGCTTAGAGTTCGTACCCGTCTTGGCAGGTTATGGAGTATTATAATGAGGGCAGAATGTCGATCCAAAGACTTTGCTTTTGCGAGAAGAGTTTTCCTGGGTTCAGAATGAGCCAGAACGGCAACAAGAAAAGCAGAGTCCAGGTTGGGCGAGACACAGGGCTGCGTCAAGTTTGGTCGATGAGGGTGGTATGGTAGCAATTCGACTGGTCGGGTCCCACGAAATGTGGCGCTTGGGGCGCGGGAAGCGACAGAAGGAAGACGAGACGACAGGCACTGCAGTCAAGAAGGGTTCGTGGGGCAGGGCAGGGATGCATTAGATTACCCGGTCTGGCGGCTGGCGGCTGGCAGCGGGCAGGGTCATCAACGTGTAACCACTGGCAGTTAGGAGCAGAAAAACGCTGCCTAGTCGACGTGTTCGGTGCCGATGGCGTTGGAGGAGGGGTAAGATAGGCGTCGACGCAAAGCTACCTATCCGTGCAATGCGAGAGACGCCTGCGACGCCTGCGACGCCATCAAGATGCACTTTGGCAGTGTGGAGTTGGACGCCCGAAGATTCGTTGCAGGTACTATGCGGAGCTTGGCTAACTCCTGTCCTAGTCCGCTACGAATACGGGAAGTACCTTTCCTGCAGCCTTCACAACAACCTGAGTAACTGCTCCTACGGGCACAGCACAGTCATAGACGGAAAGCGCGAAGGGCTTTGCTGGTGTACATAGTAGTGGGGGAACTCAGTGACATCATCATTGGTAGAAATGTCAGGGTTGCGGAAGGAACAAGTTCGAGCGACCAGTCGAAACGGCATGGGCACCCCAGCAATGCCGCACCTGCATGCACTTTCCTGCACCAATCACCTGGCGCTGCCTGGGGTGCCTGTTCGCAGCTCTCTACTCCGTACTTTACTGCACGTCGGACGGCTAGAAGCCTTGTTACTCTCTTCTTTCTCACCAATTTCTAGGTAATTACTAGGTATACTAGATAGATAATCCAGGCAACGCTAACCACCTTTTTGCAGGGCTGAACGTCCAGTAGGCACTGCTAGCACTAGTAAGGTAGCTACTTAGACGCTGGATACAGGATGCACCTAGGCTTACTTCAGGATTCGTCTTGACACCACTCCTATGAATCCAACCCAAACAACCGGAATCTCGCGCCTCGCGCCATGGCTGGCACTGGTCACGGATCTAGTTGCCGTTCCTTTTGCGGTTCCTCTTTTGAGTTTCGGCTGCCTCGACTACTGGCCTAAGCTGCCACGAGTCTATCCCAGAGATTCAAATTTTCTGCCACCTTTCACTCATCTGCGGCTTTGCCAGTACGAAGTGATAACCATGTTAATGTTGTCAGGAGAAAGACTACCTACTGCGCACCAACAGAAGTTTCTTTCCGATACGAGCTCGGGGCATCGCCGTCTTTACTAGTGCTGTGACAATGGTCAATAGTCAACGGGCACATACGAATGACCCACGAGCCGCATGTCGGACGTGGCCGTGGGGCTGTGGTTACGCTGCATGAACCCATCGAGTAGCGCTGACTTGGCCAGACCCGACATTGCTCACTGGTTGCCCTTCTCTAGAACAGGTCTGGGCCATGCAGGTCATGAGTCTTTGGCCGCCCCGCAAGCCAGTATGGCAGTAGCAGCCATTTGTCCATCACGAATCCTCTGTTGACATTTTCGACCCCTGCTAAATGCCACGATCTAGAGACTCCACATATTACTGGTGGACAACAAGAGAGCCCGCGTGAAAGCCTAGGATTGGTAGTGGACATTTTGCTGGACTGCATACCTGGCTTTGTTCCCTCGTTTGCTTGCTACTAACTTCGCTTCAGCTAGGACGAAAAACAATTATCAATTGCTGACTTTAGGTCAGACGTGAACAACGAGGCATGACTCGTCATATTATACTCAGTTAGTTTTCTGCGTCACGGCCCGAGCCACCAACATACCAAGCTCCAGCTAGCAAACTTCTCACGCTGTGACTCGTACTGGCGCCTCGAAACCCTTAGACTGTGAGCTCTCATGTTGGGTAGCTTTCAGGTGATGGAAGAGCTATTGCCCGCCGCGTCAAACTGTCTTGGCCGCCACCTGCGCTTTGGCGGATGCGAACCATCAGGCAGCGGCTACTCATGCGCAAGGTAAGAAAGCTTCAAGACCACGCGATCGGTAGTACATGCAGTGCTTGAGCTTCGGCAAAATTACCCCGTTTCTACACGACCTGGGCTCGGGCAAACCCATTGACATATTCACATTGAAGATGACATGATCCACATGCTCGGTCAAAAGCGCAGAACCAAGGTTTGGTTTGATATGGTCTCTGTCAATGCCCTGGCGTTGGGCATACCATGCCTCCCTTGGCCAAGGGTGATTCATACTTTGAGCCTCATACGGGCATCACCAACCAAAACAGCCACCAACATGCATTTTAGATGACTACGAAGTCACGGCGGATATCAGCAGTGTGACCCCGCTTCTAGCGCTGATGCTCAAAGGCTTATGCTGAAACGAACAGAGTCGTACAGCACGACGGTATTGATGCCGTACACACAGCCGAATAGAGATCACACCCACCGGTCACGAATCGGGACAAACCCAAGGCGGCACTCTCAGCCTGAGGTCAACCTCGAGGAAGCCTGGGCACTAAGTCAAGCCCTTTACGCGTCTTGTGGTGCATTGTTCTTTAGCTTGCCTGTAGATGATATCAGTAGTCACAGGTCATGATTGTGCCCTCGGATTTGTCATGAGAAAACAGCATGAACCGTTCAGACGACTCGGTGAGCCAAGACATGCCGTCCAAAGCTTTTGGTGAAGTTTTCCCCGACCTGTGATCGGTCGCTCTACCCTGGAGCCAAAGAACAAGATTGAACTTGTGTTGATAATTTTGCTTGTCCTGGATTTGACATGCAAGACCGTATATTGAATCCGAGCACGCACAGATCCTAGAGCCCAAGATTACCAATTGCTTCACTCGCGTGAAAATACTTGTAATCTTTCGATCTGTTTTGATTGCTCTCGAATGATCTGGAAAAAAAAAAAGAAGCAAAACCCGACTGACTATCTAGTAAATACATAGCATGAACACCTGGCATATGGTAGGTAGGAAGCTCGATACGGGGGTGTCTTCCCCTGTCTACTAAATCAAGCACTTAGGCGCCGCCAGCGCTGGGGCGTTAACAGAGAACAGAATGAAATTACGATACAGTGCTTCTTCCAGAATTTTCACACCCGCTTCATTATTGTTAAGGTATTCAATTTGATCCATGGTATCATTGCCCGAACTTCACATCTATAGCCTAAAAGTGGCTTTCTCTTTAGGTCAGATTTGCAACACCTTATACAACAAGCTTCTCTAGCGTATACGAGTCGACCTTTTGACTGATCAGGTGGCCCGTCTCACGCATAGTCCTTTGGAGCACTTCGCCTCCTGAAACGACCTTTTCCCTCGTGGGCAGCTGCTTGGTCTTCAGACCCAGAGGCAGCATTCGAGACTCTCGGCCCTCAACGTGGACTGGTACCGGCTTGTTGGTATTCCACCCTTGTCGTGCCGCTCCGCTATTCTGAGCTGCCAGTCCATAGTGAACCGACTCTCCAACAACCCCGTTCAAGAATACGGCCTCTTGAATACCCTCCAGCGCTGCCGTCACTTCCAGCTTCAGAGCGGTGATGAAATCGCCCGATTCTGCGACATCGAGGTTGGATACGGCGTCGTTCAGGAGCCAGCCACCGGCTCCGATGGCATCAAGGCAGCGCCCAAGCAAGTCAGCGATCAAAGCTATAACGCCATCAGGCGGAGCCTCACTGCCCTCGGCATCGAAGCTGGTCGGGTCAATATAGAGTGAGGTCCACGCGCCTTGTACAAGTTCCACACGTAGCAGGTGAATGAGGGACAGGATCTCTTCTGTCTGCAGTGCCGTTCTCAAAGCCTTGATAGTTGTCCGCGCCGGTAGTCGCCACAGCTTGGTGAATGCCAGTGTTAGCCCACGTGATCGACTGCTGCTTTCATCGCCAAGGTAATGCTCCGTGATAGCAATTTCTCGTTCGAGGTCGTCAAGATCCATCTCGTCTTTGCTATCCTCTTGGTGTGGCTCGTTTGTCAAAAGCTTGGTGTTGTCGGACCCGATTGTCGGTATCAGATCCATACTCAACATGAGTGCTCTAATGGCAAGTAGAACCTCGACTTCTCCAAGCTTTGTTGCTTGTAGATAGTTCAGTAAGAGTGTCATAGAGGGATCGGCCTCGGCCAAGCAGTCGATGATGTCGTTGGCAAAGCGGTGGCTACCCGCCACGTTGGCTTCTAGCTCTTCTCTGAAAGCCGAGTGCAGGTTCCACAAGTTGAGATGCCCGGCGACGGCAAGATAATTGGTGACATTGCTATCCGGCAGATCCAAATGTAGTTTGAGAGGAGACAGCCCCGAGCCACTCGCTTGAGCAACGAATACTCGGCTAATGGCGTAGATGACCCAGCGACGATCGACATTTGGGTAGGCTGAGGGTTCTAAAAGCCAATCCCATTCTGGGGCGTCCTTCGTATCGGAGCTCTGTGCGGCTTCTGCTTCGACCTTGGTTGTGGAGCTGTCTGATTTCGTCTTTATCTGGAACTTCCCTCGCAAAAACTCTTCCCAGCCAGGGATATCGTCTTCACTAAGAAGAGCGTCTGCCGCCTCGATAGCTAGTTGATGCTGTGCGAGATACGATTCCGTCACGGTACCTGGCACTTTCCTGGAGAATTCGGCAGAGTCTCGGTCTACCTTTAGCTTTTTCTGGGGAATCTCAACAGCTGTGCCTCTGCCGATAGAATCTATAAGCAAACCGGCCTTCCGCCTTTTGCCATTAACTCTGGGCGGTTCGACCTGAATACAAACAAGAACGTTGTCGACCAGAGCCACGACAAGATCTTGACTGTGGAAATAACTAATGAGCTCGCATGTCTGCGCATCTTGATTTTCAGCGGGGAGACCAGAGAGATCCAAAGAGGTACTGGCGTGTACTGAGCGGTACTGGTAGTTGTAAAGCGCAATTGAATCCAGCGAACAGGACAGGACGAAAGGACGAGATAGTCTTGCAAACGTAGTTGCGGTTCCAACCTGAATTATCGACTTTAGCCTTGGCACGGCGCCCATGAGATCGAAAACGCTAATAGCGCCTTGCTGCAACTGAAGCAAAAGGCCATTCTTCGCTTCGAAACGGTACTTTCGTGGGCCTTCAGAATGGTCTGACATGTTACTGAGAGGCATGACATCAAGAGGTGTCAGGCGCTGAACCTCCCCTGTTGCTGAGGCACTGCCAGCAGCCACTGCAAGGACCACGAACTGCCTTGTCTCCTGTCCTTTGCTGAAGCTTCTTGTAGCAAGTGCAACCAGAGTCGACCTCTCTTTAGAATTTTTGGGTAAAGCGGTAAAAACTTCCGCACGATGCTTGAAGATGCCTTCCTCGAAGTCGGACACTGTGCCTGAGGTCACAAAGTCTACTTCGAAATCCTCCACAGTCGATGCGGAGACATCCTGAACAGCTGATTTTGTGGGTGAAGTCCATTGAACAGCAAGGGTCTCCCCAGACAAATTGATGATCTCGCCATTTTGGCAAACAGCAATGACATCGCCAATAGCAGAAGTCTGTGTGGGACCAGATGTGGTAATATATTGGACCGGGGAATTTCGTAGAGTTTGGTGTTGGGTGGTAGAGGTGGTCTTGCCGTCGCTCTGAACAACATCTCTGAACAGCGTAAGCTTGTGAGACACCGGATCTTTGGTTGCAATGAAGGTGTAGCGCGAGACTGAAGTTGTGTCGGAGCGTCGAATCCGGATCGAGTGTGGTGGGCTTGTGAAAGATTCTTGAGGCGGGATGGGATATGATGTGATTAGCCGTGTACCGGGGACCTTGGAGTGTTAGCACGAAGATTTTCAACTAGTAAGTAAATCTTACATCGTAGATGCTGACAGCTTCTCCGTCAATCCCTACAGCCAACTCCGTCCGCTTTTTCCTCTCGCCGTCCCTCTGGCCATAGACTTCCTTCGCCACGATCTGTCCTGCGGTATGGTCCAGCGGTCGAGGCAGTGTTGCCAGGACGTATGGTTTGTGTATCCTGTATTCTGAAGACATTGCGACCGGAAAGTGAAGCCCCAGACCAATTGTTGAGGGTGGGCGAGCGCAAATCCGAAGTATGGTATTGTGCTGTCGCTTGGTAGGCTCGGCGCTGTGAACTTTTTTTGGCGGGCAGAAAAATTATTGATCGGCATTGGAGTTGGGCGGGCCGTACAAAATCCGACAGTGGGGGATCGATGTAGGTAAGTGGGGCACTCGTACCATGCCTAGGCCACTGGCGATGCTCGATGCATTTTCAGCGTCCGTACTATCGTGCCTTCCCTGACGTACATAGGAGTGTGGCAGTTGGGGAAGGCACGCGCTACATAGGTAGGTACGTACCTTTTAATCGGCCGACATAGCTCGACGCGTTAAACGTGGACGACTTTACGCGGTCATCCCAGGACGCCATGTGAGGCTCACCACCAATGCTTTTCCTTTACATGATTGCTTAATCCTCAATTCAAAAATCACAACCAGCTCTAAATCAGCCTGCTCCCATTTTTTGTCCACAAGTTTTGTTTTCCGAACGCAACAAACTTGTCAAGAAATCACATATCGGCCTGCGAAATTCCAATGGGATCAAACGCCTAATATCCTTTCCGTGTCGCTGCTGGCTGCCATCGATGGGACCCTCGCTGGTCGCAACGATGATCCAGGCCGATGCCGAGGAATCACAGGCCAAGAAGCTCCACCCTTTTTTCTCGCGTCCCTCAGACATCTCCGTCGACGCGCCTCTGCATGATCAGACCATCGACCACCCAAACGGACTTCAGGAAGACGAACCTGTGCAAGATGCAGAGGGTACGGATGGCGGGAAGAAGCGCCGCTCTGGTCAGGAAATAGCGACTCAAGATACACCTGCTTCAAAGAAACCGCGCCGGAAGAGAAACAGTGGCAGGACGAGCCTGAATGAATCCATTATGAGCCACTTGACTAGACCTGCCACTGCTGAACCCGCCACGCATCCCGAGGACCAGCGACCTGAGAATATGCCGACGCCCCCACTCAGTGACATATCAAGCCGGACGACCGATCAAGCGACAGTAGGGCTGCCTGAGGGAAACCAACCGGAGACGCCGCAGGCCGCCGCCAAATTGGCCTCGCAAACATCGCCATCAAGCAAGAAGGTCCTCAAGTTCAATCCCAAAACAGGCACCCTCGGCTCGCCCCCGAAACTGAAGCAGAATGCTCCTCCGTCTCGAATTGTCACCATCAAGTATGGGACCGATAATGAAAGCCGCAGCGAGATGGGTCGCAAGATCAGGGAGATCCTCGAAACCTCAATAGTCTCAAAAGCTAAGCCCAGACGAGGTAGACCTCCAAAACGAAGCAAAAAATTGGAGGTTGATGGAGAGCCGATAAACGTGGATACGAAAGCAACGAAAACATTGACCACTGATAGAGCAATGGACGTATCAAGTAGAAGCGCACCTGCAGAAACGCGGAAGAAATCTCCACCTCCAAAACGACAAACGATTACCATGGCCACCCCAGTCTCTCCTCGAAAGCAAAGACTGCCGTTCGATTCCAAACTAATGGCAAACTTTGGCGTTACGAAACCAATCGGGACCAAAATTCCTGGAGCAAAGCACCCTGCTTGGCCATGTCAAGGCTCGACACACATTCGAGGAAACGAGGACGACGATACTGAAAGCCCGTATAGTTTTGATGATGTTGTGCAGGCTCGGAAATTCAAAGGACAAGTCGTCGATGTGAAACCGGAAGACTATATCGTCGACCGGCTAGCACAACAGTTAGGCGTTTTGTCGATGCGGAATCACCTCCCAGGTGGCAACGACGTGCACCAAACGAATCTCGAGAACTTGCGTCTGCCGCAGCGACGGTTCGAAAGCGGGCGTAAATTACAAGCCCGAATTCGGAAACAGCTCACGGCCCCCGGGCGATTTACCACGATGCGAGTGCCTTATGAAGACTTTGCCGAAGTGTCCAATAATCACGGCACGGATATACATCCTGCCATCGCACAATTGTATCAAGATCTCGAGACCGGCCTCTCAGCGTACGACAAGTCAACATGTGAAAATTGTGCTTGGGCGCAAAAATATGCGCCGCGGAAAGCAGAGCAAGTCTTGCAAACAGGGAAAGAGGTCGTGTGGCTGAAAGAATGGCTAGAAGCCTTGAAAGTGCAGGCTGTCGATACTGGCAATGCCGAGGCAGGCGCGGGAAGTGGTTTAGCTAAGGCGGACAGGCCTCCCAAGAAGCGCAGGAAGAACAAGTTAGATGGGTTCATTGTCGCTGACGATAGCGAAGAGGAAGATGTCGAGGAACTCTCTGAAGAGGAATCTGCTTGGAACTCTGCCAGTAGTGGCCAGCACCCCAAAAGTTGGAGAAAGAAGAGCCAGCGTCGTTTCGATAACGTTGTTGTCGTTAGCGGGCCCCATGGAAGCGGCAAGACTGCCGCCGTCTATGCTGTCGCACAGGAGCTGGGATTCGAGATTTTCGAAATAAACTCGTCAAGCCGACGAAGTGGGAAAGACATACTCGAAAAGGTCGGCGACATGACTAAGAACCATCTCGTACAGCACTCTCGGGCGGAAACATCTGCAGCTGAAGGAGACACAGAGGATGAGGTGTCTAAGGATGTCAAATCTGGAAAGCAAGGCATGATGACTAGTTTTTTCAAACCAAAGGGCGAAGCAAGAGCACCAAAGACTCAGGTCAAGGCAACAGACGAGCCGAAGTCGGAGCCGAAAACAAAGTCGCAAAAGCAGTCTTTGATCTTGTTGGAGGAAGTTGACGTACTATACGAGGAAGACAAGCAATTCTGGACAATACTCATGGGCATGATCGCACAGTCGAAACGTCCTTTCATCATGACCTGCAATGATGAAAGCCTTATCCCAAGTCACAATCTTGCTCTACATGGCGAATTTCACTTTTCTCCACCTCCAGCACAATTAGCTGTTGACGCGTGCCTGTTGATGGCTGCCAACGAGGGCCATTCTCTAGAGCGATCGGCTGTTGAAGCACTCTATTTGTCGCGAGGCAACGATCTACGAGCGACGATTATGGAGCTTAACTACTGGTGTCAACTCGGCGTTGGTGATAGGCGAGGCGGTTTCGACTGGTTCTACCTTCGCTGGCCCAAGGGGTCAGATCTGGACGAGAATGGTGATATCGTCCGAGTTGTGAGCGAAAACACATATATTAAGGGGATGGGGTGGCTAGCACGCGACTTGATAGCTGGGAGTCGTTCCTCACAGGAAGAAGAGGAAGAGGCGCTTCATCAATGCTGGGATTCGTGGCACTTAGCCGTCGGCGATTGGCACAAGACTTTGGACATGACGACGTGCGCAAAAGACATGTCTGCTTCCGAGTCTAAGGCTAACCTCGTCCGTGATCTTAGCTCCTATAGCCGTTTTTGCGAGGCTTTGAGCGATGCTGATCTCTGTTGTAACAGTGCTTTCGGCGCAAAGCTACAAGATCTAATAGATCCTAGCTTGCCAAAGCTTCCGGACAAGGCCAAAGACGATTTTATAATCGGCCGGCAATTGCTCGAAGCTGATCCTTTAAGCCGGTCGATTGCTCTTGACCGCGAAATTTCCATCTCGCTGACAGGCCTCGCTCGTCAAGGTTTATACAGGCATGCCGTACAAGCCGATGAATCCATCGCCCGAGAAGAGCTTCGACCAGTCCAAGAAGAGAAAGCTATATCAATATTGGAATCCTCTTTCAACCACAGCTCGGAAAACGTTACTAGATATGACATGGCCCTTGCATTCGACCCAATCGCAGTTTCAAGCACCAAGGCCCCGGTATCGCATCTTGATCCTTCGGTTTTCGACCGGACACTGAAGCTCATTGTCACGGATGTCGCACCTTGGGTTCGCAGCATTGTCTCATTCGACGATCAACTCATGCATGAGCGCAAAAAGCTGAGCAACCTATTGAGCGAAGGAGGGCAGAAAAAACGCAGCATCCGCAACACACGAAGCGCCTACTCGGCACTCGAAGGCGGCGAGAGAAAGTCCACTCGAGGGGAAAAATACTTTGAAGAGGATGTCAACTCAACTCTTGTGATGAGAACAGGCGCAAAGATCTGGCAGGATGCTTTGAGGGAAGCCATGGCGGTCGAGGAGCACCCCGATAGCCCTGCCCCTGATATTGCTAGTGGCCCGAATGTTATGGACACAGATTGAGGAGAAGGAGGATAATGACATGTGCTGCAGTCTCGGAAGGAATCTGAAGAAAACCTAGGAGCTTATACTCTGCTACTCGAAATGAACTCGAGTCATCTATCTTAGCTTAAAATTAAACAGCGACATTTCGATACTTTGCAATTACTGCTCCCCATCAGGTCGCCATCTCCCACTTTGCCGAGCCTCTCTGCCATCTGCCCCGTTACCATATTCGCTAGCACGCAAAGCTTCATGCCGCGCTGCCGTCTCGCCGTCTGTCAGCAATCGTGGACTTTGCTGAAACCCTTCCTCCGACTCTTTAACGTAGTCGTCCGGGTCGTAGATAAGATACCCCTCCACTTGCGATGCTGCGTGGTCCGCCTCGTGATGAGGTGCCCGTCTGCTGCGGCGGCGGTTCGTCTCCATGTACACATGTCTCTCATACTCGTAGTCCCTGTCACGACGATCGTACCTCTGCCCCCTTCTGGGAATACTTTCATAATGATGGTAGACTGGCGGGTGTCTACCGAACTCGTCGCGATGGTCTAGGCGTTGTCCATAATAATAATCCTCATCATCCTCGTGAAAGTAGCCAAAGCCCCTCGAGCGCGGGCGAGTATCGTCTTCCCGCGAGTAGTACGCACCTTGCCTTGAGGGCAGAGCATGGCGTTGGGCTCGCGGTAGAGGCGGCGGCCGTCGCGAACGGACGGACTCGGAAGTGGGAGAAGAAGATGTAGAAGAATAAGGAGGGAGTTTGGTAGCGATCAAGGCGCCTACGGCGACTGTCGTGACAAGTGTCATTAGGATGTCGCTGCCGTGGCCGCCTTGCTGCTCCCGACGACCGCAAGGCATGATTAGACGATTGAATCTGGTTTCATTTGTCACTCTTTGGCAGCAACGCGTGATAGCTAAGGAGACGAGCTTGTTTGAAAAAAAAAAAAGCGGGTGATATTGGATACGATGACAGGTCAATTCGCGTCACTTGTCCTTGTCCTCGTAACTAAAACATGGGCAGAGTTACACACACAAACATCCCAGAGAGCGAAGGGCGAGCAACGTCCCCAGATTTATAGTTTCTCGATAAAACCTGCCTATCGAGGTCACACAAGCTCGGTCTGACAGGCGTGGAGAGGCATCGTCCCCCACACCTGTTGTTCACGTTCAACAAGGCGATCACCTGGCCGCCTCTGTGTAACGTACATATACAAAAACAACGACGTTCTTGTTTTATCTTTGAACAATACCATCCAGTCATTTTTTGGGGGAGGCTTAGGAGAAGGGGTTAAGAACAAGGGATTGCACTTGCACCTTGTGTTCGGTGTGACCGGTGAGAGTTGCACTTTCGCCATGATTGTGGCGAAGCAAAATGGGAGAGTCTTTGCACAAGCAATTGAGCTGTACGGATGATTCATCACCATTCGTCCTGCTTCACTTTGGGCGTCCCCCTTTTTGCACATGATACTCACCGAACGAGAAACCTTCCCGCTATCGGCGTTCCTCGCAACAGGAAGCCCTCCATTCTGCAACGTCTGGAAGACTCCATCCGGGTCGTACCGAGCCGCTACCCGGCGCAGTGTCTCCGGCTCTTCACTTCCGTAAATAGCTAGATTACCCTGCGAGGCAACCACAAAGCTTGGACAGAGGAAGCTTGGCAGCTGCTCGTCTTGTCAGGCAAGACATCCTTTACGCGACCGACCATGCTGACCACGGTATGATGGGCTGCCTCTTGTCTTTGCCGGCGGCGAGAACACTGGGCCATTTGCAGGTGAATACCAACAATCCTTCTCTTTTATTGATACTGGGAGAGGGACACCAGAAATAGAAATGAAGGAGGGTAGAAGTTTGTTTCCAAGGGGAACAGGACTTGTAGCACTGGGGCGTCTTTTCCCAAACCGAGGGAGTTGCTGGCAATCGGGACCGACCGTAAACCAGGGGCATGGGAGCAAGTGGTGTGAAATGTCGAGACTGACTATTGCAATGTGTAGCCTATCTCAACAATCAACGCCAACCTCGCTGTCAGGCAGGAGTCTCGACACATAGTGCTTATTCTCAATTAGCCAACGAAAAGGCCACACAGCTCTGTAAATGCAATCTGACTCTTTATATAGATATACATCAAACAAGACAGATTCCAGCAGTTCCCAATCCTTGGTACTTGACTACCTGTCCTATGGAATGATCGCTCCCAGAACGCCAATCTTTTGGTTGCCGACCCTTATGCTAACTCGTGCTCCTCGTCATCCCAGTACGCTGTACGCCAAACAAGACAAAAAGCCCCAGTAGGGTATAAGATAGATCTGAACCAATATAACAGACAAAGGAAAATCCCAATATAATCAATATCCAGACATCAAACGATGGATGACTGTAGGACTGTTTACAGATAAGGGGGGGGGGGGAATGTGCGGAATAAACATGACTCCAACTCTAGCTGGCAGTTTGGGTCTGCGCGGAAGATCGGGACGTGAGGGTGTCCATATTTAGAGTGATAGCTGGGCGACTGATCTCCATGCTTCGGCTCGGCATACGACCACCTGGTGTATGCGGATGGGCGACATTGACACGGCCCGATCGTTCAAGGATGCGGGGTGGTCCGGAATCCGAATCAGAGTCCGAGCCGGGCTCATCGTACCCGTAGTCTGCTAACCTCGAGAAATAGTCCGCGAGACCATCGACACTGGGTGTGCCAACGACAACATCATACTGTGGCGGCGGGGTAGCGAGCGGGGCGCTGGCAGCGTCTTCGTTGTCGTTGTGCGTAATGATCGAGAGTGCTGGAGGTGGGGCGGTGTCCTCGTCAAATGCTGGTGGGTTGAAACTCGGTGCTCTTAGCAAATGTATAGGTCGCGGTTCGTTTGGACTTTGCTGCTGCTGCTGCTGCTGCGGCTCAGTGGCCGGGTTCGCCGCTGTCTCGGCGAGATGAGCCGCTTGTGGCATCGCCGGCAGGTTCTCACTGCTCCTCTGCATGCCGGAAAGTGTGCCAGTGGAGGAGCTGGGAGATGAATCCGCGGGCACTGTAACCGCATCAGGGCAACCGCAAGCACACTGGTACATTTGGGCTTGGCTTTGATCGCCGGTATATGCTGGCAACACAGTATTGGCTTGTGTGGCTCTGCAATTCAGGACCGTGAATGGCGAATCGATGCTGATCTCAAAATGTCTCCGCTTCTGGCCAGTCGGATCGTCGGGGTCGGCACGACTAATACGCATGACAATCTTATTTATGTTAGCACATCCTCTTATCAATAAGAATTGGAAAAAACTCACCTTGATCCAATGGTAGACATTGACATTCTTCCAGCTGCAATCAGGATTGAGCCTTAGTTCCTTGTTCTTAGCCATTGTCTCGCAAGTAGGAATCTGCACGTTTGCTTCAATTTCTGTCGAGCCCCAGTAACTCTCCAGGCCAAGGTCCAGGTCGCCCAATAAATTGTCACTAGGCTCCGGAAGTGGCTGTGGCGGCATATTGCGCCGAGTTGCATCAACATGGCGTCTTCTAGAAGCCATGTCCCGAGCTTGACGCCTTTGCTCAGTGGTCAGCTCCCCGCCGCGGACAGTTCTTAGGTCTGATGAGGCCCAGTTGTTGTCCAGAGGCTTCCCGGCGCTCTTTTCGAGCAAGAGAATCTTTCGGCCGGGATCTTTACGAGTCACGCGACGATCGTTGGTCCAGTATTCGATTGACTCTGTGACGAAAACCTTAAGCTTGTGAACTTGAACCTTAGCGAGCGGTGTCAATTTGAATGCGATTGGAATCTTGCTGCCAATAGGAAAGCTCTTGCCGGAAATAATAATGTCGTAATGAAGCTGATCCTCCCATTGGCGGCTGATAGAAATAGGTTCTGTCATCTCTAGCGACATCTGATCAGGGACTCTGACAATCGATACCTCCTTGGCACCATGCAAATTGGGCTTGAAAGCACCAGCACGCTCCACTGTGGCCTGCAATTCCCACTTGACAGAACCGTACTGCAGCTTGATGGTTTCGAGCTGGTGGTGATCGATGGGTAGTTCAAAAGAGTAGTCGTAGGTGCCGGGGTAAAAGATTTTGAATCCTCGCGCCAGAGCTGTTGCAGTGCTACCGCTTTCGCCTTTTCCGAAGCTCCGCGATTGCGCATTTTGCAACGACAACCGCTTCAGGTCCCTTGCTGACACGCTTCTTTGATGTCCGGTAGGCGAAGCCACGACCAGGTAGGTGTTGTTTTGATCAGAAGAGTTTTTTAGCCTGTAGGAGCATTGGTTGCCGAATTCTGTCGTCCAACCATCATTCATGGCATTGAAGAATGTCAAGACCTGTGTCCTTAGCCCTTGCTCCTCAAACATATCCTGCTTCAGCGGAGGTATGCCTTCGGGCCATTCGGTCCGGGCCTTGCCCACAAGCTTCAGTGTCACGGCCTTGATCTTGACATTCTTGCTCACATTGAGCTGCATCTTGCCTCGCAGTAGAGCGGTACCGCTCTGGCCCTCGCGATGGGAGTGGCCATCATGATCGAAGCCCGAGAGGAAGATATTCGGTTCGGCAAGGATGATGGAGCAATTTACACCGCTTCCAGACGCTACTGGCTTAGGCACCTCAGTCACATGGGAACTGAGGGCCGACTTGGTCGCCGAGCGCATCGACATGAGGCTGTTGCGCTTGGAACTATCGGGTCGAATATGTGAGCGAGGTCGTAGGGTGACCAAGCCTATATCGGTGGCTGCACGTACAAGAGGTTGTGCGTCGGAGCCGTTGCGCCAATTGCTGGAGGTTTCAGTTGACGGCGCCGACGTAGTTGTCGAAGGCACAGCTGGTGTCGCTGTCGCACTCGCCGGCGTGGTGGAATTAGTGGTGGTGGTGGGCGCGTGGGCGAGAACTGGATCTGAATGATTTGTCTCTGATTGGTGGTAAAGGGTTTGTGGGACTTCGCGGATAACGTCACTATCTGGAGAGATTGACGGCACTCCTGTTGCTGCCGTAGCTGTGCTGATGTTGGTGCAAATTCCACCGGCCGGGGGATCAGCGGTGTTGAAAATCGATCGCCGGCGTTCGTGGTAATGAGAAATGCTATTGTTGCTAGAAAAAGAACCCAAAATTTTCCCAAGAACCGGAGGGATGGGGGGTCGATCAGCCCGGCGTTCTGGGCCCTGAAGAGTGTCTGGTTCGGATGGTTCTCTGGCGTCGTGGAGATGGCGCTTGGCCCTAGCCGCTCGAACCTTGATCTTGCGGGCACGTGAAGTTTCAACTTTTGGGCGCAATTCGTGTGGCACGTAGCCAGGAGGATATGTGATGATGTGAATAGCGTGCGGTCGAGTTCGCCGAGGTTCAATGAGTGGCCTTGGAAAACGCTCCGTCGTGGTGTTCTTCCTCCTTTTGTCAGAAGTCCGTGGACGATAGTAGATGCCGGTACTGGCGCTGATCCACGGATTGGAGCGTCGTGGTGTCTCCAACGTTGCTGGCATGCTGTTAGACAGGGAACCCCCACGTCAGAGTCATTCAAATGGCGTGGTGTAGTTTTGTCTGTCTTCCTCATATGCGTGCAGGCTTAAGCCAAGTTCAAGAATGGGGTTGGGAACAGTGAACTAATATATCAAATCGAGAAAAGGGGACGGATTGGGCGAGCAGCCATGATCATTAGATCCGATGACGGTGGGAATGGTACCGGAGTACTAGTGATCCGAAAGTTCAAAGTAGCGACAGAAGAGTGGTGGATAGCTACCGGCTGCCCACACACTAGGGAGGGAACAAGCTTATGCGCCAAGAACAAATGAGGCTGGATCCAAGAAGGGGGAATGTTTAAAAACGGGGACGAAGTGTGTGTTTTCTTTTAGTGTCAAGTTAGGAATTAAAACAAAGCAGAAATTTGCAGGTTGTTGCAGGCACTGGCAGTGAAGAACATCGCCTTTGAGATTGAGGTGGACAGTGCGGTGAGGTGAGGTGAGGTGAGGTAAGGCAGGTACGATTGCCATGCACATGCACCATGCAGCGCCTGGGTAGGTCTGGGGGAAGGAGGGCGCAATGCGGCCCGGCGTAAAGCTCAGGCAGGCCGTCTGTCGGGTTGGGACAGACTAAGGAACTACTTAGGTACCTAAGGTCGGAGGGGGCTATCAGGTACGACAGGGAAACAACATGGAACAGCTTGCGCGGCGTGAGGCATGAAGCATGAAGCATGAACCAGCTGCACTTGCCCTGCCATGGGAGATGGGCAAGAGCATCCCAAAGCCAAATCAAGGTAAGGCATGTGGAGTCGCGGGGCGCCAAAGAGCGGTGATGTCAGCGCAGAAACACGCCTCAAGAGCCTGAATGCTGCTTTTTCCCAGGCTTTGGCAGACGCTGGCGCCGGCGCTGGCACCTGCACTTGCAGGTTTGACGCCTAGTCCAGCCCGCTCCACGTCCAAGCCAAAGCCAAGGTGAAACGGAACAAAACACCATTCCCTGACAAGGTGTCCAATGACAGTGACATTGACATTGGTAGTGAAGGTACGCCATACTCGTACATAGTACTTTGTACGTGCATTGTCCACGGACATGCACAAACCGGCTCCAGGGAAATTGGCAGCGCTAGCAGCAAACAGTGAGTGGGTGTTGGTCACCTCACCCATCCATCCGCCCACCCGGTCTCGCCCAGCTAGACTGCCGAGACCGTGGGACCGCCAGGCGCTATCGCTAAACCATACGCCCAAGGATTCTTGATTGCGACGCTGAGTCTTGGGCCAAGTACCATGCGCGGTCAAGACTGACAAGTAGGATGGGCGAGGGAAGGTTCGATGCTGAATAGACAACAAGAGCTCATTACTCACAATCTTATCGCGGTGCTCGGACCAGCTTCCTTGTCTCGCTTTTCGAGTCGTCGTTCAGAAGTGATGGATGAGTGAGGCTCCGAGTCGCGAGCTGAACTGCGGGCTTCGCGTAGGTCGATCAAGCCCTCGCGACAGAGGAGCAAAGGCGTTTTGCGTTTGTTCCTGGTCCGGATATGATGAGAATGTCCTCGTTCAGGCCAGTGCCGGAGAAGGTCAGCAATTTAGGAGAAGTTGGACGAAGAGACGAACCCTCATCCACTTCGGTACGAGTACGAATTCCGTCTGCTACTGGGGGCCGTATCCCTCGATATGCAGCAACATGCAGTGCAGCGACATAGTAGGATGCAGTGCGTGGGATCTCGTCACCTACAATACCGCTGCTACTGCAGCACGGCTACGTAATGCCTCAAGCCCATCACCCTTAGTAGGTGCTAAGTAGCAGGTGCGGCACATTGGTCTTGACACACGTCTTGGAAGCACCAGGTACGAATTACATCAGCCGAAGTAAAGCTCAGTAGCTTTCGTTGTCGCCTGAGGGGAAACGAGCTTGGTCTGGATTCGGCCACGGGGGAACGATGGTTCGCCTCTATTCCCTCCAAGCATTTGCTTGGCAATACACATTGTCATCTCCCCATCGTTGATTCACGGACGATGCATGGAGTTTTGCTCGCGAGAGGCAGCATTCCCATCTCTGCGATTCGTCCCCTCCATCCGAGGACGCTGGCCGATCTGAGAAACTCGCGTGGAGAGACCGCTATGTTGTTCCTGCTGTCTATTGTTCCGACAAGGATGTGGCTCGTCGTGTCATGGCATGCCCGCACAACTCCCTGCCTAACATTGGAGCCTTGATTCACTGGTGTGGCATCCATTAGAGCCCTTCGCAACAGGAATACCTAGACGTCTGTAGGAGTACAGCAGCACAGTGGGGTCATCCTCCGGTTGGCACAGGAGCCGGCTTCGACTACTGCCGTCATGAATGCTGGAGAAGAACTAGAGTACTAGCGTGAGTACAGCGAGCGTCTGGACGCGTGTGCTGATTTTCGGCAATGGGTGCATTCCCAGCATTCAGGGCGGATCGCCAGCGCTATTGTAGATAGATTGGACAACAAACTTTGCAGCGAAAGACTGCCCGCCATGAGAGATTTCTAGGTACGCTTGAGCCTCCTCAGGGCCAAACCGAGTCGGACCAGCCGGTGAGGCGGGACACCATTTGCCGATCCCGAAGCTTATTTGTTTATTCGCCGTGATCGAGTGGCCGCCTGCCAACTGCAAATAGCTGTCAGCAACTTGGTGGCCACCTCCTCGACGCACTCCGCCTCAAGCGACGCGCAATTTGGCAGGCACAAGCTCCATACCGTGGGTAAATTGGTCTGTGACGGTATTCAGTGTCCAATCAGGGTGGCGCCGCTCGTGATAAGAACCTGGGCGTTCGACAAAATGGTAATTACTGTACAAGCTGTACACGTACAGTAGCTGATGGGGAAATCCCCTCGCCTTGGAACTTTTTCTCCACAGCCCAGCTGGCGACTCTGATCGTGTCACACGCTCCATTGCATCATTACCCGTCTCTCGCCTTAGCTCAGAGACCCGCATCTTACCCAGTTAAGCAAGTCCATTTGGGGCTTTTGACTGTCTGTGGGTGCCCCACTACCCATCATCTCATCATTATCCTTTCACTCACCGATGAGAATCCATGCCTAGTCGAGGGGATCTATGCTCGCTTACTCGGTATGAACTTGTTGCAATCTTGCGAGGTGCTCTGGTTGCCCCTTGCTGTGGGTGTGAATGCAGGGTTTTTCGCTCAATCTAACGACCTTTCCCATATCAATTCTGTGTGCGCATCAAATTTGCCTAGTTCAATCCCGACGGTCTGGAAGTGAAGTGTATTGACCTTCCGCACACCTACGTGTTCTCTAATCAGAGTTTCCCAGTAGCAGATGTCAAAGCCCCAGTGGGAATGAGCTTCAACGTGGCAGCCACCGGTAACTGGCATGATGGCGTCAAGCCGTCCTGTCGGGCTTGTCTGGAGCTCAGGTGGAAAACTCTATTGTGAAGGCAAGGTTGCCGAACAAGTCGGGTAGCTCGGCTGGACGCGCCGGATCTGCGCCATCGAGGACCATCCGCCCAATTAGTAGAGCTGAAGGTTTCACGTTAAGCCTCCCGCTTGGATTCCTGTTTGCGCGGCGACATCGACCGTTCGGGACTCGTATTGACGTCCATTCATCATGACCTTCCATTCTGGGTGGTGGGCTCTCGTTGGGAAGGGCTCTGCGAGTTACCTCCGAGATGCCGGAACGTTTGTAGGCAGGCCAAATAATGTGCATCTCGGCAGTTGATTGCCGATTTGAGAAGCCGAGGTGACTGACTGACTACTGCCGTTTACGAAATCGTGACTTTGATCAGCGCTAGCCGATCGGCGTAGGCCCATTTATCACAGAGTCTGCAATTGTCGTAGGAGCACCACGAAAGTGTGCTTGAGAGTTGAAGGTCCTCGCCCCGTGGCTACTATTTTGCTACCCTATAGACGATGCCAATATTGGCATGTTGCCCTGGTCTAGTCCCGATGCATTCGAAGCTCCCATCCACTTACGTCTCTCGCACAATGTCCAGATTCCAAAAAAGCCAGAGAACTCTACGGAGACACTGCTTCAATAGGATGATCTTACAAGTTACTATAGGCTATCCTCGTAAAACGAAGGGAATCAAAACCTATCCATTCCACCGTGACCACTCAATCACAGTGCCAGACGGAGGAAGCGAGACCGGAGCCTCAGCGCCGGATGAATGAGGACAGCCTCTTATAACCGGCCCCCTCTTTATGGAACCCCTCCAAACATTTGCGAACATATCGTAGCCATGCTTTATCAAAAGGGCTGGAGAAGCAACTGCCTCTTAACGATTTTTCCTGCTTCGCAACCGCGAAAATAGTGGGTAATCAGGAGATGGATTTGTCGAGGAGGGAAACAACATGATTCCGCAAATCTTCGTTTCATGTCTGTGCAAGGCTAACGATCAAGAAGTTACGCCCAGGGTGATCAGTGATAGCGAGGAAATCAACCTGACTCTATGTCATTGTGATAGCTGTCGACACTCCAGCGGAGTCTTATGCACGTCTTACTACCCTGTAGAGGCTCCCGTCATCACAGATAATCTGAAGTGCTTCCAGAGAAGCGGCAGCACCACCAGAAGATATTTCTGTGCGATATGCGGGTGCCACTTGTTTCGTTGCTGGCGGAAAGAAGATGACAAGTGTGAGTGGGATGTGTCCTCTGGGACGGTATGCACATCAAGAGGGATAGAGGTTCGGTTCTCGAGTCACATCAGCGTGGCTGACACCAAGGACGGCGGTGCCTCTACGTGGATTCGCCTGTCGGGAAGCGGTTCTTCAGAAGTCCAGACCGCCCCTTGTTCATCGACGCGAGATGCTACTACTGTATCTATCAAGGGAAGCGTTAGTGAAGAGGAGACTCTCACAGCCAGCTGCGCATGCGGTAGTGTCAGTTTTGAGATCACTCGACCGAACCAAGCCAGCTATGAAGCCACATCCGCCTATCCAGACCTCATGTACGCCGACAAGCGTCATCCAGCGTCTGTGAAAGACAATGCCGGCAATGAGCCTTGGTGGATCCAAGGAAACGACTGCGACAAGTTCCTAGCCGGTACTTGCGCCTGCCAATCGTGCAGGCTAGCTTCTGGTTTCGAGATCCAGACATGGGCTTTTATACCACGCGCCAACATCTTCTTTGACCGCCTCCTTCCACAGCGAGATGATCACTTGCCGATCCCTCTCGATGTGGCAGCAGTTCCCGAGGGCGTTCTGAGCAGCTACAGCTCCTCAGCTGGGGTCACCCGAGACTTTTGCAGCACGTGCGGTGCGACCGTGTTTTGGCGCGGGGATTGGAGGCCGGAGCTGCTTGACGTGAGTGTTGGGCTGTTCAGGGCGGCGGGAGGGGCCAGAGGTGAGGAGTGGCTTCGCTGGTGGACGGATAGGGTGAGCTTTGAGGAAGATACGGGGACAGGGAGGACCGGCGGTGCAGCGAGGGCGGCGAGGACTCTGATTACGGAATTGGAGGGAGGTCTGAAAGCCTGGAAAGGGGGAAGAGGGTGAGTGGGAGTTAGAGGTTTTGGCATGATAGATGTTCAACCGACTAGTTCTCTTCCATCCTGTTCTTGTCCGCATTGTTTGCTTTATCCCTGGGTACCAACAGCACGAGATATAAGAAACATTACTTCAAGAATCATAGAATGGGGAAAGGTTCCGTCGAACTACTCAAGCGATTGTCCGAGGATGTTCCCAGGTGAACCTACCCTAGACCGCTCGGGTCAGTGGTGAGGGACGATGCGAGAAGAAAACGACGGGTGCTACCCGAGAGTCAAGGAGTCTGTCCATCTGAAGGGTCTTCTGATCAAAACCTACTAATTGAGATACCCGAGGCATGACCAAACAATTTTCGAACACCAAGGTTACCGTAAATTTCAAGAATTGAAAAATGCTGGACCTCGGTTGTGTGACAAACACTTTGTGCAAGCATGCCTAATCCGTCCAGCCAAGAAGGCAAAATCGCTGAACGGCAGAATGTTGAAGGCTTTGAGAAGTTCTTGGCCCAAACCCAAAACTTAACTTTGATTTCAGCTTTGGGAAGAATCCTCTTTCTACAGGGACTTGCTAACGCCGTGGCCGCTTCGTCTGGGTTGGCCTTTCTGCTACGAGTACAAAGTGTAATGTATGTGGTGTTGTAGGGTAGCAGGGACCTCACGGGGCCGAGGAGATGCTGTTTCCGGTCCTCTTTTCACACCTCGGAAACCGGTCTCATTGCCCCAAACAATATGAACCAGTTCGAACATTGGGCGAAAAGATCTACCAGCGTGGCTTCCCCGGACTAACGACTGCAGCATTCCTCCAGCGGTCGCATCCCCTCGTATTCATACCATGACGTGAACTCACAGATCGGCTTTGGCTTTTCTGTCGGCCCGCGGTTGCCTGCAACATATACAACTGACCGAATTACGATAGGCCCTTGTGGAATGCTGCGCACGGCAGAACGGGAATCTCAGGAGCCGTTGCGACGGGAGAAGCACCAAAGACACACACGCCATGTCGCGGATAGCTTATTCAAACTGATCCAACAATCACACAGGAATGCCGTCGGCGGCTGCATCGAAATCTGTTAGTGCGCGCAAACCATGGGCGACCCGCTCGTCGGGTTTAAGCCGCCAAGATGTCTTTCGTCGGGCCCTGCAGGGGACCTCGCCGAGACCCTGAGACCAAGTCAAATGGTGTTAAAAACAAGATTAAAAATACAAAGGAAAAGAAAAACAACGGATGACGGTGGTTATTCGGTGTTCGCATAATGATTTACATCCGGTTCCCGTATTTTTCACTCCACGTACGTAACAACGCGGAGAGCACACAGATGCACTGCCCTCGCCTTCCCAATAAATGAACGGTCAGCAAACGCGGGCTCTTGGAAGAAAAGAAAAAAAATAAACCTACCCAAAGGCGAACTTGATGGGAAATAAGACGGACGTTATCCTCCGGATTTTCGTGGGGTGTGCAGGGATGGGGGCCCGACTGTGGCTGCTAGTACTAGTATGTGGCTCGTGAAGGGACCCAGGTGGAACCCTTTGTGGGCACTGTTGGGCCCTAGAAGGCCCTGAGAAAAAGCGCTGGAGGCAGTCCGACTGGACATGGAGGGGAGAACTCGAGGCGCCTTTTCGATGCGCCACGATCAGCCACGATCATTGGCCGATGAAGGTTCCAGGGACCAGTGGGCATTGGTAGCTTGCCGAGCTTTTTGCTGGTCCCCTGCCCCCTGTGAGCCAGTGAGCGTCCAATGAGGCTTCCCATGGCTTGGGGCTTGTGAGCTTGTGACTGACTGACATGGGTCGCCACTCCCGCAGGCAACTGCTCTTCCCTCCCCTCCCCCTCTGGAAAGCCACAGCTCCTCTGTAAGTTGACCGTTGATGACCAGATTGGGCACTACCCAACGCATTGTGAAAGCCCATGGCACTCCCGTACTCGTACAAATCATGCATGATTCCCCCTTCAAAGGTGCCCGGAATGGACGACACACGACAGCGCATGGGTTCAGGGTCCGTGCCGGCCGTGTTCGAACTGATACAATATCGATGGAACACCCAGAGATTCGATTTTCCATCGGATCGATGACGGCATTGCGCATTTCCTTCTTCATGTTCTTAGACCGCAGTGAAGCTAGTAAAACAGCACCAGTTCGGGTTCGGTATCACGTATGACTACCAGGAGATTCATTCTCATGCCACACGCCCCCCCCCCCCCCCCCCCCCCCCCGCCTCTCCTCCTCGCTGGCGCGTGAAAAGAGCCAAGAGGTCTCGAAGGGTCTGATGATCTCCGTAGTTCCGGGATTCTTTTTTTCTTTTCTCTTCTTCTCTTTCTTTCTGGTTTAGGCGGGGTTGATGTCATTGGGTCCAAAATATATGTAGCACGTCCTTTGCCACTTACGCACCCACTAACTAAACCATGGGATTTCTCTTCCCCCCTACATGGAATTCTTGTGTCGAACCGCCTGAACCCAGTTTCCACAACCAGGACACCGTGACAGCATTATCCGTATAGCCTTTTATCCTCTATTTCGCCACCTATGCGCAACATCGAATTCTTGATTCTCATATATAACGAACCTCGATCCCGCTTTTCAAAATTCGATTTCGACATTGACATCTGCATCTTCAAATCACCCCACATCATTACTTGCAGCTCAAGTTTCCAACCCATCCATCATCATCACCCTTGCCGCATCATTATCTATCGACTCCGGAACCACTTACTATTGTGGGAACCTGGATCGAATCTGCCACTCTTCTTGTGTATCTTTCGGTAGCTCTATACATTTAGTTTGAACAGACAGAATTATGAAACGATCATATGACTCCTACATGGGCGGCTCCGGCCAGCCATCTGTCTCCCCGAAGCGACAGGCTTGTGAAGCTCTTGATCCGTTCATGGCCCCCTACACCGAGCCATCCTTCCCGCCGCTGGAGATTGAGGGCGATGACCACGTCTCCCGGCAAGATGCCATGGGTCAGTTGACACGCTACGACGCCTCCCCGTCGCTTCTCTACCATGATGTCTGGTCGCTGCCTACCAACTCGCTCTTCGACCCATCCTATCCGGTGGCAACAGGCGCCTCCCCCTATCAAGGCGTAAACAACTCTGCGACCTCGTTCGATTCTTCAGAAGACCTGCAGTCCGATCACACGCTGGAGTTCGAGATTCAGAGCGCCATGGGCATGGTCTGGCGCGACGACGGAGCATCATCCGCCAACGAATCCTTACAGCCTTCGCCGGACTTCTCTACCAACATGGGATATCTGCCGGATCCTGTCTGCTTCACCGGCAACACCAACACCAACAGCAACGACAACTGGCTGGACCATACCGCCAACATTACCGAAATACCGACGGGACCCGCGCCGGTCATGATCCCCGAACTGCCCCTGCAACCGGCGCAGCTGAAGAAGACCTCGAGGCCGACATCTCTGCGCTCCAACGCGGCGGCGGACAATCTCCGTGACTACGGCGACGACCTGCAGGCGCATGCCAGGGAGCAAGCTCGCATGGTGCAGCAGGAGCTGGCACGTTCCAACGCCGGAGCCTGAATGACACGAGAGCGGCTGAGTTCCCCTCCACTGCGATAGCAAGTCCTACAGCCAGCGAAGATATACTCTTATACCCATTTTTTCATGTCTCAATACTCTTTATACCCAAAAATGAGAGCGATCAACCACCAGAAAACCCCCCTAGGGCGGTGCGAGCCGCGAGGTGGACCATCCACTGTCCGCTAAGGCTGCTTCGATAAGCCTACGTCGACGTTCACGATACCCCAAAACCCACTCGCATGCCGCTTCGCAAAGCGAGCTGTCTCGGCCAGAAAGGCTGTGGACGTTCAGCACTCACAGACGATGCTTCTTCTGCTTTGGAAAACAGTGAAGAATCATTTGCACTGATTCGCAAAGAACTGGCACACACACACGCGAGAATCCCACGAATGGTAGCGTTTTTTTTAGATGCCCTTAACATGTTAAAGCTTGCTTTTAAGCAGGTCTTTTGTCTTTTATTCTTCTGGTAGATAGTTTTAACAGGTGCAAACCGTCCAAAAAATGAATGACTGAATGAATACAAATATGATTAGCACAACTTCTATTTTAACTCTCCACGATTGCAGTGACTGTACTTGGTTGTATTTTGAAATCTACTAACGTGCGCTACGGCCTTACGATTGTTGTGAGCCCCATTCCCTTAGGCCATGTCTGCCTTGTTGGCTTTATTCTCTTTTGACTACAGATGCGCCACCTTTTGAAGGGGGCTTTGCGGTTTCATGCGGGAGGCCGGCCCTGGCCATGGCCGGTCGCGCGGCCAAACCAACAGTCTCTCATGATTGGAGGAGGCACAGCCTTTCTGATGGCAACCATGTTGGGCGTGAGGGATGGCTTGCGGACCAGTGGCCCTCGAGGAAATGGATTTACAATTGCCTTGCACTTTCGACGAGGCGGATCTCGTCTGCCTTTTGGTCAATGTTATGGTATTTAAGTTGATGCTCAGCCCACCCCGTGAGGGCATCGTCTCGCTGCTTCGAAGTATCTCCTCCATTCTGTAGCATCTTCTTTAGCACAACTCTGGTAGAAATTACCCTCAATCAATTCAAAACGTCGTGTCACTGTGACCAATGGTATGATCAAGAGTGATCCATTCAAAAACACATTACCGTGCTGGCCAATTAACCCCCTCTTTGAACAGACTCAAATCCACATCCCATCGCTCGCAGCGGCGCCAACGACGCCGCCCAAATGCATCCAATGCCAGAAACCCAGCATGTACAGGCTCACCCGCTCTTCCAACCGCAACGGCAACGCCGGGAGACCCTACTACAAGTGCGACCCTTGCAACAAGTTTCTCGTCTTCGCGGACGACCGAGGCAACGACCCGGCCAACCCGGAGTGCGACTGCGGCATCTCCAGCAAGAAGCAAATCTCCAGCCGGGACAAGGGCCGCAAGATTCACTTTGTCTGTAGGATGGGCGGGTGCGACTTTTACGCGCCCAAGGTGGTTCGGGATGGGGAGACTGTTGCTGCTGAGGGGGGGTTGGTCGCGGAACTCGCCGCGCTGAAGATTATCTAAGAGTTTATGCAGTCCGTCGTTGACAATAAAGGATGGAGTTTTAACGCTGCGAAGGTATCTCAGTATCCAAGCGAACATTTTCGGCTTTACTTGCCATCCTCTCGTCTCGTCTTAGCTTGAAGGCTTCTAGAATAAGATCGGTAACCTGGCGGGCTGTTATTGGCATAGGCGTCCCGTCCTCCATCTTCCCTTCCTTGACCTGCTCCTTGGTGGCCCAGAGAAGCTGCGAATGCTCGTTGGGGTCTGTCTTGGCATCGCTGCCGTCGCCCTCAATCTCCACCTCAAACGTGAAGCCGTAGAAGATGCTCGTGCCGCTCCTGTTCGTAAAGACTCTTCCCGTCCCGTCCGCGGGCACTATCCTCACAATTCTCTTGGCGACGAGACCTCCCTCTTCCCAGAGCTCCCTGGCACAGCCGTGTAGGATACTCTCGTCCTCGTGGTCGACGGCTCCGCCTGGGGGTTCCCACTTGTTGGGCATGCTGTCGTGCGGAGCGCGCTGCAGGAGCAGCACACGGTTCTGCGAGTTGAAGACGAGCGCGCTGGTGGCTATTCCGTTGAAGTGCTTGTCCTTGGCTTGGAGCCAGGCTTTCATGGTGAGTTTCCAGTCGGCCAACTCATCGCCGCTTGTGAAGCTGTAGGTGGGGGGTTGTTGAGCCATGGTGCCAACTTCCAAGACTCGAAATAACCGGAGACGCTGGCGGCTTGCACTGGAGCGGCCACTATGTGAGGTTCTTTCTGGAATAATTTTGGTGAATGGAGAGTCGATCGGGCAGTTCTCATGGATGCATTGAATTTAATTTCTCCTAATATTGTGAGTTATGAATTGTGAGTCAGATTCAGGAGTAACTTGCGAGGCAGATATGAGGCAGGCTTCACGTTGGGCAGGAGCAAGTGGGGGCGGGTCCTCTGGCTAGTAGTTCTTGGCCCGTTTCTACTACCAGTACTGCTAGCCTGATGTTAGTAGTAATAGTAGTCATTTGCAGTTCACATTGGGATATCTTGCATAGGAGAATTAAGCAGCTACCATAACAATGTGAGCACCCAGAGGGACGAAGCCAACTTTTTGGCTAACCAGGTCTCTCTCAAAAGTGAATGACAACGCCCACATCTGGCGAGGATTTTTAGTGAGAGACATTGTAGGCATTGCAAGTAGGACAACAAGATAAATGATAACTTTGGTTTTCACAGGTTAATATCTTTATTATTGATTGTTGTATAAGAAGTAAGTTGACTTACCTAGAATCCGTCATCCCCGAGAAGCTGTCACCGCCTCTGTTATTACGCCTTGGGGTTAGGGGTAGACTGGAAAAACTAATGACATACATAATCCCCAAGCGTAATGACAGAGGGGTTGATAGCTCCATGGGGATGACAGTCTCTGGGGGAGCCAACTTCACACTTGTAGACTTATAATCTCTTTAAAGAAAATGATGACAAGTCCGTCCCACTTTGACTAGTTGTAAAGCTACTTAGGTAAATGCAACAATCCACTCCTGTAGCGAAGAGCACCAGTGTAGGAAAAGCCGATCCTTTAAAACCCCTACAATGGTGCTCTTCGCTACAGAAGTGGTCCATTGCATCATGAGAGACCAAATGATTCCAAAGGTACCGTTGGGTGTTTTGTCTTGCAATGACGCCGAAAGTTATCCTTCCTGAATTTCGGTTTTCCATATTCTAAACAGCTTCTAACAGTGCACTCATAATAATATTTGCCCTGCTGATGTGCAGTGTCGATGTGTCGCCTCATTCCATGGTTATCCGCAAAGGTCTTCTGACAGGTGTTGCAAACGTGTTGTTGGTAGGAATTGCCACTGTAGATCTCTGTTTCCACCGGGAGGGGGACCGCCATAGTTGACTGCTGATAAGTGTCCGACCAAGCATGATCGGAGTCCGGCCCGGGAGAGTGGGAAATGTTCACACTGGTAGAGAAGAGAGGGCCCTGAGTGTCGGCTCGGTCAACATCCCTGGGGACTCGATGCTCATGTCGAGCAATTTCGGCATTTCCATCATACGGTATCGGGAAAGGAGGCCGAGAATGGGAACCAAAGAGGACTTCAAAATGCTGTTCCACGCTAAGGTTCCGATCCCAGGTCTCGACAGCGTGTTCGAGACCGTATGAAGGAAATGCCAAAGGATCGTGGTTGCTCGCATAGTCATGATATGAGTCTTGCTGAGGAGATGCTTCGTGAACTTGTTGGTGCTCGCTTTCCAAGGCTCAAGAGATGCGGGCCTCTTGATGGCACACAGGAGGCCCGTGTTTGATAGGGGTTTTGAGGTTTTTTTTTTTTTTTTTTTTTTTTTTTTTTTTTTTTTTTTTAAAAAAAAAATGAAGTTTGCAGTCCCGAGCCTGTTCACAAGAGATGAGGCCCAGGACTATTGGGGTTGTCTGGAAGAGATGGCATCGGTGACTCCAAAGACAGGTGGTGGGCGTCAAGATCTGTATGGCCCACCATATTTATAAGATTATACCTCTAATGCCTTCAAGTTGTCCTAAACTCCCCGGGCCTCATGCCTCTACTGGCTGCCTAATTGATCTGCCTTGCTAACATCTGATCGTGCCCAACTCCATTGCGACATCTAGACACCGCGTCTATGATGGGGGCCAATGCCTCAAAGTTCACCAATGACAGGAGAGCAGAGTCGCCACCGTTGCCTCGGCGGGGAAACAAGTGAAAGGCAACTAACTATTTGTCTTTATTACAGAGTGCAGCACTTGCATTGTGCATGAGTGGCTTGACCCAGCAGCCTCAAAATTGCCCAATGAGAAAGAAATGCATGCTGCAGCCTCAAAACGAGCCAACAGCAGGCCGTCCGACGGATCGACAGGAGACGGGCTGAGAGTGTTACATTTAGACTAAGACACTTCTCTATCTTTCAGCATTCAATCCACTGCTGAGAACCACTAATTTCCTCCAGGCAAAAGTAGCCTGGACATGCTTGCAAGTTGCAAGCCTCAAAACTAGCCAATGAGAAGGAAATGCATACTGTAGCCTCAAAGTGAGCCAACAGCAGGCCAGCGATCGACCTGCAGAGGACGGGCTGAGTCTGTTGTATTAAAAAAAAACACTTCCATCTTGAAGTACTTCCGCTATGTTAAATTAGCCAAGATATCTCGCGCGCCTCAAAATTAGCCTATCCGGAGCAGTGCCTTGTTTGTGTAGCAGCAATGCTATCTACGCTACAACTTATCATAGATGATGAAGCATACCACATCTCATATTCGAAGTCCAAAGAAAGGTCAAATATTCTATAAGAGCTTGTTAGGAATCCTTCCATCTCGCTGGAGAAAGTATCTCCTTAAGCTTCTACTCGATTCGAAAAGTCCTAACCTTCGAGCTACAAATCCCCTACTCTGTCCTATCTCCATCTAGCAAAGCAGTATACGAAAACCTTGACGCTAGTTTTGCAACTCGCAAAGATGACTCTCTATTCACATACTACCATTCTATCTAACAAAAAGCTATTAGAGAAGGTCGACAAGTTGCGCAACTTGAACAATAGCGAACAAGTGCCCCTTCCCCAGGTACGCAAAAAAATTAGGAGCTGGCTGTCCCTTTTCAATTTTTAAACTTACGTTGTTATTAGCTTGTTATCTTTGGAGATCAAAGCTCAGGCACATTCTTATTGATCGAGTCCTTGACTCGTCTTCCACTTCCGAAATGCAAAGGACTCTGCAGTCGATACATAACGCAGATCTCTTCTCGACGGGATGCGCGTGGATACATGGCAAAGATACAAATTATCCCAGGACCCAACACGCTAGATGAGCACAAAAAGCAATTGGAGTCCGTGAGCAAGGATTCCAAGTCGAACTCAGAGCTGAGAGCGGACTTTGCAAGCACCCTCGAAGAGGTTCGTGATTCTTCTGAACTACTTTCGTAGTCGCGCAAGAGCTAAAGAGAAGACAGGCTAGCAAGATTATAACGCTGCGACGTAATAATTACAGGGAAGAAGATCCTCTTTTCAGTGAGGTTGCCTTGAAAGTCAAAGTCAGCGGTCCTCATGAGGGCAATCTTACCATCGTCAACGTCCCCGGAGTGTTTCAAACCAAGATGGAAGAAACTGCCAAGAACAACATATGTCTTGTCAAGGACATTACTACAGGGTATATCCGAGACAAACGCACTGTCATCCTGGTGATGATTCCTAGCAACGTTGGCGATGTTGCCCAGGAGACTTTGGAGCTCGCGAAGGGGTACGATCCGTTGGGACAGCGAACACTTAGGATCCTTACCAAGCCGGATCCTGTGCTTGATATTGAATGCCAGAACAAAGCTTGCGGTCTCCCGGCTCTTCAAGAGCAGCCCTATATCCTCTTGAGAGAGATTGACATTCGTGAGTTTCTCAAACTATCGCGGGATGTTAACACCATGCGCCAAGAATGCCAGAGAGAATGGGATAGCACGGGGCCCTCTCGCAAAGAGGAACGAGAGCAACGCAGCTATCTCCGTCGTATTGCAGAAGCCTTCCAAAGCCACGTCCGGGCGGCTTTGTCTGCTGATTACAATGCAGACCCTATCTTCAGTCATGACAGTCTCCGCCTTATCTCCCATATTGTCAATATCACTAATGTCTTCCGTTCCGACTTTGAGCAAGGGGCTCATTCGCGAGAGTTTCAGGCCTTTGGGTGCCTTGATCAAGCCGAAACACTTTCCGAATTTGAAGACGACATTCAGGTCGATTCGGACAAGGAAACAATCGACATCCTGCAAGAGCAACTAGAGCAGATGGGTCTAGATGACATTACGCCAGATGAGCAACGCGAGATTGGCGACATTGTCAGCACCCCGCATAGGACGTTTACACCGCGTGGCGAAATCTTGACGTGGATCAAGAACATTTATCTAAAGTCTAGGGGGCAGGATCTTGGCACCTTCAATGCAAATGTTGTGGCGTCAGCTTTCTATGAACAGTCTAGTCGTTGGGGGGAGATGACAAAAGTGTACATGGGCAGAGTCATCATCATCATCCATCGGTTTATCTCTACAGTGCTTCGTTCCCTTCTCCCGGATGATCAGACGCACTCTCAGCTGTGGCGCGCCATACTAAACGATCTTCGACGGAGTTATCTGAAGGCAATAGAGCAGGCAATGCTGCTGATCGAATTAGAGCGGTGTAAGCCGCCCTATACTGTTAACAGACAATTCGTCGACTCCATCGAAGGAGCCAGGGGTCGTCGCACCAAGGAGTTGCTGCGTCCGAAGGCCAGAAAAGATGCCAAGTCAGGTTGCGAATCCCGGTATAGGGTGGATATGGACGATGATTCAGAAGCTACCGAGCACAAACACCATACTGAGTTCCTTTACCAAACAATTCATGATACTCTTCACGCATACTACAAGATAGCGATGGATCGTTTCATCGACAACATCTTCCAGCTCGCCGTCGGTCATCATCTACTTACGGGCCCGCACTCACCCTTGAAGGTCTTTAATCAGGAATGGGTCATTAATCTTGAGCCCAAATTTCTTCAGCGAATAGCTGGAGAAGCCAAGGCTGTCTAACAGCGTCGTTCAAGACTGGAGCAAACGATGGCAGACTTGACTCAAGCTTTGAATATTATCGAAAAGATGATGAAAAGTATGCTAGAATAGTAAAGGGTATTGGAATAGTGAAGGGTCTTGGAATAAAGGGTACTGGAATAGTAAAGGGTATAGGAAAAGACCGTCATCGAGGATGAGTGTGAGCTCTCGGCTACCCGATGGCGGGATGATGAGGCCGGCATCTCGCGGATTGCCGATGTGGGGGCCTCTTAGTGTCCGGCCGTCCCGTCAATGCCGGCGCGGCTATCCGGACTGGGCTTCTCTCAACTTATAAGCCTACAAAGTTAGTGCCTGTGCCTATGTCAATAAACAAGCCATTCCTTGGCGATTGAAAAAGACGAATCTTCCGCAACTCATCCTATTACTCAACCAGCCATCCCACTCTTCTATTCCTCACGTCTCACAGCATGTTCACCGCGCCCAGAGATACTTCTCATTACCGCACAATGACGGCTCTACCGCCATCCATGAAACTGGTTTACCAACCATCCCCATCCTCCCCAATCCTCCAATTCCTACCCTCTTCACCCCTTCCCCAACCAACATACCAAGACGACCACCTTGTCCTCGTCCACGCCGCGTCCCCCTGCCGCCACGAACTTACCTGGGAACTCGCAGACCCTCACATCTTCCCCAACGGCCGCGGTCCGATACGCGTGCCATGCCCAGACGGCTCCGGCATAATCATCACCGCTCCCGCAGGAAGCCCCTTCCGTCCCAACGACGAGGTCTTCTTCCTCGCCTCGCGGGACCGCCCCATGAGTCTCGCAGAGTACACGCTCGTCCGGCCGCACGAGATGGCGCTCAAACCGCGGAAGTTAGGCTTTCAGCATGCCGCCAGCGTCCCGCTGAGTGCGCTGACGGCGTGGCAGGGCCTCTTTGAGCATGGGAATCTGTCCCCGGACCAAGAGGCGAACCGGACCGTGGAGGTGCTTATTACGGGCGCGGCGGGGGGCGTGGGGGCTTGGGCGGTGCAACTTGCCGCCGCGGCCGGAGTGGAGGGCATCACGGCGGTGTGCAGTGCTCCCAAAGCGGAGCTCGCTGCGTCGTTTGGAGCTACGCGAACTCTATCATACGAAGACTTCAGCTCTGACGACACCGAAAAAGTCCAGTATGATCTCGTGCTTGACACGATTGGGGGCGATGTACTCAGGAGAGCATGGTCTTTCGTAAAGGACGATCAGTCCACCCATGTGCTGAGCGTGTCCAATGACAGCCCGGACGATGTGCGGCCGGACGGAAGCAAAGCCGTGAGAAAGAGCGATTGGTTTCTCGTACAGCCTTCTAGGAAGCAGCTTGAGGGGGTGGCGGAATTGATTGATCAAGGCAAGTGCCGAGCTTTGGTAGACTCGGTGTTTGAATTTGATGAGTTTGAGGCGGCGTTTGCGAGGGTCGAGAGCGGCAAGACGAGAGGCAAAGTTGTCATCAAAGTGCCCTGAAGTGGCCATTTCCAAGCACGGCAGCGATACTTTGGATCATGCATGCATTTCGTCCGTCACTCCCGCGGGGCTGTGAATATTTCATCTGTAAGTAGATAACATGTTGGTAGTATTTTCAAGTAGCTATTTCATGTACACCTCGTATCTCTGACAACAAGATCAAACGTGCTAGAGCCACAAATTTGCCGTACCAGACCCGGAGGAAGAAGAAAGAGAAGAGAAACAAGAAAACAGGAAGAAAGAAGGTCACAGAATACACAAGCCAATATACCCAAACGCCCCGCCCGAAATGCAGTAGAAACACTAGACTAGATTATCGTAGATAAAAGTTCAGAGCACCGAAAGGGCTCCTTAACATATCGTCGCTAAACAAACAAAAGTCGTTCCTCGTCAAATCCGTTAAGCAGGAATAATTTTTCTCTTCCTCGCCCTTTCAGCGCGAGATGGACTTCTCTGCGCGAGCTTTGGTGTGAATCGCCTGGGTTTCGAGGCAATGGGTCGAGAGGTGCGTAATCGGCCACACGGCAGCTTTCTTGAGGCAGTACGCGGTGAAGCGCAGGATCTTGGCGGCATAGCCATTGTGTCCATCCAGCGATAACAGCGACTCGGAGCTGATACTGTTCCCAGTGCCGAGGTCGTCGCCGGCGGCGTCCAGCTTCAGCTTCATCTCCACCGACGTCAGCAGTTCCTCGACCCGCTTCAAAAGCTTCACATCCTCTTCCTCAAGCAGCATGATGGCGGGAACCTGTGTATAATCCACATCATCATGGCCGAGTATTCCCACGTAACCACCGACGCGGTCTTGTAGCGTGGCAACCCACTCCGCCAGTACCTGAGCGCAGTCGAATGCGCACATGGCTGATTGCAGCGGCAGCTCGCGGCTCGTATGATCGGCAAAGGTTACGTCGAGCTTGTCGGACATGGCCAGCGAGTCAGCCGCGAAGAAAGCGGCCTTACGAAGATGCTTCTCCCGTCGCGAGGGTCCCGAAGCCTTCCCGGCAACCTGCTCAGACTGATAATCTGTCGCGCTTGGGCTAATGTACTGCGGGTTGTACGATGAGGTGTCGGATGCATCATTTCCAAAGCCCATAACATCAGAGCCCGAGGGCGATTGTATGGCGTTCTGCGTCATCTCCGTACCCCGAGACATCTCTTCTGCCATGCCCTCAAAGTCGCGCTGCCAGAACTTCTCTTTGGACCGAGCCATGTTGACAAAAAGGCGAATATAAGCCAGATCCAGGAGGGGAATGCAGTCCGCGGACAATGGACCAAGGCCGAATGGGTTGGGGCGCTCGAGCCGGTGCTTCGGATTGCTAGCCCATGCAGCCTGCCATGCTTTGAGTGCTGGTTCAATATGTCTGTGCATTTTTTCTGTCTCTTCATTCGTCCACACTTTGTTGTGATGTCTTTGGCGAGTTTCCCAAATGTAGTTGTGAAGAGCGTTGATCAGGATCAAGCAGCCGAAAGTGCTGGGCTTCAGGTCGGTCTTGGGCAGGTCGTCAGGGTCGAGCACGAAGCCAAAGTTCTGTTGCGTGCTGACATTGGCGCTCTTCTGTTGCTGCTGCTGCTGCCTCTCGTTGGTCCGAAGCAGTTCTCCGAGGGCGTCGTGGAAGGTCATGCGGTTATGGTTCGCGGCCGTCACACCGCCCATCGCGGCAAAGGCTGTGCTCGACTCCGCCGAGAAGAACTCCTCATCTGAAGGCAAGTCGAGGAAAATTTCAGAGTTTGTCAGAGCTGGCGTGTGATTATATGCGGACATCAGCAGGCTGGACATGGCAAACACGGCGTACAACGTGCGCTTGCGCTCCTCCATCGTCTTCCATTGCAGCCACTCTATTTGCTCCTCGCGCTCGGACTTGACTTTCCAAGAGTTGGCATCAGACATGAAAGTATCCTGCCCGTCAGAATGCCCGACAAACATGGGTCGCATCAAGTCAGCGGCCTGAGCAAGGCTCACAAGCGCAGTACAATGGGTGGAGGCAATGTTGTTAGCTGTCTTGTCGCCACAGTTGTGCCCATACACGACACAAAGGAGCATTGCCTGGACAAGCCACACGGGGGTATTCGCCGGACCGTCCTGTGAGTGGGATGAAGTATCATCGACACCGCCGACAGACGTCCGCCTCACATCGACCTTGCGGACATCAGCCTTCCTCCGCTCCTCCAGATAGTACATGATCATCTTCTTGGCCATTTCGAACAGCTCCCGAGATTGCGTGTGTTCTAGCTCGTACAGCGCGCCTATGGCAGCCATGGCCAGAATCAGGCATCCACTGCCGCCTACACCATCTGTTTGCCCACTAGTGGGCGTGTTCGGATCGAAGCTAAGAGTGGGGATATGCAAGAAAGGCATGTGGGGATGGAAATAACGCAAGTAGGCTCCAACGTATTGCTGAAGATCCTGGGTACTGGGCATAGCGCTCGCCTGGACGGAGGAGGAAGAGGCGGCGGCGGAGGACTGCTGGTTCGGGGTGGATGGCGGGGAGGCCTGCGAGGTGAAGGAGAGTCTACGGCTGCCATTGGGAAGGAAACACTGGGAAAGGGCGTTCACGATGGTGGTCCGAGTGGCATCTGTAATGGTGGTTACGGGCGAGGCGCCGTGGTTCCCGTCGCTCAGGGACGACAGAGTATCCGGGCCAAGGGGAAAGCCTAAGGTTTGGTCTATGCTCTGCGGGTTCAGTCCTGACACGGCGGAAGGGCTCATCGAGCTCATTGATTGAGGAGGCGCGGACAAGTAAGGGTCATTGGTGGTCTTTTGAGTAGCTGGCTGAGGTGACAAAGGAGCCCCGTTGAGGAGGTCCGGAAAGACTGACCCATTCAATTCCAACGCAAAAGGATTAGGCATCTGCGGCGGCCCCATCACCGAGGACTGCCACATAGCGCTCGTCCCGGCCGGCGCCTTGTGGTTCGATCCATCTAACATAACATCGCTTATCCCGCTCTGGCTCGTCGTGCTGATGGCCGATGGACTCGACTCATCTACGACGTTTTCGTTAAAAGACATCTGGTGCTCGAATCCAGTCAACCAATCAAAGCTATCATCAAAGGGCTGGGTGGACGAGTTCATGTCGCCCAACGAGGAGTAGCCAAATGGCGACGCCTGTTCCATCGCCATGGACGGCGGCGAGTCGCTATAGTGTAGGGCGTTCGGGTTAATCGTCGACGCCGAAATGGCTGAGCCAAACATGAGGGTCTCGAGATCGAAGTCAGCATTCAACGCAGCAAGGGGGGGCGCAGTACGCAAGCCGCCGTTGGTGAAGTCGTTGAAACTGTTCGACTGCATCGTCTCGATCTTGAGGCCTAGCGGGTTGCCGCGCTGGTTCATGGCGGCGGCCATACCGCCAAAGGTATGCTCGAAGCCATGGTTAGGCAGATTTGCCAGGCTAGGGTGGCGATTGTGGCCATGGTGAGGCTGCGGAACCCGCGGAGGGGCAACTGAAGCGCTGGCGGCGGCAATCATTTGCATGGCACTCTGGTCAACATGACTGATGGTGTTGGCCCGCGGCCTCATGGACGTCGCGGATCCATTAGCGGCTGCGTTAGCGTTGGCGACACTGTTCTTGCGTGCCCTGCTCTGCGCGGGAGTGCCACTCGTAGATTCGCGGCGGTTTCGGGGACGAGACGAGGGGGTGGACGTCTGATGTAATTTCTGCTGGTGACGGAGCAGCAAATCGCGGCGAGCGAAACATCGAGCGCACTCTGGACACTCGAAGGGCTTCTCTTTAGTGTGGGAACGCTCGTGACGCTTCAAGTGCTCCAAGCGTGCAAATGAGCGCTGGCAGGTTGCGCAGACATGTGGACGAGGCTTATCGGTCTTTGGTGGTGGGAAGTTGTTGGCCGGTTTTGCTGTGCTAACGGTGATGGAGGAGGCTGCAGGTGAAGACGAACACGGGCCAAGATTAGCAAAGATGGGATAATCAGAACAACCAGAGGGAAGCCGAGCAATGAGGCGCGCAAGACACCCAACGGCGTTGGGTGCGGAAACCGGCAGCGCGGGGCATGGCGGATTGCGAGAACGGGAGGGGCATGATTGAGCGCAGCGCACAGCGTGGACAGCTGAGCCGTGATGTGTGTTTGGTGGGGGTTTCAGGGTGTGGGCGTTGGGGCATTTTCGCTCACTCACCAGACTCATCGCCAGCGGCGTTGGCGTTAGGAGCATTGGCAGTATTGCCAGCGACAGCGGCGGCGACAGCGGAACCAGACATGGTGGTAGAAGAGCGCGACACTCGAGCGCCAGAATCGTTCATCACCATGGCAAAGGGACAAATCGCAGAGAACCGGCTGCGTTATTTGGGGGGAAGCCTCGAAGGTTGAGTACGAGTAGAGTAGAGCAGAGTAGAGTTGAGTTAGGCAGCGTAGAGTTTGGGCCCGTAAATCCGTAATCTGTTACTCAGTCGGCCAGTGGGTTGCGACAGTGAGTGGGTGCGAGCAGCGCCCGTTGATTGGGTGTCGGCGTGTTTCGTCGTCGTGGGGCAGAAGCAGAAGCAGCAACAGAAGCGCTCAGCCCCGGATGCGATCAGGCGGTTGATGGCTTGGTGGGCTGTACTTTTAGACCGGGTCAGGGTCTGGGTCTGGGTCTTGCGGGACGGCGGGATGGTGGACCAGCGGGTCGGACAGGGCAGATCACAGACGTGATAATTATGGCAGAGGTCTTTCGAAGCAGTGAGAGGTATTCGAAGATCGATCTCAAAAGAGAGCGAGGCGATAATCAGGATTGGAAATTCGACCGTTGGTTACTTTGTGAATCGGGAGGTCAAGTGCACTGCAGCTAGTAGCGTAGCGTGGTGTAGCTGACAATGCTTCTTAGTAGCAGTAGCACGTCGTCGGAGGGATCAGCGGCAGAGTTGCACCTCCGTCAGGCAACATAGATTCAAGCAAGCAATCAAACAGTCAATGCTATGCTCAGCGGAGTGAATCGCTTGTCAATTGATAATGGGAGAAGAAAGAAAAGGAGGAACTGATGAGAGGGAAAGTTGAAGAAGAAGTGAGTGATAGGAAGGATGGAGCGCCTGGACAGGCACTTTCCCGACGGCTGGAAATTGTTCAGGGAAGGTACTAATGAGCGCCGATGCTGTACCCGAGCTAAAGGCCGATAGCTGTATTTTAGGGCGACTTAGTGGCCACCTCCACCACGTACCTTAGGCGGCCCAGCAGCCTCTAAGGTTAGGTAGGTAGGTACCGCCTATTCATGTTCACAAGTGACGCAGTAGTACTCCGTAAGGTACCTTAGGAGGGTCCAGTCCAAAGGTGAGAGTGAGCGCTAGTGTAGCCCATTTGCCGCCGGCGCGCGATGGCGAAAATGAAATGCCACTGCAGGAGCTTGATAATCCAGGTAGGCTGCCCATGTCTCTTCACAGGACTGCTCTATGGCCCACCGTACGTGCGCACAGTGCGGGCGAGACAGGGAATCTCGTGCAGCTGTGGTGCAGGGCGATTCACTTAGTGCCAGTACGCACTTGGCGCCTCGCACCCACCCACAAGCCCCGAAAAGAGCCCCGTATTCGTCGTACCTAGTGCGTGCCTCTTAGGAATATTGAGTAGGTACTATTAGGAAGAGCTTTGAAACCTATTCTCGACTTTTCACTTTCCGTTTCGAGATAAAAGGGCGACCTGAGATCATTTTGCGTATTTGTACGAGAAAATCAACACTTCATCGAGATGTGACACCACAGATTGATTTCTCTGAACGTTGGCCGCGTTTCATAACGAAGGTTGGGTTCTGCTTCTCGTCCGCGATTGAATCGTCGTTGCGCCACGCTGCGACGACCACCATATACCGTCATGCCAGCGACTGGTGGGACCCTGCCACGGGCAAATGGTTGCAACTTGCAAGTTGCAACGATAGATTACCTGCGGCCCGGCTGCTTCGCCCACCCTCGTTGGCCGGGCCCGTTCTTTTCTCGATGCTGGGCTGGGCGGCTTGCAGGTTGCAGGGGCTGCCGCGGTGCCAGTGGCTGGTCTGGTTGCTAAGCTTGCCAGTCTTGCCTTCGTTGAGGCTAGCTCGTGGTCCCTACGCCTGTTACGCTGCATTTTTTTCATGCAGTTCCTCGGTGGATGCGACGCTGCTTTGCATGTTCGGCACAGTACAAGTACAGTCGTAGGCATGGGTCGATGCTGCCTTGTTGCGTTCTGACGCTCTTGTATCATCCAGTCAGCCAAGGAGGAATTCGAAGCACAGGCGGCACAGAAAACGACACGAGTTTATTGTCCGCACACAATACGACGGAAATTGACAGTTTTGCGCAAAGCCATCTCCGCCATCGGCCCTGGGTCTTTATACAAGAGTATAGATTCATGAGGGATCTCCAACCCCATGTCAGTGCTCCATGTACAGTTGCCACGACTAACCATGCCAAACCAGCAGCAGAGAGAACAGAATACATGAAGTCCATTACAGCTTCGGCATGCTAAATCCTCCGGGGTCTGGCACTTCACGATGCTGACGAGCCGCATCTCAGATCCCCGGGGCTCTACTACGGCCGTATTGCCTTGGTCTAGATCTTGGTCTACCGCAGGGCACTTACAGTCGATTGTCCGCCTCAACAGAGTAGTAGAACCAATGTTTCCAAAACAACAAGCCGGCTACTGCCCGTCCTGGCAGCCGGTACCACCGTGACGTTACACAGTGCCATCCGATTAACAGTTTTCTTGGAGAACTCAGCGCCTGGAATGACAATGTTCGCCCCTAGAAGCAACCGGAAGGGCCTTTCCTCAGTGAGCTGAGATAAGTCGCCTCTTTGATGAGCGTGCAGTTGAACGGGCTCATCACTGCCATGTGCCTCCGCGTTAATCTTTCGGCCATGGCAGACATATACTACAGATCTGCCAGTTGCACTTCGTCATTCATGTGAGCTGAGGGCGCCTCTAGCCCAACAGTACCAAGGATCGGCTTTTCCATAGCTTGGGTTCCCGCAGTCGTAGGGTTACAGCTAGCACACGGGACAGGGGCCAATTTCGGCAGGCTCACTTGCATAGCGCCTAGGATATGCCCATGCTCTATTTCCTACGGAGTACACATGTGTGTATAGGGAGGGCACCACTTTGACGATTGCGCTGGCATTGGGCCCATCGGAGATGTGGACCACGAACTCAGATGGTGGTGGGCTGTTTGTTCTATTGCAGCTCTCGAGCTTTGGTCGTGGCGCTGTATGCCAGACCGGCCTCAACGACATGGACACGGGTGGCCCTACTTTCGCCCGCGAAAAGCTTTCCGAACTCTGCGGTTGAGAAGTACGTATGCACGCAGACGACTGCGACACTCCCATGTTCGGCGCTTTCGCCTACTTGTAACTATCTTACATGTCGGCGACTTGTCCCAAGTAACGGCGAAACTATTGGCAGACATCCTTACAGCAGTCTCCGCGATGAGTGAAATCGTTGGGTAATTGACTTCGAGTCAATTGACGAACAGCATAGCATGCCTTGGGCATTGAGAGCTCTTCAGGTAGGTGCCTGAAGACAGGCGCGTCAAGTTCAAGTAGTAAGTCGACTGGGGTGCGCAGTCGTGCAAGCTACTCCAATTCGCGGCTTCCTGCGGATGGAACCTCGAGCAATACTACCTTACCGAGCACCAGGAGTAGGCCGGGTGTAACTCTCCTTTGCATCGCAATACTATCGAGACCCCAACAACCGGCCTCTTGACCTGATCCGTCAACATGGCTAGAGCTTCACCAAAAGGATTATACCATCATCTATACCGCTGAGAATCAGGATGACACTCTACGACTTGTAGTACGGCTAGGTACAAGCATGTTCCGACAGGGTATTACTTTGTAAATTTGTCGGCCACGAGCCACGACGAAAAATTGCCACGGAATCTACCAAGGCTATGTCGAATATGGCCACATTTAGGTGCCATCATTACGAAGTCTTGGTCCATATGTACGGGTTTTAAAGTACTCGTAGAAGAGGTGCCCTTTTGCTATCCCGCAAGGCTTAGTGCTCCAGCCCTTGACGTTGTAAGAGACAACGCCACAATTTCTTTTGTGCAAATGGCCGTCAGCGTTGAACCTCTGCCAAGATGAGCTGCCGACCGCGGGGACTGTGCGCAGGGAAAGCATATGCACTGTCCCACACCGATGTAGCTCCGGCCGCGCCTGCCCTAAGTGCAGTTCATATTATACCCAAGGTACGCAGTACGAAATACGTACAAAGCAAGAGCACGCACCAGGAAAGAACGGACTCGGAGGGAGGCCTTCACGATGGGCGCCCACTTTTTGTTCCTCACGCCGAGAACTTGAACCTACTAGTAGTACTAAGTGCAGTCCACCCCGTACTCCAACCACACCAACCAACAGCATCACACGCTTTCGAATGGCGACTTGCAATCCTTGCAAGACCGTGAATTTCTTGGTGGAAGTGCACCTGCTGCCGACCGGCCAGCGATGGCATTGGGCAAGAAGCGACACTTTGGGTAAAAGACGCAGCGATCCACATGCACGGCAAACCCCATCCACCGCTAACAACGAATGGCATCGCCATCCTGAGATCGCACCATGTCCACCCAGTCGACCCACGGCTTCTGGAACGCTTTAGCGCCAATGCTGTTGCTAGTAACCAACTGATAACTACGGATACTAGTACTCCTCTGACGCTGAATGCTGCCCGCCGACGAACCGCCTGCCTTCCCTCCCAGAGCCAGCGAGTCTTTCAATTGACAGCTAGAGTTTAAGATAAGGGGGTCCGCTTGGTGCCCGTCGCGGGTCCTTGTCTCATGCTGTGCTTGAGACTAGCCGTCACCGCCAGTTGCAAGTCAATTGTGTAAGTATCTGAATTTGGGCCGCCAAAGCGCCGCCGCCGCCGCCGCTGCCGTAAGCGTTGTTCTCGGTTATATGGCTCGGTTGTGCGCCTCAAAACAGCTTCGCTATCTTTAGGCCTGTGCAAAGTTTGCCTTACATATGGACGGGCATGCTCATCTACGTCAATGACCCTTGCCAGCGTGGATCTTGCTGCAAACAATGAAGAACGCCTCAGTGCCACACTTAGAACGCAGCACATACGCACGCCGATGGAGCACTGCCAGACCAGAGACGCAGTGACGGGGTCGTTGACCCTTGTCCAGCCGTTCCTTAACCCGCTGATTGGGTGAGTCAGATGTGGTCACAGGACCTCGTCGCCACGCCGTTCTGCCCGGGCCCCGATTCGGTTATGGAGCCCTACGGCGCGCGGTATCCACAAGCGTACATACTCGTACAGCGATGCCAGCTAGCCAGACGCCAGTCAGACGGTCGCCGCGCGCAACTTTATCACTCGCTTTGCAATAATAACTCGGACCTAGCTCTTGTGGCTTGTCATATTGATTACCGCCGCCAGAAGTTTCTTTGTGCACCATAGCGCACAGGTATTGACTTTCCTTACTTACCATGAACATATTGCAGACTCCGAGGGTGATTAGTGTCCTCCGTACTCCGTACACCATGCACGATCCGCTATCATCCAGTGGTGGAGCCGTCCTGCTAGCGGCAAGGGCGAGTGGTGGTATGTTTCCCGTCGCGGAACTCGAGTGTGGTACGAGGTCCGAGTGCACTCGGTCTTGCAGGGTTCAAATAATCTAGTCTACGGAGTAAAGACTTGCACAGAATTCTCCTGACCGGTTCGCCCGTTGCCGCGCTGTCGCGCTGTGAAGAGCTGCGAATTGGCTAGCACTTAAGCTATAAGTATTTAAATGTCCTGGGTTTTCGGACTACAGAGAAGGCTCGACCGAGAATTGACGAGACCCATCTCGTTTACAACCCTCCTTGACGCTGGGCTTTCTCGCAGCCTTTGGGGTTCATCACTAATGGTCGGCTCACTCCAGTCTTCGCCCGCTCAGAGCCTGTACTATGTGCCAGACGAGTGCATGTCCTCGTGTCCTCGTCAAACAGAATGAAGGAGCCCGTGGAAGATATGGGTGGTCTGATAGGCAATGATCCGATTGTACTCTAACAGTGTCCTGACACTAGAGACCTAAGGTCCTCAACCTGCGAACTGCAGCACTAGGGGCCTGTCTTGCAGGCCTAGGCGGGACGTGATCCGACTTGCGGGTTACTCAGCTGCCGATATGATTTGATAAACATATAAACCCTTCACACATGTGATTCTTAGGTGTCGACTCCGCTCATAATCAGCTCTATGAGTGTAATACGATATTGCGAGCTGTTTCAGGTAAGCACTTGCGATAGCTGAGGATAAGGCTTCTATAGACATCAGGCCTGCGAAGTATCGAGGCCACCGCGCCCGGTCTCCTCATAAGCACATAGAGACAGTGTGCTGCTTATTTGAGTTTCTGTCGTGTAGCTTGTCTCTGTGACAATGGGCTGCGCGTCTCATGTCTGAAATCGGCCATAGCTAGAGACTCTGATATTCGCAGGAAGCATCGAAATATTTAAAGTGTCGTGGATTTCTACATGCGACTGACGTTCTGCTAAACGATACGAGAAGTTGGAACAAGTCCTTGCCTGGATGTGCATTGGGCGCATCGCAATCTCACTCGCGTTTCTGAATCATGGCCAACATGGGGCCGGGGTGGACCTCGGCCACATGACCATAAGACAAGGGAGGCAGCAGGGGAATTATCCTGGCTGAGGTTTTGCCTGTTCATTTACGGGGATTTAGCAAGGGCTATTTGCGATCGATGAAAGACAACGATTGTCTCGACGACACAGACGGCTTCGCTCCGAGACTGTCGACATTGAGCCCCAAGCAATGCTTACTCTTCTAGTCTGGCTAAGTACTAGATAAGATCTTTGATACCCACGTGAAGAAATACCTAGCGGCTCATAAGCGATGGACACTTGGGTTAGCTGGTGGCGTTCTACTTTGGATGCGGTGATGCGGCAATGCGGCGACGCGCCAGGACCCTGGCCAGCGAACTGAAGGCCTCCGGAACTGTGCAGTGGAGCAGTGCACACACCCACCCACCAACCGTCTATCCCTGGCTTCCCCAGATTTTGGCCCGGCCAACACGATTAATGGCGACTGGATCAGTGCTCATTGGAAGGTTCAATGATACAGGTTCCGACGGACGTAAGCAAGATCTCTATTAAGATCTCGTGAGCTCTATGGTAAAGAGTGAATTGGCAACTCCAGGTAGAGATGTGCAGCCTCTTGGTGATGTCGACAGCATTCGGAACCAACCACCCAAGGTTCAATTCGGTTGGCGTTTCGGAAATATCTCATCACACTAGGAGCAGAACCACACTGACTACCTAGGCCGGGCATTCCCAATCACCGCCAGGCACTCCTGATTGGCAGGTTTACCATTGGCGTCCCCTTGCCATGACGTTGGGGCCAATCCGGTTGATCACGGGGACCGAATGACCAGCATGCCAGCGGATGCGTGCAACAACGACCCATCTTTCTTGGGGATTGCCCAATACCAGGCGAGCTAGGCTTATGGCGCCCAGGGTCGCTTCGAGTACACCCAGGAACAGTGCACCGAAAAGCTACTCCGTAGTCTACAGAGTAGTAAGGCTTCGAGCAAACTGGCCAAGGTCTTGTGGGCGATAACGGCTTTGCCCCCAACCTCCGGGACTTCCCAACCAGTACCTACTATTATATGTACAAGTAGATACAGAGCGCTCTGTTGGGTACAGAATGGATGTCGGGTTCAGCAGAGGCACCCAATGACCGACCCAAGGCGATGATTAGCCACCGCAAGCGTCGGTTGCCAACGAGACGGAATCGCCTTCTATCCGCACATAGTACAAGTACTTGGAGCTGCCCCGATTTCTCGAGGTTCCACAGGGCACTGTACGCCACCCATTGTGGAATATCGACCTTGGCTGATTGACCTCTCAGCGCGCGAGCCTCCCCACCCATTTGAGTCGTCAACGGCTCGTGGCAAATGCGTGGTCGGTTGACAACTCATACATACCGAATAGTGACCAATTCACATCACCAGACGAGCATGTGCCTGCGTCCGTTTGTAGCTCTTCTACGGCATGCAGAATAGTAGCATGGTTGCGACTCCAATGTTATGGGCAAACCAGTCGACTCGCAGCAGGGACCCGCCCAACAAAAAGAGAGAGCGCCCGTAAAGTCTGGCATCCCCTGATAAGGTGGCATACAATGTACGTATAATAAATAGTACAATACCCTGTACCATAATATTGGAATCACTACCCGGCGTCACGACCACGCCTTACCTCATGCAACCAAGGTACATACATACATAGTACAACTGGTACTTTGCCCACGGGCTTGCTTTCCCTGGCAGCAACCGCCATGGTTCGAGAACGCAGGAATGGGGGTCCTGCGCAAGATATCACCCGCAGGGTCCACGGATTGTGCTTGCAATGACTTTTCGGTGTCTGTTGCTTTGCAGCCGAATCAGGCTGGATATTCGCCAGGAGGGAAGCGGGCGCTAATAGCTAATAACTACTGCATTGGTGCCAAGTCGAAGGATTGCCCTTTTTTTTTCCAAGTCGTATTCACACGTTGCAGCAAGCCATTGCTTGAGACGGTCAAGTGACGGCAAAGTGCAGCCAAAGTGCATTGTCGTACATGATGCCATGTCTCTGTGAAGCTGTCAGTGACTATCTACTTTGAATTGCCATTTTGGAACTCCAGGTTTGTGTGCTTTTGCTCTCTACTTTGCAGTGAAGCAGCTGCAACACACGCTCTTGTCGCATTACTTGAACATCGCATTGATACATGAATATTTGACCAAGCCATCAAGTGCACCAGCACTGTGCTCAAGATCTATTTATTCTATCAAGTTTTCATGTTTCTAATTGAGTCATGGTAGCCCGGGATCATGAACAAGAATGCAAGAAATACCCATATCATAGTGGTGCAGTACAGGTTGGATGGGATGGAAGCTCGTGTTGGTTTAGGGTAGCTCTGGGAAAAAACCAACGTGAACTATCGTCTTTCGAAGTGACTTTTGACATGACGTGTCTAGGCAAAAAAGGATTGATCAAGGATATACTGGATACTTTGATCATGTGTTATCATACACTCGCGTTGAGCTCGATTTTTCCATGCTTCCTGTTAGGCTCGCAGTGTCGCCGTGTCGGTGTCGTTGTCCCATCTCACTGGCGCCGGAAGGTTGCCAATAATGGATGATGAACACCTGAGAAGAAACACAGCCAGCCGAGGTTCCCTTTATGGTTGTTTGATCGAATTAGAAGTCCGGCAATGTCGTTCGTCCATTTCTCTTATTGCCGACGCGGGACGAGAGACATGAACCATCTATCATGTTCCCATGCCCTTTCCAGCATTCCTCTTAGTCCGGTCTGTGCACTTTTTTTTAGGCGCCCAAATAGTTGCCAAGGGCAAGCAAGGGCCGCTGCCGAGACGCTGACCAACGACGTCATTTGAAAGGGATCCCTGGCGGCTGCGTTGAAACCAGGTTTTGGGGGCTTCATTGTTCGACCGCAATTTGAGAACTTCACCGTAACGAATTGTTTTTGTTGTTTTCATCTTCAAAATCTTGAGTAACTTCTAGACGTGCTTCAATTGTATAAGACTGCGATTTTGGAAATCTTGTACTCCCAAAGCTGTGGACTGTGGCCCGTGGATTGGTGCTCCCTTTCGTCACTACTAGTAGTATCGTTAAACGAGCATTGCCCCTAATAGGTCCTGGGCCACCACGCGTCTAAGTCTACCAGCAACGAAACAGAAAACGGCTTTCCGAGCTACCGCGTATCATGAGATTCTCAACTAGAATTCTGCCATCTCTGACATTATGGCTATCGCTCACAACGGCGGATGAAGTTACCATCACCGCTGCACCCTCCATCCCCTCGGACGAACCCTCCTTTGACTCCTTTGACGCCTTCACCTCCGCTGTGCTCAACGCCACCAACCACTACCGCGCGGAGCACAGCGCCGACGACCTTTCCTGGAACGAGACACTCGCCGACTTTGCAGCAGAGTACCTGGATGAAGGGGTGGGAGGGTCCGACTGCAACTTTGAGCACTCTGGCGGGCCCTACGGCGAGAACCTTGCCATGGGGTACCCGGACGTGGAGGCCAGCGTCGAGGCGTGGGGCGAGGAGAGAGAGGACTATGATTTTGGTGATGGCGGGTTTGCCAAGAAGACGGGGCATTTCACGCAGCTGGTTTGGCAGAATACCACGGATGTCGGTTGTGGGAGGAGGCTCTGTGGGGAGAAGGGTTGGTATCTCGTCTGTGAGTATTGGCCGGTTGGTAATGTGGAGGGTGAGTACGAGGATCAGGTTGAGGGCGGAGCACGCATGGTGGAGGCTAGCGTTTGGAGTTTTGGGTTCATTGTTGGAGTCATGACTTGGACATGGGTTGGGTGAGGTTCTTAGGTGTATATTTTGTTCAACGTATTGTCACTCAGCAGGTGTGATAGTATATAACCTGCTACATAAAGCCTTATTTCAAGGGAGCCGTGACATGGCTTATGACCGCTATTCTCAAGGAGTCGTGCTTTGAGGCTTGAGCAACAACTGAAATAGTACACCATGTTCGATCATTTTGATGTACCATTCCCTCTCTTTCTCTGTAGACTGCTGCTTCTGCGTCGGACAATACATATGAGCGATTTACACGAATCATAGCTTTCCAACTACGGTCGCGGTTACATTGAGGACCATTGGCCATGATCCATGCTTTATAGCCTCTTTTCGAGAGTTCCTGTTCTAAGTCGATTCTGTATGTCTCCGAAACCTCGAGGATACCCACATCCCTGCATGGTGAAGCCCGGATCCAGACAGAGCCTTTTCAATTGGATCTTCTGCGTCTCTTCAATTTTATCCGTCGACCAAGGCTGTAGCAAATAAGACTTCTTATAGAGCTTCTCAAAAGTAGGCCTTAGCCGTGAACGAAATCAAGAGCGATAGATGTACCATTGCAGTAACTCGTAACGAACCAAACATTCAGAGCACCCGCAACGTACAGCGTCACGGTGTCCACATATTAGCTATTTCATCAGGTTCGCAAGCAGGACCCTATCCAATCATGAAATAGCCGTCCCAATGGGCTGTTTTAAGCAATCAATACTGCAGATTCAGCTTTCTACCGACCTTCATAACCACGAGAAAGAAGATCATGAAGTCGTGTGAAGCCAGGCTTGCCATAGTGTCCGACGGTATAGTAGTCCACACGCGCCAGTTCTCGATACTTTCAACCCAATCACGCTGGGTAATCTTGCGAGCTGGGACATCTCCTCCGAGGTCATCAGCCATGCACCGACAGTGGCCAACTCATTCCCTGACGGGGCTGGCCAGAGAAATGTGCGTTGGGCAACATCAGTCAGGGCTGGGATCATGCCGGGATAGTAAGTCTTGGGCCTTCCTCATATGAATGAGCGTTTATTAATTTGTACTGACAAGCTATAGCCGTTTCGTACGGTGCATAATGTATGGACTATCACACTCAGTATGTGCCTTACACTTGAGAAGGTCGCTGGCGCTTCGCAACTATCTTTCAAGGAGCAAGCCACCCGAGATTGCTTATTCTGGGGGGCGCTTTCATCTCGGATATGTGAGAATTTACTTCTGCATTTCTAGCGTTGTTGACATTGCTGACATGCGATTCTCTTAAGATCAAAATCTGTGGTCATGGACCGTGAGCCGGCAACCGCCCCCCCCCCCCCCCCCCCCCCCCCCCCCCCTCTCGTTCCTCCAAAGCATCAATTGGCCGCCCGGGAAGTACTTGAAAGCTGAAACGTCCATAACGCCAATTAGAAGACGCCAACAACGCATACGACAGGCAAAATTGGCTTAATAATTGAGTCCTGTGCTAAATTGAATTTTTATATTCAATATTTGTCATTTTGTCTTCTTCCAAACTCCGGAGAGGGTCTTCAAAATCGGGATTAGAATCGTTGTAGCTCCGCTTGGTGCGATTCCGGGCGCCGGACAATTGGAACATTTCCGAACCGCCGACCGTCAATTCCATGCCGGCCATTCAATACTCTCGATATGCGGTCCAGTCCCCCCCATGCTTTTCCAGCGGTAACAACTTACCAATGTGGGCAAATCTTACCGTCAGGAAACCATGTTATTCAATCGACGGTCGTATTTACGGCCAGGCTCACGGAGGCTCACGGACAAGAGATGCATCCAAACACCGACAAATTAAAGTATTTAAATCAACGGTCCCAACTCTCAGAAGAAGCAGCTTTTTAGTATCGACACTAGACACTGACATCTTCTACCCTCTCACACGAACTTTGAAAACCACATTATAGTGAGACTTCCAACACAATCGTCATATATTTATTTGATACAAAATATCAAGCGACAAGCATCGAGACGGTCAAGTCACCAAAAGAACTGCACCTTCTGGACTTATCCCATCATCGCAACAATGGCCCAACCCAAGTTCATTCTCGATATTGCCACTTTCATCATCGGCTGCGCGCTATGCGGTTCCGGTCTGTACGGCTTGTTCAAGCCCTGGGAGAGTAAGCAAACACCCCATCCTCATCCCCCCCCCCCCCCGATTCAATTCGCCACGGAAAGCTGACATTGATTTCTTTCTCTTTCTTCTGAACAGTGGCTGAAGTTTTTGGCATCCCCAACCGCACGGCTGACATGATTGTCTTTTACCCCGGCATCGGTGGTCGCAACCTAGCGGCGGGACTGTTTGTGTTTACCATGATCTTTACGAGGCAGCGCAAGACCCTCGGCATGTTTCTGGCATGCTGGGCGACGGTCGGGTTCGCGGATACGTATCTGTTGTTGATCCACACGGCCGAGGTCACGAACGTGTGGATTCATATTATGAACATCTGTATCCTGTACACGACAGCACTGTTTTCGATTCGGTCTTGAGCGGCTCTCAAGTCAACGAAAGGTAGTCGGTGAGAAGGAGGCCAACTCGTGTTAGCCTTCACAATAGGCAACGACAGTCGCAGTGCGTCAGATTTTACACAACGCAAACTCTATAATCTATGGTATCATTCATATTATATTTCATTCGTAATGCTCAAGTCCTTCCGTATGTTTATGACCGGGAATGTGTATATCCATCTTGACACATTTACATAACAACAACAAAAAGGCGATAGCGCCCGATGAGTTGAATATCATCAACTCAAGCTATGAGACCACCTTTCCTTTGATACACAACCAGCCTGGCAATCGAGACACCTATCGTGCCCACCAACAACCCCCCCGAAGCGTACCCAATCGTGCCTTTCCACGCCGCATCGTCGTAGCCGCTCAAGATGGCACCAGCAATGGGCGGCCCGATTAGCGTCGCCGTGCCCGTGCAGAGGAATCCCATGCCCATACGGGCGCCGACCCTCCCCAGGTCCGGCGTGAGGCTCATAATGACGCTGGGCGTCACGCTGACAATGCCGCCCGAGGACATGCCGTACAGGAGAGCAAAGGCAATGAGCCCGGCGAGGTTGCGGATGCCGAACCAGCCGAGGAGCAGGACCGCGCTGGCGAGCGCGCAGCTGAGCAGCACGTTGAGGTTGCCCGCGCGATCGGCCACGGCGTTGGGCAGCACGCGGCCAAAGACGCTCCCGACGTTGAGCAGGGTGATAATGTAGGGGCTAAAGTCGGCGGTGGTCAGGTCTCGGGACTCGGCGTAGAGCTGGATGTAGAAGAAGACGACGTAGAGGACGAGGAAGCAGAAGAAGAGCGACAGCACCAGGATGACAAAGGGCACGTCCCGTAGGCCCGTCGGGTCGAATAGGGCGCGCCTCTTGCCCGGCGGCGGGACGCGCACGTGCATAAAGACAATGGGGATGACGGACAGAGCGAGCATGATGAAGGCGATGACGCGGGTCGCCCAGCCGAAGCCGACGGCGGGCTCGAGACGCGAGAAGATGATGGGGACCACCATGCCCGCCAGTGGACTGCCCGTGGAGGAGATGCCCAGGACGAGGGCGCGCTTCTTGGTGAAGTACTGGGCGAGGATGGCCGCCGAGGGGAGGAACGTGAGGCCCATGCCTATGCCCGTGGTGATGCCCTGCGCAAGGAGGACCTGCCAATATTCGGTGCACAGAGACGTCATGAACAGGCCAAAGACGATGAGAAGCAGGCCCCCGGCGACGAGCTCTCGGAACCAACCGCCGTCATAGAGTGGACCTGATATCACCCCGACAATGAGGAGCAGAGACGCCTGCAGGGACCCAATCCACGATATGGAGGAGCTAGACGTGTCTGGCAGCAGTTTCGTCTCGTAGTAGGTCTGGAAGACACCAAACGAGTTGACAAGTCCCCAGGTCGGCACGAGAATGACCCAGGCCCCGAGGACCTGCAGCCACGCTTCCAATCCTCCGTCGGGAATCTCACCAAACGCCTGGGCTGGCGGATCCGGAGTCGCTGGCAGAGGCGGCTCAGGCACAGTCTGGGAGCTCACCGGGGCCGGTGTTTCGATAGTGGTAAGCGTCTTGTCGGATGCCTTCTCCAGGTCCGCCGTAAGCTGCGGCTGCGGCTGCGGCACCGAATCGGCAGCTTCTGCTTTCGTTTCTCTATCCATCATGCAATCGCCGCCGAGGAGCAGAGCATATTGGTTGTTGAAACACTTGATTTTCTTATTCAAAAGAAAACCTAAAGTCAACTCAGGGGACGGTAAGAGAAAAAAAAAAGAAAGTCGGATTCGTTTGACGGATGTTGGAGAGATGAAATTTGTCTTGGCGGCGGAAAGGGACCGCTTTCCGATGATGTGATCTCGTTCCGGCGTGGGGTGTTCCTCGTTTTTTCATACTACTAGTACGGAGTAGTACTGCTCCTAATACCTAATACCCATATCCTAACTTGAATGGTACTTTGTTTTTTTGGTGGAGAAGGCGATGCCCTGGATCTAGTTAGACTTAGGCTAAATGATCACCTCGGTTCTCCCCTAAGAGGACCTTCGTAACTGTTGCAAGGCGCCATTATTAATCCAATTCACGAACATGTGTAGGCGTAGACATGCGCGATGTAGAGCATTCTGAACACTCGCAGAGACCAGTTATTTGACCTCGTGATAAGGATGCTACATTTTCCCACATTTTCATACCCAACCAAATATGAATATCTATCGAGCTCAAATCAAGAGCTGGAGCAGCGCCGTCATCGGCCACTGCATGTCTGACCTTGGGCCGCATTGGAGACCCGCGAATAGAGAGAGATGCTCCCCGACATAGCTTGACATCAAAAATAGGCATACTCGTTGGTATTTGTAATCAGATAGGATAGACCGCTGATTTGTATTGGTTTTGCGACGTCACAGGCCGATCAGCGACCAATTTGATGTCGCTTTGCTGGCAACAAAGGTGCGAGTCAAACGCCGACCCGCGCAATTATGATTTGCCCAGGGCAACAACACCCCCGAGGCTAACAGCCGTTTTGAGCCGTTTCGAAGACGCCAAGCCAATCCTCGTATGTACTTGTACTTGTGCGCCGCAAATCATGTGGAGCTGTTTCCCTGGTGCTTGCGGGGGAGAGTTGACAACCGCAGCTCGGTGCTCACCCACACTCGTCCCGTTGACTGCCGTATGAGGAAGCTCAAGTCCCAAGTCAGTTATATGTACGTAAATGAGGGGAATAATTTCACAAAATGAGTTTGACTTTAGTAGTTAATTTCTTTATTCTTTCTTTTATTTATTAGTTTATTAGTTTGTTTATTTGCTCATTCATTGTTTTATTTATTCATTTATTATTTTATTGGTCAAGGAAGTCGATGGTAAAGAGTCCTCACGGGGGACTTAACATGCGCCTCGTGAATATGAAGTTCTTGACAAAGGATACCGTTACGGATCTCTTTTGCGATGGAGCCGATTGACAAGGCCAGTAATGGTTGAGAGAGTGGTTCTAGATAGAGTCCGTGCCGAGTCCTGACAACGCCCAGATCGAACTCCTGAACCCAACGAACTTAGAATTTTACTGCGTTACATCTGTGCTCAACTCGCACGTCGGCCAAGTCTTCATTTGACGTATGTCTAGCTGCGAAAACTCATAACATGCCACCACTCTGAGAACAGCTTTCTTACGTTGCCAGAATCTGCTCCGGAACACGGTCTGGGGCTTTGACTGTTGCCCCTTATAGAGGGCTCGGCAAGACTGGACCCCGAGTTGATTATCGCGTATGTGAGAAAAAACAAGCATCTGCTTAGTATAGAGCCGGGTACAGCCTCAGTGTAATCACGATGGCCCGAAGCATGCCTGATTACCCCCGACCCTCCGCCGCCCCAACCTCCGAGTCGCCTGTCGCGTCGCTCCACGAGGCTCTCATTGACAAGCTTGTCCCGAAGTAGTCAATAGCGAGTCCTTGTCACACTGGCCTACCGTATTGGGCCACCGTGGAACCAGGCTAGCTAGTAGACTGCATGAAACGTTTCGGTAGATCAAAACCTGGGGTTGCATGGCGGCTGCGATTGTATTGGCTCAATCCAAGGCTGCGCCTATTCGGCAGGAGGGAGACTTCGACAGTCCACCCCCCCCCCCCATTCAGCTTGGCTTAGGTTTCAGCGATGCGTAATATTCATGTTGAACGGGTTAGTCGAATGTTTCGCTTCCGGGGAAGGTCGCTTCAGATGGGAGTGAGCCCACGCGAAGCGGCCGATTGGGATGTGAAAGGGGAGTTTGCCTTTAAATCACCTCCATGTCCTGTATGTCCTCTCCATTCACGAGAACTGGACTCAGGTCACCTTTTGCCCAATCATTTCACGCCTGATCATTCCTGATCACGCCCTCGCCATGGCTAACCGCAATGCCCTCCTCGTCGCCTCTTTGGCCGCCGTCTCCTCTGCCCTCGACATCCCCGACAACGTCAAGGCTTTCTACGACAGCGTCGTCAATCAAGGTTCTTGCGAGAATGTCCTAGCGGATGGATTCCACAGTGTTTACGGCGGTGGTGACGACGGCAGTATGTCTCGCTGTACACTTGCCTTGATTCCTAATACTAACAACAATCCCCCCTCCCAAAGGCTCCGAGTACTGTGGCGCAAGCTCCAAGGATGTCTTGTACATCTCGGGCCAGAATGGCGAGCTCTCCAACATGGACGTCTGCTGCGACGGCATTCAGGGCGGCCCCGCGGACGACGGCCGTTGCGACCTCGACGAGTCTCTGCTGTACATCACCGCCTTCCAGTATCTCGTCGAGGGTTATGGCACCGGCCAGACGGATCTCGACGCCAACGCGCACTCGTACGTCGTCTTCGGAAACACGGGTGACACCCCGGGATGGGCGACGTTTGACCCGCGCGAGCATGGCATCGAGCCACTGAGTGTAATGGCCGTCGTGTGCGGCGACAAGATGGTAAGTATCAATCACCTCCTCCCCTTCCCGCCCCATCTCTGCTGACACATGAGGAATAAAAGTTCTACGGCGTCTGGGGTGACACCAACGGCGACGACTCTGCCGCGCCCATGGTTGGCGAGGCCAGCATTTCCCTCGCCACCGCTTGCTTCGGCACCGAGATGAACGGCAACTACGGCTACGACGGACTCGATGTTCTCTACATTGCCTTCCCTGGTACTGATGCCGTGCCGGGCGCTGACGGCGCAGCTTGGACCGCGCAGAACTTTGACGACTTCCACTCGAGTATCGAGGGTCTGGGCAACGAGCTCATCCAGCGTCTGTAGACGTTTCGAGTTGGGGTCAAGAAAGATATGTCCATGAGGCAGAAGGATGCTTGAAAACGACATCCAAATGATGACGATGACAAGAAACGCATTTACTAAGCTTTCGTGCATGTAGCCTGTAACTCGACCATACATCTAATGATTAGTGGATCTCAACGCAAATTTTTTTGTTGCAATCAGTGTAAATGCGATAGACCCATAATCTGCTGTATTGTATTTGGCATCTCATCTAGTGGTCCATATTCGCGAAGGCGGGCTCGTTAAAAAGCTTTCAGTTGGAAGAGCTTATCGGGTAGCTACGAGCCTACGAATAGGTGCACCAGTGAGAACCGAGGTTCGCTCAGCCTAGCGCGTTAGGCTGGCAGCTGGCTTCACCGGTCACTCAGCCATCGCTACACTCAATCAGGCTACCTGCAATGCTCTATGCGTGGACGTAGCCTTGTCACTGTTGAGACGCCAGCCCTGGCCATTGCTCGATGTTCAATGTGTCAAGGCTCCTCAGTATAGTATTGGTCTCTCGGTCGGGGGTTGCCCACTTGTCTCCCGTCTTGGCTATCGCCAAGCACCGGGATGGTGGAGCCGATCGGTGCTGCATCTCCAATGCCGAATTGGGTAATCCAGCGTGCGGTCCAGGTGTTGCACGGATTTGAGTTGTGACGCAGCAAGAATTAAGCATAATCAAGAAGACCAGGAAGCATCCTGAAAGATTTGGGATAAAAGCTCTCCCAAAGGCTAGAAGTAGGTCATGTTATTTTTTGGCCCAAGCTGACCTGGGGCAAGAGTCATTTCTTGGTGGCCGGAATGCACTTGCCGGCCTAGACGCTCAATCCTTGCTGCTTTAACATTGGGTAGGATTGGGTCCATGCAGACGCCCCCCGTCTTTCGTTCTGTCATTGAGGCCTCCATCATACAGGAAAACGGCACGGAGTGTCTGACAAGAGCCGCTCAATTGGACGAGGAATAAGGTAGAAGTTTAAGCATAAATGGCCGATTCAAATCTAATTCCATTCATGATAAGGTTTAGCTAGCACATTCGGCACGTTCTGCACGGTCAATCATCATCTGTCACACTTGGAATGGCACAACGGCTAGGCGTCAGCTAACCGTCGTTGGAGCGCCTTTTAAATCATCCCACAGCTGCATCTGCCAAGTGTTGCGTCCTTCGTTCGCCTCTCTATATCCTTGAATGCCCTATTTATTAGAATCATCAGGCCCTGAAGAATTTCTCCTCACGTCGGCGATAAAGTGTGCCCCCCCTGTTGCTTGCTTGTTGACATAGCCTCCATCACATCCTCTTGTAAGCCGACTGATCCGAGTAGCCGGATTTTACTAAAGCGGCGCTGGATCGAGCCCCACATCGGTACACACGGCATCAGTTACACGCGCCAGCCGTTGATTTGGATGGAAGGAACACAATGTACTCATGACGCGGGCCCTGCGTAGCTCTTGCCGCCCTGAACTTTGTTCAATTTCTTATCTGCTTATCAGCTAATCTCGACAACGGTGTCGATCGTGGAAAATGCTCGAAATTTGGGCTTCAATCCTCCTCTTCTCCGCGCTGCGTAGCCGCGATTCAGAGTGAAGCCCACCTCCCGGCAGCTCCAAGACCTTCTGGTCTCTTGAAATTTCTGACCGCTACCTTCTCCCTTCTGCAAAGAAGATCGGTCTTGTTTCACAGAGCCCTGCGCTAGAGCCGCGGAAGGTTTCGAAACCCGATTCACCATCTCCCTGTCTAGGGGCCGCCCAACCGTTGACTCAACCCGATCCGACGTTTGCGAATGGTGTGCAGAGGGAATAGGCTCACTTCGACCTTTACTTACCGAGGCCTTGCCTCGAACCTGGGCAAAGCTTCCGGTTGCGTACGCATACCAAAGCTGGGCTGAGTCTGACGACGGAGACGCGAAGGCAACCTGGTACCGCGCTTAACGCGGCAACTCACTCACCATGGCTTGGTCACATCTCGACGTCACAGATCCCCATTTGGTCTATGTTATCCTAGGTGGATTCACCACGCTGTTCATGCTCTGCTCTTCCTTCATCAAAGAGCGCATGTACATTGGTGAAGCCACTGTTGCCACGCTCGTTGGAGTCATCTTTGGTCCCCACGTCGCGAACCTGATCAATCCGAATAGTTGGGGCTCTACTGATATTGTCACTATCGAGTTCTCGCGAATTGTCCTCGTGGTACAATGTTTCGCCATCGGTGTCGAGCTGCCGCGCTTCTACATGGAGCGCCATTGGCGCTCTGTTGTGTTCCTGCTCGTACCGGTCATGACGTTTGGCTGGTTGATCGTTAGCCTTTTTGTGTGGTGGATGATCCCGCCTTTCGACTGGTTAGATGGACTCGTCGTGGCCGCTTGTATCACAGCCACCGACCCCGTTCTTGCATCGTCTGTTGTTGGTAAGGGAAAATTTGCCAAACGGGTGCCAAAGCATCTGAGAGACTTGATTTCTGCCGAGTCTGGATGCAACGACGGCATGGCATTCCCGTTCGTTTACCTCTCCATCTACCTCATTAAGTACCATCGCGATGCTGAGGAGGTCTCATTTCACTTTGTCGTCTACGTTATCCTCTACGAGTGCATTTTTGGCTGCGTCTATGGGTTCCTTGTTGGGTACATTGCTCGCCACGGCATCAAGTATGCTGAGCAGAAGGATCTCATTGACCGAGAAAGCTTCCTTGTCTTCTACTTTGTCGTCGCCTTGTTCTGCGCTGGTTCAGGAAGTATCCTTGGTCTTGACGACCTCCTCGTTGGCTTCGCTGCCGGCGTGGGCTTCTCCAACGATGGATGGTTTGGGGAAAAGACAGAAGAGTCACACGTTTCAAACGTCATCGATCTCTTGCTCAATTTGACATACTTTGTCTATCTGGGCACCATCATTCCGTGGGAGCAGTACAACAGCGGTGTCGAAGGTCTAACCGTCTGGCGCCTCGTGGTGATTGCTGTCCTTGTTATTTTCTTCCGCCGCTTACCCATCATGCTGTTGTTGAAGCCAGTTATACCTGATGTCAGGACATGGAGAGAGGCGCTCTTTGCTGGCCATTTTGGACCCATTGGTGTCGGTGCCATCTTCGTGGCTATGCTTGCGCGTGCCGAGCTCGAACACGGGGAACCAGTGCCACTGGCGCGTCTGCCCCCATCGGATTCCCCCGAGTTCAACCTCATCTATCTTGTTTGGCCTATCGTTACATTCATTGTCATTTCTTCCATTATTGTTCACGGATCGTCCATTGCTGTTTTCACCCTGGGAAAGCGCATCAATACGCTGTCGCTGACCATGTCTTACACGGCTGCCCCCGAAGATGGGCCTTCTTGGATGAACCGACTGCCTAGAATTTCTTCGACATCGCGATTGCCCAGCAAATCTTCGTTTGACGAAAAGGATCCTGAGATGCCTCCAGATGCGCTTACACCGAACGGCGGCTTTCTGCGGCGACGTAAGGACGATGATGGCGGGAATCGTAATGGCAGCAGGGCATCATCGCTAGTATCGCGGAGAAGAAAATCGAGAAAGGACGACGAGTCAGGCGGGCCTGTTTCACACTCCGCCATCTTCCCGGACCGAGGTCAGCAAATTCAGTCACCGACAGACGACGCGCAGGTGCCCGCCGATAAAGAGGCGGACGACTCGACGCCGACGAGTGACAACCAAACAGAAGTTGGAGGTACCGAGATTCAATCTGCGGCGTCACGAGAGCCACAGCGCCCAGAACAACGCCCGATCTCGATTTATGAGGAAGGACACGAAATGGTCTTCGAGGACGACCAAGGCGAGGTTCTGGATGTGCAGCCTAGCCCGAGCGCTCAAGAGCCTCAGGGCAGTGGAGATGCTAGTCTTCCTTTGCCAGCAACGGCCCTGAAGAGGATGGAGTCGAGTCCCTGGACCCTGAATGGAATCCGCGAAAGGATGAGTGAGAAATATTCCAGCGAGAAGCAAAAGCGCAAGGGCGAGGAGACCGCAAACAGGAAACATAAGCCTGCTAGGGCTTATCAGTACGGAAACACGGTAAGTTATGAGCAGAACAGAACCCATTTGTTCCTCTATCTAATATGTGACACAGATCATCGTGGAAGACCAAGATGGCGAGGTTGTTAAAACATACGAGATACCGTCACAAAAGACAGAAGGGCAGGGCGAGCTCCTTAACGCCAGTCTCAAGTACATGCGTCTCGGTGGGCGGGGTCCAAAGAATGCACCGGCGTCACCGCAGGGTACAGCAGAGGGCGAAGAGGGTGGTGTCGAAACACCGGCATCGCAGGTGCCTTCTCGCACTGGCTGGCACGGCATACTCGGGGGTTCTAAAGCGGGCGGCCCTGCTAAAGCAGCTAAAGCAGGCCAAGATACCCCTGATAATGATGACCAAAAGATTCGATTCACTATCGGGGGCGAAGGAAAGCGCATGAATAAGGAAGACTTCATCAAGGAGGTTCAAAAGCTGGATGCCAGCACCAAGAAGCAGGTCATTGAGCAGCTGCATGCCGCACCTAAGCAGGGGTCCTCGTCCGCGGTCCCCCAAATCATTGAGCCAATCCCAAGTCCCCAGAACGAACTGGACCCGGAATCATCGCCGTCAAGTTCCAATACGCAGCGCCAAGGTCACGGACAACGGTCGGAACCACCTGCCGAGACAAGAGCGGAGGAAAAGCGACGCTTGGCAGTGTTGGCAGGGCAGGGCGGAGATGAAGAGGAGACTCCTGCCGAGCGTAGACGACGTGAAGCTGCCTTGGGTACGAGCGGTGATGGTGGCGAAGATAGCGGCGATGAGGAGGACGGTGCAGGAAACGGAGGCATGAGGATCCGGTTTGCTGAGCCCTCGCGCGGCAGGAAATGATTTTGAGTAGATTGCTGCTCCTCGGAAACTATTATATTATATCATGCATCGCATTGGTAGGGGTCTGGGATACACAAACTACTTTACTACCTCCATCACCTTGAGTACCACTGGATACGTTCTTCTCTTGGGGCTTATTTCTTTTTACTGTCTTCCTCTTGTTTTCTTCTTCTATTTGGTCCTCCCTTCCTTCCTCTCCTCTTCTGGTAGCTTGGAAACGGAATCCGGGAGTTCCTCCATATCGTTACCGTTGTAAAGGCGTCGATCAGGTGCCATCAATTGGTTGAAAATATCATATTCCCTTGACATTCTGCGGAGTTGAGTCCACATCTCCTTCCGCCGCTCCCCGCCGTAGACGTCCTGAAAGTAAACAATGAAACCACTGACGTGAGCCGCGGCGGCCGACGTGCCCGATCGGAAGGAATAGGCATTCGTTGCGCGGGCGCTCGCGGCTTTGATGTCCACGCCCGGGGCCAGGATGTCGACCTTGCTGCCCGTGTTGGCCATTTGCATCCTGGTGTACGTCTTGTCAAAGGCGGAGACGGTGGTTGGTTGGCGCAACTTGCCCGGAAACGTGACGTAGTCTTTCTGACCCTGATTGCCGGCCGCGACGACGACGCTGATGCCCTCGCGGTGGGCTCGCTTGAGGATGCTGGCAACGGCCTCGTCGTCCGGGCCGGTCTCGGCGCCCATGTGGATGCACGAGTAGAGCTCGCGCCTCTCGGCAATGATGCTCTCGACGGCCCACCGGAGCCCGTTGGCAACGCTGGCGCTGTCCAGACCTTCCTCTCCGGCGATGCGGACGTCGACAAACGTTGTGTTCTTGGCGACGCCGTACTTGAGCCCGCCAATGACGCCGGCCACGTGGGTGCCGTGGTCGAGGTTGAACTTGCCGAAGCGGCCGTTGGTGGCGTCGTAGACGGCCTCGATGCGCGAGTCGCCGTTGGGCCGCAGGAATTCCTCGTGGTCCGCCCGGATACCCGAGTCCAGCACGTACACCCACGTCGGGCGGCCGTTGGGCGGCTCGTAGAGGTACTCGTACGAGTCGGTGAGGGCGGAGCCCTTGATGAGGCCCTTGTGGGAGATGGCGGCGAGGTTCCAGGTGGCGTTCCTCTGGATCATGGTGAAGTATTTGCCTCTGTCCGGGCTGGAGTTGCAGGGAATTGCCTCTTGCTAGATCAGCGGATCACGTCAGTCAGTACACAACAAGGATTTTCTTTTCAATTCATTTCGTCCCATGTCAAGATTTGGGGTTGGGGCGTTGCGCTGGAAGGGAAAAAAAAGGGGGGAGAGAATTCTTGCTTACTCGATCCCTTGTCCAATCAGGCCATTGAGGGTATTCATCCTCATCTGCCTCGCTGTGGGTATCCAGGTCGCGCTTCTCGTTCTCGTTCTCGTTCTCGGTCTCCTCGTGGAAATTGGGAGTCTCCTCTCCGTCGCGGTCTTCAAAGCTGCACAGCTCGATGCTGTTGCCGTCGTCGCACAGCATGTTGTCCAGGGGGTGAATCTCCCGGACCCCAGAGCAGTCGTTGTTGTTCTTGGTGACCCAGTTGTCGAGGCCGCGCTTCAGGAGGTCGCGTTCCTCGCGGGTCGGCCAGCAGGCAGTGTCGTTGGCTGCGTAGGACTGGTCGTCGGCCACTCCTTCGAGGTCGGCGAAGGGGACTTCATCGCTGCAGAGGTGGTATATGCAGTTGGGAAATGCGGCTTCAATCTGAGTTAAGTCAAGAGAGTTAAATAAAGTTCATCGCGAGGGATAGAGAATACTTCTCCATCAGTAAAACATGTGATATAGATGGGAAAAAGGGGGGGGGTCACCAACATCCAGCGCATTCTTGTGAATCTGGTTGGTCCTGTGATCGGCGGCCTTGTAGAGATATCCATCAGGCCGAACGTCGAGAATACGATAGCGCTCCTCCTCTGTCACGGGGGGTAGGCCCTGCCCCTTTCTAGCCATGTCGCGCTCGATGTTGTCCCCTTCCAGATCCCTTGCGGTCTGTTTGAGATGGCGGGAGTAGTCAATGGGGTGGACGCGCTCCTTTAGGACGGCATTGTATTCACCCGGCTTGAACCACGAGGTCCTGTGGACACCATAGATGTACTCAAGAATAGGCAAAGGTTCGATGGCGTAGACGGAGGCGAGAAGGGTGGTGGAGGTTAGCAGTAGGAGACGCATCTTGGGAAACAAAGGCAGAGTTGATTTTTCCTTTCCCCTTGGTTCTACGGCTTGCAACGAGTTCGTGATGATGCTGGGGACGGACGGAAAGGGAAACAGGGAAAAGATGAGTGAGAGGTAAGGGGCTTGGGATGGGAAATGCACGCTGGATGAGTGCTCTCCTAGGGGAAAATCAAAGAGGGATAGTCTGATTCCAAGGCTCTCCAAGGTCGCAATCGCTCAGAAATATGACGAAAACAGGATTTTTCACTTGAGGCCGAGGACACGAAATCTCTACTTATACCAACTTCTGCAAAAAGAGAGAGAAAAATAGTAACTTGTGCGCAAATTTGATGAATTTTCCAGTGAGGACACGTAACTCAACAAGTCTCATTGCCGACCTCGGGAGTATCATTGAAGCATATGATGCGCAGGTGACCACGATAAACAAAGGGGTTTCATGTTTTCCTCGGATGCGGGATACAGAAGGCATCGCATAAGCTTCATCAAGGACATGACACAAGGGCAGATTGAGTTCAAAACAATGTGATGGTAAACCGGCAACGCGCACATCAACTGCAAGCCTTGGACAAACTCTACTACTGCGGCGGCGTAGTGAGGTCTACCCACCTGACCATTTCCCAACTCCCAACCTCTCTTTCTTTCCTCGAGTCGGCCTGTGGTGATAAGCAGAGTTTTTCGTTGGAACCAACATCGACGCAGTCAAGAACTCGCAACACCCGAGCTCACACGACATATCAGCCTCCTTGCCCCTCAAGGCATACTCATGGAGGTCCAGCGTCTTGTGGGATCGGGCTCCCAGTTTCTGAGCCCCTGTTTTTGCATCTCACGTGGGCAGGCTGGTCTGACAGAGGACGATCCTATTATCTTATTTGATGGCGAGACGACGACCACGGTGATGCCGTATGTCTCCAACTTTCTCGGCGCTGTACCCCGGGGGCCGACTTGGCATATGCGACGCGCCGCAGCTACATAACGGCTTTCAGGCTCTCCACAACCTTGGAGTACGTAATCTTCCTTTGCTCCTCGTTAAAGTATTTGGAGTTGGTGGGCTTGTCGAATCCATGAGCGGCATTGGGCACCACGAACGTTTGAGCATCTATGCCACCCTGCTTGAGCTTCTCCCCAAAGACCAGAACCTCTGGGGATAGAACATCGCCGGAGCAAGGGAAGAGCATGACGTGAGGCGGGAAAGACCCGATGGGGGCGTACGTGGGAGAGGCCTTGGGAAGTGTGCGATCTTTCGCATTGGGTAGGTACATGTCGTTGATCAATTGCAGGAAGAATGCGGGCATCGGCGCGATTGGGTCAGACACCGACGTCGCCTTGGCCTCGGGGTCGATGGAGAAGTCGGTGCCAGGGTAGAAGGCGTACACAGCCCTGATGTTGAGAGCGCCGGCGAATTCGCGTCTCAGTTCCGAGGCGGCGACCAGGCAGAGGTGTCCGCCGGAGCTGAAGCCCGACAGGGCGACGCGGTCCGGGTCAAAGGTGCGAGATTGGCTCTGCACCCATCGGAGCACATCCTCGGCATCTTCCACGGCGCCGGGGAAGGGATGCTCAGGCCCTTTGCGGTAGTCGACGTCCAGGACGAGCACGTCGCTCTCGCGGGCGACACGTTCGCAGAAAGGGTGGTCCATGCCGAGATTGGGCATCATGTACGCGCCGCCGTGCCAATTGACGACGACGCCGCGGGGAGTGCCCTCGACATAGTTGTCGGGGTAGTAGATCCAGGCGTCGATGAAGCGCTTGAGGTCGCGGGAGGGGATGCGGATGGACTTGCGGACGCAGGTCTCGGATGGCTTGAGGACTTTGCGGAGGGCGAAGTAGTTGAGGAAGCGGATCAGGGAGACGAGAAATTTGAGTTTCAAATAGTGGAAGAAGCCGCGAGAGGCCATTGCATCTGGCTCGCGTTGGGATTGTGTGCTTGAAGTGGTCTGGAAGTGAATGTGAATGTGAAGGTGAAGGTGAAGGGCACGATTGAGAATCTTATACCCGTAGCAAGCTACCGACCTAGTTGTAATATTGGCCGGGAGTTCCTACATAGACAAGGTACTATATGTACACCTAATAGCCAGCCTGTCGATCCTCCGTCTAGCGCCGAACATTGGACCCTTGCACACGACCAATTGTGCACCCATTTAGTTATTGCGAAAGATAAAAAAACCAGGGATATATTGATATGGTTCGACGGCATGGGCACAGAATAGCACCCATCTCTCTAGGTTTCCAGGATACCCTAGGGTCGACAAATTGGTGCAAGACGCCGGCATGAGTCACTGCCCGACAATGAAGCGGATCTGGAAATGGGGAATGGGGAATGGGGGATCGTTATTATTATTATTATCATTATCTGTAACAGCGCGGTAGGCCAGGGGCCTGCAAGCCTGATAAGCGCCATTTGCACTGCTAATGGCTGCAGTCATTACTTCTATTAGCCAATTTTTTGCCAGTTGGCGTATTTGATTAGTGCAGCCGTCACGGCCGCTTCAGCCCGAGTTTCAACTTTCTAATTGTAGAACATCGTGGAAGTCTTCCTTGGCTCAACGAAGTCAATTTTTAAGTAAAAGTCTTGACGGCTCCGGCTACAATATATTTTGTTGCTTCAATGTAGCCGGCTGGACTTTTTTTTTTGTTATAATCACAACCATAACATAAACTTATGAAGGCCTTGTCACTGATCACTCGTAGGTACTTAATACCTATTCTTTTATTTCTAGTACAGCAAGTTCTTCATAGACAAGTATCAAATACACAAGGAATGAACCCTCAATCTAACTAGAGCAAAACTTGAAAGGGTTTTAATTCTTCCGCGGGTTCCTTGTCTATCGTCGGTTGCCTGCCCCAGCAGATCCTGATGAGGGGCTCCCTCCGGTTAAGCTAGAACCAGAGCTAGAGCCAGAACTGCAAAAAATCAGTCAATATGGCCCAGTTGATGATAATGGTGATGATGGTGATGATGATGATGGTGATGATGGGAATAGGGTAGTGTTGTGAGTTCGTTTCTTATACCTTGAGCTCCCAGTAGAGCTTCCGGGGCTGCTGGAACTGGGTCCGCCATTGGGTCTGGTTGAAGTGGAGGAGGAACCTGGCTGGACGGCAGGTGTCTCTGGGGTAACCGAAATCATAAGAGATAGACAAGTCATTTTTTCTTATGAGTATCTCGTAATTTGTATGTTAAAATCAAGTCGTGGTTGGAATGCTTTGTTGGATATCATACCATGAACCGGACGATGATGGCCTCTTCTTATATCATGAGAAACCTCGTGTTCGCAGCATACGATATGCCTCCCGAGTCAGCCCAATTCTCATCAGTAGTCACCAATGAAACATGTTTAAATCGTACGCCGCAGCTATTTCAAGCATCCGTGTCATCTCAAAGCCCGCTAGTCTGCTCGTCTGGGCCTTACGAGGATGCCTAGGCAGTCTTTTTGGGAGTTGGGGGCCGATTTCATCCGTACCAGAAAAGCAAAAACAAAAGGTAACACGAATCTAGAGGGGGTTCTCTGCTTCCCATCATACTAGAGTAGTAGGCGTGATATGATATGTGGAGGCCTATGCTTTGCCTGGAAATTTCGATTGTGCATACGAGGCATGGCCCACGGGCACTATTGGAGTTCATGTGACTACATATATGCGAGCCTGGAGCCTGGGATGGGTATTTACAACCCACCCCTGCCCACCCCCATGGGCCATGACAGGCACTTCAGACGAAGCGACAGCCCCTCTTCATCTGCTGCCAGAATACATATACTAGTATAATATGCGCCATCTGAAAATAGTAGGGCAGAAAAAAGCTTAATGTTCCTGCGTGAATCGTACATTATACTTTTTCTGGACTTGTTACCGCCCCCAAATCGTGATGATATGCAACACTGGATATCGTGAAATTCTACCCTTTTAGTGACTAGGCAGTGGAGTTCTCGATGAGAGCCGGTCCTCTATGCGAAAGGGGCAGGCATTAGTCTTGCAAACTGAAGCACTGGCACTCGGGCATTTGTTTCTCGTCCTTTTTATTCTTTTGGTTCTTTTGGTTCTTTAATTAGCAGAATTGAGAAATATTTGCTGCTATTGGTCCGTTCGCCAACGCTATTCTATGGCCCCAGATCCCAGACGCCCTATAGATGGGGCAGACTCCTCAACGCGCATAAGCTTTTACCGTACAATCACTGACATTTGAGAAACCAACATGTCATTAAGATGATTTTTATCTAAGTATTGTCAGTGTCGTCCTATCCCCTTCGGCTATCGGTAATGTGGGTTGTGTGCCTGGATGCATAAGGAAAGGGAGGGTGTCACCTGTGGCACGAAGTTCGGTAACCGAGATGAGATGTTCGCGGCGAGTGAACGACCCCTGCACAAACAAGAATAGCTACTGTTTCTGAAGACCCCATTATTGCTTTTTGGTTGTTTCTTTCTTTCTTTTTTCGTCCAGTAGAGTAGAGTGGTAAGAAAAGGGGGGGGTCCCCTCGCTTGGACTCCCCTCGACGCCATATCTTGGCGGATCGCGGCGAAGTGATGGCTTGACCAGTTGACTCCACCACATCTGCAGCCCCCAAAACTATGGCACAGCTTCGACTAATACTACCCCTATGGGGCTCTATCGCCGATTTGGGAAGATACTATCACCGAGATGTAGCTATTATCGTATTTGACTGGTCCACCCATGACTTTTTCGGGAAAGTAAAGGGGGATTTCTAGGTGGCAGAGTTGCAAAGAAGGGGGCGGCTTGGTAGGCTGGTAGTCCGCCAGCCTGGTCAGCCCTATCATTGACGATATCCGTGCGCTCGGGATTCCAAGGGTCCCTGCAAATGGGTTCTCGGTACCTGACACTGCAGAATGAATTGGAGTATGTGATTGGGGCGTTTTCTAAGCGGGCCCCAACTTGTAGACCTGGAAGGTCTCCAATCATCTACCTCCTACTGTAAATAAGTGCATGTCATTCTAGTATTTACCATGCCGTGGACCAACATTGACTGGAACTGGCACAGACCGTTCGAAGCGTTTGACCCGAAACTCGGCATCGCACAGTCAGATTCGCCATGATATATGCCACTCGCGAGCCAAGCGTGAGCCTTGGCGATGAATACGTGTGCGAACAAACCCGACTATGGCGGCGACCGGTCGCCCTGGGCCTCTCCAGGTGAGCGCGCTGTTAGGCACTTTCAGGTCGATTTGTGTGACAGCTGACACGTGGAGGCTGGAGTCAGGCGCCATAATCATGAATATCTCCAACTAGGGAAAATCACAGGTGCACAAATGTGGCTGAGTTGGGGCTCGTGGAACGACTTGGGGAAGTTGTCGCATTGGGTTTTGCGGAAGTCAAGGGAAATGATCGGCAGGCAATGCCGAAGAACTGGGGGAGGGATCATGGATGTGGCAACCAACAAGTTGATTACGACCAGCGACCAGCATCGTGCATCGTGCATCGTGCATCGTGTGATGGCAAGTTGGCAACGGTGGCTGGCTGATAGATAAGTCAGATGTGCCTTCTCCATGTGTTCCGAGGAGTACAGTACTTGCTAGAGGTCAGGACGACCCGTTTCACAGGTTGCAATGTAATCAGTCTCATTGATTTGAGGCAAGGCATGGAATACCTGCTCCAGATTGTTGCCTGATGTCGGATCTACACGGCGCGGTCTGGCTTGAGCCTTGGCGTCTTGAGAATCATCGTTACTAGACTAGTTAGTACTCGGCCATCCCGTCGGTCGATCACCGGTGGGCAAATGAGCAGCAACACCTGTTCTTGACGGCCAATCTATGCCATTTCCACCGACATGGGCTTTCTAGATAGTATAGTAGACTAGTATCTACTATCTAGTCTAGTCCAGCAATAGCTGCCGCAGGCATCGTCACATAGTCTTCAGCACGGTTATTGTAGTCCTCATTCAATTTCTTTCGAAACGTTCAACACTGCCATGTCCAATTATTCAAGTAGACCACATTAGCCTCTAGATTCTACTACTAGACTAGTACTAGCCCTAGTCGGCAAGGGGAGGCCGGGAGGTCCGGAATCCGGAGGGGGCTCCACAATCCCCGGCCGTGTTGGGAATCCGAGTGACTTGACCTCTTATCTCCGTCGTTCCGACATCGAGTAATCAGATTATTTACCATACCCAGTGCCCACGTCCTCCGAAGACCTCCGTTTCGTCCAAAGAGACTCACACATGTGGCTACGATGGTAAACTACGGGGTGTCAAGAGGCTGCGAGGCTTGCAAACAAAGGCGCAAAAAGGTATTTCAACACTGCAATTTCTTGCTCTTGAGCTCGTAAATCCGATCACCCCCGCAAACTAGACTAGCTGAAGGCTGAGGCTGACACCCTTTGATCACGATACAGTGTGACGAAGGTCGCCCGGTAAGATTGGCCCTCGACTCTTAATTGAGATGTAGATCATGCACCGGTCACATCATGATTATTGATTACTTACTTACGCATCGACGGGAAATCTTTGATAGAATTGCAAGGCATGTGTGCGGACAAAGAGACAATGTCTCTACAAGTCACAATCCGACCTGGTATTCCGCAATGTCTACTCAGAGTCTCACGAAATGGGCCGGACCCAAGCGCAACAGCCTTTGTCCATCGAATATCCCACACCCCCATTGAGCCCCGAGAAGAACACATCGAGCCAGGACCTCGACCGCCAGGCTCTCGACACATTCCTGCGCGACTACTGCATAGCCCCCTGCCACCCTTCCATATCACGAGGTTACCTCCAAAAGGCGGCCAATATTATCCGCTCGCAGGGCAGCCGGTGCGAGGTGGCGCGTGCGGGTCGCATAGTGGCCTTGGATGGCCTCGGGCGCCGCCGCGGACGCCGGGAGCTCGTGGAAAAGGCCCAATGGCTGTACCAGGCGGAGCTGAGGGCGTTTCAGGAGCGCATGTCGGATCCGCGACTGGCCTGTACGACTGAGTCTATTGTGATGATTACTCTGTTCGGGATCTACGAGGTTCGAAGCTTACTCTGTTTTCCCCCTTCCCTTCCCAACAACTTAAGGCATTTCCAGTTCATGTTGCTCACTTCTTCTTTTCCATGTCCAGATGATATCCAAGCCGCGACCTCAGGAGAGCGGCCATCCTGTCCACGCTCTGGGCATCAGCGCCATCCTCAAGTCCTCTGACCGGTTCCGCATGCTAGACGAACTGGTACGAGGCAAGTCATGGCAGCTCCTGGAGGCTGGCATCTTCAGCCCGGTCGACACTGCCGAGTACGGTGCCCCGGCATTGGACGCACTCACGCTGCGGCACTCGCCGCTGATACAACGATCTCGCGCCATCATGGAAGGGAAATTCGATGTATTCCCCAGCGTGGATGAAATAAGACAGTTCTGCTCCGAGGCGGAAGCTTCCGTCAACCGCCTGCTCGACTGGGCCGAACAACAGCCTGACAGCTGGAGGCCCCGCAGAGTTGGCGTAGTCGATGAGGCACGGAGACGAGGCGAGCATGGGGAGATATTCTGGCCTGGTCCGGTCGATGCTTATACTGATCGTAAGCCCAAGTCATTTCCCTGCCCAAAAGATATGAAATAGCCTTTCTTCGACTGACACGGTTCTCATAGAGTGGATTGCTTCCGTCTGGACTATTTATCGAAAAGGGGCCATCATGATAGCCAACGCTATTTGCCTATGTGCGCAGCATCTCCCCTCGGACGAGACTCTCAAAGCCATGGCTGCAAGGACAAGTGAAATTGCCCGTCTTCTCATAGATGAGACCATGTCTTCGATTCCATACATTCTTTTGAAGGACCTCGATCAAGCCATCAGCACATCATCGAATGACGTCCAAGTCGGTGCTCCCGCCGGGGGCATTCTGCTGATGCATCCACTTCACATCATCACAACCCTGACGGCAGTTGTCCCTCCGGAGCAGAGGGCCTACATGGCTGGCTGTCTCGCGTGGATTAGCCAATACATGGCCATTGGCCAGGCTGCGGAGCTCCATCAGATGGGGGCAATCGGGTCGACCAAGTCAGTCGGGGACGCCCATATGATTGTGTGGGCGGGTATGTTGATGTAACAGTCGTAAAGAAACTGATGTAATTGAATACTCAATCAGGTCTTGCACTTGACGCAGGCACAGCAACGCTGTCATACATGATGGTAATGCCCTTTCCTGGGCCTCCTGGAATTCAAACAAATCTCACCCACAAACCACTCTCGCCGCTCTTGACTAGTGTCTAATATCGCACGAAATTCTTACTACGTTGATGTGAGTCGCGAAGCTTGTAATCTTGCATCGAGAGCTGCGCAATACTATGGAAAAATGGTTCTGCTACGGAGCGTAACAGCCACCGTCTGCCAACCTACTACATATCTATCTATCTATTTATTGACTTAACACTTAAATCCCCACGAACCAGGTCTAGTTGAAGTGATGAACTCTACTGGTAGCCAGCGCGGCCGTGTAAATGAGCAAGACGGCTAAGGGTCTGCAGAGAATCAATAACGCTGTTCATGTATGCTACATGACTTCTCCGTCCTATCTTGATCAAACTCGGCCGCCCAGCTAAACTGTTGACGTGGCCCGCAGATATATCTGCCGGAGGCCGGGACAACTTGTCGCTCTACCAGCCGTGTTTCCCTAACTAGTACTTGGACCAATTACCACCAGCACTTGCTTGGATTTGGAATATCGGAGCGGCAGACGCGCCGACCAAAAAGACAGACTTGCTGCCGGCTCCCACATGTAACCAATTAACGAGCCCAATTCCGAACGATAAGTCGTGAGGCAAACTAGAGTCCAGCAAAGCTAATGCACATGAATGGTAAGCTAGGGGGACCAAAGCTCACCGAATTTGACTCCCAAAGTGAGGCGACGTGGTGCAGATGACCTATGTATCGTCTTCGCGAACCAACTGCATTGTAAAGTGTGCTATGATTGGGTTTTCTGAGGGTTGGTGGTGGTAGGAACGCTGCAACATGGTGGAGGCCATCGAGCGGATCAGCAAACGCCGACTTATAAACCGAGCGTCGACCCCAAGATAGATATCCCCAGAGCTCTTCTTCCCCACGGTCCACAATCATATCCAATATACCGATTTTCCAAGAAGCCTTCAAGCAAAGTTACAGATTTTTCGATCATGCCTGCCAGCATCGCCTCCAAGAATGAGCCTAGCAAGGTGAACGGCGCAACAGATGTTAAAGATGATCAGATAGAAGAGTTCATTACACTCCTCACGACTTGCGCGAATGCCAAGGGCTTCCACATGTTGAGGCACCTTCAGCACGAGAATGAGGCGCTGCAAAAAGAGTTCGAAGACGCCAAAACCACCATCCGTGGCAATGCGCGGGAAACCGCTGAGGCGGACGCGCGAGCCAATTCACACGTTGAGAGCCTCGCAGCTGCTCGTCGTCAAATGGATGAGGCAGCTCTACGAGAGACTCAGCTGGGTGAGGATTTGGCCGAGAGCCGGAGGTTGTTACAAGTGAACGGTGAGGAGGTGACAAAGTTGATGAGCCAGATCAAGCAAGGAGAAGCCAGCATTCATGAGCTCCGTGAACTTGTCAAGACCCGTGAGAAAGATATCAAGAACGCTCAGAAAGATCTGAAAAAGGCCAGGGAGGAGTTGGAAGCGGAGAAAAAGGAGTCCAAGGAACGGTCCAGCGAGTTGATTGAGCTTAACAACAAATTGTTGACCATCGGAAAATTCAAAGTTGAATTGCGGCCTCTCAGGTTCAGCCAGGAAACGTAAGTGAACAAACAGATTTCCCAAGGTCTTACCCCCAAAGCCTTAGAGCGGACTAGGCTGATATAGAGGACCTTCTTGCAGCACCGCTTCCTTCTACGCAATGTTCAGCACGGCTTTCGAACTCCTAAAGGAGTTCTTCTATCAGGATCTGCCCGAGGAGATGCTCAAGGATACCGTCATGTGGAGCAAGGTCAAAGACAGCCGAATCGTTCTCCAGAACCACATACCGTTGCCCATGTCCAACTCACCGATCGCCAAATATATGCGCTTAGCCTTGAGTCTCGCCGCTCTAGGCCGGGCGTTGATCGCATCTGTTTTCCAACCATCCTACCTCAGTCCGGAAAGCAACGACGTGTCCGAGCGCCTGATGGCCTTGAGAGATATTAATATTGGGCACGAGGAGCATGCTCGATCTGTTCTCCTCAGCATTTTCCCCGAGGTGCAGCAGGAGAACGGCAAGATTCGAGCAGCAGCTGCCTCTACAGCTGCAGGTGTCGATATCAAGAGTTTCATTCCAAAAGACAAATTGGGGGTGTTCAGTTCAAGGCTAAACGATGTGTGCCAATCCATATTAAAGGGATGGGCCCCCATGCAAAGAGCCCGGCAAGAGATCATTGCCCACATGGAGGAGGAACCCGATGACGATTGGTGGCTCTCACTACCTCAACCTGCGTCGCCTGGCTCCAATAGCTCACAGACAGGAGCTGGCTCTCGCGGTAATGGTAACAAGGCAAAGGACAGTCCGAACCGCAAAGACTCGGCGGCCCAAGTGGCAATAGACTACGACGACATAGAATTCGTTGCCTGGCCTGCCTTTGTTGCCGATGACTTTGACCTGGAAAAGCCCGTCATCCTCAAGGGCGGGTTCGTAGTGACCAAGAGCCAAGTGAAAAGAGCCAGAGACGAAGTGGACACGGAAGAAAGATCAAGGCGCGAGGAGCGAGAGAAGAGAAGAAATGGGGAAGGCCCTTCTGGTGGAGCGCCAGCTGGCAGGAGGCGAGGTACGACGCGGTCTCAAAAGTCTTTTTTACCGGCCGGCCATGGCGATACCTCGCCGGAAGGATGATTCCCGAGATTGTTGCGCGATGTCTACCGCGCAAGCGAGGTCAAGACGAGACATGGCGTAGGTTTCCCAAATGATTAGTACGAAAGGTGGGATGGGGTCTGTTGAAGATTGAAATGCTGGCCGAGTGTAAGTCAGAGCTGTGAGTTCTTTCGGGGAGGTTTTGTCAGAGAGTTGTGGGGAACAATTTGATACAGTGAAAAGATTCTAAGGACATTATGGGATTATAATGTCCTTATGAACAGCAAACATTGAAGTTCTCATTCATTTCTCTGTTGGTTTACATTGCTATCATGCTAGTAGGAGGTCCTTATTGTTAAGCTCATCGCTCCTAAGCCCTAGGCCAGGATTGGTCGAACCCCTTACTACATGAATAATTACATGAACAACTGTATGAACAAGGGGATATAAGAGAAAGAATGTACCAGGCTTATATGCTCAACTAGCTTTCAGTTTATGTACATGTATGCATCGGCACTAGGTGTCCAAGTTCTAGTGTAGCATTCGCACGCCCTCGAGGCGGCCATCCCAATTAACAACTCCCGCTGTTAGGGTCCCCGCTGCCGAAAGGTTAGTAACTTATAAGATGAAAGGCTCCAAAGTTCGACGCCAAGTAGATGTATCTTTTTTTTTTTTTTTTTAAGATATCATAGCAAGCAAAGGGCAGGAAAGTAAGGCAAGAGAGGAGATGGAAGTAAGATCTTACCGGAAGAACCAGTTATCCTCCGAGAACTTGCCGCCGTAATTGCAGCTGGTGACCTTCTCAACTAGCTTGATGCACGTGTCGACGCTCATTTCCCTAGCCTCGTCCGCGTCGTTGTTGACGTCGACATTCATGTAGGCGAGGCCGCCGTCGATTCCCTTGTAGTTTGGGAGATCGGTGCATTCGTTGGTCTTCTCGCCAGCGTCCCAGGTCCCAGTTGCGTAGTACTCCTTGCACCGCGCCGTCAGAAGGTCTTTAGCCTCGACGCCACCCCAGATCTGGCCAGTCATGAAGCAATCGGCCATGACAGTAACAGGTGCTGCCAACACCATGACAAACGATAGAGCGGTGGATGAGTACATTTTTGGTGGCAGCGAATGTCAAGGTTGTCACAGTAGAAATATATAAGAAGATATTGCCTTTCAAGAGAAGATGAAGATTGGAGAACGGGTACAAAGCAGCGTTCAGAGATGAAGCATTATTCTTATAGCTTTTTTTGTGAGCCAACGTATAGAAACAACTTTCCGACTTAAGCAGGCAACGTTGAAGTGCTGCGCCGCGGCGCATTGGTCAACCCGTTACTCCTGTGAACGGCACAGCACCAGCAACAACTTGGGGACTTGGAGTCGGCACTGGCCCAGTTACTAAATTAATTACTCTGCTTTGCCATGGCACGCGGAGGTGTCCGGGATTCTTTAACCCACTTTGTGATAGCCGAGAGGTCAATCTAATTAGCGACTGTGCCATGGTTCTTCAAGGCTATCTCAATACATCTGTGGGAGAAGAATATGTCGGTAAACCTTCCGGGGTTTGTTTACAATATTACACAGTATTATACAGTATACGAAATAGTAAATACCCGTGGCTACCACTCCTCATGACCTGGATTGCCTGCGCAGGAATGCCTCCGTCAATATCGAGTGGTTCATCAGCTCCAAGTTGGGTTTGTTTCAATGGGCCTCAAAAGCCAGCATGTGCCGAGTTTATAATTAGGTATGAGGTGAAACACTGGAGCGGGCCATTTAATCCTCACAAAATACGGAGTTGGAGCCACCGTTACAGCCAAGTGGGATTTTTTTTGGGTCCAAAGGGCTGGAAGAAACGCCGGGGAAATCCTAGTGGCATCCGGAAACTCGGGGCCCGGGGATGCTCGGGACGGACGTGGACGGAACGTCAAATACACTCGGGACGTCGCCCGACGGCTAAGTGCGTGCCACAACATTCTGTCAGGTCGATATAAATAGGGCCAAAACATCATAAATAAGGGCCAAAGAGAATGTAAGTACGGGTGGAAACGTAGAGAAATAGACTGATTTACTTCAAAAGGATAGTTCCCTTATGTTATCCACCCGCTAGGCGCCTTGGGCTCGACCCCAACCTGATATTAGAGCCCTCTTGGGCTCTCACAACTGCCAAAGGTTGTGCTTAGTCTGATACTTCCTAACCCTGGTCTCGGTACCGCAGATCGATTTGCACTTTCGCCTCAGCCTTGTAGCCAGGAGCAAAGCTCAATCAAGGTTCATAGACAGACGCGGATCAACGTAGCGAGAAACGAAAATAATGATACAGCTTGCCGAATCGAAACCAGCTTCACCAAGCGTATTGGCTACCCTAAATAACATCTTCGTCTCTGCAACAGGTCAAATCTACTACTAGGCCGGTATTGCCGAATGAGTGCTGGATCGCTTGCAATCCTGTCGGGTTTCAGGTAAGGGACACGTTCACTAACCCTTGTTTCAACACAATACTCATCTCATTTCATCTATATGTATATGTATAAAGCTTTCGCGCATGCAACATTCCAGTCTTCTATAATTCGTCTCGTACAGGGGGCTTCTCCGGCCTGCCGCTGTCCTTGTGTAGATCCACGCCCTTCTTTGCGCGCCACTTTTCCCACAAGTCCCAAAACTCCCCTTGCATGCTGTTGTCCATCTGATCTGGAAGAACAACTTCGTACGTCACGTAGAGATTGCCATACTCGTACTTGTGGTAGACGCTGTCCCCGTCCTCGTGCCATTTGGGCATGCCCTCGCCAGTAATAGTCTCAATGTGGCCAGGCTGGATCACCTCACCACGTTTCCGTCCGAGATGTACAATGTGAGCATCCAGGTGCGTCAGGTTACGAGTCCAGTCGCCCATCCACGCTTCTCTTAGCGACAGAAGCTCGGTCCAGTACAGATCGTCGCCTTTGCGACGGAAATAGAGGCCATCCAGACCGTCAGGGTTCTCTGCTGTCGAAGGATCTTGCTCAACCAAGTGCAGCACAATGTTTCCAGTTTCCCAGTCCGGGCTCTCGTCAGCCTCTCCCTCGTGCACAATCGTATGCCCCAGTCCATGCCCTGGGGCAATCTTCAAGGGCACGGGCGTGGATTTCCTCACAACACGCTCGCCCCGACAGTGCGGACACTTGTTCTTGATGACCTCGCCGCGACCGCCGCAGGCGTCACACGGGCGGGTCATTTGCTGAAACATACCGGGGGCGAGCTGCTGCTTGAAGAGCCTCTGGCCGGCGCCACCGCAGACCGTGCAAGTGTGCACTTTGCCGTCGGCACTTCCCGAGCCATCGCAGTGGTCGCATATGCACTGCTTGTCCCACTCAAACTCGGACTCGGCGCCGTTGTAGAAGTCGCGGAGGCTGACGGCGATCTTGAAGGCTCGGTCGCGACCGCGAGGCTTGCCAGGCGAACGCCCTCGCCCGCCGCCACCGCCGCCGAAGAAGCGGCTGAAGAGGTCAAAGGGGTCGTGGTGTCCTCCCCCCCCTTGCCCGTTGCGGTGCGACTCGACGCCATCGTGGCCGTAGCGATCGTAGATTGACCGTAGCTGCTCGTCACTCAAAACCTCGTACGCTTCGGATACTTCGACAAATTTGTCATGAGCGGTGTCGTCGCCTCTGGAAATATGTATGAATTAGCCTACAGGGCAAGTTGCGCGCGCCTCAGTGAGCTCTTACGGATTCTTGTCTGGGTGGAACTTCTTCGACAGCTGACGGTAGGCAGACTTGAGTTGGCGTTCGGTTGCAGATTTGTCGACACCCAGGACCTGATGAATTTTAGAAAACAAGAATCAGCATGCTTCTGGACAAGAAATGTACCTTGTAATAGTCCTCGGCGCAGAGAGCCAGCTGGACAAAGGCCAACAAGAGGAAGGCCCACGCCGCGCCGGGCAGCAACATTTTGGGTTGGAAAGATGTAGCAGCTATTTAACGAAAGTATGGGAAACGGATAGAGAACGACATATAGGTTGGGATAGCCAAAATAAGGCCTATCGTCGAGGCAGATGCCAACCTCAAAATACGTGAGTGCCTTTGCGTCCTGGATATGGAGTAGTAGTTTGGAATTCGAGATATTCAAGGATACGGGATACGCCACGCTGGCGACTAAAGATAGTCGTAAAGTGCAGCGTGTTCTCTTGAACTAAAGGTGCACCAAACAGCGGACCCTTGCTGCAGGGGTGCGTCAGTAGCGGAAGTTGCTTATCGATTAGAAACTTTTTTTCGATAGTGAATATCGACTCATAATCCTACCGCGACCGTAGTACCTAGGTACTTATGTAGTTAAGTTCCAGTTAGTAGGCTTGGATTTACTGTCAGACTTCGGGCCCTGTTGCTACTGGCGATACTTAGTAGTACGGTGCTTAAGGCAGCATTCCCACAAAACGCCCGCCTGCCTGGGCGAGGATCGTCGAGAGCTGTCATTCTGTACTAGGTGTAGTGCCAATTACCTCTTGATCAACCTCCGACTCGATCATTCTCGGGTTCCTTGCGGCCACGCTTACTGCACAACATGAGCTCCAAAAAATATGCCTTTCTTCCTATGGAGGATCAAGAGGTCGGACCTCAAAAGGTCTCCAAAGAGAAGAAGCATAAATCACGGCATCGCGACCGCGACCGAGATCGAGACCGAAACAGAGACCGCGACCGCAAAGACGGCCGTGACCGACCTCGAGACGATGGACACCGATCCTCCAAACCGACGCGCGAAAGAAGCCGCTCTCGCTCTCCCCGCAGTTCATCCCACCACAAAAGCAGCCGCTCCAAGAGCTATCGGCGACGCGACGCCGAAGCCAACTTTGACGACAGGTGGGCGGACGAGGAGCCGCCTTCTGACGAGCCAGAGGACCATGAGGAGGAGCCTGAATTCGAAGAGTCTGCCAGCAAGCGCGTCAAGCTCAGTCATGACGATGATGAGGTGAAGGAGGAGGACCTGTCAGATGGTGCGAAGGAGGAGCTTCAACGGAAAAGGGACATTGAGGAGCGAGATGCTTTTGCAAAGAGATTGAAGAATAAGGACGACGGCCGGTCGAAGAAGGGCGAACGAGATGGCGACTCTGCCCGTAGGAAGCTTGCGGATGATGCCGCTGCTCGGAATGCTGCCCTGCCAGACCTTCGAGATCGCTCCCGACAAGAGTATCTCAAGAAGCGCGAGATGGAACGCCTCGCTCTCTTGAGGAAGCAGGTCGCCGAGGAGACGGAAGAGCTTCGCAGCGGCGTGCGGCTGTCTGAGAAGGAGAAGGCCGAGTTTGCCAAGAATCGGGAGATTCTGCGTCTTGCAGAAGAGCGACTGAAGATCGATGACCATCGTGATGGGTACATGATGCCGGAGGACTACATTACCGAGAAGGGAAAGATGGACCGCAAGAAGAAAGAGGAGGCCTTGTACAAGCGTTATGTCGAGAAAGACGAGTATGGGCAGGAAAAGTTCGTTACCGAGCACGAGGAGTGGGAGAGGGAGCAGAGCAACAAGGCAAAGGCCCAGATTCAACGATCAGAGCGTGAGAATGACGACTACGACTATGTGATGGACGAGGCTCAGTACATCCAATGGAATCTCGACAACAAGATGCCTGGTGAAGGCGCAGGCTTGACCAAAGAACAGATTTTCCTGGACGCGCAAATCGATGCAGCGGAGAAGAAGGCATTGTCCATACAGGAAACAAGGAAAACGCTACCGATTTACCAGTACCGCGAGCAGTTCCTGGCCGCTCTCGAAGAACACCAGGTCCTGGTTCTCGTGGGTGAGACTGGCAGTGGAAAGACTACCCAGCTGCCGCAGTATCTACACGAAGCAGGCTACACCAAGAGAGGCAAGGTTGGGTGTACCCAGCCTCGCCGAGTAGCCGCCATGAGTGTTGCAGCTCGTGTGGCAGACGAGGTGGGGGTCAAAGTCGGTAACGAGGTCGGATACTCAATCCGATTCGAGGACAACACCAGCGACAAGACTATCCTGAAGTACATGACGGATGGTATGCTTTTACGAGAGTTCATGACAGAGCCCGACCTCAACGGCTATTCCGCCATCATGATTGATGAGGCCCACGAACGGACAGTGCACACAGACATTCTTCTCGCCTTAGTCAAGGATTTATCCCGAGAGCGGCCGGATCTGAAGCTGCTTATCTCTTCTGCTACCATGAACGCAGAGAAGTTTGCCGCATACTTTGATGATGCTCCCATCTTCAATATCCCCGGCCGTCGTTATCCCGTCGACATCTACTATACCCCGGCCCCCGAGGCTAACTATCTAGCCGCCGCCATTACGACCACGTTCCAAATCCACACGACGCAGGACAAGGGCGACATTCTCATCTTTTTGACAGGCCAGGACGAGATTGAAGCTGCTGAGCTGGAGATTGCGGAGACTGCCAAGAAGCTTGGTAGTCGCATCAAGGAGCTCGTTATCTGCCCCATCTACGCAAACCTGCCATCAGAACTTCAGTCCAAGATCTTCGAGCCAACGCCTGATGGAGCTCGGAAAGTCGTGTTGGCGACCAATATTGCCGAAACGAGTTTGACAATCGACGGCATCGTCTATGTCATCGACCCTGGCTACGTCAAGGAGAATGTGTACAACCCCCAAACCGGCATGTCCAATCTTGTTGTCGTGCCCTGTTCACGAGCCTCTGCCAACCAACGAAGCGGTCGTGCCGGTCGTGTCGGCCCCGGAAAGTGCTTCCGCTTGTATACCAAGTTCGCCTATATGAACGAGATGGAAGAGTCGACCATGCCCGAGATCCAACGGACCAACCTCAACGGCGTAGTGCTGCAGCTCAAGTCCCTCGGTATCAACGAGCTGCTCGACTTTGACTTTATGGACCCTCCGCCAACCGAAGCATTGATTGGAGCGCTGAACCAGCTCTTCGCATTGCAGGGCCTCAACCACAAGGGTGAACTCACAAAGATGGGCCGCCAGATGGCCGAGTTCCCCACCGATCCTATGCTTGCCAAGGCTGTCATTGCCGCTGACAAGGAAGGCTGCGTCGATGAGGTCCTCTCCATCGTGTCCATGCTCGGCGAGGCATCGGCGCTTTTCTTCCGACCCAAAGACAAGAAAATCCACGCCGACAGCGCGCGAAATCGCTTCACCGTCAAGGAAGGCGGCGACCACGCCACCCTCCTCAACGTCTGGAACCAATGGGTAGACAGCGACTTCTCCCCGGTCTGGGCGCGTGAGAACTTCCTCCAGCAGCGCTCTCTGACCCGAGCCCGCGACGTCAGGGAACAGCTCGGCAAGCTGTGCGAGCGCGTCGAAGTCAGCCCTTCCTCGTGCGGTGCCAGCAATTTGCGACCCATCAAACGCGCCATCACGGCTGGCTTTTTCCCCAACGCCGCGCGGCTGCAGAAGACAGGAGATAGCTACCGCACCGTCAAGAACAACACCACGGTGTGGATCCATCCCAGCAGTGTGCTCATGTCCATTGACCCGCCGGAGAAGATGGTTGTGTACTTTGAGCTGGTGCAGACGACAAAGGAGTACATGCGCAGCGTGATGCCCATCGAGCCGAGGTGGCTTTCTGAACTGGCGCCGCATTTCCACAAGAAGAAGGATGTGGAGGAGATGGAGGAGAAGAAGATGCCGAAACAGAGGAAGTAGAATTCTAGAAGCCAGCCAAGAATAATATATAAAATGATTGTATCATCGCTTCTGGACTCACAGAATGTGCTCGTTTCTGCTTGTTAATTAGATAAACTTGAGGTGTAGGTATCTAAATGTGTACGTTCATTCAGTGATACGAACAAAAACACAACACCGTGTCTGAGCTTTTCAATAAACTTTGTTTATACTTGGTATAATTCGCTTAATTGCGGGATGCTATTCTCCTTGTAATGTTTCCTTGCTCCGGCTATAGGAACGACAGCTCTTAGGCCCGTCTAGGGGTTGCTTTGCTTCGCAAAACATACTGACTAATCATGCGCTTTCAACTCCATCGGATGTCGCTCGGCGGCCGGCCCCTTCTTTTTGCAGCAGCCGCAATCATAGCCGCCTCCCTCTCTGCGTCCGTCGCCCTCCTCTCTCTCGACCGCGTGGACACCGGCGTGCCTCCTCCCATACTAGAAGGCGCAAGTCCTCTGCCAGAGTTCTCCTTGTTGCTCATGTTGCTGTCACTCCTAACGACCCGGGGCGCCTCTCTCAAACCTCCTCCACCACCTCCCCCAGCTATCCGGCTGTTGCTGCTAGTACTGCTAGTACTCGAGATGGACGTTGTCGAGGTTCTTGGTAGTCGGCTCCCCTTGCTTGCCAGACTTGACTCGCTGCCGTTGACCCGCCGAGGAATGCCTGTAGGCCCATCTCGGCTTCGCGGTCGGTACATGGCAGCTTCTCTCTCCAGCGCCGCGGTTCGCCGGGGACTGGCTGCTACTTCGACGAATGCGTTGCTGGCCAAGCTGGCTCTACTCCGATGAGTAGGCGTCAAAGGCACAGAAACAGATGATTGGAACCCGGGAGGCGTGTAGCTCGTGTTTCTCCTAGTTGCCGTACGACGCGACGAGGCAGACGACCCGGGTTGCGAGGAGGCATTCTCGTGCAGCATGAGCATGGCAGAGTTGCCTCCTCCGATGTGGGAGCGCACAAGCTCCGATGCCAAATTTCTCACCAGCACAGCTGTATCGGTCTCGGCGAGCTTCTGGATAGACTCCATGAGGGAACGAACTTGGGCAGTGTTGAGCGTCCTAGAGCCATCGCCGCTGCCAAATCCGGGCTCACTGGAGTCCATGATGGTGCGCACAAGACGGAGCAAGTTTAACCTGACCACGGCCTTCTTGTGACCCAGCCTCTGCGCAATACCCGCAAACAGTTCCGGCCGTGCCAGAGATCCAGCGATAGACGGGCTTAAACGTAAAAGTTTAAGCAGTGGCTCCAGGAGGTTGGAGTCAAAAGCGTTCAGGCGATTCGTATCGAAGGAGCTGACAATAGCTCGAGTAAAGTTCCCATCCATTAATTGCGATTCAACATTCGCCGTCTCCTCCTGAAGCCAGATCAAGACGGCGTCCAGCGCCGACACCTGCCAGTACTGGTCTGTCAGTAACGAGACGTAGAATGCGAGGCCATTGTTCTGCCAAAGATATCTCCGTCCCTTGGCTCCTGAATGCGCCATGTCGCACAGGATGGGGAGAGCAAACTCCTTCGGAGGCCTGTCCGTCTTCAATATACGTAGCAGTAGAGGGATAATACCCCCAACTGCAGCATCTTCCTGCCGCTCTTTGTTGAGACGGCAGAGATTAAACATGGTGTTGAGCACCTGATTCGAGATTTCTCGGAACTGCTGCTGGCCCTTCTTCATGCTGTAGCTCAACAGGTCGATCAGGAAGTCTATGGCATCGGCCGAGTGTAGTGCTTGAAGAGTAGTCGACAGCATCGAAAGGTTCTTAATGAACTTGAGCATCGTGATCTGATGGATCGGCGTCATCCGCCGTAAATCTTTGAGGACACTCTTCAGCACTTGGCGGTCGGCCACCACCTCCTTGACGTAATTCTCAGCTTGACTGAACAAGTAAAATATGTTGACGATCCGTCCTTCGATCAGCTCGTCTAACTCGTCCTCGCCCTCGTCGTCCAGGACACGGTGTAACACCAAAGCTAATGGATACAGGATCTTGCTGCGTGAGAAGATCCTGCAAAAGTCGTTCTTCGGCGTAGGCCCTTGCAGCTCGAAGACATTCCAGATGCCGTTGACACCAATAAGTACCAGGTCAGTTGACATGTCGTAGTCTTCATCCAGAAATTCCACCAATACATTGAGACCGCCGGCAGAAACAAACATTTGTAGAGTCAAGGTCGATGTTTGGTACATTTGCCGTACGAATGCCGCTGCCTCCAGACGAATCTCGTCCGAGTATTGCCGAGCAGCAAATTTAGTAATGATAGGGATCCCACCGACGAAGCACAGATTTTCTTGTATCTCCACATCATCTAGAATAATCTGGAATATTGCATCAACATAGGTAGCCTGGATACAGGACTCGTAGTGACTTACCGCATTGACGACTTTGAGAAGCTGCAGGATCATGTATTGTCGGCTCTTGACGGTGCATGGTTCAAGAATCTCCAGTATAGGGAGTAGGCCGTGGGCGCTCAAGATCAGATTCTTGACCTCGACATTCTCCCATAGCAACTCAAGCTGCGAGCTGTTAGTCAAACTTAAGGCACGCGAATTATTGAGCAAGACTTACTAATTCCTCGGTCAGCTCAGACAGCTGGTCTTCGCCTTCTGTGACCTTCAAGTCCCTCACAAGAGCCTCCACCTTCTCCGCCAGCCGAGCGTGTCGATCTCTTGCAATGTTGGCCTCGAGGTCCATCTCATCCCATCCAGGATCCATGGAGGCAAAGGGATCATCTTCATCCTCATCATCTCCCAGCCACGAGTTGCTCGAGATCTTGGACATGAGCATGAGACCTCCGTCCTCGGATCCCAGCTCGCTCTCTTCCTTCTCCAAATGACTGCTGACAGGACCAAAGACATCGGAAAAGTCCTCATCATCGTCCTCGGCAAACTTTTGAATCTCGATTGACGATCTCGCCCGCCGCATTGGTCTGTCAGGTAGGACAGATGGTCGCGAAGCCGACTTCTTTCTCAAACTCCCACCATCGGGTGCCTGCATCGATCGCGGAAGACTCGTGAGATCTGACGGGTGAAACAGTCGCGGTGCATCGCTCTGACGCAGGTCCTGAAGGAGAAAGGTGTGTTAGCAAATTTCAATCGTCGTCGTACAAACCACATCATCTCATTACCTTTTTCCCTGCCTGGTTTGGTTGCTGGTCAAAGACACTGTCATTGTCTACGAATAAGTCTGAGTAATCTTCCACGCTCTGCTCGCGGTAGAATATATCTGGCCGTGAGGGAAGTTCGAATTTGTTGAAATGTGACTTTGCTGGTGACTTATGCTGGTGTGGCGAGGTAATGGATGCAGCTGTCTTGCTAACGCTCGATTTTCCCCGACGATGAGCTCGCGGAGATGAACCAGTGTTCTTTTCTGTCTTACGAGGGGTTGGACGGATAGTTTGCTCCTGTGAGTCAACATCGTGTAGAAAGCTGGGCCCCCTGATTGTCATGAGCTCGCCCTCGAAGTCATCATCGTAACTGTCATTCCTGCTGTCGTCAATCGAGGCGAAAGCTTTGAGCTTGTCGCTTGATAACAGGCCCCCGAAATTGTCTTGCCCTTTGAGGTGGGGCAGCTTGAGCGCGCTTGGTGATATTGCTGTTGCAAAGTCATTGTCCCAATTATCGTCATCTAATACATCGGCCAGTAATTAATCGCCACAAGCTTTTCAATCGTCGACATATAATGGCCCAAAACAAAAGCAAGAGGTCGACTTACCAGCTAGCTCTGGCCTCAGGAAGGCCTCGGTCCCGGGCTTGGGCTTGGCTAGTGAGAGGGATGCCTTTGCTGGCGTTCCGCCGAGATATCTTGAGGGTGGGCCATGACTGTCAGAGCCCGATGAGGCACGAAGATTAGGTTCTGACGACTCCAGGGCCTTGTTCCACTGCTTGACCTCTTCGACTGCCTGCGTGAAGTTGTCGGGAGCCTTAGACTTGGATACGGGCACATCGGCTCTTCGACATCCGACGATCCATGCGTGGCGCAATAATTTCCGCGCAGTCACTCTTAAATTTGGGTCCTTTTGAAAACATTGCATGAGGAAATCTCGCGCGGCCTAGAGGCGTATCAGCCGTTTGCAACTAGTATGAATCACCGTGGGACCTTACCGCTGAGATGCCTTCAGGGAGAGGGGGATGGTCGTCATTCACTATTGCGAACAATGCAGGCATTGCAGCCAGGTTGTGGTACGGCGGTCTCCCTTGCAGGAGTTCAATGACAGTACATCCCACACTCCAAATGTCGGATGCGGAGCTTGCACCCGAGAGCTGGATAATCTCAGGGGCCATCCAATAAGGGGTGCCAACCACTTGCGCCTCTTTATCCTGTCCGCTTGCCAAGGTACTCGTGGAAACGCCAAAGTCGGCCAGCTTGACAGTCCCATCTTTTGTCGTGAGGATATTGGCGCCTTTGATATCGCGATGAATTACACCTTGGTCGTGGAGGTACTGCAAGCCCTGGAGAACCTGGGTCATGTAGACACCGACTAGGTTCTCAGGAAACTTGCCGTAAGCCTTGCAAATCGAGTGCAACGAGCCATTCTCACAATACCTATTACGCGATTAGCCCATGAATTCAATATAGGGTCAGTGGAAGGTCGGCCACCCATACTCTAAGATAATATTCAGACATTCGGCAGTCTTGGCGAAGCCGATGTACTTGACAATGTTGTCATGCTAGGACGAGTCAGTCAACGAAGTCACACTATCTCAGAAGGATGTGGGTTCAGAGGGGCAGGGCTTCTCACCAGAAGATTCTTGAGCAGGTCAATCTCACTCTAAACCGTACTCTGCATTAGTAGACTGTCCAGCCGCAAATCTCACGGTTCAGGACTAACCTCAATCATCCGCAGCTCGCTCTTGGGGAGGTCTGTCAGTTTGATCTGCTTCACAGCCACAGCTTCGCCAGTCCCCCAGTTGAAGGCCTTATACACCGCCCCAAAGGCACCCTTGCCGAGACATTCTCCCAAACGCTATCGAAAATATTAGTCAAGGTACCCGAAATTGTCCCCGAGAGAATGTGTATAGATAATATCCTATAGATATATCCATATCCGCTGCTTGCTTCTTCTCTTGCGGGAGAGGGGCCACGCACATAATCCTTAAGCCCTGGGTCCTGAACTGCCAGGCTCTCCCTTGTCTTCTCTTTTCTAGACGGCGTGCCTGGAATGGGCGTACCTCGCGGCTCCCTCGCTGCCACAGCGCGCCCGTTCGGCTGTCCGTGGTACTGTTGCCGCTCGGGCATCTCCGCGCGCGGCGTCCCTTCTTCTGTCCCGTCACGTTGGTGGCCCGTCTTGTGGTTCTACCTCCGCAAGCACGAGGATATCAGCGATCGGCGTGAACGTCGTCTTGAGGAGAGGGCGGAAGAGGATGTCGAATGGCGCGGTAGGTGAGGAGAAGGCGGAGGGGGGGAGGTAGACACGGCCGCGGGCTCTCGACGAGGGGAAGGAGGTTGCATTCCCGGCCGATTCGAAAGTGAAAGAACCCTCGTGGTCTGCTCAGTCTCGCATTCGACGAATTCTGGATTGGTCGACGGGTAGTGTCGTTGTGCGATCTCGTTTTGTGGTCGACTTGGACTGGTTGGAAATCCGAGGTTCGGTCTTCGAGGGCAGTTCGAGTCGTTGCTTCACAGCTCGGGATGGCCTCGCCCCGGGGGGTGGAGTTTGGTGGGGAGTGAAGCAGTCGATCTAGTAATTCAGGGAGACGAGTTAGGTCTGTCCTCTCGCCCTTGTTATGCAGTTGAACAGGCAGTCTCTCTCGAGTGACGATGATCGAGGACCAAGCCGGTGATTATAGTACGGAAAGTACTACTATCTAGTAGTCTAGTAACCAAGGTCAGGTCGAGCCACAGACAACGTCGTTGGTGTTGGCGCTGGCGCTGGCGTTGGCGCTGGTTCTCGTGCCGAGCTGAGCTCTCAGTCCAACGCTACCCTCCCCACCTACAACTGTCAATATTACCGTGCCTCAGTACCATTTTACTACTACCTACTACCTAAGTCTGGGTAGTACGCTGGTACGCGAATTACAATTTGTGCATGGTGAGCTTTAACCGTCCCGTCAGCACCAGCTCCCCCACTAACTGCAGTGTCCTGCAGGGCAACAGTTTTGGTACCGTTTACACTCCTTTTTTTCTCTCTTGAGATACTAGTCTAGTATGATAATCGTATGCAATATGGTAGCATTTCCCACTTTGTCTGAACTTGTTGAATCAAGATGAATCATGCATCAACATTACTGCAAGTCATTTTGTACTACTATATAATGATACTACTATAGTAGTAGTAGCGTCCTGCAGAGCGTTGATCCAAGAGCTTTGAGGCTCCTCCACTCGCGCGCACGCACGCCAAGGTCGGTCAGGCACAACGACCACTGGCATGAGCCCAAGATCGCGGTCCCCGGGCCCCAGGTGAGCAGGCGAGTGGAACTAGGGCCTGCCGCATCTCAAGCAAAAGTGAGACTCTTGTCTCGCGTGAGTTGTCCACGTCATTTACGTGGGAGGGACGCCCGTGGCGTGGCGTTCTATGCACGTTTTCATTTACACGTAGTAGTTCACGCTGTCCAATGACATTGGACACACCCAGCGGTGGGCAGACATAATGTATGTCGGGCGCAAACGAGATGACTGTTTCATATAGGCACCCTTCACAAGCGTGCAGTCGGTATGCCTGCTATACTGCGCTTGATTCACCCAATATCACGATTTGCAATGGCTTGTCGATTTGGCTTATTCTCATTAAACCGTGGAACCCGCTTCGAGAGGTTTTCTTTTTTCGGTTGTCAAACCGTTGGTGATATCTAATCTATCATATAATAGTAGCAAGCGGTGCCCGTTATATAACTCGGCAAGTAATATTACTTCGTTATTACTCAGGTCGTACTGAATACAACGGCTGTCATCAGTACTACCCGATGTCTAGATGCCTACTGACATATTGGCAAGTCTTCTCGAGCCAAGGGCCGGACCCATGTAGAGGAGAGAAGGATTGCTTTTAGGGTGATATAACAAACTTTACTCAGCAACAAAAGGTCAATGCGTCGGGATGTTTCACTGGAACAGAACGAATCGTCATCCATCATTCAATTCTTTCTCGAACTGTATCTCTATCTGATCGTCCTGTCAGTAGATTTTCGCTATTACTCTTGCCCGTACGCTAATCCAGTCCGTACAATGTGGGCCAAACAATGAACGCCTCCTAATTCCAGCCCAATCCAAACCCCCATTGACAAGAACGCCAGTCATTAGTAGTCAAAAGACAAAAACTCGCACACCGAGCTTTTGCGTTGCCAAGAACACATATGAAGGTCATCACCGCCCATTACACATCTCGTGTCGAGTCTCGGGCCTCGCGAGCCAAGGTCCGACTGAGGCCAACCTCAGCCCACCACTCGTCTGGTATGTCCTGACGGTGGGCAAGCGTCCGGACAATCCTTTGCATCCCTGTGAGCTCTTCGTCCCCAGTCCCCGTGTTGTTGCCCGAGCCCGTTGAACCTTCGCGGTTGCGGCGAGAACGGGACGTTGGCGCCTCATCGTCAGAAGCCCCGACTGATAGGCGGCCGATCCAAATCCCCCGGCGCCCCTCTGATCGAAAGTCTGTCGACCGCGGTTCGGGGCCACTTGAGTCGTCACCAAGATTCCGCCACAACGGCGATGGCCTTCGAGGCTCCATTGTGGAAAAGAACTGAGTACGGGCGGGCAAAGAAGGGGCGGAAGAAAATGGCGATGTGTTGCTCTCGGTTGATGGGGCATCAGGATCGGTCCCCGGAAGCCAGAAGCGGACAGCGCCAGAGCTAGTTGTCTCAGACGGACGCGGCAGCTGACGGCGATGCCGAGGCCTGGTACGCCGCAGCCGCTGGAGCTCGGTCTGCTCCGCCTGCTCCGTATCCGAGTTCTCACATCCAGAGTCACAAGGCTGTTCTTGGGTCGAATCCGCAGACTGTTGCTGCTGCTGCTGTTGCTGTTGCTGTTCCGACATGGAGGTGTTCGTCGACTGCCCAGCGCTTTGCGTCGCCGAATTGGAGACAAACGAGGAGCTAGCACTCGGTGGTTGAGGGTCGGGGGTAAGTGTCGTCAAAAGCGTATCCCAGCCTTCAGGGCTGAGGCTTCGCTGCCGATCGCCTAGGCCGTTCATCTCTGGCGGCACCGGAGGCCAAGTTAGAGGTTCGTCGTAGGAGCGTGCGAACCGCATCGGTTGAGACGGTGGGGGGATCACCGGCAAGGACACATTGGAGGCTGGAACCGTCAACGAGTCGCTCGGGAGGAGGTCAATATGACCAGGCCTATCCTGATCGGCCGGTGCATCCAGCCGATCCTCGACCACCCGAACCTACAGTGCGGTCAGAAAGGGACATATGGTTAAGGTACATGGCATCAAGACTTACAAGGCGAGCAGAATGGACGTCTAGCAAAGGCACAACGACCCACCAGTCCGAGTCGAGATCCTGCTGAGGTTGCTCCCAACACCGCCACTGCCAGCCAGAGCCGAAGCGGTTCTGCATACGCCGTAACAACAAGTTACGTATATCTTGCCTCACCACGTCTGCACGCTCATACTCTAGGGGGGATTGGAACCCTGCATTGATATACCGCGCGACGACTCGTTGTTCCGCTGATGGACCGGGCCCTGACGGGTTGGTTCTGGATCTGGCCCCGAGTTCCGTGCGTCGTAGTCCATGATGCTCGTAAGTTCGTGAGCGTCGATTCGCCGAGGCGCGTTCGCGAGCTGCGCTGATATGCGCCAACCGGCGGATCGTGGTACGTGGAGGGGACGAGGTAGTGTGATTTTTGTGCGGACACTTTTGCACGATGTCTGATTCGACAGGGGCCGTAAAGAGTCTATGGGTAGCGCAGTATTAGCATATGCGTCGAAAAATAGTTGACTCGAGGGCATGAATGTTTGCCTTGCGCAAGCTACGCGCAAATGCGACGCGTAACTTGCGCCGAGCAGACGTGAACATGTGGATACTGCTCTTGGGCAACAACGTGAAGGGTCATGACTTACGGAAGTCCCATGTTGCAGTGGCGTACGTGACGACGAGATCCCCAATATCAAATGCGGGACGAAAACAAACTCGATAATCAAATCCTCCAACGAACGGCGGGGTAAAGGAAGGAAGCCGGGGTTACGACTATGAGGTAGAAAACCTATACTCTGCGTGGTCGCGACAAGCGGCGCATGGATGGACACTGCTGAGGGTGTGGGCAAAAGGAGTGGACGTGAAGGGGGAGACGTGCGTCGCTGCGCAGGGTCCTACTCCCTTAGCTCCTGGTTCGCGGCTGCGGCTGTGACGGGGTACCTCTTGGTATGCCCTATTGGTATCTGATGGGGGCGAATGAACACGGCGCCCGGCGATGATGGGGTTGCGGCGCGAAAAAAAGAGGGTTTGGTCGGTCGCAGGGTAGCCGTCCGTGCTTGTCGCGACAGAATTGAGATGGAGATGGGGTCCGCGGTCGTGGGGCGCCCAAGGGGAGATGATTTAGCGGGATGGACAAGAAAGCAACACCTTACGTACTTCGCAGGTTGAAAAGGGAATAGGAACTGAACGAGGAAAAAATCAATGGCGCGCGGCTGGATGGCTCCCGTTTTTGCTGCGCCAACGCCACATTGACCCGCGGCCGCGGCAGGCTACAGCAGTCAATACTACTAGTAATACTAGTGCTACTGCTACTACGGAGTACTACCTTACGGCTTGTAGGTAGCATGAGCACTGGCGGTTCGTTCTTGGTCAACGCTGTTAGCGGACTAGCGTGGATTGAGTGACGTAAAGCGTTATTGGATAACAGCGACTACAAAAGGTTCAGTGCCCATGGCACCCGGGGGCGTCATGTGGCTGACACATCAATTACCGCCTCTGGCTGATATCGGCAGTGTGGCTAGTGCATTACGGCTACGCGCGAAAGTTGCAAGCTCATGAGTTCAGGGTCCCATTGAAATTTGATGTGAGAGCATCACGCCAATTTTCAGTCTCAGCAACAGATCTCTCCACGAAAGAAAGGGGACCATCTTTAACAAAGTCTCCATGCGGCCCTCTTTCTGAACAAGTCATTTCATTGCCTGGAGATTCTTGACGCATCTCATTTAGTATGCCGAGCCATGCCCCCGGCTCAGGATGTTTCTTATGCCTTGAGCCGCATCCGGGCTGTCATTAACCCCAAGAAGGAGGCCGAGAAGGCCACTCGAGACATTCGGCTAGGTCTCGAGCGTATTGCTCGTGTAGTGCCGGATATTCAGGAGTGGCAGGGCGTCCATGTTGGCGGTACCAACGGCAAAGGATCTATCTGCGCCTATCTCTCAGGACTGTTTACCCTGGCAGGCATCAGCTACGGTCGCTATGTTTCGCCCGCATTTCCAGAGAAGCACAATGCGGTCACTATTAATGGTCGATACGTGAATCCTCGGGTTTATGAGCTGGCGACGCACAAAGTCTCGACTTTGTACCAACGGAGGCAACGAGGGTGGCGCCTAGCATCCAGCGAATCTCCCGGACCATTGTCTCCTTTTGAGCTCGAGACAGCTACTGCCTTCCGTGTCTTCAATGAGTTGCGAGTTCGCTATGGTATTGTCGAAGTTGGAATGGGCGGCGCCGATGATGCAACGAACGTCATGCGCCGGAAGGCGGTGACAGTCATCTCCAAGATTGATCTTGACCATCAGGAGTACCTCGGGAGGACGATAGAGGATATTGCCAAGGTCAAGGCTGGTATCATGAGACCCGGAGTTCCGTGTGTGGTGGATCACACAAACCCTCCCACCGTCATCAAGGTGTTGCGGGACCATGCCTCAAAGATTGGCGCTCGAATAGCTCTAACCTGGAAAGCCGAACCATTTCTCTCAACGCTAGACAACGATCGCTGGCAGTTGGAAGACTACCAGATCCAGAATCTCCTGTGCGCAGCTCTGGCCTTCCGTCATTTATTCCCCTATCAGGAGATCAACCTCGACCGGCTATTGGACATGGAGCCATATTTGCCCGGCCGAATGGAGTGGGTTGGCATCTCAAATTTGACCAAAGGGCATTATAGTGCCCCTGTGCTCGTGGACGCCGCTCACAATTTACTCGGAATGGAGTCGCTCGCGAAATACACCGATAACCACCTACGCTCGAATGACAAGCCTGTCACCTGGGTCGTGGGACTCTCTTCAAGCACTACGAAGCCCTTTACCAAGATGCTCCAGACTCTTGTGCGACCGCAAGACAATGTGGCCTTTGTCGAGTATGACCAGCAGGAGAACGAGCCTCAAGCTACCCCAGCCCAGATGGGTCGAGACATTTTAAGGCACATTGTTGCGAACCGAGATCGGATCTACGACGGAAAGCCAAGCATTGAGCATGCTATTGAGTGGGCTGCTCAGAAGGCTGGATCGGGTCAGTTAGTCATCACAGGAAGCCTGTATCTTATCCGAGACTTGTATCTTCTGAAAGGTCTTGAGCGATCTCGCGATGTGCCTGACCGCAAGCCTGGATCATCGCAACTTTGGCGTTTTAGCAAGCTTTGGGGCCAAAGATCGCTTACCCCGGGCGAGTACAAGGAATTTCGCAGTGCCAAATCGCACTGGCAACGTCATCAACTAGAGTTGGCCATGAAGAAGATACAAGGGGGGAGTGATGAACACTTGTCCGGTCGAGAAGTTCCAAGTCCACAACAGAGTCAGCCTCGAGAGCTACCAGACAGATCAGCTCAAGGTGAGTCGGCACAGGGTCCACCGGGAGAGCCATCAGTCCAGGGAGAGGAAATGAGAGCGCAGGAGAAGGCGCCCCAGCAACAATCGACAGAAGAGCATTCGGAGGCGGCGACTCCAAATCAAGTATCTGCAACAGATGAGTCGGCGGAAGAAGTCTCAGCGCCGTCAAACACAAGTCAACAGCTACAGCGGAACAGCGCTCCCAAAGAGGAGACGAGAACCTATCCCCGCAATGAAATAGACGAGCTTGCAGAGCAAGAGCCACCTAAAGCTCGTATTCAAGAACTCACAACCTTACGGGAGCGAGCGATACGTCATAAACGTCAGCTCATCGGGTACCAGGCCGCGCTGCGCAGCATTGGGAGAGACATTGAGCACGAGACACAGCAAGGCAAGACTGTCGATGGAGTGCTATCGCAGCTGCAGCAGGATGCCGAGCTACTACGAAAGCAGGCCGACAAGCACCATGAGGCGCACGAGGAGGTGATGGAGGAGTTACGCGTCCATCCCGACGCACCAAAGGAGTATGCGCTTACGCATGCGGAGATCTTTGGTCGACCTCCGCGCAGCTTCTCCTCAACCTTCAGTGCAGCCACGGAGCTAGATGTAGTAGAGCCGACGACTGAGACTAGCGAGGCTTGGCTCGAAGAAGAGGCTCAAGAGGAGGAGGAGGTGGTGGAAGTTGTGAAGAAGGACTTCTGGGGACGGCCGATAGGCATAGACCAGCCGGCTACACCAGGACACTCTACAAGCTCGTGGGATCACCTCGAGGCCCAAATATCTAAAGGCAGAAGAACAGGGTAATCTCGAGCGTGAAGGACGATCCCGAGCTAGCAGCCGCAACACCAATCAGTGGGCTCATTTGTACACTTATCAGCAGCAACGGTGCGGCAATATGAGTCCGCCACATGGCGTCCACAAGAAACGCCACTTTTCTTGTATAATGAGTCTCATGAAGACATTTAGACTGTACTATATCAAACCTTTGGCTGATTGTAAGCTCTTTTTAGAATATTTGGAAAAATTTCCAAGGCCGTTTCCTGCTAGATCACATGATCTCTACGTACTTCACACATATTACTTTTTGTCTCCTGTTCTCGTTCTGTCATCTAATTGTCTTTTTCCTGGTCTCGTACCCCAATGTCACCTCCTACGCACCTCATCGTTGTGTGCTGTCACGGCATCTGGCAGGGTGGCCCTTCTGCCGGGAAAGACGAGGCAGAATGGCTCATCGCCGACTTTCAGCGCGGGGAGACGCCCACATTCATTGAGCACATCAAGGCCGGAGTTGATTGTCTCACGCGCGAGGGATCGACCGCAGTTTTAGCTTTCTCTGGGTATGCTGGCGTTCCCTTGACCGACTCTCCCAGATCAATCAATTAGGCTGGGTTGTCAAGATGAGAGTACGGATGGCTGATTCTGAAGATAAAGGAGCCGCACGCGGAAGGAAACTCGCCTTTCCGAGGCTGAAAGCTACTACAACATTGCGCGAGCGAATGGTTTCTGTTTCGTTGAGTATGTCATGATCCCGCCCATTTGCTGGAATTTCCCCTTTTAAAAGGGTTTCACTCAAAACAATTCTAAGAAATTATCATGATAGAGGTGGAAATCTTTCACAAGAAGCTATGGAGCTTGCCGAATCAGATACTTCAAATTGGGGGGATAGGGGAGTTCCCGTCAAGCCGCACCAGATCCTCATAGAAAGCCGTGCCCTGGATTCCTACCACAACGTACTCTTCAGCCTCACCCTGTTCTACACACAATTCAACGCCTGGCCACGACACATGACGATTGTCAGCCACGAATTCAAGGAGTCGCGCCTCCGGGAGCACTGTCGAGCTATAGGGTGGCCAGAGGACAAGACCTCGTTCATAGGTATCGATCCGCCCGGCATGGCGGCAGGTGAGGCAGACAAGGCGGGTGCGCTGAAGGGGGTCAGTGAGGCCGTGGGGGACTGGTTGAGTGATCCTCACGGACGAGGGGAGAAGCTGAGAGGGAAGAGGATGAAGCGGAACCCCTGGGTTACGTGGCAGGGTGTGTTCTGCCAGGATGTGCAGGAGTCGTCGGGGCTCAAGACAGTCGGGACAGGTGACGAAGAGACTCTGGTAGATGATGCGCCAAGACCGTGGGATGTGAGTGTTTGAGTAGTAATCATAAATTGTAGTGCTTGCTGTATCTATCATTGATCTATCGTTATGTTCTATCCTAAACGTTTTCGTCTTACTTGCTTAAAAAAATAAATCAAATAAACCACGGCGTCTAAATTCATCATCTTGAACCCTCTGTACCTTTTCAAATCTTGGACCTCTCCCTCGGCCCCTGCTCGACAGCACCCACCAGAAACCTCACAGCCTCTCTCACCATGTCCGCGCTGAACGCGTGCCCAACGCCCTTGTAGAGCTTATCCGAGACATCCACGCCGCCCACCTCCTCGAGCAGCTTCACCATGGGCGTCGTGAAGGAGTGCGGCACGAGCTTGTCGTCGGCGCCGGAGAGGAGGAGCAGCTTCTTGCCGCGGAGGCACCCGCGGGCGGCGAGGATCTGGGCTATGCGCGAGCGCTCGGCCGGGGTGAGGGGCTTGGAGGGGAGGGCGGAGGTGCCGAAGAGCAGGCCGCGGGGGTCGTGGGACTTGCAGCAGCCGACGAGGTCGTTGGGGAAGTACTTGCTGCCGAAGAACTCGTCACCGCAGTCGAGATGTTGATTTCGGGCTCTTGCGCGCATCAAGCCTGGTGAAACTTGTTAGCACGGGATGGGGGTATAATTGAGCTGGGAGAAGAAGGAACGTACCCATATAGTCAGGACATCCCACCACGGACACGACGGCATCCAGCCTAGTCTCTCCAATCCATGCCTCCCATGCAGCATGGCCTCCTAAGCTCCAACCCAGACACACATGGCCATCTACGTTGGGCCGTCTTATGTACGCACCCACGACATCCATCAAGCCAGACATGTCACACACGCCACCCTTGACAGCGCCCATCATGTCGATAGCATGGGTCTCGTTGCCGCTTTGCCAGGTCAGGTTCCCCGTCTTGCTCACCATGCGCGACCCATGGTTCGGCATGTCAAACGCCAGGGCAATGAGGCCGCGGGTAGAAGCCGAGGGCGTCTGGTGGTAGGCGTGGACCACGCGGCGGGCAATGTCGTGCATGCGCCTGCGGGCGCTACCACGGGGATGGAGTAGCCACAGGCATGACACGGGGGCGGAGGGATCGGAGGGAAGCTCGGCTAGCCCGAATGTGTCGACGAGGAGGCCGGCCATGGGGATGGTGGACAAGGAGACCTCCGGAGCCGGAGGGAGCCCCGGGGCTGGGGGGAGATCCCGCTTGGGCGCGGGACGAGAAGGGGGAACATTTTCTGCAGGACCACCGCCCATTTTGATCTTGATCTAAAATGCTGTGTCTATGAAAGAATATAGATAATGAAATTAAAATGAAAGCTACGAAAGAGAGGAAACAACAGAAGAGAGATAAGGAAAGCGGAAAATGGGAATAGCTGACAATTAGGGTTTTTTGTTGAGATGATGAGGGATGATGCAAGTGGCCGGAATAAAACGGGGACTGGTGGGATCTGAGTCAATGATGGGGCCGATAAAGGGCAGCCCGAGGTTTGGGCAGGACTGCCTTGGTTGGAGTCTCTGTCCTCGGCCCAAAGAGCTTGGGAGCTTCAGGAATGTTAGGTGTGCCGTATACCCACCGCTCTTCCATCATCACTTTTCATGCTACGAAGGTACTATAGTATCTACTATAGGTAGTATGGTAGCCAGAACCCAATTTGCACAAGCAGCTCGAAGATGGGAATTTTTACAATTAAATAGTTGTGTAAATGAATTTGTGTAATTTGTATATCATGAGCTGTAAATCATGCTCGGACTATTACTGTCCAAAATCCAGATGCTCTCGGTAGTGACAAAGAAATGTGTAAAATGAAGTTTCAGCTACCTTGCAGCTCCTGACTGCGGTGTGCCACGTAGTAGCCCCTCCACTTATCCTGAAGCTGCACAGAGCTTACCGAGCAATGCACGTTAAAGCAAAGTCGAATCGACAAAAGAAGAAGCCTCAGAAACAAGAAGAAGTAGAAAACAAGAAAAAGGAAAATGTATGTAATTGCCAGACCAATATCAATATCGCCATGCCCCGCGCATCGCGCAATCAAGACTTGCCCTTAATGCCAACGCCCAATGTGCAACCCCCTTGCGCCGGTGGTATTGTAACAAGCTGCCAAGCCCAGCCCCAATGTTCCATGCCAATTCTACTCTTGCTCGCCCTTTTGAAGCCCGCGTGGTATCAAATCCTTATTGCTCATTCATATAACCTGGTATTACTGCTTCGCTTGGTCGAGAACTGGGTTTCCCGGCATCCGTTCGTCACCTCCAATTCACCCATCTTGGGGATACCTCAGGTATCGATCGACTCGTGAAAGGCTTTAGTCGACCTTCCAGTGGTCATTCTCATCTGAACCGAGGCAGAGCTCAACGCCGTAAAGAACCATGGTCAACCCGACGTTGATCCACCGCCAGGTGCTTCCGCCCACATCACCACCCCTCAGTGTCCAGCCATCTTCACCGTCGCTGGTCGAGAAGTGTTGCAGGAGTAGACTGGTGTACACCGCTATCAAGATGGACGGCGAGAACCAGCTAAGGAAGTGAAGCAGCTTGGCTGCCGTTTCTGAATCATCCCAGTCCGGATCGTGCATCAGCGCTTGTGCGCCCAAGTCCTTGACGGACGGGATGATTCGCGTTGCACAGTAGAAGACGAGAAGACGGTATGTCAGGGAAATGATGACAGAAGGCGTGATTGTCTGGAAGGCCGCGTAGAGTAGAGCCAGTGACGAGTGCAAGGCATACGGCAGCGAGCCGATGATGTGCATCAACGTAGAGTAAGAGGCCATGATAATCGGCGGCAATGGAGGTATCTCGGGCTGCGTCGCCACTTGCTCTTCATGACGGCCTGAGCCGTCCGATGGAAGATAATCGGTAAAGATCTGATAGACACAGAGAACAACGTAGGCAAACAGCAAGGACGATTCGACAGGGCTGCCGCGGCCACTGCCAATGGCGTAGGTACAGAGGAATAAAGCTGTCGTCATGGCGACACCAATAAGCGTCGCATCGACATTACTGATTTCGGGGAATTGAGCGACCCTCCAGAGGAAGTAGACGGCGCTAGCGATGACTGAGCCAGAGAAGGCGAGTAAGATGATCTATTTACCATGTTAGCGGGGCTTGAACACAAGGTTGGAAAAGGGGGCAATAGCATACCACCCAGGAATCGCTCCTGCCACTATTTACGAGCCATCGTGTGAGTTGTCCGGCCGCCTGGATCACCAACAGCGTGCAGAAGCCCTCGAGAAGCTGAAATACGGGACCCGAATATCTGAGCGTGTTGTCCCAGCCCCCTAGCATGACAGTCTCTAGCACGCCATCCCGACCAAAAAGGTATTCCCCCCAATTAGCGCTCTTGGAGCGAAAGATGCCGCCCAGTGTCCTCTCCACCCAGTTGCTGCTGCCAGCATCGACGGCAAACTGGCCGAGAGACCAGATGAGGAGCGAGGGGATGATAAACCACTGCGAGATGCGTAGGACCGAAGAGACGGTGAAGCGCACGCGCGAACCCTCGGGGGTAATGAGCTTCAGTGTCGAGTAGAAGAGGTAGTAAAGAAAGAGTGACAAGCTGTAGGCCAGGCCGCTGTCACGACCACCGACATCAAAGGCGACGGGTATGGAGAGCACGATGCTCAGTAGGAAGACGGCGCTAAAGATAACATTGAATAGCCACCACATTGGGACGACGGCACGTGCTGGGCGGGCGAGAAGCCGCGCCAGCTAGGTATGTCTGTTCGTTCGACGATGGATTCGCTCAGCCGTCGATTTTGAGACCACCGCGATCAGAGTTGCGGTTACAGAACAGTCGGCGGAGCAGTTGGCGGACTGGTCGAGGATAGCTTTGAGATCTCAGCAAAGCCGACGGTGGTGGTGGAGATGGGAGTAGTAGTGTGGCGTACGATGGCACGCGTTAGTCGCGCGATGGGGCACGGGCTACAAGGTAGCTCTGCACATGGGCCGGTCCGGTTGGAAAGCAAATGTCAAGCCTGCACGAGGAAGTGTGTCTCCTTTTCGAGTCGTCGTTTTCTTTCTAAGGTTCGTCTTCGTGCTCGTCTTGGTCGGTTGGTGATGGGAGGCTACCCGATGCACAATGCTATTCTGCCGTGGAGCAGATAAGAAGTGGGCGTGAAGTCCAAAGGCGGTGTTGAGTTTTTGGTGACAGGCGGGCATGTGCAGCGCCCGTAGCGTGTGACCTGAGGCCTAGAGTACAGGTACCTAGTACTTTAGGTACCACTACCTTAGCACTATGTGGGCGAGGATAATTATTCCTGCCCGGAAGTTTGCACGTGCTCGTGCCTTGTCCACTGGCGTCCTTTTAGCCCTTTTGCAGGCTCATTTCCCATGTGACGATGCACATTTCCAATTACCACTATTAATTACTCTAACTAGACTACTTAGTACCTTAGTAGTGCTACCTCAGTACTACTGAATCACTAGTATATATGTACTCCTTAAGTAGTAGTACCACGGGAACCCTCTTCAAATTAACCTAGTTCATAGCTGTCGCGATTTCACGTCCGCAGCGGCAGAAGCTCATTTCCAGGGACTGAGGGAGACGCAGACGCTGATGTAAATGCAGGATGCTCAAGGGAAGATGCACTCCTTCGGAAACCGTTAAAGGTACCTGCTTCCAGTACCTTTTTACTAGGGAAAGTCACATTCAGAATTAGGGCTTGTCGAGAGTTGGGTCGGCACTGGCCACTGAGAATTTCAAGTCGCACCTTCAATGAATATGACTGGCAGTGGCTGGGCTGGTCGCACTCCCAAGCTAAATGCCCAATGGGCCCCTCACCTCACCGTGACCGTGACTCCAATTAACACCCCCACAAATCCTGAAGCAGCTGAACTCCAATTCGAAGTTACTCTTTTATAATCACTTATAATTGACATGGAGCCCATAGTGCAAGCTGAATATTCATGTTATGAGAGAGATGCAGCCTTGAGAATACAATGATATGTGTTAGCTCTTTGTGGGATATACATTTCGTGTCTAATTCAATCCTTTGGAAGAGAGTGATAGGTAACAGTACAAAGCGTGATAATCCTCAGCTAAGTGCCAGAGGAGAACACTTTAAGACTTATTACTACTAATCTAGTAGCCACCTATTCTTGTGTTGAATTAGGACCGATTTTTTCACCCTCCTTGTACAATAACAAGTACTACCCTACAGAGTACCACCATGCTGTCGATGTTGAACAAAATCTCTCCGATCAAGCTCACAAGTATGGAAGATGACGATGATTGTCGACAGGTTGAGTTTTGAAGCGTGGAAACGGTTCACTAATTTCCAATGCCCAGTTATGACTCAAGTTCCACTCTTGCTTCTATCACAACGACCGTAGGCATTTATATCATGTAATTTTGAAACCCCCAGAGTCATTCACTACTCACCTTTGCAAAATCACAACAACTACTATAACCTTTTGACGCAATTAGGCACGGGTTTGGGACAGAAGCCTGAACCTGATCCCTTGGTCTTCTTGGCCGCCTATACACAATATCTCCCTAACAGATCAGGCGCTTGCTGCATCACTCGCCTATGTGCATTGCTCTAGATACCACAAAATGACGGGCAAATTGTGTTCTTGAATGTGTGATTGAGTCTCTCTCTTTATACATATACGGAAAGGTATCGCAAAGAACAATTTCTACCTGGTCTCTCTACATGCGTAAAACGCTCTCCCCGCTAAATGTCTCCCCCTTCTCCCCTCTCTCCATGTCCATTCAACTACACCAATCTGCTCAATGGGCCTTGACACCATTCGCTTGGCTGCCCTCGATCCAGTTGGCGCCCTCCTTGTTCAGCACCTCAGCGTCGTGGCTAAACAGCCACTTCCTGCGGTCGTCGTGTCCCCAAAAGACTGGGTTCTCCTCGCCGTTGAGCTTCATCTGCTCGTCGCGAGCCTTCTGCTCGTCGCCGTCCTCAATGTGCAGGATGTACTGGTGCTCGCGGGTCTTGCTCTGGATCAGGCTGGCGCGGGGCATGCGGATGCCCTCGTACTGGCGCAGCGCCGTGGCCAGGTCGGTGTCCTGGGCGAGGCACTGCCGCAGCGTGGCGGCGTCCTCGAAGCTCTGGGCGGCGCCCTGGGCGAGGTAGGGGAGCATGGGGTGGCACGAGTCACCCAGGAGGGCGACCTTGCCGGAGGGGTGCACCCAGCGGGAGAGGATGGGCAGGTCGCACAGGCGCCACTTCATAAAGTCTCCGGTCAGGGCGCACAGCTTCTGCACGCGGGGCTCCCAGGAGCCGAAGCGGTCGCAGAGCTCGCGGTTGTCGCCGCGGACGACCCAGACCTCGTCGCTGGTCTCGTTGTGCGAGGTGGCGCAGACGACAATGTTGTACATCTCGCCGTTGCGGATGGGGTAGCCGACGAGGTGAGCCTCCGGGCCGCACCAAGAGGTCGTGCAAGGGTCGGTGATGAGGGGGGCCAGCTCAGGGTCGGCGAGCAGCTTCTCCCCGGGAATCAAGATGCGGTAGGCAACGTCACCGGTGTCGCGCGGGATGTCGGGTTCGCCTGTGAGTAGGGGGCGAGCAATGGACTTGATGCCGTCGGCGCCAATGACCAGGTCGGCCTTCCAGACCTCGCCATCTTGCGTCGTAGCCGACGGGGCGTCGAAGTCGTAGGAGACAACGCGCTGCTTGATGTGGATGGACACGCCAGCGCGGTTTGCAGCTTCTAGTAGGCCCTTGTGCAGATCGGCGCGGTGCACAAGGTAGTAAGGAGCGCCGTGGGTCTCGACAATGTTGTCAAAGGGCACCTTGACAATGGTGTCACCATCCTTCCAGCGGATGAAGTGGTACTTGTTGGAAGTAGACTTCTTCATTGATTCCATGTCCACGCCCCAGCGGATCAGCAGACGGCTAGAGTTGGGCGGCACTCGGATACCAGCACCGGCCTATTTCATAATACCACATCAAAACAAGACCATCTTTTGTACGTGCAAGTGTGATAACATACCTCTGCAAACTCGGGAGCCGAGTCAATAATAGTCACCTTGTGCCCATCAGTCTGGAGAGCCAGACCTGTAGCGAGGCCACCGAGGCCACCGCCCACGATGAGCACGTTCAGCTTGCGAGCAGCAGTCGGCATCTTGAACAAAGATCCACTAATGTACCGTATTGAACAAGAAGTGGTGAGATGTATGTTGATACCTTGTAAACCTGCAATGCAAGCTTCTTGAACAATTTCCTGTCGTAGATAGATCTAGAAAAAGGTTTGAGATGTTTGAGGCGCTTGGCGATGTTCTCTTCTGTCTTCTCGAAATCCAAACAACGCCAGCAACCATTCGTTATATATGTCTACTTGATAGCATCGAGGATCCGTAACGGGCCAATCTCAGCAGCGGATGGCGAACAGGACAAGTCCCCATCGTGGAATCGTTACTCCTCAGCAGCGTCTCCTCTTTGTTTGCTTGAGTGGTTGCAGGTCATCTGTGTGTAATGGTGGGTGTATGCTTCCGATCGGTTATAAGACGTGTTTAGACAGAGGCAAGCAACGGAAAAGGTATAATATGGGCTTGGTATCTGGGGATGGATAGCCCGGAACCATGCTTCCCCTGACCGGTTTCTTCTCGCCCACCGTCACACTACCCGCTAGGACCGGCGTACTGGCGTCACGGTGCCAAGTGGTTCTTACCGGGAAGCTGTTGGAGTTCCACCAGAGCGGAGACCGAGGCAAGTCGCCACCTCGACTCCGATGAAGGCGAAAGTCAGGTCGGCATGCGGAGCAACCCGCCCAAAACAGCCAAGGACCAAGGTTCATCCCCGGATGTGAGCACACCAGAAAGTCTATGTATCCGAATACCCACAAAGCTGTGCGGAGAACCAGTCAGGTGTCAGGTATCAAGTGCCGGGCAATGCTGGTTCGCTTCCGGGCCCTTGTCAAGGTCCCCTTTTTTTCTTCTCCTCCACGCGGGAAGTGGGACAGGCTGCCTAGACTCAATCACACACGCTGCAAGGATCGTACCTCGTACCCATCTGCAGGGAACGCATTGGCAGATCAACGATTGAAGATATCCAATGCTTTCAGAATGTCAGAAGGAAATAGAGAGCAAAATGAGGGACAATTACGACCTTCTCAAATTTCCGAAAAAGATGTTGACGATGCATCGTCACCAGAGCCGTCAACTTCAAAGTTGGATCGTGCCAGGGACAAAAGCATCACCCGGCAGATCGATTGGCGGCTGATACCCTTGCTCATGTTCATATACACGTTGACCTTTCTCGACCGGGTAAACATTGGCAACGCACGACTATGGAGTCTCGAAGAGGATTTGAACATGAAGGGTTACGACTACAATATTGCCGTGCTAGGTGAGTCTGTCATCGATGAAACGTCTTGGCTCGCTGGACGCCCATGCTCTAACATGGCAATTGTTGTTAGTTTTTTACATACCGTACATCCTCCTTGAGATCCCTTCCAATATGATTCTTTCTCGTGTACAGCCAAGACACTACATCGCGTTTCTCACGCTTGGCTGGGGCAGTAAGTCATTCTTGTCACTAGCATGCTTAAATCCGTTGAAGTCTTGTCATTTCTGACAATGGTCCAGTGTCTGTTACATTTGCCGGCTTCGCCAAGAATATGGGCGGTCTAGTTACCTCACGCGTGTTCCTCGGCATATTCGAAGCAGGCATGTTCCCGGGCTGTCTCTTCCTGCTGAGCTCATGGTACCGCCGCCATCAAGTACTCACTCGCATGGCATGGTTCATGGTCTCCAACGACATTGCAGGTGTCCTGTCTGGCCTGCTGGGTGCCGGTTTGGGCTCTCTCAACGGCGCCGGGGGCTACTCGGGCTGGAGCTGGATCTTCTTCGTCGAGGGAGCCATCAGCTGTGGCGCTGCCGTGCTTGCTTTCTTCTTCATCCCGCCCTTCCCGCACAACAGCACGTTTCTCAAGCAGGAGGATAAGGCTTGGTTGCTTCACAGCTTGGAGAAGGATAACCAGAAAAGCCACAGCGCCCATGATGCTATGACGACCAAAGGCGTCCTGCGTTCGTTGCGAGATTGGAAGGTGCTCACAGCGGGGGTCATGTATCTCGGAGTCTGCGTTACCGCCTACTCCATCTCCGTCTTCACACCAACGATCCTTGCAACATTCGGTTGGAGCAGCCTCAAGTCCAATCTCCTCACCGCTCCAATACGCATCGCCTCGGGCATCTTTTCTGTCCTCGTCGGCATCATCTCCGACAAGACCAAGAGCCGTGGACCTTACTGCGTCGGGGGCTTCCTCTTCAGCATCTTGGGACTCAGCCTCGTTGCCGCGCTGCACAATGGCAACATCCGTTACATGGGCCTGTATTTTGCGGCAATCGGCGTGTACATCTGCCAGCCATTGGTCATTGCTTGGGCGTAAGTTTCCACCCGCCTCCCCCATCTTTGCCCTTAAACTCTGCATCAATCTTGAATAGAGTCGACGCTAACATGGGACTGCCACCAATCATGCAGGACGAACCAAGTGGTGGGCAATGTGAAGCGCGGCACCTCCACCGCATTTGCCGTATCGTGTGGCCAGCTGGGTGGCATCATCTCCGCTGTCATTTTTCCCGAACGCGACGGTCCGCAGTATGTTGCAGGTGTTTCGTCGTGCATTGCCTTCCAGGCTCTGGCGATAGTGGCGGCCGTAAATATGTGGCTCTGTTGTCTGTACGAGAACAAGCGGCGCGATGCTGGCAAGCGAGACTATCTTCGGGATTTGCCAGAGGAAGAACTCAACAAGCTAGGCGAAAGACACCCAGACTTCCGGTACACCATTTGACATTTGTCAGAGTATGTATGCATAGAGCAATAGATCTTTCGGGCACTAAGACCCTTATGTGCAATCTTCAAGAATTCAGCTTGGAACGCTATACCCCCCAAGAAGCATTTCCATGTCTACCCAACCTGGCCCTGGGTTTGGTCCTGGTCCCGGACCACCTTCAGGACCGGCAAAGTGCGTCATTGGACCATTGGGCCCTCCAGCTCCAAATGTAGACCAGGGAAAGAGGCCGACGAACCCTTCCATGCTGGTGTCGCCAAAAGCAGGCATGGAGGCGAACTGCGCCTGGTCAGGTAGCATGGTATCATAAGTCCCCCCTCCAGCGTTACCATAGCCGAATTGACTTTCATCGAACCGGACGTGGTGCTGTTGCGGTGGCGCCAGATGCTGACCGCTGACGTTGGGAAGGCTCTGTAATCTTGGATTGGACTTGTCAACGCAATCGGCAAAAGCGTCAACGACCCTAGCGAAACGTCGCATAGAGCCGCTCTTCTCTGCTCTGTTAAGAACACCCTGCACTCGCCTGACGAGATTCCGAATCGCCATTCGCATCTCCTCATCGGCACCTTGAGTTTCCATCTGCGTACCGTCTCCGGTTGGTGTCTTTTTGGCACCCTGTAGCAGTCTAAGCACCAGGCACATGGCTCCGCAGTACCCAAAGAAGACATCAAGCCCAGATAATCCATTAATGATCTCGAAACTGTCCAGAAGAATAATGAGATAGGACAATTGGCAAGCGTGCTCAACACACCTGTCAGCGTACTTAGATAAAGTGCTGGGCTGATCCGAAGGAGAAGACCCGGATTGTCGCAAGTGGGTCATGTCTCGTAGGAGCAGTGGCCTCGTGGCCACAACAACAATGTAGTTATACTGGACGTGTGTGAGGAGAACAGCACGAAGCTGTGCTCTCGATTTCCAGGACAATGACGCTTTGAGTTCCTCGAGGTTGGTCGAATTAGGATGGTTAGGGAAGGCAGATCCTGCGTCTTTGATCCATGGGACATCGAACTCGGGGATGCGAGTTATGTTCTCCTTCCACTCATCTAGCGACTCGAGGACCTCATCTACTGTTGGAGACGGGACAAAAGGTGTCACCAACTCGGCTTTCCGCCTGCTAACGTCGATCAACCGCGTCCTGGCCAGGATGGCTTGCAGCTTGAGAGACAACGAGACAAGTTTTGCGTCTGTTCCGCTGCCGCCGTCCAAGAATCCCTCTCGAGGTGGTACAATTTCGACGTCAACCTCCTGTAGCCCACTCGGTCGCCCAAGACTGGAAGCCAGGAACTGCTCAAATGAGTAGAGTGTACAGAAAACCCATTTACGCAACTCGCGCTCCAAAGGCCTGAATGAGCTGTTCATATCTGACCGATGAAGACCCAGAGCGAAACTGATTCGTGTTGCTGCACCGACGAGATTCCAAGCTGCATTCCTCTCGTTGTTGTTATGCAAGAAAAGCGAGAGAAGCAACAGTACTCTAACGTTGGTGAGCGTACATTTTGAAATAAATTGAGGCAGAAGTGCCCGGGCGACTGTCACGGATCGCCGGCGTAGGATAGTGTGGTCAATTCCCTCGATTCTTGGGTTCGAGATGGAGCCAAAGACGACCATCATATGGAGGCACCCGATCCAACCCCAATCCAAAGGCGACGCCCTTTGTCGTACTCTGGGTATCTGCACCCTCCGCTTAGCCTGAACAAGGAAGAGCTCGTACTCCTCTTCGAACGTTGGTCTGTGGAACAAGGGAAAATCGCTGTGCACATTCTTGAAATAGGAGTCGACGAGGAGCTCCAACTTGTCATCCGGCGGAAAATGTTTCAAGATCTCGTCCATGTCCGCCGCAGGCATTCTCGTAAAGTCACGAGCAATTGCGGAGGTGATGGAGCCAGGAGAGTGGCCGTCCGGACTAACCGCACTCATGGCGGTACTCTCTTGCTGGTCGTTGGCGTCGGTGTCATGATCGGCTTCGAGAGCTTGCGCTGTGTCATCTTGGGTGAATTTATGGGCAGCAGCGCCATCTTGTCCGCCCGCCGGGCTCACAGCGGCCCCTTGGTCCTCGTCGACAAGCTTGCGCAACCTGCTCAAGAAGTTGAGGGTACCTGAAGGACCAATGTAATGCTCGTTGCCCGACGTATCCCGAATGAGTGACACGTTCGGCTCTTCGCTGCTTGAGCGAGTCCGTATGTGAGGCGGCTCCGTATGCTGTGGTTGTGATGTGGCAGAGTCCTTACCCGGGGTTTGGCCAGAATTAGATGACCCCGAAGGATATGGCTGACGGACCAGTTCTTCCAGCTTAATATTGGGTCTGGACTGATTGGTGATATCTGGCATGGAATAACCCAAGCGCTGACCTAGTTCCACCAAGTCCTTGGCCGTGCGCGTGTTCTCGTGCGGAAAAGCACCACTGACGATAGCCTCCAAGCACCGATATCTTGAAAGATACATCAATTAGCTACAAAGCCAAAGCCACATCAGATGAAATCGGGGTCTCAAGAATGTCTCACCTATCGCTTAGCTCGTCCACACTGCCATAGAACCGCGTCCGTCGAGGAGCTGTGTAAGAGCATACGGCGTTGTGCTCTTGGCAGGTCAAGCAGCCATCTCCTGTCGGAGCGGCCACGCATTTACATCTCCGCTAACATTACGAAGACACCGATTGGATTAGTTTCGTGCTCCACAATCGTGGGTCCGTGAGGAGGGTGAGATGAAGCAGCTCCCCAAAGTAGAACTACAGAGGGGAAGGATGGGCCATTGGGGGGAGGGCAGAGAGAAATGGGGTACACACCTTTCGACATCGGTCGCAGCTCTGTGCGTTCCTCTTTCTGAACTCATCCGGGATGCGCCTGGCTCGGCGCTTGGCAGCGGCCGGCGACTCGTGGTCGGCCATTTGTCCAACAACCGGATAGGATGAGGAGGCTGAGACTGTAACGGGTACGGCGGTGACCCGGATGTACTCCGTAGAGTATTGTGGATTGCGAAACGGATGGATGCTCTCGACGAGCTTCTCAACGATCGTCCCGAAGAAACGCGTGCCTGCTTGCTCAATCACAAGTAGAAAATGGCAGGGTAATTTAGGGGACGGACGGAAGGGAGACGAGTGTGGTACGAGTGTGGATGGATGCAAGCTTGATCGTATCGGTGTATCCGGGTGGGTTCCTACATTTAAAAAAAAGGAAAAGGGAATTGAAGTTTTGGAGAAATCGCACTAGAGTACCGTGACGAGTTCTGAACGCACCGCGTCCGGGGGAGGCTGAGTGGGGTATCCCTGTGCTGGGATCATTGAACTTGAAGTTCGGAGGCAATGGGCCCAGGCGGGTCTGGTCCGATGGCATGCCCACCTAAACTTAGTACTACTAGCCCTGCCTTAGGCCACTACCGGCAAAAGCCTATAGCGCCAATTCATTCCAAAGCACAGGTACCTACCTTGGTGACCAGTGGCATGAAGTGAGGTGGGCGAGCCCGAGCATCGTCCAGTGGTGCTATGTAGCTCACTTCAACACAATTCTAGCGCTGCGGCCAGCTTGCTGATGGCGGATGAGCTAGTACCGAACCACTGGGTACCACTACTAGCTCCCCCCGCAACAGCGATGGCAGAACTGGGGCGCCTGATGGGCAAGAGAAAGGGATATAGCAGAGAGGGCAGCGGGCGGAAGCACGCATCCGTCAGGCCTGGGCGTGCAGGCGTTGCCCGCTTCCGGCCTCATGCGTGCGAAACTATTGGTGAATTATAGACGGCAAAGAGCCAGAACTACAATAGTGCCTATCAATATAGTGGGTGATTTTGATCTGGAATTATCTGGTCATCAGTTCAGGAAGATTTACAACGCCGATTGGTCTTGACGATTAGAACTCTACCTCAAACCTAAAAGCTGCCATTTTCACATGATCTCCCCTATACAGGCGCGTTCTCGAACTATTCTAGGCTTATTCTCACACCCAAGACAAGGCCCTCGTCTTCTAGGGAAAACTTCCCCATATAGGCAGGCTTTCGCTTTCGCCAAGATGGCCTCGACTTTCACATTACCCGATTCCAGGAAGCTGTCCTACTCACTGGATGAGGCACCCCGCGATGCACCCGTCGTCCTGCTCGCCAACTCACTTTGCGCTCCTTTCACAGCCTGGGACCATGTAGTTCCCAAGCTGAACGAAGCCGGATTCAGGTCCCTACGATACGATCAGCCCGGCCATGGAGAGTCCTCCGCGCCACAAGCTCTGGACACTACCTTCGATTCCATGGCCGACGACGTAAAGACCCTTCTCTCTTCGCTGGGTATCTCGAAGCTTCATGCTTGGATTGGTGTCTCCATGGGCGCAGCTGCCGGCATTGTTTTCACAACTAAATACCCCGGAATTGTCAGCAAGCTAGCCATTGTCGACACCATCTCCTGCTCCCCCGTCAACGCCGGAATTGATGACCCATTCGGCCCACGCGTCGCCACGGCTCGCGAAGCTGGTAACATGGAGGGCATAACTCAGGGCACCTTGGAGCGATGGTTTGGCAAGGCATGGCTAGAGGCCAACCCGCAAGAGACGCAGCGGATGCGCAAGCTCATGCACCGGACGAGTGTCGACGGGTTCGAGACTTGCTGCCATGCCCTCCGCAGCGAGTCTTTCAACCTTCGGCCCCTGTTTGGCAAGGTCGGGTCTAGTGTGGACGATGCGCTGTGCGTAGTCGGTGAGAAGGATGCGAATCTGCCACAGACCATGGAAGTGATGAGACAACAGGTGGAGGAAGGTTTTGCCGCTAGTGGAAAGACCAAGACGGTTGAGCTGGCCGTCATCAAAGACGCGGGGCACGTGTGCTTCATTGACGGGTTTGACCAGTTCATCCAGGTCATAACGCCCTTCCTGAAGTCATAGGTAGTTATAGTGATGCTCTTATCTGCTGTCTCTTGCTGAATGAAAACGCCCCCCTTACCTTACGCTGCGTAGCGGCTTCAGCAGACCAACTAGCTGAACGTCAAAGCAAGTTATTCTTCCAATTGCAGGATTCCATTGGTCCTCGTCATGCAATTGCTGCTCATGAACCCGTCCATGTCACCATGTGTTTCTCGGCTGCCCCGCCATGTGCCGAGTAAGGCGCGCCTTGATCTTCTCCACTTCGGCCGTCCCTTACTCCCCGCTCTCAGCTCCGACTTCCCCGACCTCGGACTTCAAGCTGCCTCTCTCTACCCTTCCTTTCGTATATTAAGTCAATTGCAGCGCCGCACACACTTTCAGCAGGCATGGCGACTCGCATAACAGCTCGGAATTTCTTCACGTATATCAAGCCCTCCCCATTGTCATCCTACCATCGCACCATGGCTTCTTCAGCTGCTACCCGGAAGTACGACTTCCTCGTCATCCTGCCGGATAAGCCCGACGCCCTGCAGCGCCGCCTGGACGCGCGACCGTGAGCAATACATGAGAATAAGATACGCCTGGAAAGCATGAGAGACTGACAATGTTTAACAAGAGCACATTTTCAGGGGATCACCCCCAAGGTTAAAGCTGGGGATTATAAATTGGGCGGTAAGTTATTTGAAAAGAGCTTGGCATTTTGGGAATTCTAACGCGGGCCAAGGCGCTCTTTTGAAAGATATCCCCAAAGACGACGAGGTCTCAAGCCTCGACTTTTGGGGTAGCACACTAGTCCTCAGTGCCACATCCAAGGAGGAGGTGATCGAAATACTAAAAAACGACCCCTACACCGAAGCTGACGTATGGGATTGGGACAAGGCAAGTTATTGCTACTAACCCCTTATCTTGGAAAATTTATTCACAATAATACAGGCCCAGATTTACCCGTTCAAGGCAGGCTGGAAGACAACTGCTACGATCGACGGGTAGAGTACTAAGGTACAGAGCATAAGTATAGATAGACACCGAAGACAGAAAGACAGGGGATTGCATATCGTAAGGCCAGCGCCAGAATTTACAATCTAAACCATGAACACGTGGGCTTGAACCAGGTGACGCGGCGCTCTTCCTGTGAAACCTTACGCCGAAGTTGAACACAAACTTCATATACGCCATTGCCAATCCATCGCGCCAATTCCAATAACAAAATTTTGACAGCCAATCTTCATACCTGAAGAGGAGAGCCAGATTGGAAAGCCATCTATGCCGTGACTTCTGGCCTTTCATGTTCCTTTTCGGCCTTCTCCTTCTCGACGGCAATGACTCTCAGGTCGTACGCAAGATCGAAACACTCCGCCAGAAGCTCGCTCACGCTACCCTGACCCTCCGGAACGTCGCCGTTGACAACAAACTTGCCATCCACCCTCATGTTATCGAGTGAGGTGAGCTAGTGATTCAAGTAGTTAGACGATAGCACAGGCAGAGAGCATTAGGAAGACTCACCTTCATGCTGTAAGGGTATAGCTCGCGGACGGACGAGACGCCTCCACTGTCTTTGACTTCTCGCAAACAACGCTTCAACGTTTGGAGCTGGTTGTAGACTGGTAGAAGAGCTTCCGAGACAGGTTCCGACGAGATCATGAGCTGGTATATGTAGGCATAGCTCCGTCTGATCAGGTAGAGAAGAGTGCGTTGTGTCCAAAGGTCTGCCGACCGTCCCTTCTCGTCGTAAAAGTTGCCCGCCTGTCGACTTTCGTCGATCTTGTCCAATTGTCGCTGGTAGTCGTACAGATCAGTTTCGCGGAGCGACCATGCTTGAGTCAAGGATAGTTTCTCCAATTCATTTCGAATGTTAATGAGCGTCCGATACGTGGGAAGCCACGGTTCTGCGACCTCTCCTTTCCTGTAAATGAGTCAGTCAAAGTGCGTTGACAGAGGCTTGGAGAGTACCACCTTTCAAGGACCATATCAGACCACTTCAAGCATCGTTCATAAAGGTCATTAACCTCATCAGCGCCTGGTGGAATCGATCCATCTAGGCTGCAGAACTTTCCTCCTTGTCGCTTGTCTCCGACCTCCATCAACTGATTGCGCAGCTTCTTAACCTCGCTGATTGAGAACTGCATTGTCGGTCAGCTACCATCGCATCGAATGAGGAATCTTCAAACACACATTTGACTTGGTATTAGCCAGGGAAATACAGCGCAAGATGGATATCAGTTTCTCGTGTTTGTCCAAGAGGCACTCCCCGAACCTGCCAAGTCTACTCTGCAGATTCTCTGTCATTTGCTGGCAGCGCTCTACTCGTTTGGCTACCAGCTCCAAAAGATAGGGTGAGTGGTGGACATCGTCGGGAGCTTCGCCATTCTGAGCATCTTGAATACTCTTGGACAGTCTTGCTAGTGTCGAACTAATACTTTCAAGGTCCTTTGCAGAGTACAGCTCTACCTCGGTAAGGTGGTCGAGTAGGCGCTTGATCGTCGATGTCAAGGCGTAGGCAGCAGGGGCTTCGTTGTTTCGGCCGATAGTCAGATAGAAGAGAGACAAAAGCTGAAAGCAGCTCTCCATGACCTTGTCCACTGGTTGAGGTTCATTAGCCACATTGCAGCACCGAGCAACATCAACCGGCTCATACCTCGGTTCTCCTCTTTACTCCCATTCTGTGCTCGGATGGCGTTGAGATCCTTGACTTGCTCGATGGTCTCATCGTATAGGGGAATCACATCTTGACTGCGGATATAGGTTGAGCGGTCTAATTTAAGCAGCAGGAGCTGGTCGCGGATGACGCTTAGCCTGTCGAGTACTGCCACCTCACGGGCGTCACTCGGTAACGGAACGGCCGGTGTGTCCATATTTGATCGACTTTCCTCTTTGGCAATGCTCTTTATGAGCAGAAGAGGTTCAGGAGGGAAGATCGTGGTTGTTCAAGGCTATCGCAAGAACATGCGTACCAGAGTCAATCAGGGCGCACGTTACTAATGTCCAGTCGAGACCTTCCCGTGGTTCCGGGGCGGCGAAAGCTTAAAGCCGGTGACAGGACGGGTCGGCTTATAGGTCCTTAGGTTCTAGTCGGGAAATGTTGAAGAATTCGAGGTAAGCCGCACATTGGTCGATATGCAAATGATCTTGTCGGAGATAATGAGAAAGTGTAGTATTCTGCCTTCAGAGTGTCTTAAAAGCAATTAGAAACCACGTCACAACGCTCATTCGGTCCCAAAGCCGCAGTGATTTCATGGTGGGGGTGATACTTCACCACGAGAAGTGGGGTCCTGCATCCAGAATATGCGGACGGCAGGAACGCACCTCAGCTTGGCCAGACCGCGAGCGGAAACTACGCCGTGATTGGTCAGCTTCCGTCAACCAATCACGGTGAATCAGAATCTCGGAGCGGAAAATCAGTCGCACCCCTCCACTTTAGGTCTTCAAGCCCTCCAACCCGGATTTTTTTGACCAGGGTTATTTTCTGTGGTTGGATTTTGGTGTAATAATTCGACCTCCAGCTCACGATCTCCACGCCTACATACACCCTCAACGTCAGTCGACCACGAGAACACCACAGATACAATGGCCTCTCCCGAGCTCGCTGCGTCCTATGCGGCGCTTATTCTCGCCGACGATGGTGTCGAGATCACTGTAAGTATTCGTGCCATGACGCTCACAAGCCCCTCCCTGTCGCGAAGCGAGCGCATCGGTCATGTCGCCAATGATGGCTAATATTCCGCTTTTTAGTCCGACAAGCTTCAGACTCTGATTAAGGCCGCCAACGTCGAGGGCGTTGAGCCCATTTGGACCTCAATCTTCGCCAAGGTACGGACCCACGAATCGCCTTCGAATGCGACATCGAGCTCTCGTTGGGAATTTTTTAATCGCTAACTGGACGTCATCTTATAGGCTCTTGACGGCAAGGACATCAAGGACCTGCTCACCAACGTCGGCTCCGGCGGTGGTGCTCCCGTCGCTGGCGGTGCCGCCGGTGGTGCCGACGGCGGTGCTGCCCCTGCCGCTGAGGAGAAGAAGGAGGAGGAGGCTGCTGAGGAGTCCGACGAGGACATGGGTTTCGGTCTGTTCGACTAAAGAACTATATAACACGAACGTCGACGACAGTTTTCCTGCTTTCTCTCTGTACTTCACAACTGCATGGCTTCGGGGTTCACGAATCGATCGATCATACAGGATGGAGAGGGCACCACACGGCCTGCGGTTGGGACCAAGTAGTTTCATTTACATCGCACGATGACGCGAGCAAGATCCTCGATGACGGAGTTTCACGCGGGGAAGATATTGGTCAATTTAAAGACTCTGAAAAAGCAACTGAAATTTTCCTCAAAAGTAAAACCAGTTGTCGGCCTGCGCTTGTGGTAACAAACATGGCATACTTTGATTGAACTGCCAACTGTGGGTTGCTGTAGCTGTCTAGCCCAGCCGATGCCCAACGCCATATGATGCATTCGCCGAAATTCTTCCTCCATTCTTTACTTAACAATCAGTACTGCGGAGGGCGTCAACTCGGCCTCCTTGAGCGTTTTGGACATATCAATGTCCCCCTGGAAGGTCTTCCTGGGGAATGTAGTTGTGAAGCTTGACACTGGATTCCCGGTCTCCTGTTGGATTTGCTGCGCCAGCTCGAAGAGTGTCGTCCCCGCTGGCAGGGTCTTCGTGATGTTGCCTGAGTCGGTCTGGAGTCTGAGCCGAGCTTCGTTGTGATTAGCCTTGGGCTTGGGAGCGGAAGGTGCAGCTGCGGCAGGTTCAGCCACAACAGCTGTCTCTCGACCCTCACGAGCAGCCTTTGCTTCCTCAGCCTTGCGGCGTCGCTCGGCCTTATCAGCCTCGATCTGGGCCTTGACGCGCTTCTTGGCGTCGATATCGTCCTGCTTCTCCTGGCGCTTTCGCGCGGCTTCCTTGATTTGTTCTTTGCGTTGCAGTTCCTCCTTGGCCTCTTGACTTTCCTTTGTAGACTTCTGCCGAATTTTCTGTCTCATAATCAGTGATGTTCAGACTGAAACTTGTGTCGAGCGTCCTCATACCTCATTCTGCTTCTGCTCTTCTTTGTCTTGGACAGCTGCAGCTGCCTTCTTGGCCTTGAGCCTTTCGCGGGCTTCCTCTAATTTGGCCTTCTTCTCCTCCTCTGTCAAAGGGGCAATCTCTTCCGTAGACTCTGCAAAATCCTCGTGGCCACTAAAAGAGAGTCAGCGAATTTTTCCGTTTTTCTATGCTATGAGTCTGCTCCGATGACGTACGTCTTCTCGGCGTGAAATTCGACGGCGTTCATTGTTCGCAGCTTCTTTCCGCACTCGTTGCACACCATGGACTTGGCCATCGGGGCATCTTTGGCATCTTCTCCTCCTTTGCTAGCATCCTCAGCTTGTATGTCCTCCAGCGAGCGATCTTGGTTCTTTTCCAGCCATTCCAAGGCACCCTGCACTGCACATAGAAAGTCGGGTTAGCTGGGCTTGAGTGGCGGGGTGCGCGGGGTACCAATCGTACGTCCTCCAGACTGTTTTACGGCAATTTCGGCGCGAGACTTCTCAAAGCCCATATCGAGCAGCTGCTCCAGATCCGTAGCCATGTCTGCAAAAATCGGCGGTATGAGGTGTAGTAGTTGTGTTGAATGAGTGCATGTGGGGGGCGATCTTTGTGGTGCCTTCTGTTTCTGATGCACTAGCAAGCTACTACAAGTTGAGTAGCACGAGGTTAGCTACTACCTTGGAATTAGACAGTGACCCTTAGAATTTTTGGCCCAAGAATGACTGATGCAAAAATCCGGGTTCAGTCCTCATAGTGGCTGATTTTAGAGACCAAGTAAGCCTTTCGATATACGGATTCGTCTTGATTGATTAGTGATGGGTTGAATCTCATCATCATTAGCGTGCTGTGCTTAGCCTTCTCTCGATTTCTCCGCGTTTCTCAATTCTTGTCGCACTAAGCGAGCTCGTCACATATAATGACTTAAGAAGATCCGTCTCTACGTTAAGATATTGAGGCAAGATATGAAGCCCTTTATGTAGCTAACCCCTTACCTTGATATAAGTTCAACCCTCATAGTAATTAACCATATGTCTTTCTTCTTCTACGTTCAATGCCTGTTGCTTTCTTCCTCGCTGACTGCTCGCCACATGTTCACTCGTTCTATTCGTAATAGTTAACTGTGCATGAATTGCGGATTGACGCCAAAAAAAAAAAAACATGAGACCAATGTTTTCGTACAGTCCTCCCCAAAATTCATTCTAAACGCAATCTCCACGAGAACTCCAAATGACCGATCGAAACGCCGGCGCAATCATGTATTCGATATCTTCAGCGATACAGTTCAGACCTCCCATCGTGGGTATCATGCTTGATCAATGACTGATGTTGTGCACAAGGATGAGGTAAGATCTACTACTAACAGTACTGATTAATGATAGAGCACCGGGTAGGTGCTGTCCAGAAGTTTTCTACAGAGTAAGACATTGTTGGCGGGGATATCTCGGCTAAATCCTTCCCACGTCGTCACCTCGGAGGTCAATCAAAGCCCACCACATGGAAACCTGGCCCCAGCCATTACGTCGTAAACAGCCACTCTTCCCCGAGACCCTCTAGCGATCACTCTGGCCTTGATCCATCTAGAAATTCCACAACCCGAAACGTCGGCCGTGGCAGTCTAGGTTTTGGACACATCTTCGGCTATAATTCTCGCGCTCTATATCTATTAGCTCCGTTATAGTGCCCGGGAGCCGCTCAAAGCGAGCTTTGTCCTCCACGACCCCCTCCTCAACTCCTTAATAAGCTGCTCTTCACTTGGACTTGCCCGCCATGTCGGTCGATATCGAGCCTCTGGAGCTGAACTTTCGGCGTGCGTATTTTCTGACCTGGAGTCGCCAGAGTTGTAACACCCCATTAACTTGATGCGCAGGTCCCTTTGCCTACGAGGTCTCTCAGATCCTCACCATTAAGAACCCCAACACTACTCCGGTCGCTTTCAAGGTAAGCCTCGCGTGCGACGGTGGCGCCGTATTAGAACCTCGGCTAACGCGCAGTATAGGTGAAAACCACCGCTCCGAAACAGTAATGCGCCGCACCTCCTTGCGTCTCTTGACGCCCCGCTGACCATGTTGCCAGATACTGCGTGCGCCCAAATGCCGGTCGCATCGAGCCCGGCCAGGATTTTGGCGTCACCGGTGAGTCATTATGTCCTCCAGTAAATGATCCTGCAGCAAAGGACTGATCTGGATACAGTCCTTTTGCAGGCTATGAAGCAGGAGCCTCCGCCTGACGCCAAGTGTCGTGATAAATTCCTCGTCCAATCTGCGCCCATCACCGGAGACAAAGAGTTCGCTAGCATCGCTACTGTGGTAGGTCTTCAATTCAAAAGTCCGAAGATGAGTGAACGCGACAATAACTGTTCTTCTAGTTGGAGTCGACCGACAAGTCTGTAATCAACGAGAGGAAGATCCGGGTGAACTGGCTGCCAGCCGCAACTGACGACAACACTCCTCCTGTCGCAGTTACCCCGAGCAAACCCATCAACGGAGGCGTAGGTCTACTCTATGAAAGAAGATACCCGTTCATAAAGCTGGCAGATGCTGACTTGACCAGTCTACCGATACTCCCGAAGCCTCGAGAACGTTTGCCTCACCCAGCGGCGGCGACTCACCCCCGCCATATACCGATGATGCCAAATCTGAGCTCGAAGACGCCAAATCAGAGCCCTCTAAATCCACGGTGGGAGCTGCCGCTGCGTCAGCTTCAGTCGCAGCCAAGTCAGCGTTCGAAACAGTGAAGGAGAAGGTACCCGCCACCCAAACCGATAGCAGCCTCCGACAGCGGTCCAGGCCCAGCGACGGCGAGAGCAAGAGCGCTACTAGCCAGCTCGCGCAGGCAGTACCCCAGAGCGCGCAGGGCGTTCCGGTCAGAATTACGGCTCTTCTTTGTCTCTTGGCGTTCCTGGTTGGCTACGTGTTCTTCTAAAGCTGGAAAGATGCGGATGGGCAAATCTTTTTCTTTTCTGATTTTGCACTCTTGGCAACATGTGTATGGGTACGATGTTTTCCCCCGGGGACGGAGCTATGAACTCATGGAATTGGCGTGATGTAAGGCTTGTAACGAAAGCGAGGGAATCCACTGTGCTCGTCGAACCACATTGCACGATCACGATGCCAGCATGGCATGGCATGTAGGAGACGAGCAAGGTCAACCGGCGTTCGGTGCGAGAGAGGAAGACTGGAGCGCACTATCAGGCAGCGTTGAACTGTTACTACTAGGCAGAGCCACTAGTGAAGCCTGGTCCCCCGTGCTCACGAGTTTTTGCGAGTTATCAGAGTCTTGCTTTGTTGGTTCTATTGGCAGATTCCTTTTCTCGTGCACTAGCTATGCTTTGGTTGTTTTTTCTTCGACCATTTGCTGCCGTGTAATGGAATGAAAACACCCTGCCTTTCACACTAGCCTTGTTGTTCCACGTCTGCAATGACGATGATGCGAAATCTATTTTCGACTCTACTTCTTTTTGTGTTGGCTTTGCAGAACTAACTGAGATCTATCCAGATACCTCAAAGCACTACTAGTCAGCGACCGTTCTCGTCTTCCTGCGGTAAGCATGGGCCCAACTCCAGACTCCGTTCCCAACAACAATGCGGCAGCCGGGATCAACCCCCCTTGCATGGATGCCTCGTCCGTGAACCCAGCCTTTTAATTCTGAATCTCCTTCTCCGTCCAAGAAGAGCCTCCACCAACGACACGTCCTCCCTCTTCCCTCTTGACACGGCATTGGAGGCCCACATTCTCATCAAAGATGAAGCGCCAGATGGCCATCACCCAGCTCTCGTGCCTAGGCAGCGGGTCGTAAAACTCGGCGGCGATGCGCTTGACGGCAGGCAGCCTGGTCCAAGGCACGGCGGGGAAATCATGATGCTCGTTGTGAAGACCGACGTTGTAGGTGAGCCAGTTGAGCGGGCCGTAGTAGGAGAAGGTCTCGGGGACAGGGACGCGGTTATCCGGGTCGCGCGCCGCGGCGGGGACGGTCTCGTAGACGTAGTGCTCTGCGATGAAGTGGCCGGCGAGCGGGTGCAGGCTGCCGGCGAGGAAAGAGGAGAGGAGGAGGTAGAGGAGAGCGTGGGTGGAGGTTATGCGCAGGAGGATAAGGTCGAAGGAGAGCTGAACGACAATGTTGAGGAAGTGAATCTTGGAAAGGGGCACGCGGTAGACAGCCATGGGACGGATGGCGTAGAAGAAGATCTGGAAGGTGCAAAAGAAGGCCTTGCCGAGGATCGAATCGAACAGGAAGGCCTCGAGAGGGGTCGGCAGGTCGGTGTCAAGGCCATCGACGCCGAGGCTCTTGTGGTGGGTAAGATGGTAAGGCTATATGATGAGGTGTTAGCAGGAGTTCTAAGTGTTGCCCCTTGGCCTGTCCACTGAAAGGAACCAGTAAATCAGAACATACCCTGAAAGAAGCGCTGTATGGGATACCAATGGGCAGGTTGGCGAAGATGGCAATGAGGCGGTTGGCCATGGGGCTCTTGAAGGCCAGGTTGTGAGAGATCTCGTGGATGGCGAGGAACAAGTTTTGATTGGCGGTTGCTCCAATCACGTAGGCAACAGCCCAGAACTTGAGCGAGAAGAAGGACGTGTTCTGGAGATACCACGCGCAAGCGACTTGGAGAGCGACGACGCCGAGAACGACATATTTGGTCAGGGGCTCATGACCGCAGAGCTTCGTGACCTAGGAGAGACGTATTCGTCAGCCATGTTCGGCTACTAGCAGCTTTGTCTCAGCGGGGGTTCGCAATTACCTCAGGATGGGCCTTGATGATGGCCATACGACGGGTCCGATGCGGCTCCTCGGTGTAGGTCCAGAAGAAGTCATTGGCATCTTTGGCGGCCTTTGCCTCCAGCGAATTCTTGCCGGACGTGCCCTTGCGCTGCTTGGGCGTCTTGGTAACGGTAGCGGACGTGGCGGAGGACATCTTGGCGATTGGGAAGAGGGAATGGTCGTTACTCAATGCCCAAGTAGCGGTTGTGAAGAAGGCATGGGACTCGTTCCACGTCGGCTCGAAGAGGGATCTTGGGAGCTTCTTGGTACTCAGCTGATTTCTCCAAAAGTACGAGTCGGTGTGGCGCCACGGCCGCCGATGTTCCACCGATCCAGGGGCTCGAAGGCAAATTCATGGTGGGGTAGACCTGACAGAAATCAGAGGACGGTTCACGCCTGGGATCCCCGGGGAGTAGACCTGGCTTAATTTTACCAGACCAGCCATGGGCCTAGATTGGCCATTATAATAACGGCTATTAGCGGGCCGTCTCAGCGCCCTGTCCCTGGAACTCTACGACTTGTAGTACCTAAGGTACGGCGGGGTATCCTTCGTCAAGAGCTCTACTCAATTCAGGGTTCATTCACAATTTCAGGCATACGCCAAGGTGCTGAGTTTGCGTCTTTCGTACCTAAGCGAGGCACATGTGGCGTACCTGACTTTATAGCGTCCTCCCCCGGTACGCCCCATAATCTCAAACGCGTCCAGCATGTACTATCCTATGTCCTTATTGCTGTTCACATTCGTACTTGTCGACTCTCAAATCGCATTGCTCGCGCAGGAAAACACACCGGCTACTTCGCCAGCCCGGTACGAATCAATGATACCCTGAACACTGGCATACGTCCCTACTGTTAGGAAGAAAATGCCTATGCCGATGAGGAACAGGTTGAAGCCATTGGATATCCAATCGAAAACGGCGTTGCGCTGCTTGCCTACTCTTTGATCCGCTCGGCGCATGCGGAAGTATGCCACGCCCCAGAAGATGAAGCCAAACCAGCAGTCGAACAAAGACGACATGACGGACAGTACTGTTTAGATTTTTGGTGAGCTTTCAAGGTACTTCCATGAGATAATGCGCATATTGGGGAATACTAACGAGAAGAGAAGAATGGGATGACTTGTGAGATCAAGAAGGCCAGAATCCAAGTCACCAGCAGGATACTGCCCCAGGAGAGCCATCCAACAACGGTGTGGTCGCTCATGTGCCGCGTTCCCCTGAATGCGCGGAAGAAGACGAACCGCCCGGTGACACTAGCATACAACGTGCCCAGGAAGAGGATCGTGGGAATCATAAACGAGAAGGATACTTTCTTGTAGAGGTCATCGAGCGAACCAAACGCAGGGGACGTCATATACTGATTTCCCGTGTAGGCGTAAATGACGCCGCCAACGATGGTGAAGACGATGATCTCGGCAATGGTGCAAGCCCAAAGTGACTTTGGAAAATCCCTGGAAAAGGCCATGTTAGCGTTGGGTCGAAACCCTACAAGGTTCAACTATTTGACTTACCTAGGCTCTCGCATCTCAGCAATGAAACTGGGAATGGTAATCTGGCCGATGAACGTGTAGCTGATGTTGAGAAAGGCAGCTACCCCCGTTACAAAGGTAGTGCTACTGGTCGGGATAGCTGTGACGATGGGCTCACCCAGGGCCGGGTCGTAGCCAGCAGGCTTTTTCTGCACGGCCGCGAAGATGGTCGCTAGCACCACGGAGATGAGCGTGAAGAAGGCCGATGCCGTTCCCAGCTTCGACAACATGCTGAACGTGCGGGGCAGCGAGGCAAGCCAGCAAATAACAGTCACAACGACCGAGAACTCGACCGTTCGGCACCCGCCCACGGTATCGGCGCTGGTCATGGTGTTGATGTACTCGGCGCCGACGAGCACGTGAAGGGCCTGAATAAACGTATTATTCAGGACAAACATGAAGGCCGTGGCCCACCATGCCCATTCCTTGCCCCAGAAGAGTGTCTGTCCAATGTCGCACACGTCGCGCACCTCGGGGTGTCTGAGACAAAACTCCCAAAGCACGAGACTTGTATAGAGCACTGTGCCGGCAACAAAGATGGTGAGGATGAGCCCGGGCACAAGCCCGAGGAAGCTGTATGACCAGGGGAAGCTCATGATGGCCAGGCAGATGTACTCGCTGAAGAGCAGGCCGGCTGTCTTCTGCCACGAGCAGGTGCGATACTGGATGGCAGCGCCATCCTCGGATTTAATCTGCTGCTTGAGGATCGCGTCTGCGGAGGCGGCGTCGTCGCTGCTGTCGTCACCGTTGACCGAGGTGTTTGCTATGGATTCGGTCTTGAGGTGATCGGCTATGGGTGCAATGCGCGGCCCGACTTGGACACGTGGACCGCCAAAGATGAAGGCCAGTCGACTAGGCTTCTCATTGCGCTGTACAGCCTCAGCATCTTGCGAAGGGCTGGGATTGTCGATCTGTGGTTCCATTTTGCCTGACATGGTGGTCGACGATACGCAGAAGCGTGGTTCTTGAAAGCAAAAGAGAGGCGCAAATCAACGTGATATGGATACGAGACAAAACTAAAAGGATAGACAGGGCAGGATAACGGGAAATCAGTGTGTAAGAGTACACCTAATGATTTTCAAGGTCATTACCGAGTACAAAGCAAGGGAGGATCGAGTTTTCACCCCAGTATCCATCCAACCCACCTTCGGTGTTTCCGTTACCGTCTCTACGTAAGGTACGTTAGTCCATCTTCATCCCAATCTCATTGCCAGCGTAAATCTGCGCAGGGGGAAAAACCCCATAGCAATATTAGAACTGAAGGCGTGACCGGAGGCGATGAATGACGTGCTGCCCTATTTCTGCCCAAACAAGCATCAATATAGGCATGTTGAGTGGATTAAAGTTCCACTGGTCGCTTCTTCGTTCAGACTCTGAGCCATTACGGAGTACGCATTTTCCCTGATGGTCGTGGACATACTGCGGATATTACGGTTGGTCGGCACCACCTACGGCGATTTGTGGGGCCAAGATCCCGCGCCAAGCGTGCCGACTATCCGGTTGCCGGCGCCGGATTCTCTCTCAATGTCTGAGAGTCTGACTGTCTGACTAGTGTACAACACAACTGTGTGTGTGGAGGCCTCATGTCATGATGCAAACGTACTACTAACTCTTTCCGAGTAAGGACCTACGTAATTAAAAAAAGAAATCTCTCGAGACAGCTAGGCAGACACTAAATCAAAGCACTGGACTACCTTGATCGGATTGATGAATTGTGGCACGTAATGGTAAAGTGCTTGTAGTAGTAGTTTACCCTTGGAAGCATCTTTCCCATCCGCCGGGCTTTTCGCGATTCATTCCCGAGACAACAGGCTTGCCCGTGGGGTTATCGGAGCATTCGACACATTAGCTCGGAGCAATCAACCGTCTTTAATGAGATGTTGCTGAATTAGATGGTTCTCGTGGTGCGAAAGCTACGTCTAGACGATAGTCGGCGCACGGGGCGCGGAATCATACCCCCGCCCTTCGTCCTCCACGGTCTTCCAGTAATATTCCCTGTCCCTCGCTGCGTACCTATTGCGTGGTGCGGAGCTGCAAGCGTCCTGGCGACGAGCCGGCGTTCTTGCTAAGGGTGTCTGCGAGGCTGCATGTGGGATCGGCGGACGTGGCCGTTGTGGTTCCGCATTTTCTTGACAGTTAGTATTGAACATGTGGAGGAGCCACGAGACATACTCAGGAACAGCGCTGGGAACAAAGCCGCCTGAGTCGATCAATACTTGAATACCACCCCGCCGGCCTTGATGTGACGGTTCCTCCACACGTAGTACTGGCGCAGCCCGACGCAGCCAAACGTCACAAACAGCAACAGCCCTGCGTTCACCCAGTGACCTGTGGGATATCCCTTTGTGGCCTCGTCGGGCGTGTAGATCCAGACGCCGACAATCTGCCCGGGCGCGCCCATGGAGATGTTCAGCGCAATGGCCAGGCCCACCGAAGCCGTCGAATGCAGGTTGGAGGACAGCCATCCCAGGAGCGGGGGGATGCAGGCAAAGGAGCCGGATGCCGCGATGATGAGGCAGCCGTATCGGGACTATTGACGATATCATTGTTAGAATGAAACGCGGCAACAGAATTGGCTCATCTTGTCCGGATAGCGAGCACGTACACTGTAGGATGTTGCGGGTAGCGTGGCAGACGCGATGAACCCAATGGCTCCCACCAGGGCGGCCATGGAGGAGTGAAACGCACGACTAGGAGAAGAGAACGAAAATGTCATTGTTAGATAGGATTCCAACATTATCTAGCTTGTGAATCGGTGGAAAGGCTTACGCGTTGAAGTGATCTCCAGACCAAGAAACGGCGAGAGTGACCACGTATGCACATGCGTACGGCGGTACCGTCATGAGCTGGGCATTGATGTCTTCGTACTGGCGATGAAATGATAGTCAGCGAGCATGACTTATGCCATAGCAGAAGTGGAAAAACTTACTCCCAAACCAGCCGTCAAAGACGGAGTGAACAACGACAGGCTGGAGAATGGGGCCGATATCGCGAAGTAGATCTAAAAGATACAATCAATCCCAAATTGCCCCTTTTTTTTACCCTCTTCAAACCCTTGATGGGGGTTCACTTTACTTACAGCGTAGTGAGCCCACAGTCTCCATTCAAGTATTGTTGACTTCGCATCATCCCAAGTCATAGCTTTGCTGCTCCCTTGGGAACCCTGATGCGCCAGTCGGTACGCTGCCAGGTCCTTCTCCTCCGCAGTGAGCCACTTGGCGGTCTCAGGGTAGTCGGGAAGTAGGAACCAGACGAAGACGGAGGAGATCACAGACGGGATGCCCTCAAGAATGAAGAGCCACCTCCATCCAGATAGGCCGTGGACCTGATTCATGTGACCGACACCGTAGGCGATGGCGCCCCCAAAGGCGCCTGCCAGCGTGGCTGATGCCAAGACGGCAGCGACGCGGAGCGACCGCTCCTCGTGGCGATACCAGAAGGTTAGATAGTAGACCAACCCGGGAAACAAGCCTGCGAGGAATTAGGGTCAGATGGTGCCAGAACTGAAGGTGGTGGTGATTCCAGACGGAGATGAAGTTGGAAAATATGGGGGCTTACCAGCTTCAAAGACACCCAGGAGAAATCTGGCTACCGTCACGGTAGCAAAATTGTGCGTGCCGCCGAGACCGATGGTGATGGCGCCCCATGAGAACATGAGGAACGCTATCCAGCGACTCGGCCTCATCTTCTTGAGGAAGTAGTTGGACGGGACCTCGAATAGGGCGTAGGCAATGAGAAAGACCATGAGGGCAATGGTGTACTGGTAATTGGTCATGCCCGTCTCCGAGATCAGGTCATGGCCGGTGGACGAGTTGAGGATCTTGGCATTGCCAATGTTGGAGCGATCCAGGTAGCAGAGCAAGTAAATGCCCGCAGACAAGGGGATAATTCGCAAATCCTGTCTCCGAAGAAGCTGCTTCTCCTTGACAGCGTCGACTACGCCGTTGTCGGGGCTGATGGCCTGGTCGAGCTGCTGTGGTTTGGCTTTATGAGCTTCCCGATTCTCTCCATAATCCATTGGCAGTGTGAGACTGGCGCTGGGCCAAAACGAACCTCTTTCTGCACCTCAATGTCCTGACCCATGTTCGCGACATTTCCGCCTTCATCCTCTTTGCTCGCCATTTTAATGTTCTTTGGAAGTGCGGCAGCCACGGTAAGCTGAGAGTCCCAATCCCAGACCCAGACCCAAACCTCGCCAAGAGTTGCAACACAGATCTCACGGAGTCTGTGAGGGAGGCCTTGGTGATTTTGCAGGATTTCGCAAGAGGCTTGTTTTAAGATCACGGGAACTTGAAGAGAGTGTAAAACGAAGACAAAAAAAAAAAAAACCAGAAGAGAAAAGCTTTCCCAAATTCACCGAAAGAGGGTCTCAAGTCCCCAATAAGCTACCCCGCAGGTTACATTATCCATTTGGTCAAAATAGGGTGCATTTTTCAATGGTGTTATTGTACCCACGCGTTGTGACGGTCTGGGTACAAGTTTGCAACCGTACAAGGACACGATAGAGGGAAGACCCCTGGCCTGACTGGGACTGGGACTGGGACTGGGGAGGAATGAGATTTGATTGAGAAGCCAGCCACCGGCCGGTTAGGTGGGGATTCAAATCACCGGTCTTCGCTTATAGACAATTGTCCCGCCCTAGTAGGCTAGTACTAGATAGTCTAGTAGTAGAGTATTAAGCTTATTATCGACAAGGGAAGAGATTATCCTATAGGTCTGCTATACGAGTACAATTACGACTGACTGCAAAAAGATCAGCGTATCTAATTAGTAATGACTTACACTGTGCCTTACAGCACCTTATGCTTGAATTTACATGCCAAAGACAGACAATGTTGGAGTTAGAATCTTATAATTTCCTCCCGTCTGTCTCCTCAATCATTTTTTCCCTTGGCCGAAGTGGGGGAGATTTATCGGCCCCTTTTTAGGGAAACTTCATTGCCTCTAGGCTCTGGTGATGTGATTCGGCGGGCGAGGGGCTACCGTGGAGCAACACGCGCAGCTATAACTTGCGCCGCTTGGCACATTGTAAACTCCAACATGACTACGGCCGATCTCGGCTAGACCATTGGAGGATCGAGCATGTCGTAGCAAACTACAATTATTTCACGTGTGCCCCAAGACTTTATGAGCGAACCACTCCTTTTCCGTGTATTTGTCCGACAATACAGACTGAAGCTTTTTATGAGGGCTTGATCTTCCCCGGTTTAGGAATACGTATATTTTAAGTACTGGGAGCTCGAAAGGGTTGAATCAGAGATAGTAGTTGAAAAAGTCCACTGCCTGCTTGAAGGCGAGTTCCTTGCTGATCCTCTGCTGCTTCTCCTCCAAATTGCACTTTACAGCGAATCCATGGGCCACACCCGAATACAGGTTGATCTGGTACACATTTCCATTCTGCTGCAAGATCCGCTCGCTCTCGTGGCGCTTCTCGAGCGGAAAAATGGCGTCGGTCTCGGCGGCAGCGATGGACAAGGGCCCGCTGATCGCCGCGAGCTCCTCCTCGTCCACGAAAGACGGATGAGCAATGTAGCCGGCCTTGATGCCGCTGCTGTAGTGACGCACTACGTACTTGGCACCAAAGCAGTACCCGACGGCACCGATGTTCTGCATCCCGAGCTTATTTCTCATGTACGCCACGGCATCCTGTATGATGGGGTCGATCTCCCTTGTGGTGTGCGGGCCGGATCCGTTGCGGCCTGTTGCGATCCATTTTTGCAGGTCCATGTTGGGGAGCTCGTTCAACTCCAACTTGTCTCCGTAGAAAGGCTCGACAATCAGAGTCGTGTATCCTTGGGCTGCGAACTGGTCGGCCAAGAGCATGGCGTTTCCGTAGATGCCGAGAACGTCGGGGACGTAGAGGATGCCAGATTTTGCTCTCGCGGCCGCAGGATCCGCGGTGGCTAGATAGGCATCATGCTGTCCCAACTTAAACCTATCTCCGGTAGGGTCGCCCCTATGGAAGGGTTTGTGTTAGCGTCTTTGGGTCCTGTCGGCTTTTTGAGGCGCACCTTACTCATGCTTGAAGCCGGTTGTACAGCATCTGTGTGACGGTTGGGTTATACCTATAGGGTAGATGTAAGTGATGTTGGTTGATGTCCTAGGGATATCAGGATGTTAGATCTGAGCAATAGGTTGAATGTTATAGTCAAGGTACAAGACTAAGAACTAGAAAGGTGGTTAAGTAATAACTATTATATTGTATTAATAGCTAGAGAGCTAAGAGTAGCTCTTACTATAAGCATCTTAAGGATGCATATATATACTATAGTGTTTAATAGATCATAGTAATCCTATTATATAAGGCTTATTATAAGCTATATAAGAGATTATAATAAGTCCTACTAAGGATTATTATAATCTTATATAAGCATTTATTATAAGCCTTATTATTATAGTAATTAAAAAGAAAGAGTAAGAAGTTATGTACTAAGTCTTAGGCTAACTAGCCTAGTATATATAGTTATAACATAATACTCTTTCTTTAAGATCTTATCCTTAAGACCTATTATTGTTAGTTAGTAGGTTTCTCTTGCAACTTCCTTTCTTTATTATTACTAATTATATCTAACTATATTTCTAAATCTTACAATTATAAGTTTATTAAACGCAATAATACTACTACTTTTATCACTCTAAATAGCAAGATTTCCAATATACCTTATACTTATTACTATAAAAATAGTAAAGCTTATAAATTTATGCAAGGTTATAAGAATTATAGTGAATATATTCATTATAATTGTTCCTATAATAGTGTTTTTATAGGTCATTTATGTAAGTACTTTAACTCTTTTTATATTTCTTTTTTAACTAATACTTACCTAGTAACTTACTTTATAGAATAATAAAAGAAACTAGATTAAGAAATTATTAAGGTAGAGGATAACTTAATTAAGCTTTAAGCTAAGTTATCTACTACTATAAATTATTTTACTTATATTTATTATCTTTATAATAGTATAAAATTATATAGTAAAGAATTGTTCAATTAGAGTATAGATAAGCTAGAGAGTAAGACTACTATTATGTTTACTTTAAAATCCTATAAGCATTATATAATTAAAGATCTCTATACTTTTAGTATTCTAGATAATATTAATTTTTCTATTTTTAGTTTAAGTAATAAGTTTAATAATATTACCTAGTTATTATCCTTTAATATATATACTAATAAAATATCCTAATTATTCCTTATATATTTTTTAGGTATTTAGTAAGTTCCTATATATTTTTATTATTAAGGTAATTTTTCTATTTAATAAAATAATAAATTTATCCTTTAATTTATTATTTATTTAAAACTTATTTTAGTTTATATATTTCCTTTAGTACTTTAACCTATAAGTCCTATTTTATATTTATTAGTATTAGTTTAAGGAGTAAAATATAAAAAATAAGGTATATCTTTATTATTATTAGTAATAAAAGTTTATAATTAAAGTTAAAGATAACTTCTTTAATTTTAAAGAGTTTAATTTTCTTAAAATCTAGTTTCTTACTTAATTATATAGTAGAAAAGTTTTTTTATAATAAATAAACTTAATTTTCTTTTTTAAAAGTTAGTCCTTTAATCCTTTTCTAGTTATAATATTTAATTATTTATTCTTTAATAAAATATAGTTCCTATTATATTCTAGTATAGAGTAACTTAAGCTAATCTACTTTAAGTATAGCTTTTTTAATTAATAATTCTTATAAACTATTTTTTAGGATTTCTAGTTTAAATTCTTTATTAATGTAGAATAGTAAAACCTTTATTAACTTATTAATTGCACTATTATAAAAAAACTAGGCAAGTAATAGCTTTTTAACCTAATTATTTTGTTTATAATTAATATAATAGTATAAGTATTGTTCTAGTATTTAATTTATTCTTTTAGTTTATTTATTTATTTATAAGTAATAAGTAGTACTTAGTTTATGTTTAATTCCTAGTTATACTATAAGTACTTACTAAAACTTAAATATAAATATTATATCTTTATTAAAGATAATTAATTTTAACAATCCCTATTTACTAACAATATATTATAAGAATATATAGGCTAGTTTATTAACTAAATTTACTTTAATATATAGAATAAACTTAGTTTCTTTAGTAAGGTAATCTATAATAATAAATATACTATTATATTTTATTTTTATTATTAGTTCTTTAGATAATAGTAGTTTTATAATATAGTTAAACATAATTATTTATTATAGTTATATTAGTACTAGTATAGGTTTTAGTTCTTTATAAAGTTTATATTATATAGCCTTACTATAAGTATATATTTTGTAATTTTTAATAATATTAATAATATCTTCTTTAATTCTTTTATAGTTATATGTTTTTTAAATATATTTAAGTATTTTTTATATACCTTAATGTTTAGCTATTAAGTAAGCATAAATATTAATTAAGATTTCATTTCTTAACTTAAGTAGTATCTAGATTTATTAATTTATTTCTAATATTTATAATACTAATTTAAGGTTATATACACAAAGTAATTATATAGTGTCTATAAAGTCCTAGATATTATCTTTTTATTACTATTTAATCTTATTATAATATATTATATTTAGTTATACTTTATATAATAAAGTATTAAGTATTATTTAAATATAGTTCCTTACTTTATTCTTTTATAATAATTATTCTTTTATTTTTAATTACTCTATTTTATAGTTTAGTTAATAGTTAAGTATGTTTACTTTACTATTTTCTAATCCTTTTTAATAAATAATTTCAATATTATAGTTTAATAAGAATTCTATATAGTATACTTATTGTTTACTTAACTTATATATTATAGTAAAGTAGGCTATATTTTAATAATTTATATACACTTTTACCAAAAACTTAATTCTTAGCATATAGTATTTAAATTCTTTAATAACTTAGATAATAGCTAAGAATTCTTTATCATAAATAGGATAGTTAAGTTCTACATTATGTAGTTTTTTTAAAAAGAATACTATTAAGTAAACCTTATTATGTTTATCTTATTGTCTAATTTATGTACTTATTATATATTCTAAGGTATTAGTTTTTAATTTAACTAGTTTATTTAGATTAAATATAATAAAAACTTAGTTTAAGAGTATCTTATTATGGATAGTCTTAAATACTTATTATTATTCCTTTTCTTATTTAAACTCTTTATTTTTTTTAGTAAGTTTAATAAGTAAAACTATAATACTATTAAAGTTATATATAAAGTGTTAGTAGTAGTTTATAAATCCTATAAATAACTATATATCTTTTAATATCTTTAGTTTAAGTTATTCTTTAATTATATTAAATTTAGTTTATTTTATTAGGATTTTATTAAGTTTAATTATATAACTTAAGAAAATAGTTTCTTTTATATAAAATACACTTTTTTTTAGTTTAATTAGAAAGTTTATATCTTATAATACTTTAAAAACCTTATATATATATTCTTTATATTCTTTAGAGTACTTTAAGAAGATTAGGATATTATTAAGGTAAGCTATTATAAAGATATTAAGGTACTTTTTAAGCATATTATTAATTATTCTTTAAAATATAGCTAATATATTAATAAAGCTAAATAATATTATTATGTACTTAAATAATTTAAACTTAGTATAGAATATAGTTTTCTATTTATCTTCTTTCTTAATTTAGATAAGGTTATAAGCTTCTTTTAAGTTAAGAGTAATAAACTAATTCTTACTATAAAATCTATTCTTTAATTTATTAATTAATAGTAATAATGTTTAATTCTTAATTATAATATTATTTAGTTATTAATAATCTATTATTAGGTATAACTTCTTATTCTTCTTAAGAATAAATATAATAGGGTATCTTACTTTTAATATAGATATGCAAATATATCCTTTCTTTAATATATTATCTAGATATTCTTGCAAGATTTTAAGTTACTTTTTATTAAAATTGTAAAGTTTATAGAACTTAATTATAGCTTTATTTTTAAGATATATTTTATAATCCTATTAATTATGTTATAGTACTTCTATTTTAAGTGTTTTTTTAAATAACTTATTGTATTTTCTATATTTTTATAGGATATTTTATAAACAATTTTCTTCACTTTAGAGCTTATTCTTATCTTTTTAGGCTTATTCTTAGCTTACTTTATACATCTTTTGAATAATATTAATAATTATTTATTAGTATTTTTTGCCCTTTTTGTGTTATATTCTAAGTTATATAGCTTTCTTAGTTAATATATTAGCTTTTACCTTTCTAACTTATTTATAGTTTCTTTATAAAACTTCTTTAATAATTAAGTTATAATGAATATTTATATTCTTTTAGTTAAATAGTAATTATTATATTATTGTATCTATTTACACTAACTAGCTAGTATACTAATTAATTACTAGATTACTTTCTTATAATTATAAATAACTTAGTATTATATTATATTTATATAAGTCTATTATATTAAGAACAATAGTTTTATAATATTTGTTTACTAAAATCAAAAGTTAATCAATTTTTTAATTAATTTTCCTACTATTATAATTAAATTTCTTTCCTTTAATATTAAAAAGCTTATATATTTAAGTTTTATAATTCTATAGTAACTAGTATTAGTTAACTATTATTAGTAAAATGTAGTTACTTATTGCTCTACTATCTAATAGTGCTTGTAAGTAATATCTATATATCTAGACTTTTAAGACTATTTTGTTGTATTTAGTTATCTTAACTAAATAAAGAGTCCTAGGTTTGTAAAAATCAGACTATAGTTCTCTTATAATTAACTTTGTCTATTTTTTACCTAGTTTAGTGTTATGCTCTTTATAAGGGTATTATCTATAGTTATATTATTGTAATAAAGTCATGTTTTTTTATACTATACTTTGTCTTTAAGGTACCCTATTTATGTTTTAAAGTTGAAGCTTTTATTAAATATAAGTTCTAATTGTTCCTATATTTCCTTATGTTCTTTAGCATACTTCTAGTATTTATCGCAGTTTTTTACGTATTCTTCTCTACATTTAATAAAAGGTTGTTTATTATGTTCCTTAAGATTTTTGTATATTCTATATTCTTTTATAAAGTTAATCTATTATATAACTTATTATTTAGTTCTATATTTTTCTTTAAAATTAAACCCTTTTTTATATAGGTTTTAAATTATATTAGTAAAATATTCTAAGTCTTTATTCACTATATATTTAGTGCATATAACTAGTTTGTATACTTCTCTTAAGATTATATAGTTCTTTATATATATTTTCTTATCTTAGTGTTTATAGTATCTAAGGTATTATACCTATCTTTGTTTATAGTTTTTTAGTACTTTATAATTCTTAGTTTCCTTATTATAGAAGGGTTTATATTGTTCTTTTATATATATTAATACTATTTACTTAAATTCTTTCTATATTCTTTATAGTTCTTGTATTAATCCTTCTTCTATTCTAAAGTTAAAGCCTATATAATAGAGTTAATTAATAAGGGTAATAACTACTATTACACTATTAACTCCTTTTATACATCTAGTATAGGGGATTTTACTTTTAATAATAGTATATTATGCTTTATTATAAGTATTAATTAACTAGGTATTTTAAAACTTTATTTAACTTATTACTTAGTTATATTTAACTAATTTTTCCTATTACTATTTTTCTTCTTATTCTTATTACTATACTAATACCTTTTCTTCCTTATATATTGTGTATATAATTTCTATATACTTATTATATATACTTTCTTATATATAAAGTATAGGGTATTTTATTACTAATTATAGTTTAATAATTCCTTTTTCTTTAATATATATAGTAGTTTTTATGTACATTATTTCTTCTTTTTTGTATAAGTTTGTAACTAGTTTGTTGTTATATTGGATAAGAAATGTGTTATTCTTTGCTTTTTATTCTAGGTATATAGTATATTTGTAATTAATACATAATACTTAAGAGATATCCTAATAGTTAGGGGATATTAAATGAATTACTAGATCATTATTTTTTATATATTTTAGTCTAAAGTGTATAATATTTTCTAACTTATATATTATTATAGTAAGGATATACATTTCTCTATCTTTATCTTTAGGGAATAGATAGTAGTGCCTCTTTAGTTTATCTTACTAGTCTTAAGAGTATTCTATCTTATTTATAAGTTTATAGACTAACTTATTCTATTCTTCTTATTTTATCGTTCTAATAGAATTTATTATTAATATAGTATCTTAATTAACTTTTAAGTTATTTAAGTTAATAATATTAATATTGCCTTTATTACTATATATTATTATAAAGTTAAGTTATTAAATTAGTTATTTTAAAGTATCCTTAGTAATCTTCCTTAAGAACTAATTATTCATAAGTTTTACTCTATAATAAGTAACATACTTATTATTAAAACATATACTTTAGTATTAGTTACTATATTTCTTAAAATTTTCTTTTTACATTAGTATTTTATACCTTAATCATACTTAGTTAATAAGGGTATTTAAGGATTTCTTACCTTCTAAAACTAGCTTTTAGTCTTTTTTCTTTAATTAGTATTCTTTAATATAATGTTCCTTTTTTTTATAATTATAATAAGTTTCTTTAAACTTATCTTTAAGTATAGTATTTAGTTTTATAGAACCTATATATATCCTGTACTATATACTCTTATATCTTCATTAATATCCTTTATTAGCTTAATTATTTTAGTTTTTCCCTTGTTAAAAGGATAGTTCTAGAGCCTTGCTTTACTTTTCCTTTCTTTTTACAAAATTATAGTTATTAATTTATACTACTATAGCAATATACTTATTTAAGCTAATAAGTTACTTTTTATTATAAAGTTTATCTTTAACTTTTTCCTTAAGTTTTTAGTAAAAGTATTTTATAAAGAGTAACTAATCCCTATTACTAAGTTTAGTAAAGATTTATTTAAATAAAACTTTATAATTTATAATTAATTTAGTTTACTTAAAGTTCTTTAAGTCTTACTTTACTTACTATACTTTATTTATAGTACTAAACACTTCTTGTATAATTTCCTTAAAAAAGCTATAATTATTAAAAATATTGTTAATTTTTAGATCTCTTTTATTATATAGTTTCTCTATAAACTTACATAAGATAGGTTTAAACTAGATTATAGCTTATCCTATAAAGTATTTTACTATATATTAAACTTTATTAAAGTATACCTAAAGTACTAATAAGTAGTAATAATAATAATTATATAATTAAGTAAGAAATACTTATAATTCTTTTAAGAATCTATTAAAAAATCTAGGGTTATATAGCTTAAGTATTTCTTCTATATCTTTACTAATACTACCCTTTATATTAAGGGTAGCTACTTATTTTTCTAAGTTTATTTAAAGTTATTAATTATGCTTATTTTATTGCTATAATATTTATTATATATTATTTTCTTAAGTATTAAAATGTTTCTAAGTGTATTAATATTATATAATAATTTTAAATAATTAAGATTAAAGTTATCTTATTTATTCTTTAAGTAGTTTAATATTCTTATTATTATTTAAGTTATTATTAATATTTATAGCTTATATAGCTTAAACTACTTCTTTTTATATATTATTGTGATTCTCCTTATTCTTATTCTTGAAAAAGGATCCAAACTTGTAAGACTTAGAGCTAGAATTAGTGCCTATAGTGTCGTATATTGCTTAAAAGTGACACAATAAATCACTAAATAAGAGCTATTAATGTGTAATAGTTAGGTTATATCTATAAGGTAGATGTAAGTAATATTAATTAATGTTCTAGAAATATTAAAATATTAGATCTAAGCAATAAGTTAAATATTATAGTTAAAGTATAAGATTAAAAACTAAAAAAGTAGTTAAGTAATAACTATTATATTATATTAATAGCTAGGGAGCTAAGAGTAGCTCTTACTATAGGTATCTTAAGGATATATATATATACTATAGTGTTTAATAAATCATAGTGATCCTATTGTATAAGGCTTATTATAAGCTATATAAGGGATCGTAGTGAGTCCTACTAAGGATCACTGTGATCTTGTGTAAGCGCTTATTGTGAGCCTTACTATTACGGTGATTGGGGGGAAAGAGTAGGGGGTCACGTGCCGGGTCTCAGGCTAACCAGCCTAGTGTACGTAGTTGTAACAATCTGCCGGGGGGAAGTGATGCCATAATGGGATAAGACAAGGGGCAACTGGCAGAGCTCCTGACGATATAGCTGAGGTATGGGGAATTGGCTAATTCTTTTAAGAAGGAACGCAGTATGTATATTTTCTATATCGTCGGGAAGCGAAGTGTCTTTCACTGAACTGGTGGGCGAGCATACCTTTATAAGTCAAGAAAGCGTCATCAATGGCGAGCGATGAATGGACCTGGAATTCAAGGATCGCCCCAAACCTTCCATTGAAAATGTTTCAAATTTTCTTGATTAATTATTCAGTTGACCCATTGGGACGGTCGATAATCCGTGTCAATCAGATCAAGCTCTAAAGCTGATGTTTACTCCGGGAATTGCCTGTTTTGGCAATATTCCAGGGTCTGGATTCTACCATTACGGTATTACCAACCACGCCGCGCCCACTATGCATGCAAGGCATCACCCTGATTTTTATCCTTGGGTGGAATGTTCACGATTTTTTATTTCTATTATTCATCTTGAATGATCGATATGATGTCACATTATTGACACTGATCTGACCCTAGCATCCGACTTATTGAGATGGACATCCATGATGGTATTTTCTATGGTTGGCAAATGCTCCAATTGGCAATCAGTGTTATGGCAACCTTCGCTGGGACATTGAAGGATGTAGTGCGGACTTTCGAGTGGCCAGTAGTAGTGCGTACATTGAATGCAAATGGGAAGATGGGCTTGGCAAGATCGAATGCCGTGGATCAAAGTAGTCTTTTCCTGGGGTTTAGGTACTTTGTCGTCAAATGTGCATACATAATGTTTATTTGAACGATAACTAGGTGTTCTTCGGAGTGGATTCCAACGAGGTGGTCAAATGTCGATAGAGGGCTGGTCAGCCGAAGGGCGCGCATGTTGCTGTCAGCCTGTCACTGGTCAGCATGAGTCCGAGACTACGGCTTTACCTACGAATCAACGTAATGTAGATAAATAGATAAATATGCCAAGTACATAGGGAAGAGAGGACAAAAAAGAAAAACACTCGAGCTCAGTCATTATACAACTATCTCCACTGATACTAAATCGTCAATTACTCCCAGTATTCTTTTTTCTACGCCCCTTCGTCGCAATGAATCCCGTTTCGCTCCCCAAAGTCGTGGCCACCATTGACAAATTCTGGAACCCGAATCTTGTGGCAGCCGTCAACAACCACCACGTCAAGATTGCACGCGTGGATGGGGATTTCATATGGCATGCACACCACAACTCTGACGAGTTCTTCTACCTTCTTGAGGGAAAGTTGGAGATAGACTTGGAAAATGACGACACGAAATCGCTTGTCCCCGGAGACGTGTTCGTCGTGCCAAGGGGTGTCAGGCACAGGCCGAGGGCCGAGAAGGCTGTGCTCATGACAATGGGGCTGGACGATACAGTTAACACTGGCGACCAAGTGGAGTCTGAAAGGACTGTCGAAATTAAGGACGCCAGGCATCTTTGAGCCACGAAGGGGCCCGGGGAGGGTGGAAGGGGAAATGCACAGTATACCTTGGAGAGGATTAAAGAGTGTAAGAAAAGCGGTTAGAGAAGCTAAAATTCAGGCCAACTGCCACGTGAGTCCTTTTTTATAAACTTCAGCAATACTACCACAATCATATCCTTGAAGCGTTGAAGTTCATGAATATTGTCTGGCAACCTTCAGTTCAAAGCATCTGGCTGCGGAGTCTCAACTCCGTCGCTAAATTTACTAGCGGTTGAGCAATCTAGGCGCTTCATAGTTGACTTGGCTTTATGGACACTGAGAAGTTACTCGACACTATACAGGGAATGAATGGGACCAGATACTGCTCAGCAACCACTGTCCGGCCTATGTATTTCGCCGACACCAACTTCTTCGTGAGACTTCTACATCTACGGCTGCAGAGCTACCAGAACCGTTCAGCCTGGATCTAGAGGCCAGACTGATTCGTCGTTTAGACCTTGAACTCGAATGCTTGGGAGATGGACTCCAGGGACTCCTCGGTAGTACGCTTGGCTCTGCCCAGTCGGTCTTCCAAGGTCATTAGTTTGCCTGTCCTTGCTGGACTGGATGCAGACAGCATGCGCAGCCTCTTCAACAAACGCCCTGCGTTTTCTATTTGTTTCTTGGCCAGCACCTGTATCATGCCACACTGCTCGTCGCTCGAGTACTCAGCTCGAAATTCGGAGGAAAACAGGTGTAAGGTGCATTCCATAATGACGCCCGACTGTCCTGTTTCCCCATCATAGATCTGCCATTCCCCAAGATGATCTTTCATTTCCGGCGGGGGAGATGGAGATGTACCAGCGCGGATCTCCGGCAGCTGGAGGACCTCAAACACGTCGAGACCCTCCTCTATGGAATACTTTGACAAGTTGGTCCACAAGCGGTGGAGACGTTTGGATAAGCACTGGAAGACGTTGATGATCCTCTCGCACAGGATCAGGACCGTGGTCTGGGTCATGAGAGCTGGCCCGCACTGGGTGCACTCCAGCGGTATGAGACATTGAAATATCAACCACTTTTGGAGTTTGAGAATCTGATCGAATGCGAGGATTTTCAGCTTGAACTCGTCATCATCTAGCCGCTGGAGAACATGGAGAACACCCTCAACGCATCGGCAGGCTTGTTGTGACTGAGGTTGTTCAACTAATTCTGCTGTGGTGGTGGAAGTTGATTCTGTGCTGGTGTTGAAATCCTCAGGAAAGTATGCCGCAGCTGCCAGAGACGATTCCGATGTATCTTACATATGCCTTTTTGTTAGTGGGATAGTTGCTTCCTATGATAAGAAAAATCATTCATTGCTAGTATGCACATACCATGAACTGGCTCTTGGGCGCTCGTGGTCGGGCTGTTTCCAGTGAACAATCAGCATTTATCGACATGTAAAGACGGAATGGAGCACACAACACTCACGACAGTGATTCCGGTAGTGAAGTGGGTGTTAACCCTGCATCTTCCAACGGCTCTTCTTGTGCAGTCGCTCTCGCTGATGCTTTCTTGGCGCGAGGATTCCTCGAACTGACACATTGTATTTGATGAGCTGTGCAATTATCGCACGTCTGTAGATTGCCGGTACATCGAATCTGAAAAGGTAGGGTCAGAACATGATTATTTGCGACGCAATACCATCTATGACAAAGATGGCAACTTGCTACCAGTACTAGTATGTTAACCAAGGCCCAAGGTGTACCTTTTTCCTTTGGCATGTCACACAGGCCGATCTGCGCGAAGTACCGAGATCCGCGCTGGCGGCGCATACCCGCCGCATACCGCCGTTGCGGGCCGCTGACGAGCGAGACGTCTTGAATGTCATAAACATCTTCTTACACCTAATGTCTGAAAACGGCAATCCCGAGGTGTCCTTCTCTATGAGGGAAAGGTGGGTTCGTAAACCGATGGGGGACAAAAAAGCCGGTCGCCTCGATGTGGAAAGGTAGCTAGGTAGGGTTGAACGGGAGAGGAAGGATGAAGCAATTGCATTTGGCAAGGAGAATTGGCGTTATGGGGAAAGGGCCAGGGCCCAGAAGGATGTATGTTGGCGAGTTGGTATTATTCAGCAGTTGATATAACTACCGTATTGCCTAACTATTAGTAGGTTTACCAGTGCTGGTGCCTGGCAGACCGATGGCATTAAGCTTCTTAGAGCATAGGCTAGTAGCCTAGTACTATATTTACTAATGGGGTGCTTTCGAATTCCCACTCTTCTCGGGAGCCTCGGGAATTTCCTAATTGAGTAATATCCTGTTGGCGCATCTTCTAAACGCCGACTGATCTCAACGTGACGCATGATCGTTCTCAATCCAATAATGCTTGTTACAATAACCTATATAAGCCCAAAGAGAAATCGACTTTCAGACTCCAACCGTGTTATATGTATTCATGTTTTCGTATTGTACTCAAAGTCTATCTATCCACTGTTTGCAAATCAAACATAACTTACACAAGTAATCTACCGCTCCGTTTCTTCCACAATGCCGGTCACTTATCCCAAAACGCATTATGCAGTCGTCACTCCCGGCAAGCGACAGCCTCTGGCCATAAAGCAAGTGGCCACCGCAGAACCCGGTCTTGGCGAGGTGGTGGTCCACGTCCAATGGACGTCCTCGTCCCCCCTGAATTTGCACCAAGCTGACGGGGGCTTATTGACAAATCCGCAAGACATCTTGGGGGACACATTCGTCGGCGTGGTTGTTGCTTCGGGACCGGAAGATCCAGCGGCCTCGCAGCCTTTTTCGTCGCCTATCCGGGTCGGCGATCACGTCATGGGCTTTGCTGGGAACAATCAGCAATTTGCTGGATTCCAGACCTACGTAACTGCGCCTCGCCATCTCATGGGCCGGATTCCTTCAAACATCTCCATGGAGCAGGCCGCCACAGTCCCTTCGAGTCTTGTGACGGCCATGCACACCATTGCGACGGAACTACAGCTCGAGCTGCCCTGGCCGCGACTCTCCGACTGGGCACCTAAGGCAGCCGGGGAACCATTCCTGGTTTGGGGCGCCGCCAGCAGCGTGGGTCTCTTTGCCGTTCAAGTGCTTCATTATTGGGGATACGGAAATGTCATAGCCGTTGCAAGCCGTCAGCATCATGAGCAGCTTACCCGATATGGCGCCACCAAGTGCTTTGACTATAAAGACGAAGATGTCACTGATCAGATTAAAGCATATGCTCCGCATATTCCCCACATCATCGACGGTGTTGGATCCTTGGAGGGGACTCTGCGTCCATTAAGCAAGGTTGCTGGTAAGGGAACCAAAGTGGCCATCATGATGCCGGTCATCGTCCGCGATGCCACCGGCGAGCATGAGCCGGATTTAGCAATGGACCTCGTCTCACTCTTGGGGGGCTTGTTCGTCAAAGGTGTGGAGCTAATAGGAGTTAGGACATTCTTCTATGAAAAGGTATATACTTTCCCAGAACACCAGATTTTCTACAGTCTCCTGGAGTAAGATACGAGAGACATGGCTGACACATTTTCTCTAGAATGAGTTTTTCAAGTGGCATCTTCAGCCAGACATTGTGCCGTCGCTTATAGGATCGAGCTCTATCGCACCAAGCAAGGTAAGGGTTGTGGAGGGATCGACTCTGATTGAACGTGCTCAGAAGGCCCTTGATCTTCTTCGTCAACGGGCTCCCAGAGGAGAGAGACTTGTATGGAGAGTATCGGAGTGAACCTTGAGCTATCAACTTCGGTAAGAAGATGGGAATATCATTCTCACTTGCTGCATGAGCTTGTAGTTTCTGTTCATCTCATTTCTGGACAATACTTTCACCTCACAGCTATTTGTATTTGAATGAATATGGATCCTGACTGGAATACCAATTTTGAAATCTACATCTGTATCAAGTATCCGTTACCATAGGAGCTAGTATTACATGAAGGTCAGGAACATTCGGCTGAGTTGCTTCCATTGTTGTCTTGGTGGGTAGCGCATCTGGGTAGTTTGAATCCATAACTTAGTGGTAAATTGTAATTAGTACGACTACTAGTCTAAGGTACGTAGGTACCTCGTAGTTACGGCTGACCAACCCGACAATGTCACTCATATCGCATGCACACTTAACAATTGAGAAAGGTTTCCGGTATGAAGCAGACTAAAGCGCTCTCGGTACGGGAACCATAATGTTCTATTAGGGCAACACTGGATTGACAACCAGGATATCCAAAAATCTTCCTAAAGCTTGTTGGCTACATATATACCTTGCATAGTCCTGATAGAACGCAATGCAACATGGATCCGCGCTCGGAGACCCATCGGCCTCGAACACTGCTAGTCCAGTCATGATTAGAGTACACCATAGACCGTTTTCCTTATTGAATTTATGGCCTCTGTGAACCTTGATAGCTTGTTGTAGGTGGCTAGAACTCTCTTTGACTTTTACTTTTGCTCGGCACAGCGACCATCATACGACCCAATGACCATATTAGCTTCGCCAAAAACAATATTTTAGCAGGTAATTTTCAAGTCTTTTAAAACAAATAAATAGAAAATTCTACTGTTTCTGTCCTTTTGTTTTCCCCCCTTCATAATACTAAACAACCATAAGGCTCGCGCGTCCGCAAGTTAACTGTAACCACAGAGAAATTAGAATACAGGATAATAGGCGGCCCCACTTAAAAATTCTACTAGTAGTAACTCCAGAAATCGGAGTTTGAAAGGATCATTTTTGACATTTCAATGGGCGATTCACCCGTAAAGTCTTATTTTCCTCGAACTCTTTGCAGTTTCCCTTTGCTGCACAAATCTTCCTCATATCCTACAGACCTCACAATATGGCCAAGAGCACGGTAATTGGAATTCTAGGTGGCGGCCAGCTCGGCCGCATGAGCCAGGAGCAGGCCGCCCTCGTGGGCATTGAGCTCGTCATCCTCGACGAGGAGGGCTGCCCGGCTCGCCAGATCAACCAGAACAACAAGCATGTCGCTGGGTCATTTAAGGATCCAGAAAAGGTTAGGGAGCTCGCCCGGAGGTGCGACGTGCTCACCGTCGAGATTGAGCATGTCAACACGGAGGTGTTGGAAGAGGTGGCCACCACTGGCGTCGACATTGGCGGCGGCAAGAAGAAGAAGGTCCCTGTTCACCCCTCGTGGGAGACTCTGCGCCTGATCCAGGACAAGTTTCTCCAAAAAGAGCACTTCCAAAGGGAAGGTCTCCCCGTGGCGCCGCAGATGGCCATCGACTCAGAGCACCTCAAGTCCTCTCTGGAGAAGGCTGGCCAGACGTATGGCTTTCCCTTCATGCTCAAGGCCCGCAAACAGTCCTACGACGGTCGTGGGAACTACAAGGTCGATGGATCTGGAAACTTCGAGGAGGCTGCACGCGCCCTTGGTGGTCTTTCCCTGTACGCCGAGAAGTTCCAGCCCTTTGTGAAGGAGTTGGCCGTGATGGTGATGAGGACAGAGAATGACAAGGGCGAGCTGAGGAACACATACGCGTACCCCGCCGTGGAGACGGTGCATGAGGATAGCATCTGCACCAACGTTTTCTATCCTCCACGCGGTGTCGAGGCGTCTGTGTCTGAGGAAGCGCGGAAGGTTGCGTCCAACGTTGTCCGGACCCTCAAGGGACGTGGCGTGTTTGCCGTGGAGCTGTTCCTGCTTGAAGATGGTAAGCTTCCGACTGATTGAGATCTTTTCCTGCCTCTCCTGGATTGTCGTCGCTCAGGCTAACAATTGGCAGGACAATTGGTGATCAATGAGGTCGCCCCTAGGCCGTAAGTGCTACTCTATTTCTGTCTACCTGGGTAAGAGTCTTCAACTAACAGCTCCTAGGCACAATTCTGGCCATTACACAATTGAAGCTGTCCCTTACATGTCACAGTATAGGGCACAGCTACACTCCATCCTTGACATTGTCCCGCCCGCGCTCAAGCTCCAACCTCGGGTCTCTAGCGCGATCATGGTGAATATTCTAGGAGGAGCAAAGGAAGATTCCCACAACTCGCTAGCGAACTTGACACATTCGCTCTATGACGATAACATGGATGTCTTCCTTCATCTTTACGGCAAGGGGTCAAAGCCCGGGCGCAAAATCGGCCACATCACCGCCACCTCATACTCTCCAGACGTCGATCTGGAGAGCCTGGCCGCGCCTCTCATCAAGGAGGCAAGCCGCATCCGTCAGGAGCGCATCAGCACCAAGTCTGCTGCGATGCGCCCTACCGACGCCGCCGCCAGCTCATCAAAATCAGGCGAGGCATCGTCGTCGTCGTCGTCGTCGTCCCGCGACACCAAGAACCCTCTGGTCGTGGTGACAATGGGTTCTGACTCGGACCTGCACGTCCTCAGGGGTGCCTTTGAGGTGCTGGAGCGGTTCCGCGTACCATACGACTTCACCATCACATCTGCTCACAGGACGCCGCAGCGGATGAGCGAGCTCGCCCAGTCCGCCGCGGGACGTGGTATCCGCGTCATCATCGCGGCGGCAGGCGGTGCGGCAGCCCTCCCCGGCATGCTGGCCTCCGAGACGCCCATCCCCGTCATCGGCGTGCCTGTCAAGGCCACCCACCTCGACGGCCAGGACAGTCTCCTGAGTATCGTCCAGATGCCCCGCGGCTGCCCCGTCGCGACGGTGGGCATCAACAACTCGACAAACGCGGGCATGCTGGCCGTGCGCATACTCGGGTCAGGCGATGTGGGCTATCAGCAGGCCATGGGCGATTACATGCAGAAGATGAGTGATGAGGTGGATGCAAAGGCAGATAAGCTGGGGAAGATTGGCTGGGAGGCGTATCTTGCCAAGTAGATGTCGTTTCTGTATGTGCATGCTACTTAGAAAGTAGTACCTACAATACGAGTACATGTCCATCACTCTTTTGAGCTAATTGAACGAGACTCTTGTCTCTTTCGCTAGTGCTCACTGTAGATGTAGCAAACACTCTTAGCTCTTCTATCAGCACGACATAGATTGTATTGGAAACCATTCAGGGATCAAGTAATAACGTGGGAGCAACATCCCGGAAACATAACTTCTATGTGGTGGGCTTTACTCGATCAGTAAGTATAATCGAGGATGTGCCCCTTTTCCGTAGATTTAGGGCATCAACGGACCGAAACTTCAATTTTGGTTGGTGCTTGCGTATCTTCTGAGGATCCCGGACCTGTCATTAACAGCGAAGTAGCGAGGACAAAGGTAACTCTGCAACGCCTTGCCTTACTAAAGGTATCAAGCATGGACGCAAGCACTGCGCCAATTCGGAATCTCAATTGCCTTACCCAGTCGCTCCAAATGACATGAGATCTGCTCCCCAGAGCGTCCTCCAGACAGGAAACCCCCTCCCCCCCTCCCACCCCTATTCTCGCACCTCTCCTTGTGGATCTCAACTCCAACGTCTTCGGCGGAGTATCGAACACCAGCTCCCCCCGGATGAGTGCAGCCAAGTAACAAAGCCCACCCTTCCAAGGGCGCAACCCTGCATCTGGACCCGAATTTGGGGTTCGATTTCTCCGCATCGAACAGTGGAACTTTTGCAGCCGGATTCTTGCTTCCGTAGCCGTCTCCTCAACCGCCTACATGCTTCCGTCGGCCTGGCATCCCCACCAGTTTGGGCCCGTTAGTCGGGTTCCGCATTTGATGCTAGCCATTATTGAAACGAGATATCTATCTGTGTAAGACCCATTTGACGGATCATCGTCGCGCGCAAAAGGCACGTTGCTTGATCAATTTGCTGTTCTCACATATCCCACTCTTGCCATTGAGAGAGGGAGCCTTCAAGTTCCAGCATTGGTTCGTCGAAGGCTAACCAGTCAACTCACACTCTTTTGAGGATAATCATCATGTCACCTTCTCACAATGGCACCAACGGCTCGGCGCCGGGCAAGGTGTCAGACCAGCAGAAATTGTTCATCAACGGCGAGTACACGCCTTCTTCCAACGGCGCCACTTTCCCTGTTGTCAACCCTATGACGGGAAAGACAATCTACGACTGCGCATGTGCTACCACAGATGACTACAGTCGTGCCGTGGACAGCGCCCACGCCGCTTACAAGTCATGGTCGCGGACGTCGCCTTCTGCCCGGAGGCTGATCATGCTCAAAGCTGCCGATATCATCGAGGGCTACCTCGAGCAGGACGCGCCGGAAATCCTATCGGAGGAGGTCTCCGCGGTCAAGAGCTGGGTGATTCTGAACATGAAGGCTACGGCCGGTATTCTGAGGGAAACGGCCGGACTAGCGACACATATCAAGGGTGAAATCGTGCCGGCTGACCGACCGGGAACGACGATATTGGTGGAACGCTGTCCCGTGGGCGTCGTCTTCGCCATCAGCCCGTGGAATGCCCCCGTAAGTGCATGATAATCACGACTGCCTTCCGCTATTTTTGGTGCGCACGATGCTGACTGCACATGTGGCTCTAGGTAAATCTCACAGCGCGAGCCATTGCGTGCCCCCTGATTTGCGGAAACACTGTCGTTCTCAAGCCTTCGGAGTTCAGCCCGAAATCGCAGCATTTGGTCGTCCGCGCTCTCACAGCCGCGGGTCTGCCACCAGGCTGCCTCAACTTCCTCCCCACTAACCCTACCACGGCACCCGCTGTGACCGAGATGACGGTCAAGCACCCCAAGGTGCTCAGGGTAAACTTCACCGGCAGTGACCGCGTAGGTCGCATCATCGCCGGTTGGGCTGCTACCTGCCTCAAGCAGTGCGTGCTGGAGCTGGGTGGTAAAGCCCCGGTACTGGTATTGGACGATGCCAACATTGAGGATGCCGTAGAGGCTGTTGTCTTTGGCGCTCTCTCCAATAGCGGACAAATCTGCATGTCAACTGAGAGGGTCATTGTGCAATCCTCCGTCGCCAAGCAGTTCACAGACGGGCTCCTGGCGAGAGTGAAGAAGGTGAAGGTCGGCAACCACCTGGAGACCCCAGACGTATCCATGTCCGGCCTGTATACCCCATCCTCATGCAACCGTATCCTCGACCTCGTCAAAGAAGCCGTCAGCCAGGGCGCCCAGCTGCTCGCCGGCGACTCCAAAGCTAGCGGGCCTAACGGGAGCATCCTGGCGCCTCATGTCCTCGCGGGCGTGACGTCGGAGATGCCCATCTTCCACAAGGAGACGTTTGGCCCAATAATCTGCGTGACCGAGTGCAACACTGAGGAAGAGGCCATCGACCTAGCCAATGAGTCGGACTTCTCGCTCTGCGCGAGTGTCTTCTCGCAGGACGTGATGCGGGCCATGGACGTGGCGAAGCAGGTCAGGGCGGGCAGCTGCCACGTCAACGGGCCTACTGTTTACATCGAACCTACTCTACCTAATGGCGGTACAGGGGGAAGCAGTGGATACGGGCGCTTTGGTGGCATTTCGGGCGTGGAGGAGTTTACGGAGAAGAAGATTGTGAGCTTGGCCAAGTCTGGGCAACGATATCCTTTCTGATGCCTTGTACCATAACGTAGATAAATTAAGAGGAAGTAGCATAGACTCACGGTGTGAGACATATGCGATGAATTGACATCGATTTCATTCGCAGCCCATTTGTCTTGGTTCGGTGACGGGTCGTTGGCGAGGGAAATGCATCATCCTTTTCGAGAAGTTGAAACGGATGGAGTAAAACCCCCGTAGCAAGATTGGAGATACGTACCTGGTCCCTGATTTTTGACAACCCTAACCCTGGAGTTCTCGTCGCGGGGTATTAATTGCCAGCAGCGGCGCATGGCGGGGCTGTTCTGCTCGAAACTTAGGCCTGTGACTCAGAAAAAAATCGCCAGTTCAGCCCAGAGCGGGAACAAACTTTCAGGAACCGAGGCCAGACTTTGTAATCCAACTCTGAGCGTTGCGAATAAATCAATTCCAGCGGCCATGTCGTCACTCAGCGCAGAGGAGAGGATCGCCCTCATCCGCGAGAATCTCGCCGAGATGCTCAACCCGGAGATCATCGAGAAGATCCTCGCCGAGGGGCGGAATCCCAAGATTTACTGGGGTGAGCAAGTCGTGATCCAAGTCCTAAAAGCCTTCAAGGCGCGCGCGCGTGTGCTCGCACGATGCTAACAAGTCAATCTTTGTTCTCTTGCAGGCACAGCGACGACCGGACGCCCTCACGCGGGCTACCTCACCCCCGCCATCAAGATCGCCCAGCTGCTGGCCGCCGACTGCGAGGTGACGATCCTGCTCGCCGACATCCACGGCTTCCTCGACAACCTCAAGGCCCCGATCGAGCTCGTCGAGAGCCGCGCCATCTTCTACAAATTCGTCATCACCGCTCTCCTCAAAGCAGTGGGCGTCTCCGTCGATAAGCTGCGCTTCGTGCTCGGAAGCTCCTACCAAAAGAGCCCCGAATATGTAATGGACCTCTACAAACTCTGCTCTCTCGTCTCAGAAAACGATGCCAAGCGGGCTGGTGCCGAGGTGGTCAAGCAGTCGGCCAATGCGCCCTTGAGTGGCCTGCTCTACCCGGCGCTGCAAGTGTTGGACGAACAGTACCTGGATGTGGATGCGCAGTTTGGCGGCATGGATCAGAGGAAGCTGTTTGTAGCGGCCACCGAGTGGCTGCCGAAGCTAGGATACAAGCAGGTGCGGAACAGCGGTACTACAATTCGTGGGGAGGGCTCGGCTAACCTGTGTAGCGCGCACATCTGATCAACCCAATGGTGGCTGGTCTGAACGGAAGCAAGATGAGTTCAAGCGACGAGAGTATGTGACAACTGTCATTTTTTCAGGAGAAAAGAGTTTAGTGCTGATGTTATCATCTTGCAGGCAGCAAAATCGATCTGCTCGACTCTGGCGACACGGTCCTTAAAAAGGTCCGCAAAGCTGTGGCTGCGCCTAAGGAGGTGGAGGGCAACGGCGTGCTGGCTTTGATCGAGTACGTCCTACTACCGGTATCTGAGCTCAAGAACGGCAAGCGATCATTCACTGTAGAGCGTGAGCGTGACGGACTAGAACCACTCGTCTACGACGACATTAAGAAGATACACGACGACTACCGTAACGACGTGGTAAGTGGCCTCTCAAAGATTGGAGTGAAGTCGTCTTTTTTCTTCTTGAGTAGCTGACGTTTGGAAACAGTTGACACCACAATTGATCAAACCCGCCGTCGTCAAGGGTCTTAACGAGATCATGGCCCCCATTCAGGCCGAATTCCAGGCGTCCAAGGAGTGGCAGGAAATCACAGAGAAGGCCTACCCGCCGCCCCCACCCCCTCAGAAGAAGGCCAAGAAGCAGAAGGATAAGGGGTCAAGGCACCCAGGAAGCAAAGACGCGCCCAATGGAGATGACGAGAAGCCTGCAGAGGGAGCATCAGCTCCTACGTCGGAGGTTCCCATCAGGTGATAGATGACGTGTTTCGTGGTTGTTCTGGGAAAAGCTACCCTGAACTGGATCTTATAGGCCTTAGGGTTCGGCAACTCAGTTTCCTGCGCCTATATCCCAAAAAGATGAATTGTTTTGACAGATATCGATGATTTGAACATAGCAATAGAGAAAAATATCTGCTGGAACAGCCCCTGATCCACTTACGCAGTATAATGTTGGCTGTTTCTGCGCCACGCATTGACACCTCACGCAGCCGCAAAATTCCTCAGGGGTAACGGACTTGCGCCAATGACTGAAAATGAAAGAGACTGAAAGCTGAAAGTAATCCGTTGTTTCAACAGTCTAAAGTGCATCATATACTTCACTTCTTTTCGCTGTTCTGTCTGCTTCAGTTCCAAGCGATGTCTCCTCGTATTATAATAGTGCTCTTTCACGCGTTGCCACTTACCAGGAGTCTGACGTTCTATTGCCAGTGACGAAATAGCACCAGCAACGGGACCCCTGACATCATCAACACACTCAACATCACTGATCAACGAGGAACACACACTACAAGGAGCCATTATTGGAAAAAAAGAGCTTTACCACTGCGAACGAATCAAGATCTTCGAGAAGTCCCTCCCAGAGAATAATCAAATCGTCTTTTTTTATTATTTTATTTCATTTCATCCGATATTCAAAGAGCACAACCGCTGCAATGGGACCACCGCCTAAAGTCTACATCCTTTTGCACGCGGACCCGGACACGACCACGTCCGTCATCGCCGTCTACGCCTCGCTCACAGACGCCAATAATGATTGCTTAGGCCAGGCTCGCGCCGCTGGGGTGACTCTTTCCAGCGACTCGGCTACCATGGGTCCCGCCCAAGATACCATTACGCCAATCGAGCCCGTGCGGTGGGATACGCCAGAGGGGGTAAGCTGCTGGGTAGAGGAGTTTGTAGTATTGTCGCAGAAGGCGCTCGCTCCGGGGCAGGACCACAGTCTGGTGAGCGGATAATGAGCTGGGAGGGTATGCGCTGTTAGAGAGAGACGAGGGCGAACTGGCAAGCATGTTGAAGCCCTTAGGAAAGTGAAGAAAAAAACCGGATATCCCGAGGACATTTGGGACGATTAGACTTGACGGAGGTGGGGATTTGAGGCGAGTGACTTGACGATATCCTCTTTTTGTTATACTTCTTCTGAAGCGCTCATCTATACTGCGCATCTATTGGTTTAGATTCTGTCGCAAGCCACGTCTAATTCTATCGACCGCACTTAAAGCTTAGCCTTCTCCTGCTTCATCATTTTCTCGGCCACAATGCGACGCTGGATCTTGCCAGTCGCCGTCTTGGGCATCACTTCAGTAAAGTAGATCTAAGAAGGTCAAGTTAGCATGCCATAAGAGATTGTGTGTTTCAGCAAGAACCGACTACTCACCGCTTTGGGAACCTTGAACTTGGCAGCCTTCTCAGCCATGTAGCTCTTAAGCTCATCGGCGTCTAGCTTCTCGCCCGGCTTCAGTACCACAGCCACCCCGATGTCCTGGCCGTACATCTCGTCTGGTACAGCAAAGCTCACGGCCTCGCCGACCTTGGGATGCCTGGTGAGAAGGTTGTCTAGCTCGATGGGGCTGATTTTCTCGCCACCCTTGTTGATGAGCTCCTTGATGCGGCCCGTAATGACCACGTACCCGTCCTCGTCTAAACGACCCTGATCACCGGTGCGGAAGAAGCCTTCTTGCGTGTAGGAGGACTCGTTGGCGGATGCGTTGTTGAGGTATCCTTTGGTGACGTTCTCGCCGCGGACACAAATCTCACCTTCGGCGCCCTGCGCCAGCTCTTTGCCCTCTTCGTTTAGGATGCATACCTCGACACCCTGTCCCACACCAACGCTCCCAGGCTTGCGCTTAGCAGGTGGCAGCGGGTTGGAGGTCATCTGGTGGGCAGCCTCAGTCATGGCGTAAGCCTCGAGTACAGGGGCGTTGTATGTCTCTTCAAGCTGGTGGAAGACGGTGGGGGAAAGCGGGCTCGAGCATGAGCGAATGAAGCGGATGTAGGGCTTTGGCTCCGGTGGTGGGTTCTTGAGCAGAATCTGGTGAATGGTGGGCACGGCTGTGTACCAATTGGCCTTGTGGGCAGAGAAGTCGCGCCAGAAGTCCGAAGCGGAGAATTTGGCTGGAACGACCATGGAACCGCCCGTGTACAGTGGCGCCAGAAGACCACATAGTAGGCCATGGACGTGGAAGAGTGGCATGACGAGCATGGTGCGATCTTTTGGCGTAAGCTGGTAGGTGTTCTTGATGTTGTCTGGGGCATTATTAGTTATGCACAAGACAAACAAAAAGGAGCGTAGAGAAACCTACTCATGGTGCGAGTGAGATTGCGATGCGACAAAGGCACCTAAATGGTGAGCAAGTCCTCTTTACCAACGTTGAAAGGGGATAAACCTACGACCTTGGGCCGCGATGTTGTTCCACTGCGACTGTTAGTACTTGGATCTTGGCTCAGAATGATAGCAAAGATGCGGCCTACCTGGTGTGTAGAATCAGCGCCACATCGTCTGGCTGAGCTCGAAGGACGTGCTCCTTCTTTCCTTTCAGCTTTCCGAGATCCTTGACGTCCAGGACAACCTCTCCCTTGCGCCCATCCCAGTAGCACTCAGCTACGGCAGCGTTGAACTTGCGCGCAGCTTTCACACTCGGTGCGCCGGCGTCCCACGCGCCACGAGGCACGAGCACGACGGCACTGCCGACATCGTCGATGTAGAACTCAAACTCGTCCTGCTTGTAGGCCGGGTTGAGCGGAGCTGCGATTCCACGTTGCCATGAGGCAGCCAGGAAGGAGACGATGAATTCCCAAGAGTTGGTGAGCGCAATGGACACAGGTGAGGCTTGCGTGATGCCGAGGTCGGCGAGCTGCTGTTGGAAGCGGGAGACCTGGGATGCCAGCGAGGAGTATGTGACGGTCAATGCGTGTGGCTGCGACGGGACGATGACGGCGGTTGATGATGGATCGCCCTTGATGGCAGACTGTAGCGTGAGAGCCATGGTCTGGTACGTTGTGAAAGGGTGAGTGAGACCTAGTTGTTCAACGGGCCGGGTTGAATCGGAGGTTAGTTTTCAACGGTAGACCAGAGCAGAGGCAGAACAAGTATTGACTATCAAAGCTGCGCGTTGGGACAGGCGATCGCTTCAAGCGATATTAGCGACAATTTACAAAAAGCTAGTACAACGAGGCGGTGAAGGGTGTTGAGTGCAATTGTAAGGAGAAATACAAGATTGAGATGAGATGGAGCTGAATGGACGGTGGATCGCCGCGTCACGATTGTCTTCGTACCTTAGCAATACCACAAGGAATTGCCTTCTGTTGCAGTGGCTGCAAGGCTCCGTTAGTGCCCGTTGCCGAACACCGGAGGCAGTAACTGCGGCAGGGCCCCTGCCTGCACCTGAGCCTTTACCCGTGTCGTATCTGCATCATCATGCGACTATCGATAGCGTGGCCGTCGGGCGGATTGCCGTGACGGACGTGGAGGGCGAGCGCTAATGAGCATACTCACAACTCAATCTCGGGGCCCTTCTTAAAAGACCGACATCAATTCAATAATGTGTACATTTATACTTTTAGTACGATTTCGAATTGCGACTATTAAGTGAATCAAGGATAAACTCGTGATTTCGATCTTGATTTGCTCCCAAGTCTAGTGTACTGTCTCACATCTGCGACGGATGCGGCTCAAAGAGAAACATATCGGTAGCTACATTTGGGAGTGTTATCTTACCGAGAAGTCGGATTAAGCTCTGGTACTGGATGCATACGCGCGGCTGTTGCAGCGCAGCTCCGCGCAAGATGAGGTCAACTACCCGAGAGTCCGATTGCTCATTCATGCCCGTCCAATCCCAATCCCATTCTTGCTGCTGGGGACGAATGGTGGACGATGCTGGCTACCAGACCTTACCTGCAGCAGCCTTAGGTGTCTGGCTCATCGCTGGCGCACCGGACCGCTAACCCACCACCCCCGGAGTCCACTGAACTGAACTCGGGGCCCGGTCCGGGTTAGTGGATTGCTGTTAGGTACCTTCAAGTTATTAGTGTATGAACCTGGAAGACAAGCTACAGCACTCTAGTGGGCTGGCGTGTGGCTTCTCTTTTGGGCCGCGTCCTCCCCCTCCATAATCACTCACACTGCCACCATCTCATCCCATCCCGAGTCCCGCATCGCTCGTCTGCTGCTCGTCCGTACTTCTTGGAACCTTATTCTTCCTGCTTACTTCCATATCCCGTTCCCGCCGCCAGCGACGACGCGCAATCCCCTTCCGGTGCTCCTTGCTCGCCCAACCCGACCTCGATTGATGTCTCGATAACGCCCAACGACGGTCCTCTTGAAACCCGAGCACCACCCAGAGTGCCCTCCTCTTGCATGATCACGCCTACGCCCCGATCCCGCTACCCATAATGGCCGAGGTGGACGTCGCTCCCACCTTCGGTGCCGAGCTCAAGGTAGATACTGAAATTGGAAGGCTGGGCGAAGCTTCACTGCTCGGCCACTGGTTTGCGACAAACGGACATTAACAGTATGCAGGATGGCTTCAAACCCGCCAGTGCCTGGGTCGGCCACGGAGTTGCCTGGCTCGAGGATATGCAACAGTTCTACCGCGAGCGATCCGCCATTGAGAAGGAGTACAGTGCCAAGCTAAGCGCTCTCGCCAAGAAGTATTTTGAAAAGAAGAATAGAAAGATGGCCCCTCTCAGTGTCGGTGACACGCCTGCCATGACACCGGGATCTCTTGAGAGGTTAGGCGCTTCGGGACACCTAAGATTGCTTTCTGGAAAACTCACAATTCCTTTCCTAGTGCCTCCCTTACCACCTGGTCTACACAGCTCACCACCATCGAATCCCGCGCCACCGAGCACGATCGATTCGGAAACAACCTCATCTCCCAGGTGGCAGAGCCGCTGAAGTACTATGGCGCTCGGTTCGAAGAGCTACGGAAGCGCCATGACGAATACGCCGCCAAGCTTGAGCGTGAGCGGGAGACTTCATACGCCGAGCTCAAGAAGGCCAAGGCAAAGTACGACGCTATCTGTCAGGAAGTCGAAGCCAGACGGAAAAAGTCCGAGTCGCACTACGACAAGGCGAAGGCAAGGAGCGCCTACCAGCAGCAAGTTATCGAGATGAATAACGCCAAGAATACCTACCTCATTGCCATCAACGTCACGAACCGCCTCAAGGAGAAATATTACCACGAGTACATACCCGAAGTTATGGACAGTCTACAAGACCTCAATGAGTTTAGGGTCCTGAAGCTCAATGGGCTGTGGGGCGTCGCTACGACCTTGGAGAGTACTCTTTTGAAGCAGGGCCACGACACGATGGAGCATTTGGCCACGGAAATCAAGCGCAACGCTCCCCACCTCGACTCGATGATGTACATGCGCCATAACATTGGATCTTTCAATGAGCCTGCGGACAAAGAGTTCGAAGCCAGTCCGGTGTGGCACGACGACTCCTCCATGGTTGTTGATGATGCGGCCACTGTATATCTTCGCAATGTGCTCGGAAAGTCCAAGTCGTCCCTAGGTGAGCTGAAACGAGACGTGGACAAGAAGCGCAGAGACGTCGAAACCACAAAGAAGCTAAAGCAGCGTGTGCGCGATGGCACCGAGAAGAAAGACGAGGTCGAAGTGGTACGACAGCTGTTTGCCTTACAGGAGGATCTCCATGCCGTTGATCGCCAGCGCCTCACTGCTGAGGTTGAAACGACAACCATCACAAATGCAGTCGGCGACGTCACACTCGGCGCCAAAAATCACAACTTCAAGAGTCAAACATTTAAGATTCCTACCAACTGCGACTTATGTGGGGAGCGCATCTGGGGTCTCAGCGCAAAGGGCTTCGACTGTCGCGACTGTGGCTACACATGCCATAGCAAATGCGAAATGAAGGTCCCACCAGATTGTCCCGGAGAGCAATCCAAGGAGGAGCGTAAGAAACTCAAGGCGGAGCGACAGACTGCAGCTAGCCAGCTCCTTAAACCCAACGCAGCTTCAGGGTCTACTACCACAGCGACGGAAGGCCCGGATCTCAGTCGGTCAAACACCATGAACTCCCTCAGCTCGCGTGAGGGACAACGGTCAGCTTCGCTACTCAGTCCAGGGGAGGAGAAGACAGAGTCACAGGCATCGCCGACATCGCCGACGGCTCCATCATCTGCAGCTAGGCCGAGCATCTCGTCCGCATCTGGCTCGGCACCGAGGCGCAACCGTATAATGGCACCGCCGCCGGCTGCCTACGTGTCCCCGGAGCTCCCGGGAGGTGCCACTAATGGCGGATCCAAGGACGAGAAGAGGGGTAAGATGGCATATGCGTTCGATGCCAGCGGCGATGGTGAGCTTTCCGTACCTGAGGGAAGGGAAGTCACATTGGTGGAAGAGGATGGTAAGCTCTCCCCGTTCCCGTCGACGATTCACTGGATGAGTATGCGCTAATAATCGTCGCAGACGGCTCCGGCTGGATCAAAGTCCGTGCCGGCGCAAAGGAAGGGCTCGTACCCGCATCCTACGCCGATTTCAGCTCTCCACCACCTCCTCCCGTCGCGGCTCGTCCACCATCTACCTATTCCAACTCAACAACCTCGTCCACCGCCACAGGCGCACCAAAGAAGAAGCAAGGGCCTGCTGTAGCGCCCAAGCGTGGCGCACGTAAGCTGCGGTACGTTGAGGCGATCTACGAATACACGGCACAGGATGAGACGGAGCATAGCATGTCCGAAGGCGAGCGATTCGTGTTGGTCAAAGACGACCCCGGCGACGGATGGGTGGAGGTAGAGAAGGCCGGAGCGACGGGGAGTGTGCCGGCGGCTTATGTCCAGGTCGTGTCGTGAGGGCGGGCGATGTGTATCAATGTGTTTCTGGTGTCGGTCTGTATAGACGTTCTTTTTTTACTTTTTTTGCATTGTATGGTTGGTAGGAGCTTGGGTTGCATAAGTATGCTACGAATATGTCAGGGCGTGGCAAAAGAGTTGGAGATGTCTCAATTTCCACCAAAAAAGCGTGTCAATGTATCACTTCTACGGATAGTGATTTGTGTCGTCTGCACAATTGGGTACATATATGTTTTAGATGGCATACGGTAGGAATCAACCTCACTAGCATTTGAAGTATATCAGTCTTCACTAAGTGGTCTAGAACTTTGTCAAGTATATGTCTCGTAAATCATGGCCACCAAGGGCTCATTTGAATTGGAGAAAGGGGGTTTTTGCAGCCGAGCTAACTGCGAGGTATTGCTATCGTACACAGGAGTCCAATCTTACACTCATCTCCGAGAGTGTTCTCCGCCCTAAAAGGAAAAAAAGGGGGTCCTCTCCCACCGTTGCGCTGTTGCATCAACGCAAGGCAGAGAGGCTGTAATTAACAAACTGATAATAGAGGAAGAACATGAAAGGAAAGTAGGAATAAAGCCAATATACATCAAGAAGGAGGTATCGTTTGGTCCTCCGTCTTCTATCCGTCGATTCCGCGGCATAGAGACAAGACGGAGCTTAGATGGATAACAGTAAAAGCCAGAACCTAAACGCCATGCAGTGGACAGTGCCCGTTATCTGCCGCCTCATTCCAATGTCCATTGGTCGGTTTATTCCTGGCCACGCAGAATCCGCGTGGCCGTCCGAAGAACGCCTAGCTGTGTGTGTATATAGAGCAACAGAGTGGAAATAGTCTATCTTCTTGGTTTCGTTCGTCAAAAGTGGAGAGATGGTGGTTTGTTTTGTCGTTTCGTGTTCGTTAGGTAAGATCGGATCCGGAGAGATGGAATTTGATAAGGTCACCATGTCTAGACTCTTAGATCATCTGGGCGGTTGGCGCGCCCAACCCTGGGTGCCCTAACCCATGTCGTAGAGCGTCCTGAAGCTCCGCGATTTGAGCCATCATGGCCAGCGAGTGCTGCGACTGCTGCTCCATCTCGGACTTAAGCTTGTCATTCTCTTCGCGGACCCTCTTGATTTCGTTGCGGAGCTCCGTGAGCTCGTCCGGGTTGCTTTGTGCGCCCCCGCTAGAGCGACGCTTGCGCTTTGCGCCGGACTTTTCGCTCTCGTTGTCATCTGGCGAGTGCGCCATCTCTGCTGGTGGTGTCTCGCCATCGGGGCTCGTATGCACGCGGCGCAGATGCTCATTGAGGTTCTCCTGCCTTGAGAAGCCTTTGCCAGTGTGGCGCTTGCAGTTCGGATGGGGGCAGTTGACCGTGTTCTTAGGCCCTCCGTGTTTGCCGTGAACTTCACGCTCATGACGAAGCAATCCACCGGAGTAGGTAAAGCCGGGGAGGTTTTCACATCCTTCCACTAGGCATCGGTACGGTCGTTCGTGCTTGTCCATGTGTTTGCTAGAGGTGTAAGGGTTAATGGTGATGGCATTTATTAGGAGTACATTGAAACTTACTTCCATTCGCACTTGCGCGAAAAAACTTGGATCTCTTCTTGACAATCGGCGAGAGGGCAGTGAAACTTGCCATCGGCTTGCTTGACAGCATCGCGATCAGGCTTCGCCATCCCTTTCACGCGCGACTGGGGAGATTCAGCACTCGGTGACACCGACTTGCTCTCTGGAAGAGGCTCCTGCATGTGAGGAGGCTCCAAGGAACCTGGCAAGGGTGACGAGAATCCGGGCCCTCCGAGATCCAGCCTTCCGTCGTCCACGACACCCGGGTCATCGCCCATCATACCTCTATCATCGCCCATGAGATCTCGGTCGTCTGGGAGCATGCCTGCTTCTGTTGTGTAGTGACTAAGCTGCTCGGCGACATCGTTCTCCGAGAACCGCTGGTCTGCATGATCGTGTTCGTCGCCCATGGGAGGGTAAGCCCCCTCATGGATGAAATTTCGAGGTTCGTAAGCAACACTCATCTTGATAGATGGGAGCCCTGAAAAGGGCAGGCCTTTGCTGCGCGCAGGAGATTACAATATGTTTGGGGAGGGGACTCGGCAGCTCGGTAGCACGGGGAGGATCCGGCAAAATTCGCGTTTCGCCTTCGGTCGCAATGTAGACAAGACTAGGATGCTTGCGTCCGCTCGTCGGAAAAGAATATTCGTGGATACAGCCGTTCGTATTGGCGATGATGGACCCCTGGTCGAGAATAGTGTTGATCCAAGTCACGGATCGCGGTTGGCGTGATGCTGGCCTGAAAATTATGGTATGAAGGGTCTGCAATGCAAGGCAAACGCAATTCCTGCCGTAGCCGAAGGTTTGCGACAATGATTAGTCAGATTGAGCACGTGATGAGGCGTTGAGTTGGCGTTGGATTTTTAGTGTGGATCCTGCGTGCGCGATTCTTCGAAGTACAAGTAGTACTAGAGAAGTTGCTCTCGTTTCTCAGTTGACTCTTTGGTGGCATTGTGTCTTCAGACACAAATTTAACGAGAAAGAAATCAAGATGCCTTTATTCTCCTCGAACAAAATAGGCATCAAGCTGTCCGATGACTCGACCACGCTTTACGAGGACTCGTGCGGCGAAGTACCTGCATCAGCCGTGACTCATTCGGTGCAAGCGCTTCGGTTGGTTGGGCAAGGCTGTACACCCACCCAAGCAAGACCATGTGGTCAACATGTATAGGCATCACTACCTCCATAACGCCCGCGGGTGCGATGGAAGTTGCCTGTTCGGCAAACGAGGCAGAGACTCATGCCCAAGAACACTCAGTCGGATTTCAAGGCTGCATGATTCGTTCTGTAAGCCTCGCATATTTCCATGCTAGATCGACACGTAACAACATGGGCCAGCCCCGTGTCCGCGGAACGTGCGAATCCCGTAGTCACGGATATTCACGATCGAGGGTCGTGAATGTTCAGGCTTAGTCACGAAGTGTCTCCCCAGCGTTTCCCATTGTTTTGACAACAAGCCGTCATTCTGGCCAGCAAAGGTAGCCTGGCCCTTCGCGACGTGTGGTTGACACTCACTACCTGGGCTGTTCAAAGCTCGCACTTGCCTTGGGATATGTTTTCTGGCCCGAGGTGTGGCTCCCGCGAGCATCTTGCGTCATGTTGCGGCCCGAATATGATGGTCGTAGCACGAATTCCGCAGCAACTGCTAACCAGCTCACCCATACTGTTCATGAATAGCTGAGGCTGTGACTTGAGTGTGGTCCATATAGTAGGTTATCTGGCCAAAAGTCCTCCATCTTGGCTTCGGTACACGGATGGGATGGCTGAGTGGTGTCGCAAATTCGTTACGAAGATGCAATTGATGAGAGGGTTCAAAATACCAATAAGTGAAGCTACTACGATTGTGCGGGGATGAAGCGAAGGTTGCCTGGCGCAAATATGCTATTGGTATGAGGCATCTCAGGCATTTATGCATATTGGCTTGGAGACAATAAAGTACTCTTACGAAGTAGGTACGCTCGCGTCGAGGTTTCATCCTCAGGCCAACAGAAAACATCTTACGGCCATAGGGACAACGTAAAAGAGAGAGAAATAAAGAACAGAAAAAGCAAGTGAAAGGAAGAGTAAATTGTTTGTTTCGAAAGTCTCGAATGTTGTTTGTGCCCTAGGTAATTGAATGCCTCGAGGCCTAGGTCTCCGAGTGCGGACCAATGGCACAGTGTGTTCTGTCTGGACAGTACACAAAATAATACTAGTACAAGCTTACAAGCTCTTCGATTATTCTTAATTTATTGGTTGCCAACCCAATTTCGAACTACTAAAACATAATGGTTCCCGTAGCGAGAGGGCCTTGGTCAGGACCATACCAAAATTCTCTTGAATTGTCAGGTGTTCCTACATACTCTATGTACTAAACTACTTAGGTAGTATAATATGAGTGAAATGTCGGGAGCTACACCGTAACTAGCCGGATATAGTGCCAGTGGTTAGCTGCACCAAGGGTCCGCTGAGCCATCCCGTTCCAGGACAGGCATGATGGAGCTCCCCAACCCTAAAGTAAGAGCAGTCTAAATAATTCTCGCACTCCTGCCCCAGCAAATTCTTCTCGTCCATTTCAACACCCTCAACACTCTTATTTCCTTCCGACTTCACGTCACTTCACCGTTGAATTCCCTATTGACACTGCACAAATCCATCCCATTGATCTTAGTTGGAGTTCAAGACAAGGCAAATCTGCACTCCAGCTCGCCGTACCACGGAATACCAAGGGCAGCCAGAAACAGCTTGTAGCACGCGCTGCCATTGCTTCGAAGCTGAGTATGGCCCAGCCAGATTTGCTGTCGGCCGACGATGGCAAACACCTTGACCAGGATACCCAGGATTATGATCCTTCAAAAGCTCCAGAAGACCAGGAGAGAGCTCAGCAGCCCGGTGACTACGATGTTGAGACGGTAGAGCGTGTGTACAGGTATGTGGTCAATTTGCTCCTAAATTCTCAACCGTGCGAGATACTCATTACTTTAACAGGAAACTTGATCTTCGGATCATTCCAGGTATTTGCCAAAGTATTTCAAATCTCTCATATAACAGGTACTCACACCATGGCAGCATTCTGGATTCTGTACTTTCTCTGTTCTGCTATTCGTTCCAACATTGGCATCGCTCAGACGATGAACCAGGATAAGGGCCATGATCTTATGACTGTACTTGGCCTCTCGCCCAAGGACACATCCCTGGCCCTTGCCCTCTTCTACATCGCCTACGTCATCTTCGACTTCCCCTCGAACTTGCTCATGAGTAAGCTGAGCCCTCGGCTATGGATGTCTCGCATTGTCTTCGCTACCGGCGTAGTCGGCGCATGCTTTGCTGCAGTAGAAAGCGCCTGGAGCCTGAAACTGCTGCGCTTTCTTCTCGGCGTTGTCATTGCCGGCATGTGGCCTGGCATGGCCTACTACTTGACTCTCTTCTACCCCCCATCCAGGACGGGTAAAAGAATCGGCATGTATTTCACCGCTGCCCAAGTTTCTGCCGCCGTGGTTGGCCTTGTCTCGGCTGGTTTCCAACTCATGGACGGTGCAGGAGGCCTGGTAGGATTCCGATGGATGTTTCTCATTTATGGCCTGGTTGCTGTCGTCCTCAGCATTGTACTACTTTGGTGGTTGCCCGACCGTCCGCTGCCTCCAGGCCAGCAAAGGGAACGCAAGGGTCTTTTGAAGTGGCTGCCTGCAACACCCGAGGCTCTCACGGGCGAGGATGCTGTCATTCACTATCGCGATCTTCGTCGCGTATACCACGCCCGCCCCTGGAATATCAAGGACCTTGGCCATGTCTTGCTAGACTGGCGTCTGTGGCCATTGACATTCATGTACTTTGGAGTTGTGGGCGTGGGCATTGGCACCCAGCTGTACGGCTCCGTCATTATCAGAGCGATCCGGCCTGAAGCTAGTGGAATCGAGGTCAGCTTGTTGTTTGCACCCATTTGGATCGTAAGTTTGTCTATGCAGCTACAGTCATTCCACGCTAACAGGTGGCAGATGGACCTTATTGCTATCTTGATCATGATGCCCATTTCTGATCGCTTCCACCAATGGCGCGCTATCATCTTCTCCAGCGCTGTCTGCATTCAAATAGCTGGTCTGCTGACGGTTACCTTTGCCACCACCAACGGCTGGGCACGGTACGGTGGCCTGCTCATGGTCGGCTTTGGACTTGGACCTACAGTGCCAAACTGCATGGCCTGGACCAACGAGATTTTCCAGCGTCGCCATGGAGAAGTAGGTGTTGCAACAGCATCTGCCCTTGTCTCCGGACTTGGTAACCTCGGAAGTGTAACGACTACGTACGCGCTCTACTCAGGTTGGCCCGAGGATGCAGCACCGGGGCCCCGCCAGTACCGGCGCAGCAACTTCGCCATGATCGGCATCCTGTGCCTGAGCATCGCTAGCGCTTTCGTCATGATGGCAATCCTCCGAGTGGTCGGCAACCCCCCTAGCACCAAGCTATACGACGCGGACTCAGGCAGTGAGTTCGAAGACGGCGCTGCGCGACGCGAGACCCAACAGCGCGGCTTTGGTACCTTCCGACGGGGTGATGCCACTGGAAGCAACTAGTCCTTTCGTCGGGCCCCCATGTTTCTTCTTTTCGACTTCGACACTTCTTACTGAATATTTTGTTTCACCCATACGCTTTAGTAATGGCCTTTGACATCCCGCGTCTGGCCCGCGCTACAATCTCCATCTGGTTCTGGAGATGGGATGCTTCGGCTGACATTTGTCGGCCAACCATGTCTGATGACCTTGGTAGCATGCTTGAAGTGACAATGCCTCTGCGCTATCACCTCACGTGTGTGCCACCTGTCGGGCCCAGACTGTGATGACCTTTTGTTTTACGCTTGACTTTTGGATATGATACCCCCCATTGAGTCTTTATTCGCCGACAACCGGGAGATTTAGTCTCTCGACAGCGAAAGTGCTGCTACGCCATCGTTGGGACGGCGTGTTTAGACCGGGAGCCTGACGACGACAATGCTGGAACGCTATCGTTTCTAGGACCACCCATGGGACAACAGGAAATGAAATGGATAAAAAATGGCTTTGAGCCTTTAGCGCAAGAGGGGGATGATTTGTTTGCACTACCACAGATAGCTTTCTTTCTCTGGCGACAAACCAATGCATTATGCCTCCTCACCCTTTCTGAAGCTTGCAAGTGAGAACTACACTATGTAGGCCCCTTTTTCTTCTATCAACACCGGCTCGTATAGATGCTGTTTCAATTGGAGTGCCGAGTACCGACCCGGCAAGACGGCGGTCAAGTGGAGCCCATGCCGCTTCCGTAAAACGGCTTTCCCCGCCGGACCCAGACAGCTAAAGGCACTCTCGTCCGCCAATCCCATATAGCCGACTTGACTTCCTCGGCTTCATCGACAGTCTGTCAGTTCCACGATAGCGTTTGCCAGTTTGATTGTCACTCAACGCTGCCACAGTAACATGACTTCTTATTTTCAGTCCTTTGACATTTACATACTCTTGTAGAACATTGATATTTTTCTTTCCTTTCTTCGCATTTCGCCAGCATGGCGTCGCTTCGCGCTAGTACGGCACAACGACTCCTTTCACTGCCGAGGGTCGTTTCTCGAGCAGCCACCTCTCCACAGACAGTAACGCCCACCAGCAGAATAGCAGAGGCGGGATATTCTGCCAGGAGATGGACCGTATCAACTTCCACGGCACAGTCGCAGGGTCGCCCGTTTGCTACCAAGTCTAGCTCGAAGGCGGCGGATGGGCGGCGCGAGCCTCTACCACTTGAGGGGATTACAGTGGTTGGCCTCGAACAGGCCATTGCCGCACCCTTCTGCACCCGTCAGCTCGCCGAGCAAGGTGCCCGCGTCATCAAGGTCGAGCGTCCCGGGGAGGGCGACTTTGCGCGCGGCTACGACACGCGTGTCCGCGGGCAGTCGTCTCATTTTGTCTGGACCAACCGCTCCAAGGAGTCGTTGGCGCTCAACGTCAAAGACCCGAAAGATGCGGAAGTTCTGAAGAGGCTGCTCGTGGAAAAGGCGGATGTGCTGGTGCAGAATCTTGCGCCGGGGGCAAGTGGCCGGCTGGGGCTGTCGTATGAGGCGCTGAGCAAGGTGAACCCGCGGATCATCGTGTGTGACATTTCGGGCTACGGATCGTACGGGCCTTATACGCAGAAGAAGGCGTATGACCTGTTGGTGCAGAGCGAGGCCGGGCTCTTGTCTGTTCAGGGAAGCGAGGCGGAGTCGGCAAAGGCTGCCATCTCGGTGGCGGACATCGCAGCGGGCGCATCGGCCTACCAGAATATCTTGGCCGCTCTGCTGAAACGGGAGAAGACGGGCCGCGGGTCGCATATTGACCTTTCCATGCTGGAGAGCATGGCCGAGTGGATGTCGTTCCCCATGTACTACGCCTACGACGGGGCGCCGCCGTTGAAGAGATCCGGGGCCTCCCACGCGTCCGTCTACCCCTACGGACCATTCGAGACGGGAGGCGGTGGCTCGGTCATGCTGGGAATCCAAAACGAGCGCGAGTGGGCCAATTTGTGCGCTGGCGTACTCGGCGACGCCGGTCTGGCCACGGATGAGAGGTTCAAGAACAACAGCCTCCGGTCTCAGAACCGGGACGAGCTTCGGGCCATCATCCACCGCGCTTTTGCGACAATGAGCGCCGACGAGGTGCTCGCCAGGCTGGACGAGAGCGCCATTGCCAACGCCAAGGTGAACGACATGAAGGGCCTGTGGAGCCATCCCCAGCTCCGGGCCAGGGGACGCTGGACGGAGGTTGATACGCCCGAGGGAAAGATCCCGGCTCTGCTCCCCGCTGGGGCCAAGGACGAGAGCTTTGTCAAGATTGGGCCTGTTCCCAGCGTTGGCGAGCACAACGAAAAGATTCTGAAGGAGCTTGGGATGAATTGAGGTACATGATGAACACGGCCTTCTTTGGGGTTTTGTTAGCTACAAGTGTTTGCAGGCATCACACACAAGAATCAGTAGAACAGACCTAGACACATCCAAATAGAATATTCATAGCCATCGTTACGTACATATAAAAACAAATAGTATCTATAGTCATCGATTACCGTCTTTCGAGTTCCACTTCCAAGTTGCGTAGCGGTGTAGACCAATGTCGCCAGATCGTATCGCTAGCCACATCCCATATAAGCCCCCGACCGGCCACATTTCCATCATCGTCTGTGTCCAGCCTCTCCCCACACCACCGGCATCTCTTTTCACCTTGTCGTATATACTCGGTAGGCTATTCGCATGATATCTGTTTCTCAGGTCCTCATACCACTCGCGGTCGTAGACTCTCCAGAATTCCTCTTCCGAGTAGAATGTATGCGCGTACAGCCACTTGCGACCACCAAGGTCCTCCAATTTCTTTTCCAAGCCACGGTTCTTGGCGATAAACTCGTCGTCTTGCTTTGGACCCCAGCCCCAGATACCGATACTCAACATGTCTCCCCCGTCGGGCGAAGTTGAAAACGGAGGCGATGCCGTCACTGGATGAAAGGTTGGCGGGTGGGCTTTTCGAAGGGGACATAGCCACAGGGGCCAAATATCCAACTCGTCGCCAATGTAGTCAATGAGCTCGACCGAGTTTTCCCAGGGGACAGTAACATCCTGTATAATCAATTCCCGAGATACCCCCGTGGCGTGTAGAGCATGGTAGAGCGTACGAGTGTGGGAGAAGTCGTCCAGCAGCCACCTCATGAAAGAAGTAAAAGGTATACACCGAAAGTACGTGTAGCCCATCTCTCCCACCCAGAAGCCCCCGCGGTCATAGCGGAAGAGGTATTCGGCCAGAGGCACGTAGTCTTCCGCCTGTTCGCCGGAAGATATGTTTTCAGTCTTTCTTCGAACGTGCCTGTAATACCAGTCGTCACTAGCATTGCTGAACGATTTGATATTGGCATCCTTCGGAATGCACTTCTCGCTAACGAGCGTGCCCGTGACGGCAACAGTGTGCTGTTTCGAGAAGATGATGCCGTCAAGGTAGTCAATGTTTGCGGAGGTCCTCTTCTTGCTAAACTCGCTAATAGCTCCTCTGAGGTTGTCGTCCAGGCGGCAGTAGTGAACATGAACGAAATTCTTGGCTTCCACAAGTCGCAGCTTGAGCATGGTCACAATACCAAGAGTCCCCATGGTCCCGGCTGCGGCATGAAACAGATCTCTGTTCTCATCTCCTGCTTCTCCTGAAGCCTTGACCACATTGCCATCTCCCAGTATCATTTCCACCTGGATGACATTGTCGCTGAAATAGCCATGACGAAACGAACTGCTCTCTGCTGACGTGCCAGAGAAGCCTCCCCCAACCGTGATGCCGGGGAACTCCATTACGACTGGAGGAACGAGACACCTTTGTATAGTGGCTTCGACCAGCTTGTCCATGGGTACATTGGGTTCCACCAAACACCAGCCTTCGCAGTCTGTTGTCTGGTCTTGAATGAAGATAATCTTGTTCAAAGCACTGACGTCGAGCACATTACCAGTCGAGGGTGGTCGGGTCGAATTGCTTGAGCCATGGAACATGCGAAATTGTTCCCCTCGTCCTGCAAAACCACGGACCTGAGCAGCTAATTGCCTGACGATACGATCATGATCGGTAAAGTCGAGCCCGTGATGTATCATCTCCCTGGTCGGGGATGCATTCTCTTTGGGCGGCGATGGCTGCAATATCTTCGTGCCGTCCGTCTCCCCATTGTACGTCTCGGTGGCATGTTGGTCGTCCATGGCAGCGCACGACGGCACCAGTACGGCAGAAATTCAAATAAACTCTTCACCTTGGTAGATATTCGAATGAACGGACTAGCCTCTCAGGTGCAAATGGCAATCGCGAATACAGGTCGAGTCTTTGCCGACAACAGCCAAGAATAGATATCGGGTCTTTGGGGGACTAGAGCGTAGAAGTCAAACAAGGTCGTTTGGGTCCGGTAGACATCTTAATGGGGAGTTCAAGTTTTCTCATTACATGTATCTCAACAAAGATCGTGGAGTTGTCTCCTAGGTCTTTTTCTGTACCTTAAAGGACGTAACACAAGTAACACGGCGGGTCATAGCAGCCATATCCCACCATTCGTTCTAGACTTCCACAGATTTCTCGTTACATTGGTCTGGTCCTGTGTTACCTGATGCGCTTTGCATAAATCAAGATGCGTGAGCCAATAAGGCTCGTGAATGCTAATGTGATCGTATAGATAGCCCGTAACCCCATTGACCAACTTTCAACGTACTTGGTCAACCCTTTGCCGCTCTTGTCCCTGTCCCCAATCCTGCAGGAGCTAAATGAGAGATCCGACCATCTTCTGACGATTTCTGATATGTTGAAAAGGAAGCCGTAGTTGTACTAGCCTCCAAATCTGCACCAAGCTAGCTATGTCAGTTCCCCGACTTCATATTCAGAGAGTCGCCCTCGTGGTAGAGAAGAACTTATTTGAATGCTAGAACGGACCAGTCCTCATGCAACTGCCACCAACCATAGCAATCGCTCTTAGTGAGGCATATATATGTCACAGCGATCGTTAGCCTCGTATCGGGGCTGTTAGTGGCCGCTTGGTATGGAGGCCGCTGAGTCCGATTCGACAGATTAAAACCACGACCGGTATACTGACGGCTATACGCAGGAGAATGCTGTGCTATTAGGCGACTTTTTGGGTGCAGGAAACAATGCACTTTCCCGACGCCCCGTGAAAGCTGTCCACGCCACGCGCGTGGCTCGGAATAACAACGCCCCAGTGTTGGATGCTGTACACCAGCTGGGAGCCTCCTTAGTGGAGGATCATGACATTTCTGTTGGAGCTTCTATGGCACGGGGAACGCTGCACTTCGCCTCCACCCTGGCCATGGTGTCGTTGCTCAACAGCAAGAATGCACAGACGCGTTTTGATGCTTTTCGGGAGTGATCCAGTTCGCTTGGTCAAGCCAATATTCGGGGACTGGCAGGGCTCTCCAAAGGCCATAGGCCTCATGCAAGAGTGGCAACTGAATGCAGCCGCACCCCAAGCCCAGTTCTTTATCCTTTGATGAGGCAACGAATAGTGTCGACTTCACAGCGAGCTAGCGAATGGTCGTATACTTGCGCCAGCTAGCCAAGCGGAACAACAGGGTCATCATTTGCAGTCTCGATCGGCTCTCAAAGCCCGATCCTGATCTGTTCTACAAGCTGGTACTACTGTCGGCGGAACTGACGCACCAACTTCGATCTCTTGTGTCAGCTAATAGAGCATCACAGTTTTGTTGGTGCGAGTCGAGCACAGAACACAAAACCGGCCAATTGCCTCCTGAAGTTGCACCACATTGATTCGTTGCAGGCCAGACCAGCCGCTGCAGAGCCCACGGAGGAGCTTGCTAATGTAGTAATGTGTAGCATAAATACGCCACCTGCCACCACGTGCGGTTCGCGAGAATGGTGATGTATCCAAAATCAAAGGGAACTGGCAGGCCCGGGGAATTATTCCTGGCAATAATATGTCTTAGAACTCTTCGGGGATTCCCTTGACGGATAATCCTGGACTGAGGTCGTTGTTCCCAGTGGCTGGTAAGCGCAAAGAACTTCAGTCTTTCAACATGACGCACCAAAATCAATGGGCCATCATGATGAACGCTACAGCTTTTCCCCTCCACTTGTCTATTATTGGGAAGCCGGTGGTCTTCCTCAATACTGTCATCGAGAGATCTATTTGTTATGTTCTACCGGTCCCATTTCTTTCTTGGCCCCTGTGAAAGACATCAAGCTCGTGGCAATGTATTTCATAACGACGAGGGCAACTTGGATACGACTCCGTCCTTGGTGGGCCGACTTCTAGCGCTAGTAGCATTTGGTTACCACATTAGGAAATATCCCGATGGCAGATCGAGTCGGAGCTCGATCCATTATCGAAAATTATTGAAAAAATACATCAATGCCGCACAATGCGAAAAGAAGGAAAAAAGAGAAAAGAAAAGCCCTCACTACGGGATGTCATGAATCTACCTCAAACGAGGCGACATTCGACCATTACAGCCCCCATGAAGGCTTGTTGCACCTCACTTAGAGACTCAAGTAATCAGCTGATATTGGTATGCGGCAAATAGGAGTACTTGTATATTTCTATATTCAGTCTTGTAATCCAGACTTCTTTTGTTTTCCTTGAGATAGAGAAAAGAAAAAAAGCTGTATGCTGGCACTCAACGGCCAGGTCAGGCTCTTTCCTTGTTCTACTCGACCAAACTTACTAGATTGCTCCCACAAGGATACACTCAGCGCGTACATATACCAGAACACACGTTCCTTATTCATAGTCTCACGAATTGGTTCTAGGCGCGAGATGGACACCAGAAGCACTTCATTGTGACTATTCCGTAATCGCATGAACCAATTCACTGAAGAGGAAAAGTGAAAGAACTACTACCAGGATATCGCGGCTAGTTCAGAATAAATGTTGTTCCGCCGCTGGATAGAGACTCCACAAGGCGCTAGTATAGAATCCTGCTCAATATACGGAGTAAGCGCACCCATAATCTACACCACGCAATACCTACTATACCTTTCGTGATCGTCCGTGACTGCAACATGCAACGTCGTAACAGCTATGCACCTAGTGCCCTAATGCACGTTTACTTGAAATGATATTTGCGCTTTAGTAAAACACATGGTATCTTTATGGATGCCGGGACAAAAACTCCACGGCTAGGGTTCGTGCCTTGTGGTATTTATACATTCCATTCGGCCAATTCGCCGACTTCGGCGTATCACTTACACGCTTGGACCAACCCTAAGGTAGAGACTTTTTCAGTGCTCACTGGTCAGTGCTCACCACTCGTGTAAGTACAATGAGCCCGAAAATAGCACTAACAGCAACGCGACTGGACACCGGCCCGGTGACAGCGGCCGGCAGCAACCCCGCCAAATCGAGAAAGAGGAAGTCCTTAATCAAGGCAGATCTTACCCATCTTGTTGGGGTTATCCATCTTATCAGCGGCTATCACTTAGAGAGCTACCCAGACTACTACGAGACTAGTCTAGTAGCTTGGTTGTTATCGCTACTGCTGCTGCTGCTGCTGCCGCTGCCCGCCTCGCATCATCATCCATTCCGCATTGTTATTCAGGACACCGCCACTACGCGTTCTTTATTTGCTACCCCTTTTCGGTGGTCATTCTCTTTTGTTTCTAGATGGCCCGCTTTGTCGATTTGGGAGACGATGATGATGACCAAGGAGACGGCTCATCCATAGCGGAACAGCACCTTCGACAGAGCCTCCATGACGTTTCGCTGAATCCCAATCCGCCCCTCCGCGGCCGGAGCACCGGCGACGAAGATGCGAAGCCTCCGACCCGGATCGACAATGCCATCACCCAAGCCTTCCAATGCTATCCGTACGAGATGCCGCTGCAAACATAATTTCTAATGATGAATAATCTGCTAATCTATGGTCCAGTATCGTCCACGCCATCGTCTCCAACATCGACCTCAATACCCTCGACTCCCTCGCCCGCACCAGCTTCCACATCCACAGCTCCTTGATCCAAGACCGCCGCGTGTTCATCGCCTCCACGCTACGATGCTCCAATGAGAACGTTCCCGTCGATCGCGAAGAGACCCTCCGCTACCGGGCCCGCGCCGGTAATTGGTTCTACATGGAAGATGGTCGCAACTACAACGGCAAGTCGGGTCACTGCGCTCGCGATCTGGTAGGGCAGTGCCGCCGATGCGGCGAGGTCATCTGCAGAGTAAGAATATATTCTCGCATTGTCACCCTCGCCATCCGTCCAAGTCCTATAATGCTTGATGCTCTCTGGAATTGACTGGAGGCTAACTTTGACCTCGTCAGAATTGCGCAATCAAGCCTCCCGCCCCCGTCACCCTCCGAGAGCGCCACCGCCGCCTCTGCAACACCTGCGTCCGCGCCCCGCTCGGCGCCCTCGCAAAACCACCGTTGGACGCAGACGTTTCTTTGCACTCAGACGCCATGCAGAGCGCCATCTGCAAATGTGACACGGAAGGTGTCTGGCTATGCCAGCCCTGTGGCCGGAGCATCCGGGCCACCGACAGCGAATACCAACGGTAAGCGCGCATCCCCTTCTCTAGCTCAAGTCTTTTACCACATCTTTGGCGAGTGCTAATTTCGAATCTTTCATACAGGATATGGCGCTGGCGTAGTCAGTACGGTGAAGTACTCGGCGGGTTGGGCACCGGTATCGGTGACGGCGACCGAGGCGTAATCTGCGGCCGTGAGGCCGAATGCTGCGCAGCCAAGGAGCGGGAGACGGAGGTAGACTGCGACGCACAGGACGGGAAAGACAATCCGTTAGCTTCATGGTCAGAAGTGTCCATGTCGTCGGGATCACCGCCCTCCTCGGCCGCCACAACGCCAGACCAGCCTCCGCCTCCACCATCCCATATACAGCACCATCAATATACCGGTAATCCGCTAGACCATGTGTTGCACGCCGACGATCGCACGCCGTCACCACAACTGCGGTGTGGGTATGAGAGGCACGAGATTGAAGGCATCGGGGGTGTCGTCAAGCGGAAGCTAGTCAGGATGGTCAAAATCGGCGCCTGCGTGCCCGAGTGGGAAGATGAACGAGGTATGGGTCGCACAGCTATGGGCCGCGAGGCAAGAGGCGAGTTGAGAAGTTGGTGTGGGTGGTGCTGGAGAGTCATTCCAGGACGAGACGATCGTTAATGAGCTTAGGGTCGGCTCCTGGTCACCCTCTGAGAAACACGGCCGGGTCACTATATGACTGGATTGTACATGCATGATTGCGATGAGCGAGCATCTTGAACACAAGCGTGTGAGCCTTTGCATATATGAAAAGTTTATGATGATGACATTGGGAGGGAACTCTGTCCCTTTAATATTTTGTACAAAAAGCTGTATGAGCTGTGCGCCGTGTTGATGAGCCCGATTTCGCCGTTGTATACAGACAAAAAAATGTGCCGGCTTTTCAGTATCCCCTGCCTCCTTCTTTTCTGATGTTCCGACCACCACGCGACCAAAATCCTACATTTGATACTGCCCCGAAAATATATAGTTGTACACGCTTTGATTCCCCCGACTTTCTCTACCCCTTCCCTCTCTTAGATCTCTCCCCGGTACATCATATCCGTCCTGGCCTTGCGATCCTCCCGAGCCTTGGTCTTCATCGGGCCCCAGCGACTCTCTCTCCTCTCCTGCCTCTGCTGTAGCCACTCCTTGTGTCCGGCCGGCGGCGGCGCGGCGACGCGCACAATGATGTCGGAGCAGTCAAACTTGCGCGCCAGCGCGTTGACACTCCACTTCACCGGGTCCTCGGCCCTCAGCCGTCTCATCTCCTCCATGTGCTCGGGCTTGAGATGCTGCTTCCCTTCCCGCCGCTTGTACTTCATGGACGGAGGTAGCTTGTCGGAGGTGCTACCGGAAGACGGCGCGAAGGGTGAAGAACCCAAGACGCCCTGGTTGGCGGCGCGCATGCGGGAGATGGCCAGGCGCCGCGGGTCGTTGGGCGGCAGGAAGAGGAACGGGGTGTGCAGGGGGGAGGCCTCGGATGCTGGCGGGTTGTAGATGATGTGGTCGGAGGTGGGTGCGTCGGCGGAGCGGTCGGGCAGGAAGGAGTCGTGGGGCGCGATCTTGAGGGCTCGCTTCGTGCGGGCGGCGGTCTTGTGGCCGCGCGTAGTAGCCAGCGAAAGGCGCGTCTGGCAGCATCGAGCGCGGGTGAGCAGCTCAGCCGCCGGACGGGCGAGACTTCGCATGTCCATGGTTGGACGTCTTGTCTGCTCGCTGTGGTTTGGAGAAGGAGATGAAACGAGGGTTTGGAAGAAAAGTCCCGATTCGGTGTGTTCAGGGTTCAGGCCAATTGGTAGGTCTTTCTGACCCTGTGGGTGGTTGGAAAGGGCCGCGCCGAGCGATGGAGATGGTCGTTGTCGAGTCGTGTCGTGTGAAGCATGAAAGTCTCCTAGAAGAGACGTGAAGTTTTCTGAGGAAATTGGCTTACCTAAAGCTCAAGGGGTGGGTCCGAGCTCTTGGGTGCTCCGACTGCCATGTCACGTGCCCGCCTCAAAGACCCCTTCACTAGGATGAGCTCCTTCTTGACTCGTGGCAGTAGGGATTTTGGAATATCCCTGTATCAGGTAAGAGGTTTAATTACTAGGTAAATTACTGAATCCGGTATGCAGCTTTACAATTTCATGCGTCACGGGCCGCATCCTTTGCCGTCGAAATTAGCTATCAGACAGCCCGACCATGTTGTTTCTCAAAATCCCCGACTTGGACGATTGCACTTTTACATATGCGGCATCATTACTCATATTGTTTGCTCAATAAAATGACTCAAGGATTTGAGGGGTATTCTCTTTGGATATATCAACGCTTTATGGACAAGAAGTAGAAGAAAAAAAAGAAGACGAAGCAAGTGGTCTGAGACCAGGGGCTATCCATCGGCCCTATGACAATCAAACTCGCACACACACTCCCACACGTCAAAGTCGCCGTCTTCGAAAAAGTCGAATTTCCCTTCGACATCATTGCCATCAACCTTGCAAGCGCAGTAGTCACCCTCGGCAGCCCAAGTGTACTCGATGCTCTCTTGCACGCCAGCTTCTCCGTAGTTCAGGGCCCAGACGGGTCCATCCTCCTTCTTCTCGACGTTGGCCTTGGGGCCGTTCCACAACTCCTCGTGGTCCTCGCCAAAGTACAGGCTGGAGCCGTATCCGTCCCCGATGGGGTCGCAGCCGAAGAGCCAGCAGTCGTATTCGACAAACTCCTCTCCCAGGAAGGCGCACTTCTGCACGTCTCCCGTGCGCTCGGGAGCGAGGGTTGAAATGGTCTCGGAAGGCTCGCCGTCGCACCTCTTCTCCCCGTCTTCGTCAATAACGTTTTCAGGGGCGCAGACCATCACGTAGGTCGGTCCGTACTTTGTGGGGACTTCGCTGTACGTCAAAGGCTCCACCGAGGTAGTCGTGGGCTCCTGTGACGTCGTGGTCACCTCGGTGGTAGATGGGGGAACGGTGGTGCTGGGAACTGTGGAAGTGGACGCAGGCCCTGTGGTCGTGCTAGGGGTTGGCGTGCTGGACGGTGTCGGAGTGACACTGACAGAGGAACTCCCGTTGTCGTTGTCACCGTCCGAGGAAGTGGTGGTCTCCTCAGCGTCGGTAGTAGAATCGGAAGTAGCAGTGGGAGTAGGCGATGTCACTGTGGCCGAGGGTGAGGTGGCCCCGGATGTTGTCGAACTGGGGTTCCAGGTTACAGGTTGACCGTTGGTCGAACCCATAATGTCCTCCCACTCCTCGTAGTCCAAATCCTGGACGACACCCTCAGGGACACCGGTAGGGCCCTCCAATTCTCCAGTGGTGGTGGTAGCGCCGCCTGTCTCGGTGATGTCGCAACCAGTGACAGTGGAACACTCGCCGGTGACGGTGATGGATGTGGGCTCTTCGTCGCCAGAGACTGGAGGTACGGAGATGGAAGTGTCACAGATGGTCGAAGTGGACATGGTGCAGCTCTCAGTGGAAGAGGGAGTCTCGGTAGTAGTCTCCTCGGTGGCAGTGGAGGTCTGATCATCCGTCTTGGTGGACTGGTCATCGTCGTCGTCGTCGTCGTTATCACCATCGTTCTTGGGTGGGGGATTGGGACCTCCTGCACCGCCGCCTCCACCACCACCACCACCTCCACCCCCACCGCCGCCGCCGATTATGGCGATGGCACCGCAGCAGAGACCCCAGCCGGCACCGAGAGCATCGTCATCATCATCATCGAAAAGATCCTTGCAGAAGATGGGAACCATGCACTCGCCTTCGGTATCGCAAAGGTCACCCGTGCACATCCAGGCATCGGTAGGACCGATATCACCAGAGCTAGTGCGTGTGGCAGTGTAGGTGACCTCAGTGGTCTCATCTCCTAGCAGGACAGGAACGACAGTCTCTGTCTCGGCAGGGGCTGTGGTGGTGGACCCGGGAGGAGGAGGAGTAGTTACGGAAGGGGGAGACGAAGGAGTTTCGGAAGGAGTGTCTGTGGAAGACTGTTCAGTGGTTGACTGCTCAGTAGTAGATCCTTCAGTCGTGGATTCAGGAGTTGAGATTGAAGGCTCTGGGGTGGAAGACGAAGGCTCTGGGGTAGAAGACGAAGGCTCAGGAGTAGAGTTGGAAGATTCGGAAGGGGAAGTTGTAGTAGAATCTTCAGGGGGCACGTCTGTTGAGGACTCGGTGCTTGACTCAGGAGTTGTCACCGTCGTGGGTGTAGGAGGTCCAGGAGTAGGAGTGGGGGTGTCGGTAGGTGAGACTTCCGGGGAAGACACCTCGGACGACGACACCTCACTCGAAGACTCGCTGGATGAGCCACTGGGGGTAGGTGTGGGAGTGGGAGTAGGAGTGGGAGTAGGCGTAGGCGTGGGGGTTGGAGTATGCGAGCCGCTGGAAGAAGACGAATCGTTCTCGTCGCGAGCATTGATCCTGGCATCAGGGGAATCTTTGCCGTACCAGCTCCATGCATCCCAGTTGCCGGGTACCTTCTTGGGCAAGTTGTGTATCTCATCCAGTTCGGATCGCGTATCAAAAATAACCCTCTTCTCGTTGGGCTCGGGGTTGTCTCCATGCTCCGGAGGATCGGCATCCGCAGGAGGGTCTGGCGCGTCACCGGGACCGGTGGCACCAGCACCGATGATCTCGATGGCGCCCTCCTTGGTCACCCTCAATGGTTTGGGGAACATTGTCATCCAGCTAACCTGCGACCAGAAAGCGTTGGAGTCGGCATTGTAGATGCCGTCGACCGAATCGGACATGCCCCTGATGGCTTCCCAGCCGTACGAGTTGGGCTTTCGCATGTCTTCCGTCCAGACACCTCCAGGCGCGGCGTGGCTCATCTCGTGGCCGATGACGGTGTCCTTGAGGTAACGGAGTGAATCGATGGCCGGCGTGTGTTCTTGAAGTGGGAACTTGTCCATGTAGGCCATTGAGGTGAGCAACTCGGGGTTTCTGCCATTGCCCATGGCCTGGATAATGGGTGGGCAGATCTGAACCTGAGCTGGGATGTTCTCGCCGGCTTTTCCCCAGTTCAGGGTCCATGCGGCCGGGGCATGGTGCGTTTCATCTCTACACTTGATAAAGATATCATCCACCTTGACATTGGCACCGATAGACCAGTCATACTCCTCGGGCTCTTGAGGGTCATCGTCCTCGTGGTCGAAGCGTGAGTAGTCACAGTAGAAGACGACATCGTTGGCGGTCAGAGAACCGAAATCGACAGGCAACTCGCTGCCACCGGGACGCGGTGCAGGGTCAGGCCGGGCTTTGGGTCTTCCGTCCAGTCTCTCGCCCCCGTCGCTCTGAAAGTAGATCCAGTCGTTCCTTGAAATGAGGTTGACGAAACCAGGCGCCTCGGGATCGGGCTTGCCGTCCTTTGTCAACGTCCCGTAAATGTGCGCCAGATTCTGCTCCTGCGCCAGCCAGATGGGGTCTGGGTCATCCGGCCGGGGCCCCTGGAGGGTTCGTAGAACGTGAGAAGCGGCGCTGGCCTCGATGTAGACCTGCTGCATTACCCCCTTCAAGACCGCCTCATAGGGGTCGCAGGACTTGTCGTTGTAGTAAGCAGCGTTGGCTCCGCCAAACAAGCTGGATACCGCAAGCAGGCCGGCGGCCAGCCGCGGCATGATTCTGTTACTTTCCGTCGACATCATGATGGAGTTTGTCGGAAAGGCTCTCTCACACGTCTCGCGTGAAGAGAGAGAGAAAAGGAAGGTGAAAAAGAAAGATGTAAGAAAACAAAGAATGTTAAAATACTTATCGTACGACAAAGAATGACAAGCAAACGAAACGAAGGGACACTAAAAGAGCCAGTGTCAAAGCTGGACAGTCATAAACGACGTGAGCCGGGAGAACCAAGCCAGGGACCCGGTGCCGTGGTGTGCATGTATATATATATACAGGCATTCGAATGACTATGGGTAAGGACGGCCTATACCCTCCTAAGCATCTATGTATATCGTAACACTCCACTCTTCCCGAATATAATGCTCGTACGGATTACAACTTGACAGGTTGGGTTAGGATATCAAGCCCATCCCCCTGCCCCCTGTCATACACATGTACGAGTAGCGTGTCCAACCCACCGATGCAAGGTACGGGTATGGAGCAATCACCGCTCAGTCGCCGTCGTAGAAACGGCAGAGTACTCCGTACATGCATGGACAGTTACGGCCATTGCCCCATGGGTGAGAAGAGTGCCCAGTTTTTCCAGGAACAGCCCTACGTAGCCACTACTTCTTGTGGGCCTGAAACATGTTAGCTTCCTTTGAGATTCTTAGGTGTGTTGACAATGTGCCGTCTCCCCCCCCCCCCCCCTGCGTCGACCACATCTGTATACTCTGTAAGCTGTAGCCGCCTCCTGGAGGCGAATCTGGACGGGAATGGGAATGGGAGTGGGTGAGGATCCGCTTATTGGAGTATCGCCATTTGATCATGGTAGCGCTCCGGGTCCGCGGACGAGCATGCCAAGGCTGACCTGCTTCGTTGATCTGGCACTTCGAAACGAACGCCGCATTTAGCAGCCAAGCTGTACACAGGTAAAATCCCCTTTGACCGCAACGCCGGCTCGAGATCGAGGCGAAGGCAGCGTGCTCCCCTCCCCCCCCCCCTCCTCCAGTGCCCAGAAACCCTCTCGGCCGACCCATGCAACCAGCCAGCGGCCGATCGCAGATTGGCATCCGTATACAGAAAATATACATAATCAGGTACGCGTGGTCAGGTCTTAACCCTGCCATCTTGCAGATTGAGAGTCCATTGGGTTGGTATGCAACTGCCTAGTTGAGGCATAGCCGACTGATGGCTACACACATAGTTTTGTATAGGTATAACCTTGAATGCCACGCTTCCCTGCAAGTACCTGTATAATAACTCTGTACATCTACACCCGTCCCTACCAGTCAACCTTGCAGCCCTAAACAGAACACAAGGGGGCTTGCTTGAAGCACAGTAATCCACCAAAAGTTGTAGCTTCAAGTCAATCCGTACTTTACCATCGTCTCATTAGCATCAGATAGAGAGCTAGTATCTGTACACAAGTCATTCAAAATTCTACCAGACCTCACATAATAATACATGTGTTATTATTCGGCCACAAATCTCCTCCTAAGCATGTGGGTTGCGGGAAAGCGCTGCTATAAAGCCAGCTGATTGTCCAACTTTTACGCTTCATAGCTTTCAGGACGCGGCACGATTGATCTTCTGAAGGATCATGAGTCCGAATGCCCCTTGCTACCTGCGGGGCCCTGGACAGGGGCAGGGCCAGGGGTAGGGCATGTCATGCAGATCGTCTTTCATCCCGCGGCGGCTACAGAGTCATTCTCTGGCACCCGTAATACATAATAGAACACTACTCAATTTGATCCATGTACGTTGTACATTATTGTGCTCGTACACGGCCAGAGGACCTTCTGCAGGGACATCTCCTGGAATACTCGGTATAATAATCACCAAGAAAAAATTATAACCTGGCATTGTTCGTAATGAAGAGCCACGAGGATGGTCGTTGAAGGTTAGAGGTAGACAAATGTGAATTCCAAGAATAGCTCTTGGTCAGCTCCATTACTATGTTCAATCCGTACGGAGTATATGGCACGGCGCAGCCCTCCCCCTGGTTTCTGGCTAGGGACAGAGGGCCTGTGCAGTACTCCGTACATACGGAGTAGTTTACATCGGAGACCGCATCGAGCTCCGAACGCATTGGGCTCTCCCCATGGATTTCGATCACTCCCTCAGGCCCCACGTCCCCGAGATGGCACGTATATTTCAAATCGACTCTGATCTTAATTTCAAAATGATTGTTGCAACGAGAGTCAAAGTGGGAAAGGAAGAAGGGAAAAAAGAAAAATGCATTTATGGTGACGTTCTAGAGTGTTTCAGGGTGTTGGGGACTCGTGCCTTGTACTCCATACGCCATTACGAATAGGGAGTACAAGTACACGCTACCCAAGTTACTAAGATACTAGTAGTCCTTGTAGCGTTATTTTGCGTAGACCACTGCTAAAATATGTGCATATGTACTAGCACTAGTACAAGTACTACGAAGTAGTAGTCTGACGGTGATGACTACCTACAAAGTGGGCAGTGTTGTGCTGTTGTTGTTTGGCTTAATGCAGGGTCCGTGCATTGGAGCCCCAAGATGCTTGTACAAGTACGGAGTACGGAGTACGGAGTAGTACGGATAGGCAAAATGGGCAATCAGTTAGCCCGAGTGGCAATCATCTCGCTTCAGGCGCGCACGGGCAACACGTCGCGTTCCGACTACCGAGGCTGGCCGGTCTTATTGGGTGTTGGTGCCGCCGGCTGCTGCAGATTCATCATTACATAAACCCAAGGCCCCACCGTGAGTATACTTGTACCTTCAATCCCTCGGACTGGTATAAGTAGGTACCCACTAATTATCTAAGGTACCTACCTACAGCCTGAGACTGAGGGCTACTCCGTCCTAGGATGATAACCAACTCCGTACTGTATGTTACTCAAGATTAGCAGTCACAGCATACAGTAAGCCTTCAGCCAAGAGTCATAAGGCTCAGGTACTACGGATTGTACACCACCTTGGAGCACCCAAATAAGTAGGTATCGTCATCGGTATAAGTCCTCCGTGCAGTATGCTTAACCCCTGACCCTGATCCTCGAGGATTGCATTCCTTCTACGTCCCACACAGCCCTACAGTCAGCACGCAACGCCCCGGCATTGGGTATTTGTACGAATGCCGTCGCAAGCTGTAGCAAGCTGTAGCAAGCTGTATTACTAGGTATGTAGCAGCTGTTGCAGGCTATAGCCGCCCACACAGGCCACCCATCCGCCTGCTCCGCGGACCCGAACCCATCCCCCGAGTGTTCGGCTCAATTGCACCCGAAAATATCTTACACATTGTATATGTAACTGCTGGGTACGGTCTTTGTTTACTGGTCCGGGGGGAAACACCCAATCTGTATTACATGATAATCGTGATCCACTTGCGCGGTTCAGGATCCAGCTTTAACGCCCTGTCCTGTCGCAACGCGTACGAGCCCACAAATGAGTTGTGATCTTTCTCAAAAGCAGACACTTCACATCAGGGGATGGTCCCCCTGGCACTCGCACGGTACCTGAAGGCTGTGTGCGGGATTGTAAACGGTCCCCCCCCCCTCTAACCTCGCTTAGGAAACCAGCTGTCTTTACGTAGCTAGCTAAGCCTGTATAGTGTTGCATGCGTGGTCAGTGCTTGTACGTCGAGTATGTCACCACGCGGCACGCCTTACTAGGCCGAGACCAGACATAACGTTGCTTCAAACACAGTGGCTTGCCTCTGCAACAGACTCGGGCAGGTGAAAATCGTTCCTCGCCGACACTCGCTCAATTTCCTAGCGTAGACCTCGGCTGAGGACAACCAGCTGAGACGAGGGTGTGAAATCATTCAGAGTGTCATCAGCCCCTGGATACACACACTTCTCAGATCGTCACCAACAATCAAAACGCGAGATTAGTCAAATTGGACCCAAAAGAAAGGACTCCCGGCTAAAACAGCCTACAGCGGAAATATCGGGTACGTCTCGTAAGGCTAGAACTGTGAGTCGTTGAAAGAACGGTCCCCATGGGTACTAGTACCGCACTATTCCGGGATCCCGTCAGCCGTGTGAAACATGGTGTCTCGACACTAAAGGCCCCCCCACTGCCATATTTGCGTGTACTCCATACACAATTAGTGCTATGAGCCACAATACTCTGCGTTATTGTGGGATCTAGTAATTGAGATCTCCTGCTGCTGGATATGTCCTCTCCTTTCGCTTTGTCGCTGGTGTATATGTAGCTGCTGGATGATGAATGGAACCCGCCGGGTGCTTGACTAAGTACTACTAGCATCTTACATCATCTGACTACCCAGTAATGACCCAACTAATCAGGATTTCAGGGATCAACTCGACAGTAATCAGCATGGAGAGATCCGTTGCAATAGAACTCAGTTACCGCTGGAAATCAGGAAACTCGGTCACCCTCAGGACGCCGCAGGATTACAATGAAAACCGATAGATGTTTGGGAGAGTTGGATGGGGAACCCCTTCTCTGCATTGACTGTGCCACTGCTTACATGTGATTCCTCGGGCCTTTTCAAAAGAGTCGCTGGATCTGTTCCTCTGACACGAACACGGACACGGACACTGACCGAGCCGTTGTACGAAGCTCAATAAGCTAAATCAGTGTATCCAATCAACATCACTATGGGGGTAACTCCTGCTTACACATCGAAACATGGGACACAGTTGAGAAAAAAATGCTCCCCTGATTCCTATGAGTAGACGTGGTCCCAAAGAGGTAGGTAGCCGGCTGGCATAGAAATCCTATTCTTCGGTAAGCACGGATACAAAGTGTTCGAATTTCGACCAATCGGGTACAGTTACGACTCTCCGAGAAACCCTGACGTTGGATAGTCTAATCTACCTATACACTGTCCTATCCTTGCCGGCCATAGCTATGTAGCAGCCCAATGACCACATCAGGACTATAATAACTCCTGAGGAGCTTTTGTATAGTGCGCAGTGCCCGATATCTACAGATTCACATGATGTAGTCCGTTGCACGTTATCAACTCACTAGTAGAGATCAAGGGGACGGAATACTAGTGAAACCATGAAACGTACACTTACATGCGCCAGGTCTTCATTGTCTTGTCAAAGACTACCAGGATGAGAGGATCATATTATTCATTCGACTACCAATGACCAGTGCTGTATGTATCATTGATATTACACAAACTGATCTGGTTTGCTCTCATTCGCTTTTGATTGAATATCTGTTGAATGCATTCATCAGATGGACGCGCCTTGTGCGTTAGGAGCATGTATCAATCTAGCGACCCAAACACCTTTCTCTCCATTCGTCTTGAAAGAGCTTACAGCCTCTGCTGTTCACAAGGACGTATGGTAATATCCCATAAGTTCATCGCCCGTTACAGCGGGATTCAACTACTATTCCTGTATTCCGAGACTGGACGCTGTAAGTCAACATCCCACATGTAGACATGTATCAGAGACCCCACGGACCCTGCTGTCCTAATAGACATCACGAAACCGGAAGCCTCGTATGTATATCCTCTGAATATATGAAATAACTTGCGTGCTCACACAGACCTACGAGTGGTTTCGTGAGATCTCAGGGTCAGAGAATCATATCTCTACGTATTGGGCGACGCGGCCCACCTACCCTGTAATTGCCTCCCCAAAGCACAGCAGAGAGTCTCGTAACGCTACCGTTTGATCAAAAGCTAGAAATGATTAAAGCTTACAAGCTATGATTTAATTCCGCTTGGTGATAGCTAGTTGCCCCCTTTTCTTCGATTGATCATGCAACTCGGAGGAGTGATCACTTTGATCCATCTGAAGCAAGGAGTCGTCTAATAGTCAGTCGTGGTGGTCTGGGAGGGTGCAGCCTCCACGGCGATTTACATCATCAGTTATCATGCGTTCTGATTAAATTGCTTTTTGCAGTGTTTCAATATGATTCCTTGCGTAGAACGCCATAAATTACTCACTGTGGCCGCCAGAGCAAATCGTACTTTGTTTCGAAAAGCATGACGACTACTCGTTTCAGCGGTCTAGGTTAGTCAAAATGTGAAACCCCGGCATGGAATATCGCGAATCTGAATTTACACCGAACTGCGCATTTTGTTGAAGCACGGATTGGGAGTTACGGGGCTGTTTCGTTTCACCAGCAATGGAACTGACGTCGATCCCTGAATGAGCAACACCATACACATCAACGAAGCTGTGGGGGTTTCGCGCCTCGTAGCGGCAGAAGAGAGGTTGGATATCTGATTATTGTTGGCAGTACAGATAAGCACTGAAACCCTAATGGGTCTTGTGTCTGGCGGCGCAGAGTACTCAGCCTTCTGACCTTGCATGCGTAGTGAGGGCTTTCCCCGCGTATTGGGCATTTGATTGAGGGGTTACCATGTTGAGACACTGTAGAGCAGTGTGGTGTGAGGCATTGCAGCGAATATTGGGCAGAGCATTAAGTACAGAGGGGAGAAAATGCAAGACTCGTCACACCAACCGAAGTAGGCGAAAAACTCGTTGTTCATGCATTCATGCATGGCATCAGGACAGATGCATCACATTATGTGGACAAGATGGGGGCTACGCCAGGTGAAGGCGTTCGTCCCAGGCAGTCCACCAACACTCAGAAGTCCGAAAGTGACGCCCGTAAGATGTTTGAATAGGTCATCACTGTCTTTAGGCGCCCATCAGCTTTATCGGTTACCTAGGTGCATTTAGCGCTGTTTATCCCGGTTGCTATCCCATTGCTGCCTGCAAGCTATTTGACATACGAAGAAGTCAGGAAGGAACAGTAAAAAGCGTTGGCAGCATTGCTCCTGCCTGCTCTAGGCTGGTCTTATGACGCATCTACATCACGACAAACCTCCACCTAACTTCAAGTTCCGACTCCGAGTCCCTTCACTTGCGCCTCCCCGAACCATCCCGATTTGAACCTATTTACCTAAGCAGGGTCTATTCGCAGGTAGCCTTGCCTTATCGCAATCCAGTGCTTCTGGCCCGCGTCACCTCCTCGACCTTCCACCCACCGCCCACCGTCCACTGTCCATCGTCGGCGGCGATCCATCAGCCAATACGATTCCGCCCGCAGCACAACGGGACAACCAAGAGTGAATCGTCAGAGCTCGTCTCGTCGCTTCTCACAATTCGCTTCGACCGACCTCTTCAACCTTCCAACCTTTTCCCCCACCCTTTCCCTGTTACATTCTCTCCCTGTCCCCTCCCTCAAACTTTTGGATCTCCCTCAACACCGACTCGGTGGACTTGTGCACCCCTCGCCCCAAAGCAGGCTGCCAGTGTCATTGTGGGGAGCAACGACCACCCACGGGCCACAGCTGTTCAAGTAGACACCAAGCTCCGGGCGACGCAAGGCACCACCAGACGGCCAATCAACCGTTGTGTTTAGCTTACAGTCAACCCCTCCACTTAGCTCCTAGCGCTTGACACTTAGCACTTGCTTAGCACCCCAGCATCGGGTCTGTTGCGTCACGCGCACTGCAAGGAGCCTACAGTCGCCGGTTAATCTACTATTCCCCATTGCTTCATCAACCCCTCCGAGGCCAGACAACGCCAAACTCAACCATTGAGGACAACAGAGAGCGCCCTTGTAGATCGGTGTCAGCCTTTCAGAGCACTGGTGTTGATCACTAGGTCTTTTGAGACGAAGCTGCAGCTTCACCGGCAGTTGCATCGCCAGGTATGTGTTACCTCCTTGAGCTGTATCCAATATTGCCCTCTTGTCCCCTTTGTAATTCCACATTGTCGCCACACATCTCGCGCCCTGTTGTGGACTTGAGCAAGGGGGCGCCAATTCATCCTGTTGGAATATGAGAGTATTTTTGCACTTGGTAACAATGCTCACTTGAATTCTTCCCTTTTACAATTATTATTCCGCACTTGAATGAGTTGACGACTGACGTAGCCAACAGGCATCCTCGTCAAGCTAGCATTGTCACGCGGATCTTGTACTATCGTCAGTCATTACACGAGCACGCTCACGTACGAAAGCATCATGGCCGAAGATCGCAGCCAAGGCGACGAGACGCCTCGACAAGCAGACACCAAGGAGGCTGATGGAGTGAAGAATGGCAAGGGAAAGAAGCGCGGTCTTTTTGGTCTCGGCAAGAAGAAGACCGAAGAGCCAGGAAAGGGTGCTTCGTCAACGGCTGAACCTCCATCCACATCTAGAGAGACGTCCAACTTGTCTTCCGCAACGCGCTCCGCTGTTTCGCCGTCCCGCAAAGAGTCGTCGACGCCGGCAACCCCTAATCGAGCCATGTCGACATCTCCTAGGGTGGCCTCGCCTGCCCGATCCCAAATATTCGAAAGGGACGTCCAGGACAGCACGGTGGCTGCCCAGTCCAACTCACCCGCTATCCCCACGCACATCAAGACCGAGAACCACATTCCGCCGGTGCTGGATGATGCATCTGAAGCCATCACCAATGAAAAGCTGGACCCTGACTCCGTCGAGATCGTCACCCATAATTCTCACCAACCTGCATCCGTCACTGTTACAGGCACAGCAAGCCCGATGACTGGGAGCGCATTCTTTGATTCCTCGGCCGCTGAATGGGCAGAGGAGCTCTCCTCGTTTGCGAATCGCGAACCGGTAGCGTCACCCGACAGCGCGTCCAACTACGGGTCTCTCGACTCAGCAGATGTTCGCCGCTTGTCTTTCATTTCCTTTGCCGATGTGGTTCAGTCTGAGCATACGGGCGGGACTGGCCTGGCTGGTTCTCGGGATAGTATCCAGATGGCAGGCCTCACCTCTCTCCCACCATCTGGTCTGAATCGTTCACCTTCGCCCATTCGGTCCCCCGTGTCTAGTCAAGGGGGACCGGGTACAAGCCCGCCAACGAGCAATCCAGCGAGTCTGAAGGGTGTAGAAATGAGCCCAACACGGAAGCCGATTGGCAGCCCTGTTAGTGGCAGTCAAAATTTATCCCCCGGCGACCTCAATGTAGAGACAATGTCTCAAGCTCTCCGACGAACGGGCAGCACCGACCTCAGCAACGTGCGAAGCGTGCCAACAAGCCCGATAGAAGGCCCAACCGTATAAGGGCCTTGGACAGCCATTTCGTTGGGTTCTCTTTCCCGCCTTCCTTCTTCTTCGCAACTAGCGCGGTGTCTTCTTTTGTGTTCTAGCTTTGTTAGGGGAATAGCTCGTTGATAGTTTTGGTTTTCTTTGAAAATTAGGAGTTGTTGGAATGGGGAGAAGTTTGATCACCCATAGTCGTCCTAGTTGCGCATTTTCTTGTCTTCGGTTCTGCTTTTTTGTCTTCTCCGCCCTTCATAAAGTACTCGCACAGCACATTTTCCCATTCTTTGCAATTGACAAATAACGAATCAAAAATTGCCTTGCGTTGACCCGTGTCATCTTCCCTCTAGTGAAGCAGGCATAATTGCAAAACATCAATCATTCTTTCAGTTGCTGAGTTTCGCTTTGTCGACAGGAAGGTGAAGCGGCATCTGGAGAGAGGATGGGAAAACGTTGAATTCTTGCGGGCGAGTGCCATATGAGAATCCACGAAGGCTCTTGTGCGATGCTTCATACATTTAACAGGGCAAGAGATGGTCAAGAGACTCAAGCATCTATGTAGGGGGAACTGCTGGCTAAACGTGCTTTGCATACGTGCTTTTGGTTGCCCTCTTTTGAGTATTGAGCTGGATCGCCCAAGCTGTCTAATCATGTCAAAGTCTATGGGTGTCATGTCGAGTGTGATCACAAAATACACCCATGTGATGAAAAGGCTCGGTTCGAAATTCGACTCATGGAGACAGCCAGAGGGGTCGGAGGCTGAATCAAGTTGATCACAAATTTGGCAATTCGTAGCTAATGGAGATAGAGCTTGCGAGCGCTTTTGATCGTGGGAGCACTATCATTCCAAGTAGAGAATCGCTGCTTTGTGTACTAGGTAGTTTGACCAGCAAGGGATGGATATGATTAGCAGGCGTTGTTTCCGCTTCGTGCTTGGCCAGTCGAGCGGGCTGAGTGGACAGTGCTCGTGACTCGGGCCGACACATCATCAACACAGAGATGCAGATATGCCCACATCACCGAAGTACATATGTATTGATACACCACAGACTATCTTTTCACCTGGATACTAATAGCCCGTCTACTAGAAAGCCTTCGCTAACCGAGGGCTCAAGGGAGGTAGACCTCCGTCGGGGAATTCGGGTTTGGCTGGGTTTACCCTTGTGTACTCATATTTGTGCCTGTCTCGTATGACCGCAAGAGCCCGCAATTCCGTGTTGGAACAACAAGAACAACAACTTGAAGGTAACAAGCATCCGGAAATTAAAATAGCATAAGGAAGGGGGAATGTGGGGAAATGTGCCGTGGTGTTGTTTAAGCTCTGGTCCGTTCATTCGGGGTGCGTGGAAGAGGCTCTTTGGAGCGCTGACTGACTCGAAGAAGGTTTGGGCTGACGTCTCGGATCCGGACCGGTATTGATATGGGGACTATGATGTGTGCGTATATTTGCAGATATGTGCAGGGGGATCTGGAGCTTCGAAGCCCCAGCCTACATACAGCGATGGGAAGTAGAAGTGTGAGCTACTTGTAGCTAGTTGGTCCATTCTTCTCGGTGCACGCTTGATCGAGGTGTCATATTTGGGCTTTAACCCATAAATCCAACGTCCAGTAGTCCGTCCCTGGTTTGAGGGAGCACATCTGTGACGCAGCTTTACACATGTTCCCGTCCGACAAATCTCCTGCCGTTATTACGTCCAGATAGAGAACAAATCAATGAAAGCTTCGGAGGTTTGGAGTCTTGATATCGACTTTACGTGAGAATGCTCGTGGCTTGAGCGAGTCAGTCAGGCTTCTAGATCTGTCCGGGATTCAGGTTTGGGGATTAAGCGGCGTGGGAATAAAGCTCGGACAATGTAGCCCATATCTTTGAACCGAGCCTTGTCCACTTGTGGTAAATATTTCGCGAGCGGTGTCGAACCTCACCGAGTCGATACAGGTTAGAGGCTACTTGATACAGGCAGGCCACCTTCGACGCCACTGCATCACGGTGTATGCATGTGCGTGTGCGTGTGCGCGTGTGCGCCCGTCTTACCGGACCTCAGTTAAAGTGCGTTAGGGCCGGCCAGGTCAGAGGCCTATGGAGTGCTTTAGGCGTTCTGGAAGCTGTTTCTTTGTGACGATCTGCCGTGCTAGAGACTGCTTCCGATACGGGGCGGTAGATAACACCCCTCCCCCGCAGGCTCCTCATCAGAATTAACCCTAAGCCTCGGACTGGCGGTGATGAGAGCACTGGCTGCTTGTGGTGAGACCTGGACATGGTGAGGTCGTACGAATAGCCATCGCCCAATCGGTACTACTACCAAGGCCGACTGGAACGACGTGTTATGAAGCCGTACTTTCGCCCTGAGAATAGGACGAAGTTCCCAACGCTGCTGGCTTACCTCTGGTGCATAGGTGTCAAGCCGAGGAGATTGGTGTGCCGGCGACAATGGCAAAAAGAATAGGCGGCGCAAAAGCCATCGGGTTGGACGGCGTACTAGGAAGGGCCGGTGGGGGAAGGGTGGCAGTGGACACCTTGGGGGGGGGACTCGGAGCGATCTGCTAGTGTGGGGTCGAATAGTGGGGTCCTGTACCTTACCTGAGCACCGTGACATGCAGAGGGTCTGGCAGCAACTTAATAGCAGCCACTAACAGACCGCTTTGGGCCCTTGGGGGGCAACCCTGGATCCCTGGGTCTTTAGCGGCAGTGAGTCAATTTAGGGCGTCCCGCGGGCGCTCTTCAGCGTGATTACCAATTACTGGAGCCCAACATCAGCGCCCGTTCGGGCGCCGCCACCCCGATAACAGGCTGGCGGCCGTAAGAGGAGGTACAGGCAAGAATTGTGTGCTCACAGCCATTCTCACCCATTATGATCTGAGGGGCCATGGCGAGCTCAGCTATTATTGCAAGTGCTTTATATCTACTGACAACGTCTTGCTTTTCAATCACAACATGCACTGGGCCTTAAGTAGTTCGTTAGGCGGCATTGACCATCGAAAAGGTGGCTCGATAGAATTCGAGTGTCTTTGTTTTGCCATCGTCGGCTTGTACCAACGTACCGAGTACTCTGAATGACGACCGTTGAGCTGGGCTGTCAACGGGCTTTCCAACGGGCTCACCAACGGGGTCACCAATGGTGCTGAAGCTCCTGGATCATCACCGCCGTCGTCTTCTTTCTTCTGCTCCGAGTTCGCTTCGGCCGGCAGCAGCAGACAGAGCAGCTCGTGACAGCAATAACAGGCCATCTTATTATCGACACTGCCGCCACACACTCACAACTACCTAGTAGCATTGGCGTCGCACTCTAGCATCCCGTCCGCCCATACCGGCTGCCGCTCACAGAGGGTCATGCAGTGCTGCGGGCTGGCCACCCCACCTCCAACGAATGGAATCAAAAGCGGCGTGCACTGCTAGTACTTCAAGTTGCACTAGGTTCCCACGACGCCCCGCCTAACGCTACCTTACCCACGACCGCCCACGCACCGCCGCCGGCCACATTCGACTGATCCCCATTCTGCTCAGGAACCGAAGCCATATTACGATAATTCCCCGTACTGTGTCTCTTTGGAGTAGAATCTCCCGTTGCCATATTCACTCGCCCTTCTTTTTCTCGCTCTCTTGTCTCGCTCATATGCGCCTGAGTGTTACGACCAGCGACGCCCCGCTTCACGATACCACGCATCGACGTTTGGCGTTGACTTTTCCCCCGCAATCTTAAGGACGCAATTGTCTGGTCGATTTCCCCTCGATGAGGGTCGCAGCCGAAATCATCATTCCCTTGGATGTCTACCGCTGAGCCATGGCATGATCGATCATCCCCATGATACTCTAGAGCATGAACGAGCAGCCCATTCGGTCGCCCAGCGGCGATTCCGCTGGCGCGAGTGAGGGGGGCAACACCAGCCTCAATCCCAGCGCCAGCACGTCGGTCGAATGGCTGCCTACGCAACAGCAGCAGCAAGTCGCTCTAGGCATCGACACCTCTGTGGCTGACCATGGCCGGAGTGCCATGGAGCGCAATACTCTACGGCCCGCCTACCGATCCTCCAATAGTAACGGCAATGTCACGATCCGTGCTGTGACCCCCGAGATGGGCGATTTTTCCGACTCGGGAGTAGACCGAATGGTGGACGTATCGTACGCCTCGCGCGGCCTAGCATCCCAGGAGACGTCGCCGCGGTCAATACCGGGAGGTTCCAGTCGCCGACAAGGCATGGTATTCAACGATTCCTTGATAGACCCATGCGAGAGCGCCGAGTCGAGCCCCCCACAGAATGCTTCACGCCTGTCCAACAACACTATCAGACCTCGCACTAGAACAATGGATACGGCGATGCTCGCGGGGCAACGGGCGGCTCATCCTGCAGTGGAACAACGGCATCGTGTCGGGAGCGTGAGCTCTTCGGGCTCACAAGCCGTGAGTGAAGACTTGAGACAGCCTGCCGCTGGCTTGGAGTCAACCGGCTTCCCTACCATCATGGCCACTCGAGCTCCCGACGTACCAGCGCCGACCTCAGCACCCCCAGTACCAAAAAGCGACAAGAAGTCAAGTAAGAGATTAGTAAAACGTCAATCCTCACGACCGACGTCACCTCATGTTGCGCCGCCGCCCTCCATCGACTCATTGCCTTTTCCCATCCCTACGGAGAGCCCTCACCGTATGGTGCTCCTGATGAAGGCATTGTGCGGGAAGATGAGAGGCGAGATCGAGTATCAGGGCGAATCGGGAGGCACCTGGTACACGGGGATATCGTATATAGACGAGGAGAGGGGCTGCTTGATGTTCGACTCAGGACAGCATGGGCCCTTCCACATCCCCCTCGTTGCTGACTTGAGGGGCTGCAGGGTCTTGCCGGTCGACTATCCTGAAGCCGACAAGCGATGCCTGGAATTGGTGTCGTCCAATCCTGTCATCGAGGTCCTGTTGCATCCGCTCGTGCCGGAAGAATTCGATTTCTGGCTTGCGGCTTTGCTTTCATGGCAGCAGCTTCGTCCTGCAGCTCTAAAACTAACCCCTCATAAGGCTCTCACTCCGCTTGGTCCTGTCCGCCCGGAGCTTGTTCGGAGGGGCATATCAGACGGCAACCAAAAATCCAACAGCATCATCAAAGTTGGAAAAGTGTTAATTTGGGACAAAGGGCAAGCGCCAGGTCCCAAGACGCTGATGCGGCGATCCTCAACCAGAGACGCCCGTTCTCTCCAGCCATCTTGGAAAAGAGTTTCGTGCATTCTTCACGATAACGGGGAGTTCAAACTGATGGCCGAGAACGACGTGGCAATATTGGCTGTTATTGATCTCGCTCAGCTGTGCCGCCACGCTATTCAGCAGCTCGACCGGACGGTTCTGGAGGAGGAGTACTGTATTGCCATATTTCCCACCTACGCCAACACCGCCTCACAACTCACGGTCTTGTCGCCATTGTACATGGCCCTTGACAACCGGATACACTTTGAGGTGTGGTTCGCTCTGCTACGAGCCTTTGCCGTACCGGAAGTCTACAAGGTGGACCACCCGGACGAGGAACGTATTGGCTTTGTCGAGGACGTAGAGAAGGACATCAATGGCGAGGTCTTCCGAGTCGAGAAGACTATTTCAGTACGCGTCACGGAAGCGAAGCTCAAGGCAAAATCACTAGATCCCGACATGGCTGTGGGAGAAAGACCTACCCGATCCGCGGAGGGCGAGTCGCTTGTTGGGAATTACCTCGCCGAAGTCATGCTCAATGGCGAGGTGAGGGCGCGGACGGCAATCAAAACAGCTACGAAGAGTCCCTTCTGGCGAGAAGACTGCGAATTCCAGGATCTGTCCCCAGGAACACCACAACTTTCGGTAGTCTTGAAGAGGGTAGAAGGAATGACGGAATCGTCAGGTCACAACTCACCAAGTGGATCTGTGGTATTCAAGGCCGGCACCAATACCAATGGTGTAGAGGTGGCTTGCGGCACTGTTAAGATCCCACTGCCGCAGTCAGCGACAGGTCCGAGAGAGCAGGAGGAGTGGCTACAGATTCTCGACGATAACAATGAGTCTTTGGGAACTATGCTGGTCAGGGTCGTGTTCGATGAGCACATTATTCTGCTCGCCAAGGAATATCAACCGCTTGCCGACGTACTGCACAACTTCAATGCGGGACTCACCAGCGGAATCTCCACCGCTCTACCCGGGCAGCTCAAACGTCTCGCTGAACTCTTTTTGAACATTTTTCAGGTATCAGAAAAGGCAAGCGAATGGCTCATGTCTCTTGTCGAGGATGAGATTGACGGAATAGGCAGCCAGGGGACACTGAAGAAGTATCGATTCAACAGTCGCTTAAAGTCCAACGAATCTGTCGAGTCGACCAGCGATCGTGAGCTCATTTTGAGAGACATGAGCAAATCTCTCACGGGAGAAGCGAATCTGCTCTTCCGTGGCAACACACTACTAACACAAGCCCTCGAACTTCACATGCGAAGACTTGGAAAAGAGTTCCTTGAAGAGACTCTGCAAGAGAAGCTGTACCAAATCAATGAACTCAATCCGGACTGCGAAGTTGACCCGAGCAGGCTAACTCCGGGGAGCACGGAGCTTGAAGCCCATTGGAACCGACTGATTGACATCACGACTGAAGTCTGGCAATGCATTACAGCTTCCGCTACGAAGCTAAACCCGGAGCTGCGGGGCATCCTTAAGTACGTCCGCGCCGTAGCCGAGGATCGTTACGGTGACTTCTTGCGGTCAGTTGCCTACACCTCTGTCTCGGGATTTCTCTTCCTGCGCTTCATCTGCCCTGCCATCTTATCGCCAAAGCTTTTCGGCCTACTTCGCGATCACCCCCGACCTCGTGCACAACGAACTTTCACTCTGATTGCCAAAGCGCTACAAAAGCTGGCCAACCTATCAAACTTTGGCAGACGCGAAGAATGGATGGAGCCCATGAATCGCTTCTTGAACGTCCAGAGGTCTGTCTTCAGGGACTACATCGACCAGATCTGCGATATACCCGCCGACCGAGCCACGCGTACGTTGCATGCCAGCTATAGCACACCCGTGACCATCCTTAGCCGTCTCAGCCCGGGCGCCCGCGAAGGCTTTCCGAGCTTGCCGTTCCTCATCGACCAATCGCGCAACTACGCAAGTCTCGTCAAATTGTGGGTGGATCTGAAACCTACGGACAACAAGAAAATCACAATAGAAGGCGATCTTCTCGTTTTCGGCGAGTTGTGCGAGGTTTTGCAGCAACGCGCTGACTCGTGCCTTGCCAAACATAAGAGCATGCGTTTGACCGAAGCCGAGGAGTCCAATGCTGCTGTTGATGAGATGGCCGACATTCTCGAGCGAGCGTCTTTGATCGAGTCACTCGCCTACGCTTATCCTGGGAACACGGTATGGAACGAGCTTGACGAACGGCCTGGTAGTTCCGGGAGCGAAGCAACAGAAGATGCCGGTGGCCGGCGTAGCAAGGACCTTCGCCGCGGCAGAGATATGCTTGACAGTAAGAAAGCAGGGAGCTCGAGGCACGTTAGCGGCAGCACTGGCCATACTCTCAAAAGCAAGAACGGGAAGAAGGGCCCAGGCACGGGCAGGACCATCTTGAGTGGCATTATGAGGATCGGTCAAAGGGCTGAGAGCCCAGAGTCTAAAGACAAAAGATGAGATCAGCGATATGAAACGCGCGATTGATGGACAAGCAGACGGCTGAGGGAAGCCCAGCACAAAACTGTCTTCATTGATCGGGCTGATACGCTATACGACTTGACGATGAGACACACACAGAAACCAAAATCTTACAACTACTTCAATACTTTATCGGGGCAAGGGGAAAATCTACCCTGCACTCCTCGACGAATTTCATTTTTTTTATCCGACTTCGCATTTTGGCGACAGGTGTTAGCGTTACGTTTTGAAGCCAGGTGGTGTCAGCCGAATGTTCTTTTCCAAAAATTCAATGTGCTGGACAATACCGGACAGAGAAGTCAAAATTTAGGCGCTGGGGGAATACGGCGAGGAGGAAAGAACCTCGTGGCGTCAAATCCATATAGCTCGGCCGACATTCGCTCCTTGGTCTGTTTGTGCTCTTTGCACGGAGGCTCGAGGGCCATTGTGATACTGCTATGGCCAAGGAAGTTGAAAAAAAAGAAGGGAATACGATCGGATGGGAGGCCAGTGTGCGAGTTCAGCATCATGAATAGAAAATCAGCGCGCGCTCTCCCGCAGTTTCCCAAGCAAGGCTACCTCCGCGCTTTGTTCACAAAAAGATTTTATACATATAGATAAGGAATTTCAATAGCCTTGTGCGAGCACATGACTGTTTCTCATTCCAATTAGCATACGGCGCCAAGGTGATTATTGAGGTATAACTTAAGGGGACGAGAGGATGTTCTTGTACGCATCTGGGTGATTCTTTTTTTTATTTACTTCTTCGGTTTGGCCTTCATTTGATCTCGTCTCCTCAATAATATCGTCACACGTAATCATACTAGTCCCTGGCAAGGCGCCCTCCGTTCTTTTTTTTCTTCTCGAAGCTGTCATCCTCCTCCCTCCTGCTACAATGGGAAATGCTGCTACTATATCTTCTATCCGAAGTTCAAAGCTAATGCAATTTCAACACATCTTCAATCGTTTAATAGAGTATATAGTGATGAAAGCAATTGCAATTTTGACGCAATCAAGTGAAGAACTTCTTGTATGCGGCCTTTTCTTTGGCGGCCTTGGCTTGGGCCTTGGCTCTGGCAGCATTCAGCTCATTCTTGACAGCTGCGTCCTCGGGCGCCAACTTGGAGGCTGACTCGAGATCAGCGAGGCCCTCGTCGAGGTTCTTCAGGCGGAGGTTGGCGTAGCCGCGACGGTAGTATGCCTTGGCGCGGTCCTTGTCGGACAGGTCCTGGACCTCGAGCGCCGACTGGGCGAAGCGAACTGCGTCGTCCCAGACCTCGAGCTTGGTGGAGAGCAGAGCGGCGTTGCTGTTGAGACTGAAGCGCAGAGCCTTGAGCCCTTGGACGGTCTCGGCGGAGGCTTTGTCCAGGTCGGGCTCCTCGTTGAGGTAGCGCAGGCCCTTCTGGTACTTTTCGAGACCAAGTTCGAGCTGGCCGGCCTTGAAAGCCTTGGTGCCAAAGTCCTTGCAAGCCGTGGCGATGGAGAGGATCTTGTCGGCGTCGAGCTCCTCGCCCTCCGGGCTGTCCTCGGGGAAGTCCTCGTAGGTGTCGCCCAGGCTGTCGGGCTGGCGGCTCTCAGCGGCGAGGGCTTCCTCGGGGGAGAGCTCGCCGCAGTCGGCAATGACAACCTCCTTCTCGGGCTTGTCGCCCTTGTCGGTGCGTGAGTTCTCGACCTGGCGAACAACGGCCTTGCCGCTGACAATCTGGCCAAAGACGACGTGCTTGCCATCGAGGTGCGGGGTGGGCACGGTGGTGAGGAAGAACTGGGAGCCGTTGGTGTTGGGCCCGGCGTTGGCCATGCTCAGGAGGAAAGGGCGGTCATGCTTCTTGGGGAAGCCCTCGTCGTCAAACTTGCCGCCGTAGATGGACTCGCCCCCGGTGCCGTCGCCCGCGGTGAAGTCTCCTCCTTGGATCATGAACTGCTTGATGACGCGGTGGAAGGTGGAGCCCTTGTAGTGAAGAGGCTTGCCGGTCTTGCCGAGCCCCTTCTCGCCGGTGCAGAGGCAGCGGAAGTTCTCGGCCGTCTTGGGGACGACGTCGGCGTAGAGCTCCATGACGATGCGGCCGAGGGGCTTGCCACCCATGGTCACGTCGAAGAAGACGCGGGGGTTGGAGTTTCCTTCGCTCATGATGACTAGTGGTTCTTTGTCTTCTATTTTCTGTTCCTCCTGTTCCTTCCACTCGAGATCGTTTTCAAGTACAGCAGCAGCACTCGAAAGGAGAGCAGGAAAGCTTGAGACAGACTTCTTGGAGGAAAGAAAGGCAATGAGTGAGGTGAGGTGAGGTGAAAGTTGAGGCACTAGGGTATCTATCTAGTCGTAGTGTGGTTTGGCTTGCGGTAAAAAGTAGTTTTTGGTTGGATGGCGGGGCTGTCCGAGTCGAAAATAGAGCCTAACAGAACCCAATTGAATCCCTCGGCTACTATTACTAGTACTACCTAGGTAGTACCTGACCTACACACTCGTGCTGGCACTAGACTCCAAAGGAAACCATGTAAGATACAGCGCCTCCAGAACTCGATGCCCTGCTGCAGATCGGGCTGCAGGGTATGCAGTACAAGCTGTAGCTTGGCAGGTATAGCTGCTCTTTGCTGGGAGTATCGCACTAAGATCAGGCTGGCGGAATTGTCAAGTCGGAAGGGAAGCAATTGGCGGAGCTATGAGAGGAGACAAGGGAAAAGAAAGCAGTGAATGTTTCAGTTAAAGCTTTGGCTGCTAGCTGAGAAAAAAGCAATGCGGGCGAAAAAGAAATGGAGAGAGGTATATCGCAAGGACATTGCGAACAAGAGCGAGCGAGAGAAGTGTGTGTGAGGGCAGGTGGGGGTCCCCGTAGAAACTTCTAGTACAACGTACATGTCCTCCAGGACAATGACAACCCTACCGGCCGTGTTAACCCTTATGTGGGTAGTAGGTACGTGGTTGCTGTCCAGGACCTTGCGGATTATGGTCAAGCAATATGCCTATCGTGCCCAAATTGCTGTGAAGCGCCCGGTCTAGATAGTCATAGTTTCTATTGTTCGTCAGCATGGGCGGTCGAAATAGTTAATTACTTAGATCCTCACACATAAATTACTCGATTGGCCCTCGTCTAACCTATGTCTGTATATGCAGTGTGTAGCTAGCATATCACATCTCATATCCTGCAGTTGGTCGGCACGTTGAGAGGGCTGCTCAGCTGCTGTTCAAGGTTTCATACGTACGGACATCCCAGTTTGGCTCACCACGACACTTGACCGTGGTACAAGATTCTGCCGTGGCCTTCGTTCCCATGTTGTCACACAATTTCTTGTGTGCTGGGATGGCGTGTACCCATGTACCCATGTGAATTACTCGACTCCCTTTCCGCGCGCTGTTGTGAGTTGAAGTTTTACTAAGTATATCTATAAAATAACTTCCGTGGAAGTCTAACCTCTCTTATATGTGAAGTTGTCCCAGTAGCGTTCCCTAATTGTCTGTTTGTAATGAGTGTTCCCGAATAACTTGTACAATCCAGGGTAGGGTGGTGAACAACAACGCAATTCAATCTCTATCGTCCATCACGTCCCTTCCTTTCAGATCCAAGCCAGACTAAGAGTCCTTCTTACTGTCCTTCATTTCAGTGCGCTTCTGAAAGAGCCATCAAGGCCTCAACTCGGTCAAGAGCCAGCTCGCTACCCCTTACTGCGGCCCGGGCTCTTGCTTGGCGGCGCCAACATTCAGCTCCAAGGTTACCTTGAATAGAGTTAGTAGCTTCGTCGGTGGTTACACAGCGTGATGCATTTATAAGGCCCGGGCGGAGAGAAGAGGAAAGATAAAAATCAAGAAATAAAAAACTTACTGGTCCATCATTCACAAGTGCCACCTCCATCATGGCCTGAAACCTGCCATCGCCGACGCGATCCGGCCGGTACTCCTTGCCTACGGCGGACACGAATATGTCATATAACTTTTTGGCCTCTTCTGGGTTCGCTGCACCGTGGAAGTCGGGCTTGGTGCCCTTCTTGGTCCGGGCTAATAGGGTGAATTGAGACACTGTACGGGATGCCGCATGGGGTGGTTAGCCAAAACGAAAGGAATCCAATCGTCCTAGACGCCTCCGCCCAGCCTTGCGTGATCACCTACCGCATAGGACCTCGCCCTCAATGTCCGTTACACTCTTCTTCCACTGGATGTGCCCGCCGTTGCTGTCAGTTCTGCCTCCCCGTATGGTTGACGGTTCTTGGCTAGACGTACCCGGGAGCCAGCTTCGTCATCCCAAAGCTTCATCCTGCAGACCTTAGTCGCCATGGCATTCATGTCCTTTTCGGTGTCACCAGGAGCAACGGCGGCAAACACCAGAACGCCCTTGCCGATAGATGAGACGACCTCCTGGTTCACAGTCACGGAGGCGGATAGCACCCGCTGTATGATGGCTGTGGCTCGCTGGTTAACATAGTTGCGCTACCACTTTGCCTCGGCAAGTCAAGCTATCACACGAGTTGGTATGTCCATACCCTTCATCTCGACAGAAGATCAGACTTTTCTCCCGTTCCTCTCTGGGAAAGGAAAGAAAAGTTAAGTTTACGCCGTCCGGCGATTTGGTCCCACCCAGCAAAGATGATGTTGGAGGGGGCCCTGGGTTGTTCGTGTAATGAACTGTGCTGCCGTCTCACGAAGAAAAATGTACGACGGTTGGGTTGAGACTGTCAGGGATGATGCGCCACGAGATATTCGACAGGTGGATGAACGCCCTGTTGTTAATTACCAGCAAACAATAATGATTCCGGGATAGAAGAAAGATCCTCAATACATCTTTAGCTGGCAATTGAAAATGACTAGTAGTACTACTACGTTAGTTGTACTACTCATGCTTAGCACTAGTACGTAGTAGTAAAGTGAGGTAGCTCCAGTAGTAAGGCACCTTTGGCAAGCGAATGGATAGTAAGATAGTGGCGTTCAACTAATGCGACGCGGCCGATCTCTCAATGGCCAGCTTTTGCACATTCGTACAAGTGCGAGAAGCAGTAGCGCGTGTGTTGGTTGTCATCTCAAGGCGGCCCAGCGCCATCCTAGTGAGGTATCCCCCCCCAGATGGCCAGTGCAACCATACTAGCGACCGTGCCAGGTGTCATGTGATTCGCCAGCTCAACTCTACGGGCCTTACTCAGGTAGCCGCAACTCTTTGGGCCAGGTAGATGCCCTGGCAGAAACGGGACTTCCCAGCAAACCCTCATACCAACAAGCACAATTCCGACACCGACACCGACGCTGCCTCTGGAAAGCAGTGCTTCCGCACATCTGACCCTTTCATTGCGCGTGTTTCTGCGAGCAAATCCTCCCCGCGACGCGCGACCGAGCAGCTCAACACCGACACCGATCCTCCATCCGCTCCCGAAGAGCCAACGTCTGTCCTTTTCTCTGGCCGGCCCAGACCGAGAAGTCCAGATTGATTGAACACCCCAGCTGGGCGAGCGCCCGCGATTCTTTCACCCCGAACATCGAGTGCCGACGTGCGCTCGCACAACACACAGACACCATGGCGGCGAGGAAACTGCAACAAGAGGTCGACAAGTGCTTCAAGAAGGTGGCCGAGGGCGTGGCCGAGTTTGAGGCCATCTACGAGAAGATTGAGCAGTCGAACAACCTGGCCCAGAAGGAGAAGCAAGAAGATAACCTCAAGCGCGAGATCAAGAAGCTCCAGCGTTTGAGGGATCAGATCAAGACATGGGCTGCCAGCAATGACATCAAGGACAAGGCTCCGTTACTGGAGCACCGGCGGCTGATAGAAACGGTTGGTTGCGCAATCTCGCCGCTTCTCTTCATCAATTGCCCGCTGCTCGAAATGCTGACGTACATGGTGAACCCCTAGCAAATGGAGAAGTTCAAGGCGGTGGAGAAGGCCATGAAGACAAAAGCTTACTCAAAAGAGGGACTGTCAGCGGCGGCCAAGCTGGATCCCAAGGAACAGGCCAAAGTGGATTGCATCGAATTCCTCAGCAATTCCGTTGATGAGCTGGAACAACAAATTGAGGCACTCGAAGCCGAGAGCGAACAGATTTCTGCTACGATGAAGAAGGGCAAATCCCAACAAGCCAAGGCCGAGCGCATCGCCGAGATCGAGGAATTTATCGAGAAGCACAAGTGGCACCAGGGCAAACTAGAGCTCATCCGACGGTCACTAGAGAATGGCGGGGTGGAGACGGATCAGGTGATGGAACTCGAGGAGAACATCAAGTACTACCTGACAGACGGCATGAACGAGGACTACATGGATGACGAAGAAATGTACGACGAGCTCGAGCTGGAGGACGAAGAGGGCGCTTATGGCATCAACGTCGATACCGAGAAGGGTTCCTCGCAAGACAACCAATCCGTACAAGAAGAGCCCACACCCGAACCCGTCGAACTCCCTAAACCGAAGAAGTCGCAAAAGGAACCAGAGACCGCAGCGTTGCGGCGTCCGTCGGCGCAGACAAAGTCGCCATTACCTGCCCTTGCAACGCTGCACACCCCGTTACCGACCATCAGCAACGGCAACAATAGCGGTCCGACCATGAAACCTGCCCAGGTGCCCTCAAGACCGGCCGGCGAAGGCCTCAAGTACGCATCTGCAGCTGCCGCTGCTGCAGCAAGTGATAAAGCTAGTGTCGGAATCTCTCCGCTGCCGCCGCCGCCGGGGTCCCAAGCCTCGGGCATCTCGCCTTTGCCACCGATACAACAGTCCAGGTCTAGCGCGACAAGCTCCCCTGCGACCACTGCTGCTCAGCCTGCTATTTCACAACCTTCAGAGTCCAAGCAGTCCGCACCGAGCGAACCGGACCTACCAGCACCAGCACCGCGGTCAAAGAAATCGAAAGCAGCGGGCAAGCAACCGGCAGCGCCCGAGTCATCAGAAGCATCCAAAGGTAAGCTGAGCCAGACGAACAATGCTTTCCTCCTTCCTAGTCCTGGTAGTCTAATCATCTTTCTGCAGCACCTCATACCAATGGAGTCACGAACGGTATCAAGCCCATCGAAGAGGAGCCAGAGGAGGAATCGATTTACCACCTGCCATCAGCACTGCACGATTTGGTAGACTCCTATGACGCTTCAAAGAGGCGACCGGCTCATCCTGCGTCGCAAGCAGCCATCCGTATGATGACGGCTAGCCAAGCGAACTGCCCAGACCCTTCCGACGCCGAATGCCCGCGCACATACCATCCCGAGGCACCTGTGCCCGCAGCAGCCGCCGCTGGTTTCCCCAGGGAACCTCTGCCGATATTCGATGACCCGCGGTTGTACTCGCGCATAGACCCCGATACCCTGTTCTACGTATTCTACTACAAGCAAGGAACACCGCATCAGTACTTGGCCGCGAAAGCTCTCAAGGACCAAAGCTGGCGATTCCACAAGCAGTATCAGACGTGGTTCCAGCGTCACGAAGAGCCGAAGAGTATCACCGATGAGTTCGAGCAAGGGACATATCGTTTCTTTGACTACGAAAGCACATGGTTAGTTGCTTACATCCTACAGTACCAGACAGGTTTCTTTACGACTACATGCTAACGTTAGGCAGGATGAACCGGAGGAAGGCGGACTTCAAGTTTGCCTACAAATTCCTCGAGGATGACATTTAAGTGCTCGCAATGCTTTTTGCTTTCGTGGGATCGACACTCATTTGGGCGGCGTACAGAGAGGTCAGCCGCGGTCGGCTCTGGGTCAGGATAAAGGGAGGGATGGCAGGAGAGGCCGAAAGCCAGGCGATTCTTCCCCCTTCTCCCGATGGTGTTTAACGTTTTCTTGTGCTATCCCGTTGTTTTAACACTGCTACCTACTACTTACCACCACCACTACTACTACTACTTAAACTGCCCTCCGTTGCGATCTTTTCCAAGAGGATCATGCAAGTAGAGGATGCTAGGGAAGGGAGGAGGCAGGTTTGTCTGAAATACAATTCTAATCAAGAGTCAGCCTGCGGATTGCATCGGCGGCTGACGATGTATCTTTGGATGAGCACAGCGCCTTGAGTGTGGCGCTCCGTTTCCCTGCATCGCTTCAATCGTGCATGCTGATACCTCTGATCCGAACTGCAGTGATGATGACGACGATGTATCTACCAGCTGCCTGGATTGGTGGTGTTTAATTTGCTCTTGTACGAAGTCTATCCCCACACTTGACAAGACTCCGATCATGACCCACTACGATTTTCTAGAAACCCCCGATTGCCATGATATTCCCGTTTCTACAAGTGCAGGAAATTCTTGACGTCCAGAGGATCTTGTGGACAGAGTTCTGAATTTTGGTCATCACATAATCAATCTTCGGATCCTCGTACTAGCAGGCGAAGCTAAAAGATGCTCATTGTGTTGGGCCGTGCAAATTGGGTACATTATCGGAATACGAACATGAATGCTGGACGGGAATTGCCATATGAACTTTGTCTAATTGAGCGAGGGCGACGCTTCAACCTCTCTCTTCATCTCTCTCTCTCAGAGAGTAACCCGGCACGATATAATCGTGTTACTCAGCCCCGGCTATCAGAGCAAAGCGGTCCAGCTTGTCGGAGGGCACTGCGTCGTCACGATCCGTGCTGAGGGCGACGTCCTCCCACCGATCCATCACTACGGCCTCCTGTTGTACTTTGATCTTCCGCCATCGGAGGGAATCCGAGCCCAGAGCAATTCGTGAAGACCAGGCCCTGCCAGCCGCCAAACCCTCGCCCTTGACAACATCAGCCATTACCTTTGCGACCTTGACAGGGTCTCCAGGGGGCATCCCCCACGCAGCCAGATCCTGCGAGGCAGCGGTAAAACCTGGAACGTATGCCTCAATGGGAGTCTTATTCTCCCTGTCCTGCTCCGGCCGCACTCTGTCCTTGTCGCGCGGTTCGAAGAGGCGCGTGGCAACGCCGCCGCACTCAAAAGCGACGCAGCGGATGCCGAGAGACGAGACCTCTTTGTGCAGCGACTCGGCCAAGGAGCTGTTAGTCCACTTGGTCATGTTGTAGTACGTCGTGTAGGGCATATTGCCCCAGAGCTGGTTGGAGGCCGTGAAAGTGATTGTTCCTGATCCCTGCTGGCGAAAGAATGGGAGAATGGCCCGCGTCATGTGAAGCTGACCGAAGACGTTGGTTTGGAAGATGCGTTCTGCATCGTCATCGCTGCACAAAACAAAAGCAACCAGGAGTCAGCCTATGAAACCTTGATCTCCAAAAATGGACCTGAACTTGAATTACCTGACATCCTCAAAGGGGCCCAAGAAGAATGTGCCGGCATTGTTGACAAGAACATCAATGTGCCCGAAAATATCCCAGGCCTCCTTGACCTTGCTTGCAATGACCTTGGCACCGGAGGTCATGTCGAGCTCGAGAAGCGACACATTCTCGGAAGCGCGATCGGCCATCTGGCTGACCTGTCTGTTGGCAGCAATCACTTTGTCGCCCCGACGAACAATTTCTTCGACAAGGGAAGCTCCAATTCCCGCCGAGGCTCCTGTTACAAGCCATACCAGAGGTGGTGCCATTGTCGCGAACGGCAGTGCCTCAACAGGGAACAAATGAGTATAAGAGAAGGTGAATGGAAATGGCGATTCTGCTAGAGATGTTCAGTGAAAGTGTGAATTGCACTTGTATGGTATTGCTGATTAGAATCGCTCGGTCTGTGACGAGGAGGCTCTTATATACCGAATGGGGCATGCCTGTGGGCTCTCTACAATGAGATGAGGTCCTACCCATAGCAAACAGATCAGACAGAAAGGCTCGTCCGCGTACGAAAAGAACGATTATGGGATAAGCCCAAGACTTCATCGACCATACCTAGAGTATTTCTAATCAAAGAGCCTTGTTCATTAGTCATTTGACAAAGAACTTGCTCCAAAGACCATTGACAAGCAAGCTAGGCGGCAACATGCCGCTGGAGGTGGACGCCACATCGGCTCAATTCGCCCGCTACTAAGTAGTAATAGTCCATTTCGTCCGCGGACGAATTCGTTCATCCGCGACAAACCACAACCCTCTCGCCTCGGTCCGCATCAAGTCGACCGCGTACAGTGGTGACCTGGTGAGCTATCCATCCGAGCATCTTAATCATGGTGCGCGGGCCCCCGAGGATGTCCTCGTCTGCGTCTGCTTCTGCAAGGGCGTCTCCGACCTCGACGCCAGCACGTAAGACCAAAGCCATGCGGAAAGGGACACACAGCTGCACAGAATGCGAGTACCTCCCTCCCACGCCCAACAACTGCCCCGGCACGCCAGCTCATGCGCATTTGTCTAGGCCGCCGTCGAAAGATTAGGTGCGACTCGATGCCAGGAGCCTCAGTCTGTTTCAACTGCAAATCTCGTCGCACACCATGTGTAAGCCAGACCGGTGATGACGCGAGGCTGCCGTTGCGTCGGCGCCCAGAATCCGATGCTCCGGGAGACAGCAGCAGTGAAGCCCCTCCGTGGTCGACGAGGAACCCCAGTGTTGGGCAGACGCAGGATGTTCTGGAAAATAGCGTCACAGATCAGCGAGCACCCTTCCTCGCGGTTTTGGACTCGTCCGGAGTGAGTTCCCCCACATTGGCATGTAGTTGAATGCTCAGAAGACTTGACGAGCCAGCACAGCTCTCCAAATCCCCCAAGACGGACGATGCTCGCGCGTCATCTCGGACACGTCTGACTAGGGACAGCAATACGTCTCACTCTTCACCAGGTGACCGTAGGCCATGTCGTGTTTCCAGCAGATTGCCTGAGCCGCTTTCTTCTAGTCAGGGGGAAAGTATATGCGAGGCTCTGCGTGCGGAATTACCGTCGTACGATTCTATTATGAAAGTTGCCTTGGCGCACAAAGGCTGGTGGGTTCGAATACACAGAGCTGTCCGTGGCATGTATGACGATAGAATGGAGTCTTTCCCAGACTTCGTCAGGCGAGCCTACACGAGCGATCGGCCTTCAGAACTGGGTAAGATGGCGATTGCGTTCGCTTTCGCTTCGGATGTGGACGGGTCCCATATCTACGCCTTGGTCGACCGCCTTATCGTGTCCGACATGGCGGCCTTGTCTACTGTGGAAGGTTTGGAGTGCCTAATCTTGCTGGCCGTCCTCTACGCGGACGAGGGCCAGCCCAGAAGATCATGGATCATCTATCGCAGGGGGGTAATGGTCGCGCATCTAACGGTATGCCGACATTCCGTTCCGGGGACGAATGCTGGACGCTGATAATGCCAAAGGACCTGTACCAGGCTGGACTCCGATCACCAGCCAAAAGACGGCTCTGGCTGACCATCTACCAAGCAGACCGTATGATGAGCATGTTCCTCGGGCTGCCGTACGGCTTTGTCGACCTGCACCACCAACTAATCCTAGAGGGGGAGCCCGAAAACGACTACTTGGACTCGACTATGACCATCCGCTGTGCTATGATAGCCGGAAAGGTCATTGACCGAAACCATTCGCGGTCAAAGGCTTCCTTCTCCAAGACCTTGGAACTAGATGAGGAGATGAATGAACTTGCAACGTCTTTCCCAAAGTCCTGGTGGGGGCTTCCTGACCGCGTCCAAGCCGATGGCCACGATTTCGACGAGATCCATGTCCGGCTACACCAGCAACTTTTCTTCTTCCACCTACGACTCTACATTTACCTTCCCTTTCTCGGCGGTTCCAAAGAAGACTCCGTGCACGGCTCAATCGTGCATGTCGCCAGCATGGAGGCTGCACGGCAGCTGCTTAGGCGCTACCTTAGTCTGCATAGTGACACGGAGGGAGTAAGTCCGTCTGAGTGCAAGCTCGTCGACTTTATGGCATTTACCGCCGCCGTTGTCCTACTTTTGGGTTGCTCACGCTCCTCCGGCTCAGGCATGTCAAGCAATGGCAATGACATCGAGACCGTGCTGTCTTTGATTCGGTGCTTGCAACGCCAAGAAAATAAAGAGAACTGTCCTATCGCGTCGCAATGTTGCAAGACGCTGACGGTGCTACTGTCGAGATCGAGGACGGATGAACAAGTTCGTATCCCCTTCTTTGGCACAGTCGTGAAAAGAGGCGAGCAAACTGCAGAGCACACATCTCAGGCTGATTCAAGCCTCCTAACACACTGGAATACCCGTGATGGCCAAGCTTCACCTGCCGGCCAACCATCTTCTTCGCCAATTGTTACTAACTCAACTCCCGCTGATGAAGACCTGGCGCTGCCGAGTTCTGCGTACCTGGAGACACCATGGTGGATGGAGAACCTGGGCCACATGCCCGAACTAGGCTTCTTATCTCATCTAGAGGATGTGCAGGCAGATTTCGACACAGGTTGGGATGTCATCATGGATCTCGACAGCTTCTGAATTAGTTCAGAATGTGAGGGCATCTTGCAGTCAACCTCGCTGTTTCGGCTGATAATCTCATACTCGACAATTCCAAGAAGCAGGACAGCTGAGCTACAGCTTGCCCACCGAAGCACAATGGCCTTCCATAGCAACGCTAGAGGAGGCTTGTTGCGTGACGTCCTTACCGGAGGATAAGATCTGTCGCTGGACCATAGACCTGTATACAAGTAGTATGTTGGAGTGTGTGGAGGCGACGTGGAGAGCAGGCTTCATCATCGTAAGACGGTATATACCTTCCAGGTACCTTAATAGCTGTAGTACTTCGAGGATCTAAATGACACAAAATTCTAGGTTGAAGGAAGTATCTACGACCCTTCCCGTCTTCATCTGATGTATATCCGATGTACGAAGAGGGGTCCCTCAGGCAAGGCAGGTTCGAATCGATGTACCTGCCTTCAAGTGAAGCGGAATGTGCATTCGGGCAAGTAGCGAGGACGTTGATGGAGAGCACGAGTGTGCCTTTCTCCCTCGACGCGAAGGCAGGAGCGCCAAGGTACCCACTACCAACTCGAACTCAGTTCTAGTACCCTGTAGTGGTAGTAGGCAGCAATTTTTGCCCTTGTTACACCTCGGAGGACGAATCTGGCTTCTTGTGCATCTCCCTTTGTGAGCAGGAGAGAACTGATCTAGTGTCAGTCATCATATTGGAAAGAGCCTTGGGTCGTGGCGGTCTAGGCAGAGAGTAAGCCACGCTTTTTCATTGACATTGTACACATGTACTGCGCGTTGAGCTCTGAGACACGACAGGCAAAGGACACGGCCTCTCTTGAGCAATACCGCCTTTTTTTCCTCTCATATGTCTCATGATGCGGCTCCGGCTCGCCTCATCGGACGAGTGAGAACATCTATGCATTGTCTGATTGCATTTTTCATTTCTATGGAGGACGTCGACAAGGATCGATTGACTTCGCCTGGGGGGCGGGATTGTAAATCGATCGAGGTGGAGGAATGGGGTAGCAAGTGACAGATTGACTGCCAAGGGCGCGTACCCTTACCCACAGTTGCTGGGTAAGGTGCGTGCTTTGGGGGGCTCTACAGGGAAACAACGAGAAAAGTATGACCAGCACCAGTCGATGACATTTGGTTCGCAACGAACTTGAACTGACGCAAGCACAAGGCAACAAAAATACTATAGGCAAACGCACAACGCCAGTGAGGTGAGGCTCATCCACAGGCTCCTGCAGTGCGACCTACCACTCCTTGTGTGACACCTTGTCTAGGTACCTTATCCTTCCCACCCTCTCTTGCTTGTTCTGCGCGCCGGCATCGATGCCGCCACGGCTGACTCCATGGCTGACTGACGGGCTAGGTGAGCTGGTACTATTTGTAGTACTCGGACCTACAACGTACTAGTAGGTACACTGGGTAGGTGTCGTAAGGTAGGAAGGAGTACTACTTGCACCTTACCTCACTAGAGCTCCCAGGAGTTGGTTGCGGACGACAGCTGTTTTTAGTGCTGGATGCGCCTCGCCCCTTCCATTGACAACGGGACGCACTTCTGGAAATGCACGCAACCAGTCGGCGACCTTCATCTGTGCCAGCAGAGACACGTCAAAACATCGCGCACTTGCATCTGCAGCTGTGCCTCTCCACAACATACTTGCTGTCCTGGAACGGGGGGGGGGGGGGGGGGGCAGCAATTAGCTCAGATTTACGTATTGCCGCCCACTGACTGGCTCCAAGTAACTACCTAGTACCTATGGTAGGTCTGCTTGGGTAGGGCTCAATGGCTGCGTGGCTGTGTAAGGTTAGCTTCCCTCTCTTCTGTTAACTGCAGTCTGAAGACTCGAGCGCCAACCGGGGCATTGCTAGCATGATTACTTACCTACCTACTTACCTTACCTACCTTAGTACTAATCTAGTACTGTGTTGTAGACATGGGGTTTTAGACACTGCGTGCTTTCTTTGGTGCGGCTGAAAGACAGTCCCATTTTCCTGGCACCTTATCAAATTATATCCCATCCCAATGATCCCATTACATTACATTACATTACTGCTTGTACATATACATGGCTATCTTACGGATACTGACCCCAGCCATTGAGCGTCAGCGCGCGGCACTTCGGCGACAAATCCACCCAGGACTGGCGCATGAGACGATTGCTGAGCACAGGCAGTCACAGCCATTGTGAACAACAGAGCCTCCGATGGAGCCCTGCCTCGTCATACCGCATGTGCTCACTCGTACTGCGTGAGTGAGTGAGGGAGGTAGCGTTACCTCCGCATTCTTTCTGACCCGACACTCACTCCCACCCACTCTGGATTGCACCCATTGCCCGTCGTCCATACGATCCCCTTCCCCTTTTAGGCTTGACCCCTCTGGGAAGAGGAAGTCCTACACTTGGCGCGCGTAGGACAGATGACCCCTAACTGACGAATACGTATGTACATACTGGTCAGAACGGGTAGCAGGTGCTATCGCGCAATATGCAGGGTGCTGGTACTGCCACCCTTGCCAATTCTTCGTGTGCACACGTATCTCCTCAGTCCATCTTGGGTTCGTCCCATCCTGCCGTCTGCCGCTCGGCGACGCAGGATGCACCAGGCGAATGCACGGCATGCTCTTCTCTCGCATCTCTAATTGCACAGCCGCCGGCCACACACCAGGTACCAAAGTCGTCGCTACTATAAGCACTGTTTCTTTTTCTCAGGACTGGTTTTTGGCCGTCTCCTTACTATGCTCTACGGAGTATTTGGGCTTATCGCAACTCATATTGTTGCCTGTGCAAGCCTCGGTAAGTGTCCAGCTTCTCCGCCTTTGCTGCTTTACGACCCACGGCTCTGCTTGCTCCTTCTCAAAGCTTAACGAATCAACGAAAGGCAGTAAGCGTCATTCAATGTGTCGCGGGCGATGCAGTCTCATATCTCAAATGTGTACAGATGACTCTCGCGTGCTACAGCACTCCCCCAAGCATGATATTCCTCTATTTCCTTATTTTTCTGCCTCCGTCGAGTCGATCAGGCTCCCTCTCTGGCTGGCTTGATAGCTACATAATGCGAGCCAATAGCTTCCAGTCATCGGCATGTGCAGCTATCCTCGCTATTCCTTGGCCGTTTTCCTGTCGGATAGCTTGCCCTCCTTTTGGCCCTTGTCTGTTGGGCCCACCCTTTCTGGTTGTCACACCCTCTTCTCTTCCCTTCTTCTTCTTGTCTTCAAGTTCCTAGCCGCCCATCGCTTCCCACTCGAATGGAGGCTGGCGGCCAGAGCACTATTGTGCATCGGGGCCTGCACCGACTTCGCCTCACCGTCATTCCGCCCTGTAACATTCTCCTATCGACTGGACCTTCACCTTTCTGAGGTCATCTTCCATTTTATTAGGATCACTAGTGTGCTCTGTACATATTTATTCGATTGCCTTACCGTATGAGCAGAATCTCCTCCCCCGACTGATCGGTCGGGTCGCCTGTGGGGGCCAGCCCTGTTCCTTATCCATACGTTTCATTATGAATACGCGAGCTGGGTATATGTATTATGAATGAACCCAGACCCCGTAATCATAAATACGCACTCGTATGGTACTTGTATACGACTAGAATCCAGGCCCAGGGACACACTTCCGGTTCCCGGTCAACACCTACCTGATTCTCCCATCCTGACCCGTGCATGATCTGCACGCATCAGCACCCACATTGGCCTTCCCACTGACACCCCGGCTCATAGCTGCCACTTGGGGCCCCAAGTGGAAAGACGTGCGGGAAGCTTGGAGGCATTCTAGAAGGTTTCTAAAAAGGACCCACCCACAGACTTCGGTCACTGCACTCGCGGGCTATTCTGTTTTCCTGTTTCATTTCTGGTCGGACAGGAGCCCGGGAGTACGAGGAGTCATTCTTCCTTAACTAGCACTTGGTCGCCTCACTTCCTCCTCCCACTCCCCAAAGGGCGATGCTACTCTTGACCCGTCACCTGTCAGGCACATGAGCTTCTACCCACCCCACCAAGCGAACCGCCCACTTCCCAACATATATATCCCCATCACTGGACGAACCCTTCCTCAATCCTTCCTCTTATTCCCATCAAATATCGAACTTATTTATGTTTTCCTCTCACATATCATACATGGTCTTGGTCCTTCCTATATGACGGGCCATCTACACAAGCAGCTGCTCTAAGCCCACGTTGAAGCTCCCCATACTGCGGCAGTCTGAGGATTGCCAAACACATTGCCAAAGCACGAGACGGACTCTATCTTTTTTGTTTCTTGTGATATACTTGCCTCGCTTATTCAAGCAACATCCGTCTATTCTCGCAACCATGGACGGCAACTACGAATGTCATGCAAGCCACGGCTGGAACGACGCCAACATGGAGGTCGAGCATCTTTCACTCGTCAACCAGTACGACCCATACGCCGGGTGGTATGGCACTCCAGACGATTTCGAGAGATCTCTACCGGACTCACATCCGCTCATGCAGATCCCTAGCTCAGACGGCAGCTCTTACAGCCAAAGTCCATATTCGCCTGCATTTTCTCCCGTGGATTCCCTCCATTCTCCCTTCAGCGACACCATCGACCCTGGCCTATTGCTTGATATACCCAACCCGGAGGGTTTCGACATGACCCACGACATGTACCCTCCAATTCCCGACCTTGCTCAGAGCCCGCCACGCTCCGCTCCTCCTCCGCCGCCACCTCCGCCGACGAAACACAAAAGGTGAACATCATCTCGGCAGCATATTGAATTGTTGCAATCAGACCGAATTCGGCTAACATGGATTCCACAGAGGTGATTCTACGTCTTCTGTAACGTGCCCATTCTGCGCCCACAAGCCAAAGCGCCGCGCCGACCTCAACCGTCACATTTCTCACGTGCACAAGGCAAGTTCAAGTCGTCTACGCACCTATCGTTGCGACTATCGGCCTTGTGCTCGAAGGGACGAGCCTTTCTCCCGCCGTGATCACTTCCGCGACCATCTGCGTGACTACCACCGCGAGGACATTGAGAAGCGTGGTGTGACAGTTGACGACGCCTGGTATTGGGACCGCAACACCAAACCCAAGTGGTGGAGGTGCAGCAAGTGCCTGATTAGGGTCTCAGTCGATGAGCACGGCTTCGAGTGTCCCACCTGCGGAGGCATGTGCTGCGCAAAGAGGCAAGAGGTTCGAATGGCCTGAATGCCCTTCCACTTTGGTTCCGACACTCAACACTTGGCTCCACTTGTTCCATCATCTTTCTAGAAGACGGGCGTGCCGATACTTGGCGTGGAGGAGGGTGGTATTCTGACTACCACCTTGTCAGGATGGGTGTGTGGAACTGGACTGGGGGAGGAGGGGCCAACGTCACCGTCCATGTCTAAGGCTGAATAGCGGATTGACGGAGACCTCGGATTTGCCAATCTCCAACCTCCTCCTCCCGGTTCGCGCCCATTCTCAGACAAACGGACCAATCCCTGCCGACGAAATCCTCCCAAGACGGCCCGCATTGCCCATTGCGCGCTTGTCTCCCGGTCCACGACTTTGGGGCTTTTGTACCACCTGACTTTATCTTCGTGTGCGACACGGACACTCTGCTTGTTTTACCCCCTTGATCCTAGTGTGCTTCTTGATCTTTTCCTTATCTGTTCTGTCTGGATTTGGCATAGACTTTGTTTTTTTCCTTTTCCCGGACATGGCACGGGCGGGACATGTACTGATGGATTACGACTTTTGCGTCTTTTTTTTCCCTTGCTCTTCTCCTTTTTCCCCCTTTCCCTTTCTCTCTCTCTGCTCTGCTCTGTTTCGCTTTACGAGGCCGTTTCTCCTATACCCCTTCTTTTTGTCGCCGTCATTGGCCTGATTTCTTCGGCCTTTCTTTTTGTCCTGGATTGGATCTGATGTCTGATATGATGAAACCTTATGATAGACCAAATGCTCTTGTGTTTTTCCTCGCTTATGAATCAGAAATAGAATCAGAATCCTTGTCTCCTAACTTTTGATTATGATTTCCGGACCACCTTCTCTTTGACCGCATCTTGCCCTTGGTCATACCGCTTTATCCCTAGTGTACTTGTACAGACGCGTAGCACCCGATCCCATAGTGCCTGCGATCCCCCCAAGCGAATCAATCATTGACCAACCGACTAACCACCCCATGACGGAACAGGGATCAGTCGCTTGGTCTGAGCTTCATGCGTGGAATTCTTCCAGAAGAGTTGGGGGTGGCGAGGCACACAACCACTGAAAAGAAACGATTCTACTCCAAAATGTGGAGGTTCATTGCCTCCCCTTCCCAACCCCCCTGGCCGCGCACTTCGCTTAGTGGGTCGGCAGCAGCAGTAGCAGTAGCAGTAGCAGTAGCAGCATCGGCAGCAACAACTTCAAGTTTGGGTGAACTTGAAAGCACCGACCGGTAGGCGCAGTCAGCCCGACGAGTGGGGCAGCGCCGCGCGCGCGCTCTTCTCCCCCCCCCCCCCCCCCCCCCCAATCCAGTCACCAGGCTGTCCTTCTACTCCCCTTCTATGGGCCTTCTACACACCAGGCTTATGTCCGCATCCTGCATACCTACGCAAGGCATGTACAAGTAGTGGGATAGATTCCCATGACAAGCTAAAGGGTGGGAATGAATCGCACGAATAAGACGATGAGAAAGCCCAACGAGCGTCATCATGTGCAACGAGAGCGACTGGACCAAAGGGCAATTAGTCCCTTGTTTTTCACGCCATTTGCTACCTATCCGGTCGGGTAGTATCGCTGGTACCCGTACTAGATTGGACAAAGACGTGCTCCCAAGTCATGTTACGCGCACAGACCGCTCGTGCGTACATTATTCGTTCTCTTATCTCTTTCCGAGCCGAGTCCATCGGTCTTTGGTTAACCGACTCGATATTTCGGCTCTCTCCTCTCTCGCCCGCTCCTCCTACATGGTTTGTACATGCTCGTACGTGGGCTGACCACTTCATTTAGAAGCGTCAGTGCGCACCAACATTTGCTTCTAGCGTATTTCCATATCGAGAAGGTCCCTGATCCCAACCCTTGTGAATGCTATCTTCGAGTACATCAATGGCTCTCGTAATTCGTGAAAAGTATACAAGTCGCAGGTCACTTCTAAGAAAAAGCAATCAAGCCCCTCTATTCGTCTTCGCTTTCGATGGGATCCCCTTCAAAATTCGGGAAAGCCCGAAAGTCAGGTCGACTCGTGTCCCTCTGGAGTGGTCGCCCCTTGCTCTGGCGCCGCGGCGGTGCAAGGGTCGAGCAATGCACGGTTGTCGACGAGGACGATGCAAGCCTTCCAATGAAAGGCGCGGGATGGTGGAATCGATGCTCTGCAGATGTCTCTTTGTCGATACAAGGAGAACCATGCTCCACCGCAAGCGAGGTCGGGGTATCTGTCGGAGTCGCCGAAATCGTGCTAGCCGTGGTTGTTGCGGGCGCCGTGGCGCGCAAGGGTGATGAACTACGTGGACAATGAGAAACGATGTCGGGCGCATGCGCATGTGTATAAAATAGCACTTCGGGGGAAGTTGATGATAACGCCTCTACGGTGACGCTCGCCACGGGCGTCGGTGGTTGGAGCAGCTGTTGTCTTGTCTTGACGCGCGCCTCCTCGTACGCCCGGCGCTTGATGTCCGCCTCATGTCCCCCAAAAACAAACTTCTTCCACACCTCATCTTCGTCAAGCAAAGTAAACGACTCCTCATCCCCCTTGGCTTGGACCACTGTCTTGCATATCAAATGGTCTGGGACTTTCCCCGTCCCCGATCCTTGAATGTCGGGGGATGGGGGCAATGTGCAAATTGGGGCAAGGTCCAAGTGGCTCACGCTACCCCGAGCACTATCGGAAGTTCCTGGATCTGTCGAATCGTGTTTATTGAGGCGGGCCGTAGAATTGTTGAGGCGGATCGCCCCCTGATCCGGGCTATGACTCTTTGCGAATGGTCGATGCCCGACAGGACTTGAGACAAGCCAAGCGAAGCCTTGTTCACGTTGGTCTTGGAGGGCTTCGGTATTATCAAGCACCGGGCTTCCGATGTTGCTGAGTTCACTTGGCTTTGATCTACAATCATCGTGTGTTGAAGGACTTGGCGAGCTGGTGTCAGGCCATACGTGGCTTACTCCGGGCGTAAGAGTTTCAGCTTCGCTGGTGTCAGTGTTATGCAAGGGGGTATTGTGCGTGCACTTGTCACTGTTGATGTCTAACCAGCTTTTCCATAGGCTGTCTTCCTCTTCAGCTTGTTTCGTAGGTTTGATAGCCCGTCCAGTATTGGCTACCATGCTATCTGTATCCTCGACACCCTGTGATTCGAAGTTGATGAACCATCTGGGCTGGTCCAACCTGGAGGGTTGCGGATGCCATAATTCCGGTGTAGATTTTCGTATCACCTCTAGACTCTGCTCGGGCCTAGGAGAGTCTAGAGCCCGCCCCGATTCGTACGGCCCTCGAGAACGTTCACCGAGAAATATGCGCTGGTGACTTCTGCTCCGTCGGTTGCTCACTTGATAGGGCTGATGACGCTGATCGGGGCCATTGTCGCAAGATGCCCTGGCTGAGTACGATAAGCTTGCTTCATTATCTTCTTCATCGTTTCGAATGCCCTGCAGTGATGGTAGTGAATCGTAGGCACTCTGAGGGCTTCTGACAGTGTTTCCGTCGTGACTCCAGCGCATGCTTTGACTTCCAACACGAAGTCTCAGTGGCTCTTCTACTGACCGCACCATGCTAGGTAGAGCTTTTCTTTGCCGTCGACGTGATTTGTGAAATACTCGTGGTGATAGCTGGACATCTTTGTGGAGATATCCGAATGGCACTGCTGCTTCAGCTCCAGTACTCAAGGCCCTGTCACGTTGGTGGTACTGAAGAATCAATGGCCTTTGCATCTCAACTCCTGTCCAATCGCTTTTCCCCAGGAGTTTCCTCCGTTTTTCCTCAAGACTTATGACGTCCTCTTGGGACCTTGCTACAGACTGGTTCCGTTTCCCAAGGATGCTATGATGGGGGTCGACATTGGCCCCAGCAGTGCCTGGGCCAATTTCCTGGGAGAATTGAATGAGCTGTTTCTTCAGGATGCCTCTCGGGCTTTCTCGGTTCCCTCGAGACTCTTTGGGGAAATCACTGGGTCTAGATTCACCTGCAGCGTCGGCAATGTAGCTCGGAATGAACGTGGTGTTGCGATCAGATACTTTTGCTGCGGACGATTGGTGCAGACGCGCGCGGGCTTTGGCAAAGTTTTGCTTCTGTCGAACGACTTCAGCACGCCTGCCTTGACGATGAGAATGACGATGCAGGCTTCCTTCCGTCCAATTCATCCTGTCTCGAGGCGCGAAGTTGGGACTGATCCCGTTGGTAGTTGGAGCATATGTAAAGCGTACTCCGATGCGGTTGAGAAGAGCTATGCCACAGAAGGACCCAAAGAATTCAGCAGAGATTGTGTTAGAAAGAAGGAGAAGATCATGTGATGATGTCTTGAATGAGTTGAGATCAAGGAGTTAATGGTCGCAGGAGCGATGATGGGCGCACCTGCCGAGTGGGATCGAGCACCATGTTGCTCTAGGGTGGCATTCCATTTGAAGGCAGATGTGCAATCAAGCGCGCCCGCGTAAGGTACGGACTGAATTCACTAATTGCGGGAGCCAGAAGCAGGGACTTGTGAAAGGACATGTTCGGAGCTACCTCGAGCTAAAACTGAGTCATGGCAGTGGGATTTTAGCAAGCATTTCCGAAGTCATCATCGACGGTAAAAGATGGGCGGAGCTAAAGCGGGCAAACAGGCAGCCAGTTCAATCTCGGATAAGGTCAGATTACGGTAAAGCAAAAACATCGGCAAGCTCATCATGGCAAGCTCCAGAACTTGTAAGTTCGATCCCTTCGGCAGCAAGACCAAGTCTCCACGCCGCAGACAGGTAGCTTCAACTTGGATGCTTGCGGTATAGGAACTGAGTCCATCTCGAGATTGGTGAACTTGGGAGGAGTCCGAGTCGCTCAGGGACAAGTGTGGGGCCCACTTTTGATAGCTCTGTGGCAGTTGACAAAAACGTTTCTTCCTTACGGGATGGTAAGAACATTGGAACCACATCCCAACATTTGCTATCAACATGTATTTGTCGACTGGGGTGGATATTTGAATTGATATGATTTTCGAGATTGAATTTCACTAATTACCAAAACATCTTGGCCATACTCAGTCCATACCAGCTGAAAGATATTCATCGAGAGCTTTGCTATGTTCTGGTCTTTTTTTGTCACTAGCGCCCACCCCTGCAGAGGCCAGTTAGACGGAAAGCCATTTTGAGCTTATGACGCGCCGCCATCCAGCAACACTAATTACCTTCACATTCCAACACCAAACATCTGGGCCAGGAGTCCAGTTAATTAACCCTCGAGTCCCTCATTTCTCCGATTATTCCAACTCTCGCAACCATGGCGGACGCAGACGAGAAGGCCCGCCAGGAGAAGATCGCCGCGGCGAAGAAGCGCGTGAGCTTTGCGACTGCCTCCCTCCCCACCCTCATTCCCTCTACTAACCCTTCGCCTAGGTGGAGCAAATGAAGAAGAACAAAAACAAGAAGAGCGGTGCGGCGAAAAAGACGAAGGATGAATCTTCCAAAGATGAAGCTGCAAAGGAAGAGACTTCCAAGGACGACGCTGCTGCCGAGGAGCCTTCCAAAGAGGAAGCCACGGAAGAGCCAGCCGCCGAGGCTGCAGGCACCGAGGCACCGACCGATTCCGAGGAGAAGGCCGACGATAAAGCCGTTGACGAGGACGACAAGCCAGCCGAGACTTCCCCTTCCTCTACGCCATCCCTCGCCCAGCAATCGAAGCTTCGATCCACGTCCTTCCGCGCGGGTACTTCGGGTTCGCCGCTCAGCCCCGATGGCGATACGGCCCCCGACATCTACAGAAAGAACGTCGCCAAGATAGAGGAGTTGGAGAAGGAGAATAAGCGTCTGGAGAAAGAGTCGGCTGATGCGGAGAAGAGGTGGAAGAAGGCTGAAGAGGAGCTCGCCGATCTGAGGGAAGCCGAGGGCGACGCTACAAAAGGTGACAAAGGTGATGCCGAGGAATTGGTATGGTTGACTGCCCATAAATTTGTCTGTACATCAATAGCGGCACTAACCTGGATTACAGAAGAGCGAGATTGCTTCACTTCAGAGAAAAAACAGTCAACTGCAACAACAAGTCTCTCGCGGCTCAGGCCATCGCCCTTCGGTCTCAATGTCCGCCCCGCCGCCAGACCTGCAAGCTCAACTCGACGCGAAGACATCGACCATCGAATCGATGGAGATTGAGCTCTCCAAGCTCAAGGCTCGTCTCGAGCGTCACGCTAGTGGTGCCGATACCGAGAAGGAGCAGATCACGGCGCTAGAGGAGAAGCTGGCGCGCGCCGAGGCCTCGGCTGGCAAGGCACAGCGCGAGCTACAGGATCTAAAGCGCAACTTGGACCGCACGGCCGAGAAGGCTGTCAAGGAGGGCAGCGAGCGGTCTAGTGCGGAGACCAAGGTTCGCAGCTTAGAGCAGGAACTTGAAGAAGTCAAGAGCGCCAACGAGGAGCTAAACAAGAAGGTCGAGGGCCTGGAGAAGAAGGCTAGTACACTGACAACACTGCACAAGGAACAAGATACGCGGTCACAGTCGCTCAGGAAGGAGAAGGAGAACGCGGACAAGGAGGTCAAGGATCTCAAGGCGAAGATTGAGAAGCTCGAGAGCGAGAATGACAAGCTGAAGAGCCGCAAATCAACCGACGTTGGTGGCGGTCTCGATGATGAAGGGGTCGATGAGCTCGAGAATGAGGAGCGACTCAAGCTTGAACGGAAGATTCGTAATTTGGAAGCCGAGAACCATGAGCTCCGCAGCGGCGCATGGATCGAGAAGCGCCGCGAGCTGGAGGCTACCAGCCCAGGATTCCAGGACGTTGATCTCTCTGGCGGTCATCACGCCTCTAAAAAGTCAATGCACAACACGGGCGGCGGCTTCGGCGAATTTTTTACTACCGGACTTAACGCTCTTGCTGGCACGGGCGGGGACGATGAATTTCTCGAAGATGATGACATGGACTTTGATGAAGATGCCTTCCGCAAAGCGCAAGAGGAGGAATCAAAGAAGCGCCTGGAGCGGATCAAGGAGATTAAGCGATCACTTAAGCACTGGGAAGGGTGGAGGCTGGATATCGTGGATATCCGTCGCGGCGGCGGAGAAGGCGTCGGGGAGATCTTTGAGGTTTAAATCTGTTCCTATTGTACGATAAAGTAAGAGCGCTGGACGATATTTACACGAGACGTAAACGGTGAATCTCGCCAAACGGCTTTGCATACAGCCAATTTCGATATCTGTCTATCCCAAGCATGCTGCTTGTGTGGAGGAGTTGCTTCAACTTTGATAACTTCAACTTGATGTGCGGAACTGATGACATCATCCAAAGTTTCTGTTTCTGTCCACTGGAGCCTATGCAAACCCTCCAACCTACGATTCCCCATTATTACAAACCACGACACTGACATGATTACCATGGCTGCTATAAAGATGAACTTCATTGTCACCGGGGCTGGGCGAGGCATTGGGCGCGGACTATCCCGCCAGCTCCTCCAGGCTGGCCACCGCGTGCTGCTCCTCGACACTAACACTACGGAGCTCAACCACACAGCTAGCGTCCTCAGCAAGACGCACAAGCCATCGCAAGATTTTGACACTGCCGAAACTGACGTCCGTGACCCGGAGCAGGTACGCAGCGCTGTGGCCCGGGCGGAGGCGCTGTTCGGAGCTCGTCACTTGGATTGCCTCGTCAACAACGCGGCGTACACGGGCGGTGTCGGCGGGACACGGCTGGCGGACATGACGCTTGAGGAATGGAACCGGAGCCTGCAGACCAACCTGACGGGCCCGATGCTGATGACACAGGCGTGCCTGGGAATGCTGTCGGCGGCGCGGGGATGTGTGGTGCATGTCAGTTCTACGCGGGCGTTTCAGAGCGAGCCGCACAACGAGGCCTACTCGACCACAAAGGCCGGCCTCGTGGGATTGGCGCAGAGCATGGCCGTCAGTCTGGGGCCGGAGGGTGTGCGGGTGAGCACAGTGCTTCCTGGCTGGATACACGTCGACGACGAGTGCAAGGAGGCAGACGAGCAAGGGCGCAAGTGGGAGGACGGCCTGGGGGAGGACGATATGCGGTGGCAGCTGACGGGGAGGGTGGGCAAGGTGGAGGATGTGACGCGGGCGGTGGTGTATCTGGCGGAGAGTGAGGGGGTGACGGGGGTCGAGATGGTGGTGGACGGAGGCGTGACGAGGAAGATGGTGTACCCGGAATGAAGCATCATTTGAGGGGGTCCGTTGCTCGGATTTTTTGGAGAAATGAATTTGGAGACGGACTTGGGGCGTCACGGTGCATCAAGGCCCGAGTGGCCGAGCCGAGCCGCTCGGATTTCAACGTGATTGATATGGCCATTGATATACCATAACATAATAAGATGACCACACTTCCTGATAAATCGAGAGGGTGCCAACGAAGGAGTAGAGTGTACCACCCACATCAGCAGTCGAAGCAATATTGGTCCGGACAATCAAGTACATACTCGCACATAGGCGCACGTAGGCGCGCATCAGAAACCCCAGATCGCCGGCCGCAACAGGAAGGTCGCTTCTCCGTCCAGGCCTCTGATGTTGCCGGCCCCATTTCCAACCCAATTCCCCCGCAAAACCCCAGATTCTGGGCGTTCGTATACGTAGAGTGCTCGTAGAGTAGCAGCAGTAGTGTCCCATCCTACATGGTACATGGCTTGGTGCCTGTGCGTACGAGGTTGTAGTTGGCCGGGAGTCATGCCGTGGCCTGCGGAATGGGATGCGGCCCCTCTCTGGTTCATTCCTTGAGCGATGGATGAAAGCGACCAACTGAAGAGCAGAGAGCAAGTGGGGTTTGAGCGCTTTCTGGTAAGATGGAGCCTTGCTGTTTTGGTGCCAGTGTCTGAGAGGGAAAACGGCCTGTGCCCGCCGAAACATGAAAATTGAAATAGGCTATTCCCGCTCACACCGGCGGGACCAGCTCTTCCTTCTTCAGCTTGCTTCCTCCTCCTCGTCCTGACCTTCCTCCTACCTCTAGCTCTAGCTTTCAACTCGAAGGCTTCTGACTCGATCGGCTTCGTCACTTGCTTCTTACTCCGGGTTTGTTGTTTTTTAAACTCCTTCTACACTAGAACAGCGCCCGGTTTCTAGCGTACCCTAGGGAAATTTTAAAACAAGGTCCCGAACCTCATCGTCATCGTGCGTGCGTGCGTGCGTGCGCCAGACCAGACCACACCAGTCGCCCACGACATCGGCCCTTGGCTGAATTCTTCAATCCCACGACGACCGTATCATCCCACCACAATCGATTGCGTAATCCACTATCGATATCCCACTTTACGGTCGGCAGCCCGCAAGCTACTGCGCAACATTGCAGCTCCCAAAACACCGCAGATCGCCAGTCCCGCTTCCGCCGTCCGGTGCCCGCTAAACCGGCAATTGACATCTTCACCCTCGGCTACCAGAGGCAACAGCCCCTCTCCAACGTCTCGGTAAACCTCCGAAACGCTCCGTCCGCCGCTGCTTGCCGCGCACTGCCTACGGCGACCTTATTTCCTATTCTTTACGTATTTCCTCCTCTTTCTCTCCCCCTCTCCTCACAATGAGTGCTATTCGCCTCTCCCTCCGTCGCTCCTCTCCACTCGCCGCCGCCGCCGCCGCCTCCCTCCGCCCCGTCTCCTTCGGCGCCGTCCAAACGCACTCACTCCGAAACTACCGCCGCACCATGGCTTCCGCTATCCCCAAGATCAAGGTCAAGAACCCCATCGTCGAGCTCGACGGTGACGAAATGACCCGCGTTATCTGGAAGGATATCAAGGAAAAGTTCATCCACCCATACCTCGACGTCGACCTCAAGTACTACGATCTCGGCCTCGAGTACCGCGATGAGACCAATGACCAAGTCACCATTGATGCTGCCGAGGCTATCAAGAAGTACTCGGTCGGTGTCAAGTGCGCTACTATCACTCCCGATGAGGCTCGTGTGGAGGAGTTCAAGTTGAAGAAGAGTACGTACCCCCCACCGCTGTCCCGCGGGGAGAAAATAGTGGGAGAAAAAGCAAACATCAGCCACATTATGCGCGTTCCCGGCGCCATTCGCGCATTCAATGTCATGCAGCTAATGCTAACAACGATCGTCCTGCAGTGTGGCTCTCCCCCAACGGTACCATCCGCAACGCCCTCGGCGGCACCGTTTTCCGCGAACCCATCGTCATCCCCCGCATCCCCCGCCTTGTCCAGGGATGGGAGAAGCCCATCATCATCGGCCGCCACGCCTTCGGTGACCAGTACCGCGCCAAGGACTCTGTCATCAGCGGCCCCGGCAAGCTGTCCATGGTCTTCACACCGGAGGGTGGCAAGCCCGAGGAGGTTGAGGTCTTCAACTTCAAGGAGGGCGGCGGCGTTGCTCAGACCCAGTACAACACAACAGAGTCCATCAGCGGCTTCGCTCACGCCTCTTTCAAGCTCGCCATTGCCAAGAGCCTGCCCCTGTACATGAGCACCAAGAACACGATCCTCAAGAAGTACGATGGCCGCTTCAAGGACATTTTCCAGGAGATCTACGAGACCACTTACCGCAAGGAGTTTGAGGCCAAGGGTATCTGGTACGAGCACCGCCTCATTGACGACATGGTTGCTCAGATGATCAAGAGCACCGGTGGCTACATAATGGCGCTCAAGAGTATGTTCCGTCATTTTTTAATTGCCTCCTGTCACACTCTCTGAGCAGATGGCTAACCACATAAATCAGACTACGACGGTGACGTTCAGTCCGACATTGTCGCCCAAGGTTTCGGCTCCCTCGGTCTCATGACCTCAGTCCTCATCACCCCCGACGGCAAGACCTTCGAGTCCGAGGCCGCCCACGGCACCGTCACCCGCCACTACCGCGAGCACCAGAAGGGCAATGAGACCTCCACCAACCCCATCGCCTCCATCTTCGCCTGGACCCGCGGTCTCTCCCAGCGTGGCGTTCTCGACGAAACCCCCGAGCTGGTTGCCTTTGCCGAGAGCCTCGAGCAGGCCTGCATTGACACCGTCGACAAGGACGGCATCATGACCAAGGACCTTGCCCTGGCCTGCGGCAAGAAGGAGCGCAAGGACTACGTGACCACCACCGAGTACCTCAACGCCGTTGAGAGGAGGATGAAGAACCTCCTCAAGGAGAAGCTTTAAAGAGCGAACAACAGCAGCGGCGATATAAAGAGATGGGAAGAGTGAGAGTTATTCGTGGATGATATTTATGGAGGAAAAGTATATTTCATTGGACATGGGAATGTGGACGGCATGCATTGCATGAGACAATTTGTTTTAAAGCGAAATGAGGTTCTTATTGTTATCCTCTATATCCCAAGACTGCTTCCTACTCTTCACACCAAGGAACATATTTAGGTTATCATTCCCAGCATATATGCCTCCCCGGTCTCATCACGTCACATCGACGGACGCCCAGGATAAATTCTGAACCGAGGAGGAAACGAGAATGTACATACATACACGTAGAGACTAGTAGATGAAGCAGCTTCGACATTTTCATTTCGCTTTTACAGCTTGATGTTCCTCACTATACCTGCCCTCGCCCCCGACTTTCCATTCCTTGCGGCCGTACGCCGATTCCCAATTACTAACCCAGTATAACGCAACGCCTCTAATCGTACAACAAGTGCTGTCAGAAAGCCAAAAGAAGAAAAAACATGCAACAAGAAGAAAAGCTCCTGATACCCTTTGCCCAAGAGCCAATCGTACAATTTACTGGGACGAAACATTCAAACTAGCTCCATGTCCTGGTACTGTAATACATGTGCCTGAGGATGATGTCGTTCTGGCCGCCCAAGACCGGATCCTGCGCAAGAGACTAATGGCGCTATTGCAAGCAGCACATCGCAAGTCCATGATTGCTTGATTGTTCAAAATAGGACTGATCGGACAGCTCTTAAACTTTTCAAGTGGCTCGTTCCCCCGATCAAGATGGGGGTGGCCACAGTAGCCTTGGGACCGTTGGTGCCTTGGCTCTTGCCGGTGTAGAGGACTTGACCTTGTCGGAACCATCAGAAGATGGACTCTAATCATCCCCAGCCGCCAGTGACTCCTTCCTGGACTTCTTGGTGGTTGGCGTTCCGTCGGGCCCTTCGCTCTTTCGCTTCTTCTTGCTCGGCCGGCTACCCGAGCCACCCTTTGGCCGGTATCCGGGATCGTCGTCTCGCTTTCGCTTGCCCTTCGGCACGGGGGTGGAGGCTCGATCGCCATCGTCGTCCATGCTCACATCAGCATCGTTACCCTTCTCAGCTGAGTGCCGAAGCGCAGCCACGCCGCTCCGCCTGCCTCGTGTGCTTGCCTTGCCTCCGCGCTCGCCCTTCGCGCCGCCACGAGACTTGCGACCGGTCGTTCCGTGATGAGGTGTGCCATCATCGTGGTCTCCTTCCGGAGCTGGAGGCTCGTGCTCGTGTGTCTGGAGGAAAATGTGCGGCGCATGGCGACGAAGCCAGCTTGTGGAGCTATTGGGATTTCTAAGCAACGGGTGCAGGGGTGGATGATCGTCCGGATTGGCGTGCGGTGCCAATGAGGGAATTGGAGCCTCGGGGTTCTGCTTCATGTCGAAGTCGTAGCGGTAATTCTCGACATCGTCGGCTGTCAGGAAATGGGCGGGATATGTCTCCTTGTCGTCTTTTTCCAACTCGGCGACCAGTGATGCGTTGGATTCCCTGAGGGAAGCGAGAGAAAGGTGTGGAACGTCTTTGAGTAGGTCTTCTAATCGCTTTGCCCCCCATGGCTTGCGAGGGGGGATGTCACCATCGAGGTCATCTGGCTCGTCGAGTTCGGCTGCTGGAGCTGGTAGACGGATGTCGATCTGCTTATCGGGGGGTATTTGAGGACAGGCATTGATGTCGCACAGAATCTCCAGGTATTGACTGGTTGGGGAGACCGCAGTTAGCATCTGACGTAGACATTTGGGAGACTCGCCGTCCGTAGTTCGAAAGCAAGAGGTTGGACGCAGAAAGTAGCAAGGCGACCATGTTAAACATACTCATTTTCTTGGGCCAATCGCTTGAGGAGCTCCGACGCCTGAGCTTCTTGCTTGAAGATCTCCTCGCCGACATGCATCTTCTGTTCAAAGTCGATGCGCATCTTGCGGTATTTCTTCTTCCAGGACTTGTACCCGGCTTTGCGCCGGGATCCGTCCTCCGCCTTAGCTGGCGACTCAGCCATGACGGGCGGCAGTCTGAATGAAATCAACGACGAGTATTAAGCCAGTACAAATTAGTTTATGTCGCTCTTATCGCGAGTGGATGATGATGATGATGACGGTTTTGGCGATGTCGAGAGTGGTGATGCCAAGTAATCGTTGTTGGCTGGCGCGCGTGTCGCTTGACGATGGAACGAGACTGATTATCGCAAATGAACAGAAAGAGTCGATATCAGGTATAAATGTCCGTTGACGTCGGTTGAGATGTCAAGTGAAAGGGCTGTGCGTAGGCTGCCAGTCGCAAGAGAAGACAATGGCTGATGCTGATGAAAGGAGTGACGTGTTGGAAGGGATCGCGACGAATTTTTGCTGCTGGGTGAGCGCTAGACGCGATGGTTGGACGCTGCTGCAGCTGGAGCTTCTCGGGCGTTGCCGCTGCTCCTTACCTAGGCTACCTACCTTAGGGAGTGTAAGCTGCCTTTATCTCACGGTGTCTACGCCCTGGAGGCTCTTCTTTGTCTCTGATACTACCCTACACCACCACCTCACGTCCTGAGGGCGTTTACCTAGGTATCTTCCGACGATGATGCTTGAGTTGGCATCAAAGGCAGAATCATGCGGTCCAAAGCATAGGTAGGCATGATACAACTACGTCTGGTTGCGACCTGGTAGCGCTGCTCAGTGCCAGGCATCAACCTGAGCATCGGGTTGGGAAACACGGCATGCTTACAATCTGAAAACTCACCATGCGCGACACAACAGAGGCATTCGAATATGTACTCGGCAATTGTCCAAGTCCTTCGGGAATACTATATAAGGGCTTCGCCGAATTGCTCCGCAAAGCTGATGGATTGATTCTTCTGTATCATTCAGGATAATGCAGCAAATTGAGACTATTTGCCTATTATTTGGACCAACAAGTCTATATGGCAGTCGTGCTTTCTTTGTATACTGGGTAGCTGATCCCAGGCTCACAGCACCACCAGATTAACAGGAACAGTATGCTTGCCGCAATCGAGATGTAAAGCCTGGTGAGATAAGCAGGACGATTGTATGTTGATCGATGTGCCCGTCCTCTGTACGGCTAATTGCATTGAGGTGATGCCGCATCGTCACTGGGGCCCCTGTTACTCCGATTCGGAAACGATCCATTTCCCCCACAAGTTCCTCATCGAATTGAACTGTGACATTCACGTCGCCATCAACCACGACTTTACACAACCAATTGCATCGCTAAAAGTAGTCACAATGGACTACATCTACTACATCATCTTGGCAGGCCTTGCCTTGTTTGTCATCGGCCCAGTATGGTTACCCTCTAGGATTGCCCTCATCTACCTTAAACTAACACAAGTAAAAGGCGCTCTTTGCGGATCGCTCACCCATTCCCGAGACCTCGGGCCATGTCCACAAGATCACCAAGGACACTGAGCTAGACGCCCTGCTGTCGTCCACCAAGAACGTTGTCGTTGACTTCTACGCCGACTGGTGTCCCCCATGCCGTGCCATTGCGCCCGTCTTCTCCAAACTGGCCGATGACAACGCCTCCAAGGGCACTCTGGCTTTTGCCAAGGTGAATGTCGATCACGTCAAGAATGTAGCTGGGCGCTATAACGTCTCCGCCATGCCCACCTTTGTCGTTTTTGGTGATGGAAAACCTAAGGGTGTGGCTGTTGAGGGTATGGGAGGCCGCCAGTCGGTCGTTACTACCGGCGACGGGTTGATTGAAAGGATTCGCGGTGCCGATCGGGCGGCTCTGGAAGCTGTCGTCAAGGCTTTGGCCGCGCAGACGGAATCAAAGTAATGGGTGATGGCTATGTGCATCATATCACGGCTTACCGATGCGCGATGATGCCTGGGCTTCCTGGTTGTGCAACCCATAATCATGAACAAACTCGCAGGGGGAGTTCTGAAGGTTACCTGCGACTTCATTGCTGTCTTTCTTAGTCGCCAGCAACTTTGTGGAATTCAAGGCCCTTACTTCATGGGCCTTACTTGTGGCATTGCTGAACCAATGGAAACGAGGATTTCAACGATCATCCTTATGGCTATGTATATAGTACCAAACTATGTACGTGGGACACACAGGGTTCCGTCGAGCCTTGTTTGACCAAACGCCTTGTGCTACCCATCATTCTATCCCGAACACGCCTAGCACTTGGCCTACAAGGTGACGAGTTAATACATTGTCGCATAAGATGAGGGAGAAGCGAGGGTCTTACAACTGAGCCTCCGGGAACGGTGTACGACTTGAAGTCTGGGTTATAGATCTGGAGACAAAGTCAGCATTTTCAGAGTACATGTCGATGACATAGAAAACTTATCATGACGTACGTTGGCGGTGTATCCTGGGTCGCTCTCCTTGACGTGACCGGGGATCTTCACAGAGCCCGAAAGCGAGCCGGAGCCGCCAGTGACGCTAATTTGAGCACAGCCAACATAGAACTGGCAATTGTCAGCGGATTGCTCCCTATTTCCCTAATCCGAAGCTTGATTTCCATGCAGCTCACCTGGGGAACGCCAGCAGGCCAAGGGTTATGAATGCCGAGCTGCTCAATGCGAAGAAGGTACTGTCCCGGAGCAACACAAGAGGGCAGTGTGAACGTGTATTGCTCTGCAGATTGGGGTCAGTCTCTTTCACTTTGAACCAGATAGAGCTATTGACTACTTACGGTTCAGTTGCCAAGAAGCACTGCCTCCATTGAAAGTAGGTCCTGAAGTAGTCATTGTCAGCCTCTGCTTGAGAAGACATTCCTGGTTGATGGTGGATGAGTACCCAATTCGGCAATCTTGAACCAGTCGCCGGAGCCATCGTAGCTGGTGACATCGCCTGAGGCCTTCGAGAGATACACGGTGACAGGGCCTTGGTGGTAAACAGCCTTTACACAATAGTTAGTACAGCCTGATTAGGTTGCTCTGGAATCTCATCCAACACATACTACGTCGCTGTGGAAAGTGAACTGGCTGCCGGCCTGAATGGTGCGGACGGCGACCCCGGAGCCGGAAAGACCACCCTCATTGCATCGCAGATTGTTCGAAGAGAGATCTACTTCCTATTAGTCTGACTATTTGAAATTCTCAATGGGTGAACTTACCAGTGATGGGCGAGTTGTAGTTGGTGTTGGGTCGTATTCCCCCTGCTGCGCCGGTGCCCTTAGTGCCCCCGATGGTAAGGTCGGTCCAGATGTAGTGAGCCGCAGCTTGGTGAGCCAGAATGGCTGCGGCAGCAGCGAGACTGAGAACCTTCATCATGTAGTATAAGCGTTTCTGATCCGAAGTAGTAGTAGTAGTAGTAGTAGTAGTAGTAGTAGTAGTAGTAGTAGTAGTAGTAGTAGTAGTAGTAGTAGTAGTTTAGTATCGGTCTCTAGGTATGTCCCCTGTGCAGAACAGGGGGACGGTGCGACCTCTTAAATACAAATCTACATACACTCCGCTCTGCTACGAATTCTGGGAATCTGGAAAACCCGCAGGAGGAATATCTGCGTTATTTTCGGCTTGTGGAGGTATTGCTGCCGGCTTACCGTCCAGATGGTTGCTTCACACGATGCTACCGTGTTGGTATTCGTGGGCCAGTGATGAAGCAGCCATTAGGGGACCGTATGAACCCCCCCGACCCTCATCATTGTTGTTGGCACTGACTTTAGCAAGGACTATAGAAGTCTTTTAGAATCTTCTTTGAGGTTCAAAGAACTTATGTACAATTAGCATTTCCAAATGCTATACAAATGTTCCTTACACGGCTTTCTGGCTTTCCACTTGCGTACTTGATATGCGGTTGAAGTGAGGTGCTCCAACTCGGACATGGTCAGACCCGGAAAGCATCTAGACCCTTCGATTTAATATTAATAAAGCTTTTTTTGGTGTACACAAGAACCACAGATGCGAGAGTCAAAAGTGATTGGACCCTCGTTATTGAGGATCGGCGGTGCATGCTCCGGATCGCCTAGTTGGGTATAACATGCCCACGCAGCGGTTCAAGACCATAAGACTCATTGCCGAGATCCGGGCTTCTGGCGCGCCGTCATTCCGGCTGCTATAGCTCGTTGTTCGCTCGGAAATTGGAAATGGTTGCTGTGATTTCTGCAACGGCTGCTTGCGCCACTCAATCGTCGATGGACGCTTCCTATATTTGGTACGGCGAGATACATACCCTCTTTGGCATCACTGTTGGTAATCTTGAAGATAAAACGTAGCTTTACATGGTGAAAGCAGCTCGGTTGCAGGCAAGACTTTGGGCTTACCGAACTTACGCCAATTTACTTTAGGCTTATACCTTACTGGGGACAAACACGACCAGGACCTGGCGCTATCTATGTGACATGGGATTGGGACGAGGATCTAGCAGGACAATTTGCATCCATGAATTATGTAGTCTAAAGATAGAATAATTGAAATTGGTAAGGATTTATTCGTCTAACTTTTCAAGAAACTGTCAGGATTGTCTCTTATCAAGTTTGAGACTTCATACGCTCGATGATTTCATCCATTGGCGCTGCCTTCGCCCTAGACATAATGTTGGCCGATGATTCCAGGACTTCCTTTCTCAACTTGGACCAGTCGAAATCAGCAAACTTTCCATCCTTTTTTACAATCCTACCATCGATAAGAACAGTGCTGATATCTGAAGCATTGGCATAGAGCACCAGAGCAGCAACGGGGTCATGAACTGGAGTGAGCCGCGGCGAAGTCGTGCTGGTAATGATCAAATCAGCCCTCTTGCCTACCGTGATGCTGCCGATGAGATCCCCCAAGCCAACACATTCGGCGCCTCCCATGGTGGCAAATCTCAGTACTTCCTCGCATTTGTGGGACACAGAAGCTGGCACTTCCTTCGAGGCGAGGTTGTCCATATTTCTCTGCGACTGGAGCAACAGGCGCATTTGCTGAAACATGTCAACCGGGTTGTTGCAAGCAACATCGTTGCCCAGACTGTGCTTGCAACCAGCATTTTGAGCCCGGAAAGACAGGCAAGGTCCCATGGCCATCTGCAGCTCTGTCTCTGGGGTCACTGAGATGCCAACGCCAGCTGTCTTCACAGATTCCAACTCATCGTCCTCCAACGCCCCACAATGACTGAAAAGTAGGTCGGACCCGAGCATGTTCTTTTCCTTGAGTTTACGGATAAAGTGATTGCCGTAATCCGTCTTGCCCAAAGCAACATGCCCGGTAATGAGAGCAGAACCCAGCTTCCTTCCGTACTCAATCTCCTTGATAGACTGCTCCGGTGTGGTAATCTCGATCTCAGCAGGAGCGAATCCAAATCTGAGTAGGTCCTGGCGGTCATTCTCAGAACTGAAGTGCTGTTCTCGAACTCGCCTGGCGTCCTCGTATCTCCAGTCTGGCGTTGTAGCAGCTGTGACTGTCCCGGGAGCAACGCCACTCCAATCATGGTTGACGAAAAGACCATAGCAAAAGACGCCTCGGATATGGGCATCCTTGAGACCTTTCACTGCAGCATCGGAGTGCTCAGGAGAGTTCATAATGTGAGAGTGATCCAGCAAGAAGGTCACGCCAGCATCTATCGACTCCAACGCACCCACTAGCTGTCCAAGATAGACGTCGTTAGCAGTGTAGCACGATCCATATACACTTCTAATGTGAAGAAAGTATTCCATGAGAAGCATGTCGGACGTGATATTCTTCAGCTGTGACTGCCACGTGTGTCGGTGTGTGTCAATAAAGCCCGGAGATACAATCGACTCTGTGGCATCGATTATCGAGACGCCCTCAAGGGCATCTATTCCGTGACCAACAGAGGTGATGATTCCGTTTTCCACAAGAACATCGCAATTTCTCTGGGTTCCAATCACAGGGTCAACCGAGACAACTGTACCTCCTTTTATGAGGTAGCTCTTTCCGGCCATTTTTGGAGATTGTTGACACCTAAAGGTATATCCAAATAGCAAACAAACGATAATCTTAATGAAAGAGTATGCTCGTCGCTAATCGTCAAGCCGTAGCATTTACAGAACCCACCGCTTTTGTTGAAAACCTTTCCCCTCACTTGTGCTTACATGCATATCACCGTGATGGAGATCACGGGATAACATTTGTAACAGTAGGGATCACCGACCAGGGACCCATATTTGTGCCTTTGCTTATTCCATCGGTAGGCCGCGGAGGTCTATTGATCTTGGTTAAATCGCGGTCGCTATTAGAATGAAAAGCTCGAGTCCTGCCAAATCAAAGCGAGATATCTTCAGGCACTCGTGGCAGTTGGGTAGTCGCCACAGCACATGGCTTTCGTTTGTATACGCTCGAAAGGACACGTCCGAGTCTTTTCTAAAGGGGGGTTCCGTATGTTTCAAGGGCCAAGAACTGGCGCTGGAATTTCTCGTGATTCCACACTTGTCTAGATCTACCTCGCAAAAACTTGCAAAGTTGCAGAAACACGGTTTGATAGGCCGGGCAACATGCAGGGTTTCTTCCACCTGATCTCATGATATTAGATCGAGTAACGGGTTGACCCATTCAATATATGTACGCTTATGACGCTACTTCCGTGCCTAATCTCTGTAATTCCTCCTTGATAAACTCAGCCGCGTTGATAACTTCGGTGCTGCCGTATACGACCCTCTTCCGTGCCTTGTCGCCGCCCGTACGCACGACCCAGTCCTGCAGATTACCGTATTCCTCCATACTACCACCACCAATCGTAAAGACGATGGCCTCACTGAAGCCCTGTCTGCGCTGACCGAAACTGGCGGCTTGCCCAGTAGCTTGGGATCCAGGCAAGCCACCGGGGTTGTTGCCGCCTTGCCCGCCGCGCATGGAGCTTGGCGGTGGCATGGTCCCGCGAGCGTTGGCCGACCGAGGGTCAAAGTAGAGGTAATTCTCGGTCTTAGAAATGGCCGTAGAAGAGGCAGTGGAAGGATCCATGATAGACTCGACGATCTTGGTAACGGTAAGATCTTTATCGACGGGAAGAAAGTTTTTGACACCGCTAACGAGGGACTCAAAGTTGGTCTGTAAGCCCGTGTGAACGCCCGTTTCCTTGAGACGATCAGTGAGGCGGGAAGAGATGGAGGAAAAGCGGCCGAAGAGGTCGGACGAGCCACCTTGTTGAGTTGTGTTCTTGTTGATTGTAGCCAGCTGTGTCATCTTGGTAGTGGCCCGGACTCTGTCAAATGGTCAATTTGTTGTGTCCTACCCATGTTGGTTGGGAAGTGGATTGTACTTACTGTCGAATGTATGGTAGTGACGACACATCAGCACCAACAGCCTCGAGGGCTTTGCCGAACGACTCAAAGTCATTGCGGCTGAGCTCTTGCTCCGTGCTCAGGAACCAGATGATGAACAGACGTAGTTTATCAACCGGCTCACTACCCTTGTCGTCTCCCTTGATTACCTCCATGACCTGCTCCTTGGTCTGCTTCATGACTTCTTCTTCAAGCTGGAAGTAGTTGTCCACCTGGCGGTTCTTGATACCGTTGAAAATGGCCGTCAAGATGTTCATGTGCATATCGAGTGTTGCCTTACGCTCCTGCATCTCCGGCAGCTCGCCTATCACCGCCTTGAGATGTTGTGCGGCTGCGCTCGTCTCGTTCTCCAGATCCTCAAAGTTTGAAGCGCCCGCCTTCTTGGTCATAGCTGTGGACTCTTCTCTCCATTTAAGCAGCTCCGCGTCTACAGAATCGGCCGCCTCAACCACTGGGGCGCCGGCGTGCTTCGTCCAGAAAAAGTCTCGTGAGCTGACGTCGTAGATCTTCTTGGTTGTGCCTTTGCTGGGGTTGTTTTCGTCGATGGGAGCCTCAACGGTAATCTTGTTCAGTCGCATATTGAGCACATCGTGAACCAGCGACTGGTAGGTCCAAGAGTGAGATAGCATAGCAGTCAGATCGATGTTCCTGTCTAGAAGCACTAGAACCGGACGGGAAACAGGTGTGCTTCCCGGGCCTTGTCGGGCATTGGAAAATAAGTTGTCTTTCGAGTTGAGAATGTGGTCTCGCAGTTTGCGGTCGAGTCGTTGTGCCACCATTTCTGCCGCTGCGTCCTTGGGACACCTAATAATGGGAATTACACCTGATAATCACCATTAGCAGGTTCCTATTGCAGCTCTTTGTGAGGACTTACCCATTGTGACAACAACACTGAAGAGACCGCTGACTATTCTGTCAACGACCCGATCGAGCTCTGCATCGCTAGTAGTCGCGCTGTTTAATGCCCAATATGTGTGCTCTTTCTGCATGCCCAAGCTGAATAAATCGGGCTCCGTGACAATGAAGTTCAGATACTGGTCATATAGCTGGGCGATCTTGTCAGAAGTGCCTGCAGTCGCCGTTTGCGTTGCGAAGTCTTCCAGCAGGACTCGTGGTAAGGAGGAAAGGAAGTTGACGTAAGCCGGGGAATAGAGGCCCTTCTCCAGATCGGTAGTGACATGCTTGAGGTTCTCTTCGGTAGGCTCAAGCATGTATATTACAGGAACGTCGGGGATAGCGTGTCTAGAGGTGCCAATATGTCTACAACCAAAGGTTAGCCAATCTTCGCGATATGTGGTGCCTGCGCGGGACTACCAACTTGTGCATTGTGACACCCATAGTCCGGAGGTCAGAGACCCGAAGAACACTGCTCACGACATCTCGGCCAAAGTCGTCGAATACGAGTACCTTCCATATCGGATTCCCTTCAGAATCGAGGATCGGTGCGACAGGTGCAAGAAGAGCATGTGCTTGAGCGTCGTCTTTTTCGTTGGTCTCGACGGTCTCGTTTAGGTTCAGGATCTTCCGCAGAGAGACTATCCAGACATTAGAATACTCAACATCGAAGGGAAGTGCTTTAGCTAATCTTACCGATCTGGCGATCTCGCAGCGTCTCCCCGCGACCCGCCATAATTGCTGTTGCAGCCAAATAAGTAAACTCAGGGACACTACAATGCGCCGTGGTATGTCAATATTGAAGGCAAGTATGAAATATCAACAATTGTCTCAGAGTAGGCCGATAAAGGCGCTTCGAATCAAGTATTCCAAGACGAAAGTAAACGCGACAGATTACTCGATTGTGGGAGCTCCAAGCTTACGGCCACGATATCCACATCCCACCTTAAGCTCGCCTCCAAAATGGTGGCGTCGACTGACGATGGTCAAGGTACGTACATAATTGGAGGTGGATCTGACGGGCCGACTTTGAGCCGCTATCTGTATTGAGCCATACAGCACGGTAGTAACCCGTGATGGCGGCAGCAGGCAGGTGGCTGGGCATTTATGCCTGACAAGTGCGGCCAAAACGTGCGCTGGTGACACCCGAAACCAGCTTGACTTTTCCCCAAAGCACCTAACATTCCCCTTCATCAACCTTTCCTCTCGCTCGCCATCACAGCGGTCGCAACGCTCTTCCTGGTCTCATCAAGAAAAGTGTTGCTAGAGCTCTTTGATGCTCAAGCCTTATAATTCTCGCTTGGCGTCTCCAGTCGGCACCGGCTTTGCGTGCTTTTGTTTTCGATAAATCTTGATTCCTTTGTTGCGCTCTCTCGGTTTGCTCAGCGGTACACCAGTTCGCCCTGGCGTAGTAAACATACCGCGAGTAAGTCGCGTCGTCAATAAGGCCAATCTTTAATTTCTTTCCTTCTTATAAAAAGTCGCATTAATTTCAAGACGCGACGGGTACTCGGAGGCACGAATTTGGTTGTACAGGTAGGTCCTCATCGCTTCCTCCACCGGCCTGAGCATGGCCACGTTGTTCCCCCGAAATATGCTCTTTTTATCACATCCTTCAACCCTCGCAAAGTAGAGCCATGGCTCTCTATTCTGCGCTGCGCGCCTTCGCTGGCCAGCTACTCGAACTTGTACTTGTGATCAACTAAATGATGCGCAACTTTACACGCGCTTTAAAAATGCACGTTTAAGGAGCGGCTAGCTGTATGCATCAATGGCCATGGTAATCCGCTGGCTGGCGCCAAAGGAGGTACTTGGAGATGATCTGGAACCGGGCTGCAGCCCGAGTGCGAATACCTTCTTTGGTCATTTGCATTTCCTTAAAAAAAAGAAGACATGCCAGGGCGTTGATAACTCCTGCCCTCTAAGCGCATAAGAAGAAATCCGTCCAAGCAGCGCAAGGCTCGACGCTGGTTGCCGGTTAATAATTTGCACTGCATCCTGTCGCACATTGGAGCGGACCAGGTGGACATCGGTGTCAAAGTGCAAAACGTGGCCGCGCCTTCAAATGATGGTCTACATACAGAATGCACATCCCACGTTCATGCAGTTGTTGAGCAGCTCAGGCAGTAGGATATCCATGCCGGAAATCGAAAACGCGCTGGGTGCTTGGAACCGTCAACGATTTGCTCTCAAACGGTCACCCTTGAGCATCAACTCTCTTTGTTTGTTCTGCTGCGCCCGCTCGTCGCTTTTACGCTGCTGGTCACCAGCTGGCTTCATGTCCAGCACCAGGCGCGCATTTCATCGCATCACCTCTTCCTCCTCCTTAGCAGCCCTTTATGCATCGGCTTCAGCATCGAATTTGTCTTTTTTTTCACTACCTCTATCGGAACCTTCGAGATGCCCTGATCTGACTTCCTCTCCTTTGCCTACAGATATCCTCCAGGTCGACCTCGCCCGCATCGCGTCCATTCACAGCACTCGGTTCCATGCACGAACCTGGTCACCTTTCCGTTTTAGGCTTAGCTTAGTGGTGACAAGCACAGGCTTGCGCAGACGATAACCGACATTTACCCACTATCACCTGAAGCCTTTCAATCGCGTTTACTGGTACGGCTCCGCCCCTTACACTCTCTGTCCAAAGTTAGCCCTTCTTTCACGCATAACGCGCTGCGGTATTGCGAGCCCCACTTGGTAATGGTCGCTGGACGCCATCCCTTCAATCATCCCATAATTTCTTTATTCAGCCTCTGGTCATTGTCCGGTTTGGAGTATGGACGAACGGCATCGCTGCCCTTTGGACCGTGTTTTCTAATTAATGTTGGTCAAGATAACACTAACACATAAATACTGCAACAGCCAATTTCTAGTGAAGAAAGTAAACAAGTCAAGCAAGTTCGAGGGGGACACCTCAAGACACTAGGATGCAGTCCTGGCCACCAAATCAAGGTGGCGAAGGTAACAACAACTCATGGCAACAACCATACGACTTTGCGACCCCAACAGATCAATTTGATCATGGCCAAACGTGGCAGCAGTCTGTACCCGGGCAGGATCCGTATAGGGGACAACTAAATCCGTCTGACCCTAATGCCAATTTCCTGCCTGATCCTCACTCTATGCTATCCGGCTACCACAATGAGCACGATGCCTTTGAATTGGGCCAGCAGTTCTCTAATCAGGAGGCCATCGACCCTGCCTTCAGTAACATACACCCGGATTTGTACGCCCAGCAGAATAAGATGGATCTCGATGGGGTGAGCATGCACCACCAGTTGAACCAGATCCAAGGTCATTCTCATGCCCATGCCCAGGCCTTTCCCCATCACAGCTACGGATCTTACGATCCTCCACAACAAGATGGCCAGCAATTCGGTTCTGCCACTGCTGCTTCGCAGTACACGCAAGCTCACCTAATGCCACAAGATCCCCGACAGCACAATCACACTCCCGTCCAACAGTTCAATAACATTCAACCTCCCAACTACAACCAAACACAGTTGCAACAAAGTCGGACTCCTCCTGTACAGCATCAACAGCCTTATGGGCAGACTTCAGATTTTGCTCCTCCTCCTCCGAATGGCCAGCCCCAGCAGTTTCAAGCCAATACAAATCAAAACGTCGATTACCACCAAAACCCCTCGGCAGCGTATCCCTCGCAACAGTATAAATCGTTTGAGTACCAGCAGTCGCCAGAAGATCATTCAAAACAGCCGTACCTTCCAGCTACGCAACAACAACAACAACAACAATTTGATCCACGTGTGGTACAGCACCATTCCGCACCACGGCCGCAAGATGATACTCCTCCTCAGCTTCCCACTTCCTACGAAGAGCAGATCCAACCGCCTCAGCCAGAAGGCCCTGCAAAGAAGAGGCAGAGGGTTGCAGGAGCTGTAGCGGCCTCGCCTATACCCGAACCTTCTCTGTCCGTCGCCCACTCACCAGTTGACTCGTCGAGCAAGAGAATGGACGAGCTGGACTCCCTCGTTGCCCCCACACCGTCCCCGGAGGATGTACAGAAGATCCAACAATTCCAAAAACGGAGTAAAGCTGCACAAGCGAAATTTCCCAGCATCAAAGGCGCGCCCCACCTGGTACATGAAGACACTATCAAACTTCCCGGTAAGTCATCCTGAAAACCCCTTACATCTGCAGTCCAACTGACAGTTATGAAAGCTCCGAAAAGCTATGACAAGCTTGCGCCGTTAGTCGCTGTGCCTTCCCGAAGCAAGAAAGCGATTTTGCCAGAGACTGGCCACGACCTGCCTTGCGAGGTCCAGGGAAGATTCACCAGCCATTACCGCCCTGCCTACGACAAGACTGGTCTCGATGAGAGGAGGCTAGAAGCCAAGCCATTACTTGATGAATTTGACTCTTCTATGAAGGCTCTGGGGAAGAAGCGGCCTAAGTATACTGAGTATCCTCACTCTTTCAAAGAGCAACTGAAATCCGACGAGGCAAGCAAGAATAAGGCTGAAAAGAAGGCCAAGAAGGAGCAAGAGGAGGAGAGGAAGCCAATACGTTCACAAACTCGTCCCACAGACCCAGTTGAAGCTGCGGCGTGGGATGCTATTGGAATTGTGCACATTGAACCATCGGTTTCTAAAACCAGCTCATTAGTTGCTGGCTGTGTTCAACAAGCCGGGGACCTTTTTATCAAATTGCGCAGCGAGATGAATCAAGCCAAACAAGAGCTCGATCAAGCGACGAAAGAGAAGAAGCCCGAACCAGAGATTATGTCCCTGAGGCACGAGGCTGACATAAGGAAGTCAGCTTTGCATCGTGCCCTTGATGCCACGATCGAGCACGCAGATGATGCTGTCATAGATAATCTCGGTGGTCATCAGAAACTCGTCCTAAGCTTGAACAATGTCCTCATCTCATGCATCAAAGCCGCCGATTTCTCTGGGAAGCTGCCCAAGATTGTTTTGGAACTGTTTACACACTTCCCGATGACCAAAAAGATTGCCGAGACACCGAATTTTGACACCGTTCGCAGGCGACTCGCGGATAAGGGTGATGACGAAATCAAAGATCTGGTTCGCGAAATTTCGGCCAAGGTGAAGAAGGTCCTCAAGGCAGATGAGACGTCAACTGGGTACACGGGCACATCCGCTGCCAGCAGAGCAAAGACAGCGGGTTCGAAACCAGGCAGCTTGACATCTACGAAGCGAGGTCGAGACGACGATCCATCTGCCGACGGTCGAACAATTAAGAAGGTCGCGGTTGAATCGGGCAGTGGCTCTCTTAGTAAGAAGCTCGCGCAGCCCAAGATTCAACTTCAATCGGCCTCAAAGACTACAGCTGCGAAGGCCGCTGCGTCTTCAGTGCTGGGAGAGAAGGGACGTCCCACACCGAAGACTATGCCGAAGCCTGAGCCATCAGTCAGCGTGGATAGCCCATCTGGGTCAGCCGATGAGAAACCTAGAGTAGACGCGAAGAAACCCGGGAGCAGACCCGAGGCCGCCAAGATCGCACCCAGTAGGTCTGATGCGAAGCCTCCAGCACCTAAAATGGGTGCTGCACCGACTTCCAGTGCGCTCTCGGGTATTGCCTCCTTGCTCGACTCTATCAACACGGGGCCACGCGCAAAGACACCACCGCCCGTCATCAAAGATTCCACCGATCCGGACACACCCGAAACAGAAACTCAGAGGGCTAAGCGCCTGCGAAAGGAATCTCGCCGCAAGCTTCGGGTGTCCTGGAAGCCTGAAAACGAGCTGGTGCAAGTAAAGATCTTTGAGAAGGAAGACCACGAGGATGAGGGCCGAGATATGAACATGATTCGCGACGCCGCCGACGACAAATCCGAAGGTATGGTTCTCAAGCAGAGAGCCAACGTTGAGGAGGATGACGATGATGACGACGTTCCCTATCAACCCTGGCTGTCCCCCAGTGAGATGGACTTCTCCCCTCTACCTGAGGAGACACGCAACAAGAACTACAAGACACGGGGCGGAAATGTCGAGTTCTCAACTGATGAGCAGCACAACATTGCTCAGCGGGAGCAGCGCGAACTCATGGCTATTTACTCTGATGTCGACGACATTCCCCCGACCCCGAAGTCACCTCAATTCGAGGCTTGGACTCCTGCTGACTCCAAGGTTGGCGAGCTGCCTAGAGAGGGGCCCAAATTCGAGGAGATCCAAGTTCGCTGGCGTGAGGAGCAGCAAATGGGTGTGGACGGCGCTTTGTATTCGGCAACGCAACGCTTGACCTCGAAGTCAAATCCGTCCAACATGCTTGACTCCATATTTGGTCGTCTGCAGGGCACCGTTGCGCCTTCTCATTCATCGGCACAGCACGCTTCTCACACGCCCAGTGTTACAAGTGGGAATGATGTCAACGTGCCGCTTGCCTTGGGGGCACCTGTGGCGGAGCAAGTTCTGTCGTGGCTTCGATCAGACCAGGTTAAGAGGTGGACTGATCCGCACCCGATCCATATTGACCCCAATCGCGTGTACCACTTTAGTGACCCGCATGTACAAGCTGCTGCGGCTATTGTTGAGCCGATATCTCGTGATCTCGCTGGTAAGCCATATCCGGCGACTGATCCGCCCGAGTGGCTGGCTCGAGATGATGAGCGTGTCCGCGAATGGTGGCAAGTGTATAACAAGGAGTACCCCTTGAGGCAGAAGCGCATCGAAGAGGAGCGTCTGAAGGCTGCGGCTTCCGTTACGGCTGCTCAAGGACAGGCTGGTGCCCAGGATTGGCTTGCCTACTACGCGCAGATCCAACAGCAACAGCAGCAGCAGCAGCAGCAGCAGCCACTCGATCCGTACATGGCTATTTTGCAGCAGATCAACGGTGGTCAAGGTCAGACCAACCAACAACAGCAGCAGCCTGGTCCTGCAGCTAGCCAAGGATCGCAAGCTCCCGACAATCAGCTGCAATCCATCCTGGCGGCTATGGGTCAAGGGCAGCAACTTCAGAGCCAGGCACAGGCACAAACTGCTGCAGGATATCACCCCAACGATCCTTCGTATCAGCAGCTCATGATGCTTACCCAGATGGCGCAAGGCCAGGCCCCACAAGCGGCCCAAGGTGGTGATCAGGATCACGAATGGGACAGAGACGGTCAATGGGATCGACAGCATGATCGCAATAACCAAGATCGCTACGACAACCACGACGATTATCGCAACCGGGACCACTACGACAGAGGTCACAAGGACAGGGACAGAGACAAGAAGAAGCAGAAGCCGGGCCCGTCTACGATCCACAAACCGCCCAATGCGGCTTTGATTGGTACGAAGCCTTGTACTTTCTGGCAGCAGGGCAAGTGCGCCAGAGGAGATAAGTGCACTTTCCGCCACGACTAGGGCGTTTATGTCTGGTTTTGCAAAAAGAGATTTGCAAAGTTTTGTACGATGGGGAATCAAGCGTTGGCAAGACTTCACGTCAACAGCGAGACCCGCTGAGTTGGCCTTTAAACATGTATAGTAATAGTTCAGGAGCCATGCATTGGCAGGAGTCCGCATATTGGAGGTTAGAGTGGATGGCGTTCATCACCAGCGGACCTTATAGAAGATCAAATTTTGTGATATTGCAAATTTCGCCACCCACCAGTGAACCCCATACCAAGAAACACCAGTGAATGTTCTTAGATGTAGCCCCGCTGAGTTGTAGTCCATTCCTCAGATGGTAGTTTTGATTGCAGCCAGAATAATCATCCATCACTCATTTGTTTTCATCTCCGTATCACCTTCAGCAGCACCGGGACGCTTCACCAGACCCCGAAGGCTGAGATCGTAGACGACGTCCTCGACTCTCTTCACATCGTACTTGACGGCGTCCGCACGCTTCCGTAGAATGTCATTCTTGAGATTGAGCATCTGGAACCCAGCAAAGAGGTCCTTGATGAACGCGCTGATGGTGAGGGGCAGTTCAAAGTCGCCCATGGTGACCGAGTTGGTTGCCAAGCGGGACAGGTCCTGCGTGAGATCGATGAGGGAGAGTAGGTACTCTTCGATGGTAATGTGGAAAGCGTCGCGATCCTTGAGGTTGGTTGGCACTACACGAGAGTAACCAAATCTCTTTGGTTAGATAACGGGACTCAAGTCTTATGATATGACAACAAGAGAGTGCAAGGATGAATATTGAATGCCTACCTTTGAAGATGGTGCCAATTTCCTGCAAAGTGAGCAGTCGGCCGAGCTCAGCAGAGGAGGAATCCGTGGGCAGGCCGCCAAGCCAACCCGTATACAGAGCTGTTCCGATGGCGTTCTGCATGGTGCGATTCCATTTCTGGTTATACCTTTTTCCATGTCCCACGTATCAGCTGGCCTCTTTTCTTCTTCATGCTGAGGAGTCCAAATTCTTCACGTACTTGTAGTAAGGATGTTTTGAGGCGACCTCGTTCAGCTCGCCCACAATGGTCACCTGGTCCTGAATGGCAGCTTCAACCTGCTGCACCAACGCCGGGTCTGCAGTAGTCAAGTCAGCCAAGTTCCTTCATGAGTTGACCCTGGAAGGCAGGCTCGGGGAATCACTCACAACGGGCGCGCGGCGTGGAATGGACGCGGGACAGAAGTGCCTGGGCGGTGGCGACGGCACGCTCGAGACGTTGCACGATCTGGGTGAGTGTGTCGCGGACCTGGGTCTCCTCTTCGAGCCTGTCCTTGAGGTTCTCGAATATGGAGGCGTCGAGAAGATTGGACCCTGAAGCCATGTTGGGCGGATTGGGGGGTTGGATATTGGGTTATGTGAACGCTGGGTTGACCGAGGTGAAGTTGAAGGTTTGTTAGCAAGTGGAGGCTGCTAACCTACGCCTGTCGTGACGGTCACGGAGTTCTACGCAGACTGGAGACGTCACTGATATAGCAGACTTGGAGGCCGGCAATTTAAGCGATCGAAAGATGAATAGTAGTAGTTCATAACCAACCTGACTGGCTAAGCTACTTATGCAGAGACCTCACTACGCATTTTCTGATCAAATTAGGGACACCTGAGAATTCTGCACAAGGGAAGGGCTCAATTTCAGATAGAGAGCATTGAGCTTCATATTCTTGGGTGTGGGAATGATGATCGCCATACGATCCTATACTCAACACTTTCCTTCACTCAGGTACGGCGTTCATTAAGGATTTTCAACATGTTCTTGACTGTGTCATGTCCACCTCTACATTCTTACGAAATCTTCCCACAATATCCTCCCACCTGCCAGCTTCTGGCATCGTCGCCGTCTCACCATAGGGAAGACCTCAACCCACCGTCCGCATCCAAAGACACCAGAACCTTCTTCACTGCCCAGGCAAGCCCGAGCAAAGCAATGAAGGGACTCGAAAAAGAAGAACAGTGTCGCGTCACCCGGAAGCAGTGTAAGACCGGGGACACAGTGGGTAAGCCTGTCCATGCGCAAGCGCAGAGGGTCAAAAAGGCACCCTGAAGCCAAAAATGAGCATAATAAAAGGCTGGACACGTGGTCCAGTACCAGTTATTAAACTGATAAGAACAGATACTACACTTGATCTTAGCCGTATGGCAAAGAGAGCTAAGGAGAGAAGAAGGAAAAGAGGAGGAAAAGTGACGGCGCGAGGGAAGATTTATATAGGCGTTTGGCAGGGCGGTGTGATTTCCTGCAATAAGGCAGGCGCTACCTACCTTACCTACCAACCTACCTAGGCAGTATCTTGTGATCAACGCAGTGCAGTGGGCGCTGATGTGAGTGCCAGACAGACCCACTTAAGCGCCTGCTGCCTGGCAGCTGCCTGGAGGCTGATCTCAAGTTTCTCAACCTGGCTTGACTCGACTTGACTTTGGTCCTTGGCTGTGACTCACAGACGACACGGCGATGGGCCAAAAGTCATAATGCATCGGGATGAATCGTTCCGTTAGTCATGTGATTGCATGCCCAATCTACCTGCATTGCTATCCAGAATCCACTGATTCGCAACTATTGGTGCTACTAAGCTGAGGCTGCGCTGTACCTAGGGTATATACAACTTGTATTACAACTTGTACTACTTCCATAGCTCATACAAGTCATCTGGCAACATGTTGGAAGAGTCAACATTCTTCTCGATAACAATCATATTCGTTGAGACATCGTAATCAACCGTTGATTTTCCTCCGAGCGCCTTAGTGACAGCAATTATCTTCTTGATCAGTCTTCCCAGCTTCCCCAGTTCAGACTGATGGTCTTGCTCCCACTTGCGAACTGCCATCGACACGTTCCTCACTTGGGGCTCAGGGAACACACCATCTTCGTGATAGGCTCGCACAAGATGCGGGGTCTGAGAAATCCAAAGCTGCGGCGCAATCTGGCTGATGGTCATGGGGTCGTGCTGGATGCGTGTCTTGATATCGAGAGTAGACTCGCGCGGCACGAACTGGCCTGCTTCTCCCACCCTCAACTTTGATCCAGCCATGGTCGTATACTCGGGCTGTTTGAAGTACTTGACCGAAGTTTCGGCAAGACCGTTGTCCACGTAGCCATCTGATACGTGACGCACGATGCATCGGAGACCGCAGAAGTCGTAGGAGAGGACGCGGTAGTGTCCCGAGTCTCTACTGATCTTCGAAGCCGTAGCTGCTTTTTTGAACTCGTGACCAAAGCCTCTGAACTGGTGAGGCTCAACGAGATGCTCAACCTTGGATGTGTTGCGAAGTAGAAGTGCGGTGTTGTTGAAAATCTCAACCTTGATGCTGAAGGGTTTACCATCGCTGTTGCGGCGACGTGGGTTGACAAAGCCGAGGAGTCGCTGTATGTTGTTCCGATCGCTGATTATGTCGACCGAGCTCATGTCGCAAGAAGGTTCGGTCAAATGAAGGGAGCGAAACAGCGGCTCCAACGGATACTCCGGATAACGCGCGGAGTTCTGGAAGATGTAGTAGGTTCCCGCATCCTTCTCCGGCTTCCGAGGACCTGTATTGGCTATCCATTGAGCAGGATGCCCGGGGACGACGATGGTAGGCGCTTCATAACTGACAACCCAGTTGTAGGAAGATAAATGTCGGACATTTTGCCAATCTACCGTCTTGTGCAAATGTCTACAGGAGGTAGCTGTGGTGGTTTTGAAGGCGGCTCTTCCTTGAGTGTCGTCTTGGGGTCAACGATTTCCACGTCGCGCATTTCCATGACCATTTCATACTCCATGCCAAACCGACAGAAAACAACCGAAGCTAGCAAGCGCAACACTATTCCAACACCGTCCTCAACGGAGATGAAGAGGAAACTGGAAAAGAGAAGCGTCCCAAAGAAGACGTGGGCGACGCTGTAGATAACCGTGAACCAGGTGAGAAACATGGATATGAGGCCCGGCGGCGTGATTTCAATTTGCGATTTTGTCCGAGCAAAAGGAGAGGTGATGTTGAGCAAGCCATCCCGACGCTGCGCGGCGGCGTGACTGCTTGCCGTGTCCTCGGCCAGGTCGTTGATGTCTTGAGCCGGGTAAATCGTTTGTCGTTTGATCCGGAGCCAGACTGCCACGGTGCCTAGTAAATGAACTAGCACCCCGATAGACGTCCACATGATGATGAGCCAGTTCGAGCCGGAGTGGAAGGACAGGAATGACTGCGTGATGAGGCGATAGACGAGCTCGGCGACATTGGCGACAGAGGCTGCGGCCAGCGCGTGGAAGCCCAGCCATCCCACGGCGCCGATCAATCTGCGCCACACCGGGTGTCCGCCAACCCTCCCGTCGCGAATGATATCGGTGAGCCAAGTGGGCAGCTTCATGGCCTCATTGCTTGCTGATCCACCTTTCCGTTTCAGCAGCGCCTCCTTCAACCCTCCTCCGCTGGTGAGTGATGGCGAGAGTGTCGGCGCGCCGAGGGCAAGCAACAGCGCAAGCAACGGACGCTTACCCACGGAGACAATGATGCCAGTCTGCCATGCCTGGGGCGCCAGGATGGCGAGGAGGGACGGGGTGAGGCCCATGAGCACCTGTGCGCTGGCCATGCGCGCCTTGATCAGCTCCGGCGTGTTCTCGAGGATGCATTCGACGACGAGATTGGACGACGACGACAGCCCAAAGACGCTCTGCACGTCGGTCAACTCGTCCCTGCGCAACTCGTAGTTGTCATCGTCGCTCTTGCCGGACTCCTTGGCAGCATTGTAGAGACCCAGGTGGCGTTGGTAGATGCGGCCGCAGTATTTGTCGTCGTCCAGGAGGAAGCGGACGCCCTTGGCGTAATCGTTAAAGATGCGCTTAAAGTCGGTACGTAGCAGCACGTCGCTCCGCACGGGGCGGCCCGAGAAGAGCGCCAGCACCAAAAGGGCACCCACGCTGACGGGTTTCATGGCTGATAGTGGTGCATGTGGCAAAAGTCACCAAGGGGGCGTGGACCTTCTGATGTTCCCCGAATTCTGTTCGCCGCCCACGGTCGGGTCGGGCCTTTTGCGCGATGCGAGTCTCCAGCGTTTTAGGGAGATAAATCGAGAGAGAACAAAGGGCCAAAAGAAGGAGAAAAAGGATTCCCACTTAAATGATATTAGCAAGGATTGTCTGTAACCGGCTTCTCGTCACAGGTCTTTCAACGGGCCTTCTGTTAGCCCCTACCTATTTGTCTAGTCTATTCATTATAAATCAACCCCACTCACTAGAATAATCATCCTTGCCAACGATGGAGGATTTAGGGCTGATTGGGCCATGCAAAGTTGCCATGTTTGGCATTGGCGCATGTAGACCCGATCATGGACCATCTTGCAAGTCAAGACGAGCCGTTGAAAGCGAGGGTGTTGAATCTTCTCGATCGGTAACTCGTGGGGGAGTCACTTTGACTGAGATGAATGAAAATTTGTTTGAAGCAAGGTATAATTTAGAAATCTGTCCATACCCCGGGCATTATAGCATGAATCCGCGACCTGCTCACGCTTGAACCACGCCTGAGTTCCTTCTCTTCCTCCCCGGCTTCTGACGTCTGCCACATTCTCCCTTTGCTACATGTAACCAATAGACATCCTTTTCCTTCTGCTCGTATCCGCAAGCGCACGCGTAGTTGTTAGAGTCGGCTGGCTCACGAGCACAGGTTCTCAGATGCCGGAACAGATTGTCTTTGCGACGTCGCATGCATTCGTATCCACATCGACATCTGAAGCAAATCGAGCTACCTGTATGCCTTTCGTCGTCATGCCGTCTTAGGTCGCCGGCGCGGTCGAATGACTGGCCGCAGACTCCACGAGTGCACACAAAGGGCTTACACGAGTGACTCTCCCGTGTGTGTTGCCTGTGCTGCATGAGTATCATGAGATCTGTTTTGACATGCGGAGATGCACTTACCGGAGCTCATGAGGAGTACGAAATGGTGTGTCAGCGCAAAGCTCACAGCGGTACGACCCGCTAGCGCGGGGGATCGCTACCGGCGTGCTGGAGCTGGAGCTGGAGCTGGTGCTGGTGCTGGTGCTGGTGCTGGTGCTGGTGCTGGTGCTGGTGCTGGTGCTGGTGCTGGTGCTGGTGGTGTGCTCGCAATTGTACATGTACGTTTTGTATTCGTCCGGGGAATCCAGTGGGGTGGATCTCGAGGCAGCTGGCAGGGGATAAGGCAACGCACCCCCATGGGCAGGCTGTGTGGATGCGTAAGATGGGAAAGGTGCTGGGATGAGAGATGGATCAATAGGAAGGGAGCAAGTATTGTAGAAGGCCAGATGATGATTGGCCGGGGTGGGAACCAGACTGCCAAAGCCAAAGTTCCCAAGTGCTGGGCTTAGAGACTTATCCCAGTAGCCGAGCTGTTCGGCGCGTGGCTCGCTTGGAATTGGATTATATGTATGATAGCCGAGGTCGCCAAAGCTTGAGCTTCCGCTACAGTCTTGACCCTCCTCCAAGTAATTGGACACTAAATTCAATGGACAGTCTAAGTCGGCCTTAGCCGGCGCTGCTGTACTAAACATCCACGGAGATGGGTGGATTTGCCCTATAGCTTGATAATCGTCTCTCTATAGCGCATCACCAGGGCGTGTCGGTAGGAAATAAGAGCGAGTAGGATCGAGTAAAAAGAGTAACTGTCGGCAACGGTACTAGAGAAACTACCTCGCAGACTAAATAGGAAACAAGGGCGCTGGGAACCAATATATATATACGTACAGATTGTGCGTATGACCCGAAGTTGCGCGCACCATCACCACGTTAGAGCCTTCCGGTCGGGCTGATGTACCTCTATGCCTCTGTGGTTCGCAAAGAGAAATTCGGAAAAAGCTGCTTTGCCTTGCCCACACCGTGCCGCACGGTACACCAGGGTCGTCAATTACTGCTTGGGCTTCTGCCACTCGCGGTCCGCCCCCCTCACCGTCTATGTGGCTGGACCGAAAACAACGCTTTTGTACTGTTGGGGCTGGAAGATTTCACATCATCTCTTTGAATGTCGTAAGGTGCCAGTGGCGTGGCTAACCCACGAAGAGGCTATATACATCAAAGTTACAGGCTGTAGATCTATTTTCCTAGAGCTATTGTAGGTCTGAATAGTAGTACTAAAGTAACCTCCTTGTATCCTAGTACATAGAGCTACACTAAAAGCTATATATATAGGCTTGACCACTAGGTAGCTATAAGTATATTTCGATGATTTGCACAAAATCCTTGTTCAGTCTCCGCTGGCACCTTACGACATCCAAAGAGATGGTGGTAAGCTGCGGAGTGGAGTACGCAGAACTTCAAAAGAACTCGAAGTTGGAACACACCGCGGCACTACTCTTACTCCACACGCACCACGAGCCGGCACGGTTGCACTACGCAACGCGCCCGCCCCGTCAAGCGGCTCCAAGCCTCTGTCCGTCCTGTCCCCTTGGGCCCTTATGCTCTCATCCCATTCGCCGCCGAACCCCGTGCCCACGTCCCACTGTGCAATACTACCCTACCCTAACTTGAACTTAGCTGACTATTCTCCGCGTGCCGGCTATTGCAATGCAGTCCCTACCTACGTACCCACCTTCCTCTAGGCTAAGCTATTGTTATACACTGCCTTTCGAAGACTCTGCCCCAATCCATGAACGGTTTAAGTAATCAATGATAACCAAGTAACCAAATTAAGCAGGTCATCGCGCTGGGGGAGTGAAGACAATGCGGCAGACACCCATCTGCCTCTTTTCGATGTCCTCCAACTTGAAGCACACAGCGGACCCCAAGGCTAATTCTATCGTCCACTGAAATACGTCTTCAGTGAAGACCACATTGCTAAGGGGCGTTGAGGCGGATACTATACACACAATCATGCACTGAGGCTAATTTAGTGAATATTGTGAGGCCGCATATCGGTTGCTGTCTACGTCCTCTTTCCCTTACCAGAGTAGGGCGCAAAGTGGTAGGCGCAAAGTGGTATCTAGTAGCTATGGAATATTAGGAACTGACGGTAAAGTGCAGCTTTTTGAGCCCCGTCGACTTTATAAAAGAACCCATGCATTTCATGGTTCTGGCACAAAGCAACTATTTTTTGCTTTGGCATTATCGCTGTTCATAAAACGCTTTTGTTTCCAATTCAAGGTTGATTCGCCTTCTTCATTACAAAATCTTGTGCGCAGACTCACTAAGAAAGCAATTGTCGTATTGATTTCTGCTCTTATTCATCAACTGCGTCCTCGGTGCAAAAGTAAGTTGATCAAGGTCATATCAAATTCCATATCAGCAATATCTAACATGTTGACCGCAGAAAATGCCAAACCACGCGATCAAGGATTCTGCGAACAAGAATGATGGTGGTCATACCGGCCCTGCAATAACAGACCCAACTCATTCTTCGGCACAACTACAAGCATGGCTGGAGGCTCCGGCGAAGGCCGATCCGTGGAACATACTTAAGGATTCTAGGGGAAGCGGTAGGATCCCGGAGCATGGCAATCGCAGCAAGAGCCATCTCTAGAGATTGATACGATTCAAGTCTACATAATTTGACAAATACACTTCGACCTTACCTCCTGCTTGTTCTGAACGCGGCTTGTAATGATTGCAATGTTCAAACTTGTGACTATGCATAACCCATGGCTGCGTATATAGGCTCTAGCTCTTTATAAACTGTTCTTTTCCATTGGTCCTGCTCAGCTGGTGTTGGAGGGGTTTCCTCACCTCGACGTCGCTTCCAACTTTCGGGCGTTTCCATCAACCAAGCGTCGTCATCAGTACCCGCTGTGTCCTTGAATTGGTAGGTCCGGTACTCGCAGTTCTTCCAGACATAGACTTTTTGGGTTAGACTCATAGTGCGATGCATTGGGTGGTGATGCGGAACAGAAAGAATTCACTTACAGCCCAACTCAGTAACACTTTGCCACTCGTCTGTGAGGAAATGCATGTAATCGCCATGGGCCACAACTACAATGTGACCGACATCATCCTGCTGAGCCAATTCTCGCAGCGCAACCCTAGCTCTCCGCGCCCTCGCCTCCAGCTTTGACAAGTTAGCCTGGAACGGACTAGAGCTTGTCTTGTCTGTCCATGTGTCGCTGACACGACCCAAATCTACCATATGACCAAACTCTTCGCGCAGAGCCGAAAGATCGCTCCCGGTATCGCTGGGCAGATCGGACACCTCCTGCAAATCCTCAAGGGCCACGATTGGGTACAGCCCATCTTGACCAAAAGCTTTAATGCCGGTGTATAAAGCACGTCTCATTGGAGATGATACGATATGAGTGATTTGGTTATGATGAGGAAACGATGCGCGAAGTTCGGCACACTGCTTCTCACCAAGAGGTGTAATGTCGGGGTCCGGCAATAGCTCATTTTCCTTGCAAAGGTTGTGATAACCTTGAGCGTGACGGACTAAGTGTATTGTAGGAGGCATGGCCGTTAAGTGGCGCTGGATGTGAGAATGACGAGGTCCAAGAGATGTTCCAAGAGAGTACTTGCATTCCAACGTATGAAATGGGCCGTATAATTTGGTTCTGGGTGTTCCTATTTATGTTAGCACCACGATCGCCACGTGCATCGTTCCTGGGAAATGCCGTCTTATAGCAGCTTGGCTAAGTTGATTATAAATACGAGTGTTGATCAAATGCTACTAGTAGTAGGTAGTTTACTGCCTTGACTACTAGCGACTTATGTCACTGGTGCAGTAGTCCCGACAGTTGGATGAGAGTGGAGGCGATAAAGGATGACGACTAGTCAGCCAGCGACGGAGATGAACTGGAAAGATTTTACGTGAAATGGCACCGAAAACATCCAGAATAATAGACGTTCAGGCCACCAATGGCCGGTCGGTCAACTTGAGTGAGCACAGGCCGCATGAGCTGTCATAGGAAACGCCATATACCAGCATCTACTTAGGCCCAGCCCTGAGCTCCCAACGCTGGTCGAGAGATGAGATGGTACCAGAATGCGACTTCAGACATAGGGTCCCAATACCTCTAGGATTTGACGCTACAATGTGGTCGATTTGCATCTCTTCAGAAAGGGACATTGGCATATTGGATGAATGCAATAAAAGAATCGCCGCTTTCAATGACATCGGTTCTAATGGAAGAAACCGCACTGGAACAACCACCTTATAGGCGAAGCAATAACCTAAGTATCAGAATGACATACAGGATATGCTAGAAATACCAACGTCACGTCTCATCGCCTAGGAAGTTAGGCTTTGGTTCATGAGTCCTGAATCTTGAGCCAGGTGACTTATCACAGAAGCGCTTTGGGCACATTCAGTCCCCATCGACAGGTTCAAATACGAGTTTCAAGATATTCAGCCAACTGACTGGAAACGTAGCTGTGTCTAGGTACCTAGTAGTTCTGCGAATGGTTAATGACGGGATTGTGAGACCTACCCGCAATATTTTTGGTGGAACAATATGAAATGTTAGTATTGTCTCTCGCATGATGATGGGTCTGTCGCACCTTCTTGCTGGAATGCAGGTCTCAGATTCGACAACATCGCCTTGTATCGGGAAAGAGCAGGTCACACGATGGCAAATTGGGAAGAACCTAGACCGAAATGAAAATTGCAGGCAGAGTGCAGCCTCCAGCTTCTTTCGTTTAAATCACGAATTGTTTCCATCTTCATCTGCTCTCTGACCTTGCGCCGCATCCCTCTACACTCGTTTAACGCTGGAATCCCCGAGATAAAATCATGCGTGTACACAAAATACTTTCAGTGCTCTTCGCCCTGGCGGCCGAGGTATCAGCGAACTCTGTGCTCTCGGAATCAGTAGGGCCCTCGCCCAGAGAATCCATTGACAGTAGCAAGGGGTTGGTGGACATCACCATACGACTTCGGCCCGTCAAGCATGAAGACTTCGAGACCAAGCTTTACAGTATCTCGAATCCCCTCCATGAGGAGTACGGAAAGCATCTCAGCCGCGAAGAAGCACAAAAGTACCTGCTTCCTGAACCTCAAGCTTTCGACAATGTGCAGAAGTGGCTTCTCGCTGAGGGTGTGAGCAAGCAAGATATCAAGAGGGAGGGCTCGCGTCTCAAAGTCAAAGCACCCTCGGACGTGGCAGAATCTTTTATAAGCCAGCACGCGACGTTGGACAAGAGATCAGACTTTATGGAAAGGGTGCCCTCCGATGTGCGACAATACATATCGGCCATTGAGAGACGATCCCTGCCTTACCATGAGAACACGCGCCGTCTGGCTTCGAGCAACAGCCATTCGATCTTGGACGATAGCATCCCGGCCAAGAGGACCTCGGACGGCGATGTCGACCTGAAAAAATGCAAGGAGACGCTCGTCCCTGCCTGCATCCGTAAGCTTTATCGTATGGACAAGACACCGGCAGAACCACATGAAAAGACACTTTTTGGAGTTCCGGGGTTCAGCAATGTAAGTGGCACGACGGGAGAGGTCTGCGACGACGGCTGATAGTCAACAGCAAACTGCGCAGTATGATCAATTCGAAAAATTCATAACTCAATTCGACTCCTCCTCTAAAGGCGCCAACTTTTCAGTTGCGCTTGCGAATGGTGGTGAAAACCCGCAGGGCGAGTATCCGAGTGGGGAGGCAAACCTCGACATGCAGTACGCCGTGGCCATGGCCTTCAACACTTCAGTCCAGTACATTGCCTTTGGGGGCCAGTATCGCGACTTCATTCCGGATCTCGAGTACGTACCGTTTGATTCAACGTTCGACATTCGTCTCCAACACTAACATGCTGTGCGCAGTATTCCCGATCCCGAAGAAGAATGGGTGGAGCCCTACCTTGAGTTTGCTGAATATCTCGCGGACTTGCCAGACGAGGAGCTGCCACAGGTCGTTTCCATCTCCTACGGGATCAATGAACAGGTTCTACCAGAATCATACGCAAAAGAGACTTGCGACACGTTTGGCGTGCTTGGCATGCGTGGTGTCTCCGTGATCTCGGCTGCTGGTAATAATGGCCCAGGTGTGGCATGCCAGACAAACGATGGGAAGAATACCACGCGCTTCCTCGCCCTGTTCCCAGGCTCATGCCCATACGTCACCGCCGTTGGCGCGACGGAGAGTAACAGCCCTGAGGTTGCCACAAACTTCTCGTCGGGGGGGTTCTCGGAGTACTTTGATCGACCTGACTGGCAGGACGACGTGATCAAGAAGTACCTTGAAGAGCACGGCGATGAATGGGAAGGCTACTACAACCCTGACGGCAGAGCCTATCCCGATATCGCTGCTTTAGGCTGGGGATACCAGATTGTCAATCATGACGAGGTAGAAACCACCGGCGGCACGAGGTAAGCATCGGCCCTTGACCGAGAGTGGATGCACAATGCTAATGACTAAAAGTGCCGCCTCGCCTGTTTTTGCGGCAATGATATCTTTGATAAATAACCAGCGTTTTCATGATGGAAAACCTGCCATGGGTTTCTTGAACCCGTGGATTTGGAGCATTGGTGATGAAGCTTTCACTGAGTCAGTCCCCCCCACGCTCCACCTTTGTTCATCTCCCTGCTAATATTACTGCAGCATTACTGAGGGGAAGTCGATCGGTTGCGAAGGTGAAAGCATCGCTGGTCTCACATCACCGGTGATACCTGATGCTGGTTGGAGCGCCGTCAAAGGCTGGGACCCTATTACTGGATTCGGCACGCCGCTCTTTGACAAACTCAAGAATCTAGCCTGCAACGGCAGTGCGTAGTTGCTGCGCGCGTTTGCTTCCACGACGGCGTGGTTCAATTATATACTTGTTAGCCGTCTACAAAAGCCTTTTATTTTCTTTCGCTTCATAGATCTATCCGTAAGGCTAAATGAACTACTTAAAACTGACGAATGCAGGGTCTTGTGTCTGTGCACGCGCACAATGCGATTGCCTGGATTGTGAACTCGGCATGAACGGAGTGGAGAAGCTAGCAAAGTCCGAGAAGGTAAGGCAGAGATCCTGAAATTTGTCCATTGCCGCCATAGGCCAAGCCATTGGCGACAAGATCGATCGGTTAAGTCGCCCGTGGGCCATGGCTATGATCAATGGCGATCAGCACAGGGCGACAGCAAATTGGCTTTATATGATAGATGTCCGGAGTGATTGATACGTAACATGGAAAATCATCAAGACCCCCGTCTCTCCGGATCCACAAGACGGGAAGCACACGACTCGTTGCCTTCCTAGCCCCCAACGACCATCGTACAGTACGTCACTAAGCCCACAGGAGGGTCAATAAGCACTACTGTTATCGACTATGCACAAGTACTACCTGTACTAGCGATCCCCACGTGCAGGCTGTGTGGTCCAATTGTGGTCTATGTGTGACCGGGCTACGGCCCCTGAAGGGGGAATCCTGCTCATGAAGGATGGGCTTGGACTTATTATCCGTACTCTGTTCCGATACTGACAAGCGCACAGCGAAACCTTAACCTCACTTCCACATTCCCAACATTCTGTTGTCTCCAAATGTCTCCACGATGCGTCCGGCTGACAGACACCAGACGCTGCGCGTGTTCGCGCTCTTGTAAGTGGCCCTGCTCCTGCTCCACTTGCCGAAGCCTTGTTGCATGATGCGGTCGCTCATGATGCATGTCGCACACAGCGGCTTAGCCTTTAGCGCCTGGCGCTTGTCGACACGGTTTTACACCAGCGCTGCCTTTGGTGCGTAGAACTTACTGGTTCAGACGTAGAAACAAGCTGAAGAAATAATAAGTATTTTGATGGAGAAGGACAGACAAAGACTGACATGGCGCCTTCATAGAGAGACCAATTCTGTTTACCATTGTGACGCTATTACTCAGTGCAGTAGCTTTTGGGTTTCGCCCATCATGGTCAACATCGAATATTGAGCAAGTACACAACTTGCTCGGTGTTCGACGCCTGTTCCAATGGCATCGTATCGGTGAGGATGGGGATAATCTACCAATACGTGCGGTTGCACTCGCAATGCTGTCGAGGGATCCGTTCTTCTGGATGCTCAGCAGTTTTCTTGTGAGAACATTTCTGTTCTGGAAGACCATACGCGATGGACAGTGTGGTTCGCGAGGAGCGGTGGTGAGTTATCGACATGCCAGACCAGTGCTTGCCTTACGTTTTGCTAATCGAGCTGTGAATCTCCAAGGCTTTGTTGCCGCTGTTCGCAGCCTTGTTCAACTACATGTCCGCCCTAAAGAGCGAGCAAGCATCTACTGCAAAGCCGAGTGTGAAAGACTCCGCTGGCAGCTCTGCTTTCAGTATGTCCCGTTTCTCTGCGATACTGTATGGCTTGGTTGCTTTTCTTTGGGGACCTATCGCTGGCTGGGGGCTCGAGAGCTCTCTCATCAAAACGGGAGCCGTTTGCCCGGTTGGTAATACCTCAGTACCATGGACGTTTCTGCTACAGGCTACTATGAGTGCAGTAGATGCTCATATCTTGAGGCTCGTGTCTCAAGTAAGGCAGCGTGAAGTGGACAAAGGCCTCGACTTGTCGCACTTTCTACGCACTTGCTTCCTCGCTGCAGCGGCTATTGTTGCTATAGGAGCATTCCTGCCTATCCTCGTGGAGTTTAACGATTTGATTTGGATATTGCGTGTGCAGTATGTGGAGGTGCGCGATGTTTTGCTGGACTCGTGTGTCGCAACTATACTTATTCTATGTGGCATTTCCGTATCGGCAGATTTGCATCCTACCACAATCGCTGTGGTCGGCACCAGCTTGGGGGTATTTGGGTGGCAGATTCCCAACTTGCCGTCCAGTCCTTTGCTCCCGCCGCTTACTCTGGACCTTTTGTATTACAGAGTACCGCGGACGGTCCTGTTCCTAGGGTTGCTGATTCTCATGACAGCAATTCCAGACGCAGGCCGGCACACCAGCACGACGGCATTCCTGCATAAATGGATGCGGCTAGGGTACTTGGCCGTAGTTGGCCTTTGTGTTTTCTGGACGGCCCTTTACCCCATGTCGCAAGTCGAATTGGCATTACCGGCTGCCGTTGGCAAGCTCACCAAAATCGCGGAGCTTGACTTTGCACAGTGGTCCAAAAAAGCCCATGCTAGTCAGACGCTCAACGAGGCCGTCGCTGAGTATGAGAGGCGGTACGGGATCCCGCCGCCGCCCAAGTTTGACAAGTGGTACGAGTTTGCACAAAGCCACAAGTCCGAAGTAATTGATAGCTTCGACCAGATCAACAATGATCTGCTGCCCTTCTGGGCTATTGAGCCAGCCGAGATTCGGGCTCGGACGAACCAGCTGCTTAGTGAGGCGGTCCTGGGCATGGGCGGTCTCAGAATCCGGGGCGGACAGGTCTCTGAGTCGCCGCATATCCCCGGCACACACCGCTGGATGACTGAGGCTCTGGAGAGGATGATCCAGCCATACTCGCAGTGGCTTCCCGACATGGACTTTGCGGTCAACCTAGGCGACGAATCTCGCGTGACGGTTCCCTTTGAGGAGATGGAGGCGTTGTTGAAGCAGGCGTCTGAGGCGCGGTCAAAACTGGCGTCCGCCTCGAGGGAAACACACACGCTCACCTCCAGCTGGACGGCCAAGGGGGAGTGGGGCGATGACTGGATTGAGCCTCGCGGAGACTATACTGCCGGTGCTCACGATTTGCGACCTGACTTTAGGAACAACTTGCGGAAGCAGCTCTATTACGAGTGGGTTGCGCCGACGTGCCCTGCCGACTCGCCCGCCCGCACCACGCGTTGGTGGGATCGAAGTGTGTCATGCGTTGAATGCCTAAAGCCTCATTCCATCTTTACCGACGAGGGCGCCGTCATGGCGGATGCTTCGATGGCTGTGGACAGCCTCTGCTACCAGCCCGATCTTGCCTATCTACACGGCTTCATAACATCTCCTGCGGTCGTGAGTACCAGGAAACTGGTCCCAATCTTCAGCCAAGCTCGCGTCGGTGGCTTCTCCGATATCTTGTTCCCTTCGCCTTGGAATTATAACCTCAAGTCTGAGTATGAGGAGCATGAGGATATGAGCTGGGAGGATAAGCACAACACCATGTTCTGGCGAGGCACGGCTTCAGATGGATACACTTGGGACAGAGTGTGGACCGGCTTTCTGCGCGCTAGATTCGTCCAGGAGAGCCATCGCTATACCACGCACTACTCTGAGCTTTTTAGAGATCAGGAAAATCCTCCATTCGGGGTCAATGTGTCATTTATCGGGCCCATAGACAGGTGCGACACTGCGGATTGTCATGCCGAACTGGCCACTTTCCACCATTGGGGTGAATCCGTGCTTCCGTATGGGAAAGAGGGTATGAGACCGACGCCCGATGACGGAGATGACCAGCTACCCGCTGCGACGCCTTTCGACGAGAACTGGCATTACAAGCATCTGATGGACATGGACGGGGCCGGATTCAGCGGGCGCTTCCTACCCTTCCTGCAGAGCCGCAGTCTTGTCTACCGCGCCGCCTTGTTCAAGACGTGGTTCGACGAGCGGGTTCACGCGTGGCACCATTACGTGCCCGTTGACGTGAGATTAGGGCACGGGTTTTGGGCGGTGGTGCGGTACCTGGCCGGCGACGACGAGGAGGCCGGATCGGAATCAGAATCGGGGGCGCCGCACACGCAGAAGACCAAGGGCGAGGATGTTGCCCAGCAGATTGCCCAGCAGGGCCGGGACTGGGCGGCCAGGACGCTGCGGGCGGAGGATATGCAGATTTACATGTTTCGGCTTTTGCTGGAGTGGGGGAGGGTTGTTGACGACGAGAGGGAGAATCTTGGATACACGTATCAATGAGGGTGAATGAGGTGGTGACGCGGGAACAAAGCTGAAGGAGCTTATTTGTTAGTAGTGTTTGTTTCACCGTTGCAAGCGGGTCTCTTTACTGAGTGTTCGGCTCTCGCTCGTTTCTTGCTTTCTTACTTTCTCTCTCGGTCTCTCTTGTACATATCCCCGATGTTTTAAATTTTTCAATACCCACTTCATCTCCATCGGATAATTACCTGATTGTCGTTTGCTGGATGGCTAACCGCATGATCGCACAAGTATCGGAGTGAACCGATTCTGGGCAAAATCGTACGATGAAACAGTCCTGCACGAAAACATGGCACTAACGCCACTGCATGTGCAGAAGAGTCCTGGGTGACCGTTGTTCCCCACAACTTCCCAGTGTGCTAGATGCACAAGGGAAGGGGAGGGGGGATGGACACTTTTATTTCCTTGTTTCATGAGACGTGTCTCCAATGATTTGCCTCGTGCCCCTGTCGAAGATCCAACCTTGTGGAGATACACGCGTAGCTTCGTCTGCAAAGAAAAACTGGTAACGATTCAATCCATCGGGTCATCAGACCCTAGGGTATCCTAGGTAAAATGTGTGGATGTTCAAATTTCAGTTTCTGTACGCGTTATCCGAAACGAGACGAGCAGAAAGCGCACCATGAGGGCCAGAGCGGCGCTTAAAAGTGGTGTGAGGGAGGAGGCTGGCTCGACTGTCAGCCGCATATGGGACGTGGCTGACTTTTGCTATTTCATACGGAGTACCCAAAAAAAAAGACTTATGTCAGTTGGGACGGACTAGCCCTATTCGCGTTAGCCAAGGGACCGTTGCGCCGGGTTCTAGAGCTCTGTGCCGCTGCTGGTTTTCAGTAGTTGTAGTTAGTTCCAAGGGTCTCGGTCTTGTACAAGCAACGGAGTATAAATGCCTAAGTTTGGCTAAAGTTTTTGCTCGCTGTCCAAGGAAAAGGAAAAAGGGAAAAGAGACGGCATGTCCGGCACGCACCCTAACTCTTTTCTTTGCAAATTTAACCTTGCTCTCTCTCTTGTCGTTTCTTGTTGCGTTCCCACGTCACGATTATTAGTCTTGTCATTGCCAAAGCACACCCACAGTGGTATCTGACCTTTCGACTGTCGAGAGCCGAGGCTTGACCTTGGTGCGTACCGCTCATTACTAGTCCTGGTATTCGATACTACAAGCACTACCTACGCCGTACCTGATGTCTGGTTCCCCAGAATCGTTTGACGTCTGGGGTCAAGCTTTCGCCTGGGATCAACTCCCCCCCCCTCCCAAGCTGTCGGGTAAGCGGAGACGCTTCTCGTGGAGGCAACTAAGTCAAAGACACAAGAGGCCAATTGATCTTTGATTTAATATTGATTTACATTTCGCACACCCCTCGTTCGGAAGACCCTGCTGGCAATCGCCGGCTGGCGGGTTTCCCTTTTCTTAGACGGACTTCTTCCTCCTCGCCAACAAAAACAACAACAACTGTCACGACTGGCACTGGCACCGGCAGTGTCGCCATGCCCAGCCGTCTTCGAGATGGCACCATCGCCGCTCTCGTCCATCGGCTCATGCAAATGATTAAGGGCGAGCCACCGACACTGACAGAGAAGCAGTCAGCCTTGATTCGCAGCTCCGTGCCCACTCTACGAGAGCGCGGCGAAGAGATCACATCACTCTTCTACGCGCGGCTCCTCGAGGACAACCCGGAGCTGCACAATGTCTTCAACGAGGCCAACCTAACCACGGGACGCCAGCCGCGCGCCCTCGTCGCCGTCATGCTCTCCTACGCCGTCAGCCCCACCGACACCAAGGAGCTGACGCCGCGGCTCGAGCGCGTCTGCCACAAGCACTGCTCGCTGGGCGTGCGGCCGGAGCAGTACGATCTGGTGGGCAAGTACCTGCTGGACGCCTTCGCGGCGGTCCTGGGCGCGTCGTGGACGAGGGAGCTGTACGAGGCGTGGGCCAAGTCGTACGGCCTGCTGGCGCGCATGCTGACGGACCGCGAGGCCCAGCTGTACCGCGGCTTTGGGCGGTGGCAGACCTGGCGCGGCTTCCGGGTCGCCGACAAGATGAGCGAGTCGCACGATCAGTACTCGTTCTACCTGGTGCCCGAGGACGGCGAACCCCTGCCCAGGTTCGTCCCCGGGCAGTACGTCTCCGTCATGGTGGACGTGCCGGCGCTCGGGTACACGCAGGCGAGGCAGTACTGTCTGTCGGATGCGCCGCGGGCGGACTACTACCGAATCACGGTGACGAGGGATCGCGGGATCCAGATTGGACGCGGGATCGAGTCGTTCCAGCTCAAGCCCGGGTTAGTGTCCAACCTGCTACTGGACAAGTACGAGGTCGGCGACGTCGTCTCCGTCTCCCACCCGACGGGAGGGTTTCAGCTGAAGGAGGAGGGTAAGAGACCTGCGGGCAAGGGGCCGCTGGTCCTCATCTCGGCGGGTTCCGGGGTCACGCCACTCATGTCCATCCTCAACCTCGCGGCCGAGCGGTCGACATCACGCCCACTGAGCTGGATACATTGCTCCGCGCATAAACCAGCCTTTGAAGACCATGTCCGCCAGCTAGCCAGCAGCCGCGGCGGCAGCTACGGCGACGACGAATCAGGCCACGAAGTTGGAGGAGGGGGAGGAGGAGGGGGGAAAGAAGGTGGAGGAAGAAAGGGAGATGGAGGAGACAACGAGAACATCCACTACCCAAATAACTTCACGGTTCGCTTCCTCCGCAGCCAGCTCGCCGACATTGACTACCGGCGGGGCTCGGCGCGCGCGCAAGGGCTCAAGAAGATGCTGGAGGGCCTGGAGCGCGGGGAGCTGCGGCTGGACGACAGGACGGCCGAGTACTACATCTGCGGGCCCGAGGCTTTCTCGCAGGACATGCTGGGGTTCCTGAGGGCGCAAGGCGTGGGCACAGTAAGGCTGCACCACGAGTGGTTCTCCACGGGCGAGCTGGAATTGAAGGAGTACCGGACGACGCTCGGCAAGGAGAGCTGATCAAGGCATTCTTATCGATGAGCGGAGCGGTGAGTCCCTCCCTATTTCGTATTTACTGGTATTAACGGTAGCCCGGGGGATGGGAGAGGTGCACGGAGTGTATATATGTACAACACAATATCTGCAATGGTTTGGAGCATGTTTTGCCTGTTTTTTTTTTCCATCTATATATCTATGCACTTATGCCCTTTTGTTTTCCACGTGTATTTGAGATTGTGTGTATGTGTGTGTGTATGTGTTTTCCCCGCTGGTGAATAAAGGTCGTACTATGTATATGTAGTAGGATTGGTCGTACGTGAGAAATTAGTACTGATTAGTACTTGTGCTAATTTGGGTGGTGCTTGGGTTCCTCTCGTCAGTATTGATACCATGTTGGGAGTAGCGCCCACGGAGTAGTAATTCGTACGGAAGTCGGCATGGCGTCTTGCAGGCAAGACATTGTTGGCTTCCGGGAGTGCCGTGGCTCTAGGATGACCCTTGCGGTGTCTTTTTAGGGCCTATCCTACAAGTACGGATACGTGCAAATCTGATGAAGCTTCTGGAGGGCATTACATGGGGTTCCTTAGTGTCTCCATACTTCAGCGTGTCTCTGCAGGATGCCGGAAGCTGTCGCTATACCTGTACTAGTACTATCGGTAAGAAAATGAAATGGACATGAAGAGGGAAGCTAGAGACGCCACTACTACTAGATAGGACCTACCTAATACTAAGGTTGTATTGCACAATACTTGTGAGCAAGGTAGCGCGGCGGCATCCGACATACCCTAGTAATTGTACTTAGTACTACGGAGTACTACGGAGTACTACAAGTAGTAGTAGTTGTACTATTGTAATGCCACGGCTCGGAACGCACCACCACCAATAGACCCAACCTTGAGCTGTTGCACAAAAAAAATGTACTCCGTAGGGCCAGCTGGTAGCACGGATAGTAGGGATAGTTAGCTCCCCTTCCGCTCCCCTTCCAATGATTTTCTGAGTACTTCGGCTTCCGGCAATCAATTCCAACCCGATGGCCCGGCATTTGGTCGATTCAGTGGACCACGATCGGCGTTACGGTTACACTTGTTTTCCTACGCGCGTGTTGTGCTCGCACTAATTGGAGAAAGATTGCTTGGAGAAATCTTGTACAACTAGTGTGTCGCGTGCTCGCATCGCGTGCAGCATTCCGAAAGAGAGACAGACAGGGCCAGGGCCGTATTAGGTGCCACCTTTATTTGGCGCCGGCCCGTCTCCCCCCTTACTCATTGGATCGCAGCCAGACATGGCTTGACGCCCATGCCGACTGAAAGAAACATCTACAACTACTTGCTTTGACGGTTACTCTATATTTGTTCGATGTAAAAAGCACGAGAGGATAAGTGGCGGTAAAAGGGGCAGATGCCATGCCGTGCCATGCCGTGCCATGCCGTGCCACGCCGTGCTAAGCGGGGCATAAAGAATTAATACAATGTCCGTGCTTCGGCTGACACCAGTGTTGACGGTGTAAGAAGGAAAATGGGGACATGGTATTGGCGGCAAGGGACATGGGGGTCTTGGGGCATTGGCATTGGCATTGGCATTAGTACAAGTATTAGCATATTTGGTTCATCAGCCGGCTGGATTCGAGACCCTTTTGGTATGCCTTGGCAATGGGGACATGCGACATAACGTCCCTTGTCAGATACGAGGGTCCCATGATTATTCTCTGTTTTCGTACTTGTACTTCTCTTTTGGCTTGGCCTCTGTTTTAAGACACCCTTTGTCCGACCGAATCTTACCTTTTTCTCCCCCATAATGCTGGACGTTGTCTCCGCGGCCTTGTCCTCTGTCTTTGAACCCTCATCGAACCGATGACAACTACGACGACGACAACTTAACTAATACGCGTAACACCCGATGATTTGATTTGCTAGACTCGAAAGCGACGACGCAACGCCGGTGCGTTGTACTTAAGGGGGAAATCACGGAAGAAAAAAAAAAAAAAGGAAGAAAAGAGTCAGAAAGATGCGGTTGTCGCGGGCCAACAGCACCTTTTGGCTCATCTGGCTGTGCGCCCTGCTCTGGTGCTTCCTCAACTCCTTCGACGACCCGTCCTCCATCTTCTACAGCCCCCAGCGCGCCTTTCGCAAATCCCACTCGGCCGTCCGCGAGCAGGAGGCCGCCCAGTACCTCAAGCAGGTCCTCGACGCCAGCTCGGACAAGGGCCTCGTCTTCTCCCCCGTCGACACCAACGCCGAGGACAACGACGACGACCAGCTCCTCTGCGTCGGCATCCCCAGCGTCAGCCGCGCCTCGGAGCCCTTGCAGCATGCCCTCTCCACCCTGTCCGACAACCTGACGCCCGCCCAGCGCCGTCGGCTGCACGTCGTCGTGCTGCTGGCCGACAAGAACCCGCGCGCCCACGTCGCCTACGGCCAGCCGTGGCTGAGCCTGCTGACCGACGACGTCATTGTCTACCACTCGCGCGAGAAGGGCAAGGAAGGCGTCCACGAGCCCGTCGACGCGTACCGCGAGATTCTCTACGACGTGCGGAAAAAGGGCAGGGGCATCACGCGCGGCGAGACGGTCCACATTGACCACTCGGTCGTCTTTGAGGCCTGCCGGAAGCGCGGCGCCCGGTACATGGCGCTGGTCCAGGACGACGTTGTCTTCTCGCGGGACTGGTACCCGCGCTTCGAGGAGGGCATCCGGGAGGTGGAGAGGAAGGCCGCCGAGACGGGGCAGGACTGGCTGTATCTCCGGCTCTTCTACTCGGAGCTGCTCTGGGGGTGGAACAACGAGGACGTGCCGGGCTACATCCGGACCATTGTCATGGCCTACGGCGTCCTCATCACGGGCTTCTTCTTTGTCTGGGTCTACCTCCGCCGGTGCCGTCGCCGCCGCCATCTCCGCCTCGACGACCGACAGAGCGAGAAGATGTCCGCGGCGCCGCCGAAGCCCATCTCGCACACCTTCAACTACATGGTCGCGCGGGTGCTGTTCCTCTGGACGCCGGCCGTCATCTCGCTCTTCTTCATCACCGGCCGCGTCACCCTGCACCGCAGCCTCAACTCCCAGCCGCAGACGGTCGAGATGCCCAACTACGGATGCTGCGCCCAGGGCCTCGTCTTCCCAAAACGCCACCTCGAGGGCCTGCAGTCGGCGCTGCGGGAGCCCCCCTATCGCTTCCCCATTGACATTATGATTGACTGGTACGAGCGCGACAAGTCGCTGACAAAGTGGGCGCTCGACCCGAGTGTCATCCAGCACACGGGAGCTCTGGACTCGTCCGACCGGGGGAGGAGGATCAATGTGTGGAACTTTAGTTTCGAAAGACGGCGTTGAAGGGAGCAACTCTGTATGGGGATCCTTGCAAGTTCGTTCATCAGCGTGAGGAAACCAGCAGCCGCAGCAGCAGCAGCAGCAGCAACAACAGCCTGGTTGCAACAGAAAAAGAGAGAGAGAGAGAGAGAGAGAGAGAAAGAAAGAGAGAACAAGCGCCGCGTCATGCGTTTTGAAAACGGTACACAACTGCTACTAAGCGAAGCATAGGGTTTGCATCATGTGGGAATGCATGGAATGCGTCGGCGTTATTACCATATTTTTTTTCGGTGGCACAATTTCTTTGTAACTTAATTGTAAAGGCATAGCATTGGTTGCTACAGGTCTAAGGGATAGATTCAAGCACAAAGTAATTAGTCCTTTCCAAATCACGCGATACGGCCGCAAATCATCATAATCATCATCATCATCATCATTAAGCGCTAATACGATGACATCAGCTCTCTGCTTGACCTTCCCCTTGGGTCTTATGAAAAGAAATTTTGCTCTCATGTGTACCCGTTATATTGTAATTAATCTTGCTTTTCGGGCTCTAGCTCCCGACGGAAACGCGGATCGGCCTGCAGGAGAAATTATCGTCAGCCAGGAACATGGTCTCGTCGGGCGCGTGCATATGATGACTCTAACGTGTGCCATGTCACTCAGAAAACTTGGAAAACAACTCACCAACTTTTTCCTACCAAGCCGCCAGAAGATGGGCACGAATCCCACCAGTCCCACGCACAGAGGAATTAGCTGGCCCGTGGAGTCGACAGCGTAGACCTCGGATACGCCGTTCCAGCTCAGGGACAGCTCTATACCCACAATCGACACAATGATGATGCTAACGCCGGTGAAGGAGAAGACCCTAAAAGCAAAGAAGCAAAATACCGAATTAGCGTCATGCAGTGCGTTTTTATCATTAAGAAGGCCGTCACAGCAGCGGCAATATCACATTGTGCCAGAAGTGTATGACTGGTAGTGACAACATACCGACTAAGCCATTTGTCGACAATCTTGTCCAAATCTGGTTCCCATTCCGAGGCCACCTCTGCGTCTGCGCCGGCGGCGCCTACATCTGCATCTGCATCTGCATCTGCTCTAGTATCTGAATCTGAATGTGGACCTGCTTCTGCAATTGCGTCCGCGTCTGCATCCGCGTCTGCGTCGGCGCCGGCATCGGCGTTCGAGTCCAAGTCGGCATACGACTTTCGAAAAGCATCCCAGAAGACGTCCAGAATCGTCAGGGCTGTGGCCACCAGTCCGCCCACCAGCAGAAAGGGAGTGATGATGGGCAAAATCAAGACCAGCATGACATAGAACACTGCATTGACAGAGAACCACTGCTTCAGGAGCGCTTCCAGGGACGAGCCCAAGAGCAGGATGATGGAGGCGGCGGCGGTGAGGGCGCTGATGACCTTGATGCCCACCGTGGACTTGACGGGCGCGAGGAAGAAGATGGTCGTGCCGCAGGGCGTCTGGGCAAAGGTGTCGTGGGGCCAGGCGGCCATGCGCACCCAGAACCAGGCGCTGTACGTCAGGGCAAAGTAGCCCACGATGCCCGTCGCCGCCGTGTAGCCGTTTTTGTTCTTGGACTGGTCCGGGCTGACGACGAAGCTGTTGGAGCGGAGCAGGCGGGAGATGGACCCGGGGCGAGCTTGGGGTCCGTCCGGCATTGCTGAGGCTTGCTCTTCCTCCTCCTCTTCCTGTTTTGACTTTCTTTGCAAGAGATCGAGGGATGACTTGGTGAGGGCAGTGAGCATCAGCGTGGTGAAGATGATGAAGAGCATGATGATAATCTCAATGGCATAGGTGCACCGGGCGTCAAAGGTCAAGACCAAAATGGCAACCAGCAGAGCTGTGTCAAAGGCCGACATGGTGACAATCAGGGACCGTTCATCCGACGTCACAAACTCCGTCACGAGATACCAGCTGATCCACTGGAGGTAGATGCCCAGACGGATACCCAGGCCATAGGCATCAGCGTCGCCCTCGAAGCCACAGCTTTCGTCGGCGGCGGCGTCGCGCGACGCGCACTGCTGCTGGTTGGCCGAGGTGCCCTTCTGGGCGTACAGGACGAGCGCGACGATGAGCGGGATGCAAAAGACCACGCCGAAGCCGTGCTGGAACAGCAAAAGGTTGCAGACATTCATCCATCGGATCCAGCGGCGCGTTGGCACTTCAAGTTGCCCTTGGCCTGCCAGTGGTGCTGCGACATGATGGTGGTCGAGCGCGGATACTTCTTGGTCAGCGCCCGCTCGGCTGTGGCTTGATTCAACAGTCTTGGAGGCAACTAGGCAAGATTCGCCGTTAGCAGACCCAAGTGTGAGATTTCTGCGGCTGTACTTTTGTATATGAGGTAGAGAGAGCTAAAAGAGCTTGAGAGCTAAAGTAGGAGAATCATGTCTCAACCCACCTAGTGTCGGGCCGCGCTCGAGATCGCGCGATTCTTGCATGGACCCTGACCCTAACCTTGAATCCGGGCTGAAAAGCGCCTCAGCTGGGGGATTCACAGATGTTGACACGGACGTTGACACGGATGCTTTTGCAGCTGGCGGCATGAGCGCCTCGCCAAGGGGCTCAGTTGATTTTGATCTTGGCATCCGGGGTTATTTGGCACATCGCCTCAAATTACCAAGAACGAAGGTATTTGACGATGATGAATCGACAATGAACAATAAATTCCCGGTCGAGCCTGACACTGACTACCGTGGAGTCGGAGACGCAGACGGAGCTGCTTCGTGTGAGTGAGTGAAGGTACGAGTATGGATGGACAGTGGGATAGAATATAGGTACAAGTACGAACGAGTAAGGTCGGAAAAGTGGGAGTCGAGCGGGAGCGGGAGCGGTACATCCCGTAGAAGGTGGTCCTGTAATTTGCACCATTGCAGATTCGCAGCCCAAAGAACCCCTACAAATACTACATATACCTGCATCTGCGTGCTGACAGGGGGTTGCACGGGAAAGGCTGACTTGAACATATACACTGCATAAGCTACCCAGGCCAGTACGGATTACCTATACTGTACTACTGCAATAGCAGACCTAACAGCAGACCTATACTTAGTACTACTAGTAGGCTTATGCGAGCTATAAGGCTCATTGAAGTGCTCATGCCCAATACTACCTTATATTTTATAAATACTACACATCCTAGCATACGCAGTTGTCAAAAGTTGTAAAAGTTCGATCGGCACTCGTAAAGAATGGTATGTATTTTACAATGCAATTACAGTAGAGAAAAATGTACACCCGTCCACTCTTTTCCCTCAACACTATCTATCAAGGTTATTTCCATCTCAGAAGCAGCAAAACGGATGGTGCAAAATCAAAGCTTGACTATGTCTAAAGGTATCGCAGAGCCATTAGCACAGGCACTGTCAAAGAGAGGAGGCTACTAATGGCGGTGACCCTGCCAGAGGCACTCTCCAGGTCGACACCAGCACTATCGCCGTTGTCGCTGCCGCTGCCAGAGCCTTCGTCGCCGTCGCGGTCATCACTACCCCCATTGCTACTGCCACGTACCTTTGTCAGAGTAACATTGAACGCGTTGTTCTTCACCGCCTGAATCTTGCCCTTGGAGCTCTCCACCATGGCAAAGTCTGTCAGGCTGAGGTAGTTCCAGGCCGACCTGTCAGCCGCGAACCACGACTCGCAGGCGCCGTTGATCCAGAACACGTCCGACTCGAGCTGCTTGACAGTCTTGTCGTCCTTGGTGTCCCAGAAGGCGCGCCATGCCGTCTCCTTCGTTCCCTTTCCCTTCCCCTTGCCCTTGCCTGTGCGCTTGGTGGGATACAGTCGCGCAACGACCTCGGGGAGCTTCTCGGGCGGGGGTAGGCCGCTCTGGAGGCTCTGGAGGTTGTAGAGGGGCCAACCACTGAGGACGTCGAAGCCGCGGACGGAGAACTCCTCGACGAGGAGACCGGGTCCGTCGTCGGACGTGAGAACCAGCGTGGAATTGGTCGACTCCTCGGTGTAGGTGCCCTCGTACTGCTCTGCCTCGGCGCGACCGGCGCCCTCCAGGGCGGGCACGATGGCCTCGATGACGGCGCTGAAAAACCTGGAGCGGGCGTAGGGGTCAAGAGATACCTCCGGGCCGGCCGTGATGACGGAGACGGAGACGTCGTACTCCGGGAGGATGCCCAGGAGGGCATGGTAGTTGCCCAGGTCGCCGCTCTTGGTGTAGACGTCAATGACGCGGCCGTCCGAGGTGAGGTTGTCGGAGCGGAGAATCTCCCACACGGCGCCGACAGAGGTGCCCAGGGACGACGTGTGCGACTGGGGCTTCATCCACTCCCGGGTCTTGCCGGCGGGGAGCAGCTTGTTCTTCTGGATAGCCTCGGCGAAGGCGATGAGGTCGGTGGTGCTGGAGAACATGCCTCCCGATCTATGGATCCCGTGTGTTAATACTTTGCCGGTCACTTCTTCTCTCTCTTTTTCTTCTTTTCCCCCCCAAAGCATAAGAAAGGATGAGGTACTCACGCTTCAAAGACGCCAAGAGTGCGGTTCCAGGTTGGGTCTCCGGTGACAGGCACAAACCCATCTTTCTCAAAGGCGTCGACGGGGCCATTGAAGGAGGTACTCTTCATGCCGGCCACGTCAAAGATCTCAGACTTGACATAGTCCTCAAAGTCCTTGCCGGTGGCTGACTCGATCACCATGCCTAGGAGCGCGTATGCGACGTTGGAGTACACGGGACTGGACTGAGGGAGGAAGACGGGAGGCTGCTGGGCCAGACCCTTGATCAGATCCTTCTGCGTGCATGCCTTGGTGCCCTCGAGGCCGGAGCAGGTAGGCCCCTCGCCCTTGGGGATCTCGGGGAGACCCCTGTCCTGCCACTCGGGGCTGCGGAAGGCTGCGATGCCAAGATCTGTGGCCACTTTTTTTCGTGTAAGTCCAAGTACTTTTACCAAAATCCTGGGGTTATTCTTGTACGTACTATCTGTAGACAACCCCGAGAGGTGGTTTGCTAGGGAGCGCACAGTAATGTCCTCCCAATGATCGAGGTCGATCTCCGAGTCGTTGATGGCGTCAGCGAGGTCGGGGAGGTACTCAAGCACAGGGTCGTCGAGGTTGATGTCCTTGGACTGGAGCACAGCCAGGGCCGGCATCATCTTGGACACGCTACCAACACGATAGATGGTGTTCTCGTCAATCTTCTCGGTGCCGATGTCCCCCATCTTGGGAGGCGTGTAGTGGTAGCTGAAGAGCTGCTTGCTCTCGTGGATCGACTTGACGCCCACGGAGAGCGCACTGGCCTTGAGCAGGGACGACGTCTTCTCATCGAGGCCGGCCTTGAGACCCTTGACGACCTTTTCCATCCCGTCAAACTTGCTCGGGGCTTCGGGGGCTGGGAGCACCGGCCCGAGAGGCGGGCATGTTGTCTTGACACCGGCGACGGCGGTGGTGGAGGCGGCAACAACCGCCAAAATGCCGAAGAGAGAAGGCATAGTGAGATGACAATGCTACTGATAAGGAAATCAAATGTAAAGAGATGAGAAAAGAAGGAGAAAGGCGACAAGGGGAGAATTGGCGCTGAGACTGGAAGGGATTACAAAATAAGGGATTCTTGCACTGGATCGCCATCTTCTTATATATCAACTACCCATGATCGTCTCACGATGCCAAGGGGGAAGTTTCCGAGGCATGTCGAGTGCGAGCTGTTCTCGCAAGAAGCCAAGTCGCACTTGGGCAGAGCAGCAAACATGCTTGATTAGCGTCCCCTGTCAGCTTCGTTTTCCAGAAACGCAACACGCATATTAACGCAAAAAGGTGATGGATGATGAGCGAGTCCTCCCCACGTCAGCAGGCGGCGCTACAAAGATCTAAAACACACAGCCAGCCCTAAAGGTGTGACCCGGGCACTGCCCACCCTAACGGGCGGGGTGAATTGCCCAAGGCGGCAACAGTTTACAGTACGAGTAGTTGGCGGCGTGCGGAAGTGCGAGGGGGACAAGTCCGAACAGCGCCAATCGCCCAGGGCAGGCCCCAGTGAACCCTGTCGATTAGGGTGATCCTTCTCGAATGACAAAGTATGTCCCATTTAGCTAGACCCACAACGCAAAAGGCGGGTTAATTACCACTAGAACGGTGGGTCAGTGCCTTACTCCTTACTTATTTCTATGTATCGCTGAACCTGGTCAAAGTTCATGCAAAATCCATTTCCTTTCAGGACGTTGCTAGCCATTCACCCCTAAACTGTCAATTATCGGGGGCCTACTTAGCCAAGAGGGCCAACAACAGAGCCGTTGATTACTGGTAGGCATATGTCTGCTGCCTACTTGTACAATCTCAGACACGTAGCCTAGTAGCCAAACGGAGACTAGTTGTTTGTAAAATCAAGGTTATGAAATGAAGGCTAGCGGCGCAAGCACAAAGATCTACATCACAAGGCTACATTTATAGCCTTATGCTTACGAACCACAAGTCCCATCTAGCCTTTATTCAGCTTGCAGGCTACCAACCATAAAGTTTTATATCACGAAGCTGTTTTTGTAGCCTCAATCTCTATAACAATCAGCCTTCATGTAGCTGGCAAGCTACACGTTCCTCGGACACCGGGCGCTATGACTATTTGGCACTTGGCTAATTAAGTCACACAAAATCACAAGGGGGGGAGACGAGAGGGAAAAAAGAACTTTTTTTTTTCTCGGACTCGGACTCGTCCTCCTACTTTCCCTTCTTTACTTTTTCTTTTCAAGTTCAACCCTTCGTTCCCTTTGAATCAGAAATCAAGCATGCTGTCACCGAGGACTCTGCACTTTTGTCTTTCTTTATTCATATTCGAAGTTTTGGCGGTCCCAAAGATATGGAACGAGCCATCTGGTCGATGTGAGCACATTCGATAGCGACATGAGCCCTAACTGAGCTAATGCTGCTGTTTCAGCGTACCTTGATTGGCAAATCGGGCGGCTTGACTTTTTCGTTGGCGAGGCTATTGACGATATCAATTACGTGCTATCTGGATATAAACCTGATCTCAGAGATACACTTAGTAGGGTGCTTGAAGATGATGGATATTTTACTAAGCTACGAAGAGTCCAAACGCATTATCAACGCGGGAAACCTATCCTAGAACAGGGTACCTCACAAGTTGACCCGGCAACCTGGTATAATCAAATGGCTGATGGTGGCGTGGTATGTCTCTTCCCTTAAAAATAAGATGATTATATTTTAACCTTGACGTTATAGGCTATATATAGCAAGCCAAAGTTTCTCAGGTTCGACGTATTTCCTGACCACCCTGGCTATGCGTTCAACACCATCATGGGAACTACAAAAAATCAAGATCATCTTTCCACTGCATTTCTTCACCCAGGTTATGAGCATACTTATCCAGAGGCGGGGTTGTTCCAAGATTCAAATAGATTGCCCAAGTATACAAACAGAGGGGAAATCATAGGCATCAATCCTCGGGCCTATCAAAAATGGATGACACAAGCTCCAGATATATTAGATCTCGATTCTATCTGGAATATGGTTACTGATCCATACCAGTACTCATTATATGGGGCAGAACCCTTACACTCTGGCTCGAGTGTCCTGAAGCGCGCTCCGGTAGATCTTTTGATGAAAAGCCCACAGCGTGTGTTACTTCACGAGGTTAGTAGTTGTATCTTGCATGTATTATTGTTGATACTGTATAGACATTGTTGATACTGTATAGACATTGTCGATACTGTATAGACTAATCTATCAACAGCTGTTTCATAGTAAACTATTTGGATCTTTAGGTCACGGGAAACAGCAGTCGGTTGGCTGGAAGGCAACTGTCCTTGGGGGGGTCGACCAAGAGGTCCCTAGGGAAGACCATCCTGGTATGTACTTTCTACTTCTTGTGGATGAATATAAGCTAATCTTACAGAATTTCTTGCTATGATTGTCATTATATGCCGAGCTGATCGTAGAGGCTTCTGGATTAACGTAAGTGATGGAACAGTACATAGAAAGTAAGATACTAGAAGATTAGAGGTTGTATATTGGAATAGATGGTATGTTAGAATGGGAGACGATCAAATCCTTAAGAAATAATCGATAAGTGCACTTTATGGTAATGACTAACAATGCTTCAGAGAAGGGAAATACGAATGATTGTATTACGGCGAACAAATCGACCGGAACCGGAGGAGACATCAATCGGAAACTCTATTCGATCTCCATGTCTAGTACTAACTTGAAGTATACTATCTTTATCTGACAACCTTGAAAGACGTCGAGAACTCAAATGGCCCAGCTTTCAATCTATACTGCTCAAAGGGCCCGGGACCGCAGCTCCCCGTGCCGAGCCCATGTTGTACATGGTCCAGATTCAGCACCGCCTCGTCCAGTTCAGTCAGCTCATGGGGGTGCTTGCACTTGTCGAGATCCTCGAGGGAGTGTTTGCGCAGGGAAAAGTTAAACGGCGTCTCCATCCGCGCCTCCACGACGGCGCCTCCACCATGCTCCCCCGGCGCCGAGGGCTTGACGCGTAGCCACCTAACGTCCGCTCTGTTGCCGTTCTCCTGTGGCCACTCGTACCGCGTGTTCAGGTCGTCGATGGAGGCGTCCCACCGACCGAAGCGGGCGGATGCCTTCTTGTCGCGGTACCCTTCTCCCGGCCCGCGTCCGTACCACTCAGCGCTGTCGTAAAATTTTGGCAGTGACATGGTGAGACCGATCCGGGGAATGAATTCGGGGTATGTGCCGGTGAAGTCGCCCTTGGTGTGCAAATGAACCGTGTCGTCGGCAATGGTGTAAGTCATTGTCGCGTTGCACGCCCACTGCAGGACGACGGGGCCAACGCGCACGTCGCTGACAATCGTTACAACGCCATTGTCGACACTCCATTTAACGGAGCGCATCTGATGCTTAGTATCGGGGACGCGGAAACGGTTCCAAAGCTCGCCGTCGCCGCTTTCCCCGCAGTCATTTTGCGTCTGGGCCCGGTAGATGCTGAGTTCGGGGCCCTTGGTGAGAATCTTGCCATCCTTGTTGGACCAGCGGAGATGGCCTCGGACGAGATCAAATTCAAACTTCGAATCAAAGGAAGAGCTGGTGATGATGAGCCGTCCCCTCTCCTGTCGGATGGTGTAAGGTGATGTAGGCTGGGCGATGGGATAGGCAAGGGCGAGTTTGTGCTCCTCGAAAAGAGGGACTTGACCCCAAGCCACCTCGTGGCCCTTCTTGGCCCAATTTGTGTCAGATTTGAGCGTCAAATTGACAGCGAGCCATGCATCATCCGACTCTCCCGAGCCATCCGCCATAACTTTCATGGTGCCTGTTTCCCCAGGCTTCACAGTCGGGAGAGCGAAGCTCTGGGGTTCAGTGTTTCCATCCTCCCGGACAATGTGCCACGTTGCGTCCAGATGGCTGAGATCGAGAAACTCGTAATGGTTCTTGAACACGAGATGGTCGCCTTCCCTGGTGACAGTTACCGGCTCAATCGCCTTCTTGTACTCGACCAAGCCCGGATTTGCTGTGTGATCGGAAAAGGTCATTCCATCCATGACAAAGTCCGCATCGTTGGGATGATCGTCAAAGTCGCCCCCAAAGGCGTAGTATGATATCTTGCCCTCGCGCTTCAGAAGGCCGTGGTTGCACCACTCCCAGATGAAGCCGCCCTGGAGCAACTTCTCCGTACGGAAAGCATGAATGTAGTCCGCCAGACCGCCGGGACCATTACCCATGGCATGGCCAAACTCGCACTGAATCAGTGGACGATCGGTATGCTCAGCGATGTGCTTCTTCATGCCCTCGATGCTCCAGTACATGCAGCTGTACATGTCGGCGGTCTTTGCCTCGCGGTCCCCCTCGTAGTGGACGATGCGTGACGGATCGGTCTTCTTGATCCAATGGTACATGTCCGCATGGTTCTGGCCGTAGAAGGCCTCGTTCCCGAGGGACCAGAAAACGACGGAAGGGTAGTTCTTGAAGCGCTCCACGAGCTCGTAGGCGCGGTCGAGGTAGGCGTCCTTCCACTCTGGGTTGTCCGACGTCCACTTGGCGGCCAGTAGGTACGACTCCTCCTGTATCTCGTGGGGCGTCTTGGTGTTCTTGTCCTTGATGTTCAGGCGCTCAACGGGGTCGAACCCGTGCGTCTCGAGGTCTGCCTCGGCAATCACGTACAGCCCCAGCTCGTCGCAGACTTCGTACAAGCGAGGGTCGTTGGGCTGGTGAGAGCAGCGAAGGGCGTTGATGTTGTGCTGCTTCATTAGCACAAGGTCGGCCCGCATGCACTCGTAAGGGACGGCGCGTCCGTAGAGATGATGGTGCTCGTGACGGTTCATGCCGTAGAAGATGATGGGTTTACCGTTGATGAAGAAGTTGGGATCCTTGCGCTCGACCCTTCGGAAGCCGATGCGCTGTGCAATCGTCCGGCCGGCAAAGGTGAGCGAGACGGTGTACAGTATCGGGCTTTCGGCAGACCACAGCTTCAGCGCATCACCATCGACTGATATGGCGCTCTGCTCTGATGATTTGACTGTCTCTTCCTTTATGAGCGATGCTTCGGGCGAGTAGAGCTTGACAGCTACATCACCCTCCGATCCTTGCACCTTGACCCTCGTTCGCAGCACGGCACTGGCGAAGCTATCGTCGAGCTCGGGCGTCGATGTGAAGTCAACAATGGCGTTCTGCTGAAAGGCAAGGAGGTACACATCGCGGAAGATGCCCGAGAGCAGCCACTGATCCTGGCGCTCAATGTACGTGCCGTCGCAAAACTCGTAGACCCGGACAGCGAGGGAGTTGGGTGAGCCCGCAGGCTCAAGGTAGGACGTGATGTCAAACTCGCTCGGGTTCCGGCTGCCCTGGCTGTAGCCGACCTCTCTGCCATTGATCCAGAGATGGAACGAGCTGTCAACACCCTCGAAGCGGAGGCGGATCTGCTGGCCGTCCCAAGCTTTGGGCGTCGTGAACTGCCGCCAGTACGAGCCAGTGGTGTTCTCAAGGGGCACATTGGGCGGATCAACGTGGATTGGGTAATTGACGTTGGTGTACAGAGGTCGGCCGTACCCTTGCAGCTGCCACATGCCGGGGACCTTGATGTCGTCCCATTCTACTACATTTGCGTCTCCCCAGCCGGGGGCCTCAAAGGGGGACGCATCGTGGCGGAACTTCCACGTGCCGTTGAGCAACTGGCATTCGCTCTTGTCGCGGTTCAAGGTCAAGGCATCCTTCTCATCTGCGTACGGGAAGAAGTGGGCTCTGGGTGGCAGGGTGTTCTTGTGGAGGACCTGGAGGTTGTTCCAGTCTGGCTTCGTCTCGGGAAAAGACATGGTGAGAGCATGGATGACACGGGATTAGAGAAGCATGGAGGGCAGTGGGTGAAGTGTCTACGATATATATACGTACTAATCTGGCGCTGCGTGGCCTTCGAGCTTCAAACGGTTTTTGGGCATTTGTGCCCCCCCTCGTACATGTAACATTACCACATTCATGATTCGCCAAATATTAAAGTATAACGCATCGTGAGTGGTACGGATGTAGACCAAGGGCGGGGAAGTCGTCCGTGTCAATTGCGGAGAGGATGGAGAAGGGTGGGAGAATGGTGGGGTAAAACTGACAGAGTTCCCCCTTTCCCTCCCCCAGCATGACCAAATTGGCCAAGCATTGCTATCGTTGATTGATATACCGAGGAGCGAGGGAACATCCAGCTGGAAGAAGAAGCAAACAGTGGATCAGAGTGGATCATTGCTAAACAGCCAACGGGCAAACGCAATAGCAACAACGACTTCAAACGGTTTCCTTGAGGCCGAGTGAAGCTCACCCTGCATGGAAAGCAAATATATACTCCCGATATCCCCGACTGTAGCTGTGGAGTGTGGTGGAATGGAGTGGAGTGGAATTGCCCGTTTTGGTAATTCGCAGACGGCGGAAAACAGACTCGAAAGTATTCCGGTCATAAAGTCGCTACTAAAGGGACAAGTACAAGTACTTGTCTCGGATGTGTAGGATGTTACCCTAACCTCGCCTGGATGTCGGTATGCAGAGTCTGGGGAAGGGAAACAATCGTCAGAACTGGGAGATGCATGATTCTTAACGTGAGTATCATCCATCTTTTTGTGGTGCTAGGATCATGCTGAATGTTGCGCATGTCGTGGCTCAACATTGAGGAACCCGGATTGATGAATGAACCCCGAGTTCCAAAATAATTACATATTCAAGGACCATCCATCATTGTCTATAGATCCATACGATCATCAGCCGCTACCATCATGTAGCCTCTGCAGCTTCGCGCAAGCTCTCCACCTTGCCCTCCAAACTGGCCGACGTTGCCCTCTCCAGCACAATCACCAGCGCGCGCTTCTTCTTCTGCTCATCCGTCTTCCCAGCCAGCCTCTCCGTATCGCATTCGTGCCATTGCCCATCGATCAAATGACTCAGGTCCTCCGCATCCGACGGCAGGCCAATCTCGCCCAAGGCCACCGAGCTTCGCTCATCGGCAAACGGATACGACGCCTCCCAGAGCCACTGGACCCTCCGGCGGAAGATGTCCCTACCCGTTGGCCCAAACCCTTTGATCTTGTTCACCAACTGCTGCAGCGATCCATTGACATCCGAGCTCCGCAGCGCCGCGCCCAGCTCCGTTCCGTCCCGGTCGCTGGCCTCGTCCGTAAAGAGATCCAGCACCATGTCCGCCAGCGCGCCTAGCTGGTCTGCCGTCTTGGCCTTGTGCTGCGTCCGCGCATCCCAGAGCGCCTTGTGGATTTTGTCCATGCCCGCATCCTGCATCCGCCTAGCAGACGTGAACTCGTACGGCGCGTTAAACAGGGTGCGGATGGTGCGCAGGCCGAGCATGTGCGAGATGGGCCTCGACAGCACAATGGCGCAGACGAGCTCCTGGAAAGGGTTGAGCACGCTCGAGGTGTACGTAACAAAGTGACTGATATCCTCGCCCTGATCTTTACGCCCTTGTAAATCTCGCGCCTCGTCGGCAGGGCGACACAGGTCTTCGGCTTCTTGGGAGAGCATGTACCTTAGCAGCTGTGTTTGCGAAGGGTTGGCGCGTCGATCCCCTCGTGCTGATTTCCGAGAGCCTTGGTTTGCGCGGCCGGTGTTGCTGTTGTTGCCGCTGCTGTTGCTGCCGGTGGGCGGCTGCTTTCGCTTCTTGCCCGAGTTGGCCGTGTGCTTCTTCTCGGGGCTACTTTGGCTCCCATTTTGCGTACTTGTAGAGTCAGGATGGCTTCGTTGGTTTTCGGCCGATTTGGCCGTCTTCTTCCGCGGCGCCATTGTCCAATCAATGTTATGTCACACGTAATCGATGCTGTGAATATTCAATGACAGGAACAACCAATTCGGAAGAAAAGGGCGATGAAGATATTCTGCTGCTGAGTGGTCTGCCGCCGACCTTTCATTTTTCCTTTTTTTTGGCCGTCATGGCGTCAGAGTCAATATCGTCATACATGGCGGACCATGCCGTCCGTCCATCCATCCATTCACCCATACTAATTCATCCATTCCAAAGCCAATCCCACCCCCCTGGGTCGTCACGCTATACTCGGTCCGGACATAGTCTGCGATCGTGCTTTACTTCCCGTCTCAAAAGTTTCAGAATGAAGTCGGATCAAGCTGATTATAGTCTGATCCTCAGATTTAGTCATATTCTTGCGCTCCGAGGGTCAATAATAAGGTAAAAGGGTAATGATAGAATGCACGTATATGTGACGGGAGGACGCAACCGTAATCTTGTTCCATAGCGGCCCCGATAACGGCTCGCTAATCCGCTGTCAGACTGTCACACAGCGAGTTAGGGGCCTTTGTAGAGCCACAACCGCCGGGGTTATAGCTGCCGTGACCTGCTGGGGCCGGGTGGTCTCGGCTTCGGATTCGACGGACGGCGGGCGGCGTCGGGCGAAATTATGGGGGGATTATTGGGGGACCCATCCCGGCGGAGCAAGGTCAAAAGTGCCACTGCAGTGAGAGAGAGGAAAAAATATTGGTTGAGCTCCGATTGACGAATTGCGAATCTGCATGGCGAGATTACAATCACATTTCTGTATGTTTGCACTTTCCCCCCCTTCGCTGTGACAGTCAATTTCCACGTCCAGCTTCACCCATCAATGCCGAAATACCTGTCCCTCCTCGACTTGTCTGCGCGTCGAGAGCACACGCTGTGACCGACCGACCATGACCACGGCGACAACGACAAACGAGCGCACCCCGCTGATCTCCAGGCCCGACCATGCCCACGGCGATGAGTCAGGGAGCAAGTCAAGTTATTTGGGATCGTGGGCGCGGCGCATCTTCAGCGTCGAGCACCGCATCCTACTGGCCGGATTTCTCATCACCTTGTCCTTCAGCTTCACCCAAGTACCGTACGTTGCGTCGCTCCCCATTCTGATCAGCACCTGAAAGTGAAGCAAAAGGAAAAGGAAAAAGAGAAGAAAAGAGAAAGTGGTGAAACTGATCGGACCTTTAAAGGCTGTTCTATGTATTCCATCTCATGACATGTGATGTCTACTACGATCACCACCCGCCCTACGACGGTCCCGGCGACCGGTGCAGTCGCGATGAGATTACCGCCGGCACAGCGACCCAATTCAGTCTGCTCGGCATGAGCACGACACTATTCGGTGAGATTTCTCCTTTCCGAGTCCTACTGATTCAACATGTGGCTTGCTACCTCCATCAAACCAGAAGAGCGACTGGGGACTGACGCACCCAAAGGTACCATCAATCTTTTCGTCGCCGGATGGACGGTGAAAAAGTTTGGACCCCGGGCGGCGCTGCTCGTGCAGACAGTTGTACCGGCCATCCGTGTATCTGCGCAGATCCTAGGAGTCGTGGCCGGGAGAAGCGCTGGCATGCTCATCATCCAGGCGACCCAGCTCATCACCATCGTAGGCGGACCAGCTGGCTACGTGTAAGTCAAAAGCGCAACTGAATGAAACCTTCTCTATGTCGGCTTTCTTTTTCGATTACTAACCAGGTAAAACTCAGCCTCGTGGTCAATATCATTGCCGGTGAGGTTGTAGAACCTGAGCGTCGAACTGCAGTCTTTGGCCAGCTTCAGGGAGCCATTATGCTCGGCCAGGGTCTTGGTTTCTTGAGTAAGTCATGCGCCAGCAATCACATCCTGTCATGACAATGTGAATGCAGAAAATTGTTGACAATTTGCTCTCTGCAGCTGGAGGCATGATTGGCGACGCCATAGACATCCGCGCCCCCTTCGACGTCGCCTTTGTGTCCTTCCTCCTCGCCTCCATCTACGCTCGCCTCGCGCTGCCTTACATCTCGCCCGAGTCCATGTCCGATGGCAAGAAGGCCGGTCAGCAGCGTGGCATCTCCGCCTTCCTCGCGCCCCTCAAGATCCTCGTCCCGCAGCGCTTGCGCCTTGCCGACGGTCGCCTCCGCAAACACTACGGCGTCATCTTCCTCGGGACGGGCATCTTCACTGGCGTCGTGGCCACGGGGTATGCGCCGCTGTTGATCCAGATGTACGCCACCGCGGCCTTTGACTTTGATCAGGCCAAGAATGGCTGGCTCATGTCCGAGTTTGCCTTTATGAGAAGCCTTTTCCTCATCTTCTTATTTCCCAAGATCATCTCTCTCGGTCGACGGTGGACAACCGGCAAAGCAGAGACAGCCTCACCCAACGAACCGGAGTCCGCCAATCAGTCACATCAGCCGCCGTCAGACCAAGCGCCAGCAAACGGCACAGCAACTGACTTTCCCACTTCCCCTGGCGAGTTCGACGCCGGCGCCGCAGGGGAGCAAGTCGACTCCGAGCCCATGAAGCCCCCTCCGGCAGAACACGGCCGCAACCTCTACGTGTTTGATCTCATCTTTCTCCGGTGGAGCCTCGTCGTCGATGGAGCGCTCACCACGGTGGCCGCCTTTGCCACCAAATCGTGGCACATTTACCTCGCGGCATTTTTGCTGCCGTTCGGATCCGGCTCGGCGCCCGCCGCCAAAGGTGTCATTACGGAGATGTGCCCGGAGTCGCAGAGGGCGGACGCGCTGAACGCCGTGACGCTGATTGAGAATGTGGCGCGGCTGGCGACCCAGGGACTCTTTGGGTTCGTGTTTGCGAGTTTGGCAGAGGTCGGCATGGCCTATGCTACATTCTTCTGCAATGCTGTGAGTCATTGGAGCCCACCTTGTCCTCTTAGGCGACGTTCTTCCGGATCAGCGCTTGTATTCCCCAAATTTCTCTGTTCTAGATCTAATGCTGATCTTGATCGTCCCAGGCTGTGGCGGTAGTCGGCATGATCATACTGCTCTTCTCGCACTTCCCACCAGCGGGCAGCGAGTTGATCGACGAGCCAGAATATGACCCCCTTGATCCACCCGGCGAAGAAGCGACGCCACAAAACGGGCATTCGACTTGATGGACGGGCGGAGTCCAAACAAATTCTTGTTAACGATGAGACGATCATGATGCATCAATACCAAGATTACGACACTGGAAGCGTTAAGAGTCGCCACAGTTTTTAATTAAACCTGATTTTCCGAGGTTGACATCTTGCGATTATCTTCTTTTGGGATATTACACGTAGGAACGCATATAGACCAGGGTTGTTAGAAAGCATGTCGACCAAGCCGCTGGACTGGTTCCAATCTCCCAGACCAAGGGCTCTATTCCGATGACTAACAATTGACAATCGACCTTGTTTCCTTTATGTTGACACCAGGCAAGGCCGGGCGGATTTAGGACGATGAGACAGTCAGTCCGTAAGAGTCAGCGGACAGCATCGAATTTGGCCCGATTGGGAAAGCTCTGCGCACCTTGAACAGGCTTGGCATTTACTCCATATGAACTATAGAGATCAAATGACGAAGATGATGGCATCGCTTTCAACAAATCGGACGGGGCAACCTAAATCCCATCACATCCCACGTCTGCCTAGATAATAGAGGAAGCCACTTGCGGATAGCATGCCGAACAATTCTGTCCCCCCCTCCCCAACCTTCAAAGCCCGAGCGCTGCGCCTCCTCGATCCGATCTGGCAACACCAAATTATCTTAGTACGGATAGATCTCTCAGCCCTCGTCGCAGAGTACAGAGTAGACTAAGCCCGAGTCAGAAAAGTCGCCAAGCCCCAACCCATCCCCCCAATCTCAGCCGCAGCCGAGTCACTGCGTCCCTGCATTGCCCGCCAGCTGCAGCCTTAGGGTCAAACGGCGCAAAAATAAACGAATCAATTCTACGCCCGGACTCTAGAGGAGCGACCCCCGTGGGAATCGTGACTGGAAACTAGGAGTAGACGACCTGCGATGGAACCCCTTACCCTTAGCGCCTGGCCATGTGGTCATACTAGTTTCTATGCGATGCCGAGTATCCGGCCTTCGCAGAGGTCAACCTCGGAGAGTGGGGGAGGTTGTTGACGAGGGCATCACGACTTGTATCGTTTAAGTGGTGGTCCTTTTCTCTTCTTACCATGTCAGTGAAAAATACTACGAAATGAAAATAATTTAAGACGACTTGATCGCCCTGCGGCTCATCGATGAAGCACTACACGAAAACGCATTCACAATGAAAGACAGCGAGAAACCCTCTTACGAGGCGGCGTTGAAGCTCCAACCGCTCCCCACGCCGCCGCCGCCAACAGCGACAAGATCAAACGCAACCGCACACGATCCATCATCAGTACCGGACACATCACCAGAACAACCTCCACCGTACTCCAGAAACAATCCCGATGCCATCAACTTTATCACCACCCCCGCCGCCGTCCATGTTCAACCCAACCCGTACTACCACCCATCGCCCACTCACGGGACAGCAGGAGAACAAAGGATAGGCGAATCGAAACTTCAAACAGCCTATACCGCGGACCCCGAGCCTGAGCGCGTCTACAAGCAAGTCGCGTACAGGGAGCTCCCTCACTGGCTGCGCCGTAACCTCCAGGCCGCCGTGACGACGGTCTGGCTCATCTGGCTGCCCTGTTTTGTCCTCATCACGTTTGCCATTTTGATGAAAGACGATCTCTCCGATGAGTACGTTTCCTTATCGTTCCCTGGCACGTCATTTAGTATGGACACACATTGGGTGATGCCGGGCAAGAAATTCACGTAAGAATGCGGAAGGAAATTGGCTAACAGGATCCGCCTTCGAGCAGCGAGTTCGACTGGACGTGCTCGGACAAATACATTGACAAGGCAAACGAGCCCTGGGACAGGAAAGACTGGTACACGAACACGAACAGCAGGGGCCGATACCACTCCCAATGCGTCCAGCTATACCGCTGGTCCCAGGCCCTCATCGCCGCCGTGTCCGTCTCCATGTTCCGCTCCGCGTTGCAAATCATCCCCATTCGAGACCCCATGTAAGCTCAAAGGAAATCTCCTTCTCTTTCTTTTGATCCTCTTGTCTCCCCTCCATACGGTGTTGCTCATGAACGGAATGTATTAGACCTATAGAGAATGACGAAGGCTTCACAATGAACCGTCTGTTCTCGCCGGCAAAGGTCTACGGCTTGCGCACCCTCTTCTCCCTCTCGGCGACCATAATATACTTTACGTGCGCCGTGCTGCTGGGTACCAGTCGCTTCCTGACTGGGCCCAAGGTGGACACCATTGACGGGCCGGAGTATCTGGTCATGTACCAAGTCTGCCTGGGCTTCATCATCCTGCACCTGCTCATGTCCTTGCATCAGGCGGCAGCAACAGCCGCGGCGAGTTGGCACATGCGAGGACCCTTGTCCAGAAGGCGCGGAATCTTCGCTTAAGGGGTTTCTACAACTACTACATATACATGTATCACATGAAGGGAGTTTCGATACTTAAGAAGGTGAGCCAGGTCAGAGCGTACATACACGGATACCCAGGGATAGAAAGTTTGATTCACTTGATTTGATGGAATAAAATGCGTCATTATGAACCCCTGGTTTCCTTTAAAAACACAACGCCCAAAAATATCTCCCATTCTCCAACGGTGGAGAATGTGCCTTTATCTAAGCCAGCAGGGACATGACTATCCTTTATCCTTAAACTGAAACTGATACAAACAAATATGCCAAATGCCACAAACTCAAAAGTGGTTCGAAGCGGGCCTTTCCGTTTCCAACATCAGCGTGCTGGCCGTCATGGGTATAATTGACGAAAAATGAAAAAAAGAAATATGAAACACGCGTGACAATTGCAAAGAAGAGATAAAAACATGATGCGATGAGGTGCACAATCATGGGCTCATGTATGCCTGGACGCGCTTTCGACGGCGCCGCATGGCAGAAAGAATAAATACGAGTACAAAGTTGCGTGCTGCGTGGGTCGATTAGACGCCTCGGAACATGCGAACAATCAAGAACCAGCAGGCTCCGAGGAACTTGAAGGCACTGAGACCGGCGACACTCCAAAGCACAATGGACATGTAAATGTTGGAGCGCTCAATCTCCTGGTCCTCGGAAGCCTTGCCGGGCGTGATCCTATCCAGACCACCAGAGCTCAGAACAACAGCGGCGAGCGCAAAGTTGGTAATCATCCAAATGAGAACGACACCCGTGCGCACACCTCGGTAGTAGTCCATCTGCTTCTCCTGGAGCTGAGCAGGACTCGGCGCCGACTTGACCTCCTGGAATTTAACGCTGAACACAGCCACTTCGCGCTGGTACTGCGCGTTCAGATCACCTTCGTCAGGTAAATCTGTCTTGCCCTGTCCGTCCTTGGTGTTGACCGATGGAAGTTTCTCGACCTTGTCGTCACCCTTGGTTCCCCACGACACATCGTGAGTGTTGCAAAAGGCATAGACGTTCAGGACATTTGTGTAGGTTGGGGTGAGAAGCATGTACTGTGGCAAGGACGTGAACATGTGCCATGGGTCGAACATGAGGAGCGACGCGATAAGCCAGATTCCGAAAGTCGACATGACGGACACAATGAGCGTGTAGAAGACTTTGTTCTTGAAAATTCGGTCCACGCTGAACGGTTCATTCGTTTCGAGATCGTCAAGAATGGCATTGACGGAGATGAAAATGGCGGCAAACATGAGGTAACTAATGGACAATTAGCATTAGAATCATGGGGGAGAATCCAAACGGGAGCGGAACTTACATCATCAGTAGAGCCCAGAACCAAACCATTGTCACGTAGAGCTTTCCGGATCCAGCCGGCCGATTGCCCATGGATAGTACGAAACAGGTAATCAAGCTCACGCCGTATAGCCAGGTGAAAACAACGCCGAGGATCTCGCCTGTTCTACCGAGGAGATCGTCGGAGCCCAAGCTCGTCGTGAGAATCTTGAAGACCAGGAAGAAGTTACCGATGGCAAACCAAGCGAAAATCATGTTGATAGTTTGGAAGAGGGTCTCAATAACGAATGCGATTTTGCGGAAGAAAGAGTGATCAGAGCGGAAGAACGAGTAGAAGTGGACAATCGAGTAGATGGCAGCAAAGAAGGATCCGTTCAGCCAACGACGTCGTTGCAGAACAAGCTCGGTGACAGTGTCGGGCACATCCGTCTCGCCGTTGGCAGATTTGACGTATTGGAGAATCCAGTGGCAGTTACGCTTGGTAACAAGCTCGAAACACAGGATACGATCCTCGGCGAGGTACATGTTGGACTCGAAGAGGCCAGCGGTGCTGCCACCGTGAAGGGTCTCGCCAAGGAAGTACTTCTCCAAGGGTCCCTGGCCCTTCTTGTCGTTTTGCAGAGCGACGTAGCGGTAAGCGGAGAAAGCACCAGGCAACACGCTAATGAAGCCAAAAGCGGATTCCAGGGGCTTGTCCAAGATATTACTCATCTTGTACTCGAAATTCTGCGTCGCGACAAGGGGGTTCAGCAGATTCTTGCCAGCCGTTCCCAACATGGCCTTAATTTCACCACAAGCGCCACCACACATGGGCTCCAGATCGAACGCTTTCCAGAGATGGTAGATGGAGCTTCCTCCTGGGCGCGTACCAGCATCAAGAAGGACGCAGATATTGGGATCCAACACTTTTCCGAAGGCTTGGAAGAACCATCTGTGCGAGTTGATCTTCTTCTGATTCTTCTCCTTCAAGCAGAAGAGCATCTGAACCGGCTGGCGCCGGTGGACGAGGGAAACAACATCGTTCTTGAGCGTAAGGTGCGTCTGCGTAGTGTATTCGTAAATGTGCGACGTCACGTCCTTGTTGTTGACCGTCTGCTTGGCGATACCTTCTTGGTACACACCCATACCGGACAGGAGCGCCCTGGTTCGAGGGTTAATCTTGGATCGGCCGTCGCTGACGACACAAACGACAATCTTCTTCCAGGCGTCTTTACCCCATGTCTTGCTGTTGGGACGGTTGCACATGTACTCGATGTTCTTGAACACACCAATCATGGTGCGGGCGAACAGGATATCGTCTTCATTGTACATGGTCACAACGATGAAGAGCTCGGTGTGGCGGGGCTTGCTGAACAGACGCTGTCGCAGAGTGAAGTTCTCATTGTAGAAGTCGTCGGGATCGCAGGTGGCAGCCGTGTAACGCATGTGGGTGAACTCGTCACGCTCGCCATGAGGGTTCTGTTGTAGAAGTACTGGCGGCACCGGACAATCGAGCACGAGGTTACCGCGGTAAAGCAGGACTTGCTTGACAGTCTTCCAGCGCTTCAATCCTGCGCCTCCCTGTTGCGCGGACGGGTTGTCCTCGTAAGATTCTTCCCAGCGACCCGACTCGGTATGGGCCAGCATGGGGCGGCGTTCAGAAGGGTCGATGGACCCAGGGGTTGGCTGAGGCTCGTATGGCTGGTTGTAATAACCATCGTGGTGCGCCTCTGGGGTGACGCCATAGCCACCAGCACGCGAATCGTATCCAGATAGATTGTCCACAGATTGCTACATTAATCAGCTAAAGATTCGACTACGTTGCCTTTCCTAAGACACTTACCGCAGCATTCAATGCCAAGTTGTCGCTTGGTGTTCCCAAGCGCGACTGTTCCATGGGCGACTGGAACCTCGGAGGGTCCATGTGGCCCTGGCCGTATCCAGGCATGTCTAGATTCGACTGGGAGCGACCGTACGGGTTGTCGTCGAGCTGGTAGCCCGGCTGGATAGGGTGGCCAGGCGAAGGTGTACGATAGGGACCGCCAGGCTGGATGGGATGACCGGGCGAGGGACTGCGATAAGGACCGCCCCTGCGATCCATTGGATCCGGGTAGGAGTAGTCGTCGTCTATAGTTCGAACGGGTTAACGATGCGTTTCGAGCACGTAGTTGTTATGTCGCGATCTGGCTTTGTGGGTGGTAGGAGTGACAGAATTGGGAAGGACCTTAAGCGCTGGAATAATTTGTGACAGAAGTCAAGAAAAGGGAAAGGCTATCGTAAAGCAAGGAAGCAATGGCAAGCCAGTTGAGGGTAGATAGAGGCAAGAGAAATTGAATGACCAGCGTAGCGGTGCACATCACTCTCGTCGCAAGTAAAGCAACAAGTACGTTTCAGCCAAGGGAGGGATGTGCATATCCTCCCCGGGATGGTAAGTGATGCGCTGTGTCCTCGCCGCCGGGGAAAAGTACCTACCTAGTCTATTGTACGACATGATTTCATGTGGTCATGAATGCCTTCTTTGCAGGTATTCTGGGTCCAGGACAAACGATCCTGGGGCAACGTGTGGAAGGTGTCGTCGAGAACGCGGGTCGTTGGAACAGTGGCGCGCGCAGATGACGGGGGATAGCGGGTGCTTGGAATGCGTCGCCTGACCCTGAATTTTGGTGGTGCCCTGACCCGCCGAGGACGCGAATGCAAGTTAGAGCAGAGGTGACACCAATATTGGAGCAGAGCGGATGGGATCAAAGGCTGGGAGAAGGGAGAAAGTTCGGATGGAGTGTCTGCTCTTGGATCAGATCCAGAGCTAGAGGAGAATGAGATGAGATGGCAGAAGGCCGGGGGGAGATACTCCAGGCTTGGTTCAAATGGAGCAGGGCACCTCGCTTTGCATCTTTTGCGTGGTTGGTTTCAAGCTGATGAACAGAATCAAATACAGCGTCAGCCAAGCCAGCTCAGGCGATTACCTGCTTAGTACTCGCACACACACACACACACTGACAGCGCCAGGGGTGGTCATGGTTTCAGTGGCTGTGCCTGGCTGTTAGTGGCTGGCTTCTAGGTACAGAGTTGGGTCTCCTGGCCACTGTACCCAAGTATGCTGTTCAGGGGGGGCGGGGGCGGGTTCGCTTCTCAGTGGAGCTCTAGGGGTGAGATGCTACTAGTACAGGTGGGGCACAGCCTCCTGAACATCACCCTTCGTCGTCATGGGAAAAAAAAAATGAGATGAACCGCACTGACAGTATGCAGGACAATAAGCACCGGACAAAATTTATTGATCATCGTTGGCGCAATTCTTCGGCTAGTTCTGCTCAATTGATTTGTCTTCCATCTACCCTCGACGGTTTCGGTAGAGGAGCTCGGGCTCTTGGCGGCAACGGCACCAACCCAATGGAAAACAACATATACCTACCATTACAATTACGATCGCTCGTAGTACTACTACTAGCCTACCTACCTAGTAGGTAGTGGCTATCCCACCCAGACCCCGCCAGTCTTTTCGTTTCAGTCTCTGAACCAGTAGAATTAGCGGCAGTAAGAACGGCTTTCCCTGGGCCTTTTCTACCAGGTGGAAAAGATCCTGGATGAGGAGCCGAAATAACAGCGCGGCAAATTTCCAGCGCGGGGCAGGAAGATGCGGGACGAACGGGTACGAGTATGTATTACACGCAAGACTGCACCTCGCATCAAGGAGCGATACACGAAAAGGGGTTCGACAACGAACAGCTACAACCTAGCGGTTCCTTTGCGCGCGAGAGGCAAATGTAGTAGCATCCTTTCGAACTTAAACCCAGCCACCCGGCATGCCGTGGCACCGTCTCCCCCATCCTGATCAGCCAGTCATTCGCAAGCTCTAGCGGTATGGAGTTGGCTGCGGCGCGCGACATACGTAAGTCACTCTCACTTCTCACTGCCACTACCACTGATTACCTACCACTGCGTTCCGTAGTAGCAAACCCATCCAGGCAGAAATAGTGAATAGCATGTAAACAGCATGATTTGAATACTGCCTTAATGAGATCCCACTCGTCGTGTTCTCTACACTAGCTAGGAGGTTGTAGACCGATATGTCAATTCCCGTCCGTCTTTTCCCATCATCGCCCGTACCGTTCGCAGGGAGGCAACAGGCCTGCAACGGAATCGCAGATCCTGACCTATTGGAACTGGCCACTGACAGGGCATACATCGGATGGTTTCCTTGAGCATGTGCAGTGGCGCATCATGGGCCATGGTTATCGCAATTACAAAGGACATCTAGGGTACGCATGGAGCAAGGCAGAATTGCCCCCATCTTTCTCCATCAGCTGACGGTCACGGTGCTTCTGCTCTCTCCCGAAGGTGACCTACATCACTACATCCCTCCTAAAAATAGTAGCCCCTGCCTCACCACGCGACGCGCGACGCCACACTGCTAGCGCCACATATTTGTCCATTCTGCATTCTCAGGTATGCACCAGCCACGCCATTTCCGAGGCCCATCCCCATGTCTTGCCCGGCTCTCCCTTCAAGATATCTTGTGGCTGAGCTCGCGTATAATGGAAAATCGGCGATGACGACCATGGATTATGATGATGGTAATGATGATTCCCAGCCCTGAGCCTGACTACTTCTAAATGTGCCCAGTCTGTAAGCGCCGAGCCGACGCCATCACAAACTGACATGATGGCGAGTAGAAGTGACTACAGCATGAGCAGCCGAAGGTAGCACAGCAAACAAGCCAGCGAGCCATGCCGCGGTTGTATGTATTCGCGAAGGGCGCTTATCGTGTGTGAAAGATCTCATTCGTGTCACGAGGTTGCACATCTGCTCTCTCGCCGTGGTACCCTAGGTGTCTCGGGCGTCTGCCTTGTGAGTTGCCGTGTTGCACGCCAACGGTGAAGCAACGATTACTGGCACAGAAACGACCGACTGTTTAACAGACAGACATGTACAGCCAACGCCGTCGCACCTAGCAAACACTTGTACAAGTACAACAACGCCCGGGTTGTTTTGAGACCGCGTGGTGAGCTACCCTGAAGCGAGCTAGAAGTATGTGCACTTTGGATTGCGAATACACTCGTGGCTTTGACGCGGGTCATTCTGTGAAACTCACGTCCTTCAATTTTACTGAGTACCTTATTCTAGGGGTCTTGAGCATCGCGTAGGCTACACAAACTTTTATTAGTGCAAGGTACGTTCTCTACGTGTATATCATTCAGAGGGGCATTGGTGTGAGCAGCGGCTCGTCGATCATCTATGAGAAACCTCGATGACTAACAGGTCATCGATTCGATGGGAAAGCTGTCTACTTTTGACTAATGATCAACAGCTTTCCCCTCATTTCAATGAAATGAAAGAACATGTTCCCTCTAATTGAGCCCATCTCATGTGTATTGTTAGAGTTCAGCCAATCGGATCCCAGCCCGACCACCCCAGATACTGAGACGACGATGCTTCATTCACACCCTCTTGTCAATACGCGGGGATTCACTAGAATATCAGGTCATAATGACGAAAGAAAGGTATGATCATGGCTAGGAGAGAAGAAAATATATAAAGCGACCCGCGGTGGACTATGCGGGACATGGGTGGCCGACAGGTCTACGAAGACAACCACGAACAAGCGTCTTTCATAATCAACTACCAAGAAGCTACCAAAGTAGCCCATCATGCCTTACACCGCGACGCAGGCAAGGGAAAAGTACGCCCAGGCTCTGACGGATGCCCTAGACGGCAATGCGGCTCGTGAGTAATGGCGGGGCCACATGCATGCTCAGTTTCCTAGGCTTCTAACCCGGTCGCTTCTCACACAGATCGCCCGAATCGAGTCCTCTGTACGAGACATCCCTCGAGCGGAAGCTGCGAGATATCGAATAGCGTAACGAGGCGAACGAGCCATAGCAGCCAAGGGTCCCAAAAGAGTGGACGCTTCAAGACTTTCTGGAAGAATGTCACATCGCCTCCTGCTTTCTGAAAAAGCGATGTATCTATACGGACAGCTAAATAATCATTCTCTCAACTATCAAATTGAATGAAAGCCCCTGACTTTTGCCTCCTATGGAATCACATCAATCCTTTCGCGGTCGGTCCGTATGATGTAGGGTAAGACCCTCTGTCAAGATTGACGGCCCTTGCTAGGCGAACATAGAATGGAAGTCGTTATTTGTTGCGCAATACTTCGAGAATAATTCAATGAAAGTCGGTGGAGCATGTAGCATAAATCACTTGAGATCACTTGTTGACAGTGTGAATCGTAGCATTGAACTCGACCTGTTGCGTTTTTCGGACTTTGCATCTGTAGGATTGTCGGCAGGAAAGGCCATAGTGCCAAAGCCACAGGTTCGCTCGGCCAAGCTCCTTGCACAAGAATGCAAGACGATGATACTTTGAGCAATTTTCCCCAGAGCTCCCAGGCAGTGTTTCAATTCGGCAGCCTTCTGCAATTAATCTGCTTGACCAACTACCAACCATTGCACCTCGCAACCGGGTTCATGGTATTAGCTTCCCCACAACGTTAAGAGCCGAATTGAGGGGAAAAGTGTGGAGTGCCGAATCCCACGGCTTGCTTAGGCTGAGCTCGCCGATTCGCCTGTGGGAGGCAGAGATCATCGGACAAAAGGTTGGGGAAATCGGAGCAAACCCCTGGCCTTTTCGCTCGGACCGATTGCATTCTTGGTTATGTAGACCGGGTCGGACCCGGATGAGGGGAAATGAAATGACGCTGTTCCTGTATGGTTACATACCAGTAGGCACCCGGGTATTCTTGCCATGCTTGCTTCCAACTCTGAGTCTATTCTATTGATGTACTGTGCCTGGGCTCAATCGCCATTGTGAGAACCTCGGTCGTGAATTATGCGTTTCTCCGGGACAAGCGCGAGCCTCCTGCTTCTTCTGCAAGGAGGGGGCTCGGCCATTGCAGCTGCCATTGATCAAGACGCGTCGTCGTCGTCGTCGTCGCCCAAGCAGAAGCCCGAGTTCTACAATGCCGCCAACCATAAGGCCGCGGATCCTCATGTGATCTGGGACGCCGGCAGTAGCCGCTACTACGCCTACTCGACGGAAGGCATGGACGAGGGCTACAACTTTGCCATCTACAGCAGCCCCGACCTCGCGACCTGGCACAAGCACCCGGGCGGCGTTCTGAGGGCTTGCTACGACGCGGAGCTCGACGAGGACGACACCAACCCGGACCGGCAGGAGGGCGGACAGGCGTGCTGGGCGCGGGATTGGTACTGGGCTCCCGAGACGTATCATAATGAAAAGACGGGCTGGTACTTCTTCTTCTTCGCCGGTCGCCTGCGCGAGGACATCACCAAGGACCACTTCCGCTACTCCGAGTTCGAGGAGCCGTCCAAGCTTGGCGTGGCCGTGTCGCGCTCTCCCACGGGACCGTTTAGGGAGATTGAGTCCAAGCCCATTGACTACTACCCGTTTGACCCGGACTACCACGACGTGAACCTTATCATGGACGAGAAGCAGATGCTACCGCCCGCCACGCTCGAGGAGGGCCAGACAGCCCCCAAGGGAACGTACATACCAACCATTGACGTCAACATCTTCTTTGACGACGACGAGCGCATCTACCTGTACGTGTCCCGCAATGCCTACCGCAACTGGAACTGGGACGAGGAGCTCGGCAAGTACATTGAGGAGTCCAACATCATCGTTGTCGAGATGGAGCGCGACTGGTGGGACGACCCGGAGGCGTCGACCATGCCGCAGATTATCAAGTCGCAGAGAGATGTCCACGCCGACGACGCGCCCCCGCTGCCTGGCAACATCACCTCGTACAATGGCACGGGAGAGATAGGTATTCCGCCACGCAAGGACGGCTGGAAGACGGTCATCTCGTACGGCGCCGACCCCCAGGACTGGGAGAACTACCATGTCGACGACTACAAGAAGTTCAACGGTACCAAGAAGGATCGACGGTGGTCCGAAGGCAGCACCCTGCTCAAGCGAGACGGCAAGGGCGGTAAACCCGTGTATCTGCTCACGTACAGCGGCAACAACTTTGAAGCGTCAAACTACGGTGTCGGCTTTGCCACCGCCGAGTCGCCGACTGGGCCCTACCAGAAGTCAAAGAACAACCCGATCCTGGCCCAGGCGCCGGACGCCGAGATCCCCATCTACTCCACCGGCCACGGCAGCGTCGTAGCATCACCGCCGAAGAATAAGCACGACAAGGTCGGCGCACAGGACGTTACACTCCGGACGCCCAAGGGATCGGAGCTGTTCTACGTCCACCACGGCCGGAACTCTACCACCAACGACCGTTCCATGTACACAACGCGTATGACGTTGGACAAGTCCGCCCTGTACTTTGGCTCCGACGATGCAATCTCCACGGACATCACTTCAGAAGATCAGCTCCTACCAAAGAACACGTACCCACTATCAGTGAAAGCCGAGTGCTCCGGCGGCAGAGGAGGCGCGGAGTTTAGGATTCGCGTGACATCGAAACCTGGAGCTCCGTTCGACCTGGTAGAGTACACCAACAGGGTCGTCGCACTTCCGGGAGAGAGGGAGGCCACATCGGTGGAGGAGAACGACGATGGAAAAGAGGGTTCTTATGTCTTCAGCTTCGGCGGCGACGGGGTTCGAGAGTTGGCTTATCAGCGATTGAGCTCGAGTGGTAGCTGGGCAACAGTCGTAAAGAAGCGCGTCTCATGCAAGTGAGCTTGCTCCTTGCCATGAGCAACCCCTGCAGGTTTTTACAAATTTTCGGATAAGAAGAACCGTAATTTCTTCATGCTTGCTGCCTTTGATGTGATCAAGGTACTCACTCGTACACGCCCAACCAGTACAGGTAGAGCCCGAGCAGGCCGGATCAGCTGGGTGCGATGCAAGTGAATGTCTCTCGGATGGATCCGATAGCGAGGCTGAGCAGCGCAGCGCGTCACCTCGTTGAGTTTCGTAATGGTGGAGCAGATTCGAGTTGCAAGTGGACAACTTGAAATCCGCATCTTGACATGTGGGCTGGGTGCCTCCTTCCGATGGGCTTTGGGTACCCATTATTATAATGATTCAACATGACTCAGATTGTGCCACGTTGCTTTCACCACTAGTCTCGGGGTGAGTCAGTGACAGACGCACAAGGTTTGGGGATGGATGAGAGTCGGCGTCGATAAGGCTTGTGGTAGTACTTGTGCATGTACAACTACGGATACACGTAACAGCGAGACATGCTGGTGAAATTCTGCCATTTCCCACAAGACAAACTCCGGAACTCAGGCCGACCAGGGATGAAGGTCGATCTGTGAATTATAGTATTTCAAAACACGGGTCTAGAACTACGATTCTGACTGTAATCAAAACACTCCGTGCCGTTTTGAGACAAAAGCATGGTTGTTCGTCCAGCGCTTAGATCATCTGTGACTTGTAAGTTGGGGGTACCCTGGGATCTTGGGATCTGGATTACAAATTCGGATAGATGCAAGCGGTTGTGCTCCGTACGTATTTAAAAGCGTGGGTGTCCACCTCGCAAATTCGCCATTCAAGGACTCCACATTGTCGGGGTGCACAGAAATGTTATAGGGTCACGGTTCCGCGGCGTGCCCAATGGAGTTAAGCGAGTCAACTCCGGTGCCCCGGAGCTAAAGAAGGTAAAAGAGAAAAGGAAGAGACAAGCCAAAAACACCATCATTGGCCATTGACCAATCCCATGGATTCTTAAATCCGTACCGGACACTATTACTCTGTACCTAGTGGCTACCGCCCACCTTTGTTGATCCAACCCGGTCAGCATCAGCACCCAGAGGCCTGCATCTGCATGGGAGCTCAGACATTTGTTTGACTTGACCACGCCCACCCATGCACGGGTCCGGTCGGGCACTTGTATATGTACGGATACGGATAGCTTGTAAGATAACGAACGCATGCAATGGGGCCACAAGGTGACCATGAACCCGTACTGATCACAACATGATACGCTGTAATCAGGGCCAGTATTAGTAGTACTGTTCTGCGTGCGGTTTCATTAAGAACCGGTACGAGCAGATGCTTGCTTAGCCAGTAGACAAACTCTGACCGAAACTTGAGACACGGTTTGAAGCTTAATAACGGGAATAGCCCCGAGAATAGCCCCCAAAGCGTGAATAAGCATATCACTTCAGTTCACGGTCAGATTAAGAGATTTTCTGTGGTTCGGTCGTTCCCAATTTATGCTTTGCACCATGACGAATGACAAACGTGGAAATTGCACCATCTGGTAGGCAACTATGTACGCTAGATTACATACCTAGCTGACGGTCCAACATGACTGCATCCTGACACGGTCCTGTAACCTAATTGACTAGTAGATAGTATCGTGTACTCCACAAGGTTTTCACGATGGTCAACGAACGGAGCATCGTATCGTGGACAGAGTCAATGGTCGGTATTGGACATGTGAAAAAAAGGACTGCGGCACAGGCGTGGCCTGTACGGGGAATGCAAGGGCTTATCCCGGAAAGACAATTGGTGATTCCAAATAATTATGCAGCATGCTGCATGCTACTATGGCGTACATGTGAAGTCGGGATGTTGTGGTGCTTCTTGTTGTTGTTATGGTTGTTGTTTGATGTTCCAGGTATTGTCTTATCTCGCGCTAGAACTCCTAATTCCACGATCTTCGCCGGGTGGATCCTTGCTAGTCCCGGTTGTGGGTGCCTTCTCGTTCCTCTGCCGCCAAACTAATTTTTTTTTAAACTAGGCCCCTAAAGGGCCCTCCGCTCGTTGGGAGGGAAGGATGAAGTCATCAATTTTCATTGGGGAAAAAAAGAAAATTATCTCCGGAGTTTCGGTCGGGCGCGGGCTTTGTATTAATAATTCCCATCCCAAACGTTTGCTGCTGCCCCGTATCCCGGCAAGCAAGGAAGTGAGCGGGTGCGCCCCCCCCCGTCTAAACAGACTACCTTGTAAATCAGACAACCCTGGACCAAGATATAACTGTCGGGAGCCTTTTGTTTCCCGCCCTTGTGCTAAAGTGCTATGCTTTCCTGACTGGCTCTGGATTGCTGTACTAAGACCCCCCTCCCCTTCCAGAAACCAAAAACCACACCGTGTGTTTTAGCTTTCCCCCGGGCACCATGTGGTCTAGCGGTGTCGACGGCGAGGCCCTGCGCCGGGCTGAGTCGTCCATGCAGCAGGGTCACCAGCCAGGCCCCAACGAGAATCGTCCTCGCGATGATGCTGCTGCTGCCCGTGATGGCGAGCAGGGCGCGAATGGCGACCAGCCTGCTCTCGACGGAACTTGGGGTGAGGCCAACGTCAAAGATGTATCCCCCGAAGTCGCCATGCACGAGTATGAGTCTCTTAGGCAGAACCTCATGCACTTGCACAAGTCCAGAACCGCCGAATCGCAAGGAGCAACGAGTCTAGGCAGAGTGCGTAGCAGGGCCACAACCACAGGTCGCTCTGCGTCGCGGGCTGGCAGATCACCAACACGTGACGCCGATGTTGAGTTAGGCGGCCGGGAGAAGGACGACCAGGAGGACGACCAGGATATCGACGAAGATGACAATGATTTTGAGCTAGGGGCCTTTATGCGTGAGGGCCATTTCGAGAAGCGAACGAGCCAGGATGGCTCCTTGAAGAAGGTTGGCGTCATCTACGAGAACCTCTCCGTAGCTGGAGTTGGCAGCACCACCTCCTTCGTCCGCACCGTCCCCGATGCCGTCATCGGTACCTTTGGACCAGACCTGTACCATATTCTTGCTCGCTTCATTCCCTTCCTTCGCCCCAAATCAATGCCGACGCGCACCCTCATCAACGATTTCACTGGGTGTGTACGAGACGGCGAGATGATGCTCGTTCTGGGACGACCCGGTTCCGGCTGCAGCACATTCCTCAAGGCCGTCTCCAATAAACGCGAATCGTTCGCCAGCGTCACGGGAGATGTGAGCTATGGAGGTATCCCAGCTGCTGAACAAAAGAAGCAATATCGAGGCGAGGTCGTCTACAACGAAGAAGATGACATCCACTACCCCGCGCTCAGCGTCTGGAAGACGTTGACATTCGCGCTCATGATGAAGAGCAAAAAGGCAGTCAAAGGAGACATTCCTGTCATCGCCGAGGCTCTCATGAAGATGTTTGGCATTGGCCATACCAAGCACACCCAGGTCGGTGACGAATACACTCGTGGCGTGTCTGGTGGTGAACGCAAGCGTGTTTCTATTGCCGAGACTCTGGCTTCGAAAGCAGCCGTTATTGCTTGGGACAACTCGACTCGTGGCCTCGACGCATCAACGGCCCTGGACTACGCCAGATCCCTTCGAATCATGACCGACGTCAGCAACCGTACCACACTCGTCACTCTCTACCAGGCAGGTGAGGGCATCTATGAGACGATGGACAAGGTCCTGGTCATCGACCAGGGCCGACAGATCTTCTCCGGACCCGCCAACAAAGCGAAGCAGTACTTCGTCGATCTCGGCTTCGAGTGCCCGGAGCGACAGACAACAGCCGACTTCTTGACGGCCGTCACTGATCCCAACGAGCGACGCTTCCGTTCTGGCTTCGAGAAACAAGCGCCCAAGACGCCTGAGGAATTAGAAAAGGCTTTCCGCGAATCCCCCAACTACCGAGAGCTATTAGCAGATGTTGAGGCTTACAAGAACGATCTCCAGGAAACCAACTTCCAAACCACGGAGCAATTCAAGGGCGCTGTTCAGGAAGCCAAGTCCAAGCACGTCTCCGAGAGCTCTTCTTACACTGTACCCTTCTATCAGCAGGTGCTACAGTGTACTAGGAGAGAAGCATGGCTGCTGTTTGCTGACAGAACCACTTTGTACACCAAGCTCTTCATTATCATCGCCAACGGTCTTATCGTCGGATCGCTCTTCTACGGCCAAACTGAGGACACTGCCAGTGCCTTCACTCGTGGAGGTGCTGTCTTCTTCGGCATTCTCTTCCTCGGATGGCTGCAGCTCTCCGAGCTCATGGCAGCCGTGTCAGGGCGAGCGATCATCTCGCGACACCGAGAATACGCCTTCTATAAACCGTCAGCTGTGTCATTGGCCCGCGTTCTTCTGGACTTCCCTGTCATCGGATTTCAAGTTGTTCTTTTCAGTATCATCATGTACTGGATGTGTGGCCTTGCAGCAGACGCCAGCAAGTTTTGGATCTACATGCTGATCACATATACGACAACATTCATGGTCACCGCCCTGTACCGCATGTTCGCCAGTGTGTCGCCTGAAATCGACACCGCCGTTCGATTCGCCGGAATGTCACTCACAATCCTCATCATCTTCACCGGTTATGTGATTCCTAAGACGCAGCTGCTCAGCGACTACATCTGGTTCGGCTGGCTGTTTTGGGTAAACCCAATCAGCTACAGTTTCGAGGCTGCGTTGACCAACGAGCTCAGTAGCCGACGAATGGACTGCGCGCCGAGCCAGCTTGTGCCACAGGGTCCTGGCGCTGATCCCCAGTACCAAGGCTGCGCTATTGCCGGCGCAGGAGTCGATGATACTCAAGTATTGGGTAGCGACTATCTCTCCACCATGTACAACTACAGTCGCTCGAACCTGTGGAGGAACTGGGCTGTCATCATTGCCTTTGCTGTCCTCTACATCCTGGTCACTTTTGTCGCTACTGAGACGGTAAATTTCTCCCAGGGCGGAGGCGGCGCATTGCTCTTCAAGAAGACCCGGAAAGCCAAGAAGCAGACTAAGAAAGAGTCGGCACCCCTCGACGAAGAAGCTCGAGGTAATATTGTCAGCGAATCCTCGTCTACAGTTATCGCGGAGGCTGGAAATGCCAGAGACGATGCTCAGAGTGAGGTTCTCGACCAACTATCGGCCAGCCAGTCAATCTTCACCTGGAAAGAGATCGAATATACCGTTCCATACTTGGGCGGCGAAAAGAAGCTTCTCAACAAGGTCAGCGGTTATGCCAAGCCTGGCATCATGGTGGCACTAATGGGAGCCTCCGGTGCGGGAAAGACGACGCTACTGAATACGCTCTCGCAGCGTCAAAGTGTTGGTGTTGTCACAGGCGAGATGTTGGTAGACGGCCGCGAGCTGGGTTCCGACTTCCAGAGGAACACGGGCTTCTGCCTCCAGGGTGATTTGCACGACCGGGCACAGACAGTTCGCGAAGCGATAGAATTCTCCGCTATTCTGCGTCAAGATGCTGCAACTCCCCGATCCGAGAAGATTGCGTATGTGGACAAGGTCATTGACCTGCTTGAGCTGAACGATCTAGAGGATGCCATCATCATATCTCTGGGCGTTGAGCAGCGCAAGCGCTTGACCATTGGCGTTGAGCTGGCTGCTAAGCCATCTCTGCTTCTTTTCCTGGACGAACCGACTTCAGGACTGGACTCGCAGTCCGCGTACTCGATTGTGCGATTCTTGAAGAAACTCAGCCGAGCCGGACAAGCTATCATCTGCACGATCCACCAGCCTAGTTCGGTTCTCATCGAGCAGTTCGACATGGTGCTGGCTCTCAACCCTGGCGGCAATACTTTCTATTTTGGCCCGATGGGTGAGAACGGAAAGGACGTGATTAAGTACTTTGGTGATCGCGGAGCTGTGTGCCCCCCCAACAAGAACGTGGCCGAGTTCATCCTGGAAACAGCGGCACGACCTCACAAAAAGCCGGATGGTACAAAGATCGACTGGAACGATGAATGGGCGCAGAGTGAAGAAGCTCAAAAAGTGATTGAGGAGATTGATGGCCTTAAACGCACGCGAAGCCAGGCTACTGAAGCACAGCCCCGCGGCAAGGACGCTGCCAACGAATTCGCCGCCTCTGCGTGGCTGCAGTCCGTTGAGTTGACCAAGCGCATGTTCCGACAGTACTGGCGCGACCCTTCGTACGTGTATGGCAAGATCTTCATCGCTGTCATCACTGGCATATTCAACGGCTTCACCTTCTTCAACCTGGGTTACACCATCCAGGATATGCAAAACCGCATGTTCACTTGTTTCCTCATCGTCACCGTTCCACCCACCGTTGTCAACGCTGTCGTACCAAAGTTCTATACTAACCTGGCATTGTGGATGGCTCGAGAGTACCCGTCCCGTATCTATGGTTGGGTAGCGTTTACCACGGCTAACATTGTTGCTGAAATACCGGTTGCCATTGTTACGAGCTTTTTGTACTGGGTTATCTGGTATTGGGCGACTGGTCTGCCAACGGAGAGTTCCGTTTCCGGATACACCTTCTTGATGACCATGCTCATGTTCCTGTTCATGAACAGCTGGGGCCAGTGGATCTGCTCTTTCGCTCCCAACTTCACTGTCATATCCAACGTAAGTCGACCTTTCTCATGTGTTCTGCTGTTGGTGAATTTGAGTTACTGACAGCTAGTAGGTTCTTCCGTTCTTCTTTGTCATGTTCGGTCTATTCAACGGTGTCGTACGTCCTTACATGACCATGCCCGTGTTCTGGCGGTACTGGATGTACTATGTGAACCCCTGCACATACTGGATTGGAGGCATGCTCGCGGCTACTCTTGATGGAGCCAGGGTCCAATGCGCCCCTGAGGAAACCGCAAAGTTTGACGCGCCGCCGAACCAGACTTGCGGGGAATATGCTGGATCATTCGCAGACATGAGCGGAGGCTATCTATTAAACCCAGACAGCACCAGCGGATGCCAATTCTGCCCGTACAGCTCTGGCAACCAGTACCTGCAGACGTTGAACATCGACGTGAGCGACAAATGGAGGAGTAAGCTTTTATCCTGATACCGCCCTTGAGCCAGAAAGACTCGAAGCTAACATTAACCCGCAGACTTTGGTATTTTCCTCGCCTTCTGCATCTCCAACTATGCGCTAGTGTACTTCTTCATCTACACTGTTCGGGTTCGCGGTTGGAGCTTCGGTTTCGGATATGTTTTTGGCGGGCTCGGAAAACTTGTGGGAGCTGCGAAGAAGCCCTTCCAGCGCAAGGAAAAGGAGTAATGTCGATTGTTGTTTAAAGTATTTACTGCAAATAGAGATGATAGAATTAGCGTCAACAAGTTACCCAAGGTACTCAACAACTAATTGCTTCCCCGAGCTTGCTGCCGGCGGCAGCACACACTGCATATAAGGTAATACACATAAGGTACTGATCAGGGAAGGAGCACCCGCTCCTGTATCAACTGTCACCTTCCTCTGCAAAATTCAGCACTGGCATGGGGAAGGAGTCACCGACCTGAGGCAGGAGGCTTTGTGGATCACAAGGTCCTTCCTACTACTATTACTATCACTAGGTACTGCTGTTGCTGTTGCTGCTGTTGTTGCTGTTGTTGCTGTTGTTGCTGTTGTTGCTGTTGTTGTTGCTGTTGTTGCTTGCCGCGCCAGGCTAAGTATCATTAGTAGTACCTTAATAGTGGTGCTCACTAACTAAGGTAGTCTAGTAATCTTTCAGTCAAGCACTCTGAATGAGCTCACCAGATTTATCACATTCTTGAGACTGTTCCCTCAAACTGCGATCAAGCTTCACGTCTCCGAGCTTCGTCGGGTCTTAATAGTACATTGGCCTCACGAAATGGACGAGGAGTCCCTTGCTCGGGAGTATGCACTGGTAGGTTGTCCCCGTGTCAACTTGTTACATCATGGCGAAATCCTTCGATCCGAATAACACTTACTTCATCTGCTCTGGCAAGGGCTTAAGTAGGGGAACATGAGCTTCTCGCTGACTACCACTGTGAATAGGCAGATCTCAGTCGAGAAAGACAAGAAGAGCTTCCACTGAGCAAGAAACCAAATAAGGGCCCTTCGTTTGCTCCCAGCGGCAGGAATGGCACCGACCATATCTCAAAAGCAGTCAAGACCCAACTGAAAAAGGGTTGGGGAAGTATGTGATTGCTCTTCCTTTCTTCTATACTCTATTAACCAACTGTCAGACCCCGTTCGAGATGAGGAATCGGAGCAAGTTGAAGGGCTCGTGATTGATGCATGTCCTTGGCGTGAAGCGAAAGGTGGCTCGAGTGAAATCACTCGGCCTCAGCCGTAAGTTCTGGTGCAAGGTTGTTCGGTGAATGCAAACCCCGACTGATCCAATGAAACCAGACAGCCGCCTCCTTCACAGCCCAAGCGGCATCGTATAAGCCATCATCAGAACACGATTTCCATTGCCAAGGACAACACGTCCGCCATCATTCCTATTATTTCCAGAGCCAACAACTTCTCCCTCGCCAGCATCGGCGAACGGGATGAACGACCCACTCGACAAACCTCCGGGCTAGTGGAGGGTTTGTCGTCAAGATCCAAATCTCGTGGTCCTGTGACAAATGGCATTGATCCGAATTTCGGGGAAGGGGATTCGATTGACAGCGATCGCTTCAGGAAGAAGCTTCGGAAATGCTCACTAGTAGTCCACGATCCTCCGCCAAATGAGGCAACAACCACCTACAAGATCTACGAGGGTTGTTGCATGGTCTTCCCCTCGGACAAGGGTCCGGTGAAGTGGTTCGTGGCCAAGTTTGAAGCGCATTTGCGTGTTCCTTCTCCCGGGGTTCGGGCTGCTGCACGCCTGGAGCTTTCAGCGGAAGGGCGTCCGCCAAAATCTCACGACGTGATGTCTCTTAACTACCCCTATATGAGTGATGGTTGCTGCGTTGTTGAGACCATCGGCAAACCTCCTGATGCGAGCTACCACTTGCAGTTGCGAGATGAAGAATTTACCAAACTATTCGCGGACAGTCTTTACGGGCTTCAGAGCTTCATCGACAAGCATTTGAGGCAGGACTTAGCTCAGCTTAACCAACGAACTAGCTCTTCAACAGAGAATGGTCACGCAGGTTCGTCTACCCGCGTTGCTGAAATCGAAGACACACTACGACAACGGAATCTCACCACTAATGGCATGAGACCCTCGAGCCCCGGTGGGGGAACTATCGGCAGCCCACTTCAGACATACTCCTTGATCGACCTCACTGAGGATTTGCCTTCTGAGTCCACAGAGGACGCGGCCATCTCTGGCTGGACTCATCAAATCATCGAACTTTTGGGCCAACTGACCAAGAAGCTAGTGGCTAGGCCTCGTCAAGAAGATCAGCTCGAACCAGTATTGAAGGCAATTGACAGCTGTCTCGACTCAGATGAGGGTCTTGAGTTTCAGGACAAGTGTTTATTCAAGACACGGCTGTCGAACCTACTCCAGCTGACCTTACAGTTCGAGAAGCGAAAGCATCCTGAGATAGATCAGTCCGCAGTATCTGCTCGTGAAAAGTACCAGTCTAGCGTCCCCGAGTCAATGAAGGAGATGATGAAACCCATCAAATATTCTTCTGAGACTCTCAAGAGATTCAAAAGCCGTGGAATGGTGCCAAGCGGGGCGGACCTCCGTAGTGCATGCACAGGGGAAAATGCAGCTGGAACTGACTCTGGTTGGAAGTCTCAAGTATGGATACAGAAAGGTGAGTGCTATTTCCTCCGTCCTCGTTTTCAATCCACAGCAGTGCCTAATGTTCTCATAGGAAGAATTAAGAGTAGCGAGGAGACCAATCGTCACGGGGCATCAGCGACAGGCGCAAATCGCGTCAGCATCAACGGCCTCGGCTCATCGATGTACGCCAGTAGCCAACCTAAAGGCTCTTTGAGTGAGTGACGATAGCCATTTCTCTACATACATCCGTGCACATCTCTGATCGAACACAGGTGAAGCCTACAACCCCCCTAACGACCAACCGGTGGAACGAATTGTTCCGTCAGCGGACAGCAATAGAAAACCGGGTCTTAAGAGTTCCATGTATGCCATTTGAACACTTGCATTTTGAAGCGTCGCGAGAAGAAGGTCATACCCCCCAGAAAAGATGCTTTAATGCAGGGCGGTGTCAATGGGGTAGCTTAAGTTGGGCGCAACAAAACCATTTGCGGTACCTAAGCCGCTCTGCATTGTGACTTGTATGGGGCATGGTCTATGATTTTGCATCGCCATGCAAATCCCGAAGCAACAACCTCTTTTCAATGCGGGCAATCGCAGGACAGTCGGACCGCAGTCCAGTGGTATTGGGGAATTTGGCCACATGTACATAGCTCATGTATGGAAATAAATGCAACCGCAGAAGGCCAGATCCAACCCTCAAGATGTAGGAGATAGCACATACGTGTTTCGTAGCAACTGTGTGCTTACTATTCCGTGTCAAATACTTTTATTGGCCAGCTTCTGCTCGCATTTTTGCCTGTATTTGAGTAGAGTTGACCTTGTCTCGTCATCAAAAGCTTCGCTTTCACCCGACCCTTGGGCAAGAGCTTTATCAAGAAATGCCGCTGCCTCCTCGTATCGGCGAAAGTAGTAAAGCTCCTCGGAAGCGTACATCACCTCTTGAATGAGAAATTTCCTCGCACCCTTCTCCACTGGCAAGCTGACATTCTTATGGATCTGGCAAAGGCGATGATATTGATTAGCGAATGCAATAGAATAGATCAAACATTTTGAGATCATCATATCTTGCTATGACGGGGGAAAATGGAATTGAAAAATATGGGGCCGTCTCTCACCTCGCCATTTTCGACTTTGGCGTGATAAGTTTGCTTGACGGCTTGATAATCAGCTTCGGACTGATCGGTGCGGCTTCCTGACTTGGTGGTAGAGGCTGTCTGGTCTTCTGTTTCGGAGTCCGAGATGGCAATGTTAAAGAGACCGCCAGCCTCGTCGTCCATCTTGGAGCCCTTGGTGTTCGGTCCTGAGCACACCAGTGACTTATGTGAGTTGCGCTTGAACTAGAGGTGAATGTACAGGATGTCCGTCGATGATGTGTTGAAAAGTCAAGCGTACTGCTAGTAGTAGCAAAGGGAAACTTTTTACCCCACATTTACTCTGGAGTGGCGGTGGTGCAAGCTAAGATGGGAGAAGCTACTAACTAACATACCAGGTACTAACAGTGGCAGCCACTATTCGCACTGCTGTCTAGTACTTAGTAGTAACGTTGGGCAGTATACTTCGTAAATACAGAATGCTCGTAGCACAAACCTTCCCATTACTTTGTGGATTCTGACAATGTAAATTCCTAGGCACAAGCCGATACATGGTCAGACCTCTGGCAGAGGGGAATTGCTTGGTCAGCCGAGGGAACCAGGACAATAACATTTGAAAACTCGATGCGTCCGTGTAAGCCAACCCCCTTCGCCGTGTCAGCCCTAACGAAGCGCCATAAGCATGATTCGGGGGTCGAGTAAGATCCGCGGCTTCAGCGGAGCTCCTTCACCAAGACTATTATTATTCATGATTGGACTGCTTACGCTCGAGGGTTCGGCCATTGGTTGCCGCGCCGGTCGTTGGAGACGGTGACGGCGGGTTTCAACTGGGAGCACCCTCTACCAAGCATAAATAAGTGGTGACTAGGCTACTATATGCCAGACGCAATGCCACCGGTTTACCCATTCTACAATTTGAGCTTACTCACGATACGTCTGATCTAAAATGGATATCTCACAGTTCAAGGAGCATCTGCAGCAACATGGAATCACTCATGCGACACCTGTGTCTGAGGGCTTCGACACATTGCAATATAGCCTAACGGGCTTGCATGAGGAAAGGCAGCCGAGCATCATCGTCCGGCCAAAGGACGACAAGGACGTGAGCACCATCGTCAAGTACTGTTCCAGTCATGATCAGCCCGTCACCGTACGTAGCGGTGGGCACGACATGTTTGGACGCTTCGCAAGTGCAGGTGTGGTGACGCTTGACGTTCGAGACTTGAACCAAGTGTTAGTGCCGGCGGACAAGAAGACGGCAAGAGTTGGCGGTGGTGCCACGGCCATTCAGATCCTCGAGGCTCTTAAGCCCGAGGGCCTACAGATCCCCACGGGCGGCTGCGGTACCATCGGATATGCTGGGTGGTCCACCCTGGCAGGCATTGGCCCCTACACGCACACTTACGGGTTCGGAACGGATTTGATTGTTGGGGCTAAGGTGGTCAACGCAGAAGGAGACATAGTCGAAGCGGACAGGGATATGCTGAAGGGCGTGCGCGGCGGTGGTGGAAATCTCGGTGTAGTCGTGGAGCTTACAATCAAAGTTTTCCCTTTGACAGAGGTCAGTACGCCTTTATTACTCAAATAGAGTTGCTCGTGCTCACACAGATCGATAGATCCAAGCTGGTGTCATTCTGTACGACTCGCCTGATATCAAGACGACGACGGCCACATTCTTAAGCAACTATAACAAGTTGATCGAGAAGCGAGGGGGACTACCCAGCGAACTAGCCGTTGAACCGGGAATATGGGCTGTGCCGGGCATGGGCGTTATCTTCTCGACCGTGTTTATCTGGAACGGTCCCTCCGGTGATGCTTCACGCACATGGCTCCGCGACGTCGAGAATCTAGCGACCGCCATGCCCGCAATCCCTGGTTTCGATGTGTCAGTGAAGTCAACCTCCATCCTAGACTACATCGTCATGTCCCACACGATGTTGATACCGAAGAAAGCTATTGGCCGGTGTGAGACGGTGTCGGTGAAGGACCTTACGCCGGCCGTCATCGAACGACTTGCAGAGGTGACAGGCAATATACCTAGCGACTCTACGGCGGGATTGAATTTCCACATAATACGCAACGAGGGCCCTTCTTTTGCCGAAAATGTTCCCGAATCGTTTAACCCAAGTCGGGAGCCGCAGATTGTGCTTGAGATTTTGGGTGTTGCCAACGACAACGAAGCATCCCGCAGGGCGGCGCACTGGGCTATCAATTCCCGCAAGAGCCTGGAGGAACTGGACGAGGCTCTGGAGAAAACCTTCTTCCCCCTCACGCACCCAGATGTGTTGGATCTTAAGCGTATCTATGGCGACAAACTGGACGAGTTGACCACTCTGAAGAGCAAGTATGACCCCAAAGGAGTCTTTCGTTTTGCCATTCCACGCCTCGATGGGTAAGGTCGCCTGTCCTAGGCTGGTCTGCTAAGGGTTGGAGAAGTTTGAGAGCAGCCTGGAGGCAACATAGTATCCAAGATGTCCAAATCCATGATGCGTATACTCGAGAAAAGCCAGATGCCATTGACTTGATTACTATAAAAACATGTGCGAGCGTATGGACTACCTTGACGGCTGATACTCAGGAGTTGCCTTTAATTGCGATCGCGTTGGCTAAGGCATAGTGTCCCGGGTAGAGTCTCTTCCGAGGTTGAAGTTCCCACATTCTGGCCTCCATCGAACAAGGAGACTGCAGGCTGGCACTGGCAGCACTACGGTTACCAGGCCGGCTGCCGATTGGTCGCTATTTGATGAGTAGTAGCTTTGGGACGGGAGGACAATGATCTTTCCGGACTGTTGTTACCTTTCCATCCTCTCTTCGAACAAGCAGTGCTTTCAAGTAGCATATCATCTTTCAGCGGCTGCAAAATAAAGTGAAGAAACGATGAAAAGAGGATAAAGTGCTTGGCATTTGTCGGACAATGTGGCGCTTAAGGCGCCGACCAGTTTGGGAAGCTCAATAAAGCATGGCGCTAAGCCCGAGTTTCAGTGGACCCTGCCGGCTGGCGGCGCTCCGGCATAGCGCTGGCGTGGCCCTGGGTTGCGCTTGTTTGATGCCGAGCTCTAACTTATGGCTGGAACCGCTAACACTGGAAGTCTGGAAGCGTGACGATAGCATAGCCTTCCTCGCCTTAAGATCCCAACTTGCTGCGACTGCTACTCATGCCTACTTCCCCCCTCCCCCTTCCCGACTTATTCATTCTTCTCCTTCACCCCATCTCTGACCTTTGATTCTGTTTGTATCGATATGGCCGACACAAAGGCTGCAGAAACGGCCCCGCTGAAGTCGGAACAGCTAGCTACCCAGCAGGACCCAGCTGTTGCGGGACTCGTTCCAACGGCAGACTCCATCACCGCCGACTCCTCAGCAGAGACATCCAAGGAACCAGAGTCTCAGTCCAAGCTCTTGGGAACGACAACAACCGCCCCGCCAGCTGGGACAACCGCGGTAGCCTCGAACATCATTCCTCCACAGCCAATCAACGTGACTGGCGAGCCCGTCGAGACGTCGAAGGCCCCGGAACCCGAGCTGCCAGCGACGACGACAAATGCACCACCTGCTGGAGCAGCAGCAGCTGCTTCGAACATCATCCCGCCTGAACCTACTACCGACAAAGTTCCCAGAAAGTCCATTGAGACCTCGAAAGACACTGGTCCCAAGCTGGCAGCAACTGCGACAACTGCGCCCCCGGACGCGTCAGCCGCATCAGCCGCCAACATCATCCCTCCAGAGCCAACCAAGATTTCGAGGAAGCCCGTGGCAAGCCAGCAGTTCGACGTGGACAAGTCGAAGCCGGAAGATTTCGAGGGCGAGGTGCTCACAAACAACGAGATTCCCAGTCCGGAGACCATCAAGAAGATTGAGGACTACATTGTGCTGGACAAAGATGGCCGGTCACACGCTTTCAAGACGCTATACAGCGGACCTAATGTGGCTCGTCGGGTGCTCATGATCTTCATTAGGCACTTCTTTTGCGGTGTAGGTTTCAAGTCGGTCTTGTATTGACCTTGCGTTGCAAAGTTGCTAATGACTTTACAGAACTGTCAGGAATATATTCGATCGCTCTCCGAGGCCATCACCCCCGAATCGCTGCTTGGGCTGCCGGTCAGCACCTTTATCGTCATCATCGGCTGCGGCGACCCTTCATTCATCGAAAGTTACGCGCGAGACACCAACTGCCGCTTCCCCATCTACACTGACCCTCGACGGTCCCTCTTCGATGCGCTGGGTATGAAGCAGACACTAGCCATGGGCTCCAAGCCTGCGTACATGAAGCGGCCCATGTCCACATCCGTTTTCCAGAGTGTGCTTCAAGGTCTTCGTGCTATCCCAACAGGCAATGCGCTCAAGGCTGGCAACCAGCGACAAGTCGGCGGGGAGTTTCTCTTTGAGCCCCTGGATCTCGTGACTCCAGTCACCACACCACAGGACGAGAAGCGGCATAATTTCTCACCCGGGGAGGTTGAGAAAGTTCAGGCAGCACCGGCAGAGGTGGACGAAGCCGATGCCGCCGTGGAGCCAAAGAGGGTCTCCTGGTGCCACCGTATGAAATCGACGCGGGATCACTGTGAGATTCCAGAGCTTCAGGAAGTGTTGGGACTGGTAGACTTGGGTGCGCCATTGGAAGATAAGGAAAAATGGGCTGCGGCGTTGCAAAAGAGACAAGGGACTGGCGAGAGCATGGCTCGAGCCATGAGTCAGTTGAGCCAGGAGAATCGCGATCGGAGGGAGGATCAACGTTGACAGGATGGAAAATATAGCATCAATGTTTTAGCGCCGAAGCAGGCAAAGTGCATTCAGCCATATTGGTTCCAAATATCATATGCCCCTTGGGTATTTCGCACCGTCGTTATTAGCGTATAATATCTTGCGCAGATTGCAGTGCTTCTATTACTCATGCACCCAATTTCCGTCCTCTTTACTACGAATGATCTCATCCACGGGCAGCCGCTGGTCTATGATCTCTTGTCCGTTAGGCAGGTCATTCTCCATCGCACGCTTGTCTCCTTCTTCTATTGTCTTTGCGATTCCAGCCCTAACATGTCGCTCTCGTAACCTGCGCCTGGCGACCTCTAGATCTACCTCCACAAACCAGACTTCGTCAAACAATGCCCTCGCATCGCGCCAAACCGGCTCATCTAGCGCCAGGTAGTTGCCCTCTACCAGTACGATCCGCGTTGTCTCCAAGATAGTCAAGTCCCCTTCAACCGGATCTTTGCGGGCGTGATCGAATGTTGGAGCCAAAATGGGTGATTTTGGCGGGTTTCTCAGGTCGACTACAAGGTCGAGGAACTTGTCTGCGTCAAATGTGAAGGCGGCGCCCCGGCGGGCGTGAGCTTTGTCGGGATCTGGCATGGCGGAGAGGGCTGCTCTTGTGAAATGAAAGCCGTCCATGGAGACAGGCATAGCGAATGTGGGATCGGCCCGGGACGAAAGCTGTTTAGCCCGGGCTTGCAGGCGCTCGGCCACCATGGATGCCAACGTCGTTTTCCCTATCTCGTGTCAGAATGCCTGGTGGACGAGTCTAAGGTGCGGAAGACGAACCCGAACCTGGAATACCAGCGATTCCAATTACTAACATGAGTGATTAGACTTATTTCATGATATACCGGGAATAAGTGCGCAACAATGGCACAGTCGCGATCCTGAAGATGTAGACAAGGATCACTCACGCAAACGCTTGTCCTCGGGTAGCTGCTCGTACTTCTTCCACGCCTTCTCAACCAGCCGCTCTACTTGCTCCTCCATATTGAACGACTACCAAAAGTTCTCAATATGGCTGTGAAGAAGTACTCTAATGATGTTGGCGAATCACACCCGCTCTCAAGGTAAAGACCAACTTGAAGGTTAAAAACCAGGAGGGACTTGGAGCTCGGTCGGAGCTACCCCACGTAAGAACAACTCGGACTCTACTAAACTTGAAGGTACCGTCTGCACACCCCACTACCGCCCACCTCATGCAGCTTGATGTCACTTGGTGGTTGAAATTTGTTCTACTTAGATGACAATAAACGACCAATCTTTGTAACAAGCTCATCAGCAATCTGGGTCTAAGAATTGGTAGTGTGTTTCCTCTATCCTAATATTCGGAGATTAGGTTCAGAAACTTACGATGTTATTTGGGCCATTCCTGACTACAGTAGCTAAAAATAAGTACACAACCTTGTGAAGTCCCAACCTAACGGCTAGATCCAGGTCTCGTAAAAGGGAAAAAAAAGTCTTGAGGCTCACCACAAACTGAATATTCTCGCACCATACCTCGATTTGATGTACGTAGATGGCAGCCCGGTTTAGACTCAACACTGACGGCAGCTATTCTGTTTCGACTCTCCAGCACCCCTAAGTTTCTTCGTCGCAGTTAGGTTTTGCGCAGTGACGGACGAGGTGGGTACACGTGCGCAAAATCCAACACCACTGCACCCGCCTGGGTAGAAAATTTACCTAGTTCCGGGGACATCACCAGAAGCTTACACTCTATATAGTGATTGGCCTCGCTTTACGTTGTCACAATGGCTGCCCAAGCAACAGCGGAAGCTCTGAATGAGCTCAAAGGTTGGAAATTCTTTTCCCCGCTGACGGACAATTGCTCTACTAACGTCCGGCGCCAGTTAGCGATTCCGCCAAGCCGGACGAAACTCCCAAATCCAATGCAAATGGTCAAGACAACGGACATGCCGACGAATCCGAAGACGAGGCCGATGAGAATGATGCTACAGCCGGCGAGCCTGGCACCGGTGCCGCCAAAAAGAAGAAGAAGAGAAAGCCCAGGAAGAAGAAGAAGACCCCCACCAGCCAATCCGAGCCTCCCCGCGTAATGGTCAGCCAGCTCTTCCCTAACAGGAGTTTCCCCAAGGGAGAGGAGGTCGAATACGTGGACGAAAATCGATACCGCACCACAAACGAGGAGAAGCGACACCTAGAGACCCTACAAAAGGACTACTACGACGACTATCGCGAGGCGGCCGAGATCCACCGTCAGGTACGGCAGTATGCACAAAAGTCCATCAGGCCCGGCCAGACACTCACAGAAATCGCCGAAACGATCGAGGACGGCGTTCGGGCACTGACAGGCCATTCGGGTCTTTCCGAGGGAGATGGTCTAGTGGCGGGCATGGGATTCCCTTGTGGTCTGAGCCTGAACCACTGCGCGGCGCATTACACACCCAACGCTGGAAACAAGAAGATCTTGGAGCAGGAAGATGTGATGAAGGTGGACTTTGGTGTTCACGTCAACGGGCGAATCGTGGACTCGGCGTTTACGGTGGCATTCGAGCCCAAATATGACAACCTCTTGGCTGCCGTCAAGGCCGCAACCAATGCGGGTATCAAAGAAGCTGGCATAGATGCCCGCGTTGGCGAGATTGGCGGCATTATCCAGGAGACGATGGAGTCATACGAAGTCGAAATCAACGGAACTACTTACCCGGTCAAGAGCATTCGCAACCTGACTGGCCACACCATTATGCCCTATAGCATCCACGGCGACAAGACCGTGCCCATTGTCAAGAGTAATGACCAGACCAAGATGGAGGAGGGCGATGTGTTTGCCATCGAAACATTCGGCAGCACGGGCAACGGCTATGTGAGAGACGACATGGAGACCTCCCACTACGCAAAGGTCGGAGATGCGCAAAAGGTGGATTTGCGGTTGCAATCGGCCAAGTCTCTGCTCAACGTGATCAACAAGAACTTCGGCACGCTTCCGTTCTGTCGGAGGTACCTGGACCGCTTGGGCCAGGACAAATATCTTCTAGGTGTAAGTGTCACGGGCGTACTTGGTTTGGCAGTACACAGCTAACAATTAGGGAAGCTCAATAACTTGGTACAAGCTGGTATTGTAGAGGATTATCCTCCTCTATGCGACAAGAAGGGCTCGTATACTGCTCAGTTCGAGCACGTAAGTTTTCCCCTCCGAGGTTCGCTGCGATTAAAATGCGCCTTTTCCTGACGCTCCACAGACTATCCTGATACGACCAACCGTGAAAGAAGTAATCAGCCGCGGAGACGACTACTAAACCGGGGACTTAGCAGCGTGGGGGTAATTGCTGCAAGAACATCTTCCCCCCTCTCATTAGATGCCGCATGTGGTTGTATTGAAAGCACTGTTTGTGTTATCCCGCTGTTGCCTTTTGAATGCTCGCGTGCTCAATGATGCTGTGATACGTGACTTGGGGCGATCTCCAACAGCATCCCCACGAAAAGTACCCCTAGATCTACAGAATTGATTACCATGTAAATAGACAGCCCGGGCCCTCTGTGATGATTCTCAACGTCAAGAATGAAGATCTTGATGGCAACCATCCAATGAGAAGGCCTGACGTTGCATCTACCCGGACCTTGACGTCTCCACGATGATTCAGTGCCGTCGCCACCCGCCCGGTTTTTCTGCTCTCACCCACGGGCACAATGAAAAATCGGCACAATGCAGGCTGGGGCAAAAAAAAGACATCGGGCCAATCAGCATGCTGCACCGCCTCTTCTGCACCCGAACATTTATCGCCTCGGCGCTGCGAATCTTACCATATCGGGAATAGCGCCGTGTCTAATCTGATTCCGAAGGTCTCCGCGCTCGGCTGCCTCAGGCGGTTTTAGGGGCCCACGGAGGCGCCCTGGAAGCAACCATACAGGGAGTCAAGCCGGGAAAACCCAGTGACTGCCACAGCCCTCACATGCCGGAAAGAAAATTGTCAAAGCCCATGAAAAGCCCGCAGTATCCCTTTCACCCGCAACCGAGATTAGATGTCTTTCCCCATTACTTTTTTCTACTCTCCACAAACCAACTACGAACTCTTTCCAATCCTTCTTCTCTTCTGGTCATCATAGAAAGAATAGATTGCTTTCATTTAACTTGATCAAATCCCCAGAGCGTGTTATTACCTTTTCTTGCCATAATACCACACGCCTGTTCTGACGAATCACGCATCACGAATTTTTTTTGACGCTCGCCCCTGGTGACTCTTGGGTTTTTTCTCAAAGTCACACTTTCCCCGACACAACGCACGCGAGCCGAAACAAACACAGCATCTGAAGTAGTACCACACAAGAACTGGTTGACTACTACTCTACGTGCTCTCTCCAACCTATTCGTCCATCTTCGGCACCTTCTACCTGTTCACGATGAAGGTTTTCTCCAACACAGTCACCTACGACTACTCGTGGGAAGAGGTTTCCACTGCCAACTGGCGCAAATACGGTCCCTGGAACAACAAATCCGAGCATGTCATCGCCGTTGACACACTCTCCCGCGAAGTCGACCCCAACACTGGTATCCTCAAAACAGAACGCCTCATCACGTGCAAGCAATCAGCACCCGAGTGGCTGAAGACTATCATGGGATGCTCCATGGATACTAGCTTCGTCTACGAATCCTCATACGTCGACCCAACGAACCGTACCTTGACCATGGTCAGCCAAAACCTCACATGGAGCAACCTGGTCAACGTGCAAGAGGAGGTCATGTACCGCCCCAACGGCGATCTGCAGACACAGTTTGTCCAAAGCGCTCGCATCACCGCCCTTTGTGGTGGCTGGCAGCGCATTAGGAACTCCATCGAAGACACACTTGTTTCGCGCTTCCGCGAGAACGCCATCAAGGGTCGCGAGGGATTTGAGCGAGTCCTGGAGATGAGCCGCGTGGTGTTTGCAGAGGAGAGGGAGAGGCAGCTTCGCGAGAAGATGGTACAGTAAGCGGCGCCAAAGCAGCTACTGGTACCCCTCGCCAGGGTCGAAAGCCCTCACTTTCCTTTGTTGTAGCATTGTGATCTCACATTAGGCGCGTCGGCATGGGATACAGCCTTGTCTTCTTTATGGCATAATGACTTGGGAATGGCGTTCAACCGGTAATAGACGGTCTGGTTGGTCAAAGGAACAAGCAAAAAGTTTTGATTTGAGCGATGCATATTTCGATCATACCCCAACAGCGGAGAAACAGTTGGGCTTTCAGAGCAATATTCGGGGCTATAGAAGCCCCATAGACAAGAGACGATAGACTTGTCCCTATAGATGAATCCACTCTATAATGAGGTTGACGACCTTTGCTCGCGTGATTTGTGATTTGTGTGATGTTAACCCCGTAGCGGACACAACGGGGATCGATGCGTGACTGGCGTCCGGGCACGCGGAGTTAGCGTTGGGGAGTTGCCGAAAACTCCCAAAGCCGCCACAGCCCGAGGTCAAAAGGGTTACACTGCGCTAGCATTGTATTAGCCGATGAGCCTTTTCGCACAACACCATTGCGGTACTCTAAATGCACGTTACTTTTAGACTTTATGTCCCTTAGCGCAATACTGGTGACCTGCCCGAAATAGCTGCGCCATGTACGGCTAGGCCTGTCAGCTTTCACCGTACACAAACTGTAATCACTAGCGCTTCAATTGTAAGGTTCCTATTGTGTCAATACCTATGGTCGACTCTATTACGCGTAAGTTTACGGAAATGGGATGATGGTTGCGGGAGATGTCGAAGTACTAATGTAGCTTGTTGGCCGCTTGTCGCCCTGTTGGCACTCACGATATCCTGAAAACTCTATATCTCCATGCCGGATACGTATGGCCCTCGGTCTTTGAGTAGTACACCCAGCCAAGGCCGATCCGTCGCGATCGACCGTCCTTTGTTTCTAGGCCCAAGAAGATGGACTGTGTGTCTGGCGGCTGCGTGATGGTGTCAGATGTGACAACAACTACGAATTCAGACACTTCGCCGGATTCCCCGTCGAACCGGAACTCGCCCTTGTGCGGTCCAATCCTCATATCGGACACTTGGCCCCCGCCGTCTCTCCCGGTAACTTCCACGTCTCCGGCGTCGAGGTACGCGGCCGCGAAGGCCAGGTCTCCAATGTCCAGCTCGGGATATGTCTCGCCGTGCTGGAGGAGCTTGCCCATGTCCACGCCAATCTGGTCCCTGGCGTAGTTCTGGCACAGCGCCGAGGCTTTGGCCAGGGCCGCGCTCATGCTGCTCGGGGTGTTGCAGACGGCTTCCCAAATCTGCTGCGTGTAGAAGTCCTTCTTTGTGCCTCCGTAGTGCCAGGCTGGGATGAGGACGTGGATGGGGATCTTTTTGAGCGGTGCTTGGGTGATGTTGCGCGATAGCCACATGCTGTCGGCAAAGACGAATTCGATGGGCCCATCCCAAGATGCCCTTCACAATGGCAAAAGGTTAGCATGTAGCAGCATATCGAAGTAGATAATGTACTCAAGTAAAGAGTGTACAGAATATCGGGATGGGGGGACAAGACGACTCACCATGACCACGAAGACAGAGAGAGCTCGGTTGGTTCCTCGAGCTCTCGCTTCTTCGTCTCCTGTGACGGGAACCAAAGCAGAGCATGATGCAGATGATTCACGGGAATACCCTGGGTCTGCTCCAGGCTGAGCTCGCTTGCTTTGGTCCCCTTGGTGAAGCGATTGAAGACTCCCTCGAAGGCGTTGAGGACATCTTCGGAGAAGGTCAACGTCTTGCGGCTGTAATCCTGCACAGCCGTTTGGTAGTCCTTGATGGTCAGCGTGCCTGTCAAGTCTCCGAGATACTGGTACGGCGTTGGATCGGGATCCTTGCGCAGCTTTCTGTTCCACCACGGCGGCCCCGTGCGTACATGCATATCAACTCGACGGTCTGCGTGCTCCAGCGCATAACCTTCTCGCCACTGCTCCTGGATGCAGTTGAAGTAGAGCTCCTCGTCTGTGAAGTACAGGCAGCGTTGGGACAGGGCCTGTTCCTGGAACGTCCATCCTCGGGTGTTCCAGACGGAGGTGCGCACCTCCTCGCCCAGAGAGGGCGAAGAAAGACTGAGATGCTCGGTGACGCCGTCGTCGATCACGGCCATGGCATTGATGGACCGACCATTTCGAGGGCTCATCCCTCTCAGCCCAGCATTGGCATCGCCGCCTGTGACGGCAATGTAGGTTACGGCGGCAATATCGTAAATGTCGTCCATGGCCTTAATGAGGTATGATTTATCCTTCTTGTCGTCCTGGACGATGCAAAGCGTGTCAATCCACAGATACCTCATGCCCATCCGCCGAGAAAACTCCATGGCATCAATGACAGTCTGAGGCAGCCGCGCATCCGTCCGCGCCTCGACGCACGCTGCGGACAGACCACCAGGCTCGCTGAGCCAGTCGAGGTCCTGCTTGGTAGTGAGAAGCACGGGCGGCGACGCCTTTGCGTCAGAACACGGCCGCAGGACCGTGGGTAGCTTGCCCCAGACGTAGGACAGCGCCGCAAAGGGGCACGGCTCCGTCTTGAGCACCAGGCACTGCTGCTGCACGTCGATGAGGCGGAAGCCGCAGCGTGAACCGAACAGGTCGGTGTCGCTCGCGTCTCGCTTCACCTGCTCCTTGGCCTGCTGCGTGTGCTTGTGCCCTTTGCACTCGCGCATCCACTGCCTGACGAGATTGTAGTCAATGTCCCGTCCGACCTCCCGCCGGGGCACAAGCGACGGTGGTTTCGCTTCGGACGGATCGTAGTCACCGGGCACGGTCTCAATCTCGGCGATGATGTGGCGGTCTTTGACGCGGTCCACCTCACGTATCACCCTCCTGTTTTCGTTGAAGCCAGGCGGCGATACGTCCAGGGCCAGTATCAACCGCGGCTCCGGGTGCTCGACATGGCCGTCCACCTTGACGGACACGGGGCTGCGGCTCTGGATGAAGAGATTTGGCACCGGGTCCGACTCGTCGCAAAGCCGCTTGGCGTCATAACCCTCGCCCCAGCGATGCCGCACCGCGTCCGAGATGAGCGTGCAGAAGGGGCAATCGGCAACGAGGTGGTCAGCGAGCGATCCCATGTCCTCCTCGGCCGTTTCCGCCTCCAGCATGGCACGAAAGTCCAGCCTGCTGCAGCTCGGGCAGAGATTGATAGCTGCGGGCGAAGCATGATCGGTCACCCCTTCTTCGTGATCATCCGCATCGTATGACCCTTTCCTTTCGGCTGGCTGGGAGTCTGCTACTACTGACTGCTGTGATAGGTCGCGGCTGGTAGGACTGCAGATGCGACGAAAGACGCGCTCGACATCTTCGACAATGGTCATATTTTGACATTCACATTCATGTCTGGCGAAACGGCGAAGGTATACTGAAAGCAGACTTTGGCCTCCGACCGCCCCCAACGAACAACTATATGTACAAGTACGTGTTGTTCCTCATTTTGAGCAAGGCGCATGACCACCGGGATTACGTGCCATTGAAAAAAGACGGCCCTCCACCGTGCAGCCTGGTACTACTAGTAGTAGTTACTACTAAAACTGGTAGTAGTCTAGCCTGGTACCTACTGTGCGAATGGATTATCGTGCGGGGTGAGCAGAACCCAGAAGGGTGCCAGTGGAAAGGTCGTGAATGGAGCTTCACCGCGTCGGGAGGTTGGGGGATCAGCGGATTCGGCAGTGATCGATCCCCTGTCGCCAGCTGAAGCGCGAATTACACATACGGAGTAGACACAGCTAGCACGAATGAGCTGTCTACTTGATTAGTGGCTGTGGTAAAGAGCAGAGTAGGTAGTAAAGATGATTGTCGTCATTTGGTGAGTTCCATTTTTTTATCCCCTCGTTACTTCAAAGTGAATTCGATAATTGAATTCGGATCTCATTTTAGTTCTGAGCTAGATGGGAGAGGATATAAGGGAGTGACACTGCGGGAAAAGCTGAACTGAGGTTATCCTCATCTGCATTTTGGTGATCGACAAGACACATCCGCCCAGCATGAGCTTGTTACGCAGTCTTTGCTGTCGCCCGTCTACACAAGATATCCAAGATATCCAAGCAGACAATATCCACGGACAACCTTCGGATGACGGCGCTCACAGATCGGAAAAGTCGACCACGGATGCGGAGGTCTCCAAGCTCCCTGTCCCGCCCTCTCAATTCGTCAAGCACTGCAATGGCAATGAGCATGTTTTGATCTGGGACCTCCTGAGACCGTACCTCGAGTACGAGCAGTCCCTCCGGCGAGACTTCGCACACAACGATAAGAAGGTGGATGGCTTAGCGAATCTGATACCCATCTATGCCGGGGGTAACGATGCGGACAAGGTCACCGCCAGGAACTCGGAGCGGAAGAAGGCCAACAAGGAAAAGTACATCATGCGATTATCCGAGAGTCAGGTCGGGGACGATGGATCTCCAGCTATTGCCCCATCGCTGGATGAATACAAGAGAAATTCCGAAGCCTTTACACACTGTGAGTAGTGCTCGGAAGCACCTCCCAAGAAAACGCTGGTGCTGACGTCCTGGGGTTCTTTAAATAGCTGTGCTCAATGGACTTGGTAAGTTTCACAAGCAACTTCAGCTCCCGAGGATATGCTGCTCACACAAATGTCTCTAGATTGGACCAACATTGTTGCTGCCGGCTCGTCTGCCATGCTTCCTCTGCTCCCAAGCAGAAACGATGTGAAGATACGCAAGGATCCGGCCGTCGAGGATCCGCTAGAAACCTACTATCAGTGAGTGTTGCCCAGTACGCAAAGAGAAATTGGACTGCTTGCTCATGAAAGTAATCCTCTTCAGGCGCACTGCGCCCTCCAGTGACATTGACCTCTTCATCTACGGACTGGGCGAGGAGGCGGCCATCGACTGCATAGAGCGCATAGAAGCCGTCATTCGAAAGAATCAACGCCTTCATCACGGAAGTGGCTTGACCTTGCGAACAGAGAATGCCATTACCTTTGTGTCGCCGAAATGGCCGTACCGCCATGTACAAGTATGCCGCCAACCTTTTGACCGTGGAGCGTCCACATGAAGCCTAACGAATTCATTTCCAGATCATCCTTCGCTTATACAAGTCCATCAGCGAGATTCTGACGGGCTTTGATGTCGACTGCTCCTGCGTTGCTTACGATGGCAAGCAGGTCTACTCTAACCCGCGCGGTATAGCCGCCATGGCAACCCGCACAAACCTCATCGACCTCACGCGCCGCAGCCCTTGTAAGTACAATCGGAGCCTACTGGATACTCTAAGACAGCGATGGGAGAAGCTTAACTCGCGAGTAGCATATGAGAACAGGCTGTACAAGTATCGTAGCCACCTATTCGACGCGTACTGGGATCCGCTCGATCGATCCAAGATCGATGAATCCCAATGTAACAGGACCTCGGAGCATCCAGACGTCGAGGGGTTGGCGCGCCTCATCTTCTTCGAAAGCTTCTTGAGAACTCGTGGAAACGTCTACAAGAGAAGGCGTCTGCTGAAAACCATTGACGAGAATGGCGTGCCCACAAATAGTGGCTACGCTACACTCGAGGTGCCGTACGGAGAGCGGTTCACAGCCACGAGGTACGCCGAACATGGTTCTTGAAATCACCCAACATATATTCTAATAAGGTGTTTTCTACAGGGTGCACAAGTTCATCGCTCTACACTCCAAAGAGCCCTACATGTTCGGCACGGTCGGCGAGGTTCTCGGTCGAGAAGGGCGAGCCACGAAACGAAATAAGGGCCAGCTGACGGACAAGATTACTTTCATGACAGACAACCCAGGGCGGCAAATGATTGGAAGCTTCCACCCTCTCAACGAGGATGACTGGTGAGTACATACCTGCTCCTTGGAACTATTACTTTTACTGTACTAAGCAGGGTCGGAACGTACAGGGCGGACATGGCTTACGGCAATGGTTGCGAATAGACAGCGGTGGGATTTGATGTTGGCTGAAGGCATTTTTGCTTGCACCTCATCGCTTGATTCAAGGTTATCTTTCTGAAAATCGAAAATTGAATCATATGCCGGTCGTTCGTTCGTACGATAGGATGGGATGGGATGGTCGTCGTCAAGGAAACTGCGGAGGGGTCGACTTAATCCCTGACGAAGTATTTACATGTCGACGTGCCTGTGGAATCTCGGCATGTCAGTTATGTTCTTGAGTACAGATAGTTTCGAGAGAAAAAGACGAGCGAGGTGTCAAATCAGAAACGGCGAAACCAATTGCCATGGACTTCCTCCACATGTTGCAATTCGGAACGGCGAGTGAATGTCCGTATCATCATGGAAACGACTTTAGAGGGCAAATGGATTCTTACCTGATGATTAGTTTACTCGTGAAATTGGCTCTCATCATGTTGTCTCTTGTACCAGAGTTCGAGGTCAATCTCGCAACGCCTATTTCAAAGGCAACCAACGCCACGACGCAACTTGGCAAAAGATTCAGATAGCGCACTCTACAACGGCTACTCATCCGTACTTGGGCTAACTTATAGGAAACTCTCAGGAGAATCGAAAATGCTCATAATTCTACCCAAGCTATACGAAATATGCTGCCGTGAGATCCTCATCGTGACACGAAATGAGTCATCTACACTCATTAAGGAATCACCAATCAAGACACTACAATGACCAAATATGCTTTCAGCTAGCTTCGAAGCGCGAATTAGAAGTTCTTGAGTTTTGTTACAGCTCGTCATTTAGCTTCAATCCCACATCAACAGTATAACATAGTCGTGGATGGCCGCACTTCATAGATGCATTGACGGGACCGATAAATCAACTTTGGCGGTTTTTACTTGAGTGACCTTTTTTTATTCTTCTGCTGCCGGCGAGCACCAAAAAGCCGGAAGAGGAACATTCCAAAGAGAGACTCATTGACATAATGGGTACCCGCTAGCATGAAATGATGAGAACTGCTCATCATTAGAATGATATGCGTGGCGGGCGGAATGGGCGCCTCCGGTGTTTTCTATTCCCTTTGATCTCTTTTCAAGATGAAGGAAGCATATTCGGAAAAGAAGGAGCGGAAAGTTGAAAGTGATATTGATTCAACATAACACCATATAAGTTAGATTCTCGATACTGGAACCCTGGCGAGCTACCCGGGACAATACAATTACCACCGCCATGCCTCTTTTTTTTGTCAGACGATCGATCAAATGAGCAAACTGATTAGTTTCAGGGTTTGTTGAAGGAAGTAAAAAGATGGGGAAAGAGCACTGTAGCTTAGCATATGGCGTGTCAATGTGTTTTGCTCGTGTTTCTACAAACAGTGAATCGTGTGCTGACAAAAAGAGACCTTGGATGCTACATCCAAAGTTGATGATATCCCCAATGTTTGACACATTTTGCTTAGTGGTATGTTAATAACACCAAACTTGCCGTATGAGGAGTCATCTTTCAACACAGCTCATATAACAGTAGCTGATACACTCACTCCCTACCCCGAGAGTTTCTTTGATCAAGCGCCACAAGCACAGGACCCATCATGCCGGCAAATCCTTATCGACTGTTACAGCTCATACATCCTACAGGTCTGGGATTCGGAGATTGCCAAAAAAGGGAACAGGAAATAGAGTATGTCGATCAAGCGCCATAACACACCCCTGATGCACGCAGAGAACCCGGTCGGGCATTTTTAATACAAAAGGATTCATTTATCAAGGAGACGGACAACAGGGGTAAGAAGCAGTAAAAAGGTTTATAATAAGCAGAAAAAGCAGAAAAAGCAGAAAAAGATTCGTATCTCACATCAGTAAAGAGTCATACCCCATGAATAAAATACATGAGGGGAATCCTTTGCTAGGACTATCAACTGATGGAGGAAATCTAGTAAGTAGGCCGAGACGTTGCATAACTTGATGGAACGATCGTAAAGCACATTGACACGGACGAATGAGAATAAAAGATTGCCATAATTGAAATCAAAGTGGTATTGATGAACTAGAGGTCCAAACCCCTCCCTGAAAACTCTCGTTTTAGCTGAATCTAACATATAGCTTTTTCCCGTAACCGTCATGCGTAATTCTTCTCTGGAACAACAAGCTCCCTATACTCTCACTGCCTGCCCTGCCCTCAACATGCCCAATGCAACTTGCAAGTGTACCGTCCCGTGCTCTTCGTCCTCAACCTCATCAACCCGACCCCATCGCTCGACCAGCCGCTGCAGGTGAGGCCACAGGCCAAACCGATAGAGGAACTTGAACACGGCGCTGTACGCGCTGTCGAGCGAACCCACCACCCAGGCATGGTTCGCGCTCGCCGCCTCGCCCACAATGTGGAATTTGCTGTCCGCGGCTGGACGCGTGAGGTACGGATACAGGTTGCTGAACTGGCCCGGCCCGTATAGGGCAAAGGCCCCCGCCGCGAAGGGGTCGTTCTGCCAGGCCCAGGCGTGATATTTGCCGGTAAAGGAGGATTTGATCTTTTCGTATGTGATCTTGCCGGCATGTAGACGGGCGAGATTCTGTAAAATGAGCTCGATGAGCTCCTGCTCACTTGGCGGCGGTGGCGGTTGCTGCTGTTCCTTGGAGTCACTACCTAGGCCTGTGCCGGAGCGGGCGATCATGGAGCTCAGACGCGTAGCGTCCTGCGCCCATGTATAAGATGCGAGTAAGATAGCAGGCTTGTCGGGGCCATCGTTGAGGTTGTACGACGGATACACGCACGTCCGGATGGGGAGGTCCGTCGATGAGCATCCGCCTTCGCGTATGCCACAGTCGACAATCCACCATGGATAGCTAAACTGCAGAGCCACCTTGGCCGACTCGTCGTAGTGCAGGCTGCGAATCGCCTCCTTCTGCGCCGAGTGCAGCTCGAGGCCGGACGTGTCCATCCGCGACAGGCAGCCCAGCGTCGTGGTGTTGAACACGGTCATGTATCCATCCCGTGGCCCCGCCTCGCCCGCGACGTGGACGTTCATGTTGCCCTCGGACTTGGAGCTCCGATCAAGAGCCATCTTGTTCACGCGCTTGCCCGTCTCTACCTTGCCGCGGATCCGCTTCTCCATGGCCTCGATGACTTTGCCTGTCCCTCCCTGGACGCAGTGCCACTGGACCTCGGCGCCGTCGCAGCCGTCGAAATCGCACGAGTCCATGACGCTCTCGGAGAAGGCCTGATCAAAGAGGTTTGTGGAGGTACTCTGCGTCTCCAGCCATTGGATCGAGTGGAAGTCATAGTATCTCCCCGATCCGTTAAAGCCCCCTCGCTTCAGGTACTCTCTTGTGCTGAAGTGGTCCACCGCCATCAGGCATTGGAAGCCCGTCTCAAAGTCTTGTTCCATGGCTCGCTTGAAGGGCCCATACGTGTCTTCCAAGATGTCTTCTACATTGTCAACGACGTCGTCCGGCACCACTCCGCCGCTACTAATCCCCACGCCATAGGGGTCTCGGGTGCCCGCTGCAAAGGAGCGACCGTTGAACAGCTTCGGGCAGTTGGCGCCCTGGAGATGGTACTTGAGCAACCGCACGCCTGTTCTTTTGAAGAGGTCAAAGGTGCGCCGGTTGGTTGGGACATCCGGGTACCGCATGGCGCCGACATCGTAATAGTCATGCTCCTCTTCGCTAAACCGGTGCGTGTGTATGCGTCCGCCTACGCGGTCACTTGCCTCTAAAATGTCGTACTCAAGGTTGGGGATCTTGAGATCGTCAAGTATCATGGCAATGTAGAGGCCGGCAATGCCAGCTCCTACGATGCACACCTTGCGCGGTGGCAGTCCGGCTTTGGTTACGGCACAGTCTGCCGTGGTGACGGAGGTTCCGGCCGCTTTATTATTGCGGCGGCTGCGGTAGGCCGGGTCCGGAGGGAGATTCCACGGTGTCATGGCCGGCACATCTCCCAGGCCGGGGAGGGGCAGGGCAGTACCGCGTCTGCTGAGCTCCAGCAGCTCATTGCAGATCTTCTGTCGGACCAGTCGATTAGCCCAGCGGCTTCGCATCGACCTTGATGGGATAAATGAGCGGCTGGTAGCTGCAGCGGCGGCAGCGGCAGCGGCAGCGGTGGTAGTGGCAGGGATGATGTTCTCGTGGCCGCCGACGCCGCTACTGCTGCTGCTACTGCTGCTGGGGAGGCCAGCCACCAACTGAGTGATAATGGCGGCCAGCTCTGCATAGTCACTTAGATGGGCTGGTTGTCTGGTCGCCCCGACATCCACGGAGATTCCGTTCATTGTGGCCGCTTTCCAAGTATTTCATGCATGGTTCAAAGAGAAATTCAATCTTGCAAAAAAGACAGGCAACTCGCGCAATTGCGGGCTATGCTGATGTACCCTGGCGTCACAAGTCACAAGTCAAAGACGGATATATGAGAAAGAATAGCCTCATATCCCCCGAAAAGGTCTGCCCTATGAGGAGGATGCCGCGGTCCGCTCCCCACCACCGGCGGCTGCATAATTGACCAACATATACTTTCTTCCGCGTAGTTTCAGACAGGGATAGAAACAGCAGCTCGAATGCCGCCGTCAGCGCGCTCATGGTAAGCGATTCCAGTTCAGAAACGGGGCACAGTCGCCTTCGGTACCGATGAGTACCTTCAGTCCAAGGTAGGCAAAGATGATCCACGTCACATCAACGTTCCCACGTACAACTATACGTGTAGCGTGTACTTCAGTGCTCTGGGCGGACGTATGGGCAATGCGCCAATGTAGCGTGGAAACTTGGTAGGCGCTTCCGTGCGTGGCAGGGGGAATCGTATTACACCTGGGGCAGTTCTGCACCGCGAGAAACATATGCACAGCAGATCCAACGGCCTGCATACGTGGTGAGGTGGTGAGACCATCCAGAGAGCTGATTTCCCTTTTGGGGTAACAGTATAGGTGGGCTCAAAGGCTTTCTAGAGCCACGCCCTCTGTCACTCCGCGCCGCTAAGATCACTCTCCACAGCCCCTGTACACATATGTACAAAGTACTAGATACATTCCGTACCCCGTAAGAGCCCCATTCTTGCCCATGCAAGTCCGAGCGGCGGAGCCTCGTCCGCACTTAGTAGGACTCAGCGCCGAGGCGGCAGAGCTCAGTGTGTGGAGAAAATCCTTCCCAGCACGCGTAGGCCATCCCCAACCTCAGTGCCCTGTAAGTTCGCCCGATCGAAGAGATTTGGGGCCGCAGGATGGTAGGAGTTGCTACCGTCAGACGAGGTCTCCGCGGCTCGCCTGTTGTTGGGCCAGCTTAGTCGGTTGCTCTAGCTTGGGTTAGGTGAAAGTCTCGGGCAGATCGCGGGTCGCTTGCAGGACGCGTATACTCTCGACGGATTGTCCGCCTTGGAGGCCGTCTTAGTTACACTTTGAACATACGTCTGTATGTGTGCAAGTAATACAACCCATGTTCTCAACGCGCACTTATACGTGGTACCTCTGCGCTACGTTCTTACCGCGCGTCTGACAACCATGATGTAGTGAAAACTTCCGTGTCCCGATTCCGTGCAACCGCGGTGCCTTTTCTTTGCATTGCCCTTTGGCCTGAACTGGAAATTAGGACCCCCCCTGTATATGTTTTGTGCCGCAGCCCAGCCCTCAACCTTGAACCTTGAACACATGGGAGTCTTTGTATTATGTCTTTTTTATATTTCAAAAGTTCCTGTGCCCCCCTTGGTCTTTATATGAGTAAAGAGAGACGTGCTCTACTCGGGTTTCAAACCCCGACCTCGCTAAATTGATAATGAACAGGCTCAAAGAGTGACAGAAAATGATTGGGGGAATTGTGTGAAAGGCCCGCGAAGCTCCACTCTTTCTTGGTCTACTAAGTATGGATTACACCATCAGGACTAAGATGTAATACGGAGTCGTGCTCGTAGGATTTCTACCAACGTGCGGAGTGAGTGTGTGTACACCACGTATGTGGATCGCTATACCGGGTTTAGAATTTTTGGAGAACATGGTTAGTACATGCAGTTGTTCGGCCCTGTCGTCGAGCACACGGCGTGGCACTAGACAAGCCGGTCCATCTGAAACATGGGGGGGCTACACACTCTTGTCGAGTGATTGTGCCAGACACATCTCGTAGTACTGGCCGCGAAGCTGCAGTAGCTGCTCATGCGTGCCTTCCTCCAGGATCCTGCCGTCTGAAAAGACAAAGATTCGATCGGCGTTTCGGATCGTGCTGAGGCGATGCGCCACAGCGATTGTGGTGCGATGGGTGGCTGCGTCATCGAGCGTGTCCTGGACGAGGCGCTCACTCTCGGTGTCTAGGGCGCTGGTGGCCTCATCGAGCAAGAGCACCTGTGGGTTACGAATGAGAGCCCGAGCTATGGCTATGCGCTGACGCTGACCACCAGAGAATTGGAGGCCGCCGGTGCCGGAAAGGGTGTCGAGACCTTCAGGAAGTGACGTGATGAAGTCGTGGGCATTTGCTTGGCGACACGCCTCTAGAATCTCTTCATCTGAGGGTGTTGTTTCTACGCCAAGCAGAATATTCTCTCGGACAGACACTTGGAAAAGCGTCGGCTCCTGTTGCACTAGCGACATGCGCCCACGCAGGTGGCGCAGCGACATGGAGTTGATGTTTCGGTTGTTCCAAAGAATTTGGCCGCCAGTAGGATCGTAAAGGCGCTCCAGCAGAGCAATGAGCGTACTCTTTCCGCATCCCGAAGGACCGACGCAGGCAACGTGGGAGCCGTTGGGTACCTGTTTGTGGCATGTGTAAGCAATCGGATGTCACTCTCGACGTGGCGGTGCGTCAGGTGTGTGGGTGGTAGAAGGGAAATCCGGGGGATCGGACAGATAATCCAGAGAAGAAGTGACTTACCTTCATGTTGATGCCCTTGAGCACGCGAGATGTGGCTCGCTGCGGGTAGGCGAACTCGACGTGATCCACATGGATGGGACCGTCCGTAGGAGGCTTGAGTTCCTCAGTGTCGCCCTGATCCTTCTCGTTGAAGAAAGGCGAAGGCTGCTGGCGCAGCCAAAAGAGGTGATTGGCAGCATGGCGCGCCGATGCCATGGAACCCATGTAGCCAGAGATTTGTCCAGCTGCCTGGCCGCCAAAGACGACGGCTAGGAAAATGACAAAGAACTGAGAAACGGTGTACTCTCCATCGGCAATCAAGCGAGAGCCGTACCAGAAACCAAGGGCCATGATGAGGAACTCGAGCGACTGAGACAAAGCGAGGCCGAGAATCGTTAGCGACAGACTGCCAGCCGATCGCTTGGCAATTCTTTCCAAAATGCCGTTGTACTCGGCGCAGATCTGCTCCTCGAGCGTGAGCGAAGCCACGGTTCGAATGGCTGTGACAGCCTCCGTGGCCAGCGCAGCGCAAGCGGCAAACCGCTCGCCATTCTCAATCTCAAGCTTCATCTCTAGTCTGACCTTGAGGAAGCCGCTTCCCACGACAACGGGCAGGCCAACAAAGACTACCACCAGACCAAGTTTCCATCCGAAGGCAATGGCAAGGATACTGCAGGAGAGCAGGCTGACAACCGAAATCATCACAATGAAAATGTTGACCGAGATGAGCTCCTGCAGAGAGGCTGGCACCGAGGTGAGTTTGGAAGCCAACGCTCCTGAAGCATGGTTGGGCTGGTCGAAAAAGTCTGGTTTTAGGCGAAGAATGAGGGAGAAGAGCTCAGAGCGGTACTTGCGAGTCGCAGCTTGCATGATCTATGTACCATTTGTCAATAATTGTTCACTTGCCTCCGCGTGCGGGACTACTCGTAGTAGAAGGAAACTTACCATATTGACTGTGAATCCAATCGCGAAATAGCCAATCGCCACGACGATAGCAATGATGAAGAACATGAGAGAAAAGAAGTTGGCCCGCTCGCTTGCCTCATCCGGTGGCAGTGTGAACACGTTGATGAGCTTAGAGAACAGAACAGCCTGGGCAGGGCTTGCTCCTCCGGCAATGATAGTTGCCGGAAGGGCTATCACGAACCACTTGAGAAGCCCTCTTTGTTCAGAGAATAGAATGCGCAGACATGAGATCATAGAGAAGTTGAGCACCTCCTTGTCATCCTTTTCTTTGGTGGTCCCTTCCTCTAGAGGACTGGAGGGCTCCTTCAGGATATCGTCCGATGAAGAGTTGTTCTGATACTGCTGGCTGGGGTTGTCACGGTCCTCTCTCTCTTTCTTATCTCCCAGATCCTGTGCACGGACAAGAGCTGCGTAGCGGCCGTCCTTGGCGAGAAGTTCTTCGTGTGTTCCCTGCTCTACTACCTTGCCAGCCGATACGAGAACAATGTTGTCGGCGTCCTTGATGGTAGCCAGCTTGTGGGCGATGACGAGTGTGGTCTTGTTGGCAGACGCTTTTTGAAGAGCATCTTGAACAATGCCTTCCGCACGAGGATCTGCAAAAAGATAATGACAAAGTAAGTACGCGTGTTCATTTGATCCCCAGGAGAAAAAAGCAACTCATATAAATCAGACAGTGGAATGGAACTCACCAAGAGCACTGGTAGCCTCATCCAGCAATAACACAGAGGGATTCGAGATGATACTGCGAGCAATGGCGACACGCTGCTTCTGCCCACCACTAAGCATGTGAGCACGCTCGCCTACCTGCGTCTCGTAGCCCTCCGGCATGGCCTTGATGAAGTCGTGGGCATTGCTCAACTTGCAAGCCTCTTCGACGAGTCGCTTCTGCTCCTGAATCGGTAGCTCGCGCTGGGCACCGACGAGACCCTTGGCCACGTTCTCGAAGACCGTGCCACGGAAAAGAATGTTCTCTTGCTGTACGATGCGAATATTGCTACGCAGCCACTGCGTGTTGTAGGTCGAGAGATCTTGACCGTCAAGCAGGATCTGGCCCGATGAGGGAACGTACCAACGCTCAAGCAGGCCGACGACGGTTGACTTGCCACATCCACTGGCACCAACAAGGGCTGTGGTCTTTCCGGCAGGGACGTGCAGGTTGAAATCGTCGAGGATCTGTGCAGTTGGGCGAGATGGATAGGCGAAGCTGATGTTGCGCAATTGGATGTCGCCGCGGTTGCGGTCGGGCTTCTCACCATCCGTAGAGAGCGGGTCGAGCTCGGAAGGCTTTGCCATGAGAGTAAAGAGCTCGTTGGCAGCAGAGGCGGCGGCCCCGATAGAAGCAACATAGACGGAGATCTGAAGCAAGCCGGTGGTACCAATGGTGACGGAGAGAAGAACGGTCAGGACGGTGCCAGCGTTGTCAATTTCGCCACTCGCAAACATGCGGAAACCCTGCCAGAAGGCGAGGGCCATGCCAGCGAGGGTGCAGAACTGCTGGGTAGAGTGAACGAGGCCGACATTGGGCGACTTCTTCTTGCCGACAGCCTGGGCCTGGGTGAGGAAGTCGTCGTAGCGAGCCACAAGCTTCTCATGCGCCCAGAAGGAGTGAACAGTTTTGACGGAGCTGAGGGCTTCCTGGGCCAGGACGGCTGCCTGCGAGTAGATTTTAACCATCTTGGCCTCCTGGCCGGCGTCGATAGACATGCCCACACTGAGGATGACCACGATGCCAGGGATGAGCGTCATGACAATGAGAGTCAGCTTCCACTGGAAGAACAGCGCCACGATGAAGGCAGCCCAGAACGTGGCAATAGATTGGATAATGGCAGCGAGCTTCTCTGCAATACCTTGGTTGATCTTGTTGCCGTTGGTCGTGACCTGCGAGGCAATGGAACCAATGGTCTCCTTGTCAAAGTGCCAGATTTCCTGTCGCAGCGTGGCCTCGAGGAGCTTCTTGCGGATCGTGAGCGTGGTCCGGATAGCGGCCAGCGACACGGCCAGATTGGCGACGTAGCTTGCCGCGAATCGACCGACGAAGAGGTAGATGAACCATAGCACGAAGCCATCGACGGTTTCTGTGAAGGCAGCAGGATCTGCGTCGTCAGACGCGAACTGGTTGAAGTCGCCAACGAATCTGCCAAAGATGATGGTCATTAGAGGAAGAGCGGCGCCTGCGCCAATGGAGCATATGAAGCCCAATGCGTAGAGAGCGATGTCAATGCCATCGCAAAAGGTGAAGATTTTCTGTCGCGCAGTCAATAGTTAGCTGGCAGTCACATTACCTCGCGACTATCCCCTTCTCGAGAATGAACCTCTGTCTCCCCCTCCTCATCTCTTTTCCTCCTTTTGCTTTCACAACTTCCTCTTTCCATGCTGCTAATCTCCCGGGTCCGTAGGACTTACAAAGTATGGTCCCAGACCTGCTGGTTTCTCCTTGGGTTCGTCTTCCTTCCCTTCATCCCCCTCCTTCTCTTTCTCCTTGTCGTCTTTGTCTTTGTCTTTGTCCTTGCTGAGCGCTTCACGAGACTCCTGGGACATCGGTCGCGCGTCGCCGGTGATCCCAACAGGGCCAGCCGAGGTCGACGGCGCCGACATCTCGTACTCTTCCCGCAACTGTTCTTGACTGAGACTCATTGTCACGAACAGGTACGAGACGGTTGCATGTGGATTTGGTGGTTTAACGAACGGCCCTGAACATTTGGGCGGTGCTTTGGAGGCGCGATCAGTGGGAGGAAAGTCGTCGAATGGGAAGAAAAATTCAAAGTCACTGTTGGCTCGTCTTCGCCCCCAAGATTGTGTACAGTTGGTTGCCTCGTGCGCACTGCCTGACGCATATGTACGGTAGGTAGGTGATTGGTAGTGGCAGTAGTAGCAGGAGTAGGTTGTTGTTAAGGTAGCGACAGCCTGTATAGAGGTAAGCGAGCCCAAACTGCGCCGCTCAGAGATGTGACGGCAGAGCACATGTCACACATTAGGACCAACAGAAGCCAGAAAAAAATAGTAATAACCTGAGAGAACAAAGAACATACCAACAGGCCTGGATCTACGGAGTACCCCCCATCGTACAGGGGCCAATTTCGTGTCGCAGGGGTCAGATCCATACAACGTGCCTTCAGGTACACTGTACCTGTGCCTTCAATGAGCCTAAGGGTGGGGGTGGCCTCCGCCTGGCGGGCCGCCTGTAATCATCTTACGAGACGTGCCTACTCCGCAGTACCTAGGTATATGTACTACTGCTAGTGCTCCGTACAAGGCCGCGGCAGTGGCTTGAACATTACCTCTACTTCAGGTACAAGAACGCCCTTGTTTTCCGCTAGCCTCGCTAGCGGGTCGTCTAAGAACCCCCCGAAGCGCTAGCCACTAGGGGAATTTCCGCCCTATAGGGATGACATGGGGGGCCTCGGACGCACTGCTATTTGTAGTTGAGACCAGGATGAGGGGCCCTGTCAGGTCAACCGTCAGGGATGGGCCCAGTGTCTGAGGGCGTGCGGTAACGAGCGGAGGTGGTGAACTTACGCCGCTGACGACAACGCGCCAGGGCCAAACCTTAACACAAGAGAGGTTAGGTGTACTCCGTAGTTGACCCAGATACAGGGGCTAACTGTAAGCACTACGAATACAAATACTGCTATGTACGGAGTAGATAATAGTACTAGCTAGTAGCAGTAGCCGTAGGTATGTTCATATTTACGAAGTATTACTCTATAGTGCCAGCTACAGTACACGATGCTCCGCACTGCGGCACTCAAAGCATATACAGAGTAGAGTTATACAAACGCAAGTATGAGCCATTCAAAACGCCCAGAGGCTGAGGGCGTGCATTTACTATTATTTACAGTATTGTAAGGAGTTCTTGTAGTTGTACGTTGTATATTTGAGGAACAAAATTTACCAACGGAGTAAGTGAGTGACATTATCCTTACAGCCGTTTGACATCGCTTGGCTCGCACTAGGCCTATTCGATCGATTCCAGTGACATTCGTTGCTTCGACCTGATCCTCAACTCGTCTAAAGTACAGCCAATCCGCGCTTGTAATTACTGCTGGTAGGCGTACGGAGTAGGTTCAAGCTCTTGCGGGCGAGATGCACTTCCAAATGCCGAGTGGGATTCCCCAGCCGTCTCACTAAGCCTCGGGGAATATACACGAGCAAGCCGTGTCAGACCACTGCCCCAAATTAGTACAATCACCGCGCCCCTGTAGACTTGCTAGGGAAGTTGGAATCATGGGGGCGGGATATACGTACGGAGTAGTAAGGTACGGAGTGTGCCTTGTACTGAAAGGTACACAGTTACGTAGTCGCAGACTGAGAGCCGACCGCTTGGCCCCGAATATAGGTAGTACATACAACTAGACAGAGGCCGAAGAGGTCCGAGCTTCCTTTCCATAGAACTACTCCGTACAGATACAGTACCTCTCGACTGCTCGTGAACCTCATCCCCGGCTTCCGGCATGTTTTAGGGGTTTTTGCAATTACAAGTACAAATTACGATGGCTACCCTTACCGTCCCATGTCTCGTAGAATAAGACTAAGTGGATGCCTCCTAGGTGAGAGTTGATCGCAATTCAGCTCTTCAACATTCGATAATTCCCCCCACGGCAGCCTAGCGAAGCAATTTCTTCATTCTACTTTGTATTCCCTGTTGTTGATTTCCCTGGCTCGCTAGTCACTATGGCTTCCCGGCACCTTGTCGCCGGCACTCGCCGAGTACCCACGCTGCGTACCTTCACAGCCCACCGTGGACTTGCTACGGCCAGCCCTACGAGTCGTCTATACGAGTAGTAAGTACTAAATACACTATTGCAGATTATGTACAGCCCTATAAGCTGTTGTCGGGCGTCTTCGGGGCGCTGCATTCGAAGACATTCACCCCCGAAATGCGTTCAATCTTTCATCTTACTGTTTCCGTATTCTTCTCCACCGTCGAGAACCAGGCTAACATTGGAAACTTAGTGTCGTGATTATCCACGACAAGTCGCCCTCAAGTCGGCCGAGCAAAACTCCGTTGACTCCGCCCTCTTTGCAAAAGCTGTCCTTTGTTGGAGGTATCCTTGGTCAGAGCCCCGACGATATCAGGGGTGATGTCCTGGCTTGCCAGGCATCGTCAGAAGAGGAGATTTTGTCAAAACTCCAGGCTCACCCCTTCGCTAAGGTAATTGCCAAAATCGCCGGAGTCTTAGATATGTTGCTTTGCTCTCCCAGACCGCAGAAGAACTAACCAGCTTTGCTATTACAGGATGTGTGGGACATGAACAGCGTCTCTGTCTGGCCATTTGAGACCGTACTCAACAGCCCTGTCGAAGGTGTAGAGACGTTAAGCAATGTCAAGGCGGGATAGTCAATCAGAATTCAAATACATAAGTAACAAGGAGTTCATTTCTCATTGCTGTAGAACCTCAAAGAGTAACATATGTGTAGTGCAGTACGCTTAAAATGTACTTGGCCTATCTTGACATTTCCTAAAATCAAATTTACGCTCTAGCTGAAATGTATCAATCCACGGAGTACATGAAAGAAGTTTATCCTAGCTTGTTATGCGGTGTACGAGCCTGTGTATGAAATGGGAAGACTTTGACATTGTCCCAGTCCCAGATGCCTTCCTGTATGAACATGTCCGATTCGAGGAGTTTGTAGATGTTTTCCCGCTCGACGTTGCGCAGGACCATAACACTTCCCATGAATGGCCTGTCCTCTCCCTCGGGATTCTTGACACAAGGTTCCGAGAAGACGGGGCCTGCAAACGAGACGTGGCCCTGTTTGTACAGACGCCGAAAGTTTACATGATGCTTTGGACGAATCTCATATCGACGCTTGAGCTAGAAAAAAGCAGATGCCTCGGTCAGCGACAACTCATATACGATAACCAGAGCAGTTTCTGTCTTTCTCTCATTCTTGTATTTTCTTTTTCTTCTTATCGGGGTATACATACAACTCCCTTCCGATCGGGAATAATCACGAGCCATTCATTTGCTTTAGAACCGTCCACCGCGCTCGAAGAGCTCGTGGAAGCGAAGGAGGATATTGGCCTCGTTGATATGGCCGAATTTGCACTCTTGCGGGCCACTGCCAGGCAAGAGGGCAGATGCGAGTGGGAGATGATCTTGGACATGATTTGCTGCTTTGGCCAGAGTACAAGTTCCGCTATGTGATAGCCGAGGAATCGACCGATTCACTGGTTTTATGTGGATTTTGTTTTATGACAATACACGGTGCGCTGACGGGTGCCCAAAAATGTCCATTCGTAAGACCAACGGCGTTGAGACTTAGCCGCGCGCGCATCTGACTCCCCCCATCCCCCCCCCCCCCCCCCTCCCTTGCTCCAAGTGCTTATGGTGCTTGTACATGCAATTCCCCATATGCTACGGAGTACTCAGCATCAGAACCACTGGCAGGACGCAGGATCCAGAGACCCACAACGTGCTGTTCATGAATGAACCGTTACTTTCCTCTGTGTATGGTGGTCCACGCCTCATCCCAGAGTGTTCTACGCCGTCTAGGTAGGATGCGTGTGCATAGAGCGTATGCTGGTGCCAACGGAGCGTGTGGCACATGGTTTGGGGGAGTATTCATGCTTCGGGGAATGTGAAACAAGTCGACAGAATTGTGCAATTGCGTCTCTAGGGTGTCTCGGCTTTCTCCCCCCCAAAAACAAGATGTGGTTGATGAGCCCCGGTCCAAGATCTGACATGAGTGCCGATCACGATCTGTCCATCCCCGTCAGCTTACCACGACTACGTCCAGAGTAGGCTTGCTTCATACAGAATTAAGTCAAATTGTCGCTCAAAACCATTCGGCAGCTTCAAGTCGGTCCCGATGGTTGAAACGAGGGAAAAGTTAAAAACTTCGTCCGCTTCGCGGCGCCGATATGCCGGTATTCCCCAGTAGTGTCGTTGTCTCCTATTTTAGTTTCCTTTCTATTCCGTATAGGGCAACTAGCTCCAACAGGGATGCGTGACAATTGAAATGATGAAATGAGCGCACCGCAGCAGCCCACACCTGCTACAAGGACTCCTTGCACCAATCCTTGGCCTTTACGGAGTACTTCGGCACACACCCCTCTCCCCTGTCTGGCCTCACATGTTCCATCCTCCGTACTTGTACAGAGTACACGGCTGGCCAGTTCGGCCAATTAATCGCAGATACACCTATGTTGTACATCGTCGTAGTCACCAAACGTAATGATAGCAGTACTTCCAAGCTACTTTGCGTCGGCAAGCTCCCCCCTCTCCATTAACCCGAGCACGTTAGGGCTGCGTCGATGCAACACGATCCTCTGTCTGATTTTCAGGGGTGCCTCACGTATTGCACCAAGGTCCCGGTAAAGGAGTGACTGGAAGGGGCTTCGGGCCAAACAACTTTTGTAACAACCCTCCCCAGACTGATTCATGACGTACCACACTTCCTGTCATCCTGGCTACGCCGCGCGGGAGGCTTGCACGGAGTCGAACCATACTCTACATTGTATATTGATACTCCGAGGAATCACGATGGAGTGGCTGATGTGTCTGCCCCCAAAAGCTTGGCCTCCAATACCGACAAGGAGAGCTATTGCTCGAATTCCTTTCACAAAATAGAGAAGAAAGAAAGGAAAACCAAAAAAAACTCAAGTCCATAAAATTAGTATCAAACCATCCAGCAGTATTGGTCGGATCTTGCTGGCTATTTGGTAGGTAAGGAAATAGGGTAGGTCGGCAATTATATGACAAGATGCATTTGATGATGACCGTCAGCTTCGGTTGTCATTGCCCCTCCACACTTCTGACAAATCATGTTCGAATCCTTAGCAAGTTCCAGCGCCAATGGGACGTTTGTGTAGTGGTCAATCTACGAAGGGACTTCCAGAAGTTTTGAATAATAATAGGAGGTGCAAGGTTAATTGCAAATTGCCTGGGCGTAAATGACCGCGACTCCACTAAAATTGATGTGAGGCACTGGCATGGCCATTTGTTTCGAGGGGTAGTTATATGTAGCAGGCGTGCGATATAGTTTCCGCGGAAGTTAATGCTGAAAATCGAAGGTAGATTCATTCAACATTGCAACGATGTATCGCTACAGAGTTTGGCGAGGACTCTACGGGTTAGGAAGAACCCAAATCCTCGTGGCCCCAGGGGGTGGGAGGGCGTGCGGCCAAGTTTAGTCTGCAAGTACCGAGGTACGGAGTACTTGAGCTGGAATCCTGGTCGAAGGATGCGCCGGCCAGAAGTGATCCATTCGACTACATCGGAGTCAGCTTATAGCTTCCGCAACCGAAGGCGCACTAAGACCACCGGTGCTGATTGTGGACGTACGTTGTATTCTGCACAGAGGATCCTTCGACAAAACAGACCTAAGCGATCTCATGTAGCGCTGCTCTGGGGGTTGAGCTACGGATATACTGTACCTTACAACCCTACAGTCTTTGGATCGATGAATGTAAGTTGTATACACTTGTACGTACCTTAGGGAAGGCTGGCGCCGAGACTCCCACCCAATCCCCAGAGCCAAAGTACACCCCCCTCCCCTCCCCCCGGTACTGACTATTGGGCCGTGCCTTTGCAGTTCACGAGCTGGAGCTGGAGCTTGGAGCTGGAACCCCCCGAAAGCCTTTCGTAGCCGATCAGATCGATAGAAAACCAAGTGATGCCAGCTTTTTGGAATTAGGTAGCTCACAAATATTGTATTGTATTACTTTCCCATTGTTTTTTTCGAGGTTTGCCTAGAGTCACCACTCATTAGACCATACTTGATGATCAACGACCTCTCATCGTAACCATGGCAAACACTAACACTTCTGGAAACGCCGTAAAAGGCCTGGTATCTGATGCCAACGATTCCATGGACGCACTGCGGCGCCAGGCGAGCCGATATTGTTGCGAGAATCCGACCACCATTGAAAACGTAACGCCATGCACAACCTTCCAACACAGCGCACTCAAGCGCTTGAGTTCTGTTCAGCAAAGTCACATCGGTCATGCCGTCTACGATGTGCCCCTCGACGTGGATCTCGACCGTCTGGCCAGCTGCTGGAGGGAGATTGTCAACAACACCGCCGCGCTCCGAACCCGGATAGTGGCACTGAACCCGCGAAAACACCACCAAGTCACCATCACTGACTGCTTCACGTGGACAACATATTCGGACGACTTAAGCGAGACCATAAAGAATGAGGAGACCGCGGCGGAGGAGGACGGTTCCCCATGCAATCGATATGCCCTGCTGGAGACCTCCGGGAAAAGATATCTGGTTTGGACATTCAGCCACCTGCTAGTGGATAATACCCTGCAGTACCAAGCCCTTCGAAAGGTTCTGGCAGCCTACGATGGCACCAGCGCTTCGGCGGCTGAAGACACGGCCGATATCAGCAATGGAGACGCCAACTTTGCAGGCTCCAACAATAACGACCAAAAGGATGAAAATGAAGAGGAACAAGCTGGGCAGGTTTTCCCAACGTTGCCTCCTAATCAAACAACTGTGCGCCCTGAAGCACAGATTGAACACAGCTTTCCCCTTCCCACCACAGGCCAGAACAAACATAACAAAGAGGCTATCTGTCATGTCGCACTGGCCATGCTTCTGTGCCGGTACACAGACTCCCCAGTAGCCTTGTTCGGGACTCTTCACCAGCGACAACCCTCCCGCGCGGGGGAAACGGGCGAGAAGAGCCCTCGGGCAGTGACGCCTATGCGTGTGCGCTGCCTGCAGGACCAGCGACTTTCCAGTACGATTGAGGACGTGGCTTCCAAGAAGCTGAACAGGGGGGATGCACAAGTGGACGACCTCAAGTTCCAAACAGTACTGGACGTGGTCGAAGGCGAGGAGTCTGATAGCCCCGTATCACGCCTTCATCAATTCGTTAAAGCCTCGAACGCCGTACTTCCATACACCAATGGTGCTCTGCTTTTGAGTTGTCAGATGAGACATGGCTCGGGGAGGATACATGCCCGCTATGATTCAAGGGTGATAGATCCCAAACAGATGGCTCGGTTCCTGCGACAGCTGGGCGGCCTGATCAAACAGTGCCATCACGTGGACATGAACCTTCCACTGCGAGATCTGGATGTGCTGCCGCAAGAAGACCTGGCGGAGATCATGAAATGGAATAGAGTCCAGCCCGAGACACAGGCGGTCTGCATTCAGGACGTGATCTCACAGAGAGCGTCCACGATGCTGCAGGAGGATGCTGTGTGTGCCTGGGACGGATCATGGTCCTATGATGACTTGGAGCGACTGTCTTCCCGCCTCGCGAGCTATCTGCTCTCTGGGGAGCATAAGGTGGGACCTATTGTGCCTCTATGCTTTGACAAGTCGAAATGGGTGCTGGTCGCCCTCCTAGGCGTGCTCAAGGCGGGCAAGGCCTTTTCCTTAATCGACCCTGGAGTACCGCCCGCCAGAATGGCACAAATCTGTCACCAAACATCGGCAACATTTGCGCTGGCATCACCTCGCCACGTTGATGCGATGAAAGGCCTCGTTGCCGACTGTCTTTGTGTAGACGAGGGCTTGTTGCCAATCTTGGAAAGCAAGGACTACGAGCAGAGACTATCTGTGTCGTCCTCCCCGGACGATATAGCCTACGTCTTGTTTACCTCTGGCAGCACAGGTCAACCTAAGGGTGCCCGAATCACCCACCAAGGATTCGTAACGTGTTCTGCCTCTTTCGCGCCCGCTGTCGAGATCAAGCGTGGCACTCGCGCCCTACAGTTCGCGTCGTATGCCTTTGGGCCAAGTTTGGTTGAAATGCTTTCCACCTTGATGCAAGGAGGATGTGTATGTTTCCCATCTGACGACGATCGAATGAACGACATTACTGGATTTATTAATCGGATGGGTGTAACCTGGGCGCTATTTACGCCCTCGTTCGTTGGGGCGATATCACCCGACCAAGTTCCTAATTTAGAGACGCTTCAACTTGGCGGTGAAACTATCTCCCCCGAAACAAGAGATCTCTGGGCTCATCGTGTGGCGTTGCGGTATGCTTATGGCCAAAGCGAGGCCGCCACGATCTGCAGTGTTGCGGAAGTCCTGCCTGAGGGGCACCATCTGCACAATATCGGTCGTCCCACTGGGGCTCGCCTTTGGGTGACGGAAGTGGGTGAGCCTGATCGACTGAGCCCCATTGGATGTATCGGAGAGCTACTGGTGGAAAGTATCGGAGTTGGTAAAGGATACCTCGGGGCCACGCCAGAGCAGTCATCCAACTTCCTCACCAATGTGCCAGCTTGGTATCCAGCTGCTGACCGGGACAATCCTCTGCCGTTCTTCAAGACGGGCGATTTGGTCTGTTACGAGTCGGACGGCACGCTGCGTTATTTGGGACGCAAAGACACACAAATCAAGATCCGTGGACAGCGGTTAGAACTTGGCGAGATCGAGTCAAAGATACGACCGCAGTTGTCGAGTCAGCTAACGGCAGTTGTGGAGGCTGTAGAGCGTCCCGGGGCGACTAGTAGTAAGAACATCGTACTACTTGCCTTTATCGTCGACGAACAGCCTAATGGAGGCAATCATGGGGATGCACGACGAGCCAGAGACCCTGTTCAGATGGAGACGCAGGCCGCCGAAGATATCAAAAGAGCGCTTCAGCAAGAGTTGGCGGAACACGCCATTCCATCTTACTACATCCGCGTTTTCGACCGGCCCATGACAGCTACTGGAAAGACAGATCGCAAAAAGCTTCGATCTATCGGGGCGAAAATGCTATCGGAAGGACTCCAGAGGAAGGCTGGCGTTGCCGAAGCGACGCGACTCGAATCTGCTACAGACCCCGAGAGCACCCTTCATCAGCTATGGCATGAGACCTTGGAGCTCGATCCAAAGACAGCTCAAGCCAACGCCGACTTCTTCGAAGCTGGCGGAGACTCCATCGCCGCTATAAAGTTGGTGAACCGGGCGAGATCGGCAGGCATAAAACTGGCCGTCCGAGATGTACTCCAGAACCCCACATACAATCAGCTCAAGCTTAAGATGGCCAGCACGGAGTCCGCGCAGCGCCTCTCAATTACACCATCCGAGTACAAGGGTCCCGTCAGGCAGTCCTTCGCCCAAGGCCGTCTGTGGTTCTTGGACCAGCTAAACGTGGGAGCTTCGTGGTACAACTTGCCCTTCGCAGTTAGATTGCGAGGCTCGTTGAATGTGTCCGCGCTAACGACGGCTTTGCATGCTCTGGAGCAGCGACACGAGACACTCCGCACGGTGTTTGCAGAGTCTGACGGAGAAGGCATGCAGATTGTTAAGCCGTGCAGCCAGAACATCCTCACCCTGGTTGATCTATCCGAAAAAAGCGGCGAGGGCTTTGTGCAGCATCTCCACGATGAACAAAGCACGCCTTTCAACCTGGTTTCCGAGTTGGGTTGGCGAGCCAAGCTTTTCCGACTGGGCGCCGACGATCATGTCTTATCCATCGTTCTGCACCACATTATTGCTGACGGGTGGTCGGTTGATATTCTTAGCCGTGAGCTCGATCAGTTCTACGAGGCAGCTTGCCGAGGTGTCGATCCTCTGACCACACTCACGCCTCTTCCTGTCCAGTATCGCGACTTCTCCGTCTGGCAGCAGCAAGACGCCCAGCTACAGACTGAGATCCAGAAGCAGCTGCGGTACTGGAGCCTCCAGCTTGCTGACAGCGCCCCCGCCGAGTTCCTTACCGACAAACCCAGACCTTCTGTGCTCTCCGGCAAGGGAGGCTCTATTCCCGTGTCTGTTGAGGGTGAGCTGTACCAGAAACTGCGTGAGTTCTGCCGCGTGAATCAAGTCACGCCGTACATCACCCTGCTGGCGGCTTTCCGTGCCACTCACTTCCGCATGAGTGGTACTGGCGATGCTACGATCGGCACTCCCAGTGCTAATCGCAACCAGCCTGAGCTGGAGCCTATCATCGGTTTCTTTGTAAACACCCAGTGCATGCGCATTTCCGTGGAACAGGAGGACACGTTCCAGAGCCTGGTTGCTCAAGTCAAGGAAACATCCACAGAGGCTTTCTCGAACCAAGATGTGAGTTGCTTGCCTTCCCTTCCTTACCATGATGCTGTCACGTGAGGGCCATCCACCACAATAGCCTACCTACCCTACACTATCATCCCTGCACGCACCTGGGTACTTGCCTCATCCATCTCACCTGGCCTTTCATGCTGGACTTGCGCCCGCCATTCGCGCAGTATCCTTGCGGTACCAAAAGTCGTCTCTCTACCGTCTGGCGGAGCAGCTGTCTGGCTTTTGTCCACCTGCAATCATGGCTCTCTGCAGCATCGTAGCTCTTGGACTTCACGTATCTGACCATGTTTTCAGGTTCCGTTCGAGAGACTGGTCTCGACCATTCTGCCAGGCTCAAGAGACACATCTCGGAACCCTCTTGTGCAGGTCATGTTTGCCCTTCACGCGCAGCATGATCTTGGAAAGCTTCGCCTTGGCGATCTCAACCAAGAGGCACTTGAACCCGCGGTAGCCACTCGATTTGACGTAGAGTTCCACATGCACCAAGAGGATGGAAAGTTCTCCGGTAACCTCCTCTTCGCTACCGATCTGTTCGAGGCAGAGACCATGCAAACCATGCTTGGCAACTTCTATGAGATCTTACGAAGAGGAATGGCTAATCCTGAGCAACGTGTGTCTGTCATGCCGTTAACGGATGAAATCCCCAAGCTTCGAGGTAAGGGCTTGCTGGATATCCAGAGAACTGACTACCCCCGTGATTCCAGTATCGTCCAAGTATTCCAGGAACAGGTTTCACTGTTCCCGACACGCGTCTCAGTAAAAGACGCGTCGTCCCAGCTAACCTTCACAGAATTGGATCAACAGTCGGACAAGATCGCATGCTGGCTGGAGGGTAAGCTCCCAGCTGACAGCATCGTTGGCGTGTATGCACCACGATCTTGTCAAACGATTGCTACCTTCCTTGGCATCCTCAAAGCCAACCTGGCTTATTTGCCCCTCGATATCAATGTGCCTATTGCACGCACTCAGTCGATCCTCGAGGCTGCCCCGGGGATGAAACTTGTGCTTCTGGGTACGAATATGAAAACCCCCGAGCTTTCCGTTCCCAATATCAACTTGGTGCCGATCGAGGCGATGCTGTATGGAGCAAAGGAAACTCGACCGAGCACAAAGCCATCGGCCACCAGCCTGGCTTACGCTATCTTCACATCCGGATCGACTGGTGCACCTAAAGGTGTTATGGTGGAGCATCGCAATGTCATTCGACTGACGAAAAAGAGCAACACCGTTGAGCTCCTCCCTCCTGCAGCCAACGTGGCCCATCTGTCAAACATCGCTTTCGACGCCTCTGCTTGGGAAATCTACGCTTCGCTCTTAAACGGTGGGACCTTGGTCTGCATTGACTACCACACCGTTCTAGATAGTAGAGCCCTGCAAACCGTCTTCGAGAAGGAGCAGATTCACGCATCTGTTCTGTCGCCGGCTGTACTGAAGAAGTGCTTGGGTAGCGCTCCCGAAACAGTACGGAACCTCGATCTCTTGTTGATTGGTGGCGATCGATTCGACACCCAGGACGCGATCAAAGCACGAGCTCTAGTGAAAGGTGGTGTCTACAACGTCTATGGGCCGACAGAAAACACGATTCTCAGCACCGTATACATGCTGGAGCAAGAGGAGAACTTTGCCAACGGTGTTCCTGTCGGTAAGGCCGTGACCAATTCTGGTGCCTATGTAATGGACCAGGAGCAGCGCCCGGTTCCGGCTGGCATAATGGGAGAGCTGGTCGTAGTGGGCGACGGACTTTCGCGGGGCTATACCGACAAGTCTCTGGAAGCCAACCGCTTCGTCCAACTACAGCTTGGTGATGGAGAGCAGCTTGTACGAGCCTACAGGACAGGCGACCGAGTGCGATGCAGACCCAAGGACGGACAGATTGAATTCTTTGGCCGCATGGATCATCAAGTCAAAATTCGAGGACACCGCGTGGAACTAGCAGAGGTCGAAGGTGTTCTGCTTGCCCAGGATATCGTGCGAGACGCGGTGACCTTACTGAAGCAGGACGAGAACTCAGAGGATTTCCGACTCGTCGCTTTCGTTACAACAAGCGTAGACAGCTCTGCGGCTCAGACAACATCGGCAACAAATGGAAATGATGACTCTCAATCGCAATTCCAAATCATCTCATCACCTGCAGAGGGCCAGCTACGCAGCATCCTGAGAGCTAGTCTACCCCTGTACATGGTCCCGTCCCGCATTGTCATTCTGAGCCAGATGCCACTGAACCCCAACGGCAAAGTTGATCGAAAGGCCTTAGGTCTTCTTTCAATTGGGTCAGTCGTCGATGACACGCCACGAACAGTTGTGAAGCCTCGAAACGAGACTGAGACTATCATATGTGAAGAAGCTGCCGAGGTATTGGGGCTGGACGTCGGTATCACCGATAGCTTTTTCGAGCTCGGCGGCCACTCACTTATGGCGACCAAGTTGACTACTCGTGCTAGCCATCGGTTGAATGTAAACGTCTCGGTCAAGGACGTGTTTGACAACCCGGTCTTTGGGGATCTTGCAGCCGCCATCAAAACCTCCTCTGCGCCGCACAACCCTATCCCCCAAACGCAGAAAAATGGGCCAACGGAGCAGTCGTTCGCCCAGAGCCGATTGTGGTTTCTGGATGAACTCAGGCTTGGAGCCTCCTACAACATGCCACTTGCTGCGCGCCTCCGAGGCCCCCTTAACATCCAGGCCTTGTCTAGTGCTCTCTCCGCGTTGGAAAAGCGCCACGAAATTCTGCGCACAACATTTGAGAAGAAGGAAGGCCTCGGTATGCAGGTAGTTCATGACTACTATCCCTGGCAGCTAGACATCATCGATGTACCATCATCTAGCAAGGGCGGGTATCTTCCCATATTAGAGGAACACCAGACAGCCCGATTCAATCTATCTTCTGAACCTGCTTGGCGAGTCGCTTTACTGCGTTTAGGAAGAGACGACCATATTCTTTCTATTGTCATGCATCATATCATCACCGATGGCTGGTCTGTCGATGTAATCAGAGATGACCTTGGCCGCTTCTATTCAAGCGCTTTGAACGGTCAGGACCCAGCGTCGACAAATATCATGGATCCGCTGCCTATCCAATACCGCGACTTCTCAGCTTGGCAGAAGCAGCCAGAGCAAAGAGCTGAACATGACAAACAACTCAAGTACTGGGAGCAGGAGCTTGCAGACAGTTCTCCCGCTGAATTCCTGGCCGATTACTCACGCCCAGAGGTGCTATCTGGTGAAGCCGGCTCTGTGCCAATCACCATCGAGGGCCCTCTGTATCAGAAGCTGCGACACTTCTCCCGTACAAACCAGGCGACAACGTTTGTGATTTTGCTAGCGGCGTTCCGAGCTACGCACTATCGCCTGACTGGCGTGGCTGATGCTACCATCGGCACACCGATCGCAAACCGAAACCGCCCTGAACTAGAACAAATGATTGGGTTTTTCGTCAACACACAGTGTATGAGACTTGAGGTCGAAGACGATACCTTCGAGGACATGGTCAAGCAGGTCCGATCAAAGGCTTCGGACGCTTTTGCCAACCAGGATGTGCCCTTCGAGCGCCTTGTATCTGCTCTCCTACCAGGATCCCGCGATACTTCGCGCAATCCGCTGGTACAGACTATGTTTGCTGTACACTCACAGCAAGATCTTGGCAACCTCAAGTTGGGAGGTGACTTGGAGACTGAGAAATTGCCATTGTCACCATCGACGCGATTTGACCTAGAGTTTCATGTTTTTCAAGAAATGAATCGCCTCGAAGGACTTGTGGTCTTTGCTAAAGAACTATATCAAAAGGAGACAGTCGAAAGCATGCTTACCGTCTTCTACGAAGTACTGCGCCGGGGGCTTGAGGAGCCTACTATCCCTATCAACGCGATGCCACTGACTGATGGTCTTCCCAAGCTCCGCCAGATGGGTCTGCTAGACATCGAGAAAACGGACTACCCTCGCAACTCAAGTGTCATTGACGTTTTCCAGACTCAGGTTTCAGCATATCCGCGAAGAACCGCTGTTAAGGATAGCACAGGCGCTCAACTCACTTACGCCGAGCTTGATGAACAATCAGACACACTTGCAGCCTGGCTGAAGACGCAGAGGCTCCCCACCGAGGCGCTAGTTGGCGTGCTCGCACCTAGGTCTTGTCAAACAATCATTGCCTTCCTCGGTATCCTGAAGGCCAATTTGGCCTATGTGCCTTTGGACGTTAATGTTCCTGCCACTCGCCTTCAGACCATTCTCGTTGAAGTACCTGGGCGCAAGCTTGTACTACTTGGCGATGATGTGCCTATTCCAGAGCTGTCGCTCACCGAATTAGAGACAGCATCTATTCGCAACATCCTCAAATCCCCATCCAAGACCAACAGTCATTCGGAAAAGCCATTGAATGGACATGCCCATGGCACAACAAATGGCACAACAAATGGCTATACAAATGGCGCCGAAATAAACCCCAACGGCCACGTGAATGGCCACACCAATGGGTACACGAACGGCCACACCAATGGATACACGCACGGCCACACCAATGGATACACGAACGGCCACATCAATGGATACACGAATGGAGATGCCAATGGACACGTGAACGGGCATGCAAATGGCTCTGCGAATGGGCTCACCAATGGCTCTGCAAATGGCAGTGTCAACGGACACATCAATGGATCAACGAATGGATCTGGGCATTCTAACGGCTTCACGAATGGCACCAAGAACTCACACAACTATGTCGAATCTGCTCTTCGGCCCTCCGCTACCAGTCTTGCCTATGTCATGTATACTTCAGGCTCAACTGGAAAGCCAAAAGGTGTTATGGTCGAACACAGAAGCATCATCCGGCTTGTAAAGCAGAGCAATGTCGTGAAAAATCAGCCCGAGGCAGCAAATGTTGCTCACGTTTCTAACATCGCTTTTGACGCATCATCGTGGGAGATCTACGCAGCCCTACTGAATGGAGGAACGTTGGTTTGCATTGATTATCTGACAGCCCTGGACAGCAAGGCGCTCGAGTCGGTGATGGAGCGCGACTCTGTCAATGCAGCTATGCTTCCTCCCGCTCTCATCAAACAAAGTCTGGCAAGCTCGCCAAAGGCTCTGGCCGGGCTTGATGTTCTTTTCGCTGCCGGAGATCGGTTTGACAGCCGAGATGGGCTGAAGACACAAGCAAGAATCCGAGGTCAGGTCTACAACGCCTATGGCCCCACTGAAAATACTATTCTCAGCACTATCTACGGTGTCAACGAGAGAGGCCATGATAATTTGGCAAACGGAGTGCCCATCGGGAAGGCTGTGAGCAATTCCGCAGCTTTTGTCATGAATCAGCAGCAGCAGCTCGTACCGCCTGGAGTTATTGGCGAGCTCGTTGTAGCTGGAGATGGACTTGCTCGAGGCTATACCGATTCTACGCTCGACAACGGTCGCTTCATTCACGTTGAAATCGGCGGGCAAAGGGTCAGGGCCTATCGCACTGGTGATCGTGTGCGATGCCGTCCAAGCGATGGCCAGATAGAATTCTTCGGCCGCATGGACCATCAGGTCAAGATTCGTGGCTACCGTGTGGAGCTGGCTGAAGTGGAAAGGGCTATCCTCAAGCACGGAGACATCAGAGACGCCGTCACAGCAATGATTCAGGGAGACTCTTCAGACAGGAACGTAGAGCTCGTCTGCTTTGTTACTCTTGAGGCAACCCGCAGCTCTGCTGATCATGTTGATGGAGCCGCTGATGAAGGCAGGGCGGAAATCAAGCCTCAACTGCTCCCATCGAAACTGGAGACCAACCTGCGTTCCACTCTGCAGATGGCCTTGCCGGCTTATATGATCCCAACCAGAATCATCATGCTTGACCAGATGCCCTTGAATGCCAATGGAAAGGTTGATCGTCGGAGACTCACGAGCCTTCGCCTAGACCCCACAACAGCATCCAACGAGCAAGATGCGGTCGATACTCCCCGAAGCGACCTGGAAGCAGCTGTTTGCGAGGAGTTTGCGCATGTTCTCGGTCGGCAAATCACTATTTCTGACAATTTCTTCAACCTCGGTGGGCACTCTGTCATGGCTATGCAAGTAGTGTCCCGAATCAACCAGAGAGTGGGTGCCGCCATCTCGGTCCGAGATGTCTTTGCCAACCCCGTTGTTGCCGATCTGGCCAAGACGCTGGAGAGCTCCAGCTCCCAACAAGCGACGCCATATGCTCCCATTCCTCGCAACGACCATCAAGGTCCAGTTGAGCAATCATTTGCGCAGGGTCGTCTCTGGTTCCTCGACCGCCTGTACACAGAATCGCTGTGGTATTTGATGCCATTCGCCGCTCGAATTGTTGGACCGCTCAACATCGATGCGCTTCAGGCGGCATTATGGGCCTTAGAGGAGAGACATGAGCCGCTCCGTACTACATTCTTGCAGCAAGACGGCATTAATATGCAGAAGGTTCACCCTCATAACCCAAAGCCACTCAGAGTGCAAGACCTTAGTGTCGGCGGAGAGGCCGCTCTGCAGCAAGCTGTCGAAAAGGAGCATACCACTGTCTTTGACCTGGCTTCTGAGCCCGGTTGGAGGACAGCTGTATTCCGGCTTGGCCCTCATGAGCACGTGCTATCACTTGTTATGCATCATATCATCTCTGACGGTTGGTCGGTGGACGTCTTGCAGCGTGAATTGACCGACTTCTATGCCACGGCTATCCAGGGTCGGGAGCCTCTTGCTCAGGTGGAACCTTTGCCAGTTCAGTATCGCGACTTTTCTGTTTGGCAAAGACAAGAGACTCAAGTGAAGGAGCACCAACGGCAGTTGGAATACTGGGTCAACCAGCTTGAGGGAAGTCAGCCTGCTGAGATCTTCTGCGACAAACCTAGGCCTTCTATGCTCTCTGGCAGAGCGGAGGCCCAGGGGCTTGTTATAGAAGGGCCTCTGTACGAGGATCTGCAGCGCTTCTGTCACAAGCATCAAGCAACGCCCTTTGCCGTGACTATGGCAGCCTTCAGAGCTACCCATTACCGCCTGACTGGTGCCGAGGATGCTACCTTTGGTGTTCCCATTGCCAACCGCAACCGACAAGAGCTCGAGGGACTTGTGGGCTTCTTCGTCAACTTGCAAAGTATCCGTCTTCATGTTGACGACAAGTCGTTTAGTGACCTCGTGCAGCATGTTCTTTCAACGACAGCGGAGTCCCATGCGAATCAGGATGTGCCATTCGAGAAGGTGGTTGCTGAGTTAAGACCTGGTGCTCGTGATCTGGCCCGCAACCCACTTGTGCAAATTACCTTTGCCGTGCACACCCAGAAGCGAATCGGCAAGCTGGACCTGGAAGGCCTTAATGTTGAAACTCTTCAAGGCGCCCGAACATCCCGATTCGACCTCGAATTTCATCTTTTCGAAGGTGATGAATGCATGCTCGGTCAGATCATCTACGCTGAGCAGCTATATGACGCTGCAACAATAGACTCGCTGGCCTCGATCTTCCTAGAGGTACTTCAGCGTGGGATCGCTGAGCCAGAGGAGATGGTCGCCACGATGCCTCTTACCCGCAATCTCTCTACCCTTAATGCCAAGGGACTCGCACAGGTGCGACGATCAGATTATCCGCGAGATCTAAGTGTTCCTCAGCTCTTCCATCAGCAAGCCGCTATGTGCAGTGACGTGATCGCCGTCAAAGATACATCCAGTCAGCTCACATACTCTCAACTGGACCGGCAGTCGGATCAGATTGCCTACTGGTTAGCTGGACGACAACTTCCTGCCGAGAGTGTCGTCGCCGTGCTCGCACCTAGATCCTGCCCAACTGTGGTGACCCTGATGGGTATCCTCAAGGCCGGTTTGGCATACCTCCCTCTCGATGTCAATGTGCCTCTTGGCCGCCTTGAGAGCATTCTTTCAGCTTTAGATGGCCACAAGCTGATCTTGCTTGGTGCCGATGTTGAAATGCCCGCTACACAACTGCCGGACGTTGAATTCGTGCGAATTCCCCATGCACTCTCTGAAGGGGCCAAACGAAACGGCTTCCAGTTGCCACCTCCTTCGGCCACCGACTTGGCGTACGTGATGTTCACCTCAGGGTCGACTGGAAAGCCCAAAGGTGTCCAGGTCGAGCATCGTGGTATCGTGCGCTTAGTGAAGAACACTTCTCTGCTCACTGGAACAGACGCCGCGGCACCAGTTGCTCATCTTTCCAACTTGGCTTTTGATGCAGCCACTTGGGAACTCTATGCTCCTCTTCTCAACGGAGGCACAGTTATCTGTATTGATCATATGACTGTACTAGATGCAGCAGCCCTTGAACGCACTTTTGCCCAGGAAGGAGTCAAGGCTGCTTTCCTTTCAACGGCACTCTTCAAGCAAAGAATCGAAGAGGCCCCTGGTACTTTCAGCGGACTGAGTACTCTTCTAGCCGGTGGCGAGAGAATGAACCCCAATGACGCGGCAAAGGCTTCTCGTCTGACAGGCGGCGGTTTCTGCCACGTCTACGGCCCAACGGAAAACACGACCTTCAGTACCGCGTATCACATGCCACTCGATGAGGCTAGTGTCAATGGTGTTCCAATTGGACGAGCAATCACCAACTCAGGTGCATTTATCATGGACTCGCAGCAGCGACTAGTCCCGCTTGGAGTCATGGGTGAACTTGTTGTCGCAGGCGACGGCTTGGCCAGAGGATACACAGACTCTTCCCTGAACCGTAATCGCTTTGTCGAGGTCAAGGTAGGCGAAGAATTTGTTCGAGCTTACAGAACTGGAGACCGAGCCCGTTATCGCCAACGCGATGGACAGCTTGAGTTCTTCGGGCGCATGGACCACCAGGTCAAGCTGCGAGGACATCGTATTGAGCTTGCCGAAGTGGAACATAGCATTCTGCGAGACACAACTGTCAGCGAGGCTGTGGTCTTACTGCAGGAGCAAGAGGGACAAGAATCAGAGCTGGTCAGTTTCGTGACCGTGGAAAATGAAGCAGACTCTGCGCCGGCTCCCACGCAGCAAGAAGATGGCCGAGAGTCGAACCAAGTTGAAGCTTGGGGCGACCTCTTCGACTCAAGCACCTATGCCGATATCGATACGATCGATACTTCTAAGTTAGGCAGAGATTTTATGGGCTGGAACTCCATGTTTGATGGCGAGCCACTTGACTTAGGTGAAATGAATGAGTGGCTCGATGATACCATGGCGTCGATTGAAGCTGGCGGAAGCCCTTCAAATGTTCTCGAAATCGGTACGGGTACCGGCATGATCTTGTTCAACTTATTCCGACTCAAGACTCCACCTCAAAGCTACCTCGGAGTTGATCCTTCTGCCGGCGCCGCCGCTTTTGCTATGAAAATGGCACAAGCACAGCCGGCACTTGCCGGAAAAGTCCGTGTTCAACCTGGGACTGCTGCCGACATTGACAAGTTAGGAGGTCTCAACTCTCCTGATTTCGTTGTTGTCAACTCAGTCGCCCAGTACTTCCCCAGTGCTGATTATCTCACTTCGATGATTGAGAAGTTGCTGCATGTGGACGGCTTGGAGCGAATATTCCTTGGCGATTTGCGTTCCTACGCTCTTTACCCTGAATACTCAGCAAGAAAGGCACTTTATAATTTGGGAACATCGGTAACCAAGAAAGAGGTCAGGGCACAGCAGATTGCGGTTGAGGAGGCAGAGGAGGAGCTTGCTATCTCTCCGGCCTACTTTACTGCATTGGCTCAGAGACTCCCTGAACTGATCTCACATGTTGAGATTCTACCCAAGCGCATGAAGGCAACGAACGAACTCAGTAGCTACAGATTTGCCGCTGTGGTGCACAGAAGACAGCCCAATTCTCGGTCACCTCAGATCCACAACATTGAGCCATCTGCCTGGATCGATTTCAAAGGCCGGCAAATGGACCGTGCAGCCCTCCTAAGTCACCTGCAGAGCTCATCGAATGCTGAGACAATTGCAATTGGCAATATTCCCAACTCTAAGCTCAGATTTGAGAGGGAGTTGATCGAGTCTCTAGATATGGACCCAGAAGATGAAGGCGCCGATGCCTCAGACTGGATTGCCTTAGCTCGCGATTGGGCTGCCAAATCCAACTCACTTTCTGCCGCTGATTTGGAGGCAATCGCGCAAGAGGCCGGGTTCAAGATCGAAGTGAGCTGGGCTCGACAGCGGTCTCTCGGCGGCGGCCTTGATGCTGTATTCCACCGCCGTACGGAGAAGCACCCATTGTTTGCCTTCCCGCTTGAGCAGCCGGGTAAGAGAGTTGAGATGCTTACGAATCGTCCAATGAGGCGACATCTCAACCAGCAAATCGAATCTAATTTGCGAGCTATGCTGAAGACCGTTTTGCCATCCTACATGATGCCATCGCGGATTGTTGTTATGGATCGGATGCCACTCAGCAACAACGGTAAAGTCGATCGAAAAGCCTTGGCACAACTCGTGCTGGATCCTACGGTTGGCAAAGGTCCCCGAGTTATCGTCAGCCCTCGCAATGAGACAGAAACAGTGCTTTGCAAGGAGTTCACTGCCGTTCTTGGCCTAGACGTCGGCATTTCCGACAACTTCTTCGACCTGGGCGGACACTCCTTGATGGCGACTAAGCTCGCTGCACGTGTCAGCCGGCTCATGGATGTGCAAATTTCCGTCAAAGATGTTTTTGACAATCCCGTGATTATTGATCTAGCGTCAGTCATTAGTCAACGCACGGCGCCGTACAACGCCATTCCTCGCCTGGAGCACACTGGTCCAGTTCAACAATCTTTTGCTCAGGGGCGTATCTGGTTCCTTGATCAGTTGAACCTTGGGGCCACGTGGTACAATATGCCACTCGCGGTGCGACTAAAGGGTGCACTGAATGTTCCAGCACTAAGCAAAGCCCTTTACGCCCTTGAGCAGCGCCATGAATCTCTTCGCACAACTTTCGATGAGCAGGATGGTGTGGGAATGCAAATCGTTCAGCCAAGCCAGTACAAGGAGCTTGCCGCTAAAGATATCCCGGCTGGCGAAGATTGGCTGACCAGCTTGAAAAAAGAATTGACGGTTTCATTCAATCTTACCGTAGAGCCTGGCTGGCGCGTCTCGCTCCTCCGTGTTGGTCATGATGATCACGTTTTATCTATCATCATGCATCATATCGTTTCCGATGGCTGGTCCATTGACATCCTTCGCCAAGAGCTCAGCAAGTTCTATGCAGCTGCAGTACACAGTCAGGAGCCATTGTCTGTCGTTGAGGAACTACCCATCCAGTACCGCGAATTTTCAGTATGGCAGAGGACCGAGCAGGTCAAGCTATATGAAGATCAGCTGAATTACTGGACACACAAGCTTAAGGACTCTTCACCAGCCGAATTCCTGGCTGATCGACCGCGCCCATCCATTCTCTCTGGCGATGCTGGTCTGGTACCCGTCAAAATTGATGGCGCGATTTACAAGAGATTACAAGAGTTCTCGAAGACTGCACAAACAACTCTGTATTCTGTCCTCCTCGCGGCTTTCCGTACGACACACTATAGGCTCACTGGTGCTCAAGACGCCACAGTTGGTTCACCAATTGCAGGACGCAACCGGCCTGAACTAGAGGACATGATCGGCTTCTTCGTCAACACACAATGTATGAGGATCGAAATTGATGCCGAAACTACGTTTAAGAGCCTCATACGCCAAGTCAAAACGACAGCATCGGATGCCTTTGACAACCAAGATATTCCTTTCGAACAGCTTGTCACTGCCCTACTGCCTGGATCTAGAGATACGTCTAGGAATCCTCTAGTCCAGCTCATGTTCGCCTTCCATTCGCAGGAAGGGCTAGGGCGCATCGATCTGGAGGGGACACAATGCGAACCGATTTCTCTGGCCGCTACCACCAGATTCGACATGGAATTCCACTTGTTCCAGGAATCATCCGAGAGACTTACAGGAACCATTATGTACTCGGCCGACTTGTTCAATGCGGAGTCAGTTGAAGCAATGCTTGACGTCTTCTACGAGGTGCTTCGACGTGGGCTAGACGAGCCTGAGACTCCACTGCACACCTTGCCAGTGTCTGATGGAGTGTCAAAGATCGAAAGCCAGGGGTTGCTTGAGATCAACCGGACAAACTACCCTCGCGATAGCAGCGTCGTTGATGTCCTACGCGAGCACGTCATGGGTTCTCCTGACGCTATCGCTGTCCAAGATTCGTCTTCAAAGCTTTCATATGCTGCCTTGGACCAGCAATCCAACAAGCTTGCCAATTGGCTCAGGCAGCACAAGGGCTTTGCCCCTGAGACCCTTGTTGGTGTTTTCGCTCCCAGGTCGTGTGAGACAGTCATGGCATACATCGGAATTCTCAAAGCAAGCTTGGCGTATCTTCCTCTAGATACCAAAACTCCAGTTGCGCGTCTCGAAGCAATCTTTGATACTCTCCCTGGAAAGAAGTTGCTGTTGGTCGGTACAGAGACCCAAGCTCCTGCCATCACCGCTACTGAGGTCGAGATCCTGAAGATTGGTAGTGTGCTCGACCAATCTGACCTCTCAAGCGCGGAATTGACCGCTCGCGACGTCCCGCCTCCTTCTGCCACCAGCCTAGCCTACACAACCTTTACTTCAGGCTCAACTGGAAAGCCCAAGGGTGTTATGATTGAGCATCGTAGCATCGTGAGACTTGTGAAACAGAGCAATGTTGTCAGCATGCTTCCACCCAAGACTCGTATTGCGCACTTGATGAGCATTGCCTTCGATTTGTCCGTGTGGGAGATATACGCGGCAATTCTCAATGGCGGGACGGTCTATTGCGTTGATTACTCTACTGTCCTAGACGCGAAGGCCTTGGGTGACTTGTTCGTTCGGGAAAATATTCGAACTGCTATGCTCCCGACCCTTCTATTGAAGCAATGCCTCGCCAACAATCCCGCCGCAATCAGCGCCCTAGACCATCTCTACATTGGTGCCGATCGTCTTGACGGCCATGATGCTATCGCGGCCGAAAAGCTCGTCGGTTGTGGCATCTACAACGCTTATGGACCGACTGAGAACGCGGTTCTGAGTAACCTGTATAAGGTTGGGAAGAACGAGACCTTTGTCAATGGCGTGCCTATCGGATTTGCTATCAGCAACTCGGGGGCCTACGTTATGGATAGTCAACAGCGCCTTGTTTCCCCTGGTGTTATGGGCGAGCTTGTCGTGACTGGGGATGGTGTTGCGCGAGGCTACACTAACCCAGAGCTCAACAAGGGTATTTTCGTTGATGTTTCGATCCAAGGTGCCAAGTCAACCCGAGGATACCGAACTGGCGACCGAGTACGATATCGCCCAAGCGATAGCCAAATTGAATTCTTTGGACGTATAGATCGCCAAGTGAAGATCAGGGGTCATCGTATCGAACTCGGCGAAGTCGAACATGCAATGCTTTCATCCGATCGAGTTGGTGACGCTGCAGTCACCTTGAAGAAGCATGAGAACGAGGAAACCGAAATGGTGGGCTTCATCACCGCTCGTCAAGGCACTCTCGACGAAGAGCTTGCCGAGTCTGGTGGCCAAGTCCAAATTTGGTCCGACCATTTCGAAACCAGCCGCTACGAAGACATTGATTCCATTGACCAGACGAATGTTGGCCGCGATTTCATTGGTTGGACAACCATGTACGACGGCAAGGATATTCCCAAGAAGGAAATGAATGAATGGCTAGATGACACTATGGAAGCGATGCTTGACGGACGGGCTGCCGGCGACATATTCGAAATCGGTACTGGTACTGGTATGATTCTATTCAACTTGGGCGATGGACTTCGAAGTTACATCGGTCTTGATCCCTCCAAGTCGGCTGCCGAGCTTGTTATCAAGACTGCCGGGGCCATTCCCAATCTCTCAGAAAAGGTTCAGATGCATCTTGGTACAGCTACGGATGTTTCATCCTACAAAGACCTCCAAGCTGACCAGGTGGTCATCAACTCCGTCGCCCAATATTTTCCGACTCCGGAATACCTGTTTAATCTTATTGAGACTTTGGTCTCCTTCTCCGGAGTGCAACGCTTGTTCTTTGGTGACATGCGATCCAATACCCTCAACAAAGACTTCCTTGCGTCAAGATCCGTGTTCACACTGGGCGACAAGGCTAGCAAAGATGAGATTCGACGCAAGATCGTAGAATTGGAAGATCGAGACGAAGAACTTCTCGTTGATCCCCAATTCTTCACTCAGCTTGCCTCACGGATTCCACAGATCAAGCACATCGAGATCCTGCCGAAGAAAATGGAAGCCATCAACGAACTGAGCTCCTACCGTTACACAGCCGTGCTGCATCTTTCGACTGCTCACGACCAACGAGAAATCTACCAAGTTGGGGAAGATGACTGGATTGACTTTAAGGAGTCCGAGATGGACTACAGCAAGCTTCGTCACCTGCTGCAGCATTCGCCTAATGCCTCGACCGTACCCGTCGGCAATATTACGTTCGCCAACACCATTGTCGAGCGAAGTGTTGTCGAATCACTCGAAAGCACATCCCAAGACACCGTGGAGGGTGTGGCTTGGCTGGGCAATGCCCGGCAGAAGGCGCAGACTTGCCCTGCACTCACTACCGTGCAGGTTGCAAGGCTAGCGGAAGAGACCGGCTTTGAAGTTGAGCTTAGCTGGGCTCGACAGGTATCCCAAAACGGTGCCTTTGATGCTATCTTCCACCGTTATCAGAGGCCCAACAAGGGAAGCCGCGTGCTGTTCAGCTTCCCCGAAGATACTGAAGCCCAGGGTCCGCTAACTACTCGACCACTCCAGCGGTTGCAGAAGCGCCGTATCGAAACCCAAGTAATCGAGAAGTTGCAAGCCCAGCTTCCGCCTTACATGATTCCCGTCCGAATCGTCATCCTCGATAAGATGCCTGTCAACCCCAACGGCAAGGTGGACCGTAACGAACTATCGAAGCAAGCCCGTCTTATCGCCCGTAGTAAGGCAGCAGCCGTTCATGTTGCGCCACGAGATGGCATCGAGGCCGCTCTTTGCGAGGAGTTTGTGGAAGTCCTTGGTGTAGAGGCTGGAGTTACCGATAATTTCTTTGATCTAGGAGGTCACTCTTTGATTGCCACTAAACTTGCAGCACGCATTAGTCGCCGATTAGACACACAAGTGTCTGTGAAGGACGTTTTTGACCACCCAGTGCTATCGGATCTCGCAGCCCTTGTTCGCCAAGGCTCAAAGGAGCATAAGCCAATTCCTCGCGTGAACATGGACAACACTGGCCCCGTTGAACAATCATTTGCTCAAGGACGTCTGTGGTTCATTGACCAGCTTAATCTCAAGGAAGGAAGCTCCTTATACAACATGCCTCTGGCAGCAAGGCTCCAGGGAGAGCTGGACTTGGATGCCCTCAAGACAGCCCTCCGCGCGATTGAGACCCGTCACGAAACTCTTCGTACCGTTTTCAAGGATAACGACGGCATTGGATTGCAAATCGTGCAGCCACCTAGCACTGAAGATATCGGAATTATCAACGTCCCAGCCAACGACTTTATGCGGCCATTACGCCAGATCCAAAGTGCCCCGTTCGATCTAGCTTTAGAACCTGGCTGGAGAGTCAAGCTGTTGCGCATTGGAGAGCACGACAATATACTCTCTATCACTATGCATCACATCATTTCTGATGGCTGGTCAGTTGATATCTTACGTCAAGAACTTGCCAGATTCTATTCCGCTGCGTTGCAAGGGAAGGATCCGCTTTCGACTGTTAACCCGCTGCCAATTCAATACCGCGACTTTTCTATTTGGCAGAAGCAGCAGGATCAGGTTGATGAGCATCAGAAGCAACTTGAGTATTGGACCGAGCATCTTGCGGATAGCAACCCGGCCGAATTCTTGATTGACCACCCACGACCCAAGGTTTTGACGGGCAAGGCCGAAGCCGTCCCTCTCACAATAGAGAATGACCTCTATACTCGACTACGAGAATTCTCTAGATCTCATCAGGTCACCTCCTTTACAGTGCTGCTTGCTGCGTTCCGGGCCGCGCACTATAGACTGACGGGAGCTGATGATGCTTCTATTGGTACCCCTATTGCCAATAGAAACAGGCCAGAGTTGGAGGATCTTATTGGTTTCTTTGTAAACACGCAGTGCATCCGACTACAAGTGGACAAGAACGAGGAATCGTTCGCTTCTCTTGTACAGCAGGTTAGATCCACGACTACTGCGGCCTTTGCAAACCAAGACGTGCCTATCGAGCGCCTAGTCTCCCAACTTCTTCCGGGATCTCGAGACACGTCTCGTAACCCTCTTGTCCAGCTCTTCTTTGCCTTACATTCTCAACAAGACCTTGGGAAGATTCAACTTGAAGGTCTACAGGGCGAGCCTATCGAAATCGAACCAACGACACGCTTTGATGTCGAGTTCCATCTCTTCCAAGACATGAACCGCCTGGGCGGCACGGTGCTGTTCTCTACTGACCTATTCGAGCGGAAATCGATTGAAAGCATGGTTTCTGTCTTCTTCGAAGTTCTCCGCAGGGGTCTCGAGCAGCCCAAGGCCCCCATCATCACTTTGCCGATCACTGATGGACTGACGCAGCTGCAACCATTGCTTGGCATTGAGAAGACGCCTTATCCTCGGAACCTGAGCGTTGTCCAGGTCTTCCGGAAGCAAGCGGCTTCTACGCCAAACGAGGTGGCTGTGAAAGATTCTTCCACACAGATGACTTACTCGCAGCTCGATCAGCAATCCAACCGACTTGCAATGTGGCTACACCGTCAAGATCTATCATTTGAGTCGCTGGTTGCAATTCTGGCACCAAGATCATGTCAGGCAGTTGTGGCCTTCCTTGGTGTGTTGAAGGCGAACCTGGCGTACCTCCCGCTCGATGTCAATGCACCAGTTGCTCGCATTGAAGCAATTTTAGACGCTGTTCCCCCGCAGGAGAAGAAGCTCGTTCTCTTGGGATCAGACGTGCCATATCCCGAAATCGAGCAGGAGGACGTCGAAGTACACCGCATTGGCGACCTCTTGAGGCCTCAAAGCGTCAGGAGGTCACTTTATGGCCTGCCAGAGCCTACGGCGACGAGCTTGGCCTATGTGATCTTCACATCAGGATCTACCGGCAAGCCAAAGGGTGTCATGATTGACCACAGAGGCATTGTGCGACTTGTCAAGGACACCAATGTCACTAGCATGCTGCCGGCACAAGCGCCAGGTCGTATCGCGAACGTAATGAGTCTTGCCTTCGATCTATCTGTCTGGGAAATTTTTGCCGCCATTCTCAACGGTGGAACGTTGGTCTGCATAGACCACGAAACAGTCATGGATACCCAAGCTCTAGGGGAGCAGTTCATCCGCGACGATATCAACGCGGCCATGCTTCCCACTCTTCTACTCAAGCAGTGCCTAAACAATTATCCCGCAGGCATTGCTGCTCTGAAACATCTCTATGTTGGTGCTGATCGTCTCGACGGCAAAGACGCAATCGCTGCTGAGAAGCTCGTCAAGACTGGAGGAGGTGTCTACAACGCCTACGGTCCCACTGAGAACTCGGCCCTCAGCACAATCTACAAGATCCGACAGAATGAGACCTTCACCAACGGCGTGCCAATTGGCTTGGCTATAAGTAACTCCGGTGCCTATGTTATGGATGACCAGCAACAAATTGTATCTCCGGGCGTGATGGGAGAACTTGTCGTCACTGGAGACGGCGTTGCTCGAGGATACACAGACAAAGCTCAGGACTATAATCGTTTTGTTCAAGTTGTTCTCGACGGCAAGCTGGTGCGTGCTTATCGCACAGGCGATCGTGTGCGGTACAGACCTACCGATCACCAGATCGAGTTCTTCGGCCGTATTGATCGTCAAGTCAAGATCCGCAACCACCGAGTCGAATTATCCGAGATTGAGCATGCTATGCTCGGATGCGATGAAGTTGCCGATGCTGCTATTGTCATTCGCGAAGAGCAGGGTCAAGAAGCGGAGCTTGTTGGCTTCGTTTCTGCTCGAAGCGTTCCCATGAGCCCAAGCGGCCGTAACGACGCCGAGGATATGTTCAAATACCAGCTGGAACTTCGCATTCGCGCCAGACTTGTGACTGTCTTGCCTCCCTACATGATTCCAGTTCGGATTATCGTGCTGGATGACATGCCTGTTAACGCCAACGGAAAGGTTGACAGAAGCAAGCTCACGCAAGAAGCCAAGACTGTCCTGCGAAGCAACCAGACTGTCGCACATGTCCCGCCTAGAGACGAGCTTGAAAAAGTGGTATGTCGAGAGTTTGAGCAGGTCCTGGGCATTGAGGAAGCTGGAATCAACGACAACTTCTTCAACCTTGGAGGTCATTCTCTCATGGCTACTAGACTCGCGGCACATCTTAGTCGCGAGCTAGACACCCGCATCGCGGTTAAGGAAATCTTTGACTACCCCGTCATCGCTGATCTTGCGGATGCGATCAGAGCACAGTCAACCTACAAACACCGTGCTATCCAAAAACACGACCAAGCAGGGCCTGCGCCTCAATCCTTTGCCCAGGGCCGTCTCTGGTTCCTGGACCGCCTGCATGTCGGCGCGTCCCTGTACCTAATGCCGATTGCCACACGCCTGCGCGGCAAAATCGACACTCAGGCTCTTCGAAGGGCCCTCCGAGCTATTGAGCAGCAGCACGAGACTCTTCGAACGACTTTCGAGTCGATCAATGATGAGCCTGTTCAAATTGTGCAGCCAACGAGCAATGCTGACCTCAATATCATCGACTTCTCCAACCAAAGGAATGGCCCTGAGCTCGAGAGCCAGTACATCCACACTCTCAAGCAGCTCCAGACAACACCTTTCGATCTGGCTTCTGAACCTGGCTGGCGAATCAGCCTGATCAAACTGGCCGAGGATGACTATATTTTGTCCATCGTGATGCATCACATCATTTCCGATGGTTACTCTCTGGATGTTTTACGCCAGGAGCTCGGCGAGGCGTACACAATAGCACTTCGTAGCAACGAAGATCCCCTCCAGTATACCACCCCCCTCCCAATCCAATACCGCGACTTCGCGGCGTGGCAGAGGCAAGAGGTACAAGTTGTCGAGCAGCAGAAGCAGCTGGACTACTGGACTACGCAATTGGCCAACAGTGCTCCAGCCCAGTTCTTGTGTGACAAGCCACGCCCTAAGATCCTCTCTGGTGAGGCCGGCGCTATTCCATTTGTCATTGAGGGCGAACTATACGAGACTTTGGTTGAGGCATCCAAGGTGAATCAAGTCACTGTCTTCGTAATTTTACTCGCAGCGCTCCGGGCTACCCATTACAGGCTTACTGGTGCTGAAGACTCCACGATCGGAACTCCAGTCGCGAACCGCAACCGTGTTGAAGTTGAACGTCTTATCGGCTTCTTCGTTAACACTCAGTGCATTCGCACTATTTTGGAGGAAAATGAGACCTTCGACAGCCTTATCAAACAGGTTCGCTCTGTCTCGACGGCAGCTCTCTCTAACCAGGATGTTCCCTTCGAGCAGATCGTGTCGGAGCTGCTGCCTGGGTCAAGAGATACGTCGCGAAACCCACTTGTGCAGATCATGTTCGCGCTGCACTCACAGAAGCACCTTGGCCAGATCCAGCTGGAAGGTCTCGAAGCTGAACGTGTTGCTCAGGAAATCACCACAAGATTCGACATGGAGTTCCACTTGGCTCAGGGTACAGACAAGCTCGAGGGCTCTATCCTCTTCTCCTCGTCCTTGTTCGAAGCCAGCACCGTCGAAAACATAGCCAATACCTTCTATGAGGTCCTTCGCCAGGGCATGAAGGCACCAGAGACGCCAATCGCCGCATTGCCACTGGTTGACGGAATGCCTCGCGAGCTCGCAGCTCAAGGCTTGCTGGATATTGATAGGACGCCTTACCCCAGCAACTCAAGCATGATCGACGTGTTCCAGGAGCAGGTCGCATCCTGCCCCCCGGACACCATTGCAGTCAAGGATTCGTCTTCGCAGCTCACTTACAGAGAGTTGGACATGCAATCAGATATTCTCGCGAGCTGGTTGCTGCAAAAGCACATGTCTCCTGAGTCCGTGGTGGGTGTACTGGCACCACGCTCATGCCAGACTGTCGTCGCTTTCCTAGGTATCTTGAAAGCTCGAATGGCCTACCTGCCTCTCGATACCAAGGTTCCCGCTGCACGATTGGAGCATATACTCACTGCTATTCCTGGACATAAGATCGTCCTGACTGGAACCACAACAGAGCCCCCGCAGCTTCCACCGCTGGACGTGACCTTCGAGAAGATCGACAATGCCTTGAGGGGCCCCGGCGCAGTATTGCACTCTCTAACAAATCCCTCTCCCTCGAACCTCGCTTACGTGATTTTCACGTCCGGTTCCACTGGCAAGCCGAAGGGTGTCATGATTGAGCACCGCAGTGTCATTCGTCTCACAAAGCAAACGAACATCTTGACACACCTGCCCAAGGCAGCTCGCGTAGCCAATATTGCCAACATCGCCTTTGACGGCTCCGCTTGGGAGACTTGGACGGCATTGCTCAATGGCGGCACCCTTATCTGCATTGATTACGATACGATCATCGATGCTGACGCCTTTAGCAAGGTCCTTGAACAAGAGAAGGTCCAAGTCGCAGTGCTAGCACCGGCATTGCTCAAGCAGGTCCTTTCACACAGTCCAAAGATCCTCTCGGGTCTTGAGATCCTTTTCAGCGGAGGCGACCGCTTAGACCCTCGCGACGTCATCCAGGCTCAGTCGCTTGTTCGCGGCCGCGTCTACAACGCGTACGGTCCAACTGAGAATGGTGTAGTCAGTACCATCTACCATGTTGAAGACAAAGAAGAAGATCTATACAATGGCGTGCCTATTGGCCGGGCTATCAGCAATTCTGGAGCGTATATTATGGACTCCAGCCAACAGCTTGTCCCAGTTGGCATTATGGGTGAACTTGTTGTCACTGGTGACGGTCTTGCTCGTGGCTATACCGATCCTTCGTTGAATGCTGGCCGCTTTGTGGAGATCAGCATTGGTGGTCAGAAAACGCGGGCATATCGCACTGGTGATTGGGTCAGATATAGGCCCAAGGACTGCCAAATTGAGTTCTTCGGTCGTATGGATCGCCAAGTCAAGATTCGCGGTCAACGTATTGAACTAGCTGATATCGAGCATGCCATGCTGGGACACCACGAGGTAAATGATGTCGCTGTTGTCGTCCGAGCGGCAGAGCACGAGGACTCCGATCCCGACCTCATCGGCTTCGTCACTGGCCGTCCAGACGAAGGAAACGAACCTGATCAAGCCGACGGCCAGGTAGATGACTGGGCCGATCACTTCGAGACAGGCACTTATAAGGATATCGCTGATGAGATTGACGTGTCTGAGCTTGGTCGCGACTTCACAGGATGGACCTCTATGTACGACGGCGAGCTCATTGAAAAATCAGAGATGCAGGAATGGTTGGATGAAACCATTCGCGATGCCCTCGACTGTCAACCTCCAGCTCACGTCCTCGAAGTGGGTACCGGTACTGGTATGGTCCTGTTCAATCTCAACCAGGTTGAGAGTTACTTAGGCTTGGAGCCGTCAAGCAAAGCTGTTGCCTTTGTGAACGCAGCGATCCAAACTCAGCCAAACTTGGCTGGCAAGGCCAAAGTTCACGTCGGCTCTGCCTTGGATGTGCGCAAATTTGAGGCGGCTTCACAGGCAGAACTGGTCATCATCAACTCGGTGGCTCAATATTTCCCTACACCCGAGTACTTGGCTGAGACGATTGACATTCTTGCAAACCTCCCCAATGTCCGTCGCATCTTCTTTGGTGACATGCGTACCTACGCAACCAATAGGGACTTCCTCGCAGGACGGGCTTTGTTCCTACTTGGCGACAAGCGCGCCAAGAGAGACGAATTACGCCGCAAGATCACCGAGATTGAGGAACGTGAAGAGGAGCTTTTGGTCGATCCCACGTTCTTCACAAGACTGACTCATCAACTTCCTAGTCGTGTGAAGCATGTTGAAATTCTCCCCAAGATGATGAGTGCTACCAACGAGTTGAGTCAGTACCGATATGGTGCCATGATCCATCTAAAGGCCCCAGGAAAGCAAAGCGAGCCAGTGCACAGTATCAAAGGCGAAGACTGGATAGACTTCGACTCTTCCAACCTGAACAAGGACTCCCTGCGGGACCTCCTCGCTAGATATGCAGATGCCTCAGCGATCGCAGTCGGGAACATCCCTTACAGCAAGACCTTCCTGGAGCGCCACATTGTCGAGTCACTTGATGACACAACGCAAGATTCTGGAGATGGTGCTCTGGATGGTGCTGCATGGCTCGCAGAACTTCGACAAAAGGCCAGCGCACGCGCCTCTTTCTCTGCTCGTGATCTTAGAGAAGTGGCTCATGAAGCCGGATTTCAAATCGAAGTCAGCTGGGGCCGTCAACGTTCGCAGCATGGGGCCATTGATGCCGTGTTCCATCGCTACAACCCAGTACACAAGGGATCGCGCGTCTTGTTCGATTTCCCTGTGGACAGCCCTAGCAAGCAATATGAGCTGCTGGCGAATCAACCTTTGAAGCGCCTTCAGAAGCGTCGACTCGAAGTTCAAACTCTCGAGCGTCTCCAAGCACAGCTTCCGGCCTACATGATTCCCCAGCGCATTATGGTTTTGGACCAGATGCCTGTCAACGCCAGCGGCAAGGTCGATAGGCACGAGCTTGCACGAAAGGCACGGGCTGCTCCTAGAGCCCAAGCCAGCTCTGCCTACGAGGCTCCTCGTGACAAATTCGAGACGGCGTTGTGCGAGGAGTTCCTAGAGATTCTTGGTGTCAAGGCCGGAATCACGGATAACTTCTTTGATCTTGGTGGTCACTCCCTTATGGCCACCAAGCTTGCTGCTCGCATCAGCCGTCGCTTAGAGACCAACATTTCAGTCAAGGACGTCTTCAATAACCCCGTCCTTGGCGATCTGGCTGAAGTGGTGCGAAATGAGTACGCTCCCCACGAGGCAATTCCCGCCCACGAGTACATCGGCCCTGTGGAGCAGTCATTCGCTCAGGGAAGATTATGGTTCATCGAGGAGCTAGGCCTGGCCGGTGCAGGCTACAATATGCCACTTTCAGTTCGTCTCCGTGGTCGCCTGGACCTCGATGCCCTCTCCCAGACGCTAGCGGCTTTGGAGAAGCGCCACGAAGTGCTTCGAACTGTCTTTGAAGAAGTCGAGGGAATTGGCATGCAAATTGTGCAACCTCATCGCCCTAAGCCACTCAATATCATTAACGTGTCACCTGATGGTGGTGATTACCTCGATGTCTTACAGCAACAGCAATCGACCACCTTTGATCTGACTTCCGAGCCAGGTTGGCGCGTAGCTGTCCTTCGTCTTGGATCCGAGGATCATATCCTCTCGGTTGTCATGCACCACATCATCTCCGATGGTTGGTCAGTTGATATTCTCCGCAAAGAGATTGCAGAGTTCTACTCGGCTGCGTCGCGTGGCGAAGATCCTCTCAGCGTCAAGGAGCCTTTGCCTATTCAATATCGCGATTTCGCCGTCTGGCAGAAGGAAGAGAAGCAGCTGGCCGAGCACCAGAGACAACTCCAATACTGGATCGGGCAGCTGACCGACAGCATTCCGGCAGAATTCCTCAATGACCATCCACGACCTGATGTGCTGTCTAACAAGGCAGGCTTCCTTCGCTTTGCAATTGACGGCAAGTTGCATGACAGTGTTCATCGATTTGGACGCTCCCGTCAAGTCACAACTTTCACCACGCTAATGGCGGCCTTCCGCGCTGCCCATTACAGACTTGCCGCGCCCGGTGCAAGAGACGCGACCATCGGAACGCCTATTGCCAACCGTAACCGTCCGGAACTTGAGGAGATGATTGGATTCTTCGTAAATACGCAATGTATCCGGACGCACATCAGCGAAGGCGAGACATTTGAGACATTGGTGAAGCAGGTCATGAACACATCTACAGAGGCCTTTGCCAACCAAGATGTGCCTTTTGAACAGCTCGTGACAGCGCTTCTCCCAGGGTCGAGAGATACCTCTCGAAATCCCTTAGCACAGCTGTTGTTCGCCTTCCATGCTCAAGAAAAGTTCGGTCAGCTCAGATTGGGAGACCTAGAGTCCGAAGGCGTTCCGCTTGAGCCAAACACTCGTTTCGACATAGAGTTCCATGTCATTCAGGACGAAGGCCAATTGACTGCAAGCATTCTATACTCGACCGACTTGTACGAACACGCAACTATTGAGTCAATCGGCTCCGTTTTCTGCGAGGTTCTTCGCCGCGGAATTGACAAGCCTGACACCCCCATCGAAACCATGCTGCTCAACGACAGAGTCGACCCCCTCCGGGATATGGGTCTGCTCGACCGCGTGGAGGTCCCGTACGATGAGAATATGCTCGTCGTCGACTTGTTCCAACAGCATGTCGCGGCCACCCCTAATGCACCTGCAGTTAAGGACACTGCTATGGAACTCTCCTACAAGCAGCTCGATGACCGGTCTGAGAAGCTTGCAGAGTCATTGCGGGCCCGTAACCTACCAGCTTCGACTTTGATTGGTGTCTTTGCTCCGCGTTCCTGCTATGCACAGATTGCTTTCCTCGGTATCCTCAAAGCCAACTTGGGTTATATGCCCCTGGATATTGAGTGGCCAGTGGGTCGTCTTGAAACCTGCTTGTCAGCCATCCCGGGTCATAAGTTGATTTTGATTGGCACCAACGCCCCTCCAGCATTGAACGTAGCAGACATCGAGTTCGTACCTGTTACCAAGATGCTGACCCCGCCCACTAACGCAACTATCCTTCCCGAGTCGAGGAAATCTCCAGTGGCTGACTCGCTGGCCTATATCATCTTCACCTCTGGGTCTACAGGCAAGCCCAAGGGTATCAAGGTGCCCCATCGCAGCATGCTCAACATGAACGCGCAACGCCCGGTACACGGTAACATGGCACATATGTCTAGTCTGGCATTCGATACATCCATTCAAGAGATGATTGGAGCTTTCTGTAACGGTTATATGCTTCTCTGTATTGACAAATACACAATGCTCGATCTCGTCGATCTTCCGGCTATATGGAGAAAGGAGAAAATCCGCACGACTGTGACCACTCCGGGATTGCTTGAGCGACTTGTGGCTCAGGCACCTGAAGCAGCACGTGAGTTGGACACAATCTACATTGGAGGAGACGCTATTCCTCCAAAGGATGCTCGCAAGATTGCGGAACTTGTCAAAGAAGGAGCCTTCAACTTCTATGGCCCGAGCGAGAACTCTATGACAACGACAAGGTACGAGCTGACTCCAAGCGACCCTTACACAAACGGAGTTCCGGTCGGTCGGTACATTGGAAACATGGTAGGATATGTGATGGACCCCAACTGCAACGTGGTGTCTATCGGTGTTGTAGGTGAATTTGTGGTGATTGGTGACAGCCTTGCCCTTGGGTATACCGACCCTGCACGTGAGAAGGGCGCTTTCACGGAGATTACTGTGGATGGAAAGCGCGTGAGAGCCTACAGAACTGGTGATTGCTTACGCTATCGCCCGTCTGATGGTCAGTTGGAGATGTTTGGTCGACTCGACCAGCAGGTCAAGATTCGGGGTAACCGTGTGGAGTTGGCCGAAATTGAGGCAACTTTGTCTAGGCAACCCGACTTGGCCAACGCCATCACTTTGGTCCATGAGGGACCCAATGGAGACTACGATGCCGAACTCGTGAGCTTCGTTACCCTTTCTCAGGAACAGGAAACTTCAGGCAAGCAAAGAAGGGCGAACCGGCAAACGGAGGATGCGGTCGTGCCAAAACCGCTTGATGAAGCCATTGAGGGCCGTATCCGTGCTGCTGTGAAGGCCAAGTTGCCTTCCTACATGATGCCGGCACGCTTCTACTCAGTAGAACGCATGCCGATCACCCCTACCCACAAGATCGATCGCAAGGCACTCCAAGCTCTACTTAAGACGATGCCTAGGGGTTCGACGACAGGCGCCGCATCCGTTGCCGCCGCAAAGCCCACCGTGCCCCTGGATGAGATTGAAACCATTCTATGTGAAGAGGCCAGCAAGATTCTCAAGGTCGAGGTCGGCACCTCTAGCAACTTCTTCGAAATCGGAGGACATTCACTTGTGGCCACCAAGTTTACCTCTTTTGTGGGCAGACGACTCGGTGTGCGAGTGTCTGTTAAGGAGGTGTTTGATCACCCTGTCATTGGAGACCTAGCAACTAGACTCCGCGGCGATTCTCAACCAAACCAACTGAAGCCAAAGGCTGCTCCTGTACAACCAGAAGATGACAGCTTCCCAGAACCTTACGAGCTGCTGCAGGTCGACGATCCGGAGAGCTTCATTGACCGTGAGGTGAAGCCGCAGCTGGATAGGGAGGATCGTGACCTCGTCACTGATGTCTATCCGGCAACTCAAACGCAGAAGGTCTTCCTTCAGGACGAGCAGACGGGAATGCCCAAGACTCCTCCTGTCTTCTTCATTGACTTCCCCGCTGATACATCCTGCCTCCGATTGGAAGAAGCTTGTAGGACGCTCGTCCAGTACTTTGACATCCTCCGAACTGTGTTTGTCAAGGTCGCAGGCAAGTTCTACCAGGTTCTTTTGGAGGAGATTGAAGTCCCCTTGGAGGTATACAAGACAAAGGGCGACATAACCACAGCTACACATGCGCTCAGGGATGCCGATATTGCCCAGCCATTCCAGCTAGGGCAATCCATGTTGCGCATTGGTATTCTGCGAAAGCAAGGCTCGACGGTTCGCGTAGTTCTCCGCATGTCTCACGCCCTGTACGATGGACTGTCCTTTGCGCACTATGTTGACGCCCTTCAAGTCTTCTATGCAGGCGAGGGGACACTGAGAAGTCCACCAACCTTCACCCCTTACATTAAGCACATGGTCAACATTCGCGAGGCCGCATACGATTACTGGAGATCGGTGCTAAAGGGCTCTAAGCCTACAGTCTTGAAGGCTTCCAGGAAAACCAAGATCTTACCTGGCACGCTCCCTATCTGCTTCGCTGAGCGGGTCATCACCGCCCCCATGCCGGCCAACTCACAACATATCACGGCCGCCACCGTGTTCACAACCGCCTGCGCGCTTGTTATAGGCGACAAGACTAGATCCAGGGACGTGCTACTTGGCCGTATGGTTTCTGGGCGCCAATGCCTTCCCGACGACAGCCAGGATATTGTCGGCCCGTGCTCCAACGGTGTCCCTGTGCGCGTTCTTTTCAAGGGAAGGGACAAACAAAACCTGAAAGCCGCTATGCGCGCCGTTCAGGACCAATACCTCGAGGGTATGCCGTTCGAAACCGTCGGTTTCGACGACCTCAAGGAGAACTGCACTGACTGGCCCGAATCGACGTCATACTACTCGGTCTGCGCAGCTTTCCAGAACTTTGAGCTGAACCCTGAGAGCAGCTCTGAGGACCACAAGATTAAGATGCAGCATCTAGCACCCGCCCTGGAAACCAGCACCCAGGGTGAAGGCGGCGATGGCACCACCACTGGATATATTGCCACCAAGCCCGTTCATGACATGGACATGACTGGTATTCCCGTTCCAGGCACCGACCAAGTGAGCATTAGCATCGGCGCCAACCGCAAGTTCTGTGACGAAAAGACTGTCTACCGCATGCTCGAGGAGCTTGGCGATGCGATTGGGATACTCATTGGCGCTCTTAAGGAGGATTAGGCTTTTCTTATTGTTTCTCGTGTCTTGTTTGACGTTTGTTTGGCGTTTGTTTGTTTACTAGCGTTCTGTACTCTTGTGGTTTTGCCAAACAACAACCCAAAAAAAAAAAAAAAAAAAAAAAGGAAACAGGAAAGAGGTTATGTCTCAGATCTAGGCTTGCATTGGTTGGACTTTTCTCTGCGATTTATTTTATTAGCGTTAGGAGTTTAGCATGATATTTTATGAATATTTTCTTCCTACAAATGAGTTAACGATCGCACATAGCGTTCATACATTGTGACCGCCGTAGATAGCATCTTTTGCGCCACTCGAAGCATCTGTTACGATGAATCGCCAAAACTCACCAAAAGAAAGCAACAAACGATATTAAGTTCTCGTGGGTATGATTTTACTACCAGGCGCAAAAGTTACCTTTTGGGAGACACAAAAAATATCCTCAAAAACATTGTCAAAAAAAATTTATGTACCTCGACAGCAACAGGATTTGAACCTGCGAGGCCTAAGCCATGAGATGTAGAAAGAGGAAATTCAAGTCTCACCCATTAACCACTCTGGCATACTGTCTTAACGAATGAATGTCGCTAATGCTCTAAATATACTGTTGCTCCCGCAGAGCCATAAATCCAGTCCAGGCTAGTGCTAAGCGACAAGGATGCGACTTGTCTTTGTTTTTCCTTTCAATTCCTCAATTATTAGCTTCAGATCTTCATCATGCCTCAACAGTCCCAAATTTTCCAAATACACATTGTCATCATCGCGGACTTGGCGCTCCTGGAATTCATATAATTTTGTCATAATCAAGAATGTTGTCAAATCCTCGGGCGCCCTTGTCTCCGCTTGTCAGATGTATCACCTTGATGGACTACGATTTAGATTGATAATTAGGTTTGCAGGTATGTTTGTATGTATTCATCATGATATGTACAATGAAAAATGGGGGGAATCATAAACATCGTCTCATATAAAATGTCTCCTTTGTTCTCCTTCTCCTCCTTCTCTCTCTCTAGTTGCCGCCGATGAGGGACTTGACGTTGTTAGCGAAAGTCCAATCCTTGGAACCATCCCAATTGATGGACCAGGTCATGAGGCCCTTGAGCTCGCCGTCGAAGCTGTTGTAGGCCTCGGCGACATCGGAGGGAGACAGGTAACCGCCGCCGGCGCCCTCCTGGGCGGGCAGTCCGGGGACCTGCATGTCCAGGGGCAGGGTAATGGTGGTGTTATCAATGGTGAGGCCGTTGGCGAGGCACTCGGTCTGGGCGACGAAGCCCTCGACACCGGCGGGGTAGCCTTTGCCCTCGCAGTCGTACATCTCGCCGTTGTAGTACTGCATGTTGAGCCACCAGAGACGGCCGCTGTCAACGTACTTTTTGATGATGGGCAGGTAGGAGCCCCAGATGGAGCCGTATTGGACGGCGCCGCCGGTGACGTAGGCGGTTTCGGGGGCCATGGCAAGGCCAAAGTTGTCGGGCATCTCGGCGAGGACGCCGTCGATGATGCGGATGAGGTTGGCCTGGGTGTCGGACAGGACGTTGATGTCGCCGCTGCCGTAGAGGCCGGACTCAATGTCAATGTCGATGCCGTCAAAGTTGTACTCTTTGAGGATGGGGACGACGGTGTCAATGAACTTGTCAGCGACCGTCTCGGAGGTGAGGTCGATGGCGGCGTTGGCGCCGCCAATGGAGAGGAGGAGTGTGGCGCCGTTCTCCTTGGCCTCGCAGTACTCCTCGGGGGTGCCGACCTTGACGGTGCTGTCCATGTCGTCCTCCCAGAGGGCGGTGCCGTCAGGCTGGATGATGGGGAAGGCGGCCATGATGACATTGTAGCCGACCTCTAGGATCTCGGGGTCGTTCATGGGGGTGTAGCCATAAGGGGGGTGGACGCCGTTGCTGGAGCCGTCCCAGTTCTCCCAGTATCCCTGGAGGACCTTGCCCTCAGGCCTGCCCTTGGTCTCGCAGGTAGCTTGGCGCCTGTTGGGGCTGTTGCTGCTCTTCTTGTTGCTGTAGGAGAAAGGGTGGGCGCCGACAATGGATGCCGACGCCAGGAGCATGAGACCAGCAGCTGTGAGGCGAGTCATGATTGCGGGCGGGGGTTTGGGTTTATTGTTTGGCTCTGTGTGATTCTCAAACAAGGAGTGTGAAGCCGTGAAGCGCGATGTGTGCGATATGAAGAAGGAATGGACAAGTCCTGAGCAAGGTAAAGGAGGGTCAAAGGCTCGTTGGGGACTTTTTTTCTCTCTTTCTCTTAGGTTTATACCCGTGCTGTATTTACAAAGTCTTATTGTTTGAAATTAAGATTCAACACCGCAGTCCCGGGCATGAAAGGGATGGGGAGAGGGCTTGAGAGGGTTTTATATATATCCAAATGTTGCTGCATGGGCAAACTCTACTATACCCGTCTTGACCCCAACTATACGCGCCATCTGCTACTATTAGTTAGTGATCTAGTGATGTTGAATGTTACCTCTCATCGGCCTCACTATCGGTTCTGATGGCGCGAGTGAAGGGTCAACTGGATGGGAAACGGATTGAGCAGGTGATGAAGATGGTTTGAGCAGGTGATGAGCCACACTTCCCAGCAGGTGGTGGCAGGACGGCGGTTGTAGCCTCTGCGGTAGTAGCAAGCCAGCAACATGCTCGACTATCTTTACCTACAATAGATTCATAGGTAGTCGGTAGTGGTGGATTTCTCCCCTCTTCTGTTGAGCGTGAGGGTGATGACTGTCGTGTGGGCGCAACGTAGTATCATTCAAGGGCGGCCGGCGACTCAGTAGTAGTGGATGTGTATGAATGGAGCAACTGCTGGAGAGCTAACTAGCTATTCTTTGGGCGACTTGCCTTTCTGGCTGACATGTAACTTGCAAGATAGGTAGACGTGTGCTAGACGGGCCGTCAAGGTGGAATCAGGGCCAGGGTCAGGAACAAGAAAGTGGAAGAGAGGTAAGTTCAATGACTGGGATTCTCCGCTTCTTTGGGAATCCAGTAGCATTTCAGCGTTAGCCCAGCGAGTGAGTTACTGCTTGTATAGTAGTAGTACTGCTAGTAATACTACTAGCCAAATGAGAAAAAGTGAGGGGGAGCCACTAGGAACCGATCAAATGGCCGTTGACCAAAAGAGAGGCGGCGCCAACGATACCACTGGTAATACTACTTGGTAGTGATGATACTACTTTCCTAATTAGGCAATGCGCCACGGCTCAACTCCCAGAGCTGGCGTGACACCAGATCAAGTGACAATGATAGAGAGAACATGTGGCCCCCTGCAAGCCTGCAAGGGCACTCACTGGGCGTCTCTCCGTGTGCTGTGACCGGCCAAGAACATGTGTAGACGTCGTGAGGAGAAGAGCGTGTTAAGCTCATAATGGGGGTTCCCCGAGCCCTTGGTTACATTTACAAGTTTACAACATTTTACATGTACATTCCCCGCAAAGCACGCGCCATCCGCAACGAACACTGGGTCTGCGCTCATGACGGGGCCTTGTTATTTTATTTTTATCTTTTTCTCCCTTATAATGGTGGTGGTGGTGATGTCCTGCTCTTCTGCTTTGCCGACTTTCCGATCATTATGTATTATCGTCTGAACGTGTTAGTGGATGGAGAAATTACAGATTGGGGGAACCTGCTGAGTTGAAGCGGACCATTTCGTTTCATTCGGTTCTTCCCATTTGGGGCAGCTCAGCTTGAGCTCTTGCTGCAGATGGGGTTCCATCCGATAGACGACGGCTTATCCGCAGTGCAACATATCTTTTCGGTTGATCGCTGACCGCCATCTTCCAAAAGCAAAAGCAGCCAATATGGAAAACCAGAATCATAGGTGAGTCCGAGATAGATTTAGGAACAGCGCGACAAGCGCACCCTCTGCCATCATCGCACGGGTTGACAGTAACTTGCTCCGATACCCCCTGTAATGCAAATGGTACTGTAAGACGACTTTCTTTTATTTCTTTTTTTTTTTCCCTATCCCTTCCCGAGGCTTATCGTCTCCGCTTCCCCGCTGTGCCGCTCGACAAAGCGGCATGGTCGGCGGTAACATTTTAGCTCTCGAGGTAACGATGAGGGGAAATCCAGATGCTACTTCAAACTTGATGCTCGAGTCGAAAAGATCGACGACATGACCATAGAAAAGCCGATATTAAGCACCGCAGTCCGAAACTCGCCCACAGTCAAAGCGTCGTCAGTCTTTCAGGCTGGCCTCTTTCAGGCTGGCCTTGTTATCGCAAGATGCCATGCATTTCCCATAATGCTTAGTCGTTGTGGTTATGCCATGGCCGAAAAAAAAGAAGGGCAGAGCGTCTCTAAAACGATATGCAGCAGAGTTGGGAGCGACTCTGGGACAGCTCTCAGGGCCGCATCGGCATCGTGGGGATGTGTAAGCATCGAAGCAGCCACAATTCCTGTTCCGGCCTCTTTAATTATGGAATTATCCTCTTCCCCGTACAGTAGTAGGGAACGCAGAGCCAGGATTTCCGTTGCCGCCGAGAGGTTCAAAGTTCCGATCTGCCGAGCATCTAATTCTCCTCCGTCTTGCGTGGAAGGAATCGGGAGTCCGTGCGCCCCGACAATTGAGTCAGTGCGTTTCTCGAACCGAGACCAGGCGTTGGCCCGTTGGGCATGCCTTGGAGGCTTTAAGGGCTTAGATGGACGCTCCAAGTCCATTGTTGGGTCTACCTCCACGGACCGTCGCCGCTTCATCGCTCCGTCCCGGGTCACTCTCATACTTCGAACTGGTACAGGCCATCATGGATGTGATTATCATCGTAGACATGTTATTGACTCTAACCAGCTGTCCTCTACCAGGTTGTAATTTGAGCTATCGCAGAACAGGTTCAGCATCAGCTCGTATCACCTATTGACAATGAACCCTATATTCACCGTCAGCTTGGTGACACTCCAAAAGGGCGATAATGGCCGTCGACGTCGTCTCGCGGAAGAACACTGTCTTCTCTGAGCTGTGGAACCAATATACGGATGATCTCGAAGCTTGGCAGAACGACTATGCCCGGACTGTGTAACATTGCTGTTTGGATAGTAACAATTGTGTTGGATTTATTCGCTCAAACTGAAATGTGAGATAGCCTGATTACTATGGAATCCTGATGATCGCGACCTTTTGCTTCGTAGTCCGTACCATGCGCTCGTTTGAAATCAAACTACCGCTCCAATGCTTCAAAGATTAACATTAACAGACTCCTTCCAAAGCCTTCCATATGATCAAACCTCCTAGGATATTACTCCTTCACAGGCTTGTCGACAGAAGAAGCCGGCTCCATCTTTTCCTTTTCGCAGTGACGACACACTGTCATTGTCGAATCGGGTCTAGCCCCCGTCTTGTGAGCTGCCTCGTGGCCCATTTGTGACGAATACGCTTCACTTCGCCTCCTCAAGTCCGCCGTTGTCCCACTGAGAGCGCTTCCCAAGCCACCTCCCAAACCGCTTCCGCCTCCGCTTGCGCCGCCGCCGCCGCCGCTACCGCTCAGACCTCCGGATCCCGAGGGAGATCCTCCCGCACCGGTATTGGCCTGGTTCTGACCGGGCAGCTTGTCGGCATTGAGCTCCTCGTTCACGGCGCGATACATCTCCTCCACCACGCGCACCTCGTGATACACGTCCAGCGGATTGTCCGCCAGGCAGAGCTCACGCTCGCGCTGCTCGACATACTCGCGGATCCACTTCCACCTGCTCTCAGCGTACTTGAGCTTCTGCGGCTGCCCGCTGCCCTTAATGTACGCGACGATACTCGCCGTCACGGTCGACACGGCGCCGAGACCCGTGATGCCCGAGTACGACCCGCTGGCCGCTCCGAGCGCCGTCACGGCCGCGCTCATGATGATCTGCAGGCCCAGGCACAGGGACGAGATGCCCTTGACCAGGCGGTAGGCCCTTCTGGCGGCACGCTCATGGTGGACGACGCGCGTGTAGATGCCAATGTTCTGAGCCGTGCGAGCCGTGTGGCCCGAGTGCGCGACGACGGGGACCGTGTCGATGCCCGTGAGGGTCCGGAAGATGAGCAGTTTGTCCTGCGCGGGGACTAGGGTGTTGGCTTCGTATGTTGTCACGGTCAGGGGCCGGTCCCGACGGAAAGTGTTGTTCGCCTCAAGGTCCTTGCCATCGTGGAGGTTCCAGCCTTGTTGTGACGGTGATTGTTGTTGTGGCTGCTGTTGCTGTTGCTCCGGGTCGTGGAGGTGGCTTGTGGCCGAGGAGATCATGCGGCGGAGGACGCCTCGCGTCGAGGCCTGCCTTTGCGGCGCTGGTTGCTCAGACATGTCGGGGTGTCTTGCGTTCCTTGTTAATAATTTTCCAACAAGAAAGGTTGTGTTGGTTAGTGTTCGTCTTTTTGGAAGTCTTGTTGTCGCTGAAGTAGGTTGGTGATGCCAGAGAAAATCCGTGAAACACCAGGCAGCGATATAGGCCTCCAAAGATTCCTAAGAAACAACAAAGGCGAGGCAAGATCAAAAAGAAGAGAAGAGGAGGAGAGGCCAGGATCAAATGTTTAGATATGCTCCAGACCGGTCATAAGTTATACGACGTGACACTGCTGCCAATTTCACAGGCTAAATCTACACTACGGCGCCTATCACTATGTATATATCATATATGCAGCTATCTCTTGTGGAGCTAATCAATCCCGTCTTGCTCTAGCACAAATGAACATCAATACATCAGAGCTCCAAGACGTAAAAGAAGAGGGAGGAAGAAGAAGAAGAAAAAAACCGCCAACCCATGGCTCGGTCAGCCTCTAGATAATGGAGGGGTGGAGCTCTCAGCTCCGAAGCTGCTGGCGATGATCAACGCCTCTTCCCCCATTCGGAAGACCCCTGCTCAAGCCCGCGTCTTATAAGCATCCGAACATGACGGGCTTGTGATTGGATTGGAGAACTGGGCAAAAACGGTCTTTGAGAAGGGGAGGGTCTCGGCTCCAGTGACCGGCAGGTGGGCGGCGGGCGGGCGTGCGGACATTGTTGGGATTGGTTAAGGGAAGACGCACGCAATTCCCGATTCGCCCCCATTGAGGATCCAAATCCAGCAGATTCAGCAACTGAGCAGACAGGATCAGAGCGTTATTCATTGTCTCAAGTCCTGATTCTGGCTTAGCGGCGGGAGCGGGACAAGCGGAGAATGGACGGCGCTAATGTCGGGATCCCAACCCGGACTCGGTATTGAGACATTGGGCCCTTGTCATCGGCAATTTGCTTTCACTGCTCATCGTGATTTGCCTTGATCAAATTATACTCCATATCTTATTTCCTCCTCGGTTTTTGTCGACTGTAGTACATATATCATGTACTTGCTTATGCAAAGCTTGCTCAAATGTCTCGGAACTAGTCCTCCTTGCCTCATCGGAGGCGCGCCATCGTGAATACGAGCGACACGTGGAAATCAAAACCAAGACACACAAGACAAGACACACCATGAAGCTCAAGCGGTTAACAGTTTTGGTGCTAGACACGGCAAACACCTTCGGGCCATGTCTGGGGCGAACGTAGTCTGGCCTTATCATGCTAGCGGTCACACTCGCAGCTTGGCAACAAGCCACTAGTAACTACTCTGTACTATCATGTAGTACAACACAAATGCCAGCTTTAAGAGCGGGGGTTGGGAGTGACTCTAGAGCTTGTAGGAATTTCCCATTACTATTGTACAACTTGTAGGTAACGTAAAGATCGGAAAATTACCAGTCACAAGTCCTTCATTCGGAGAGACCGCAATGTGGCCTCGCCCAGCTTCGAGTCAATATGTTCCAGTGGAGGATGAACTCGTCCGGATATTGGAGTGCGAGCTATCACATCTCATGCGCCAGGAATATGATCACCACATATGATTCACGCAGGGCTACCGGGATGATACATCGCACCCACAGCACACATGTCTACTCACACACACACGTCTTGAGCTGTGGGAGGGCTCTGAGAGGGCTCTGGGAAGGCAGAAAGGTACGCTGGCATGCGGCATTATGCAACGCTACTGCAGCGGCCGGCGTTTGGAGAGACACCACGGAGCTCGTCGGGTTCGGCCGCTCCGCCGTCGCCGTGTAGCCTATTCATGGGCAGAAAAATATCCGTATTCGAAATGTGGTGAGCAGAGGGTCGCTAATTGCTCCTCTAAAGGCGCTTTCAATACCGATTGCCTTTATTGGAGGCCTTTTCCCATATTGCCGACGAGATCTGTGGTGAGAAAGCCAGCGATTGTGATGAAGTATCAAGCTCTCCTATCGACAGCATTCCTAACGCCTTTCGAGTAAAAGCACGTGATGCAAAGGTGATTGCCCCGGTTAAATATAGCAGAATTGTTGGGGAAAACTCTCCAACTGCCGATTCACATCTGCCCAAGTCAAGATCTCTCCCGATCTTAGGGTTGAAGTATATCAGACCGGCACAAGTGTGAAAGGAAACATGGCTTTCGATAAATGTGCAACACGTAGATAAACATGGCCGGCCTAGTTCTAGTGTGCCCCGATTCAACCCAGGACCCTCACACAAAGGCAACGTCATAACCGGAGGGGGAAGAAGACAGAAGCCCACCAAAACCAAGCGCGAGACTCGGAGCTTTCCATCAGCGGCGCAAACCCGCTCCCGCTACCCCAAAAAAAGCATTAGCCTTTTTCCATGTCACTCTCACACACTCTCGCACATACATAAGCCACCAGCCAGCGCATCAATGAGTACTTCACAACTCGTTCTTAATTCGAGTACTGCCCCCCCTCGGGACTGGCATGCAGCACCACCCAGCCAAAGGCAGTCCAATCGGACGTTTTTGGCTCGACGATTGGGTGGTGGTGGGAGGGCTCTGAGAGCTTAGAAGGCTGTAGGCTAAGGGGACGCTTGGAACGGGCAGACCGTCTTTGGCATGCATGTCTCACCACGGCCCACGGAGTTGAGCGGATCACTCGTGCGTCATCTATCGCAGGGCCGCCATCGGATTCGCTATCTAAGCGGCTGAGCGCAAACGAAAGAGGCATAGCAAGTTGGGAAGTGCGAAGCTGAAGTAGGTGACGACGCTTGGCTGCGAAGGGTTCTTGTCAAACATGACGCGCGAGGGGAGGAACAATATAAGTGGTATTTAAATCAGACTAGCCCTCGTTTCTAATGCTTGAGTTGTGCAGTATATCTTGCAAGCATAAGAATAGTCAATAGCATAACCAGTTCAGCAGTCAATCAACTCCAACATGACGATCATTGTTACCGGAGTACGTACGAGTCCTCGACTACGTCCGACAGTTTGAATACTAACCAATGCAAAGGGCGCTGGCTTCCTCGGCCATCATCTCGTCCAACAGCTGCTCGACGAGGGACATCAAGTCGTCGTGTTTGACTCATTATGGACCGGTTCCATGGACAATGTTCGCTGCTACGAGAAAAACTCCAGGTTCCGATTTATCCGGTAAGAGCATCCAGTGTCGTGAGATCAACAGAGGAAAAGCAAAGATGAGTCAATCGACTGACCAATTCAGATGTGACGTACGAGAACCGCTACCCGCCGTCAAAAATGTCGAGCAAATCTACCACCTGGCTTGCCCTGCTAGCCCAGATCACTTCGAAGTGAGCCCCATCGAGATCATGGACACATGTTTTCAAGGAACAAAGAATGCCTTCGATCTCGCTCTAAAACACAACGCAAGGGTTTTGATCACCAGCACTTCCGGTGGGTATTCTCGCTATCTGCCGACGAAGGCGTCTTCCACGCAGATTTGCTAACAAACTTTTGCGCGCAGAGACGTACGGCGATCCGCAAGTTAGCCCGCAATCCGAGCAATATCGCGGCAACGTCAACTCCTTTGGTCCTCGCTCGTGCTATGACGAAGGCAAACGCATCACTGAATCCCTTGCCTACGCGTATCAATCCAAACACAACCTCCAAGTTCGCATCGCCCGCATATTCAACGCCTATGGTCCACATATGGAGGTCAAGGACGGCCGTGCTGTGCCCAACTTCATCGCCGCGGCGCTCGAAGGCCGTCCACTCATTGTATATGGGGATGGGAGTGCGACGCGATGCTTCCAATTCGCCACGGACTGCACAAGAGGGTTGGTCTCGTTGATGAATAGCGATCATGTCGGACCGGTGAATATTGGGTCAGATCATGAGATGCCAGTGGGAGTGATAGCGGAGATGATCAGCAAGGTGGTCGCAGGCAAATTGGGCCAGGCTCAGCCTACCCCAGTACAATACTTGCCGCAAAGGCAGGACGATCCGACGCAGAGGAAACCGGACATCAGTTTAGCCAAGGCGGTGCTGGGTTGGTCGCCCAAGGTTCCATTGGATCAGGGCATCGACGACACAGTCAACTGGTTCCTCCAAAAGAGGATCAAGGAAGCGCAGCGGCTGGAGCTGGAGTCTGGGCGTATATCAACGCCTGACTCTGCGAAGTGGTTGGCGCAGAACACGTCGCAGTATGCCATAGTGTCGAGTTAGAGCATCATCGATGATACAATGATATAATGATACCACGTCGCAACCACAAGGATCCCGAGTCTTGAGTTTTTCATGACTGCACATGTACCATATCTGTGCGGTCAGAATGTTGACGAAACAATGCAAACATCCAAATAATGGCAGGGCTTGCAAGCTTTGGCAGCGTGCTTTGGTTCTGAGGTGTGTTGTCCCTCTTGATGGGACTTCTGATGCGCCATCCAAAGGGAGCCACTATTGCTCTGCTCGCGTATGACGTAGTTTTCAAGTCACGGAGCTTTGTTTTCGTACTCGAGCTCATGGCGCCGGTGGCTGAGGGTTGTTGCCAACAGTCTTGTACAGATCTCGCAACTCAAAATCCTCCTGGCTACCCCCTTCCGGCAGCTCGCCAATGAGTCTTGCTGGCTTCCCAGCGACTATGGAGAAGCTCGGAATGACCATATGGGGTGGGACCACGCTGTTGTCCATGACTTTGACGCAGTCCTTGATGATGGCAAACTCGCTGATGGTGCAGTTCTTGCCGATATGAACATAGCTGCCTACCGTAGCAGCTTGCACCACCGTGCCCTGACCGATATACACATGATCTCCCATGCGCAGTGGCATGTAGGTAAAGGTCCCCTTATACATTCTTCCTGGAGGACGCAGAAGAGAGCCCCTTGCGAGGAAGCAGTACCGGCCGATGGCGACAGCTGTGGTATTGGCGGGTGCGGAGCTAGAGCCGCTGGACGAGGAGGACGGAGTCGTTCGAACGAGATCGCCGCGGATCATGACCTCGGGCTGGATGACAGCTTTGCCACCCAGCATGATGTTCTGCGTGCCCTGAAGCATGGCTTTCCTTGAGACCTTGTTGCCGCTGTCCTGTGTGTGAGGCGCGTCGGGCGCGTCAGTTAGAGGAGCTCTGTCAGGACATAATGGGCGGTAACTTACGGTCTCGATATAGTCGCCTTTAGCCTGTCTTCGTGACATGTTGAACGATTGAGGGCTGTGATTCAAGTTCGCATGAATTAGGGGTTAGGGATTGGGGATTGGTAGATGCAAAGCTCCTGAAGAGCGGATGAGATGATGGGTAGAAATCATGTCAAGATAGCACGAGCAGGTGCAAGGGTTGCTAAGGTACTACAGGTACTACGGGCAGAGAGATAGGAGCTCGTCACTAAAGCCCCCAGAGCTACCCTACAGCAGGGACAAGCCTCAGCGAACAACTTGAAGTCACATCTGTCTGCAGCCGCTTTCCCTTCTTCTTTTTACAAGTCTAAGTGTTTTTTTTTTCCTCTCTTCTGCGCAGTGAAATGCGTGCTCTTGGAAACGTACTCTGTGCAACCCAATTGGTGTCGACAGCACTTTGCGGGTAATACGCATGATCCGGGCAAGCTTTTTGTTGGAACTAGCATGGCGCGCTGTCCACAGCCAGCCAACGGACGAACTTGAAGCAACCAGTGTATGAAAATCACCTCCGTAATTCCTCTTTCGCATGGCAAAACATGCTCCAACCATCAAAAGATCTTTGCATACGGCCTTTGTCGAGGTGCCAGGCATGCACTTTTGGCATCGCTCGCAGTCTGCCGCACCTCCTCCCTCGGCAGCTATCTAGTATTCCGTAGGTAGGAGTTGGGTGTATTCTACTCCGTACGTGGAGCAACTAAAACGTCCGGTCTATGCAGCCTGCGCGACTTGTGCTAGGGTTGCAACGTGAACGCCCAGCATTCCAGCTGAGACGCTGTTGGTTGTCCATGAAACTCATAGAGTTTGCTAAGCGTATTTTGAATACCCGATCAAGCTTGGCTTGCTTTCTACAACGTAGATGCGCTTTTTGACCATCACGGCAATTGTGGTTCAATTCACCCAACCCCGCGGCAGAGCATGGGTCCCTGAACCGTAGGATCGTGAAGCCGGGGGCAGCCATTGAGCAATACGGATTCACTAGGACATGGGGATGCACATTCTGGTATTTTCAAACGACTAGTCACCTCAAATATCTCTCCTGAGCCACTACAAGCATATCGTATTTTGTCAGTAGGGGTTTCGCGATATAGCAGCTGTTTGTATCGGCATGGGGTGGCTTCAGGTGAAACCAGGAAAGGGGGTTCAAGGGGAAGAACGGATGAAACGGTGATATACGGCTGATATGAACATGCCAGAGATTTCCGAACATGAGTCGAGACGAAAAAAAGATGATTGCTAGTATTTGACCTGTATACTAATTAATTCACACAGGCTGGACTCTACGTACTTCAGTGAACCTCTCGTACCACGGCGCCCGCTGTTTACCTTCTACAGGTATAGGGACATGTAAGTTGTAGTAGGTTTCCAAGGACCTGGCTGAAATTGGCCTACTTGGTAAAGATTGCCCACTGGGTGTTTATGAGCAACTTCGCCCCCCAAAACAACTTATGGACCGCGCGTTTATGGCCTAGAACGAGATGATAAACTTGGGATCAGACATCCGTAGTTTATTACATGATCTGTATCACCTTTCGTCTGATCAAACGAAATGCGACAATTGTTTTTTCAATGCCGACGCTCGTCGCATGTAGGTTTTGGAATCTACCTTATGCAGGATCCTTCTAGCTTCCAGTGCTTAATACTGCACACACAGACTCGCTAGCAGGCAACGTTGGTCAAGGGTGCAACCACGTGCCAGGATCCCCCGATGCAAAAGAGCTGACGAACCCGAGGCTAGACCAGCTCACTTCCAAGCATGAGAATGAAAAGATGGTGTCCTCATCAACGGCAAGCAGCAGACGGCCGATTCAGGTTGCGACCCTGTGCAAACCCTTGACTGTATGACCGTCTTACTATCCACCGCCTGCAGACTAAGGTACGACTTCAATTTATCTTATGCAGTATTACACTGCATTAGCAGTCTAGCTGCTTCAAGGTGCAGCCTGAGTGTACAACTTTGAAGAGATGAGTAGAACCCCACTCAATGTCCCGTCCACCCCACCTGGCCTCTCGGCGGGCTGCTTTCCAGATTAATGGGGGCAAATTTAGGCCAAATTAGCAAGCATTTTCCCCGCTTAACGAGCCAGTCGGCTCCCGTTCTATTTTTGTTCACTTTACTGACCAATCAACAATGAGGGAGGCTGCGGATTAAGCGCGCTGCGGCACCCAAAGGGCCAAAGTGATCCGCCGAAAGGCTGGCCCCCGCTCAGAGGCCATATGGGGAATTCTATCTTTGACCATCAATGCCCTCCGCATCTCGCTGGCACATGAAGATGGGATAATTTTCCCTAGATGTTCAGACAGCTTCAAGTTGGTGAAACTGATACGAACAAGATAACATGCAGGAGAACGACCTGAAGCTGTTTGAAATATTCAGCCAAAGTTCGTTTTTTCAACTCCTGAGCAGGGGAAACAGAGGAGGTAAGCTGTCTCAGGAGAGTTTACAGACAAGGAAACACCAAGTTTTAACCCCTCCCCCCGCTGTACGGAGTAGGTAAGTAGTAACCGTAAAGCCCCTCCCCCCCTTGCTCTGTGCTAGTGCCTCGGAGAGCGGACCCCGAGACTTTACCAAAGCCTTCCGGGTGCTTGGTAGCCCGCACTAGTGATGACCAGACGAACGACTAAGCCCGAGGGCATTGTATTACTTCTTGGTGTTTAACAGAGCACTCGACTGAGGTACGATGCGTGATCCTACCGGCCCTCACTATCCGGGCGGTCTGACATCCGATGCATCGCTGCGCCGTTGCGTTTGTCACAATGCTAGGTTTCTGAGTGGCTTCTCGCAGCATTGGTAAAAGGGCGCGAACGGATCGCCGCGGATCCGGGGCGTACAGCCACGAGGCTGATGGTGGTGTGCCTCCCGCCGGGCCCTCATCCTCTTCTCTCCGAGATGGTTGTAGAACTCCTCAATAGCATTGCCTAAGCATGGCAGATTCCGAAACGGCTACCACCGTACAGCCATGACCCGCATGAGTTAAGGTTGCATGGGATGGCTGGCGTGCCGCCGCCTAGCCACGAAAAAGGGAAGCTAGGGCCTTGCCAGCGGCGGCCATCCGGGCTATCGAACCACCCATGTCTCGCGGCCATCCAGGCCCTGCATGCTTGGCAGGCCTTCTTCGGCTTCCTTAAGCGCTCGTGTAATGACAATGACACCAAGAGTAGGTGCATCTCGACTCGAGTATATTAAGACCTGCTGCCACCCTCTCTTCATGGCTTTTGGTTCTTGCTATCATCACAAACAGCATCATCAACATCTTTACCAACTCTTCCAATATATCTTATCCTCTCCAACTGTTTCTATTGACTATTGAACCATAACCGGTTTCTTGGAACACCCGCCCACTTCTACTTTGGCTTCAGATCATCATTCTTCGTCCCTTTTAACTACGAGCTAAAACAAAACACACTCGCCACCATGCTTTCCAAGACCATCGTCTCCCTCGCTTCGGCCGCCATGGCTGTTGCTACCCCCATCTCCCGCCGTGATGACGGTCCCGGCTGCCCCAGACAAGAACCTGTACCGGGCACGGGTCCCAATCTACCCATCAACGGCGGAGCCACGGAGCTTCCCAGCCCCGCCTCCAACCTTACTCTCAAGTACATCCTGCTCGGTCACGGCATCCAAAACTACACTTGCGGATCTGAGGGCGCCGAGCCTAAAGCAACCGGTGCCCTGGCCGCCCTCTACGATGTCACAGCCCTGTACCCTGGCACTGGCGACAGCGTTCTCACCATCGAAGAGTTCGACCAGCTCGGCGTTGACGCCATCTACGACGCCGAACTGCCTCTGAACATGCAGTCCGAGGAGGACGCCGCCAACAGCATCGCCCCCGGTGCCGACCTCGAGGAGCCCTTCCCCTCCGATCCCGCCGACCTCCAGCTCGACAGCCTGTCGACCCCCCTGCCCTTCGTCGGCCACCACTTCTTCAACAGCGCCGGCAGCCCCCAATTCGTCTTCGAGGACGTCAACTACGTCTGCGCTCTTAGCAACAAGATTGACGCCCCCGCGGGCTCTGACGCCGGGCCCGACGCTACCGGCACCGTTGCCTGGCTCCAGCTCGGTGCCATCGAGGGCGCCGTCGGCGCCAGCCTGCTCTACCGCGTCAAGACCGTTGGTGGCGTGTCGCATGGCTGCTCTGCTGCCGGCTCCGACAGCGTCTCTTACACTGCTCAATACTGGTTCTACGGCTAAGGAGTCAACAACGACAAAACAAAATAAACTCAAAAAAACAATCAGAAAACACCAGCAAAAGAGTAAATATGGGGTGGAGGACTGTATTTTCTTAGATTCTTTGTTACATTTCCTTTGGGTTCTGGGTGGATTCGAGCGTCATATTTCATGTTTGCATTGGGACGGAGTTTCCAGAAGAAAAGCCCCTTTTTGGCTTTCTTAGACTTAGAGTATAGATTTTGTTCTTCAGAAAAAAGAACACAATCTAATTAAGAATTTCACTCAAATTTGACTAATTTCTTGCCTTTTCCCCTCAAGTGACTGTCTTCGCTCCTTGCTAATTCGAAAGGTTACACATGGTCGTTTGTTGACACTTGTTACAAAACACAACATCTCAGCGCCTGCTGAAGAATATGCGGCCAACCGATCCGAGGCCCCCCTCTAAGTCACGAGTGAGAGCCTTCCCTGGCATGTTGGGCCGGCCTAGGTGGCCGGATGCCAGGCGGCTGCGCATATTTCATGCAGGCCGCATCTAGCGGCCGGCGCCACGGAAGGAGAGAGGTCAGTGTGGTACACGTCGATCTTCGGCGTAAGGGGTGGGGGGGGGGGGGGGGGGCATATACCGGCGGGGGAACTCACGTTTGCCTTGCCGATCGACAACCATCGAAACGGGTCTCGCTGAAGGGCCGGGTCTAGAAATAGAAACTGTGCTAATTCGGGATACTGCGAATATTGCGGGGGCACCTCTTGCTCATTTCTCGCTATATGCCCTGATAATTCATTATGAAAACCTATCCGACCGATTCCCCGCTCCTTAAGCCACACAAGAAACTCGGCTCCCATGTCCAGAATATTGACATTGTGTCGTGATATCGCTTACTATTTTCTTCTTTACTGAAATCGACTGGGGTTTGCTTGTAACGTGCTGCAATGTACCACCCGTTTTCAAAAGTCAAAAGTCAACTTCAAGCCGAGGCGCGTTTGTAACTCTGTCCTGATAAATCGCGCTTCTTTCCCCTCCCTCTCTCTTGCGTCACTTCATATCCTCACCTACGCGAAGCATCCAAGCCACCAGCCAAGTCCTGCTCAAGTCCATTGGCGTTGCTTACGTATTCTTGAGGTCGCGGGTCCTCCGTCGTCCACTGGTTATTTCCCTGTGGGATAGGGACCTGTCCGGCTCCAGCTTGTTGGCCAGCGCCACCAACCTGACCTCCGGCACCAACAGTCCTGACGGTTTGACGGAACTGCATTACCTCGTCGAGGATCGCCTTGCGCATATCAGCAACTTCGTCAAGTACTTCGAACTCGAAGTTGAATGTTGTCGGACAGTCAGGCTCATCCGAGGCATCGTGCCATATGTGGAGGTAGGGGTGCTCGAGGGCCTGCTCTACACTGATGCGGCTGGAAGGGTCGAAGGCAAGCATCTTGTCGAGGAGATCGAGCGCATCGGGGTTGGCGTTGGGGAAAAGAACAGGGAAAGGCTTCTTGGGCATGAAAGGCAGGTTGCGGACGTATTCTTGAGCTCGCGGGGAACCGATGCGGGACAACGTCTCCTCGTTGGGAGTTCCGAGGATGTGAAGAATCTGGTTGAGCTGATCGACATAGTCACGGCCCTTGAAGAATGGCCGCCCCCCAAGGAGCTCGGCCAAGATGCAGCCCACCGACCAAACATCAACTGTTCGCCTATCAGCCACACTGTCTACAAATTAGAGGAAGATGATTGGGACAACACATACTGGCTTTTGTATAGCTCTGGAAGCTCAGCATAATCTCTGGCGCGCGATACCATCTCGTTGCGACGTATTCTGTCATGTAGCCTGCGTTCTCTTCGGGATCGATGGAGAAGCCTCGTGCCAAACCAAAGTCGGCAATCTTCAGCTCGCAGTCGGCATTGACGAGCAGGTTACCAGGCTTCAAATCACGATGAAGGACGTTGGCAGAGTGGATGTACTTGAGACCGCAAAGTATTTGGTAAATGAAGGACTGGAAGTGGGCGTCGGTTAAGGGTTGGCCAGAGCGGATAATGGCAGCAAGATCGCATTCCATCAACTCTGCGGGCGCCATGTCAGCTTTAACGACTTGAGGGCAAATACGCGTTGCTGAAGACTTGTAGAGGAATCACCTACCCTCATAGAGGTACGTCTCGTTGAAGTTATCGGGTCTGGGAATGTCCATGTCGTAGAGGCATGTGATCTGTCGAACCAGTCGTCTTTAGCGCGATGGCTGCCAGGGCTTGTACTTGGAGGGCAATACTAACGTTGCGATGGCCGCGGAAATGCTGCAGCAGCTTGATTTCGCGCAGAGCGCGCTTGGCGAGGATCTTTTTGCTAAAGACATTGGTAACCTTCTTTATGGCAACACCTTCGCTGGTCTGGTTGTTCACTGCGGCGCTGTCGAGGGGTTCCCAGTTAGCATCACGGCGCGGCGGGGTAAGGTGAACAAAGGAATGGTATGGCGGCGCTTACCAGACGATGCCGTATGCGCCCTGCCCGAGTTCTTTGGTCACAGTATAGCGGTCATCAACAACAAAATCCTGATTGAAGACCTTGAACACTTTGCGCCCCGATAGATCGGCCATTGTCTCGTTTCTGGCGCCGTGGTCGCCGGTGATGGAGGAGCTTCGAGGGGGAGTAGTGTTGGTTTAAGGGTCCAGTCCAGGATGCGCGGGGTATCAGTCGCTACTACTAGTGTTGATGTAGAGTACCTAAGCGTGTCGTTATCGGATAGAGTAGAGTTCCGAGAAACAATGGGCAGGAGAACCGTGGGCGGTATGTGAAATATATGAATAAAAGCAGAAGCAGACACAGTATAGCATGCAAAGCGAAAGCGATGCGATGCAGCCAGACGAGGTGAGGGGGGTTTGGTATAGGTATACTTCCCAGACCCAATAAGCTGTACGAGTAGGGGAAAGAAGGTACGTGGTGATATGGAGCTTCTTAAAATATGACACACTGGAACATAGCACAAAGAGCTGGCGCCCAGCGTCACAGCCAGTGAGGTGATAAGCGTAGAGCGCCTCAGTGGGGTCGTTGGCGTATTGGTTAGCGACCGCCTCCACTGTAAGCTTAGTGCTTCGGCTTGGACTTGCTGGCTGGTTGGCTATCACCTTGGGTTCGCCGAACCGATAAATTTCCCAGCCAATGGCCGTGCTCACCGTCATCACTGTAGCCGCGCGACAAGCTGTCGCAATTTCTTTCCCGTCCATCGCTCAATGCACCTTTTGATTATGTTGGAAAGTTTCCCGCGCCTTCCAAACTCCTTCTACCGACACGAATAACTTGTTGCAAAATGCCTGCCAGATCAGGTAGCAGGAACGGACAAAGATGCATTCCACTAACGCTAGGACGGGGCTGAAGCCAAGGGCCATCCCTGCCTCGCAACCCATCCGTACGGAAGCACGCTTGCCGAATCTTATTATAGGGCTGATGTCAGGAACGTCGCTTTTCATCGAAGGCTAATATGGCCGTGGACGTTCCTCGCACGTGCTAGGATCGGACAATTAGCGCTGAAGTTGATTTGCCAGCGACTTTTGCTGGAGTGCCAAGGACCGCTCGTCATCTCACGACACCAGACCAATACCTGCGGTGCATCTCGCCGCTGCTCAGATGCACGGCTCGAGGTAGAAGCAGCTCGGAGGTTCAACGGGTCTGAACAATTGCTCTTGATATTGTGCCTTATGTACAATTGCCGCTCGCCCCGTCATGGGTCCACTCTCGGCCCTCATTCACGATCTAATACCGAGTCAAGATCAATTTCGGGCTGTCGCTCTCGAATCTGGACCTTGACATTTCTCTGGAGGCAGTTCGTGGCCTCGAGAGTTAGAGGCGGTCGCCTGTTCTCACCAGGAATGAATCTCCATTCGTACTTCATCAGCAGGTGGCAGAGCGCAATCTTGAGCTCATTCGAGGCCAAAAACCGCCCGGGGCAGGCGTGCTTCCCGTGTCCGAAAGCCATGTATTCCGGACTGGTAGTCACAAATTGCCAGTTTCTCTCCTCCTCGAATTCTTTGCGCATCCTCATCCATCGCTCAGCATCAAATCCAGCTATGTCGGCGCCGGGCTCCATGAAGTCTCCTGCTACCATGATCCGGCTGTCCTTAGGCAGAACAGTGCCGTCAGAGAGCTCAATGTCCTTTTCGACATAACGCTGCATGGAGATCGAAACGAATGGATGAACCCTTTGGCCTTCCTTCAGGAAGCTGTCCATTAGTTTCAAGTCGTAAAGCGAGGCCTTTGTCCATCCGCCCCGACCAACCACCTCGACAATTTCTTGTCGCAGTCGGTCAGCCACATCCGGGTGGTCACAAATGTCAATCAGCGCCGCCGTTAGTGTTTCGACAGTATTGTTGATTGAGGCAAAGGCAAGGGTGAGCTGTCCAGCCACGTAATCGGTGTCGCGACGGCCCTTGGACAGCTCGTACATCCAGCCAAGCGTGTCGGCTACTCGAGGCGGTTTCCCGCCAGCGGCGTGTGCTGCCTCCACAGCTGCCTTCCTTTTCTCCACTTCCGGGTCAATCAGAGCATGAGCGTCTCGGACAGCTTTCCTGAGACGAGTGGCCTGAGGGAAGAACCAATACGCAATGGGCTGTAAGGGAGGGAATACCGTACGCAAGATGTAGGAAAGCTCCACAGAGTCGATAGTGTACGACTTGGAGATTTCCAACCAGCGCTCATTTCGGCAGAGCTCCTTGCCCAGGAAGACGCGGGATGTCAATCGGGCGACCAGATGTTCAGTATCGTCTCGAATGGCTCTGGTCACGAACTCCTTACCCACATTGCTGAAGATGTCTTTCAGCGCTGCGGTCGACTCGTCGACAATTTCCCCCATCACCAGGCCCAGGGACGGCGTCAGTTTCGTCTTTACCGTGTCTTGAATGATCTGACTCCCTGCAAGACCGATTCTGTGACCCTCGAAGCCCGGATAGTTGATGAAGAGATCCTGCCAGTTTTCATTAGGTCGGCGCTGACTCAAAGAGATTGGATTCGGACGTCTTACCTTTGCAAATGCCTTATCGAGGCTCAAGTACGGGCTATTCCGAACCTCATTGGCATAACTGTTGGGCAATAAGATCTTAGGTCCCGTGCCTGTCATCACTTGGAATGGTCCTTTGAACTGCACATTGCCGTTAGCAGCGAATCTTGAAGCACCGCACGAATGATGGCCACACCCGTCTAATGCCTTCCGTAATGGCCTTGTTGCCTTGGAACAGCCAGGTTTCTTTTGCACTTTTCCCATCAAGAGTAATCACTGGGAAGCCCGCGAGCGGCCGGTCTTTCTGAAAGCTCTTGACAATGTAGGAAACAGCCAGAACGACTAGGGCTATGACGGCCACCTGCAATGAAGCTGAGTAGCCGTCAAGCAATATCTTCTGGATTATCATGGCGAGCACAAAAAAAAGCCAAAACCCCCGCTAAGGTTGCAGTTCAAAGAGATTTCGGAAAGAACAGACGCTTTACTTGAAAGCTGTACGACAGGGGATAATCGGAAAACTGAAGGTTTTACTGATGAGCTCCTGGTGTCTTTGTCACAACACGGTGGGACAGATCATCTTTCCACCAGACGGTGCGGACTTGACTTACGGACCCAATTCACCGATCCACGCCTCGACTACTACCAATCAGCGATAGTTCGTTTGCTGTGAGCCCGGCTGCCCATTGCAATGACCATAGCTCCTCTCTCACACCGTCCTGTCGTTCATGATGAACCAGGGCATGACGTCCTCGTACAAGCTCGTATGAGTACCGGAAAACGGTGGATTGCGGGCGCGAAACGGTCGAGACCCTCCCCCGCCAAGTGCATACATGTACGAGCTAGCCTCACTCGGTTTTGACTCCATCGTGGGGATCCATGTCCGTCACCACTCCGGAACATTTCTTGAGGATCAACACCATATCGTCGCCATTCAGACTCTTTCGGATCACATGGACGAGAGTATTTTTGGGGTCTTGTTTCGGGGTTTTGCCAAGCAATGACGTGTGGATTTTGGCTTTCCTTCTTCGCGAGCCTGAGCCAGGCAGCCGAGCATGGTAACTCTGGGCCAACTAATTCGCAATGTGATGCACCATTCTCGTCTTCTGGGTACAACGTGGCCAAGTTTGCGTGTACTTGACGACAGACAAGCTTTTGAGGCCCTTCTATGTACTAGTCATTGAGGAGCACCTACATATTAAGCCCGGGTAGTTCATACGCACAACGCCGAGTCCTGCCATGGAAGATCGGGCGCTCAGAACTCCACAGCCGACAGCGACCACTGTGGCCCCTGAATATCACCTCTGGCGCTGACGAATCGAGTTGATGGGCTTGATAGCATGATCAGGATAGCTGCCTAACATCCCCAAGGATGTGATGAGGGGAAGTTGACTATGGGAGTGCTTCGTCTATCACTTTCCTTTAGGACGAGACTGGTCCGCTGTGTTACAGGACCCCGACTTGACTAGTTCAAGGATAGTCCGAAGTTTCTCGTAATCCTCGAAAAGCTGTGACACTGCCTAACGCTCTGAAGGCAGGTCGGAGGTCAGCTCACTCGCAGTGCAGAGATTTGCCTGCAGATTCGTCAAGAACTTGCATGATAGGGGACCAGTAAACGCTTTCAAGCGGAGTAGCAGGAATTTTTGTTGCGTTGGCGATGGCGTAGTATGCAGTTTGACCCGTACCAAGACATGTCTTGCAACGGCGTCTACCATACACAGGTGGATCGGCATGACCGCAGTCATCCGCCCCAACGGGGTGTTTTGTCGAATGTTGGACCCCTGTATCGTCGGTATCTTCGTGTTAGTGATACGCCATGACATCCAGAACTGGCTCTGTCTGGCCTGAAGACGGCCTACCTCGTACAGCGTTCCATGTTCAGCCGACGCCACTGGAATCATCGTGGCTTAGTGTGGGTAACTGTGCGCCAGGGTTTTCCGAATGCATTACCTTTCAGAGAGATGATCTATATTGGGAACTTTATTTTGCGAATTTTTAGGTCACTGCTTCGCTGAGTATCTGTTTGAAAAGACGTAAAAGTACAAGTGGCAGACGAGGCGGTTTCCAGACCCTTTTTTACAACTCGCCGCGAGGGATCCGTGGCCCCTTGAGACAGCCCTATTTTGTCTTTATCTGGATTCCTCAAGCGCTTTTGGCTGTATAACAAGAGCTGCGGCCAGAGCTTCATCTCTAACATATACGCCTAGCAACGACGAGGCCTCTTGTCTTGGGAACGCTCAATATCCTGCTCGCCAACATGGCCGCATCAGAAAAGCAGAACGCCGGAATTACTATGGCTCCTTTGGCAGCGTCAGAGATGATACCGCCAAAAGGTCCAACTTCGTATCGAAGCAATCAGATCCTGAGCCTGGTATTCCTCCCATTGTTGACGGGCATCGGTCATTGTGCTCCCTCTGTCGGGGCCGCGCGGGCTGTGATGGGATGGTGGTTCTTTGATTGGCCTGTCATCGTCGCGACGTCTACCATTACTGCCTTCATTGACGGTTAGTTATATCATGCTTCCTTTGCATTTAATGTTCTTGGTGAAATAGCAGAAGCTGACGCCAAACCTGCTAGCATACGACAAGTATAGGGACATACCTAAACATGATCGGCCGTCCACAGTTGCGACTCTCTCGTACCTAATTCCTCTTCTGACAACAACATTTGTGTCCTCGGCTATGATGGGACTGTATATGGCTTTGCGGTTACACAGATGGCTCATTTTTGGATTCGTGTATGGGAATCCATTGATTCCTGTCTACAGCTTCAAGACCGGGAAGTTCAGCTTTGTCAAGCCGAAGGTGGTGTTTGCGGTAGCCAAGAGCGCATCGGTCGCCCTCGTCATGGCCAATGTGGATGGTGATATTGGGGCCCTCAATGCTTGCCGTACTTTTGACGGAGAGTGTCGACTCAACAATTTAGGAGCCGAGTCTGAGATCTATTGGCGCAGCTTTGCGTTGGCTTTCATTTACAACTGGGTGCGTGAGACAATGTGCGATGTCCGCGACCTGATGGAAGACGCAAATGAAGGCATACCAACCCTGCCAGTAACTGTTGGACCCTGGAATGCAGTGGCGCTGACCACGATGGGAACCTTCTTGACAGAGCAATACATTTTTGCTGGTCTCATGCAGGGCAATCTGTTGGCTTTTCCAGGCTGGGAGTCGGTCGCAAGGCAGATTATCACCCTACTGGGCTGCTTTACCGTTTTCAACAAGCCTCGGGAAGACAAGCTTACCTGGTCTTTGGTGGCTTTTGTCGGCTTGCTGCCGGCTACATGGGCTCAGTCGAGGCTTTAAATGACCATGGCTGTTCTGAACAAGACTTTGTCGGTTTTGGAAAGGTCTCTCTTTCTAGCATAAGGTCCGATTTTCAACTTCTGGCGAAAAGCGTATAGACAATGAGCAGCACCAGGCGTCGCAGTATCTACATAATCTTAGGGGATCCGCATGCCACAGTGTGTGTCATCATACAGCATTTCATGAACATATTTCAATTCATCTTCTCAATAACTAGATGGTCTAATAGACAATGCTCCTCCGTCGGCCAGAACTACGCTTCCGTTCAAGTAAGACGCTGCTCCAGAGCAAAGCCAAACGGCAAGTCCGCCGATGTCTTTATCACTGCCTATCCTCGTTGCGGGCACTACTTCTCTCGGATACGCCCCTTCTGCCGAGGGCTCAGCTCCTGGCGCTGCAGCATCGGTCAAACTTGTTCCATCTGTCATTGGGGTGTGCCAGATGCCCGCGCAGAGCACGTTCACGCGCACATCGTACGGCACAAGCAAATTGCCCAGCTGCTTGAACAGCTGATTCAGCGCGGCTTTGCTGGAGTTGTAAGCATAACCCGAGGCAGCACCCTTGGCATAGGAAGCAATGCTGCTCACGGCAATGATCTGGGGCCGCGGGCGTGCAGGAGTGTGTACGGAAGGGTCGTTGGCGGCAGCGAGTAGGCGGAGGAAGGCCAATGCCGTGTACAACGGCCCCGCAACATTGGTGAGATAGGTTGCCGCAAAGTCCTCCATGGAAGTCTCCCACATGGCATCGCAGAGGGCATCAAGGTTGGGCCCACTAGGGCCAGTTGGGAAGGGTAGGGCTGGGCCCGATGCACCACTGCTAGTAATCAGTGCGTCGACATGGGATGTAGTTGCAGCCACGGTGCGGGCGGCTGACTGCAGGCTGTCCTTGGAAGTCACGTCGCATTGCACAGGAATTATGCGACCAGACACATTGGCAGCAGACTGTGCTGTCTCGTCAAGGACCTCCTGGCGTCGGCCGAGGATGAAGACGGTAGCTCCATTGACGGCGAGCGCCCGCGCCATACCGGCCCCCATGCCCGAGCCACCTCCGGTGATGACGACTCGCAGGTCTTCTACTGAGAAGAGCCCGCTGAGGGTGAGATTCTCGAGCGGCTCGGTCTTCATGGCTGCTGCTGTTCGCGGTCAAGGTCTCCTTGCTCGTCAGTCAAAGCTGGGCTAGGCAATGGGGCCGTGTCTTACCCAGTCAGTTGGGTCTGCCTCCAATGACGAGAAAGATGGCTGGAAATCTGCTCGCTGCGTCACTTAGCGGGCATGTGCTTCAGTGCCTCGGTGTCTGTGCTTGTGAAGACGTCAAGGCGCGTGTTAGTCCGCCTGATTTATTGACGAATGGCAATGTGGCACAACGTATACATAAAAGCGAAACGATCGGCGTCCTGGCTAGGAACTCAACCCCCCGATATCTAAGCAACGATGCGCCATTTCTGCTCACTCAAGGCGGACTTGTCCGCTCCTGGATGCCGACGCTGGCGATACCACGGCAGCTATAGCTACTCACGATGACTGCTGCTGTGCAGGAGTACCCTCGAATCCTCCTAGGCCCCCTACCTTGGCGTACTGACTTGGATAATTACATTGGTTCTTGTGCGTAAGTACTGTCAATCTTCCTCAGTGGGGCCGAGATGGATACGTGTATGATGCATATCTATTTCCTTACAACTTCGTTCCGGATCATAGGTTGCTTTGATAGCGAGACCACTGGGTCGAGTAGTCTCGTCATATGTCCATTGTTATAGACATATACGCGATTCTAGCCTTTGAGACGTCTTATCTCCTCACTACTTTGGCGGGTATGCTGCAGGGACTAATGGGACTTGTTACTGATGGTCAACCATGATGAGGATCATGCTCGACAGTCACTCCACCGAGAGGTACAATGGATGCATAACGAGTGCCGAGACAAGGCGGACCTGGTGGCTGCGTCGAGGGTTATGTCCACTTTTGCTCCGCGCTGCCACGCTGTCATCATGTCCCTCTTTGCCCATCTTCTCTTCGCTCGCCTACCGCCAGCGGAAAGCTGGATCTAGGGTGTGGTGATGATTGGGTTTGGCTTTCGAGCTGTGATGGTGTGCCCGAGATGCGGCACCATCAAGCCACTAGATCGGCGGATCGGTATTTTTCCAAGCTTGTCCCGTGCTAGTGAGCGGGCTATACTTGGCAATGGACGACGGAAGTTTATTTAACTAAAGGGGTGGAGGATTCGAGATCATCGTTATACTGGAGAAATTCTATAGTAGTCTGCTTTAGTTTACCTGTGGTTGATTTAAGGTACAGTAGGATTACGTTCGCTTCGAGGCAGTCCACAGCAATAAGGGGAATGGAAGCGAAAGGGCAGTATGAGTAAGGGAAGAAGGGGGCGTGGGCAAGACCATCGTGAACTTCACTTTCACTTTTCACGCCCCTCCCCACAGAAAAAGAGCCTCCCCGCGGCGGGGACAGGCTCATCCGCACGTACCTAAGCCGCGATCCTCCAGCGGGGTAAAATGTTCTGCCTGGTTGACTTCCCCAGTGTATTACGATTACGACAACAAGCATGACACACATCAGCGGCGATGAGGGGTAGTTTGCAAAACGGTAGGTCGGGGGCAAATGTCGCCGTTGAAACGGTAGACTGGCCATCTCGAGCTCGGGAAAGAAATGGGCCTGCAGTAGGAACCAAATGATACCAGCAGGAGTCTTTTGTCAGTGGGCCATCGGGAATCAAGTCTGCGCTGCTGAAGCTCTCGTCTCCGGATCTTATGCGAGGAAAGCTGCGCGAGTTGGAAATTGATCCAAGATGATTGTTGACGGGCTTCCTTGGGATCCTTTTACGCCCAAAGGGTTGGTGCTTGACCTTGTGGCTTTGACGACAATCTACTCGATAGGTCGATGGATTACCCTCATTGCTTCTCACCTCTTCAGCTCTGATACAACACCGCGCGTTGGCAAATGGTTTACCTTGAGAGATGTCTTTCAAGATGTCGGCTTGGACAATGACACCCGGAAGGCTATCGAGGAGGGCTACTATAAGGTAATTCGTCGTTTGTTTCCACCCTCAAGGGGGTTCATTGTGTCTGACAAACTGTCTTGTAGTATGCAAAAAAAGGCAAGGCTTTCTGGATGAACAACTTCCCACTGGATTCAGACTTGGTGCTGCCTCCCAGCGAGGTTCGGCGTCTCATGCGCGAACCGGACAACGTGCTGAGCGTGTCCGCCAACCTGGATCAGAACTTTGCCACAAAGTACACCATGCCGTTCCTGGCCCATCCTACGCACGAGAATGTGATTCGCAAGTACTTGACAAAGAGGTTGCCGGAGCTGACGCCGGACATCATGGACGAGGTCCAGGTGGCCCTCGCGGAGCTCTGGGGAACGGACACGGAGACCTTTCGAGAGGTTCCCATTCTTCACATCTGTGAGAAGATCCTGGCACGCGTGGAGAACAGGGTTTTTGTCGGGCTGCCCTTGTGCCGGAACGATGCCTACCTCAAGAACACGGTCGGCTTCGCACTGGACGTGGCTGTGGCCGGCAAGATCATCAACGTCCTGCCCAGGATCCTTAAGCCGGTGCTTGGACATATTCTCACACTTCCAAATCGATACCATTATCATCAGGCAAAGAAGCATCTCATGCCTCACATCGAGGAGAGGTTAAGGGCATACCAGTCTCCTGAAAAGAAACAGTCCGCCAATAATGACTTCATCACCTGGATCATTGAAGATGCCACTAAGCACGGCGATGCTCAAGGCTTGGATCCTCAAGTCATCTCCTTCCGCATCATCGACGTCAATTTCGCAGGCATTCACACATCCTCATTCACATCTACCAATGCGTTGGTGGACATTGCAAGCTGCCCGGCCGACAGCGATGGAACTAGTCTGCTTGAGTCCCTCCGCGAGGAGGCAACGCGTGTGTACACTGAGGAAGACGGACAATGGACCAAGGCCGGTCTCGAACGCCTCGTCCGTATCGACAGCGCCATTCGTGAGAGCATGCGGCACACGGGAATCTTCTATCGCGGTGTGATGCGCAAAGTGGTCGACCCCAACGGCTACCAGGCGACCCCTGAGCTGCGAGTTCCCGCTGGCATCAATGTCGGGACGTCGGCCTACTCTGTCCACCATGACGAGGAGTTCTACGACAACCCTCATCAGTACAACCCCTTCCGTTTCTCGGCACCTCGGGAGATGGAGGCTGCTTCCATGGCTAAGGACTCCGATAACTCAGCAGGTAGAAGCAGTGAGAAGGAGCTTCTGGAGGGCGCAGTGGCCAAGGACAAGCACAATTCCTTGAACCAGACGACAGAGACGTTTCTTGGATGGGGCCACGGTCGGAAAGCTTGCCCCGGACGGTGGTTTGCTACGGACGTGATGAGACTCATGATTGCCTCAATGGTCATGGATTATGAAATTGAGCCACTTGTTCCTCGGCCAAATAACAAGTGGTTGCTGGACACGGTGATGCCTCCCGAAGGAGCAAAGTTGAGGGTTAGGCGGAGGAAATGAGAAGCATGATACTCTTGAGAATATTTAGGAACTCGAAGCGAGCTGTGATGGACACCACAACACTTAGACTCATTGGTATGGGAACGTTTCATATGGCATTGTATCCCTCCCAACCCCTTTGAAATATGTCACTGAGGTCAATATGTGTCTATCGGAGTTGCTACCTCTTTGCTTCCGACCCTTTGTTTTGCAACAACTCTATTATCGTGCTCGCAGCATTCTCGCGCCCGATTCCCCTCTTCTTGGACTTTTCGGACGCTATGCGTGCTTTTGCGGCGTATTTCTCATGATTCGTCAAGATGACATCCTCCATTATTGGTGTGAGCTCCGACACAGACCAACGCGGACAAGCATTCTTGTTCCCCCATCGTCCGACACCTAGCAGCTCCGCACGATTGGCATAATCATACGTGTCTGCCCAGACTCCAAGAACAATCTGAGGCACGCCAGCCCTACAAAAGTTTTGTATCAGCATTCCGTCTTCAGTGTGTGAGTGAGAGTGTTGTACACTTACAAGACAGCTTCGTAGAATGAGCTGGCACCGCCGTGTGTGATGGAGCAGACGACAGCCCCTGAATCAAGCAGCGCCGCTGGCTCACCTTTGACCCATTCCACGATTCGTACGGTATCTCGGTCCATCTCCCTGCCCAGGATCCCGTGAACAGCTGAGCCCGGACCAGTGTCATATTCCTTACCACGCTTGATCTCCTTTGCTACTTTCCACAGCACGCGCAGGTCCTTGTTCGCAGCCTTGTCCAACATAATTCGCAATGCCCGGGCCATTTCCAGCATTTCATGCTCCTCGACACGACACAGCGTGCCCAGGTTGATGTACACCACTGGTCCTTTCCGTGACCACTCCGCCAGTTCAGGGTCGGACTCGGCAAGGGGTACAGCTGAACGCAAAATCGGACCGCAGGGCACAATCTTGCTCCGGTACTCGGCCGGTCCGCATGCAGTGTCTAGCTCTGGAAAGTCCAGCTCCGGGCTTGAGCTCAGCATCACGCGGTCCATGTGCGCCGCGCCGCCTCCGACCAGGGTCATCATCGAGGCAACCTCGAGGTCGGGTAGACCTGCCAGCCGCCGCACCTCCGCCTGCCATGCGGGAACTTCCCTGTCGTTCGTCAGGATGCGGACGATGCGTCGGTAGAAGTAGTAATTCTGCAATGTGCCAAACCAAGAGAGGGGCATCGACAGGGCGGCTCCGTGAACAGGCCATTTGCTCCAGGCGGTGGTGCCGCCCTCGAGATGGCAGGTGAAGTCCTTGAGGGAGTTTGGCGATAAGACGGCGAGCTTGAAAGTTTTCGTTTCTTCTGTTCCTTTCCTTTGCGACTGGCTATGGATGTGTTGAGAAGCAGACACAGCAGGACTGAAGAGTCCGTCGACGACAACCACTTCTGGCTGCAAGTCCTCGATCAAGCGGCACAGCTGGTTGAACATGCCGACATACTCCTCCGGTGTCCATGACGATCCCATCTTGAGGAGAAAGAATTTGATGGCTGTTGGGGTGTTCCAAAGCCCGGGCGTCAGCTTGGCCACGTCGAGCATCCGCATATTCGGGTCCGGATCACGGTCCAGGACCTCAAAGATCGGCGGGCCGTGGACCGTGTGAAAGACAGGCCGAGTGTCGCATTTGACCTGGGAAATGGCATGTTCAAACCTCTTTTCCAATGCTCCAAAGGAAGCCAGGTGAATCTCGACCGATGGCCGCTGTTGAAGGAGTGCGTGGGCGGCTGCCAGGAAGACGTTGGAGTGGCCAGACTCGGAGCAACATAGCATCAGTACTTTGCCGGCCATGATCGTCATGGTTTATATAGTTAGATACATGTATCCGGAGGAAGCTTAGTTGTTACAAAGAGGACTCGAGCCTCGGGCTTCCAAGTTTACCTGATCCAGCACCGATACCATTCATTGACTATCAATCCTTCCACTATGCCACCGGTCGAGTAAGGGCCTCTGTGACCGCAGACCCAGAAGACCTTCTTCCCACTGCCCGCAGGCGGAGGGGCTGATGGCATGGCGCACAGTTTGTCCATACGGAGTCCCAAGACGATCGGCGGCGGGGCATAGACGGTGCCCGTAAGTCAATCTTCGATGCCCCGTCTCCGCTCGGTGAGTCTTGCTGGTTTGGACTCTGATCTCTCATGGTCAGACAGGGACAGAATAGTATGGTCTCGTCGACTCGGAACGGTGGTATTGTAGATTAGGGGTGACCGTATCATCCATGCCGTTCTGGAATATCGCTATATCCATATCCCATCCATCTGCAGCCAAGCTCCCGGACGATCCCCAGGACTAGTCGTGTAGCGTTGTATTGCTGCCACCATCATGCAGCCTATCCTTCTGCCTGGCCGCTAGCTACCAGTTTCATCAATCCACACCATGCTTTCGATGCCCGAGAGGGAGCTTGTCAAGGCATGAGCACGAAGATGCAAGTGTCTGTAATTGTATCGAGCGATTGGATGGTCACACTGGGGAAGAAAAAAAAAAGAAAAAAAAGAGGGGAGGACGCAACAATAAGGCATTGAGTATGTCGGCCGCCGTGACGACGACACGACCCTCCAGCCAACCAATTCGTCTCACGAGAACCGGGGGTGGATTGGACTCCACGATCCCCTCATTTTCCTCGCTTTGCCTAGCAGTCTGACGATGAGGAATTTAAGCTCTTCTGCAAAGGCCCGACATTATCACCCCCACGTTGCTGCAGATTGAATAGACGAAGGATGCGCCACCCCCTCGATGAGAGCAACATAGCATGACGCATGCCAGCCCTGGGATCCAGATATTGGCAACAAACCTCCACAATGCCCAGAGTACATGGCGCATCTTACTAGCGATGGAGATACCGAGCACGGTCAACGTCTAATACTGTGGCTCTACCGTAAATAACATGTTCTCATTGTCTCCGCCATCCCATTGAACAAGGCACATCGTAAGGATTATTAGAGGCAAGTTGGGCTCGGCATGATCTCATAGCCCGTATCCTACTCGCGTGCATAACATGAAGCTCTTGTAGAAGTGCAGAAAGCTATTTGGTGCATCTTGTGCTTGCTATACCAACTACTAGTAAATCACAACCCGACACGGTGCTATCATCAAATTTCAAATCGAACGACTGACAAGATGGCGGCAGCAGTGAGCCAGGTGCCCCTCGCGGAACATAATGCATCTTCTGATAAGCCCAATTCCGTGTTGACGGAGGAGACCTATATTGGAGGGTAAGGAGTCTCCCAACATTATATCGTATGAACGTACGTAGTTAGATGTACTGACAAACAACGGCAGCTCGCAGCCCATGACACCTGAAGATGTGACCTTCTGGGAGAAGCAGTGTTTACCATCGTGGTCGTCGCTCATGAAAGACACCGGCTCTTACACGCAAGAGCAGCAAGACTCCCACACCCGCTTCTTCAAAAACCATGTCATCCCTCATATTGGCCCCAAACCTACCTCTGGCGGCGCGTACCTGCTCGCTCACACAGGCTCCGTCATTGAGAACAGCACCAACTTCAGCGACAAGGGCGACCCGTTGCTGCGCTTCATCTTCCAACCCCAGGGAGTCGAGGGCATTCCCGAGGCCGTTGGCGCTGACATGACCTGGTTCCACCAGACAGCCTCGGTCTTCTGCCTGTCCGAGCAGGAGCTGGCAGACCTGAAGGCAAAGGTGCCGCAGCTATCCAGTATCCCACAATACCTGATTGGCTTTGACTTGGAGCCCGAGGAACGCACCCTCAAGGCTTACTTTGCGCCCATGTACAAGCACATCCTGCATCAAGCCGACACTGACCGTCTCATCTACGACCTTGTCCGCCGTCTTAGTCCCGGTGCCACCGGAGCTGGAGGTGGTACCAGCCTTGTCCCAGCCCTGGAAAAGATCGAGGCCTTCCGCGCGGCCGAGGCCGAGCCTCCGCGGCCCGTGGACTGCATCGGCATCGACTGCATCAAGCCCGAAGCTGGCGCACGCTTCAAGCTGTACACGCGCCTGCCGAAGAACAAGAACAATTTTAGCTTCCTGCGGCACCAGATGACCCTGGGCGGCCGTCTAGCCGGGGATGAGACTCTCGAGGAGGGGCTGCTGCTGCTCAGGGGCATCTGGCACTTGCTCTTCGACGAGCCCGAGGGATTCGCAGACGAAGACCGCTCCAAGGAGGAGAACCAGCAGGAAGGTCCGCATTTTGGGTTGCTTCTCAGCTGGGAGCTTCAGCCGGGTAATGAGTCGCCTATTCCCAAGCTGTACGTGCCCTTGTGGAAGTTTGCCTCGAGCAACAAGGTCATTGCGGAGAATTGGGAGAAGATCTTCCAGAAATGGGGATGGGCCTGGGGCCAGAACAACCGCTACAAGGCGGCCATTGAGCGTGCATAGTAAGTACCAAGATTTTGAAAGCCCCGAAGCGTGATCCGGAATGCATTGCTGACAAGCGAGCCTCAGTGGCAAGGATGGCGTTTCAGACGGAACAGCCATTGTGCATACGTACGCTTCGTTCAACTTTTCCAAGAAGAAGGGCAAGTACATGACCTCGTACAACTCGCCGCCCTTGATGGTGTGAGTAGTATCTTTGTTAATATAATGCTGGACTTGGAAAGAATTAGAATAAACCGGACAGCATCAGTCAACAAACCGTGGCAGTTCCTGGTGCGATATTTGCCTGTAAAGATCAACTCTGCCTCGTGGCTAGGAGTTTCAGTGAAGATGTAGTGAAGTCAGTAAATAAGAGCGAACCGACCTTTCTTTCTTTCTCTAATGTATATATCTCTTTGAAGTTTCATGGGTATCATGAATCATGACCGAAATCATCCACGCTCTATCTTCTGCTTCCCCCAACTCCATCATTCCCCAACAACCTCTTTGAGAAAGTTCTTTGAGAACCGAGTACACTGCTCATAAGCCTTCTCGAAGCCAGAGTTGCCGCCATAGTACGGGTCGTTCACAATCTCCGCCTTACCGTCGCGCCCACTCCACTCGCCAAACAGCATCACCTTGGCCTTGCTGTCCCCGTTGCCGCGCTGTTGCCGCTGCAGGTCCGATAAGTTGGACCGGTCCATGGCGAAAATGTAATCAAACTTGTCAAAGTCGGAAGTGCGGAACTAGAGCAGCGTAAGTGTGAGTATCTCATTCCAATGCCTATATCACACGGGATGTCGAGGGCTCGTGGCTTACACGTCGGGCTTCGTGATCGTAGTCGGTGATGCCGTTAGCTTCGAGGGTGGCCATGGTTCGCTCGTCTGGAGGATCACCGGCGTGGTACGCAGCTACGGGACGGGATCGCCCAAGTCAGCAAGTCACTTCCATCCAGATCTATGGCTATCTCTAGACTCATTGAAAAGCCTCCCCGGGATAGCAAGAAACGTACCGGTCCCGCAAGAGTCGATGTTGCCAATCTTGCCCTGGTACTGGGGCTGCTGGACGATATGACGGAAGATACCTTCCGCCATGGTCGACCGGCAGATGTTGCCGAGGCAAACAAAAAGCACGGATGGACCTTCAGACATTTTGTGTGCTTGGAAGAATACAATGCGACTCGCTGCAGTAACAAAAGAAAAAAGTACGCAAGAGCTGTTAGGAGGAAGCAGACTTGCAGTCGCGCCCCGCCAGTCTGTGGAGGGGCAGAGAGCATTGTGTCATGTTGGCGGCGATCGCTCAGCCCTGGCTCAGCATACCGGTGGATAGCCTTGTTTAAAGATAACAATGACGCTGCGTGCATTATTAAAACAAAAATGTTGTCGATTCGAAAAGCCATGCAAAGCCTTTACCTTATGTATGATCCTGGGCTTCCTCGCCAATACAAGTCGGCCGTACGAGAGGCAAGCAGTCCTTTGACTTCAGTGACATTTGAATGATTTTGTTAACGTCACGAATCAAGATGTCACGGATTGCACAGCAGAATTCAAGCATCATAATTTGTTTCATTTGATCGGCTATATCAAGAGAGGGGATGTCACACAGGCCGTGGCGTGACTGCACGTGTGTTTTGGTGCCCAGCCTGATTTTTTAAAAGCCTTCCAGTCCAGATCCCAAAGATAATCATAAACCGCAGTGCGCCATGCTCAGAAAAGAAGACTTTGATAAGTAATATACAGTAGGGGTACATGATTCACAATCATGATCGTAGCGGCGTGGCATCGTCCTCTGGGCCCGGGTCGAGTGGCCACAAGGAGAGTACATCACCACACCAAAAAAAGGTTGTACAAACAGAGGTTAATCACAGGTCATCTCAGTGCTCGATCTGGCGTTCTCTTCGCAGAGTCTCGAGCACACTGATGACACCAGTGTTTCGTATCCGCTCGAGGACGAAGCGCATCCCGTCACGGCTCTTGCCGAGCTGATCTTGGGTTTTGTTCGAGGCGAGGTTTTCAATCGTTCGTCCGACGCGCTTGGCTCCCCAGCCACTGGCCAGACCCGACAACCACCCATCGGACTGGGCTTGGCCAATCTTTCCGCGGAGCTTCTCGCCAATTCGCGACTTGAGCATGACGGAGGTCGTCACATCGGTCTGATTGCCGTCCTTCCGCTCAGTTTCGACAGGAATGTGAAAGTATTGCCGCTCGACGACCGAAAGCACACCTGTAAAATTGAGGTTCTTGCTCTCGGTGCTCATCCACCCTTCCCGGATGTCCACGACGCTGTCCTCGAGGACATAGGAAGCTTTGTCCCCAGATCCACCACCCGTCATGCTGGCTGGCAGCAGCTTGAATACCGCACTTGGGATGCGACTCTTCTTCAAGTGAATGCGAGTCATGTGCAGGCGCTGCGTGTCAGGGTCGACATGGCTCGAGATGATGTCCGTGCTGAGGACATGGCTGGCGAAGGGATTAAGCCGTGGCGAAGAGTATCGGAGATAGTAGGCAAGGGTGACGGTCGGGAAAGGGTGAGAATAGGTATGCGTAGTCGAATTGGTGAGAACCATGGTCACGGAGGGGGTGACGACGGGAAGGACAATAAGTAGCGGAAGAGGAGATATTGGTGGTATTGGAATTGCTGATGTTGCTCGATCAGAGCTCAGCCGGATACATCGGCGTGTTCATGGACCGTTCGTTCGGCTTGCAGCGGATGTCGCTGAATAAAAACACCGTGGAAGTTTCGTTGGGAAGAAATCAGTATACAAAATCCACCGCAGCAATTAAACGGCGGCGATAGGAAGAATCGAAAGGTCAATGGCGAGAATGAGGTGAGGAAAGGCGGAAGGGGAGGGGAAGGAAGATGATGGGACGAGTTGAGACTGCTCAAGAATCGACTGATCAGTCGCCGCATCGAAGGGTTGCAACCTTTTCTTCCCTGGCGTCGCCTCCTTCTCATTGCATGAGGGTTCTAGGGGCTAATTTCAAGCTTGTGATTGGTCAGAGGTGCGGGGAAAGCAAGGTTACGTGCAGTCCGGGGGTGGCAGCGCACGTGACATATAGCTCGCAGCTCCAAGATGACGGCCTTCACAGCTTCGATCAAGTTTCAGTGCAAATGACAGATGACCAAATGGCCGAAGCTTTTTGCATTGAGCTAAAGCTTTTGAAAGTGCTACATTTAACTTCTCTCTATGATGCCGTCTAATTCGATCAGACTACCCCAGTATTACCCGTATTGCGCCTGCGCTGTCTAATGCTAAGTGATGTCAAACCAAAATCCGTACACGTGCTCAATCTAGCTTGCGCGACGCGAGCGATTACACCAAAAACTCATGATCCACGAAATGCCCTAGAACTACTTTGCCCTCACTGAATGCCTCCCTGTCCATTCGGACAATTATTGCCGCATGGCTGTGGCGCACCTTTTGTATGTGAACCGGGTATTTCCTCCATCCCAGGGTGTCGAGCGACTCAATCATCTCAAATTGGCAGGGCTCTAGTGCCAGTGTTGGCTGAGCTGGGATCGACATCCTGCGCTCTCTCGTCATTCGTTTGCGATCCTCCTTTCCCATCTGAGGATCCTCATCTTCAGACGTGGCAGCCAGATATTCCTGGTCATGGGAGTTATTAAGCTCCTCGAACACGTGCTCAACCTCTTCGCGGATCCCTTTGATCCAGACGGGCATCCGATATTGCTCAATGTCGATTCCTCCCTCACCTTTCTCGTGGAGCTTGATGCGGCTTGAGCTGCGGATGGTCTGTACAACCGAGTTGCACAGGAATCCGACGATACCGATCGGCAGGAAGACAACTAGGGTCAGAATGAAGGGCATCCGCTTCACCCACTCCTTGGATGACTGGCCAAATGAAGCTGGTTTGACAAGTTTGGGCGCTTTTTCGAAAGGGTTCTCGGGGTCCAGGAGGACCTCTTCGAAGCCGTCTAGGTAGTTGAGTTGCAAGCTGTCGACATTCTTGTAGGGATCTGTCTTTTGGATACCAGTTGTATAGTAGACAGCACTCCTATCGTTGACAATGTTGGTATACAACGAGTGTCGCTTAAACTTCCTCAGCCCCGTCATGAAGATGGAGCTGGGGTCAGCGAGAATAGACAGGAGCGGTCGCCCCGTATCGCGGAATTTGTCGACGGTGAAGAGCTGGTGGCCAGACATTGATAGTGTCCTAGCGCCAAGCACGTTCCAAACGTGGTTGCGCCATCCTTTCAGGGGGCTTCGCACGCCAAGGTGAGGAGTTGCGAAAGTTGTAAAGTTCTGCACCCACCATGCTGTGTTAGATGAACATTCGCGAAAGAATCCGGGTAATTGATAAGGCTCTGGTTACGTACCATGCACTCCAGTGTATCTAATATGCCCTTTGCGTGCAGCAACCCAACAGCATATCTCGACACAAGACCTCCAAGAGAGTAACCAATGATGCTCAGCTTGGTGATTTTGCCACCCTCCTCCTCGATGGCTTTGAGCTGCTCCTCAATCTCAGCGCATACCCGCTCGCCGCCACGCTCAATTCCATCGTAAGTGAAACTGCCGCTGTTGCGCTTAGCCAGCAGGAGATACAGCTCCTCTGGAGCGTATTTTGCTCGCAAGCTTTTGGCGATGTTCTTCATATGATTCGGGTTGCCCCAGAGCTGGGATTCGCGAGAATCATGTTAACTTCCAAGGTATATCTTCAAAATCCCACTCGGCTCGGCGCTAGACTTACACCGTGCACCAGGACACAGAGATGGTCCGCCTTAGGACTCCCGCCTGTGTAGTCCATATCGTGTATTTTTCAGAGATGTTCAATTCTTTGTAAATTGACATGCAATATCATCTATTTCTCACTTGGTGTTGTTGCTGTTGCTGCTGTGCCTCTTGAAAATAGAAAAAAAGTGATGACGCAGGCTACCATTATCAAGAGGTCAAAGGGGCTGAGGAAGGCCTGTTTAATACCAACCTTACCAATAGTGTCTGTACGGGCGTTCCCGCGCATGTTCCAGGCCCAAAGGCACCCGTAAAGACGACGCCTCCCCACTAAATCCGCGCCCGCATCCCCGAACTCCGCGGACCCAAGTCCGCCCCCGAACACCGACCACTTCTCGCCCTTTTTATCAAACACCGAGTTCTCTACCTATCTTAGTGGTTAGGGACTTGCGCGTGCCTTACGTTTTCCGCGCTTGCGGACAACTAAAATAACAACACAATAATATGGCTTTAACGCACGTAGCACGGCGTTAGGGGATACTGCGCAAGTATCATTACACAGCCACACCCTGAACAAATTGCATGGCTAAGGTAGTACCGCAATACTTGTGATTCTCAGAGATATTTCAAACTTTCATTTGAAGGCTTATTGTTATCAATTCAACATGCTACAATTAAACCGAACGCGCGCAATGGCCATCGTCTGCGTTGGCTCCTCTCGCAACAGCTACCCTAAACTCAGAATCATCTCAAGCGAGGGCAAATGAAACGAACGGGAAGGAAAAGTGATAAAAAAAACGAAGAAATTCAAGTGAATGACGAGATTCTGTCCAGACAACAGATACCTGTTGGCAAAATGGTATATGTAGCTCTTTGTGGTCAAGACGTCCAATCAAATGCATATGTGCATGTTAGGTGTAAACCCGATGCACGTCATTCTTGCCGTGCTAGGAGTTTCTGTAAAAAGCTGCAGCAAGGTTATTCATTGTCTACCCATGCTTGACTCAGCAACAATAGAAAGTGAAATCTAAAACAAAACCTTTCATTAGCCAATTGCAACTTGAGCTCTCAAGGCGGGTGACTATCCATGCAGGCATCTTGTTAAGGCCGCGTAAATCGTGGCCGACTAGGCTGGCCGCAGGGAGAGCGAGCAGTGCAGGCAACGAGAGCCGACAAAGTGCTGTTTCAACTACATTCAACCCCCACGACAACGACAACGGTATTGCCGCCATGCGCTGAGCTGTCACGTCCCATCTCAAAGCCTCTTACTCCCGTTTCATCACCTTTCCATAGCATCAGAGCTCTCAACAGCCCCAAAGGCTGGCTGACATCGACCACCGCCTTGCGTTTGCGGCCAGCGTTGGCCTCTGGCCACGATGAGTCTCGATCTCAAACATATTCCTTGTCCGGCGGGCGAGAAATGCACTGCCTTTCAGTGCATCTTTGGCCATCTAAAGGACCAACCGCCGCCGGCGCCAGCTCCAGCTCCAGCTCCAGCTTCCGCCCTACAATCTACTCAACATCCGCCAGAGTCTCCAGGCGTGGAAGTAGGCCCGCCGCGGAAACGCGCCAGAGTCCAGGATGATACCAACGATCCGACGGCAAGATCACCTACGCGGGGACCATCGGATGAAACTGTCTCTGGGTCAATGAAAACTCATGAGGCTGCTAAAGATGATAAATTGAAGACGATTGCCAAGCCAGTCTCTCCCCCGCCTCTCAAACGACCTATATCTATCCAAGCGAAACCGAAGCCCTCAGCATCGCCTAGGCAGACTAGCACCAGCACAACCACCAAGAAGCCTCCAGCAAAGGAAATCAAGAAGGAATCACTCAATCCAAGATTACTCAAGAGTGCGCCTGCAAGCCATCAGATTCGCACTAAGCTCCTACGGCTACTGCATGCCGAGTACACCCGCCTAAATAGTGAACTCAAGAAGGACGCCAACGACAAAGAGGAGAATTTACTCCTATCAGATCAACAGTTGATCACCAAGGCTCTTGATGAGGAACAGCTTGCGGCTGTCGAGAAGGCTGCTGTATATTCCAACGTTTTGAAGAACAAAGTCATGCAATACAAGAAGATGGGCGTTGCCAAATGGAAGCAAGAGAGAGAGCAAGCAATTGCTCGGCAGAACCCGAACTTCAACTCATCCGACCCGCCAAAGGAGATTAAAACCGGATTGACTCCTGCACAAGAAGTTCAGCTGCTTTCCAGAATTCTTACTCCTATCGACAAGCTCTCTGCTCATGGCTACGTTCCTACCATTCCCACGGATAAGGCCATAGAATCGGCTCGCGAAGGCAGAGAGGCCAGCAAAGGCTGGGAGAAGTGTGACCGCTGTCAGCAGCGCTTCCAGGTCTTTCCTGGAAGGCGAGCCGAGGATGGAGCCCTGACTACCGGCGGATCCTGCAAGTTTCACTGGGGCAAGGCGCACATTCCAACCAAGCAACCTGGCGATACCTCTAGACCACCCAAGAGATATCAGTGTTGTGGCGAAGATGTTGGCGAGTCAAGCGGTTGCTTCACCCGCGACAATCACGTCTTCAAGGCGAGCGATGGCAATACCCTCGCCACGACTTTGAACTTCGCAGAGACCCCTGAGAATGCACAGGTACCAAAGGATCGGGCCGTCTGCTTTGATTGCGAGATGGGGTACACTGTTCATGGAATGGAACTGATTCGCCTGACTGCTGTCTCGTGGCCCGCTGGGGAAGAGCTGCTCGATGCTCTAGTCCGGCCGTTGGGTGAGGTCTTGGATCTCAATAGCCGCTACTCTGGTGTTTGGCCCGAGGACATGGCCCGCGCAAAGCCATACTTTGAAGCCGGCGGTTCTGCACCATCTAAGAGCGGCGCAGAGGAATCTGGAAGTGAGGAAGGAGAAGTAAAGGCTCGCAACAAGAACCTAAAGATCGTCTCGTCCCCCGAGATTGCTCGTGGTCTACTCTTCTCTCTCCTCGATCCCTCGACTCCTCTGATAGGCCATGGCTTGGAGAACGACCTCAACGCTGTACGCATGGTCCACCCAACCCTCGTGGACACGGTTCTGCTCTACCCGCACAAGGCAGGGCTGCCATTCCGTTATGGCTTGAAGATGCTCATGGATCACCATCTAAATCGTAAGATTCAAGTTGAACATGGCAACTCCGTGCAGGGCCATGACTCTGCCGAGGATGCTAGGGCGGCCGGAGATTTGGTCCGCTTGAAGATCGCGGCGGAATGGGGAAAGATGCAAAGGGCGGGATGGAAACTGGTGGATGGCGAGTTTGTGGCACCGGGTGCACCGCGCGGACCTTGACCTTTTGACCTTTCTCAACTATCAAACGGCAAATGCATTGATCTGGCGTTAGGGAAGAACTACTTTTGATTCCGAGTACCAAAGCATAGGACATATAGAACTGGCGTTTGCAGGCACCATATCAGTTACATGGGAGAACATCCTCCATTAATCGCAAAGCTGGAAAGCTCCACTGATGACATAGACGCAGCATGGGTGTTGTAAATCCTCTTTTTTTCTTCTGAAATGATTTAAAAATACATGTCGTGGTATGAGTACACGGGTTCATCAGCAAGCGGAGATTCTCACGGCATCATCCTCTATGCCCGGCCAACAGATAACAGATATTGTCCTCCTTGCTTGTTGCTGCCTCCAGGCAGATAGGCCACGTTGGGGTTCGAAGCCAATGTCTGCGCAATCTCCCTGCTAGCCTCGATCTTACGGATCTGAATAAGACCATCGCCGGACTTGCTGATAGCCTTGCTGATCTCGTCGGCACTCTCAGCCTCTCCCTCAGCACGGATAACGTTGGCCTGGCGCTCCTGCTCAGCCTTTTCAACGATGAAGCGGGCACGCTCAGCGTCCTGCTGGGCAATCTGCTTCTGCTCGACGGCCTTGGTGAACTCGCGACCGAAGGTCATGTGGGTGATGGAGACATCCTCGAGGGCGATGTTGAACTCGGCGGCACGGCGGGTCAAATCGTTACGGATGCGGTTTGAGACAGCCTCACGCTGTGTGATGAGCTCGGCGGCGTCGAACTGGGCAACGATGGCTTTGAGGACTTCGTTTCCGATGGAGGGGAGAACACGCTCATCGTAGTCGGCACCGAGGTTCTGTTTGAATGAGTTAGCAAAAGGCCGCGCCTTGCTTGCGGTACCTGTAGCTGATATTGCTTACCTGGTAGATCTTGGGAAGAGCCTGAACGTTAGGTCGGTGCAGGACACGCAGGGTCAAGCTAACCATCTGCAAGTCCTTACTACCCGTTGTCGTGGAGATGCTTCTGGGCTTTGTCCGCACGTCGAAGATGATGGACCTCTGCAGCCAAGGGATCAGGAAGTGCGTGCCCTCGTTGATGACGCCCTCTTTGACACCAGACACCCTGTCGAAGATGACGGCGCGCGTACCGCCCTTGACGTCGAAGATGGCTTGGCTGGCAAATACAGCACCGATGGATGCTGGCACCGCCATGCGGTACGCCAGATTAAGAAACCTCGCTGCTCCTGCCATCTTGAGCGGGCTCACAATCAAATAATGCTGCGAGCGTTGGTGCGATGGGAAGCTTCGGAGGTTAGAACGTGGAGATTAGCAGTCGTTACCACTACAGCCTGAGCTGAGCTTTCTCTGGCTGCAAAAGGTGTGGAGCCGGCTCGTGGTGTGGGCGCCGACCTGTTTGGCGGGCAAAGCTCGGCTAATTGTTAACTCTGCTGGTTTTGCCTGTACCGAGCCATCCCGAATTCCTGGACCTCGAGCAATTGACGTTACCGACAGAATCACCACTTCCCACCCCGACAATTCGACTTCGCAGCGAAGGAAAACTGTAAAGATGAAGCCGACTCAAGCTCTCCGTGCCGGTGGCGCTCCCGACCCCAAGGCTGGCCAGTGAGTTCCGCCCTCCAAATCATTGCGCGTTGGTTGTAACGGGGTGATGCGGGTTTTCCTCCTCGGATCACACGTCACCGCAACGTCTTTGGGATACGCGTCGAAGATGAGAGGAAGATGCTAACATTTTTGGATAGCTACATTGGCGGCTGGGGAACCCTTGGTGAGTTCACCCTTTTCGATTTTATGCACTTGCGGTCGGAGGTCTACGGGAAAGGGAGGATATCCTGCGGGTTGGAATCGGTTGCCAAATCGAGTGCCAATGATGCTCAGGCCTTACACGACCTTCCAACTTGCGATGATTGGGCTTTACATCAATACGGGGAGGGACTTGTCTGCTGACACGAGATATAGGTGGTGCCAACAAGCAGAGGGGCATCATTCAATGGGGTCTGTCCGCCAACCGTCAGAACCCCTTCGCCGGCTCCGTCCACGACGCTTTCTTCAACACCTTTCGCCGCACCAAGAGCCAGATCTTTTACTGGCTGCCAGCTGCCCTCGGCGGTTACTACCTGATGAACTGGGCCATTGAGCGGTACAGACGACTTCCTGGATCAATCGCAAATATATCGGCATACTAACGCTTTGTCTCATAGCAACCACTACCTGAACTCCAAGGCTGGTCGTGCCGAGTTCGCTGATGAGGAGGAATAAGCCGGCGGGCTATCATTTGAATATCTCAACAGGTTGTCGGACTACGGAGTCGTTAGAACCATTGTACATCACTCACCTAAGCTGGGCCGGATAGACATTGCTCGGCCGAATTGATTCTCGTTGTCTTGCACAGCATGCTTGAACTTTTCTACTCCAGATGTTGCTTATGTGTCTTCTGAGAACTGCATGCGGGATCAATTGCTCTAATATCGCCAGAAAGGATCCTTTGTCTCAACTGCTCTCTGTCCTCAGCATATACTCTGTAGCCTGACAATGGACCGTAGGGGCTGGTGAAACGATATAATTGGGATTTTGACCCTTCTTACAATATTTGTCGCTGGGATTGCATTCTATACGGTAAAAGACAGAGGAGCAAATGCAGGTCATCACCGGCCGGCAGTGGTTGTTGAATGCACTATGCTACACAATCTGTAACTCACTGCAGGCTTATCTATCTCAGAGACAAGAGCCTTGTAAGTACTAGGTACAACTAGTCCATTCCAAAATGTGCTTTAACATTGATCAGCAAATATATAATTGCACACGGACTTCTTGGTCGCTTCTTGGTCGCTCTTCAAGCGAAATCTGTATCACGTGATCCAGCTGCATCTCAATCGGTGTGGTGTAGTGGCGGGTGGGGACTGGTGGGAAAAAAAGTTCATGCCGGTAAGGGAAGAAAAAAAAAATTACCCAAGTTGCTTTGCACAACCCGCACGAACTGCACGGATACGGCGATTACCACCACCACAACTTCAACTACTGATCGGTCGGAGCTTCTTTCGATCTCTTGTACTGTTATAAGTCCAATTCGTTGAAGGAGATACCCGTCTCTGCCATACTCTAGCCACAATGGCCGCCGAGAAGCCGGAGAAGAAGGAGAAGAAGGATAAGAAGCGCAGCGACGACTCGGGCATTGCCAAGTCCAAGAAGGACAAGAAGGACAAGAAGGATAAGAAGGAGAAGCTTGCTGCTGCCGCCGAGGATCTCCTGCAGAAAGACGCTGCCGCTCAGAGCAAGGTTGCCACCAAGAAGGCTGCCGATGCCGACTCGGACTCAGACATTGAGGATGCCAGCACCCCGGAGTCCGCGCCTGTGGAGAGGACCGTTGTGCCATTCGCTGTGCCGCTAGCAGACGAAAAGTGCTCAAAGAAGGTGTACAAGACGATCCGGAAAGGTAACGATTCTCCATGAACCCTTTTAAGCAGCTTTAAAGAGACTAACGGGATTGTGTAGCCGCCAAGAACAACACCCTTAAGCGTGGTGTGAAGGAAGTTGTCAAGACGCTGCGCAAATCAGCACCCTCTGCTCCCGGTAACCTGTCCTTCCCCGGCATTGTGATCATCGCCGGCGACATCTCTCCCCAGGACGTGATCTCACACCTCCCGGTGTTGTGCGAGGACCACAATGTGCCATTCATCTTCGTCTCTTCGCGCGCCGAGCTCGGTGCCGCAGCCAAGACCAAGCGCCCGACCAGTGTGGTTATGATCATGGAGAAGCGCGATGGGAAGAAGAAGGCCAAGGATGCTGGTGCCGAGGACGATGAGGACTTTGCTGAGAGCTACACTGCGTTGGCTAAGCTGCTACAGAAGGAGCACAGCAAGCAGGCCTTCTGGACCAAGGGCGAGTCTAAGGCATGATAGTGAAAACAAGGCTGGCATTCGGGGAGGTGCTTTGAGCGTCTGGCTAAGCACTGAAGCTGGATATAGCGATGCTGGGTGCTGTGGGCCTGTCTGGATGTATGATACCAGATGTTTGGACCTTTGTTGGTCATGTGGATACGGCGGCGTTAAGGTGTTATTTTTGTGAATAGTGATAAAAAAATGGACAGCACATGTTCGACTTCATTTGAACATCTTGAGACTATGGGCTTGGGTTCATCATGTTCATCATCAATCAATAATTTCACAGATGGGACCGAATGTTGATGTTACAAAGTACAATTATTCGTCAGAAGACGATTGTTTAGGTACAGGTCCAAGGGAACTCCTAACTATCCGTCGCGGTGTCGTAAGTGAATCATCCCCTCCCTCCCTTCCTAACTCATTCTAGCAGGCGGCCGGGCATTTCGCAATGCCCTACCCTTTCATAATTACTACAGCTCGAACCAACCCTTTAGTCGAAGGGGTTGGTGCGGGTTCCCCACCACGTGAGGAATACAGACAGGCCGACGGTCTCCAGGATCTTGGCGGCAGCACCGACGCCAACGGTGTCGAGAGGCCTCTTCTCAGTGAAGACCTGAGCGAGGATTCCGGGAGCGGCGGTGGCCGCGAAGATCAGACTGCCGAGGTAGGCTGCGCCCTTGTAGCTCAGAGTGGCAGTGGCGTTGATGAGAGCGCCGACACCGTAAGCCTGGAGGGCAGAGCCGACGAGGGTGGTGCCCCAGGCGACGGCAGCAGAGCTGGCCTCCTTGGAGCGGACGAACTCCTCCTTGGTGTTCGCGGCCTTAGCGCGCTGGTAGGTCTGGCCGAAGAGAGGCGACAGCACGGCCAACTCGACGCCGTGGTTGAAGAAGGTGCCAAGGGCAATAGCCGAGGGCTTCACAGGAGGGAGGTCTAATCGTAGACATTGTCAGTGTTTGTTCAATAAAGATCTTGTTCCATCCTCATGACACCCTCTCTCTTTCCGCTGCGGATGCTCGAGAGCTGCTGGTGTCCGGGGGAACCAGCCGCCTGTAGCCGCCGCGTTCGCTTCCCATTCTGGGGAAGGGCGGAAAGAGGGAAAATGAGGGATTTCCGTAGACCCGTGTGGGGGATTGGCAGTTCGGATGGGTGCGCTTACAGTGCAGGCTCATGATGGGCTAAAGGTGCGGATTTGTTGTTGATATGATGGATGGGTGTTTTGAAGTACAGTACGTGATGGATCGTGACGACGGGAAAGGAGAAGGTTACTACCAGCTGGGCAACATTGAGCTTTTGTAGTCTGCCAACCCCTCCCGATCTCGATCAGTTCTGGCTACTAGTCTCAAAAACACCCCCAATCTCGCCCGGTTCCAGAACTGTTGCTCGCCATCCATCAGCCTGTCGTCACTCGTCGTAAATGATGTCACCACTCAAACGCCATTCAAGCTTGCACTTGGGGCAGTCCGGATCAGGAAATCCTGGTCAGGTGCTCGGGCCCGCCAGTAAATGAGCGGCGCTGGGACGCTAAGCAATTCAGCTCAGCAAGCTTTTTTCTGGGGCTACAAGCTGCTCCATTGGTTGCGGTGCAGGAACTAAAGCTCCTAAAGCTTCTCCTGGTGGTCGTTGCCGGGGGGTTCAATTGAAACGCAGCGTTCCGGTCAATTCAGCCGAAGGTGGTGACGGAAGGTGCACCTTGTTCCTGGCATCATTTCTTCATGCTCATGGGAAATTTGCGGCCCTAGTTCCTGGATTTTCACTTGGCCATGTACTTGTACAAGTACAAGGCGCATCCCTCGCGATCTGTTTCCTGGTGTTCGATCTTTAAGACTAGTATTACCCGATGGGTGGTGTCGGCTTGCAAATCAACCCATCGGGAGCTATACCGCTGACCCGCGTACCGCCCCTCGTGTCTCCTGTGCACCACATCACTCTACATCACACCACACATTGGTGAACTAAATTAAGTTAGGAAGACCCTGGGCGTCCAAGATAGCTGGACCCTGAGTAGAAGGTAACATTCGTAGTCTGCCTGTACCTGGAACGATAGACGTGTCGGCTTGATAAAATTCGAACTACGTCACGCTCAGCGGCCACTTTGATAATGGTAGATACCAATAGCAATAAAGACCTGGAAGGCACCGCTGTTTGTTCATTCACTTCTGGAATTCCCATCCCCTACCCCCAGACCATACACTCCTCGCCCAAATAACCTACAACAAATAACTCCAATGATTCTATATGTACAAAGACCTGATGCATCCCCAGCTAGCATGGGTTGAATCCGCTAACCATATGCTTACCCTGCCAACAGCGTGCCAGAATGGTAGTGCTTTATGGAAGATTCTGACCTTCCTCGCCGCCTCGCAAGGCCAACAGTGATCGTACATCATGCACGTACTGCAGGCCTTCGAGCAATGGTATGAGGTGCATCAAGTCGTAATCGGTCGGGTCGTTAATCCACCCTTGGATGGGTATGGCGTTGTCTGGCACGAAGGGTTAGCGTCGGCCGGACCAGACGAGAAACACAACATCTTACCTTCGTGGAACAAGTAGCTCAGCGGGCTATTGTCCAAGATCATGACATTACTCAGATCTGGCTCAACCGCACTGAGATCCTTGATGTACGCGCCTTGTCGGTAGGTGCAATGCTGGCGGTAGTAGCGACCAGAGAAGAACTTCTTCTCCGATTCCAGCCAATCGATGACCGGGTCCGCATACTCTTGTACAGAAGCAGTGAAAACGACCAAATTGAACCACTTGACAACTCTCCGCAAGAACTCATCGCAATAGGGTCGCTTATTAACCCAATAAAGAATGGGATGCTGACCAACTTGACCATTGCCACTCATGCCTAGAGATGCCGCATTGAGGCGCACCTCGACCATATGGCCAGTGTTCACCCTGCCTCCTCTTGACATGCTGTGAATCAAAGTCTCGTCGAGATCTAGGATCAGGGTTTTGGTCGGCTTCTTCGGCGGCTCCAGATTCAAATAGGATGGCTGCCTTCGCGGGATCAAAGGGCGGGGCGGTGCAGGCGCGCGGGGATATTTGGTCAGTGCAGCAATCGGGGAAGTGGGAGACTTGAGGTGAGCGGAGAGCTCTTCGCCTCCAATTTCGTTGGCCTTGGCTCGTGAGACTGCTGACTGTGTCTTCCTGTGTTTTCGCTTCTCCGAATCTTCATTGTGGTTGAGCTTGATCCTGATAGATTTGCGAGTAGGGCTTGTGTCGTCTGATTCTAGAGTCTTGGATCTTGCATGTCCTGATTTAAATTTTGAGTCTTCTGAATCTGACTCGGATGTTACTGCGATAGATGATGACCGGGAAGGTACTTGTGGCCTGGAGGAGATATGTTGACTCGAACGTAGAGCATGGGAGGGACCTAGATGGCCATCGTCCTCAGGTGCAGCGTGCTCGTCAGTTTGCAGTTTCGCGCCACCTTTGCGCACACCAAACAATGTTTTGATTTGTGTCCAGGGCGCAAAGTTTCCGTGCTCGTCGCAAAAACATGCAATCAAATATACACCGGGTGATGCCAAAGTAGCAAACACGAAGCGGATTGAACTTAGTATACTTGAGGCAAAGTCTCGGGGTATCGTGTGCCACCAGCTCGCGCGGGTGTTCCCACCCTCCTTGCCCTCGCTAAGCAAGAGGGTTTGTTCGGAGGGGCCATGCTTCTCATCGTAGTGCGTTTCGGTCGCAAGGGATTGCTGATATGATTCCATCTTTTCGGCTTCGTCACTTTTTTCGGTTCTTTCGGTAGGCTTTTCTTCGTTCTGGGCGGACCCAATTGCAAGAGAGCTGACACTATTGGATCGCGATGGCTGTGGAGTCGAGGATGGTGAGACGCGGGTGATGATGTTGAGGGAGTTCATCGTCAGGATTCATCTCAGTTTCTGAAGCATTGCGACTTGAAGAGCGTGGCGCAAAGATCTGAACGACAAATGGTACAAATTGTGTACGACAGGAGTGGACAAGTTGCCTCTACTAAGAAGAGCTGAGTGATTCTGGAAGGCCAGGCAGACGGTGACACGCCTTGATGGGAGAACTGGCCAAGGGGGAGGAAGGGGGGGGAAACGAGCGTCGTAGTGTTTCGCGCAAAAAAGTCGACAGAGTGACCGAGCACAGATGATGTGGAATCTCGCGGCTGGTCGTCTACTAAAAGTTGATTGGCGAAGCGATTTTCTATGCGGGAGTTTGGGGGAATCAATGCGTTGAGGGGACACGGCTGATCGCTTGGGGGCTTCGGGGATGCTATGCGTCAAACGGGAACAAGCGACGGGCGCGGTGATGCTGCAGTCAACCTCTGGTGGCCGAGGCAATTGGGGATATCTGTTGCCAATGAGGGGAAGCTTGAGCGAGTTGGCCACCAGCCTGGGAAACGTGTGTGACTGGCAGCGATTTGATGGAGCGATGGAGGATGGTTTCGGGACGGGATAGGATGATGGGGTGGACGCTGATGGCGGATGACGGGTTCACGTGTTGGGCGTTGAGCATTGCTTGCGAGCGCTATTGGCCGGAGAGGGCGACGCAGCTGCGCCCCGTAATCGTACAGGCAGTTGCTGTGGGCTCTACGTAATGCTGCTGCCGCATCGCTGAACAGCGGGTAGTTAGAGCAGAGTGGGCCCCTAATCCCAAGACGTACTACTACACTGCAGTGGGTCCAAGGTAATTCCGAGCCACTGGCAGTATCCCCAGTGCCTTGCTAACCTGGCAATATAAAATCATGTATATAGGTAACTATTTTACATATATCTTGTTCGAATTAATGTTAATAGTATAGGGTAATAAGCAATAATTGATAGCTCCTTAGCTTTTATTATTATTTATTATCAACATTTACTCAATATCAAGCCTTCATATATGTAGCATATTAGTGAGGTAAGTTGCTGTCAGCGCACTGCTCAACTGCAGGAACCCCGCTAGCCGATTTAAGCCTTCAAATTCGCCGCGTGCGCCAAGAACTTGTTCGCATTCGTATTGTTGGAAATCCATGGTCTCTGCTCGTCCGATGCCAGACCCCTCTTCTTTCCTGCGGTAGGGACTGATAGTTGACAAGAGTCTGCAATTGTATACGTTTGATTGTAAATACAATCAATGCTAGACCGTATGTCCATTCAAGCCCAGGAGAGCAACAATAGCACCGGCATTTTGACTCCGGACATTGTGGGAAATACCTGTCCTGGTTCCCAGGCACGTCGTGCATTTCGCTTCACAATTCACAAAACTTGTTCAATCTGCGAAAGCTTAGAAGGAGCAATTAGATAACTCACGGATTGCAAACAATGTGAGACTTTGTCTTCTCTGGCATTGCCACGTTGTCAGCCTGCTATAGATTGTCAGACGTGTCCTTATTTTGCATAGGGGCGTTCATGGATTCTTTACTTTTGCGAGCTTTGCAGCTACAGTGACTCGGAGCGAGCAATCTTGGTGGGCCCCTCTGGTACAGCGGCTGCCATAAGGCAGTCGTTGCGGGTGTTGTTCATTCCCTTTTCATTTACATTTTTGCTCTGCGTACTGAGCAAAATTGTTTCTTTTTAGAATCCCCTTAGAGCCTCTCAATACTATACCGCTCTCGCTGCCCGCTGCGATTGCACTCATCACTTCACACGCAATCAATGTTGGGGCCGGAAGATGGGAACGTATTGCAGACCATGTTAACAGTCACGGTAGAAGACATCGAATTAGTCCGCCCGCAGCACTCACTACATACCACCTTTGTACCTTGGGTGCGCCAAGCTGAAATGTGTCAACGGAGCTGCCCGCTTGATCGTCGTTGGATCTCATCACGAAAGTCTCAATGTTGCTCGTGAGTATTGTATATTCGAGAACTGGACCAATTTTTGTTTTTCAGCAATTAGCCGCTTCCATCCATGCCTCAGCGTTGCAGCTTTACGCCTCTTGGGCCCCTTCTGGTCGAGTACTGCTCACGCCTGCCTTACGACCGATGCCTGCAGTATCAGCAGGACGGGGTCGCAAGCTGCGGCTGAAGTCCGCCTTCCATGCTGTTTACGGCGAGTCCGTTGTAGGCAGATCTACCATACCTGAGTATCTGGTCTGGCCAGAGGACTGACCATGTCCTTCCTGCGCCGCCACTTCTAAATCCCCGCAGCAGCAACTTGACCTCTGTCACGGCGCGTCAACCTGAGGGCTCGCAAAATGCAATGTGCATGAAAGCGCTGGCAAATGACGAGACGCCCAGATTTATGTTTTACCTTTGCGACTCATCCGCTGTCCTGTGTAGCAACTGCTCATAGTCCTCATGTCTGACCCCGAGAACTACACCATTGGTTGGATCTGCGCTCTATCCACTGAGTACGTAGCCGCGCAGGAGCATCTCGACGAAGAGCATGAAGCGCCCAGTTTTGTGGCGGCCAACGACGACAATGACTACACGTTGGGGAGGATAGGACGACATAATGTCGTGATTGCGGTCCTGCCGGAGGGGCAGTACGGCATCTCATCAGCAACAGGCGTCGCCAAATCTTTGCAACACAGTTTTCGAAACGTTAGAATCGGGCTGATGGTTGGCATTGGAGGCGGCGCTCCCTCTGCGAAGAATGACATTCGTCTCGGCGATGTCGTGGTCAGCGCGCCTCGCGATGGGACGGGCGGTGTGCTTCAGTATAACTTTGGGAAGACCGTACAGGAGCAGCGTTTCCAAATGACTGGACACCTCAACCAGCCGCCAGCTGTGCTCTTGGCGGCTTTGAATGGCATCAAGGCCAGTCACGAACGAAGAGGAAATCAGTTAGACGAAACAATCAACACCATTTTGAAGAACAATCCACGCCTTCGGCGGAAGTACGCACGGCCAAGCTCAGCGAGCGATAGACTATACCGGAGTGAAGTTGTTCACCGTACAAGCGATGGCACGAGTTGCTCAGTCGTGTGTGGAGACATTCCATCAACACTAGCACAGCGGCATGAAAGGGGCGAGGACGAGGATAACCCGGCGATTCATTATGGCCTCATTGCTTCGGCAGACGAGTTGATGAAAGATGCACTGACTAGGGATATACTTGCAGCGAAAAAGGATGTCCTATGTTTTGAGATGGAGGCAGCTGGCCTCATGAACCATTTTCCTTGTCTCGTGATTCGAGGCATTTGCGACTACGCAGACTCGCACAAAAATAAGGAGTGGCAGGGGTATGCGGCGATGACAGCGGCGGCGTATGCTAAGGAACTACTCTGCCGAATCCCTCCCAACAAGATTGAAGCTCAGAAGAAGCTCGTTGATGTTCTTTCTGGTAGTACAAGATCGGAGTACAAACAAGCAGGTGGATAACTGTTGACGACAAGCCAGGTCTTCCCGAAATCGCAATGCGGCAGCTCAACGTTGCCCAAGATCAGCGTGATATCGCCAAAGAGCAGCTGCGTTTGCAACATGCGCAGATGGACAAGAAGCTGACTGAGGATGAAGCACAGTGTCTTCAGCTGTTCCGCCTCGCGACCAGCGAGAAGGATGCTACGTATGAGTGGTACAAAGATCGAGTGGAAGACCGGGTAGAAGGTACATGCACATGGGTTCTGGAACACGATAACTTTCAGACATGGCTTCGCAAGGACACTGGCCCCTTACTCGTCTCGGCTGATCCTGGATGTGGAAAGTCAGTCTTGGCTAAACATCTGATCGAACATGTGCTGCCCAGCTCAGCAACTGTGTGCTACTTCTTTTTCAAAGATCAAGATCAGAGCACTGCCCGTCAAGCGCTTTGTGCATTGCTTCATCAGCTATTCCGGAAAATTCCCAGCCTGATCAAGCACGCCATGACTCTATTCCGCGAAGAGGGACGTGGCCTAGTGAATTCCACCAGGTCGCTCTGGAGTATTCTACGCGGAGCGGTTCAAGACAATCGAACAGGTCCCGTGATCATTGTTCTTGATGCTCTAGACGAATGCGACGAGGTCGACTTCAAGAACGTAGTGCGAAATATTCAGAGCCAATTTCACAGCAGTGGTGGCGAGTCGGAGTTGTGTGGTAGTCTAAGATACCTGCTCACCAGCCGCCCGTATGATCGGATCATTTCGCAATTTCATGACCTCTTAGACATATTTCCCACGATTCGGATACCCGGTGAACATGCATCGGAAACTATTAGCAAAGAGATCGACTTTGTCATCGAGCATCGAGTGGAACAGCTATCACGACAGCATGCCCTTGCCCCGGCTGTCAAGAGCGCACTGCAGCGATCTCTGCACAGAACCACACATCGTACCTACTTGTGGGTCTATCTCGTGTTCGACTACTTAGAAGATAATGATTTCAAGAAGACACCGGCGGGAGTCATGCTGGCTATCAACACGTTACCTGCTAGTGTTAATGACGCTTATGAGAAAATACTCAGCAAGTGCAAGGATCATTTCATGGTCAAGAAAGTTGTGAGCGCTGTGTTGGCGGCATACCGGCCGTTGACTTTAGAGGAGGCCAATGTCGTCCTGAACATGGATGAGAAAGTTGTCTCAATCAATGATGTTGACATGGAAAGCGAGGTCGATTTCAAAAAGCGACTCAGATCGTGGTGTGGACTATTCATCTCCGTACATCACGGGAGAGTTTATTTCCTTCATCAGACGGCTCGCGAGTTTCTGGTTGACAACTCTACTTCTACACGTTTCAGCCCTCGACAGCCTGGTCGCTGGCATCGGTCAATCCCTATGACCTATGCACATGGGTTCCTAGCCAAAGCTTGCGTGATCTGCCTCAGCAGCTTGGACTCGAATATCTTGAGGACAAGGCTAGTTGATCTCAACTTTCCGAAGATCTATGCACTATTGGAATATGCTGCTATGAGCTGGAGCCATCATTTCCGTCAGGCGAGAGATGCTGTTGATGGCACAGCTATTTCCCACGCCCAGTGGATTTGCGGTGATAATTCGGACGTCTTCTCCATCTGGATATCCATTTATAGGAGCCAGCCCGATTATATTCATAGAATGCGAGATTTCACTGGTCTTATATTTGCTTCGTTTTCCGGACTGGACATAATTGTTCAACTGCTGCTCGGCGAGGGCGCTGAGGTGGACTCGCAGGATGCTCTCGGTAGAACATCGCTCTCTTGGGCCGCCCAAGAAGGTCATGAAGCTATTGTGAAGCTCTTGATCGAAGCGGGCGCCGAACTGGACTCAAAAGATCGTATCAATGGCCATGCACCATTGTACGTTGCCACCGTCAGTGGTCACGAAACCATTGTCAAGCTGCTGTTGGAGGCTGGCGCTAACGCAAACTCGACAAATCACCATGGTCAAAGATCGCTGTTCCGGGCTCTCGACCATGACAACGAGACTATCATGAAGCTCTTGCTTGGAGCAGGTGCTGAGGTTGACTTTCTGGACGGGTCTGGTCAGACATCATTGTTAAGGGCCACCTGCGATGGCAAAGAGACTATGGTGAAGCTCTTGCTGGAAGCAGGCGCTGAGGTGGACTTCAGCGACAGGTCCGGCCACACGTCACTGTCGAAGGCCAGCTACGATGGCAAAGAAGCCATCGTCAATCTTCTCCTAGGAGCAGGCGCTAACGTGAACCTGAAGAATTACTTTGGTCAGACACCGCTAGCCTGGGCCATCTGCCAAGGCAACGAGTCTATTGTGAAGATCTTGCTGGACGCTGGCGCCGAAGTGGACCTCAAGAACGGGTCAGGTCAGACACCATTATCGAGGGCCGTTGATGACGGAAGAATGGCCATCGCGAAGCTGCTTTTAAAAGCAGGAGCTAAAGTGGATTTGAAAGATGGTCTACACGGCCGGACGCCGCTCATTTGGGCCATTCAAGGAGGCCACGAGGCTATTGTGAAGCTTCTGATCGCAGCAGGCGCGGAGGTGAACTTGCGGGATGATCAGCACGGTCATACACCGCTACAATGGGCCTTTCAAGGACGCCATGCGGCAATTTTCAGTCTCATGATAAGGGCAGGTGCTAAGATGGACCTGAAAATGATGAGCTCAGCCAAAGATCACTATGATGGGGCGCTGAGAACCCCAGACGCTATGACGCTTTTGCTTGACGAACGTGCCGAGGTGGACTCGGATCATAATCTGCAGATGATCCCGTACATGGACAAAGCGCATGTGCGGAGCAGAGTTCAAAGGAGGACAGTGTATCTAGCCTAGGAAAGTGTCAAAGTAGCTAGGCCCATGTGCTCTTGCGACCCATGCACATCGTCCTCCATGAACCCTCCCGCCGACTTCCTCTTTCCTCCGCGGACGCGGGGGATCGTCACCTTGAACGCAATGGCAGGGTCATAAAAGCCCATCCAAATAACATCCTCCTCTGCAATCTCCAAGGCTTTGGCAACGCTAGCTCGACTTAGCAGCGGGGAATCCTTCATGGACCAGTAAACGTCCTCAGAGTTGAATATCGCATCGATGGTTATTTCAAAGGGACCTGCGTTCTTCGATCGCATGACCTGACACAGATCTGACAGACTCTTAGGGGCCTCAGTAGATGAGGTCGCTTTGGGACTTTTAAGCCTCTCGCGAGCCGGAATGGGACCATCATCGCCTTCCTGTTTGGTGACCTTGCGTGTAAAATCCTCGTCCGAAGACAGCGGCCTGCCGTTTCCAAATGTCTTCACTTCACTGCGAAAGAAGCGATGTATATCGTTTGACAAAGCGCTTTCCCCACTCAATGGAAGGCGCTCCTCCCCAGGCTTTAAGTCCATGAGATGATAGATTGAGAACTCAGCACACGGGCCCATCTCAATTTCCATGAGACCTCCGATACCAAAGCCAAAGTTACCGGCAGTCGCCTTCTGACCGGGGTAAGGGGCATGCTAGTTGAGTATTCGATTTAGCTAATTTGCTCTCACACGGCCTGGCTACTTGCACTTACAATCATGCCGATGCGGGCTTTAGACGCGACGCTGTTGGCCAGTTGCTGTGTTGATGCGAGTGCCTCTGCGACCACGAATAGCTCACCCGGGCCGTTCGTGCCCTGTTGATCCTTGCCGTACACGTGGAAGTCGAGGTCGAAATTGCCCTCAGCGTTAGAGTGCTGCTCCTGTACATAGGCTTTTACGGAGGCGAGCACGGTGTCGATCTTGGATATCAAAATATCTATTGTTTCATACATCAGTACTCTGGGTACGCACAAGTGAGGAGGGTGGAAGAACGTACGATCTCGGAGTCTTCCCATGAAGAGGGAACGGTGTCCTACAATGTGAGCCGCCTCAAGCTTGATCTGGTAAGGCTTTCCATCTGCTTGCGATGTTCTTAGCTTGCTCCCAGACACTCTGACTGTTCTTCCGTCCGGGAGCTGCTCATAATTTGCGTCCGCCAATTCCAACACTCCTCCAGGACCCCTTAGGAAGTCAGGTCTGGTGTTTTCGTATAGAGCGTGGGCCGCTACGGATTGCGGTGTGCATTTTGAACCTGTAGAGCCCGGCCAGACGTCAAAGGTTCCATCAGAGTACACAGTGGCAATGGCAGTATGGGACTTTGGCTTTGCACAGAGGCCGCCGCATTCCATGATCTTGCCCATATGGGTAAAGCCTCCTCTCACTGACATGTCCTCCGCTGCGGCCGGACCATACTTTTTTCGGAGATGATACGTGGCAAAGGCGCTGTACGGTGCTGGGTCGTAAGCTCGCCCGCCGACGATGACATTGAAATCGGGATTTGCTTCCATGGCATCGAGGAAAGGCTCTGGGCCGGCTTGGGCAACAATTCGAGCCGAGGTCTCGATATTTGACTCAGTAAGGGGCGGAACACAGGGGCCGCAGCCAGTGATACGGCCATCATTGAGTCTTGTAGTAACGATGGGCTTGTCAATACCCGAGAAGATGGATATTGTCTTGAAACAGTACTCGCTAGGATGCACGCAGGATTATCAGATTGGAGCGAAAACGGGATTGCAAGTTTGCTGGAATATCTTGTAGCTTACTTGTTTTCTTCTTTTGAGCATATTTCCTCGATGATATCGTTCATTACCTGAACATGCTCATCTGTACCGTCTCCGCCAGCCGAGCTGAAAATCAGGGGCACACGAAATGTGTGCACAAGGCGCAGTAGCTTCGTAAGGTCCTCGACATATGCGGCCCGAGGACAGGTCATGGATCCTATGGCGAGCTTCTGCGGACCGCTGTCTGTGGACCCAGCGTCGAGTATGATAGCCGTGGGCACGCCGCTGGGAACGAGTTGGGACAGCTCGTGGTGGGCAATCTTTTCGTCAAAGCCATACCCCATGCAGCCAACGGGAGTTATGATATGACAAAGCGGGTGGGCTTCTGCTGCAGGACTTTTCAGAGGGCCAGGCATCTTCTAAGCCAAGTTGGGATTCCAAGAGCAAGATAAATAAGAAATCGGTGTCAGATGGGGAGAGGTTTGAGAATATACTGAATTAGAAAATGGGTTCAAAATTCAAATGCTAGCTTGACGATAGACGTAGGAAATGGAATCACTCAACATAGCAATAGCTTCTTCATATATTTACGACTATGTTTGGGAGCTTTGAATATATACTGAGCTCAACATGTGCCTAGGTAACAACTGCGGGCGTGCCAAGCGTATAGTCCCTCGCCGGGCAGAGTGCCGAAACGGGACCGGCGGAAGATACACAACTCTTACCCGAGGCCAAGGGGGATTGGCAACATAGCATACAATTACCATAACCCCCCCTTATCAGTTCACAAACTGCATTAATCGGTCATCTGGGGTGTCCGTGCCATGTTGCGTTTTTTTGTCCTTTTGGGAGGCAGTCGAAGCCGATCTGGCCTTACACCCACAGCAAACCCCCACATTTCGAACGGGGCCGGACTTTGAGATGAGCAAAGAAAAACGCCGTCCCCGGCCAAAAACTCCGCTCCGGCTTAGATTGCCGCCCGGGACCTCAGGAGGACTTTAGGGCTTTATAGCACCGCCCCGTTCCCAAGAAAATACACTACCTGAAATCTGCTTTGCCGTTCTCTGACGACCAATCCTCGAATCAGTAGTTATTGTACCGTCAATCGGACATCTCCCAGATAGTCCGAGCCGGCAGTGTCTGTGATTCCTGGGGTAGAGCAACTCAGCTAGGACCCTTTTTCATGCCGATGGTATGCATTCCTATGTTTAACAATGCCATTCCCGGGTGGCTGTGGTCAGCATCTACCCACGCAGACTTTATGTTATTTTTTCGCTGGCTAAAGGTTCTTTTTTGCAGTGAAAGTCAGCGCCCATTCTCTTCAATCTCCAAAGGGGGGTCTCTCTCCTTGTCTAGCCTTACAAGACTTTGTTGTTCATTCTGGCAAGGATCGTCGCTGGGCTTACTGAAGGATCAGAAAGTCGCAACATGTAAGTATACATTGCATGCGACGCCTGATGATGTGTCTGAGCAATCAGTGTATATATATCTGATTACTGACCATTTTTCTTACTTTCTTTAGACATCCCATAGCAATAGCACTTTTCTTCTCTTCATTCCAATCCATGGGTAAAGTAGCAGTTGTGTCTACTTTCCACAAAGCCCCTGATCATTCTCGGGCACTCAGCCTAGCCCCCTGAACTATTCTCAACAATAAGCCATGGCACGCAGCGAGGAACCATACTATCTCGAGCCAATTGGTACCGAGACAGAGGACTCTACGAATATGCAGTGCCGCGAGGTGATATCATCCAATTCCAGTCACGTCGCTTTTTTGAACTCCGATATTGCCAAGTCAGCGGCCATGGACGAAGCTGCCCCGGTGGCATCAAGCTCCGTGGGAGACGGTGTCGATAAGCAACTTCCTCTTGGGCAGGCTATCAAGATGTATCCCAAGATTGTGGGATACTGTCTCGCTCTGACCCTGGCCGTTGTCGGATGGGGGTACGATCTCGTCATTGTTGGCGCCATTGTTTCCGTTGACGGCTTCAAGGAGGATTATGGCACGAGGCACGAAGGAGACCTGATCATTCCCGTTCACTGGACCTCCATGTGGCTCGGTCTTCCCCCTGTGGGCACAGCCGTCGGTGCTATCCTTGGAGGTTGGCTGCAAGACCGTATCGGCCGCAGATTCAGTCTGTTGGCTGGAAGCATAATCTCCAGTGTAGCTATTGGTGTCATATTTGCTTCTTTCCTGCCTCAGAGCCCCGACACACGGAGGCTGATGTACACGGTCGGCATGACGGTACAAGGCTTCTCCGTTGGCATCATCAAGAATGCTTGTATGACCTACGTATCGGAGAATGCGCCCAGTGCTATCCGTGCGTCGGCCATGGCGCTGTTCCCAACTTTTACGCTGCTAGGGCAGCTACTTGGACTTTTGGTCGTTTTCCTCACTAGCAGAATCGAAGGCAGGAGGAGCTACATGACCGCCTTTGGCTCTCAGTGGGTGCTCAGCATCGCCCCCTTCGTCGTTTCTCTCATCATGCCGGATAGCCCGACGTTCCATCTGAACAAAGGCAATGATGATAAGGCCCTGCGAAGCTGCACCCGACTGTTTGCCCCTAAAGTTGACCCTCAAACGGTGATGATCAAGTACCGGGAGACTATCGAGGAGGAGCGTGCCATGAACGCTGGCATCACCTATTTAACTTGCTTCCAGGGTACACACCTGAGACGAACTATGATTGTTGTTTTGGCCAACTCAATGCCAGCTCTGTTCGGCCTGGATCTGCTTTCCAACGCGCCGTTGTTCCTGACCACTCTGGGAATGGACTCTAGCATCGCACTTCTGATCATGATGGGCGGTATTGTAGCGGGTATGGCAGCCAATGGAACGGGCATTTACATGCTGTCCAGAATTGGCCGTCGCACCGTTACGCTTTGGAGTCTCGGCGGCGCAGCCATCTTGTGGGGAGGTATGGGCGCCACTGGGTTCTTCGAGGGCAAAGCGATGCAATGGGCGACATGCGGAATCATGATCAGCATTATTGTCGTCTGTGGCCTCGGCTGCTGGTCGGCCGGTTACGCCATCATGGGAGAGACGAGCTCTCTTCGACTGAGAGCAAAGACACAGGCTCTTGGGGCCGTAGCCGCGCAGGCTACATCGACCATGATGGCTGTGGTCTTGCCATATATCTTTCAGAAAGACGCTGCCGATCTCGGAGGGAAGACTGGCTTTGTATACACAGCACTTTGCTTGTTTACTTTCACTGCCAGTTGGTTGTGGTTACCAGAAATGAAGGGCCGCAGCGCAATGGAAATTGACCACATGTTTGACATCAGACTGCCGACTAGGAAGTTCAAGAATTACAAAACGGAGTAGTTGAAGTTCCCAACATGTTGATGATATGCAATATGATCTTAGGGAGGGTTTTGGGACTTACAGCAGTGCTCAAAATATAGCATGATCGCTGTTTTACATCGTTAGCATGGAGCAACTTTTACCGTTTTTGGTCTATTGATGCCGCTTGTATGAAGTGAAGTATAGAGATTTCTCAGACTGTTTAACGCAGATATTGCTAGTTGTCTCTCGATCGTCTTTGCAGATGATCGTAGATGTTTCCCGTGATCAAGACCGCCTGCAGGGTAGCTGTAGGAGCGAGTCGAACAACGCAAGTTCTTCGTTGCACCCGAAGCCGGGGTGGGGCGGTCGCAAACTGTAGCCATTGGCAGTAGTACACATTGCGATGACAAGATTTCATATATCCTGGTACGTGTGTATATTCTTGTCGGATGTTTGGAGAAGATGAGCGGTCAAACCAATGTATATAAGGCTGGCGCCACCGCGTGCATCGTCTCCTATACAACGCCAAGGTTTATGTGTGAGCGAAATTTGTGAATTGAACGACACTGCCAAAACTTTAGATACATGATGCAACCAGCGGCAGCCAGAGGCCGGAAAAGCTCGACGGCAATAGCAATGGAGGGGTCGTGACAGCATTTTGGGTTCCTGCCATTTCTCTGGTTCTTGCCCTGATAGCGCAAGGGTTTGCCCGCTGTTGTGCCCCGCCTTCTCCCTGGCTCCTGCCACTGCGAAATACGGCACATGCCAATTCGCTGTGCCGTGCCTGCTGTGCCTGCCTTTGCCGGTGCGCGGCTGAGGGATGTCCATTGAGTCACCACCATTAGCAGCAGAAGCACCACGACCACCCTACCACCACCTGAATTGCTGAGGAAACAACAAACTCAGCGACAAAACGAAGGCAAAATAACAACTGCAGACCGGAACCTTGTGGGAAACAAGGCGCGACCACAAACAGACATTATCTGGCTCCTGACAGGAAATTGAGGACACTCTCACCCTCCTTGGGTATTCTGCGCGGTTGAACACACCACGACTCCCACTCCTTATTTCACGATCCTGCTCCAAACTGCCCGACACACGAGACACGACCATACGATGCCTTCTGCTTCGGCGGGCTTTGCGCCCAATCTCGACAAGTACCTCAAATCACTCAAGAGTCACCAGCATCTCGAGCTCACAGTCGAGAACCTTGTCTCGTAAGCAAAATTAGCAGCCGATTGTCGGCCATGGCGCACGGGCTATCCCTTTACTGATATTTCTTGCTTCTATCCAACCAGGCTGTTGAAACGGAGGCAAATCACTGGCGCCGAAGACTGCGCAATCGCGACCGCCCATTGTCTACTCCAAGTTGTCGCACGCTCCAAATGGCATGATGTCGATTCCCTCATCGCGAACGTATCCCGCACAGGCAACAAGCTCATCCGCGCGCTCCCCCACGAACTCGTCATCGGCAATATCGTCCGCCGCGTCCTAGGCCTCATCCGCGATGAGGCTGCCGAGGATAGGACCGAGCCTCAAAGCGATGCCCTAAGCGAGGGCCAGACCACTCCGTCCGAAGGAGCCGGTCCTGAAGCATCACCAAGCCAGACTGGCCTGTCGCATTACCTACCCCCAGCGGCAACCAGTGGTAGCGTCAGCGGCATCGAGACCCTAAAGCCTACAAAACCTCCCACGCGTCCTTCGCCGGTAGCTGCGCCAAGCGCCGTGACAATACCTCGCAGTCTCTCACATTTGCTGTCAGCCTCGACATCGGCAGACTCCGACGGCGGTGCCTCGCCATTTGGCACCTCGGGCGCGTCCACTCCCCTGCAGAAGGGTGGCGCGTCTAGCAATCAGGTGCATGCATTAAAGTCGGAGGTCATTGATGGAATAGAGGAGATCATGGATGAGATCAGCCAGGTCGACGATCAGATTGGGACATTGGCGGAAGTACAGATTCGTCCTGGCGACTACGTCCTCGTCCATCAGCCATCCCACACCGTCGAACGCTTCATTCTCCGTGCAGCCGCGAGACGCAAATTTACCGTCCTGATTGCCAACCGACCGACGCCTCGAGTTCAGCAGAGTGAAGACGACCCACACACATCATTTCGGAAGAAGCTCAAAGCACAGGGTGTTACGGTGATAAGCGTGAGCTGCGGAGGTGTCATGGCTTACATGTCGCGTGTGGACAAGGTTATCATGGGCGCCAGCGCCATTGTTACTGGCGGGGGTATTGTGAGTGATGCTGGGGCTTCAGCGATCGCACGAGCTGCCAAGGAGCACGGTAGAGCAGTGATCGTCCTGGCGGGTATCTACAAGCTCAGTCCAGAGAACCCTTTCCGTGAGATGACTGTGATTGAGTGGGCGAACCCCGGCATGTACGTGAGCTTTGCAGACGGGCCGTTAGTCAATGGTGTGACGGTGAAGACTGCTCTTACCGAGTTCGTTCACGGCCGGCTCATCGATACATACATTACCAATCTGTAAGTGCTGACGAAGATCCTCCTGAATGGAGTGGGAGTTGACTGGTCACTAACACCGACACGCAGGGGAACCCATTCGCGCGAACACCTCTCCGGATTAATCGCAGACCATTATAAGCAGGAGGACTTTGACTTGCACCTGTGGCAACCAAACGAGGGTTGATGGATCAGGGGCAGGAACCAGGGATAGAGGCAGTGGCAAAAGATTGGACACGACAATGGCGTGTTAGAGGAGGTTCTTCACAGAACGGGGCAGGGGCGAATGCGACGTAGCGGAAGGGGGAGGATGGAGGCAAGAACAGGAGCTTTACCAGGGCGCCGACATGGGTCCGTATGGAGAACGGACGTGCTGATGAACCCTGATCGCCAGGTGCGTTGTCGATGTTGAGCACTCATCCTGGCTTGCCAAGTGGAATCGTCCGGTCTTTGCGCCCACAACAGCCGACCGCAGGCATCGAGCCAGACCAGACAGCAACAATTATTTATGGATGGTAGACACAGCGAGTGTTGCACCAACGTCAGGTGGCACTTTGCAGTGTTAGCTGTAGTTCAATTTGCGGCATCTGCAATAGAGATTGGCGATCCCGATACACGTTTTCGCCCCCTTCACTCAGCGGAGCATGACATCATGTTGTAGCAGACTCGAGCTGCCCATTTGAGCACCTATCTTTCCGACTCGGGACTGTCGCTACGAAGGACAAAAGAAAGACAATTGTTGTAGTTTGTCTGATCTGATCTTTCATTTATTTTTAACTTGGTTTAGGACGGGAGCGGTTATATTTGGAGCTGGACTCGATTTTCTTTCCCCAGACCCATTCATGAACATCCCTGCTTGGATTTTGTACTAAGACGCTCAGACTTAGACGAGGGTGTCAGCAACTAACCAATTGCTCGACGAAGCTTACTCGCGCGCACATCCCGATTCAGCTACTAGACATACTAGACTTACATCCACCATGATGAACCGCATGAATCGCAGGATTCCTCCAGCATCCCAAGGCTCCATCGGGCGTCCCCAACCCGATACGCAAACGGCTTTATCGCATCAACATCATCAACAATATCTTCATCACGTACAGCAACCACAGCAAGCACGCTCACAATCACATTCTCACCCATCAAGTGCGAGCCCGCCCACTTCCTCCAGTCTGGGAGCACCAGAGCCCCGGATTCGCGCAGCTTCAGATACGATCGACGCAGCCTCAACTCCAACGGCGCCAACGAGCATTGCGACTTTTATCAACCCGCTCAGAGCTCATCCTCCCGACCTTCCCAAACAACCGCAGGAACAGGGTCGCAAACAATCTGCCAGCAACTCAAATTCTTCTGCTACACCAGCGCGCAGCCGGCAAGGTTCTATTTCTCAGCCCTTGACATATCCCATACGGGTTAAACCCAACTCGCTCCCCAGTGAACTGGTATACCCTGATGACTGGGCTCCCGCTCGAGATGTTCGATTTCAGGATTGGGCTACATTCGTCGGCTGCCTTATCCCGAATGGCGGACAGGTGACGAAGGATGCTACCAGCTTGACGCGGGACAGGCGGCGAGCTGTCGAAGCTACCATCTCCGATTGGAACGACGGATTCTTCCGGCGCAGAGGAGTGAAGGTCTACCTAGATGATGATGCAACAGGATCGGAGTCGATGGTGACACCTACGGCCCCAAAATCTTCACAAAATGTTTCAAGTCATGATATTCCTAGGACGGATAGCCCCGCCTCGACGAGAAGGTCATCTTCTTCCCTTGCCCCAAGCTCAAGCGTGTCATCCCGTTCGTCATCCGTGTATTCAAGCCCGGATTCGCAACATGCAGAGCCTGTTATGCCCAGCTGTGACCCGCCCCCGGCGTCATCCAGCAAGGGGCGACCTGCACCCAAGCTTCAGGCAAAAGACGTCTGTTGGAGCTCCGACCTCGTACGCGCCGGGAATTCGGTCAAGGTCGGTCCAGATGGCCTCATTAAGTTTGGCGGTCTGGCTCTCGACGATAGAGGTGTCAATCACGGGTCTAACTACGTGACCGAACCACCGTCTATGCGATCTTTCTTTGAAGAGAGGGGAGAGGGTCATCAGTCACACCTTAATGATCAGCAGCAGTATCCTCGGCCATCCGAATCCGAGAACGCCCTGTTGGTGCATGGGCAGCTTCCCAACCGTCGCACCTCTGAGCCGTCTGATGTTCGGTGTAGCTGGCCGCATCCTTCTCAATTTACTTACGGAGTCCGGGCGCCAGCACCTCAGGATGCACAAATCCCGCATGCCGAGTTGGCTCAGCAACAGCAGCCCAGGAGCCATACCTCTAGGTCAGTGTGGCGCCGGTCGTCTGGTGGCTCCAGGATGGCCCAGCAATATGCAATATCAAATGGACCAACTCCCGATCATCGTACGCAAGATACCGGCGCCATCGGAATGGCTCAGTGATTATTAGGATTATGGCGTTCGCGGATTTGCATTCTTTAGTGCTATTACATGAGGATAGCTGCCCATTTTCGAGGCATACAGAGGAACAGTAATTCGTCGATATCAGGCGCGTGATATATAGCAACTCTTTAGCAAGCATAGAAACAGAAACGAAAGGATCAAGAGCGAATGATTAATGTCATAAAGTATCTCATGTCCTGTACGAGCGTTGTCAATCCTGGATTGTCTATAATTTTGGTGATGGCAGGGTCGAATGTGATGTCCCGCCTTCTTTCCAGCTCTTATATGCTGGAACGTCACAAGCTCTTGTTCCCCAGAAAGGCTCAACCGTTGCTGCCGCATCGCACAGTCTAACCAGGCTGTCGACTCCCCTTCTTGCGTGCTCACTTGTCACGTCCATCCCAGTGTTATGGAGGGAGCTGCTGAAGACCTCGAGTGATAGAGGCCCTTTGTACCCTGATGCTAGGATGGCTGCCAGCGAAATATCCACCGGAATGTACGCTCCAAGTTCTTTCTCTAGCGGATACAGTCGGTGTTTCCTCGACCAAGGTAGAAGCTCGGGAATGTTCGGATCAGTCGGTCGCTTGAAAGTGGTAGGGTTCATCTTCTCTGCGTCGCCCAGCTGGACGAAGAATATACGGTCACCGGGAACGGTAGAAACAAAGGAGGCGAGGGACATGCGTAGCACATCGAGCGATTCCCTTTCCGTTGGGTAGATGCGGCCGTGACCCTCCGGACTATAGGGATCAGCAAACTCGACAGCTAGCAAGTTGAACGAGTCAACGATGAGGCCCACGTTGTGGCGGTTGGCGGCGCGGACTACCTCCCAGCTCGATGCCCAGGTATTGCGCTGTGCCCACGAGAGACCTTCATAGCCAATCTTGAGCATCCGGCCACCGTCGGCCTTGGAGAACTCTTCGGCCAGACGACCCATCTCCCTCAAATCGGCGGCGACGGTCTTGAAGTCCAGCGTTGATCTCGGCTCCTTGTCGATGCTGGAGCACATGAAGACAAGATCCGTATCAAAGGCCCGCATAAAGGGAAACCGCTTGACGACGAGACCTAGCTGGTGCGCACGCTCCTGGGGGTCACGACGGCCCTCAATCATGCGCAACGGCTGCGTGCAGACAATCTCCATGCCCAACGCCTTGACCTCGTCGCCCAGCTGCTTCGCCAGCGCCAGATTCTTGGGCGTCGCTTCCCATAGCGCTTCCGGATCCTGGCCGTGCTGCGACAGATATGACGCCCAGCACTCGTCGAACAAGTCGATGTACTTGAAGCCCGCCTCGGCCGCTGATTGCAGCCTTGGTGAGAGCTTGTGGGCTTCCGGGTGGCCGAGGGAGACGGTGGCTGTGCCGAAGCGAGCGGCGAGGCTTTGGGACGAGTTTGTGCCTACCATGACCGGATATTTCCGATGATGCTTCAGAGTTGATGTTTTCAAGTTGATGCTTTCCAAGTTCTTCTGCCTTGGTATGTCTTTCCACGATCTGGGTTCCAAGAGAGTCTAACATTGAGTAAGGGATATGAAGCACGTTTTCAGTTCAATAGTGATATTATAGATATGAATGTTGCAGTGAATGCAAATATGACCCATTCTCATGCATCTGTGTAATGGTTTACTCGGGCGTGAGCGACTATGAGTGCTCGTGGCCAATGTTCCGTTCCCCGCAAAACACACAGTAAAATACAAAACAAGTCCGGGGCAAGCTGTTACGTCAAAGGCCAGTTCCACATGGTGCCGTTCCGATGATTTGGTTCATCCTACACTTCTGAGTCCAGGGTCTAAGTTAACTAGAGTCAAGTCAGCCGGCCTCGCTTCGCCGTGGCGGAGAGCGCTAGTCGACGTAATAGTCATGGTTCCAAGCCAACGGTGCGAAGCTAGGACAATTAAATAATTGACCGGATCTTCGCCTCTCCCCCGAGGCCCCCCCCGGACCCCCATCCTGTCTAGTAACCCCGGATTTCGTCCCACACGCAAGTTTTGTGAAGGTACAACGTCCTTTCTCCAATCCGGGGAAGGGAGTTGTTGTACAATGTACTTGCTGCTTATTGGTTTTCCTCGATTTCTATTGGTATCGGCCCTTTCTTCTCGCTCCCGACGACAAGTCCCCATGGCTTCTTGTCTACGGCCTTGGCTTGCTCATCTCTAGCGCCTGGGCCTTGTGGGTGCGCTTGAAATCTAGTTCTGGGCTCTCTCAACCGGGGGGAGTGCCTCAAGTACTGTACTCACATATTGCAGGACCGAGAGCTATGTTGCCCCTTGGCGAATGGTTCGCCCAGGTTCATGACCCCGGAATTTTAGTATATACAAGAGCAGACATAGTTCTCCTTCGAAGCAGCCTACCCACCCCCGTCAGCTCTCGGTTCTTTTGCAGCAGATTGGACCACAGTGACCTTTCCTCTTATCTTCTCTGCATATCTTGTAAACAGGCACTATTTTCTCTTTGAAATACTATCAGCATCATGGCTTTCAATAACACGGACTTGAAGAAGGTCGACGCTGAGATGATTGAGACTCATGACGGGAGCGAGGACCAACGCGATGCTACTATCAAGCCTGAGGGCAGTCCACCCGAGTACTCCCCTGAAGGTTGGTACTACCCATCACAAAAAGAATACTAAGGGTTCTTGGTTACTGGTCTAACAAAGAATTCAGAAATGAATGCTGTGCGCAAGAAGATAGATTGGCGAATAATGCCACTGGCGGCCTGGGCTTGTGGACTTCAGTTCGTTGACAAGGTATAGCCCTTGGTATCTTTTGAACCAAAATGCTAGAGAAAACTGACTCGGCTCTAGTCTGCTCTCGGTGCTGCTGCTACCTATGGCCTCAGAGAGGATTTGGGCCTCAAGGGTCAAGAATATTCTTGGTGTGTTTCGGTTAGTGCTACCTGATTGATCAGCAGTTATAAGCAGGGATGCTAACGTATTTTCTAAAAAGATCTTCTACTTCGGTTACCTCGCTGGTTCATTCGTCTCTGGTCGCTGCCTACAATATTTCCATGCCGGCAAAGTCATTGGTGTGGCCTTCTTCATCTGGGGCGGCACTTTGCTGGGATGCATTGGGGCAAGTAGCTTCGCATCTCTCATGGTTCTTCGATTTCTGCTTGGGTAAGACTAAGTTATCATCATTTGAGAATGAAGTGGGAAGCTGACATTGACAAAAGTCTTTTCGAATCTGCCCTTGTTCCCGGACTCTTGCTCATGTAAGTATATCCTTTGTGGTAGCCTGAAACTCGAGCTAACAAGCCTGATAGTACAACAATGTGGTAAGTCTCGACACGTCAGCTGTGCTATCTCACTCATAAGAAATGACCTGACCAGCTGGACAGGTACACTCAGAAAGAACAGCCCTTCCGTTTCGGGCTGTGGACTGTTCTCAACGGCTTTCTTCCTGTTCCCTTTCTCATCGTCTACTACGGTGAGTTTGATTCCGATGATGAGTGATTAGTGTGAGGACGAAAAGATTCATTTACTTTATTCTAGGTCTTGGTCACATCAAGAGTGGACCTCTTGTAAGTGCAAATCGTTCTCTTTTCTTTTGTTCCAAACGCTCGTATAGCTGACAGGTTTTTACAGATCTCGTGGCAACTTATCTTCCTGCTTTTGGGTGTTCTTAGCTGCTTGACCGGCTTGGCACTTGTATGTGCTCATGATCTTATTCAGTTCGGGACACCTACTCACGGATTTAGTACTTCTTCATGCCTGACTCTCCCGAGAAGGAGAGGTGGCTCAATGATCGCGAGAGGGCTATTGCGGTCAAGCGAGTTGCCGATGATCAGCTTGGTGTGAAAGAGCGTGAGTAGAGATAATTCAGGAGAAGCAAAGTTGGTTATAGCTTGCTGACAATGACTGGCAGCTACCTTCAAATGGGAGCAATTCTGGGAAGCTGTCAAGGACTACCGCGTCTGGTTGATTGTGATGCAAATGTTCTTTTCTCAGGCTATGGGCAATGTCACCACCAATTTCCTCGGCATCATTATCAAGGCGAGTTTGACTGAGATGGAAACAAGTATAGAGGAAGCTAACAAAATGATGGCAGGGCTTCGGATACTCTGACCTCACGGCTCAGCTTTTCACGGCTCCCAACTATGCCACTCAGGTATGATTTACCAAGACAACAATGGATGTATACGGCGATAGAAGGGAGAAAACTAACAGCTTTGAAGGGCATAACTCAGCTCGTCGTCTCGTCACTACCTACTTTCGTACCCTTCTTCCGAACAATGAAGCAGCCTCTCACTGCTGCCGCCAGTGTCATTGCCCTCATCGGTGCAATTATCCTCTTCGTCACACCTGATGAGGTTCAATATCAAGGACGTCGTCTGGCTGCCATTATCATAATCTCCTGTTCCGGCGTCAACTATACCGTCATCATGTCCGTCATCGGCGCCAATGTTACGGGCTTCACCAAGAAGCAGCTAACGACCTCGGCTACCTTCTTCATGTACTGCATCATCAACATTATCACACCACAGACATTCATCGGCACGGAGTCCCCTCGCTACCCGACTGGCTTGACCTTTGTTCTTGTGTATGCAATTCCCGTCGGACTCAAAATTGTTGATCGAGTACTAATTTGGGAGGATAATAGCTTCATTTCCGTATTCATTGCCCTTGCCTTAGGCACTTGGCTCTCTATGAGATTCGAGAATGCGCGGAGAGACAAGAAGGGACTCACCAATCCCGGTTATGCGCCCCTCGAACGCACCCTCGAACACGTCGAGAATCCCAGGTACGTTTCTTCACAAGTTTTCCGTCTCAGTCGAACGGTGGCAATTCAGTTGCTAACAGGGACATCAGGGACGAAACCGACAGGGAGAACAAGCGTTTCCGTTACTCCGGCTAGTTTGTTGGCATGAGAGATCAAACCTTGTGTTGTGCAATTAATTTTAGCTTGAAAAAGGGGTCGAAGGCCATTTCTGAATCTACGATAATTAATGCTTAGGGAGGAACATGTCTTAGCATTGGCTGCTCGTTGTTCATCTGATAAGAAGCTTATGAGAAAATTTGAATCCTTTTGCGATACCTCCTTACACTTTCTATGTTTCTACGTAGCAAGAGACTGAAATATTGAGGCTTATTGTCAGGGCACCGATAAATGGGCCAATAGGAGAGCTACGCTAGTGGCCTTATTTACTATAAATATGACTATAGTTACAATAGATAGAGGGGCAGGAATTAATATAATTATAATTATATACTTATACTTTATTTATAAACTATTAAAAAGCTATTTATTTATTATTTACTTATATTAAACTTTTTTACTTTCTTAATCCTTTATTAATATCTTTAATAAGTTAATTTTTCTTTTACTTTAAGGTAAAAGGATTATTAAAGTTAATATTATAATTACTAATTTATCTTAATTTTAATAATAATAAAGTTTTAGTAAAAACACTAATAGTTTAAATAATAATACTAACAAAAACTTTATAGTAAAAATTTAAAATACTTAAATTACTTTAATATAATACCTTAATAATAATATAGTTACTTTATAATCCTAAATATAAAAAGAAATATTTCCTAAGCTTATAAACCTTAAGCCCCTTACTTTACCTTAAATAATATAGTAATAGAATTATAAAGATATAATAAATAATTAGCTAAATTAAACCTATAAAGTAGCTATTTATCATTAAGAAAAAGAGAAAAAAATCATAATAATATAAACTTTAGATTATAATAAGACTATTTTTTATAAACCTATATATTTTACTAACTAACCTCTTAATTTTAGTTTAGAAAATACTTTAATATTAAAGTAGTTATAAAATAATATATAAGTAAAAGTCTAAATACTTACTTTATAATATTATAAAGATTAATAGTAATAAAAACTATAAATTTTTTTACTAATTTTATTACTTAATTTACTTATAACTTTAAAAGCTTTAATAATACTATAAAAAGGATCCTTTATATAAGTAACTTTTTAAATATAAATATAAAGTAATAATAAAGTAGCTATATTTAGTATAAAAAAAAAATCAATATTATTTTTTAGGATAATTTTTAATAATTCTTATAAAATAGTATTAATAATAAGCCTACTTAATACTTTAAGATTATAAAAAAGCTATATAATTTTTAATAAGCTTCTTATTAATCCTTTTACTAATTCCTTAATCTTTAGAAAATTACTAAAATTAAACTTCCTTTATAATTATTAAAGATATATTAAGTGTTACGACCTGATATGCAGCCTTCACGTGACCACAGAAGGGACCTATAATTTTCTCGTACAAAGAGCCTATTACCTAGAGTTTGCGTGAATATTATATATTTATATAAATAAGTAGCTTATACTAGATCACTTTAGATCACTAATAATCCCTAAAATAAGCTTATAAAGCTTATAAAACTTATCTAGTAAGCATTATAATCTTTATAATATATATATATATATTCTTAAAATACTTAAAGTAAGAGTTACTTTTAGCTTCTTAATTATTAATATAATAATTATTACTTAATTATCTTTCTAATTCTTAGTCTTATATTTTAATTATAATATTTAATTTATTACCTAAACCTAATATCTTAATATCCTTAGGATATTAATTAATATTATTTACATTTATTTTATAAATATAACCTAACTATTATATATTTATAGCTCTTATTTAGTAATTTATTATATTATTTTTAAGTAATATATAATATTATAGGTACTAATTTTAGCTTTAAGTTTCATAAATTTAGATCTTTTTTTAAAAATAAGAATAAAAAGAACTATAATAATATATAAAAAAAAGTAATTTAAGCTATATAAGCTATAAATATTAATAATAATTTAAATAATAATAAATATATTAAGTTACTTAAAGAATAAATAAGATAACTTTAATCTTAATTATTTAAAATTATTATATAATATTAATATACTTAGGAATATTTTAATACTTAAGGAAATAATATATAATAAGTATTATAATAATAAAATAAATATAATTAATAACTTTAAATAAATTTAGAAAAATAAGTAGCTACTTTTAATATAAAAGGTAATATTAATAAAAATATAAAAGAAATACTTAAGCTATATAACCTTAAGCTTTTTAATAAATCCTTAAAAAAATTATAAATATTTTTTACTTAATTATATAATTATTATTATTATTATTTATTTATACTTTAAGTATAATTTAATAAAGTTTAATATATAGTAAAATACTTTATAAAATAAGCTATAATCTAATTTAAACCTATCTTATATAAGTTTATAAAAAAACTATATAATAAAAAAAACTTAAAGATTAACAATATCTTTAATAATTATAGTTTATTTAAGGAAACTATATAAAAAATATCTAGTACTATAAATAAAGTATAATAAATAAAATAAAACTTAAGAAACCTTAAGTAAACTAAATTAATTATAGATTATAAAGCTTTATTTAAATAAATCTTTATTAAACTTAATAATAAGGATTAATTACTTTTTATAAATTATTTTTATTAAAAATTTAAGAAAAAAATTAAAGATAAAGTTTATAATATAAAGTAACTTATTAACTTAAATAAGTATATTATTATAGTAATATAAATTAATAACTATAACTTTATAAAAAAAAAGAAAAATAAAGTAAGACTTTAAGATTATTCTTTTAATAAAGAAAGAATTAAAATAACTAAGCTAATAAAAAATATTAATAAAAATATAAAAGTATATAGTATAAAATATATATAAATCTTATAAGATTAAATACTATACTTAGAAATAAGTTTAAAAAGACTTATTATAATTATAGAAAAAAAGAATACTATACTAAAGAATATTAATTAAAAAAGAAAAATTAAAAACTAGTTTTAGAAAATAAAAAATCCTTAAATACCCTTATTAATTAAGCATAATTAGAGTATAAAATATTAATATAGAAAAAAAACTTTAAAAAATATAATAATTAATACTAAAGTATATATTTTAATAATAAATATATTACTTATTATAAAGTAAAACTTATAAATAATTAGTTCTTAAGAAAGATTATTAAAGATACTTTTAAATAATTAATTTAATAACTTAATTTTATAATAATACATAATAATGAAAATAATATTAATATTTTTAATTTAAATAACTTAAAAATTAATTAAAATATCTTATTAATAATAGATTTTATTAGAATAATAGAACAAGAAGAATAGAATAAGTTAGCTTAATAACTTATAAATAAGATAAAACAATCTTAAGATTAGTAAAGTAAACTAAAAAGATACTACTATTTATTCCCTAAAAAAGAAAATAAAGAAATATATATTCTTACTATAATAATATATAAACTAGAAAAAGTTATATACTTTTAACTAAAATATATAAAAAATAATAGTCTAGTAATTCATTTAATATCCCCTAACTATCTAGATATCTCTTAAGTATTATATATTAATTATAAATATACTATATACTTAGAATAAAAAGCAAAAAATAATACATTTTTTATTTAATATAATAAAAAACTAGTTATAAATTTATATAAAAAAGAAAAAATAATATATATAAAAACTACTATATATATTAAAAAAGAAGGAATTATTAAACTATAATTAGTAATAAAATATCCTATACTTTATATATAAGAAAGTATATATAATAAATATATAAAAACTATATATATAATATATAAAAAAGAAAAGATATTAGTATAATAATAAGAATAAGAAGAAAAGTAGCAATAAAAGGAGCTACCTAAATATAATTAAGTAAAGTTTTCTAACATTAAGCTAATTAATACTTATAATAAAGCTTAATATACTATTATTAAAAGTAAAATCCCTTACATTAAGTATATAAAAAAAGTTAATAATATAGTAATAATTATTATTTTTATTAATTAACTTTATTATATAGAGTTTAATTTTAAAATAAAAGAAAGATTAATACAAGAACTATAAGGAAAATAAAGAAAATTTAAATAAATAGTACTAATATATATAGAAAAATAATATAAACTTTTCTATAATAAGAAAATAAAGAACTATAAAGTAATAAAGAACTATAAATATAAATAAGTATAATACTTTCAATATTATAAATACTAAAATAAAGAAATATATATAAAGAATTATATAATCTTAAAAAAAGTATATAAACTAGTTATATATACTAAATATATAGTAAATAAAAACTTAAAATATCTTACTACTATAATTTAAGATTTATATAAAAAAGGATTTAATTTTAATATAAAGTATAAAACTAAATAATAATTAAAATAATAAATTTAACTTTCTAAAGAATATAGAATATATAAGAAACTTAAAGAATATATTAAACAATCTCCTATTAAATATAGAAAAAAGTACATAAAAAATTGCAAAAAATATTAAAAATACATTAATAAATATAAAGAAAACTAAGAATAACTAGAACTTATAATTAGTAAAAGTTTTAACTTTAAAATATAGAAAAAATATCTAAAGAATAAAATATAGTATAAGAAAATATAACTTTATTATAATAAAAAACCTATAAGTAATCTCCTTTTAGAGCTAATATAGGTATATATAACCACAAAAAATAACATAATAGAACAACTATTAAACTAAGTAAAAAATAAATAAGGTTAATTATAAAAAAGTTATAGTCTAACTTTTATAAACTAAGGACTTTTTATTTAATTAAGATAACTAAATATAATAAAATAGTCTTAAAAGTCTAGATATATAGACATTATTTATAAGTATTATTAAATAATAAAGCAATAAGTAACTATATTTTGCTAATAATAGTTAACTAATACTAGCTATTATAGAATTATAAAACTTAAGTATATAAACTTTTTAATATTAAAGGGAAGAAATTTGATTATAATAGTAAGAAAATTGATTAAGAAATTAATTAATTTTTAATTTTAATAAATAGATATTATAAAACTATTATCCTTAATATAATAAACTTATATAGGTATAATATAATACTAAGTTATTTATAGTTATAAAAAAGTAATTTAATAATTAATTAATGTATTAATTAATTAGTATAAATAAATATAATAATATAATAATTACTATTTAACTAAAGAATATAAATATTTACTATAACTTAATTATTGAAGAAGTTTTATAAAAAAACTATAAATAAGCTAAAAAAGTAAAAGCTAATATATTAATTAAGAAAGCTATATAACTTAAAATATAATATAAAAAAAGTAAAAAGTATTAATAAATAATTATTAATATTATATAAAAGATATATAAAATAAGCTAAAAATAAGCCTAAAAAGAGAGAAATAAGCTTTAAAATAAAATAAATTACTTATAAAAGATTTTATAAAAATATAGAAAATATAATAAATTATTTAAAAAAATACTTAAAATAAGAGTATTATAATATAATTAATAAGATTATAAGATATATTTTAAAAATAAAGCTATAATTAAGTTCTATAAACTTTATAATTTTAATAAAAAGTAACTTAAAACTTTACAAAAATATCTAAATAATATATTAAAAAAAGGATATATTTATATATTTATATTAAAAGTAAGATACTTTATTATATTCATTTTTTAAAAAAAAAAATTATGCTTAATAATAAATTATTAATAACTAAATAATATTATAGTTAAGAATTGAATATTATTATTATTAATTAATAAACTAAAGAATAAACTTTATAATAAGAATTAATTTATTACTTTTAATTTAAAAAAAGCTTATAATTTTATTTAAATTAAAAAAAAAAAAATAAAAAACTATATTTTATATTAAGTTTAAATTATTTAAGTATATAATAATACTATTTAACTTTATTAATATATTAAATACTTTTTAAAGAATAATTAATAGTATACTTAAAAAGTACTTTAATATCTTTATAATAGTTTATTTTAATAATATTTTAATCTTTTTAAAATATTTTAAAAAAAATATAAAAGATATATTTATAAAATTTTTAAAATATTATAAAATATAAATCTTTTAATTAAAGTAAAAAAAAGTATATTTTATATAAAAAAAACTATTTTTTTAAGTTATATAATTAAACTTAATAAAATCTTAATAAAGTAAACTAAACTTAATATAGTTAAAGAATAACCTATATTAAAAATATTAAAAAATATATAATTATTTATAAGATTTATAAACTATTATTAATACTTTATATATAACTTTAATAGTATTATAATATTCTTAATAAAGCTTATTAAAGGAAAAAAAGAATTTAAATAAAAGAAAGAATAGTAATAAGTATTTAAAACTATTTATAATAAAATACTTTTAAATAAAGTTTTTATTATATTTAATCTAAATAAACTAATTAAATTAAAAACTAATGCCTTAAACTATATAATAAGTATATAAATTAAATAATAAAATAAATATAATAAAGTTTACTTAATAGTTATTTTTTTTAAAAAAAAAATATATAATATTAAACTTAATTATCCTATTTTTAATAAAGAATTCTTAATTATTATTTAAGTTATTAAAGAATTTAAATACTATATATTAAGAACTAAGTTTTTAATAAAAGTATACATAAATTATTAAAATATAGTCTACCTTATTATAATATATAAATTAAATAAATAATAAGTATACTATATAGGATTCTTATTAAACTATAATATTAAAATTATTTATTAAAAAAAATTAAAAAATAGTAAAATAAATATACTTAATTATTAACTAAATTATAAAATAAAATAACTAAAAATAAAAGAATAATTATTATAAAAGAATAAAATAAGAAACTATATTTAAATAATACTTAATACTTTATTATATAAAGTATAATTAAATATAATATACTATAATAAAATTAAAAAATAATAAGAAAATAATATTTAAAACTTTATAAATATTATATAATTACCTTATATATATAATTTTAAGTTAGTACTATAAATATTAAAAATAAATTAATAAATTTAAATATTATTTAAATTAAAAAACAAAATCTTAATTAATATTTATATTTACTTAATAATTAAATATTAAAGTATATAAAAAATACTTAAATATATTTAAAGGATATATAAGTATAAAAAAATTAAAGAAAATATTATTAATATTATTAAAAATTATAAAATATATACTTATAATAAAGCTATATAATATAAACTTTATAAAGAATTAAAACTTATATTAGTACTATTATAATTATAATAAATAATTATATTTAACTATATTATAAAATTATTATTATTTAAGAAACTAATAATAAAAATAAAATATAATAGTATATTTATTATTATAGATTATTTTATTAAAAAAACTAAGTTTATTTTATATATAAAAGTAAGTTTAATTAATAAACTAACTTATATATTCTTATAATATACTATTAATAAACATAAATTACTAGAATTAATTATCTTTAATAATTAATAAGGAAAAAACTAGAGTATAATATTATTAATTTAAAATCTATTACATATCACCCTGATATTTTTACAGATTTTTCAGCTTTAAAAATAAAAAAAAACCTAGTTAGTCCTAAAAGATGAATGAATAGTATTTTAAATAAAGCAAGTATTAATCTAGTAAATAATATCTAACAAAGAACTAAAATACAAAAGTGAGATAAAATAGATTTATTTAGAAATAAATATAAAGATTTAAAAGTTATTTCTTATTTGAATAACTTATTTAAGTTATTATATAAGATATATAGAGTAAAACTATAAAAAATTAACAAAAGTAATATATACTTTAACTACTTTAAAAAAATTTATAATATAATATTTAATTCTATAGAATATAAAAAATTAAATAGTATTAAATTAGAAGTTTTAGGTAGATTAACTAGACATTATAGAGTAAATAAAGCTATAAAATTATTGAAATAAAAAGGTAAGTTAAAAAATATAGATTTATCTTTTAAAGGTTTAAGTATAGTATAATATAAAGGGAATTATCACTCTAATATTAGCTATTTATTATCTAAATTAAAGCATTATATAGGATCTTTTATAATAAAAGGTTAAATAAGTAGTAAATAATTAATATATTTATTAAAAGACATCTATAATATGTTAAAAAAATAAAAATAAAGATATAGTCTAAACTATTTTAAAAAAAATAGAAACATAAAATAACATAAAGAACAAGCTAATTTATATAAAAGTGTATATAATATGTATGTAATTTAGTACCTTAATGTTAGCTTAACTTGTCCTTATGGATATAGAAACTATGTAAAGTGCAACTATTTATTGCTTAAAAAGTTATATAAGCTAGGTTAAATATATTATAAGATAGTATAGTTTCTATTTTCTAAGGGGAATTAAAATAAAATAAGATAGAACTTTTGTACGAAAAGAATAAGAAGTATATAATTTATTTAGTTATATAATAATTACTAATCTATAGTTTACTTGTTATTTATGTGTCTAAATATTAAATAAAAATGAAGAATTTATTTTTATATATTATATAAATTTTTATATATAGAAATGTTTCTTTTACTAAGATAAATATAATAGTATAAGCATAATAAGATAGCTAAGTTAGCTAAAGATAAGTGCTGAAAGCATATAGGCATAAAGCTTTTCTTAAGATATTTCTTATATATTTATATTATACTAATATATTGAATACTTAATATAATTTTATTATTATATTTTGGTTTTAATAAACTTTACTTATATTAATCTAGAGATTTTTAGAGAAAAAGTACTAATTTCTATATATTACTAAGTATATATATATTAAAAAATAATACCTAGTTAGTATAATAGTAATATGATTGTTTTATAATTAATTAATATAAGTATAATTCTTATATTAAGCTTTATTTAACCTAGATTAGTAGTTAAGTAGTAAGATATAACTCTTTTAATATTACTATTATAAGTTTAAATCCTATTTAATCTAAGAATTAAGTAGATTAATATAACAATAATATATTTAGCTTATGATTAGAAACTATTAGTTTAACTCCAGTATCTGCATATTTAGGGGATATAGCTTAATCAATAAAGCATACTACTCATAATAGTACTTATAAGTGTTCAAGTCACTTTATATACTTCAGTTTTAGTAAATACTTATAGTACAATTAAAAATTAAATATAAATTAAGTACTATATATTACTTATAAATAAATAAATAAACTAAAAGAATAAATCAAATATTAAAATAATATTTATACTATTATATTAATTATAAACAAAATAACTAGATTAAAAAGCTATCTTTTACTTAGTTTCTTTATAATAGTATAATTAATAAATTAATAAAGGTTTTACTATTTTATATTAATAAAAGATTCAAACTTAAAATCTTAAAAAATAGCTTATAAAGATTATTAATAAAAAAAACTATACTTAAAGTAAATTAACTTAAGTTACTTTATACTAAAATATAATAAAAATTATAATTTATTAAAGAATAAATAGTTAAATATTATAATTAAAAAAAATTAAAGAACTAATCTTTAAAAAAGAAAATTAAGTTTATTTATTATATAAAAACCTTTTTATAATATAATTAAGTAAAAAATTAGATTTTAAAAAAATTAAATCTTTTAAAATTAAAAAAGTTATTTTTAACTTTAATTATAAATTTTTATTATTAATAATAATAAAAATCTACCCTATTTTTTATATTTTACTTTTTAAACTAGTATTTATAAATATAAAATAAGATTTATATATTAAAGTTTATAAAGAAAAATATAAACTAAAATAAATCTTAAATAAATAATAAATTAAAAGATAAATTTATTATCTTATTAAATAAAAAAACTACTTTAATAATAAAAATATATAAGAATTTATTAAATACTTAAAAAATATATAAAAAATAATTAAGATATTCTATTAGTATATATATTAAAAGATAATAACTAAGTAATATTATTAAAATTATTACTTAAATTAAAAATAGAAAAATTAATATTATTTAAAATATTAAGAGTATAAAGATTTTTAATTATATAATACTTATAAGATTCTAAAATAAATATAATAATACTTTTACTTTTTAATTTATTTATACTTTAATTAGATAACTCTTTATTATATAATTTTATACTATTATAAAAATAATAAATATAAGTAAAATAACTTATAATAATAAATAGTTTAGCTTAAAGCTTAATTAAGTTATTCTTTATCTTAATAATTTTTTAATTTAGTTTTTTTATTATTTAATAAAATAAGTTATTAAGTAAATATTAGTTAAAAAAAAATATAAAAAAGTTAAAGTATTTATATAAATAATTTATAAAAATACTATTATATAAATAGCTATAATAGATATATTTACTATAATCTTTATATTTTTATATAAATTTATAAGCTTTATTATTTTTATAATAATAAGTATAAAGTATATTAAAAATCTTACTATTTAAAGTAATAAAAATAATAGTATTATTATATTTAATAAACTTATAATTATAAGATTTAGAAATATAATTAAATATAATTAATAATAATAAAAGAAAAAAGTTATAAAAAAAACTTATTAATTAATAATAATAAGTTTTAAAAATAAAACTTTAAAAAAAAAGTATTATATTATAACTATATATACTAAATTAATAAACTTAAAATTTAGTATATAATCTTTACTTTCTTTTTTAATTATTATAATAATAAAGTTTATAATAAATACTTATATAAGACTATAATAATTCTTAATAAAACTTACTATAATTCTTAATATAGCTTATAATAAGCTTTATATAATAGGATTATTATAATCTATTAAGTACTATAATATATATATATATTTATAAAATACTTATAATAAAAGTTACTTTTAGTTCTTTAGTTATTAATAATATAGTTATTATTTAACTATTTTTAACTTTAATTTAATACTTAACTATAATATAAATAACTCCTTATACTTATTGTTTAGTTTATACACTTAGTTTAACTAGTTTATACCTAACTCTATATCTCTTCTACCCTATAGTTAAGCCTAACTATTATAAATAATAACCCCTTAGGCTACCTTTATTAATAATTTAGACTTTATACTTAGCTCTTTAATAATTATTTTTAATAATATCTTTACTATTTTCTTAAGTAATATAACTTTATATCTAACTTTTAGCTTAGTATTAATTTTTAAAGCTAGAGATAATAAGACTAAAACTTATCTTATATTCTATAAACCTTTCTATTATACTAAAAATATATATTAAGTTTATTATTTTCTAAGCATTAATAGGTCTTTTTAAGAACTATTCTAAACTATTAACTTATAAAAAAGTAGTATTATTAATATTATAAATAAAGAATAATATACTTAGCTTTATAGCTATTAAGTATATTTATTAAACTATATAAATAGTACTTTTATAAATATTTACCTTAAAATAAAGTTAACTTATATTAAACTTATTAAAAAGGTTTTTTAAGTTATATTTTATCTTATATATAATGCTATAGAAAGGTATATAATACTTCAGTAAAATAGTATTTTTATTATTAATAAGTACAAATTACTTTAACTATATTAGACTAAATATCCACACTTTAAAGTCTATTTTGTTATAGATAATAAACCTAAAAAGAGGGAGAATAAGATACAGAAGTACTAATAGCTACTAATAACAAAACCTCTCCATTATTCTAAAGTCCATGGCCCCTATTGATCTTAATAATAGTTCTAGGGCTTTGACTCTTTATTTTAGTCCTAGTAGAAATTGTGAACGTGAGTGGCACTGATTATCCACCTTTACCTATCTATAATAGGAAAGGATTGTAAATTACCCTGCTCGTGTAGTCGGATACGGTTTGGTGAAAGAGGAAGCGACTTTGTCTGACGACATTAGTGAAGATATTGACGAGTTCGAATTATGGCAGTCGTCACGGGAAGATGGAGTTAACGATGTTAGAGATCCAATATCATACTGGCATGAGCGCAAACGTCGGTATCCTCGTCTTTCACGCATGGCGCTGGACTTCCTTACGATCCAGCCGATGTCAGCAGAGTGCGAGAGGATGTTTGCGGCGGCAGGGCGGATGGTGACGCCACTACGAAGTCGGCTGGACGTGGACATTATAGGAATGTGTCAAGTGCTGCGATCGTGGTTACGGGCTGGGGTGATTGACGACCCAGACGTGTCACTACTCCCTACTGAGAATGGTAGCGGTGATGGGGCGGATGAAGGATCCTGGGTAGAGCTGGGGTGTGAAAAAAGAGGACGGGAGAGTGGGAGTGAAATAGCTCAGCTTGGAGATCAACGACTTCAACCAGTGTCCATTCAACTCAATTTAACGGATAATTCATCAACGCCACTGGAGAGAGTGGTTGACTAGGTCAACTCACCGCCACGGAGCCATTTAGTTGATTGAATTGAGTGGTGCACACCCTTGGACAGGAGTAAATGCGGAAAGACAGGGCAGCGCAGGAATAAAGACTCATTCGCACTGTCTCGACCACTGAGCAATTGGCCTGGGAGACACTACTTGGACGGAATACCTGGGTTCCGCGCCTTGAACCTTCTCGGACTAGACTTGTGGAACCGCTAGGAGAAGACTTGACATGCATACTAGTAATCAGTAGCCCGCCGTTGTATCTCCACTTGTCCCTCTTGATCCATTGAGACCCTTACCCGGACGATCTTCCACGAACATGGCAATCAGAACTTTCAGCATATTAGCAAGTCCCTCTTGCTTCGAACTAAGCTGGTCTTGTTAATGACGTACTGTAGCGCGACCCTTATTTTCCAAGCGATACTGGCCTGGTGGTGGTGCACTACGTGCTGTCAGGGTCTACAAATGCTGGCAGTTATGAGCCCATGCACGATTCTTGAAAGCAGAGGGTTTCAATCAGTTGGTAAAGTAAGATCCTTTGCGGTCAGCCTTAATGGCAATTAACTAGGTTTCAACATAGTACACAAAGTTATAAAATCAATAAGTCATGTTATTGATTCAAATTATTAGATCAAGGCAGTACCGGGTATAAAATTCAATCATGAGCGATAATCATACGTCCCACTACTCCGTCCGCTATTCAAAAATAATACGCTTTCCCTATAATTACAATAATGTAGATAGCATATGTTCTGCCCATTTTACACATGGCTCCTCGCCTTTTCTAATTGATCCCGCGTGTTTGCTTGTAGCCGACTCTCCAATGCCTCAAGGTGATTCAAATGACCCGATGCCGTCCCACAGGCAGGCTCGAGGTCTGAGAAGAGTTGCTCTGAATAAACGCAGGGCATGGTAGAATTGAAGTCTTGATTGCTTGGGTCCAGCGGACTGGCCTCTGAGCTGGGAAACAGCGAGGCGCCCATTGCACTTGGCGACGATGCCGTCCAGACCATCCCCATCTCACTGTTTAATTCAAATTCGAGCTCGTGATCGGCAGCAATCTCCAGGCCGGCGTCGCTGAGGTTTGGCGAATCTCCAAAGCTGCTGGAGAATGCAGGGCTTCCGGAGCTTGAATGGAATTGGTTGGGTGCAGGAGCTGAGGCCATCATGCGGAACAATTGCTCGTCCCAAGACATTGTTGTCATGGCTGCTTCTCGTGCAGTAACACGCGACGCCCAGGGTGATGTATCGTGTGTATCTGGGCTTGTGTACCAAGAACATTCCATATTTAAGGTGGGCATGTCTTCGATAGTGGTTTTCAGTAGCTTCTGACAAGGCTGGACAGCTGATTCCAGATCGTCGTGATGCGATCGCTTATGCATGCTGAATTTTGAAGATTGGAAAGATAGTGTGGAATTATATCTCAGAGGGTAGGGGCAAATGGCTTTCAACGAGAATATTCTGAGCATTGCAGATACGGCTGACATTGAAAGCCCATAAGCTATGTTTTATATAACAAGTCTAAATGAGGAAGAGGTAAGAGAGCTATGACGCTGGAAGACCAGGGCAGCATTCCTCGACAACGCTAGACCTGCAGTTTTCGATAATGGTCAATAGATGGGAAAGTTGGCTAAACGATCCCTGTATTGCATCGGTTGCCCAGGACCCTTAATGGCACGCATCTTGTGGAGACTGGTGGAGAGGAGTTTCTGCTCCGGCTCCGTAGGGGTCCTCCCAGTTGCTAGAAATGGGGCGAGATGCAACACTCAACATGCGGTTTCACGTCATTTTGCAATCTAGTAACGCACGTCCTGCATTCACGCCAATGAAAAACGATGGGGGCTAGCCCGGTTGACACGCAGGCCCCTCTTCAGGCTTCGGCTTACTTGTCGGGGTTGGCACAGTGCCAGTAACGAAGCGCTCGGTTGGGACCCTTAGTGCGGTGTTGGCTTGCGCTGTTGTCTCAGTCGTCGTATGGAGGAAAACTCCATACGAGATAGACAATTGCATGTAGCAAAATTCGGTGTGCCTTTGCCCCAGGCCAACCTGGTCCTACAGCCACTACTTCGGGGCTGGCGGGAATAGTCACTTTGTTCCAAATGAAAACATGTGCTGTCATCTGTCCTGATTCTGGGTTGGTTGCGAAAGGTCCCCACCCTCTCGCTCGGAGCAGAACTGCGCTCTTGTGAGCTGGGAAAGCCTTGTCAGCGCAATGATGCTCGGCGGCGGCAGGTATTGAATGAATACAGTGGCGGTCGCCCCAGGTCACAAACAACACAAGTTTAGGAAAGGTATTCGTGTCCGCATTTTGCTCTTTACTGTGAGAAATTGTTAGAGATTCAGCGCCGAAGTAATAAAGTAAATTCAATTGAACCTTCGATTTTATCAAAGAACAGTCAGAGCGGGTGATGGTGCCCAGCACGGGCGAAGGGTCAGCCTTGTTTTATGAACTACAGTCTAAAGTCATTCGTCCTTATTTAGGGAGTACGCGCCGGTCTGCTCTTCAAGTAGAATGCAGCCGTCACTTCATAGAAGAGAAAAGAATTGTTTAAGCAAGAGCTCAAATGATCATAATCATGCACTCCATCTTTTAGTCTTTCCGTAGTATCATTATCTAAGGCGTGTACTCTTTCAAAAACCTTAGTAGATTTGTCGTCGTAAATAGTTTCAAGTGAAATCATTGTCGTTGAATGCCATCAAGCAATGCCCATAGGAGATTCAATTTCTGTTGATAGCGCCTCCGTCAGCGTCTTCAGGTTGACTGGCTTGGTTAGGAAGATGTTGATCCCGCTATCCAATGCGTCTTGATGGGTCCGGTGGGATGAAAGCCCCGTGAGCGCTATGATGGCTACGTGTTCCAATTGGCTCTTCCGTTCATGTTTTCGAATTTCCCTCGTAGCCTCGAGCCCGTCCATGACCGGCATGGAAAGATCCATAAAGATGCCTGCGAATGATTCAGGCTCTTTTGTGTATGCGTCGACGGCCTCTTGACCATTTGAGGCCGTAGCGTAAGTGTGTCCTAGCTTCTTCATAAAGGCTGAGAGCACCTTGAGATTAATGTTGTTATCGTCTACGAGTAGATATTTGGCGCATTGCTTGCTTTCAGCCTGGTCCGGCTGCTCTTCGTGCGGGCTTTGGCTTTTGTTGGCTTCAGCAGCTTCACCCGAGGCCGCCTCCGCCGTTACTTCTGATGTCTGTGCAGTTTGCGGCACGTCGAGAGCTGAGCTTTGCAGGGCTTTTGTCTGGGCTGACTGTAATTCTCCAATATACGAGCTGCGAGCTCGTTGAGGTCCGGGAGGCCTTGGCTTTGGAACCAGCTTAGGCAAACCTGCCCATCGATGGTATGCACGCAACACGGACCTTGCAAGAATCCGAGGTCCAATACTGTAGTGACATCAAAGTCAGCCATAGAACAAGAAGCCAACTAAAAGTGAGTAGGGTAGACTTACGGTTGGGACATGAACTCTAAGATCCGTCTTTGGTCAACATGCTCAAACTCATTAGACAGCTCCCATGCTGATGGCGCATGATGGCAGACAATGACATTCGGGTATTTTTCATGTTGGCAAATTTTCTCGAGGGACTCGGGTATGGTATCCTCGGACCGAATGACGATATCTGGGATTTTTTCCTCGTCGTTAACGACTTCCATACGCAGCCACTGACTACAGATGTCCTTAATGGACTCGTAGCCCTTGTCGCCCCATTGCTTGTCAAACCCAGAGATGGCGATACGCAATCCGGCGAGCTCGCGAACCTGTTCCTCAAACTCTTGGTCTTCATCTGACAGTTCATGCGGCGTTAGGGATGCGCGAGACTCTTGCTGTAATGGCAAAGTGACCGTAACCGTGGTGCCTGCGCCGACACGACTAGCCACAGCCACCTTGCCCCGGAGCTGAGATACGGTCTTCTTGACTAGGCTCAGTCCCAAGCCTGTCCCCGACATGAGCTCATCTTCTTGAGCAAATGGCTGGAAAAGCTTGTTCCTCAGATAGTCCTCGCTGATGCCTTTGCCCGTGTCAGTCACAGTTAGCTTGACAAGTCGCTCAGATGAGGGACGGGCGGCTTTCTGTTGGCTGAGAGACACTCGAATAGTGCCGCTAGTCGTGTACTTGAGCGCATTGCCCACCAGATTCAAGACAATCCGGCGCAATGCCCCCGGCTGCGCATGGAACATCCAATCACCGGGCTCGATGGCGACGTAGACGGACACGTTACCGAGGAAAAGGTTTCGCTCGGTCTGAGTAAAGTTTTCCGCGTCCACAATCCCGTCCAATGCCCTACGGGCTGCAGTGAAGGCTTCGGCGGATGGACTCTGCGCGGAGAGCTGGGCCGATGACATGTTTCGAAAGCTGAAGCCCGCGTAGACACTTTCCACAACTTCCTCTGCAAGGCGGTCGAGTCCCGTGAGTCTATATAGCGATTTTTTTCCGAATTGATGGTTAGGCGCAGACGTCTTCCGACTGACTCGTTGCCGGGATCCGCGAGACTGCTTTTCCTCAGTGGCGAAACTATTGACCTTGGCATAGTCGAGAAGATGCTCAATTGTGTCAAGCAGTGTGCGACAACAAGTCTCGATTGTGTGTGTAGCATTGCCTTGGAAGACACTGAGATCCGTGTCGTTGAGAAGATCAGTACTAAGAATGGCACCGTGCAGAGGAGATCGCATTTCGTGTGAAAGCGAGCCTAGTGTATCGGATTTGGCCTTGTCGGCTTGCAACGTTTCCAGACTGAGTACTTCAGCTGCTATGAGTTTCGAAAAGGCAACAAAGAAGGAAAGCTCGCCATGAACAGAAAAGACGCGTGTTGGGACATTTGTGTAAAGGAATCCTCCAGCGATCCAACGCTCTCTCCTACTATCCCACACCGGGACAAATGCAACGCTGCGCGCTGAAGGAAAAGCTTGGTGGATCAGGGCCCCTTCCTTGAGTCGGCGCTGCTCTTTGGTTTTCTGGGTTATTTGTGATAATCTCGACGAATTATTTTCTGGGGCCTTGGTGATCTTGGAGCTATTTACGCCGCTGGGATAGGTATCGTCTTCAGACGAATCGCCAGACTGCAGCTCTCCAATGGCGTCAAAATTGAAGATGTGCCCTTTCGGGTGCCGCTTGAGGAGTTTGGCAAGAAACCAGCCGGGCATAATTCCGATTATACCGCTGTTAGCCCGGGGGCCATCGATGCTGGAAGCATCAGTAGCAGAGAATCCAATGATGCCACTAGGAGCATCGCGTGCTTCACTTGGATCAAAGAAGCTCTGCTCATCGCTACTGCTGCTGCTCGCATAGGAAGCCTCGGTTGTAACTTTGGCTCCCCCAACGCCCATAGAGTCCGAACGACGCCATTGCTTGCGAGAACCTAGGGTGACGTCCAGAAACACACAACCTTCGACCTCGAAAGACTCACGGATGACGTTTGCGGCCTTGTGAAAGACGCGATCCGCCTCATCTCCAGAGATACTGGGCGGCGCTGTAATCGAAATGGGTCTCTCTGTAGCTTGGTATGTTGTTGCACTAACCTCGCCCGATGGCTGAGGACTCGAGTCGACGGGAGGCTCCCGCAGCGAAATACTTTGTGCCATATTAGAGTTATGTGAAGATCCTATCGGCTGCCATCGGCCTTCAAACATCTTCTGAGTCTCGTCCTGGTTTTCGTGATGCTGCTGCTGGGAATTCAGGGCACCTTCTTGCTGACCATCATCTTGAAAGGCATTTACATTCGCTCCGGACTGCCAGCCGCCGAGGGTCCCTCTGCCTTCGATAAATGAACCAAGACCTCTGTTCATTCGTTCGTGCTGCCTTGACTCGTAGCTGCATCTTTGCGCGTCGAAATGCTCCATCATAGCCTGCGAGATATCCTTCAGCCTCTGAGCACATCGGTCGTCCCATCGTGCCGGTTGAACCGTGCTCATAACGCAATAAGTGCCGATACCGATGCCCCTACGTGTGCGGATAGGCACACCGGCGTAAAATTGACTGCTATCGCCAAGTTGACAGTACGGCCTGCTTGTAAAGCGAGGGTCCGTGGCCAAATTGCTGATTTGGGAAAGCGGTAGTTCTGTGCTATCGGAGTCTTTGGTCGCAGGATCTTGTTCGAGGAAAAGCACATGATCGCATGCGCCTTGGCTGCGAGGAATGGCGGTTCCGCGTAGGGCTAACATTGTCGGGCAGCTGGCCGCTGGGAGGTTCGGCGCAATGCGCATCGATGGGGTTACTTCGACGAGGATATACTGATGAGTCGAGTCGAAAAGGGAGACAAAGGCGCGCTCATTGCCCGTCTGCTCTGCGCCCAGTTGCGCGAGAGCAGTCAGAACGGGATCGGGCGAAGTGGTGAGCTCCGAGCTTGGTGACAACTTGCCATCACTGGCGAAGCGGAAGCTGCTCGTTAGATAAGGATAGTATCTGCGAGAACATGAAAGTTAGCTTCAACTTCAAGGTCAATTCCGCCGGTGCAATCGGGGATAGGAACGAACTTGAAGGTTTCGCGCTCCCTCGTTGCCTCTGACACAACTGCACATTTGGCAACACCATTGCGCGACATGATAGCCCTAGAGCGGGCGGGGATCAAGGCCGAAGTCGCAGAGTAAATGGCCTGCTATAAATCGCGCCAACCCGATTCAATCACTTGGTCGAGGGTACTGTTTGTGTCGGTCGCATTAGCAGACTCGCGTAGCACCTGAGTGCATCGAGAGAGCGAGCCTGGTTCACCAGTCCAAGCCGCTCGACAACCGCGGTGGCAAAACGAGATAAGAAGGGTCTGCTGCAAATCCCAAATAATTCTGCGGGAACTTGTATTGTTCCTGGCCTGTGCGTCGGCCGAGGGGTTCTCGGCGCGTCCCTGAGAGTCCCTGAGAGTCTCGACCCAGTTCAAGCCGCCCCGCCGCCAATCCGGGGGGGAGGGGCCATGATTGTCGGAACAAATACCCCGGGAGCCCATTCCGTCTTCTCACCAACGTGAAATAATGAACGACTCCCATAGTAATTGAATATTGCAGCTTATAATTCCTCAAAAAGGGTTTAACAATCTACGTAGCAGATCTTTACGTCTTGCTTATTAACTTAACCACCACATCCTACATGATAATAGGAGCATTTGGCTGACGATCAACCATTAGCGATTCAGAGAGGTGTAGCGGATGATCTAGCGTCAATTTTCTGTATGCCTTGGCTGCGGTTGATTTTGTGCTGGGGGATTGGTAGCTATCAAAGAATTGCTCTGCCCATTACATCCCTAACTTTCCAGGCCCTTCAATCTCCTTGATGAAAGTAGCAATGTTAGGACGCTGGTTCATCGCATCCACTAGTTTCTGTAGGGACTCTGGAATGGAAGCCTAGTTCAATCAGCCAAGTGTCATACGCCATAAGAGATGCAATGCTCACAGGAAGCGTTCCGGTGCGGCGCTCGTTATCGATGCTCTGGTAGACGGCAAAATCTGCATATGTGACTTTGTCGCCAAGTATGTAAGGGCCGTTGGAGTCGGCGTAGTATTTGGCTACGAGATTGTAGTAATCCGGTACTGTCTTATTCTTATAGTCATCGGACGCGCCGCTGAGGGAGGCAACCCATTGTGTCTGAACCGATTAGCGTCTCGTCTATGGTGTGATAGTGCAATTACTTACCCTCCAGTCGACGTAAATGTCGGCCACAACGTCGACAATGTACTTCTCAAGGCTCGTCTCACCATCGTAGGCACCTAGCTCGCGAGAGAGATAGCGCAAGATGGGGATGTGCTATGGGTCGGCATTGCGTTAGTATTTACGCGAGAATGATGTAAAAGATAGGTCAGCCTCTGCTCCGGTAAGGGCGTACCTGTGATAGCTTCTGGCCCTTATATTCGAGCACCGGGAGAAGCCCGCTGCGGCTAAAGCCGGTTTGCTGGAGCTTTTCTTTGGTGGCGGGCCATGTGTCGTCGTAAGCGTAGCGGACATCCTTGAAGTTGATGCCGGCGTAGATACTCTCTTGCAGCAGCACCAGCGCCTGCTCCGCCAACTGCTGCTTACAGGCTCCAAGGTGGTTCGTTAGTAACAGGCTATATGTTTCTACTGCATAGAATAGTCTTTTCATAATAACTAATTCTAGTATCTTACTAAAGGTTATTAGGAGCAAGATTAGTTTCTATATCTTAGTAACTATATAGTTCTCTTTCTCTAGCTTTTTAAATAGTATAATCTTAATATACTTTTACTAATTAAATAATATTCTTTTTATTAGTAAAATATAAAATATTCCTAAAACTTAGTGCTTTATTATTTATTAAATTTATTTCTAAATTATTATTAATAATTTTTTTTTTAAAAGCTTTTTATAACTTTATTATAAAAAGTTAATATTTTACCTTTTTTATTATAATATTTAGTATAGTAATTATTAATTTTTCTTAACTTTAAATACTTTTTTCTTTAATATAATTTAATAAAAGAAAAAAGAATATAGTTAGTAACTCTTTAGTTTACTCTTTATTATTAATTATTTATAATTTATTAATTTTTATAATTTAAAGTACTTTATTAAAGGCTATATTATTTCTTAATTTAAGGTACTTAGTTATTTTTTAAATATTATTATTATTTATAAGAAACTTATTTTAATAAGTTTTTTTTTATTATTAAATAATATTATAATATTACTTAATTACTTTTTTAATTATATTTTCTAGTTTAATTAAAATTTTCTCTTTATATTTTTTTACTTTAGTTTAATTTCTTTAATATATATAAATATAATAAAGCTATATAAAATCTAAAGTTTACTAATATTTTATATATAATAATAACTTAGCTTTTAATATAAGTATATAAACTATTTTTATTATTATTAATATAAACTTATTTATTCTTTATTATACTATACTTTTAGATACAGTAATCCTTAATATAGCTATAATTTTAGTATTAATTTCTTTTTATAAAGTATTTTTAAAAAAAAGATATTATTAGTATCTTAGTATTAAAACTAATATATTAAAAATTATTTTAATAATATAATAATTTAATCTATATTTTATTTAATATATTATATACTTAATTATTAAAGTAACTAGATTTTTTAAAGTTAAGACTAAGTTAATAGGTAGTTTATAGTTTTTTTTTTACTATATCTTTGTACTTTAATAAAGTAAACTACTAAGAGAAAACTTATTTATAAAGTTAATAATCTAATTTACCTTATCTTATCTTACTAAGGATATATTGTCTCCTCCCTATAGCTAGTTATAATAGTTAAAGCTATTTATAACTACTATATTGTGACGGTTGGGCTTAACTACAGGGTAGATGAGATGTAGAGTTAGGTATAAACTAGTTAGACTAAGTGTATAAACTAAATAATAAGTACAAGGAGTTATCTATATTATAGTTAGGTACTAGATTAGAATTAGAGGTAATTAAGTAATAACTATATTATTAATAATTAAAAAGCTAAAAATAGCTCTTACTATAAGTATTTTAAGAATATATATATATCATTAATAGCTTATAAGGCTTATATTATAAGCTTTATAATTTTAATAATCCTAAGCTTTAGATTATTAATAAGCTAAGATAATCTAATATAAGTAATAGATATAGTACTTATATATATCCCTCTAATAGGTTCATTATTGAAAGAAAATATGGGCCCCTCTTCGTCACGCGCAGGCCGTATATCGGGTCGTAACATATATCTACTACTCTTCCTGTGTCTTGTTTAGTATTCATAATCACTTTCTATAAATTATTATATACTTTATTAAATACCTTAATATTAAGTCCTTATATATATATGGACACTACTAACACTAGCTGTTCTAGAAGCTATATCAATACTGCTATCATATCTAAGGATTTGTTACAACCACGTACACTAGGCCGGTCAGCCCGAGACCCGGCACGTGACCCCCACTCTTTTTCTCTAATCAGCATAATAGTAAGGTATATAGCAAGTGCTTACACAAGATTACTATAATCCTTAATAGGACTCACTATAATCCCTAATATAGCTTATAATAAGCTTTATATAATAGGATTATTATAATCTATTAAGTACTATAGTATATATATATATATTTATAATACTTGTAATAAAAGTTATTTTTAGCTCTTTAGTTATTAATAATATAGTTATTATTTAATTATTTTTATTTTTAATTTAGTACTTAATTATAATATAAATAACTTTTTATATTTATTATTTTATTTATATATTTAATTTAATTAATTTATACTTAACTTTATATTTTATTTATTTTATAATTAAGTTTAATTATTATATATTAATAGTTTTTATTTAATAAATTATTTATATATTTTAAATAATATTATATTTTACTTATTAATATAATATTTATAAGTTTTACTAAATTATTTATTATTTTAAATAATAAAAATAAATATTATAAAAACTTAAAAAGATTCTTAAAAATTAATATACTTAAATTATTTAATAGTACTATTAAATAATTTTAAAAATTCTTTATTAAACTTAAAACTTATTATAAGTTGTATTTAATATAATTTTAAAGTTAATACAAGAAAGTTTTATATATTAAAACTTATTTTATAAAAATAATACTTTTTTAATTTAAACCTATTTTTAAGGATTATATTAAGAAAAATAAAGATAATTAAGATTAAAAAATAACTAATATTTTTACTAATTTTATTAATTTTAAAAAAACTATAAAAAAAGTATTTAATAATATTAATAAAGTTTAAGTTATTATTTAAAAGTATAAGAGCTTAAGTAATAAAAATTAATTATAAATTATACTATAATATTTAAATAACTATTCTTTAAAATAAAATAAAATAGTAAACTTTTTATAAATATTTTTTATAATAGTTTAAAAAAAGAAATTAAAAATAAACTTTATAAACAAAATATTTTTAATAATTTTTTAAACTATATTATTATAATAATATATATTAATATATAATAATATAAATAATAGAAAAAAAAATAAAGTAAAAAAAATAGAAATTAAAAACATTTTTAATTTAAAAAATAATAAAAATCTTAAATTAATTATAATAAAAAATAATAAATATTAAGTATATAGTATAAAATATATAATAATTATATAAAATTAAATATAATATAAAATAAGTTTAAAAAAACTTATTATAATTATAAAAAGAAAAAATATTATATTAAAAAATATTAATTAAAAAAAAAAGACTAAAAATTAGTTTTTAAAAATAAAGATTCTTTAAATATTTTTATTAATTAAATATAATTAAAATATAAAATATTATTATAAAAAAAAGATTTTAAAGAATATAATAATTAATACTAAAGTATATATTTTAATAATAAATATATAGTTCATTATAAAATAAAACTTATAAATAATTAACTCTTAAAAAGAATTATTAAGAATGCTTTAAAGTAATTAATTTAATAAGTTAATTTTATAATAATATAATATAATAAAAACATAATACTTTAATATAGTAAAAAAACCTTAAAATAAACTTAAAAATTATCTTTAAAACTAACTTTATTAAATTAAAAGAATAAAAAGAATTTCTTAAAAAATATAATAAACTTATAAATAAAGCTAAATAATAATAAATTTAATTAATAAATTAATAATATTATTTTATATTAAATAGAAATATTAAAACTATTTATATTATAATAATATAATATATATAAATATAAAAATATAAAAATATAAAAAAAAAAAATAATCTTATTATTTAATTATATTATAATAAATATTAATATATTTTATAAACCTTATATATTAATTATAACTACAATATTTATTTTATAAATAAAGTATAGTAAAATATATTTCCTATATAAAACTTAACTAAACTTATTAATAAACCTTATAAAAAAAGAAATTAAATATTTTATTATATAATAATACAATATAAATATTATAATATTAATACTTAATAAAGATTAACTAAATAACTATTTAATCTTTATAAATATAAATAAATATTTAATAAAATTTATAAAAAAGCTAAATTATAATAATAATATACTAATAATTAGTAATAAAAAGAAAAGAATTATAATAAACAAAGATACTAAATAAAAAGCTAGAACTATTATTAATAAAATCAACTTAAAAATAAATTAGATAAAATATAATAATAAATTATTTAAATAAGAATACTATATACTAAATATATAGAGAAAACTATAAATTATTATAATATTTATATAATTATTAATAAACTAATTTATAATAAATATAGTTTTTTTAATAAATAATAGATTAATATACTTTATTAAAAAAAGAAAGTACTTAATTTAATAATAATTAAAAAACTATAATAATATAGAATATATTATATATTATAACTTAAAGTTAAGATAATAAAAATAACTTAAAAACTATAAAAAGGAATATATAATAAACTACCTTAAATATAATAAATATAAAATTAAAAAATAAGAAATTATTGATATACTTAATATTATAAAAGATAAAGGATTTAAATTTTAAATATAAAGGAAAACTAAAATACTAAAAATAGTATAACTAAAAGCTTATAAAATATATATAAAATAAATAAAACTTATACTTATTTTAATAAATTAAATAATAAGTTAATAAATATAAAGACTTAAGAATAAGTATTTTTAAATAAATTTAATTATATAAAGTATATTAAAAAAGAATATTATTTAAAAAGATATACTTAAAAATATATTAACTATATATAGAATAATTTAATTTTAAAATATAATAAGAATACTCTAAAAGTTAAAGAAATTAATAAAATAAGCTATAAATATTATAATATAAGTATTAAAATATAATATCTATAAATAATATCTTTATAAAAAGTATAATACTAAATTAAGTAAAAAAAAAAGAAAATTAATTATAAAAAAAGTGTTACGGGCTAGCCCTGTATACCTAGGCTATGGCCCATAAGAATGCTTACCAACATTTACCTAATAGAACATAGGGACTATGAAAACTCTATAAGTCTACATTAGACTTACATTTTCTTCTTTCTTTTCTTTATAGTTAGATAAACTTAAACAAGGCCTTCTCTTTATAGTTTATAAAGACTAGCTTTTTATATATTTAATTACTATTATAATTTTTATACCTTTATTATATTAAATTTATTTTAATAAAAATTAGGATAAAAAACCTAAAATAGCTAGATTAACTAGTTTTAGAGTAAGTAAACAAAATAATTAGTCTTATTTATAAGTAATTAACTAAGTTAATATAAGCCTTTTATAGTATAACTATAACTTAAAGAAACTATTTAAGCTTAAATCTCTTATAAATCTATACTTTAGTTTTTACTTCTTAAACTGAGAAAACGCTGCTAGAGCCGCTAAATCAGGCGGAAAGTGTCGCTGTTTTAGGCGGCTTATGCAGTGAGGGTGACAAGAGGTGGGAGGCAGGTACTATATACCTCGCCAGCCGTAGCCCGCCCTGACCGGCCAACAGGGACAGTTGGTTGCACATCCCTGGAAAGGCTGACATTGCGGGGCTGGCACGCGCCTGGAGCCTGGGTCTTGTATCCCTGAAGCATCCCGTCATCATCGTTATGGGATGTTCTAATTTCGGCTTCTGGCGCGTCCGTTTTCTGCTTCTTGTCATCCACTATAGATCCATTTCTTGCCGCCTCCCAGAGCAGCGACTCTCGATTCGCTATGGCTTTCACAGTTTATAAGTGGTAGCATTGCGTCTGCTTCGGACACCCGCTGCCCTCTGCCCTCTGCCCTCTACCGTTGACACCCGCCCGATATTGGTCATCGCCATCTCGTGTCTCCCTCTCTCCGCCAGATGCCCACCAACACGATGATGGCGCCGCGATCGGCAGCAGCAGGCACCCTACACGAAAACGACGCTGCCTTCCTTCAGAGCTTCTCCGCCCTTGAGGCTCAGAAGCGAGCGGCGAAGCAAAAGCCGACGCTCTCGATTGAACAGCATGCTGCGCACCGGGAGCAGCTGACCGATGTCCGCTTCATCAAGCCTAAATACTCTGAGCAAACTGAAATCAACGTTAGTGGAATCTTGAACAAATGGAAGCGGTATGTCGAGCCTTATTTTCCCTGTCCTTTGGACCATTCTCCCTCGTAGCCATTGTTCCCTAACTCTTTATTTTAGATACTGTACCGATCTAAAGGTAGGTAACTGGAAGGGTACTATCCAAAATCTCACACGCCAAACGACACAGGACTTCGTCCTACACATGTGCGAACGATACAACATAACCTCATGGGGCAGCACCCATGAGTACATTCGACAATTCCAGCAGCTCTATACAACCATCAACGGACAGTACATGGACCGGAATGACGCTAAGGAAGTGTACAAGGTACGTTAGAGCCCGGTTCAGATGGCGCATTGGCATAGCCAGCTGGCCGCTGCTTCAGACCTGTTCGCCATGCTCATACTTAGCCAGTATTACCGCCGCGTTTGCATTCCGCGCTTTGGTCATCGGGCACCGAATATCGACGGCAAGCCAGTGCTCAATGTTGACAACTTGCGAGTCATCCTTATCTTCAATATAGCCTACGATACGACCATCTTCCCCGGTGAACGTCATCGGATAAATCTAGCCGGCTGCTATCAGATCTTATGTTATACTGGAGCACGACCTGCCGAGCTGGTAGATGGTGAGCGGAAGAGGCCGAAGGATGGTTCTGTGGAAGAAATCTTCGGCCACAAGGCCGTCCAGGCGTCTTCTTCCGAAGACGGCGAAGATGAAGCGCCGCCGTCTGACGAGGACGCCAAGCTGCTTCATGATCTTCTTACGCAGGAGACTGTGGGACGCGGACGTCCCAAGGCCCTATGCTACGAAGACATCCTCATGATGATCGTGCGGCACCCTGTTACCGGACGGTGCATCCCAGCCATGGCCATCAAGTTCATCCATCACAAGGGGGCTGATAATAAGCCTAAGCCGTAGGTGTTACCTGTTACTTGTCTGACTGCGGCTGCTGACAATCTTTGTAGGACCATCTTCTTCTTCGTCCCCACTAGGAAGCTTGTCTTCTGTGCTGTTTCTACCATCCTCGCTCTTGCCCAGCACGACAACGCCTTCGATGCGCCGAGCTTGACCAACGCGTCGGCTATATTTGGATCAAAGCCGCCGTCCTTTAAGGACTGCATTCCGCTCCGCTGGAAAGCATCCAAGTTAAAGATTCCTGTCTTCCGTCGGTATCGTGGAGCAAACCTCTCCGAGGACGAGGCGATGGCGTACTCCAAACTTCGAGACGACATGGGCAATCAGAGTCTTAACGCAGGATTCGAGAGACGATGGACGCCTAGGTTTTCCCGGAGAGGTGCCTCCAACGCAGCTAACGGTATGATCACCCCCTCCCACCTGTGTTGCCTTGGGCATTTCCGGAACGCTGGTGACTAAATTCGTCCCTCCAGGAGATGCGCCCGATTCGGTGCGTGATCAGATGATGCGGCAAGATCCTCGGTTTGCGACATTTCACCACGCCTATCTAAACGAGGTTGCCAACTTCGACCTTCAGAATGCATTCCTAGAGGAAGAGCAGCAGAGCCAGCTATTTCGACTATTCGCACATGTAAGCCTCACGCGCGATCCCCGAGCCACGGCCGACATGGTCCCTCCGGAGGTATGGGCCACCCTCCCGCCAGACCCGGAGATTGTCCAGCTTGAAGAGCAGCGCGCAGAACTCAAACAAGGCAACTACCGGATTGATGGCCACATCAACGAAGAAAAAATTCGGCAGCTCAGCCAAGAAATCCGCAATAAGCGCGCGCTGCGTGGTAAGCAGTTTGTCAAGGAATACCGCGAGCACTACTTTTACCACCGCCCTACCTGGGACATTGAGAGACAGGCCCGAGGAGAAGAGGAGGAGGAATACTCAGAGCCTGCAATCAATGTCACCATCCCCGAACGCGCCCGGTTGGCGGAGATTTTCTGCCACCAGCCCGACAACCTGACTGAAGATCAGATATTCGAGTTGAAGATAGAAGTGGTCGATCTCATGGCAGCTCTCTGCGACAAGAGAGAGACAGCCAGGCGTGACCGCATTCAACAAAGAGCCAAAGCCTGCCTGCACACTAAGACAGAGCCTTTCGAGATAGGACATAAACCGGTTCCCAGTCCCGGCCAATTCCCTTTGCTCCTGGATGCTGCGCAATGTCCAGACTGCATCGGTGACGAGCGACTCTCCCGTGAAGAGCGCGCCTTCACATACTGCCGACCCACCGTTATGAACGACCACTTTGATGACCAACATCTGAGTGTACGCGAGCAGGCTGAGCGGAGCGGCGAGAGGGTCCGTTGTGAGCATCCCAAATGCAGAGATCTTAAACTCGAACATTTGGACCACTTCCGTAACCATATCCAGGCGGTCCATGGTGTTACCTTACGTTCCACGGACCAGGTCAAGCAAAGGCGGCTACGGAAATTAAGACGACGGCAGATGGCGAAGGGCAGCATGCCAACAGACGGTTAGAATTTAGGGGGATAGAAACGTTAGAGACGTCAGCCTTGGGATAACCTCATCATAGCCGATCCGTCCTTTCCTTGGTTTGTGAGTCGTACTAGGCACGCAAGAATTAGCAGAAATGAAGGAGCTTTAGCGAAAAGTGAATTCACCAAAGGCCAGCTTTGTGAAGAAAGAGAAGGCAAAATAATCAAAGCCCTCAGACAAAAACACAATAGTCCAAGAACAAGAGGACAATGAGAAATGCAAGAATAACCAAGGATTTAGCAGGCATCAAGAACCATGTCCGGACGATAGAGACCCCATATTACTGGTGAATTTTTTGTACTACCTTGGATCTACTATTCAGAGGTAAGTAGGATTCACACGAATTAGGAGGTAGTCAGGAATCCAAAAATTCACACGAACTAGGAGGTAAAGGAATTCACACTATGACAGTAGAGTAAGCAAGACGTCACAGCATGCGCTTGGCTTGTAGTCCCAAGCTACGGCCCTGAGTTGGCATGCGGCTTCATCTCGGATGCGCACGGTATATCACTACTGCGGCTCCGTGATGCAGTATGATACTGTATTGGCATTTCAACTCTCGAAGGAAGCTCAAGTGCATCGAGAGAGGTCCATTAACACAGCACAGGGAAGGGTAGACCTTTATTTATATCTTAGCACGTTTGTTTAGTAGCGGTCTTGCTCGATGATACGCTACAACCCCCTAGACCAGCCTGAAAAGACTTTCAATACATGCTCAAGCCCAAGATCTCCAGAATAACCAGATCAGTCTCCTCTTCGCCATTAACATCACCAACATAACCAAGTCGACCGCTACCCACGGGGTCAAGTGCAACTGGAGTTTCTAGGAGGTCGACCCCCCTTCTCGGCAAAAGGAACGATTGACTCGACAACTGAGCGATCCGACGCGATATACCACGCTACATGGGGATCGACATACTTCAGAAACAATGCTTTCTGGCTATATGAAGGTAGGAGTCTGCTGTTTGGCGGGTCGATCAAGTCCGGTATTAGATACCTTAGTATGGGTGACTGGTACTTCATTGATCTTGTCTAGCCGTCACCATACATTCCAACTATAAATAGATATAAGATTCGAGGCACAGCTTAACAGAGTAGCAACAGTGGTTTCCCAACGGCATGTGATTTATTCCTACGGGCTTGGTGTTCATGAGCGGGCTTGCTTTGGCCCTAGTCGGGAAGCAACCGCGCTTAGCTATTCTTGTCGTACGTAGAGATATTGCACCAACAAATGGAATCCACGCGGCGAACGGCCCAAGATGAAGCTTGTCTATATCTGGACGAGGGCTCCTCCGGAGCCTATGACTTACCACCGGCCGAGAATGGGCCGAGAATGGGATGATCCTGGTGCAGGGTAGATGGTTGGCGACGAATCGTCGGGCCTGAAGCAGGGCTGGCGGGCGTGACCAATGGTAATCGCCGGCATTCTCGCGTCTCCACCTTAAGCGCCCGGCGGAGCGTACACGCATTCGTCGCGAAAGCACTCGTAGCCTTTCCTGACATGCAACCACCCGCATCTATAAAACGAAAGTGTCTGCAACAACCTGCTCATCGCCTCAGGCGCAAGTATGGTCGTTACACAAGGTATTGTGCCTAGTCCATCTGCTCGGACTTCACACAAGCGACACCACGGCCCAAGCTTCCTACTGAGCGACGTGCCCGCCGACAATTCATCGAAGAGACGCAAGCTCAGCCATCCGACTTCGCCGCCGTCACGATTCTGGGACGGCCTGTCGGCCATACCTCTCACCACGAGAGCGTTGAATGAGTTCGACCGGAGAAACGCAGTACAGAAGCCCAGACGCAGCCGTCGTGTCCGTGATCGAAAAGCCGTCGCCGAGAGAAATCCATTTCTTCGGCAGCCCTCTCCACGATTCGAGAAGGGACTAAAGAAGTTTGCGAGCCACGGCGGGCCAGACCTAAGGGATTTGAGAGGGGTAAGCAGATGCTTGTTGCCCTTTACATCGAATAGCGGAGCTGACAGCCAGCAGTGTCGCCCTAGCCCTGTTGCTGGGGACAAAATGAGCTCGTCCACCCTATCGAGTCTTGGTCGCCGAAAGAGGGGCTCGCAGTCACCCGTGAAGAGCAACACCACTCCCAACACGACGGCCACAAGAAGCACCAGCGCTTACGACCGCGCTTTTCAGCAGCATTTCATCGATCACGACATCCTGCCGGATAAATACGCATTTCCCAACGGCCAGACCCCGCAACGACTCGATAGCGTGGAGGAAATTAGGCATGCTTTAAGTCAACCAAGGCCTTCGCTCTCCCCGTCTCAATTCTCGGACGAGAGATTCGAAGACTTCCAACGCGCAGATGCGCATGCATTTAAAGAAAGCCAGGTCGTCGCAGATGTAATCCCAATTCTCGAAGGAGACATCGGAGACAGAAAATGTGTTGCTCGTCAAGTTCCATTCTCGAACCTCGATCCCTTGACCGACGGCACGCTTGTCGCAGCATGCCCAGACCTCTACTACGGCGCACGTCCTGAGCAGCTGGATCAGAGGGTACGAAAGCAGCTGCGTGGTCGCATTGTTCCTTCCACACAGGAAGATCTTCCAGTTGCCCCAAACTTCTTTGTTGAAGTGAAGGGCCCGGATGGATCGGCAGCCGTGGCAAAGCGACAAATAGCTTACGACACTGCGCTAGGAGAAAGAGGTTTGGTCGATCTTGGCTCGGTCGGGGGACGTAATCCAGCTTACAATGCGCAAACACACACACTCGGATGCACTTACCAAGATGGGCAACTCAAGATATTTGCCACCCACATGATAGCTCCGTCCAAACCAGGAGCGCAGCCTGGATTTGTGATGACTCAGGTCAAAGCCTCTGCTCTAACAGATGACGCTGATGGCTTTCGAAGGGGCGCTGCTACTTATCGGAATGCTAGAGACTGGGCAAAGCAAAAAAGAGACCAAGCGATAGCACAAGCCAATGAGAAAGCAGAAGATCTGGATTTTCCTGGACTTCCTCAAGGAGTTTACCAAGGGCGGAGTTTTATGAGTGAAGTATCGGTTGCTGGGACAGTGGAACAGACGAGCCAAGCAACAATAACAAACCTTGAGTCCAGCACACCATCTTTGTATGACTCTGATACCTCCGCAGATGAACTGTCATTGGATTCTGCACCTCCCGATAAACGGAAGAAAGGGATTGGAAAGAATCACGCTGTCAGATCCAACCGCTCGTAGCAAAAATCGGAAGACAGATGCTAGCTCGGACGTTCAATCTCACAAGCAGGCACTTCGAAGATCTTTCGCGAAGGAGAGGCACAAGTGAGTCTCAAGAAGGCTACTTGCGTTCTAGCAAGCAACAGTTCTTTTAGTGCGAATCATGACTTCTACTCGAACGCGTCTCAAAATGCCGCTTTTCTACCAGCTAGGCGTCAATATACAAGACTTTAGATCCGGACGGCCAGCTACGAAAGCTCAAATACATATCAGACCGTGGCGCCTGAGAACATACCCCCATTTATGATGTCCGCATTGTTACGTTATGACGGGTCCGCTGGGAGAGATCTGGAGGGCTAATACGGAGGGCGTTGCTATTTAGCATTATAAGATTCTTGTGACAAATTGCCCGAAGGCGCGTGGAGCCGCGGCGCAGCGCAATTCGACTCGCGATCACAAAACAATGAATCAATTTGTATCCTTCCTTGCTAGGCCTCTGCATTTGCATTACAGATATTGGGAAACCCAATGGGAAAACCCAACATCAAGGCTAGTCGTCTCCAGAGTTGATGTACCTCGTCCTCAGGAGTGCCTTTATGGACTCAAGAGATCAACCGCTTGGTGATTGTCAGACAGAGCAACTTCAAATAACACAAAAAGGCGAGGAATGATAAGGAGATCAATCATGTGGATTGGCGCTGAGTTCTTTGAGACTGACACGCAGACATTCAGCAGAGGCCGATAACCTTTCCCGAGTGACTTGCTTTGTTTCTGGCTCTGAACCGATCCGTAGCACTTCAGCATCAGGAAGCTCAGACACCGTTGTTGGCGAAAAAAAGGCTGGTAGTGGAACAAGGACGTGGCGTTCAACAACTTGACGGCACACATTGTCAACAAACGTCTTCATTGACACCTGAAATAAAGGCTTAGCAAACGCGTCTCATCTTATCGGAGTTGGCATCAAACCTTGTAGTAAGCCTCCATGCCCTCTAAAGCTTCTTTACAAGCGCGATCGTCCATATTCACAAGGACGCGACTTTGCAAAGCAGATGTTAGTCTGGCAATGTCGTCTGAGTTGTTACTGATATGGAGTTTCCCGTTCCAGTCTTCCTGAATGGCTGTCTGTAAAGCTGTCTGGACAGACTCTGCTTGGACGTTGTGCCGTGCTTTCTGGATGTTGTCTGTGAAGTAGTGATTGTATGTTATTGGCTGTCGTTGTTCGTCCTCCCAAAGCTTTTGCAACTCCTCAGAGGCTATAGCTGCTGTTCGGTCGAGTTTTTCCTCGCACATCGAAAGAAGCTCACGCCTCAGTTCGTCGTCTTGAACTGTGCTGGTCAAAGCCTGTCGCAGCCAGCTTTTCACTATGGCCACTACCCCTTCGACATGCCTCTCGGCGATTGTAGGCCATCTGCTAGCTTGGACTTGGAAGAGCTCGGCAAGGAGACTGTGGTTGTAGTTCCCTGGCAGTTCTAAGCCGCGCGTCTTGTGGTACACCTGCGGGGTACTGATTAGGGAGGACTCTCGCGGCTTTGAACAAAATACTTACTTCTTTTACCCACTTTATCATCTCTTTCTGAGTGATTCGAAGTTGCTCTGTCTGACGATCGTCGATCGACTGATCAAATGAATCCTTAACAGGACTCAAAGGTGACGGTCTTACTACTCTTCTAGAGCCCCGGACTCGCATCTCTTCAGCAAACGCGAAATTTGCCCGATGTACCAGCGCTCGAAGTCGCGTTTCGTGCTGAAAGAAGTCCGATCCAGTACCAAGGTAGTGACCCTGCAGGGAGGCATGAGCCAGCTGATGGAGGCACATGCTACGTTCAATCAAGAACGACCGAATGTCGTTCAGAGTTGGTCTTGCATTTCCCAATTCTTTTTGCTTGAGCTCCAAGTCAACAAGCTTCTTTTTAAGCTCGTTCCGGACCTTAGGGATCTCCCTTTCGATGTGCTCATACAGCAATACTTGAACAAATTGCTTCAGTCTCGAGGATCCTACTCGGTCCGCGTCGATGCCGTGTTGTCGCCAAGCAGGTTGGGCAAAGAAGTCTCTTTCAATGCGATCTAAAGTCCCGGTGTCATACCCAGTTTCTATCTCCTTCGGCGATGGGTTTTTGAGGATGAAAAACCCAAGTTTCAACTTGACATTGCCTTCATTATTAGCCAGACGAGCAATTTGGTGTTCAGTGCCGTCATTGATGAGGTCCGGCTTAGTTATGATACCGACCGTTCGAAGGCCATCCGGATCAAACATCTTTGCTTTCCGCACAATCGGTTGATTAGCAATGTCGTTGCCAGCTTGCACCACAGCAAGGATAATGGTTCGAGAGCTCTGCAAGTAATCGTCAACAAGACGGTGGACTATGTTAACATCTTCGTCCGATTGCTCCTCGTTCGACACAGAGATCAACCCTGGCAAATCCACGATGGTGAGATGAAGGCCAGTCGACCCGCTGACTTCTATGCGTAGTGCATCAAGTGCAAAGGCACTGCCGTTCGGAGCCTCAGCCCCACGAAGGCCCATGAGCGTCGAAACCTCTTCAATGATAGCGGGTAGGTCGGAAAAGTCAGATATGATCTTTCGGTAACCTTGGAGAATTTCCTGGCTCTCAGGCTCACGTGAAGTGTCGGCACGAATACTGGCGACGATCTCCCGTGGGCTATCGCTGTGTCGAAGAATGATTTCCGTGGCGAACCTAGTACAGAGTCCGTCTTGCCGAGGGAACGGTATATTGGTCAGACGTTCTAAGACCGAGCTCTTGCCTGTGGATTGATCACCGCAGACAACAAGCTGGGGCAGAGAGACATGATTTCCAACACCGTTCGCCCTGATCTGGTCGATTTGATTCAGTCGAAACTGGGACTCAGGAGATCCGAGCTGCGCCGCAGGGTTGATTTGATTTTTGGCGATAACCATGGTAGTAGATCTTTTGTTTTCCCTCTCAGATCTGCCTGCTAGACCGGAATATTTGTGGCAAAGCCGAAGGTATTTATGACTGAACAGGCGCAATAGTGCTGCGAAGCCTCCCGGTGGACGTTTCTTGATTCAGCAATATGCTTTAGGTGATTTCCGCAGCATTCCTGCCTTTTTCCGTGTCTCGACCGCTTGGTCATACTCTTGAGACATGGTATCTATCAGTGCTGGCTGTGTGGCCTAGGTCGACGCATTGCCCGATAATCTGGGAACGCTCAATCGTGGGATGCCGATTCATACTGTCAACGCTGTTTATGATGGCTGCACCATGAAGATGCGAAAAAAATCGCAAAAAGACCCGGAGGCCGTCTATACACCGCTTTCAATGTGGAGGGAATTTTGACAATCGCCATGCACGACATTTGCGGGAATGTCTTTAAACGTGGGACAAGATAGAGGAGAAAACGGGGCAAATTACCCAAATCTCCTTGCTTTCTTCGTGCGCCCTTTCTCAACCTCGCGAAACATCGAAGCCGGACGCCAAGAACAGAACATGATTTCGAAAGTGATATATTATTTCGAAGATCAGTGTTCTGTATTTCGGAGGTCCAATATCCGGTTGGACATAATTAACCGCGCTCACCATGGCTATTTGCCAATGTAAGTGAACAGTTCGCAACCACTGGTATCCCCACTGGGCGCGCTCTCCCACAGGAGGTGGCGGAAATCTGTTTCCATCGCCCCACCTCGAAGCTTTGCCAGCCGATCCCCACTAGCTGGAAGTAGCCTTTTCAGCACGTTAGCCCGTCGCGTCCTCCGTGTTTACCCTCCCTTTACCATGAGTAAAATGATGGAGTCTGCTCTGTACTTTTTGGTTCTCCACCCCGGCGACAGTAAATGAAAACCAATCGAATGACCTCATCAATAAGAGCGCGAATATGAGATGGTTCACCCCCCCCCCCCCAGGTGAGTTCGGGCGGTGATGAAAAGGCTAGGTCTGGCGGCAGGGGAGAAGGGGCCTGGAAGCTTGTGCCCCTTATGTAATGACTGAATGCAACGGAGAACTAGCGGTTCACTTCTTCTGCAGTTCAACCTTTATGTAACGACACAGTAGGCGTGGCAAAGGCTAGTATGATGTATGAGTCTCAGGGCGATGGACTTCTCGATGCATCTGTTCGCGTTAGGCTACTCCATACCACTCATGCGCTTCGAGCTTGGGTTGGCTCAGCCATCTGGCGTAACAAATAGTACTTGTATTTGTGGAAATCCCACAGTACTAGACTAAGCCTCCCATGGTGGCGTTGGAAAAGTGAGGCGGAAGAAGACATCAGCTAACTCTACTAACGTCTTTTCAGCAAGAATACCCGATAGGCGATCCCTGAACTTAGGCCTTACTCGGATTCTTGTCAAGAGTTCGCAATTTCCATTATTGTCAACGGAGAAGTGTAGTCGTGGAAGAGCGCAGGCATTAGAGCGGGGCGCCACCTCTCGAGCTAAAGACTCGATCTCTGGGATTCCTAGGATGGACATTAGCAAAAGGGACTCAAAGTAGAGGTGAGCCTTACCGCAATTTCGAATGCTACCTAAGCCAAGTTTAGCCAGAATCAGACCGTGAACTGGGGCGTGAAAACCTACCTGGTCGATCGAAAACCATCACATAACGTATAAGATCTTCGAATAGAGTGTTGGCTCGGTTCCAAAGGCTTGCCATTACTAACCCTTGTAAGTCCATGTCGTTTAGTGTCGCTAAAGACATAAGCCGGTTCAAGGTGTTGCATTTCAAGAATTTTGCAGCTGTTCTGATCAGCACAAACTCAACAATGTCCAAACTGAGAAAAAATATACGTACCATCGACAAATGCGTCTTCAGGCCCTTCACGAATCAACTTGTCTGCGAAGATGTCGACAAGATCTTGCGTGCCGTCTCGATCACCTCAGCAAGACTTTCTTCTTAGCTTTAGGTAAATCCAGTATCGGGCACAGTGCAAGCTTTGAAACATGTCTGACACAATGCTTCGGCTGCTGTTTCTCACTGACTCGCCCAAAAGTTGACTGTGGAAATCAACAAACTCCTCAAAACGAATCATCCTCCCGGCCTGAGCCAAGTCATGTTGAAATGAAGCTTGAGAGTCTGAACGGTCAAACTTTAGAACATCAACCAATCTGAGGGGCTGAGAACATTGGGTCAGTTCGCACCAAATTTGGTATACAAGCTGTAGAAGCATGTAGCTGGGTTGTACTTTGTCTCATGTCCCTGTACAAAAGGATCCATTATGCCTCGGAACTCGTTTTGTTTTCTTATGAAGCTTTCCGATGAAACTGTCACAAGATTGTCGATCCTTCTCCACGTAAGAAACCCTTGGAATCCAAACGCTTGAACAAGAGATTCTAGCTGCCGATAGTGTTGATACTGTTGACCCGCATGCTCACCACACACGATCTTGTGGGAATCGCATGGGCCGGTAACATACGACTCGAGCGTATTCAAAAAAACTTCTCGCGTATGGAAGACTAGTGCAGTATTATTGTACGAGTTGTCCAAGCTAATGTTGTTGATTGTCTGGACATGACTTGCACTAATTGAATGGAAGGTAAAGTAAAACCTGTCTGTTGGCCGGTACGTACCGTCGAACCCCCCCGCTGGAACAACTCTTCCGTTGATTATCTGGGAGCAGCTGCTGTTGGCCTTCGTTATTGGAAGGTCTTTCAGTAAAGACGTCCACTCAGTTCCGAACGGCTCTTCGAATGCGGACCAGCGAGTGTCATCCCTATGCTCCTTCACCCGGGGATCTGAGTCCTCGATTGGATTGACGACGGCATGAGAACGTAGTACGATCATTATGCGAGGTGAGATTGGCGAGAACTCGTGGAATCCAGCATGACCGCCACCCAGAACTTGTCCCGTAGGGCGATCCGCTACGAAGGTGTTTGGGCCCTCGAAAATGTTATAGCTATTGTCAGACAAGATAATCTCCGACCACATGTCTTCTGGTGTACATAAAGCCATGTAAAAGTATTGGCAATGCATGATGAACCAGGCCGCATCGTCCGGAAACATTCTTTTTGGGAGTTCCGTCATCCACTCGTGCCGTGAATCCATCTTGACATTCATAATGGCCTCTAAGTTCCGGAACCAAACATCCAGCGGAGTCGCTATCCTATGGTCTTCCATATACTTGAGAAGTCTCTCTCGATCATTAGAGTCATACTCTTCGGGACTGCCATGATAAAATCGTCGGTGGAATCCAGAGCCACGATATTTGAGCAGGAACAGAAACTTCCTGACCAAATCTCGATCCAGTCTTGTCAGTAAGACTACCTTATCGCCAGCTTCATAGGATTTGGTCATCTGGCGAAATATGGCGCTTGCTGGATTCCATCTGTCCCAACGCTCGCTCGATCCTTCGGTGCTCGTTGGTGTGGGCTTTTGCTGGATCATTGTACATGCCATCAGCACCAAATATGCGTTTCACGGGGGCTGTTCGAACATGATAAGGTGTGGAGGAGAGATCTGCGAAATTGACAATCAGATCTCCGGGATGTTTGCCCTTCTCATGCTTGCATTTGCATTTCTTCCTTCCAAGCCCACAGCATTGGAAAGGGTACGCAAAATTCCTGAGAAGGAACTGAGGGATGAAATGTTGGTATTCTTTGACGTTGGACGTCATTGCGACGGGTTGAAAGCGAAATGAGACAATGAAAGATTGAGAAGTATTGAGAACCCGTAGCTGTTGCCTTCTTCTGGCTCTGTTTTTGACTTTTCGTCTGGGCTGATCCTGCTGGACATCTGGTAGCTCCAGGCCTGTCACTGGTTAGGTACCGAGACGTGGATGTCGTATTGGGATTCTGTTGGAGTGACGGGCTTGTTTCGTGGCTCTTTGAGCTGTATGCTGATCGATTATAGAGCGGACTTCCGTAAGTTGGCGTATGTCGGCATTGGCACCGGTGAATACGTGGACAAGTACAGTATAAATGTGATGCTCCTCGATGCTCCCGGGTAGGATCTCCATGCGGCATTCAGGTGTGTATTTAGTGCTTTGTTGCAAATTACTGGGAAGTACGAGCACTATGCGCTTAAAATCAACCCTGCTTTTTGGAAGCCTCCAAGTTAATATTTCTTTGCTACTTCTCATGTTTTACAAGCGTTTGCGGCGTTGATGCTGGTTGTAGAATAGCCTGTCGTCGCAAACGGTACTAGGTTTACTCCGACAAAAGTGACAGGCACGGAATAACTGTAATTTTTTTTGTCACAATACCTCTGCGCAGTTGCAAACTCTATATCTATCGAGTACCGAGCGTGGCCACAGGGTGAGTTCGATGGAGACACAATACGTCGTTAGGAGGCAGCGGAGAGATGGCAGCTGTACAGGCTGTTTAAGACTGATTCTGTAGGAACTTCGTGCCGGCGCCAAGGTATTACGCTTCCCTTGAGGATATGAGGGCGCTCATAGGCTATGATCTTAGGAGATCATATGATCAAGACTCGCGCTTGATGATAGGCCATACACTTGACATTATGTGGCATTTCAATTCTACTAGAGTCATTTGCCATGCAGGTGATGGGATGACCTATGACCCATCCGAGCATGCTCCGCGTGCAGCCTCTATAGGTCGCAACACCGGGCGTGCTCGGTTAGTGCCTCAGGCGGCGAAGCTGGCATCCTCGCTCCGAGCCTAGGGTATTCGCTCGTTTTAGGTCACCTTGTCTAAAAGGCTTGTACGGCGACTGCACAGCTTAGTCCTCCTAGAAGCGCATAAGGTACACACGCTAGTTAGCGCAATGTATATATACACTGACTACACAAGCGGCCAGACAGGGAAGACAGAGAGGTGTAGGTGGTACATGATCATCAAGCTAATATATGTCGAAGACTCGGTGAGGGGTAAAGCGTAGTGTAGGGAAGTAGTGGTTACGTCATTGGGGACGGTGTACGAAACACACAGTACGTCGTACAAATGACTGACTACAAGAACTATCGCATAATCTACGAAATAGAGCATAACAATTCTATCAATTGAGCATAAATCTACAAATCCCCTCTCGCGGATCCACTCGTCTACTTATGGAGGCTATCCCATTTAGACTGTACGTTGAGTGATGCTCTTCTCTAACAAGATACTAAACAACCTAGCGTCGTGGAGTCGGGTCCCTTCCAATTTCTCGTGGGTCCCGAAAAGAAGAGATTCACAATCCACTCGTCCGTCGTTACTCACCAGTCCGAACCCTTGGCTGCACTCGTCAACGGAGCATTCAAAGAGGCGAAAGATCAATCTGCTATATGGGATGAAGTGGACGAAGAAACTTTCATTCGATTTAGCCAGTTCTTATACACCGGCACTTACGAAGGTGCAGAATCACAAAAACGAGAGGTAGTAGAACAAGCCGTAGTTGTCTCGGACAACGTTGCGGACAACGAGGAAGTTGAGAATAGCGGAGCGCCTACCTTGGTAGCGAAGAAGAGACCGAAGAAACAAAGCCTTCGTGTGTCTCCGTCCTTCGAGCCATTAAGAGGGAAGGAGCTCCTTTGGAATAAATTCTGCAACCTTTACCCGACGCCACAATACCAATCCACGGTACAAGATAACGGAGCGGATGACGACTATACTGAGGTTTTCCTTTCTCACGCCAAGTTGTATGTTTTTGCAGACTACTATTGCATCAAAAGTTTGGAAGAATTGGCGCTTCGCAAGCTGCGGCAGGTGTTGGCGCGCTATATTCTCTACCCTAATGGTGCGTCCGATATAGTACAGCTCCTGGATTATTGCTTTCACAACACCGCGGACAAGGGCGACCTTTCAGATCCCCTGCGAACCCTGGTTTGCAGGTACACTGCGTGTAGAGTAGATGAACTCTGGGAAAACGAAGAGTTCCGACAACTTTTTGATACTTTACCTGGATTTTCTAGGGCGCTGTTCAAGGAAGTGCTAGGTCGCTTAGACTAGTTTTCTGCTGAAAGGGGAAAAAGACTTTTACTTGCGAGCCTCTACCGCACCAGTCTATCGTTCGCCCACGTCGCATCTTCAAACTCTATCATTACCAAGTGGATGCACTGTAACGTTGTAGCCCAGCCCTTACTACCTTCTTTTTTCCCCCAACTTCGCCTCACTATGTACACAAGGTCACGAAATAATATTTAGCATGAAGCCTGCTCCTCCGGTTGCGGTTTTGGTCTTGAGTTCAAAGGCTGGAAAAAGTTTTCACAAGACTGTGGAGACCGGCTTGCACAGGAAAGCCTGATCCACTACTTTGTTCAATAGTTTACCCTCCACTCTATCCATCACTCTATCACCACTTTATTCTTCACTCTACTCACCACGCTGTCTAGTACTATTATTCCGTCCATTACTTTACTTATTACTTATACATAACTTTATTCACTATTTTGACTTTGTTCACCTCTATATCCATAACCTGGTCTGCGTGTTGAAAGTACAGTTCTACCCGCGGCTCAGCATGCATTATCTTAATATAACTAGCGGACGACTCCTTGTACGAATTCATATTACCACGATTTGTGATTCTTTTATCTACTTATTCACTTCAAGTTTAGAACGCAAGCTTTAGCTTCCTAACATAGCTTGCTTTAAAATATTTTCAATTTCTCCATTGTACCTGTGCTGGTAGCCTAACCGTTAGGTACCTGGCTCAAGGAATTTGCTTTATTTTAACTCCGCTTGTCTAGTACTGTACTGTCTCTCCAAGCTGGAATGAGTGGATTACTTTAGCTTGCTGGACCAATTCGAAAGTTTGATTGCGATTATAGATGAAAGTAACACTAAAATTGAGCTGAGATAGCCGAAAGACGAGAAGACTCAGGGGCTAAATAAAGCATTCGTGCAGTATTCAAAACTAAATGTAATTTTCATAAGGAAATAACCGACTAGAACGGGTGCAAATTATCCTCATGTTAAGTTTTGTAAAGTCGAACCCTTTAGCCCTTGAGTCTTAGGTGTTGATAGGGACATCTGAAGGATAACGCCCTCCGACGACCTTAGCAACTGCTAGAATCTCGTCGATTGAGTCCATGTCTTCGTCTGTCAGTTCAAATTGAACACTGTTTTCAGCTACTCGCTCAGCCGTAGTGGCACCAGGGATTGGAATAATGACTGGCATTCCAGGTCTGCGCGAGAGCGCTGTGCACCAACTGAGAGCGAGTTGGGCCGGGCTGCAGCTTTTCTTAGCGGCTAAGTCTCGGACTTGCCCAGCTAACTTAACATTGATCTCGAACGTGTCTGGCTGGAAACGGGGATACTGCCGTCTTATATCATCTTTTGGTATGTTATCAAGAGTCTTAATCTCTGATGTTAACATGCCCTTGCCAAGGGGTGAGTAGGCAATTAGCGGAATTTTGTATCGTGCGCATGCCTCGGAAATCCCGTTGTGGAGAGGATCGGTAGAGAACAAGCTGAGTTCAACCTCTACGCCCTTGATTCTAGTGATGCTGGCAGCTTCGTGGATAGTTGATGCAGACACCTCTGAGAGACAGATCCCACCTAGCTTTCCAGTCTGAATATACTCCTTTTCAAGCACCCCGAAGACTACCTCAAGTGGAACTTTAGGGTCTCGCCGAGCGCACTCAAAGAGATCCAGCTTCTTGCGGCCCTTCAGCTGAGCGATGATACTGTCAAGGCACATTCTAATTCCTTCAGGCGTGCTATCGGGTCTTGAAAGACTAGTGTCGAAACCACCTTTGATACACAATGTGATTTTCTCTGCGTCTTCAGGGTACCGGGCAAAGTAACGTTCCAACAGGACCGGGCTGTTGTAACTGTGGCTTCCGTAGAAGTCGCCTCCGTTCCAAAGCGTCATTCCATTTCTGACAGCACAACGCATGGCTTCAAAGGCCTGTTCTTGGGAGCATGGATTGGGTCGCCAAGTAAGTCCCATCAAGCCGTATCCAACTGAGCCAACTGTGTTTCCAAGATTAACATGCATGTCCACAGCCTTTTTCCAGACCACTGGGGAGCAGAAGTCCTCAGTTCCTTTTCGACTTACGAGGTATATTTAGCGCTGACATGGTAGTCTACAGTAAAACAATGGTCGTATTTGAAAAATGCTTGAAACTTATAAGGATAAGCTACAAAGGCTAATCATATATCTCTTATAGGCTACACGGTGACCGGTATTTGACTAAATCTATGACACTCACCAGCTTGAATTCTATTGTTAATTCTAAGCTTACGACAAACAAACCGGCTGTATGTCGGCGGTAATTACCGACACTATTTTATCAATAAGTGCTGGAACACCCAGGATAGGCTACTATGATCGTAACTTGAGGTAGTTTACCTAAATCTCAGTATGTGTGTACTGACACAGTAGTCTCAATGCTAGCTTAAAAGTAGCTTGTAGTTTGCTTACGGCTTACTGGTGGCTTACGGGTTGCTTATGCGTTCCTAGGCTTCTTACGGGTGACCTATCGGCACTGGAACAAGCCCCACTCACCATAAGCAGCTTTACGCGGATTCAGTTATGAAAGACTCCCTAACTGCATACTTGCTGATTACAGGAAACCTGGAGCGTTCTTTAGAGAGATAAATAGCATCGTAGAACCCTATATGTTTCTTCCTCAATACAAGTCTTTAATCCTCAGCGCCACAGGAAATGGCGCAACAGCGCCACACCAACAAGAGAAGGCGTCGCCACAGCCGGCAAACTACGCCCACCAGGCGCTCTGAACGACTCCAACAGCGGGATTTCTGTGTTCCTGGAATGCTATCAGATGGGAATACTTGCAACGATCAATCATCAATCACACCCTGTCCCTCACACACAACGCAGCCTAAGATAGCGGACGGCGACATATACAACAGACTGGTACACCTAGAAGCTCGGTGTATTAGTCTTGACGCGGCGTACTCTCTGAAAGATTACAGCGAGATAGATCGAGAACAGTGGCAAAAACTTATCACTGCGCATATTGAGCTGTTAAACCAGTATTACGATCTATTCTCGGTCAGTCAGAGTCCTAGCGCTAGTCAGCTTCTCAAGAACATAGCCAGAAACTACCAATTACCCATCCGTATGTGGCGTGATGGTATTCTTTCTCTACTGGAGCTCCTCCGTCATAAGCTCCCAAACTCTCTGGACTTGATGCTTGACTACATTTACTTTGTCTATGGTATGATGGGGCTATTTTACGAGAGTATACCACTTTTCAAAAGCAGTTGGGTCGAGTATCTTGGAGATGTTGCTTTCTATCGTATAGCTATCCAAGACTGTACTGAAGATAGAGCTACATGGGTCGAAGTATCACGCTCATGGTACGAGGTCGCCTGTCAAATGTCCCCATCCAAAGGCCGATTATACTTTCAGTTTGCGATTTTGAATCGCTCTAATGTTGTTGAGAAACTGTACCTATACGTCAAATCACTTTGCACGGGAAGGCGGTACCCTCGCGCACTCGAGAAGATTAGTGCTCTGCTTAATCCCTTCCTTCAGCTCGAAACAGTATTCAACAGCACTGAGGTTTTTTTGCATGCCTATGCAATAATGCTATCGGGAGGAGACGGACCCAGGCTTACTGAGGTCTCGAATATGTACATCGAAATATTGAAGACACGTGTTCACCTTACTGATGAGTGGGAACAAGTAGGGTAAGAAAGTGAAATCCATTTGCGGACTTCAGGGTTAACATCATTTCAGGTACCAGATAGCAATCTGCCTGATCGGGCCCCTACTTGGTTTTGGCGACCCCGAGCACTTTTTGATAAAAGCACTATGCCGATCTCCTTTCGAGAACGCCAATTCCTACTATTCTGACAAAATATTTGAAGGCGCGTTAGGATTTACAATAGAAGTCTATAGGATCGCTATCCATCGAAGCAATGCCGTCTCTATGCTGTCATTTATTCATATTATCCTAACTTTTGTCCGAAGTATCGCTCGGGCACCTATAGCTATTGAAGCAATAGGTACAAAGTTCCCGTGGGCACTTACAGCAACAATGCTGAATACTCTTAACATGGCACCTACAGGTCTTTGGTGCCACTCAGAGCACTATCAGATACACAAAACTGAAGCACTGCCCGAGGACTCGGCCATGAGAGGCCTGGTATATGGAGCCAAAGAGGAGGGGGAAGCCACAGATAAGGACAAAGGCAACGAAAACATCATGCAGCTTTCGACTCAACACATAAGGAGATTGAGGATTCTCTCACTGGGGATGGAGTTGGCTGGGATCAAGGGCTGCTTAGAATGGGATAACCGAAACGGGAAGTTTGATATTTCAAAATAAGTTTTACGAAGGATCCTTTTTTTCATATTTCTTTTTTATATAAATATAGTTTACTGTCTATTTTGCTCTCTTTATCCTGCATCGCTTCGTTTGTCCCCCATCTAAGTGTGGTCTTTTGCTCCCTAAGCCCTGCAACTTCATTATCCGCTCGATTGAGTTTGTGGCCATACTAATTGGATAGTCCACGCCCTCTTTTGTTCTAAGACATATACTTAGAGAAGAAGCGTTCTTAAAGCTCACTGAACAGCTGAATGTAGCATCATCTGCGTGCGGGATACTATATACCACTTCACGAGAAGGCCACATACTATCGACTACAAGTCGCGCTTGTGAATCTTGTAGCTTCTTGACAAGCTTCTTCAGGTCCGAACTGGCCAGGTGGCCGTCTTGGATTACGCAGCGTATCTTACCTGTGCCTGTAAACTGCTTTCCTCGACGCTCTGGCCTGCCATCAAGCTCGAAATAGAAGCGAGATGCGATGAGTCGCCTAGCAGCGGCATTGATGTTCTTATCCAGTTGGGTGTCAGATCTTACCATCTCCTGTAGTTCACCGATGCAATCGACATCATCTAGCCTCGGCTCTGCTCCTTTGAACTGAATATCGAGGCGAAGAAATCGCTTACTTAGTGGTGACTCTATGCTTGTGTTGCGGAAGTCCTTCCATGTTTGCTTCCCGGCTAGCATAGACATGTAGGCCTTGCATAGGCGCCCTAGTGATCTCTCCGAGGGCCATGGGGGGCATTGATCTTCTGCCTCCTCAGATCTGCCGGAGGAGCCGGTTCCTAGATTAATCAAAAATTGGGGAGCCATCATATCTGGATTAAGAGCCTTAAACTCAGCTAATGCGAGCGGCAAAGGGTTGTTCTGTTTGACACCAAAGTCGTATATGTCTCCAAGCCCATGTATATGTTGAGGGGGAAAGAATCTATGCTATGCTTTAGCAATCGTCTAGAGTAAAACCTTACTTGGAAGTACGTACACTGGGACTGCAGTACATCCTCTATCCCTAATCTTTATGTTAGCTTCACTATGATGTTTTCGGATTACACTTACACCTCCCAGACCTTGACATCCTCATGATCTTGATAAGTTTGGTAACCTGCGAAAACGTGAATAATTAGCGCGAAGCACTTGGATTTTGTGCAGTATAGTCTTATACCTTGTCTATGGATATCATCACCGATCCCGTTATAATTTGTAAAGACGAGTGTGGAAGGTTCCGATTGGGTTGCAACGGGCAACGCGATCTTGGTTCCTATAGAATTAGCATACGACCAATCAAGCATTTTCCGATCTCCAAAGATATCCTGTAACAGATGACCGAGCTTTCGCCCTGTATAGATAGAATCCTTGAGCAAGTACATTATGACTTTGCCAGCTGCAGCGACAAGAGGGAACTTTGTGAGGGGGCCATTATGAAACGCAACTTTGGAAAGTTCTCGGATCTTGGAGGTGCATTCAACAGGTGTCCACCCGTTTAGAAACATTGCTGTGGCTGTTAATGCGCCTAGAGGCTTGTCAGTCACTGCATTCTCTGGGGCCAGCTAAGGCACGAACCGGCACTGATTCCGACAACTTGCTGAAAATACTCTTGTATCGGAATGTCTAAGCCAATACGCTCCTGCAGGAGTTCGAGGATCGTGGTGCTCACGACTCCACGAACACCACCACCATCCAGACATAGAATGCCTACGCCGGCCGTGGGTGGATGTAAGCGAAGCCTGCGAGTCTGGACGAATTGTGTCTGGCACAAGAAACACCGAGGGACGAGCCAGTCGCGACAGTCAAGCGGGGAAGGCTCTCCGTGGAGCTTGAAACATGCATCGCAGAAGGAATGCCCGCATTCAAGTCTGCACTGCGGCGTCCGCGAGCAACACGCAAGACACGTTGTTTGGCACTCTCGCCCAACCCATTTCTCTGCGTATCTTTTCAATACTGTCTGGTGGATATTATTGACAGTCGCCGAGCCAGTCCTGTATTTAGATAAAATTTGACCCATGAAACGGAACACGGCCTCCGCAAAGTCACTGTGTGGGGGAGAAGTATCACCTGAGTCTGGGCTCTGAATTTTCTTCGACGCCTGGATACATATCTCTCTATAAAGCGATCGAAAGACGTCCTCGAGCCTGAAGCCTGCGACTATATTAGTAACCATCTGATGGACTATTGTAGCGTACATACAGTGTATATCAAGGCTGAAGTGTTTAGAAAAGAGGTACGAGGCCACGACCTCCGCACCAAAATTCCTCAGATCTGAGGGGGTTGTAATCAACCCGAGAAAATCGCACAGACGGTTGTGGAGGTCTGAAGGCACTGGGCTGCTAGCTCTAGACAATTCGACCACATCTACGAAGCCCCGTGCTATGGTAGGTAAAGCCTGGTATACTAAGTCAAAAAGGTGGTTGCCGGTGAATAACAACCGGGACCGCATCTTCTTAAGACGCATTCGCTGAACAGATTTTCGTAGTCGTCGATGCAAGCGCTCTCGCCTATTTGGAGATGTCAAGTTTCCCTTACTGATGGTTTCTACACTGACCCGCTGGAAAAAGTCCGACATCTTTCCCAAGCCACTATTCTGGAATCTATCTTGTATCCTGGACTTGGCAACTTTAAGATCCATTTGAGAAGCCACGAAGATATGAAGCTCGGGTGGAATCTGGATTGAGGTGATTTTGTTCCTTCTTTTCGCCAAGCAGATAAGGAGTCTCGTCGTCTGATCTATATCTAATATATCGTGGCAGATAAAACATAAGACATCCGAGAATAGATAAAGAAGCCTTGACAGGAGAAGAGACTCGCAATCCTGCGGTTGCAGTGGAAATTCAAGCCTCCTGCCGTTCTTTGGATCCTTATTTGTCGTACGAAGTTTTTTTTCCGACTCAATTGGAATGCCAGTGACTACTAGTGTTGGCCAAGGATAAGCGTTGGAAGTGTCTTGTCGAAGGTGAATTGTCCCTGCCTGGTTCGAAGAGCAGGCTTCCACTTTAGGAAACAGGCTTCTTCTACGTGATTCTATCACTAGCACAACACTAAGCTTATCTTCCGAGGGACTATGGAGGTTTCCGATAACTTTTTGGAGTCGATCTGTCTCAATGATTGTTGTAGACTCGCCACAAGGTGATGCCTTCAACCACTCTGTATTCTTTCCTGCTACCATCTTTGTCACAATCTTTCTTTGAATTATGTTGATCTAGCAGGCTGGTGCTAGCAGGGTATTTATAATTAATTTCGATCTATTCCTAAATTTAGAACAACATTAAAGACTAATATTAGAAACCCCAGTGGGTCCAAGGCTTCTCTGAATCAAGAGCGCGCCAGGCTTACGGTTGGCTTACGGAGTAACGTGTCAGCCACGGCCGAATCTCGGCCTTGTCTTACCACCTACTCCTTCTTGGGGCAGTTTTTGGGCCAAGTAGATGATTTTTGCTCTATTCCTATTAGACAGCCACTGCTCAGTCACTTATAACATATCGTAGACTAGGTTTACCCTCATAGCTTGTTCACCTTATTCCGGTACTATGGCAGAGAATGAGAGTATTGTTTTAGCTGAAGGATCTCATCTCTTCACTAATAATGGGAGAATGATTCTGGATTTTTCTAATGGCGGCTCTATTGTCGGACATTGCCATCCAGACATAATTGGCGAGCAGCAGCAAAGCCTTTGCGAGTTGGACTATACTCCTCGCAACATGCCAAGCTATACTCTTTTACAATTGGCCAAGAATATTGAAACCCATCTTCCATTTGCCCAAAGCAATTCATTCTTCCTTCCCACGGCTACTGAGGCAGTGGAAACAGCTATGAGGTTGGCAGAGACTTTTACGGGAAGGTCGGGATTTATTGCGCACAATGGCAATACTGGTGGGTATGCTTCTGCCTCGGGAGGAAACCCTTTGGCTGGGCATATCGCATTCCCGGCACCTGATGATTACGCCTGGCTGTGTCACACCGGGGACGGGGTCTACGATAGGGAGACAGTAATGGACTACGGGTGGGCTTATATAGACAGTCAAGGCGCCAATGCCGCAGCTTTTGTTATCGAGCCAACTTTCATGGCTTGCGGAGTTCTCTCCCCTCCTCGAAGCTATTTGAAGCGCTTGATTCAAGAGTGCAAGAAGAGGGGGATCCTTACCATCGTGGATGGAGCCCAGCCGGGTATTTGCCGAACCGGCGAGAAGTTCACTTTCTCGATCGACGAGACAATTCCAGACATACTTATACTTAGTACGCTAGGATGCGGCCTTCAGATCAGCTCGGTCAGTGTTTCGATGGACATTGTTGACTGGTGTCGCAGAGCTGGCTTCCAGTTTACAACTTCCTATCCAGGGATTCAATGTGCTGCAGCCTCAGCAAAGAAGTTACTTGAGCTTTCTGAACGAGAGAGACTCTGTCAAAGAGCTACCCAGAGGGGACAACAATTGAAATCTGGCTTGCTCCAAATGAAAGACAAGCATTGGTGTATCGGCGACATACGTGGGCAGGGGCTCTTATTAGCCCTAGAGATCACCACAGATTGGGGGGCTCAAAGGCCGGCAATTACTATAGCAAGAGCTGTTCTGGCCAAGGCGATGGAACTTGGTTTGCGTGGGGATGTACTTGAGTTACCACAACAAAGAGGTGTTATCACTCTGAGTCCCCCTTTAACTATCACTGTAGAAGAGGCGATGGATGCTTTGAAGATTCTAGATAGTGCATTCGCTCTAATAGAAGAAGAGGAGCGGGAAATGGAATTTAATAGTGTATTTCTCTAAGCTAAAAGTTTCTATAAACTTACATAGGGTTAACGTTCTAGTTCTATTAAGAGAGAAATAAATTGTACAGTACTATACACAGCGCTATCATTAAGGAAGTCGAACTGAGTCTTGTTCCTATAAAGGGATAGACCTCTGGCGCACCCTTTGTTTATCCAAGGCCTACGTATTTAAATATAGAGTGAATATTTTTAGAAACTCCGCTGAACTAACAACCCCTCTAGCACCTATTTTTACTTAGGATCCAAGATTTACTCTATAAAGGATAGATGTCAAACCTTTCATAAGAATGCATCCTTGAACCTAAAAGTTAATAGGCAACTCACAACCTAGATAACTAAATACGCCAACCAATATGAAACCGGTAAGCGCTAAAATTCTTTTGACTCTACCCTTACTTACGCCCTAACAGTGGAGCGATCATCTAGAGGATGCCTGCTTGGATCCTGAAGATATTGACTATGCCCTTTGGAGTACTGTCCGTGTTATCGAAGCGTCGCGTGAGGAGCTCAGCAGGAGTCGCGCGGGTCTCTCGGACGCATTAACTACTGAGAAGGAGACCAGAAAACAGCTAGGCAGCCTATTAGAGCAGAATGGCCTACTGCAGGAAGAGATACGCTCCACCAAGCATGATCTTGTAGAAGCGCAAACGGACCGCCTCGCATTAGAAGCTACTCTTGCATACTATGTGCAAGCAAAGGAAACAAGCGAGCAGAACGAAAAGATGCTACAGTTTCAACTAGAGCAAACACAAAGCGAGGTTCTAGAGTATCAATCACGTCTTCGTAAAATTAGCGAGCCAACTCGGTCCATCACATGTCATGGCCAGGACGGTGCTGCTACAGCGGAAATCAAGACAGTGCGATTATGCTCTGCCCTGGCAGACAAGGTCCTGGAGATATATGACTTGGAAAGAACTGCTGATTTACTAAAATCGAAAGTGTGGAGTCTCGAAAATAGCGGGAAGGCGTCATCAGTTTCTACCAATTACATGTCTAAAGATCAACAGTCAAACTCTACCCAAACCTACCCAGAACCTTTGTCCGAAGAGGCTGGCTCGGCTATTCTAAAGCAGGTAAACGAGCTCTCTGCATCCAACTCGCATCTGAGAGCCATAGAGAAGGGGCACATGGAGGAGATTAAGTCCCTGCAGCGTCAGTCTGCAACACAAAAGGATGAATTGGTTCTCATAAAGCGTCTATTGAAGCAGAAATTCCCAAACCTATGCTCAGACCTAAGTAATCTCCATTCTATTCTAGGTAGCTCGCGCAGGAATGCGAAACGAAAATGTCGAAGCGTCGGGGACAAACAGGCTAGCTATTAAATCTACAATCCAATGAACGGCACCTCACACTCGATCAGGCTTTGCGAAGCCGAGCTAGTGCTCCAAATCCTCTTGATCGTCAGACCTACTTTGCTTAGCAAAGCTGTCCACTCCTCAAGAGTCCGTTCCTGGGAGCCCAACAGTGCCATCATGCATATATCTAAGGATGTCGCTTCCCAATGTGCATTGACTGCGGGTATGATGAATTCGTGAATCAAGAGCCGGCTATAGCCTGTCTCCATTGCACCCACGATATTCTTGAGTATTCGAACACAGTCTGCATCCCCCCAGTTGTGGAGGATAGAATGGAGATAATACGCCCTAGACCCTAGACTTGAGAGTTAGTGAGCTCTTTACAATACGACATATTACTGACCTTTCAAAGGTTGTTTGTCGAAGAAGTTGTAAGAGACCTTCTCGACGCGCCCATGTCCTTCCAAAGAATCCTGGAGAACATGGGGCAAGTCTTGAAGCACAATGCGACCAGGTATATCTGGGTACGCTGCGAGGAGCTTTTGCAAGTCATGACCCGCGGATCCACCAAGATCAACAATCATGACACCTTCATTTAGATATTTGAAACCTTGTACCAGCGCCGATCGGACGGGATAGAACGTCGGGTCAGCCAGTGAGGGTTGTCCCTGTTGGTATCCTTGCATCAAGAAACTGAATTGCTCCGGGTACGAAGGGTGTTGTCTCAGGCTGTCGTAGAGCCCTTTGTCTGTGTTGTAGGCATGCATATGGGGTGTGATTGGCACCTCTTGCAGATTTGTACCAAAAGCACGTATGTATTCGTGGAACTTATAGAGAGCACCCAGGCAGCCGCCCGATCTTTAAAATGTTACATGACTCCTTATTTAACGTGGTACATAGAACTTACAGGCACGGAAATCCTTTTCCAATACAGTCGGATGCCATGGCTTCAGAAAATGCAGTCAATTGGTATCTGTCACGCCCGGTTTCTTTTAAATACCCCGTAGCTGCCAGGTGACGCATCAAGCGGCCTAGTACTGTTAGCGCTGGCCTCCAACCGCACAGAAAACTAACATAGCAGAGAGGGTTGGATCCCATGAACCTGTGCCACCTCAGAGGAAGCAAACGGTCCGTTTTGATCGCGCAAGTAGCGCCAGAGATCGAGCTCCGAAATTGTTGCTAGTGCACAGGTAGTTGCTGCCTAGTCTGCGTTAGATAAGTAAACCCTTGGAGGAGGGAACAGTACCTCTGCCCAGCCCTGTCGTGCCAGTGTTTCTCTTGGAGTTTCCAGATTTCTAGCTAGCGCTCTTGCATTATCATACAGTTGCTCTCTAATTTCGGTAGAGCCATGTGCGTATTGTACTGCAAGTGTGCTGATAGTCCTGGCAATTTCCGATACAGCAGAGTGATCTGCTGCATCAGGGACGGACTTAGGGGATTTAGCTTGAGACATGATATGGATATAGTGCTAGGTTTCTCTTAGTTGTCCAAAAAGTAAGGAACTTGCTGATGTGCAGAGTATTTATATCTATATTTGATTCAATTCTATTAGGCCGCTTGTTCTTGTTCTACATCCTGGGTAGTGACTCGAATTGGTGCGGGATAGCTCTTTGACTAAAACGAATTAGTATCCAAGTTGCCAAGACCCACGTAGCAGGGGAGGGAAAGGGACAATCCTGACTATTTGATCGGGGCTCACAGGCCATGACGTATCCGTGGATAGAAACTCAAATAATTGGCCCTTTCTCCGTAATAAAATGTAAATCTCGGCACCATAAGTCTTATGAACTGCAAAGCCAATATTCCGTAGTGTTCTCCACCTCTTTCTGAAATTTTCGCTGCTTCGGTCTCTGCGCTTAGCCATGTCTGCTGCTAGAATCCAGAGACGATTTAATTATGTAGTTAAGACATCAAGTCCTACAAAATTGCCCGAGAATGACCAATTTTATCTGCTTGCCCAAGATTGTCTACTCCTTCGCACTTGTTCGCTGCTTACTCTGCTTATGTTTGTCCAAAGTAGTGCATTTCTCATTATCTTGGCCCTATGCGAACCTATGACTGGCGCTCATAACCATACATTTGTACAAACTAAAGAATTGAAAGAGCTAGAAAACTAAGAGGCGAGGGATGATCAGCACGAACTGGGGATGAGCAGAAATTCGCACAACTAGGAGGTAAGCAGGGATTCACACGAATTAGGAGGTAAGCAAGAATTTACACGAACTAGGAAATAAGCAGGAATTCACATGAATTAGGAGATAAGCAGAAATTCACACGAATTAGGAAGTAAGCAGGAATTCACACGAACCAGTAGGTTATAAGGAATCCACTCAAATATTCACACGAATTAGGAGGTAAGCAGAAATTCACATGAATTAGGAGAGGAATTCACACGAATTAGGAGGTAAGCAAGAATTCACATGAATTAGGAGAGGAATTCACACGAATTAGGAGGTAAGCAGGAATTCACACGAACCAGTAGGTAAGCATAAATTCACACGAATTAGGAAGTAAGCAGGAATTCATACGAATTAGGAGGTAAGCAGAAATTCACACGAATTAGGAAGTAAGCAGGAATTCATACGAATTAGGAGGTACAGTGAAAGGCGAAATGAGTGTCCCAAATTCTGGTAGTTAATTATTTTAGCAGGGGCCGTTTTTGGGTCAGCGGGGCAGAAGGATACTTCGGCACTTGTGCCCCAACGTTGCTCCCATACGGTGCTTAACAGTGGGACCGAAAGCTGATTGTAGCCATTCAACCCCGTAAGGCAGATTCTGCGGACTAAATAAGCTTATTGATTTCTGAATCTACAACAGCAAAGTGATGCTTTATTGCACGATCCGGCCTATGTTCGCCATCGGCGGCAATGAAATTTAGAGCTAGGATTCACACGTTAGACTCCCACATCTCCAACCAATATTTCGAAGCTTGTGTGTCCGGATGACCAGGTCCTAGTTTCATCTCTCGAAGGCCAACACACACCCGTAGTAGTTCAAGTGCTTCTGTGGCTTGACCCTGGGACCAACAAGCGTGGGCCAAGTTGTCCATGCTCGTCAGTGTGTTGGGATGTTCCTCTCCCAGCGTCTTTCTCCTCACCTTGAGGGTCTGTCGATTCATCTCCTCCGCCTCCCCATTCTTGCCTTGTGCCCCTAGCACTAACGCGAGGTTGCTCATGCTCGTCAGCGTGCTTGGATGTTCCTCTCCCAGCGTCTTTCTCCTCGCCTTGAGTGTGTGTCGATGCATCTCCTCTGCCTCGCCCCTCTTACCTTGCGCACGTAGCACCTCCGCGAGGTTGTTCATGCTCGTCAGCGTGCTTGGATGCTCCTCTCCCAGCGTCTTTCTCCTCGCCTTGAGTGTGTGTCGATGCATCTCCTCTGCCTCTCCCCTCTTACATTGCGCACGTAGCACCTCCGCGAGGTTGTTCATGCTCGTCAGCGTGTCAGGATGTTCCTCTCCCAGCGTCTTTCTCCTCACCTCGAAGGTCTGTCGATTCATCTCCTCTGCCTCTCCCCTCTTACCTTGCGCACGTAGCACCTCCGCGAGGTTGTTCATGCTCGTCAGCGTGTCAGGATGCTCCTCTCCCAGCGTCTTTCTCGTCGCCTCGAGGGTCTGTCGGTTCATCTCCTCCGCCTCCCCATTCCTGCCTTGTGCCCGTAGCACCAACGCGAGGTTGCTCATGCTCGTCAGCGTGTCAGGATGCTCCTCTCCCAGCGTCTTTCTCCTCGCCTCGAGGGTCTGTCGATTCATCTCCTCCGCCTCCCCATTCTTGCCTTGTGCCCGTAGCACCAACGCGAGGTTGCTCATGCTCGTCAGCGTGTAGGGATGCTCCTCTCCCAGCGTCTTCATCATCGCCTTGAGTGTCTGCCGATGTACCTCCTCCGCCTCCCCATTCTTGCCTTGTGCCCGTAGCACCAACGCGAGGTTGCTCATGCTTATCAGCGTGTCAGGATGCTCCTCTCCCAGCGTCTTTCTCCTCGCCTCGAGGGTCTGTCGGTTCATCTCCTCCGCCTCTCCAAGCTTTCCTGTACTGCGACGAAACCATGCTGAGTTATGTAATAATACAGTCCAGATCCGCACGTCATCATCCGCCGCTGGGCAGGTCTGAATTGCTCCTTGAATATGCGGTTCTAGCTGTCGGCATACATCCCAGTTCTCAAATCTACCAAAGGGGTACTCTGACGCCATAACCCTTACATATTTACATCGCCACCTTTCCTGGTCTTCGAAAGTAGATAGCCACACCTGCGTACAGAACTGTACAAGGGCATGCATTTCTAGTGTGCTTTCTTCAACTGTTGTTGCAACTAACGAATACCCTATCAACACCTCAATATCATCCTCAAGGTCTTGGTCTTGATTTTGCTCAGAAAACGCCCCTAGAACAAAATCGGGAATACCCTGTGGATGTAGAAAGCTCATAAAGAAGAGCAGCTCGGCAGCAGACACGCGATCGCGTTTCACCTGGTCGAAAGTCATTTGCCAAGTTGTCGCCACGGCTTTTGACGCACTTTCGTCGCGACGGAGATCCGTCGCCTCGCGAGCTAGCAGCCCAATCTTTTTCTTCCGACTCTTCCAGAACTCCTCGAGGTATGTCTTGATTGTTTGCCCACGCCGGCTTCGTCGCTTGATGTAAGAGGCCGCTTGGACGATGGCAAGCGGCAAATAATCAAGAGCAACGACTAACTCTCGGGCCGCCCCATCCTCGTATAAATTTGTCCCAACTTTAGCGCGCAGGAGCTCCATAGCTTGCTCATCCTCCATCACCAGCACCGTCAGAACTGAGTCTTCGCCTACAAGCATCTCTGCCGCCTCTGTGCTTCGCGAAGTCACTAGAATAGACCCTCGTCCTGTTTTCGGTATATACGACGCAAGGGGACGCTTGCTTCCCGATGCGTCGGCATGTTGGCTTAGCATATTCTTGTCGTCCGCATTGTCGACAATCATCAACCATGGCCCGTTCTCCTCGTCCGTCAGCCATCGATGCACGAGGTGGAGTACATTCTGTTGTGGATCATTCCGCCCAGGGAGCTCGAGTCGTTCTGCTATCTCCGAATAGGCTTCTCGAAAGCGTGCGGACGAACTGGCGTGCACCCAGAGGACCCACGTTTGCGGATCATCTGATCGGACATCGTGTGCGTGCTGGATGGCGATCTGGGATTTTCTAGAGATGTTAGCTTGTGCCTACGCCCTTTAAGAGACGAAGCTCACCCCACACCACCGAGGCCGATAAGTGCAGCGCGACGGCCCGTGCCCGCTGTCAGCTCCCTGACCCTTTGCGATATGGCAGGTCGTTTAACGAAAGCGGGGTCGGGATCGAAGGGGATCATGCAGAAAGGCTTAATTGGGGATGGTGGGGCAGGCCCATGGTAGTTAATGTTCAAAGTCCCGCCTGACACGTGGGGACCAACAACGAGATTGTGGCCACTAATTGGGCCCTGGAATGTTCCGGGGTTCATTGTTGAACTGTGATGCCAGGAGCTGGCGGAGGATCAATGAGATGGAGGTGAGTCTCGGGGACTATCACAACAAGTCAAACTGTATGTCACGTGGTCTTTGGCATATAACAGCCTTCGAGCAGACGCCACTCCGCAGTACATTGTGAACGTGCAGGTCGTTCGGCAAGCCTCATAACTCTCTTTACTAACCAAACACCCGATAATGTCCCATTCTAAGCCCAAACATCGCGAAGACTTCGAAGTCGCCATCATCTGCGCACTTCCCCTCGAGTATGACGCAGTGTCCTACGTTTTCGACGGATTTTGGGATGACGACGGAGATGAGTACGGGCGCGCACAGGGAGATCCTAACACCTACACAACAGGTAGGATCGGGAAATACAATGTTGTTCTTGCTTTACTGCCGCACATGGGCAAGGCCAATGCTGCCAGCGCAGCAGCAAGCATGCGGTCAAGCTATACTCGCCTGCGGCTCGTCTTGCTAGTCGGGGTTTGCGGTGGGGTTCCACTTGACGGGCATAGCGCCCTCTTCCTTGGCGACGTGGTGATCAGTCAAACAGTTCTGCAGTATGATTTTGGACGCCAATATCCGGACGGGTTTGTGCGAAAGGAAACCATCCATGACAGTCTTGGCCGACCGAACAAAGATGTCCGGAACTTGGTGGCGATATTCCAAACGGATCGCGGGCAGGACAAGCTTCAAGAGCGAACTGCCCACATTCTTCAGCAAATTCAGAACAAAATCTCTAGTTCTCGGCGTCAGGGGAAGTATACCTACCCGGGGGCGCAAAGTGACCAGGTCTTCTCGCCGCAACACCGTCACAAGCATCATCGGCCAGAGGACTGCATCTGCAAAAAATGTCTGCGTTTGACAGATCCCGTTTGCGAGAAGGCTATGAGCATGTCCTGCGCAGACCTAGGGTGCAGTAGTGATGATTTCTCGCATGCCGCAAGAACCCGATCTCAGCTACTAGTAGATCAGGCCAACGTACCTCCCCGGCCAGAGGTTCATGTCGGGGTTATTGCATCTGGCGACTTGGTCCTGAAATCGGCCGTGGATAGAGATCGCCTACATAAGGAAACAGGGGCAATTGGTTTCGAGATGGAGGGTGCAGGCGTATGGGATGAGGTGCCTTGTGTTGTCGTCAAGGCTGTGTGCGATTACGCCGACAGTCATAAGCACAAAGGCTGGCAAAATTATGCCGCTGCAACGGCAGCTTCGGCAACGAAGGCGGTTCTTGAACGATACATCCGCACGGACAAGGTTGATGTGGACCGGAAGCCGGAGGTGGGGGCTATGGCCGCCACTTCTTCAGGCGACAGCAACACAGCTTCAGCAATGGGAGGGCCTGTTTTCCAGGGTCCGGTATCTGGTCACAACGTTATTGCAGGTTCTACGAATACTGGGGGGACCACGACTATCGAGTTCAAATCGTAGTGAGAACATTTAGATTTGCAGCACATTGCTGTATTGTAGTGCTGTTCAGCTCCCGGCTCTATGAACCGCTTACGATGGGTATGCTCTGAGTTCCACAGCGAGTGGACTGATTCGCCGGAAAAGCTTTGTGATATGTTGACGGACATGAGCAACTTATCACGTGGTGAATCGATTTGGTTGCTAGAGGACACTTAAACGGTCATGCATTGCCTTGTCCGTTGCTATTGCCTTCACAGATGTCGAGTTGCCGCTCCGCTTGCTGACAATGATTACTTTGAGCCCATATCCCGGTCGAGTTGCTTGGTTCGCCCTTGACAATCCCCTGTACACGCTCAGAAGCACTGGCGCCCGTGCGTGTTAGGTGCGTCACCTGTACCAAAGCCTGATTGGCCTAATGGCCACAACTGAGTACTAGCAGACCCACCATGATTGAGTCATAGGCTTTCACTCAAAGCCCGCTGTTGTCTGGCTCCCCTCCGTCCATAAGCGGAATTCCATCGTGACCTGGTCTAGAAAGACCATGGCGCCATACTTGTCTGCTGCTCAACGCAGCTTAGTTGAAGCTATGCTTACGAGGAATTTTAAGAACAGCATCATTGCCACTTTTGCCGGCTGCAGTAGGCGAACGGTCCAACGCATCCGGTCGGAACAAGACCCCAAGACGACACTGCCAGCATCCGTAGAACGAAACCCCGTCGGTCGGCCAAGCAAGATCACTCCGCAGATGTGTATGGCGCTTCGTGAGATTATTGATATATGGCCGTCGTGGGAGCAGAGCGAGATACAGGAGTATTTCAAGGAGAAGTTCGGCATGACCGTGTCAAAACGGTCGATCAGCCGCACTTCGCGATCAATGAACATGACGAGAAAGGTATCACGTCGAGTCGCTCAGCAGCAAGACCCTGATTTGCGTGACTATTACCTGCATAGGATCTCCAAGTACAAGTCCTGGCAACTTATCTTCATTGATGAGTCTGGCTGTGATAAATCCATTGGTAATCGGCGATACGGATTGGCACGGAGAGGGGAAACCCCGGTCCAGGTGAGCCCTTTTACTCGCGGCAGTCGCTGGAATATCCTGCCGGCGTATTGGCAAGGCGGTGTCATGAAACGGTGGGTATATCAAGGTTCAACGGACACAGAGCTGTTTGATATGTTTATTGAGCAACTGCTGCAACATTGTGGCGAATATCCGGAGCCTAAATCGGTCCTTGTTATGGATAATGCATCCTGGCACTTTTCGCCCAAGATGATGCAAATGTGCAATAATAAAGGTGTCAAGGTAGAGGCACTCTCACCTTACTCGCCTGACTTCGATCCGATTGAGGAGATGTTTAGCGTGCTAAAACGGTTTATTAGAAAGAGGTGGCACCAGAACAGAGACTTTATTAGACGGGAGTTTAAAATGTATTTAGAATGGTGCGTCGATGTGGTCGGGAATGATGCGAAGCTGGCAGAAGCCCACTTCCGTCACGCAAGAATCCACGTGGAGCAACCACCTAGCTAAGCGGAAAATAAAATATGTAATAAGCTACAGTTAAAACGAAAACTCCTTGCGACTGGTGTTTATGTTACTATGAAGGAGAGTCTGCTTTCTTTTGCTGGTCAAAGCTTTTAATGTTTCCAGTCCACTGATCGGCAATGGGTGCAGGCACTCCGGCTGCGATAAGCTTCTCACGAGCCCATTTCTGATGGGCGTGACAGAATGAAAGCTCTAGGAAAAGCTTGCGTGCAATGACGCTAGCGTTTCTGAGCGCCTTCTTCCAGTCAAGACCATCCACTTGGCTTGTAAGATATGCATCATATTGCCGAAGCAAATCGTCCCACTTTCCACATAAGGTAACAGGCGATAAAGGAGCCGGTGTTGTGGATTCGGGATGCACGGATGAGCCTCCTGTGGCTTGGCTACTGGCTAGAACCTGCCCTGGCTTGCATGCAGCTGCCTGCGCCGCATTCTTGTGCAGCGCCTGCCATATTCTCGGCGGTATATCTCGGGGGCCTTCGAAATCACCTCCCTGCTGAACATGCTCTACAATTTGCTCAATGTAGAACGGGATCAACGCGAGATGGGCACCCTGTGCATCAACGGCGCAATGTGGCCCTGATTTACAGTTCCTAGCATCACATCGCAATTTTTTGTACACATCGCTCCATACAGCTGCTTCTGCCTCCAGACGATCTCGCTGCCTCTCTGTAGCCGTTCTTTTTTTGCCCTTCTTCTCGGCCGGTGCGGAGTGACGAACGATCTCTCTGAAGGAAATGTCAATATCGAGGATTATACTTTTCCCATTTTCGAACAGGTCGCCTAGGGTGGCGAGGTGATCATCTATTCGACCCCATTCGATTGGACCCTTGTGATATTGCTCCTTGAGGCCAAGCCCACGAGTATTCTTGACAGATATACTTATGTTAGCTTGTTCGCGTTCATAGGTATTCTCTCCCATTTTCTCTCTCGCGAAGTCATGGATCTTTACGTCCAGCGACCTCTCCCATAGGTCGCTTGGTGCCAGAACGACATCGGGCTCGTCGCGCTTCCAAACCTCGCTAGCTCTCTTCCTCTGACCAACATATTGAGACACTTTCCACCGGATGTCATAATGTATGCATATAGGGTGATCTCGATCATATCTTCTGCCCTCTTCCCAATCAGCCAGTCGCAAGAGCGGCAGAGGTGTTTGACGACTCGGTGGAGCGAGTTCCGCCAGAGGATCCGGAGTGCATTGGCTTCCCTGCAAGAATATATCGTAATCGACGGTTTGGTCATCAAGAAGCCGATCTAAATCATTAGAATCTGCCATCATGCTACTGCTGTGTCTTTGAACAAAGCGTTGTTCTGCCTGCCCGCTGTGGGATGACAATGAACCCTGCAATGGTTGGTCGCACGGAAGGCCACGTGTTCTTTCCGCGACATTCCAAGCAATTCCATAGCACAGCACTCCCGCCAACAAACGTTACAAGCTTCAACTTGTTTTCAATAATGATTATTTTGGAACGTACTGCATTTCCACAGTACAACCACTCTAAGCAAAGACAATCAACTTGTAATAACTTGGAATAGGGTAGCGGATGTCGCATGAATGTGCCCGAAACGACAGATGGAAACGGCTTAGCCTACACCTTAAGCGGCTGTCCTGGGCCAATGTGCCCACCATTTAGGTGGCGTAGCCCACCAAATATGGCGCCAGCTACCAACCATAAGGCGCTAGATAGCTTGATCTGTCGTCACCTCAAACTCGCTAACAATGTAGGGCATTTCAAGCGCAAAAGTCTGAACAGCAGGGAATTTGAAGTCGTCGCGATACTCGGGGATAAGGGACATATTGTCATTGTTTAGCTGAGAAGGTAGAATTACCGGATCGCTGTACTGCCCACGCTTGTGGTGCCTGGTGATAAGGCTGGCGTTTGTTCGAAGGCTGTGGTGTGCCACGTGATGTGCCGTACGCCCCGCTTTGAGTCCCCGAAACTCGTGTACATGTAGATCCTCCGTCCCCTGGCATCAGAGATCAACAATGAATACCGGAACATTCCAGGGCCCAATTAGTGGCCATAATGTTGTTGCTAATACCCACGTGGCCGATGGCGGGACCTTTAATGTAAATTACCATGGGTCCGCCCCACCAGCCCCGATCAAGCCTTTCTCCATGATCCCTTTCGATTCTGACCCCGCCTTCGTCAAGCGACCTGCCATATCGCAAGGGGTCAAGGAGCTGACAGCGGGCACGGGACGTCGCGCTGCGCTTGTTGGCCTCGGGGGTGTCGGGTGAGCTCCTTCTCTTGAATGGTGTAGCCAGGGCTGACATTTCCAGAAAATCTCAAATCGCCATCCAGCACGCACACGATGTCCGATCAGATGCCCCGCAGACATGGGTCCTCTGGGTACACGCCAGCTCGTCCGCGCGCTTCGTGGAAGCATATCAATACATTGCCGAGCAACTTCACCTTCCCGGACGAAACGACCCGCAGCTGAATGTGCTTCAGCTGGTATACCTCTGGCTGACCAACGAGCATAACGGGCCATGGCTTATGATAATAGACAACGCGGACGATAGAGACGTCCTGAGCCAACCTGCTGGCTTGTATGGAAGCGAGCGACCTATTGCGTCCTACGTGCCAAAGACGGGACGGGGGTCGATCCTCGTGACTTCAAGAAGCTTAGAAGCGGCGGAGATGCTTGTTGGCGAAGACTCAGTTCTGACAGTGCCAGTTATGGCGGATGAGCAAGCTAAGGAGCTCCTGCGCACCAAGGTTGGGACAGCTCTATATGAGGATAGCACAGCCAGTAGGCTAGTTGTTGCTTTAGATCACTTACCCCTTGCCATCGTCCAAGCTGCCTCCTATATCAAACGACGGAGCCTCCGTGGGAAAACAATCAAGACATACCTTGAGGAGTTCTGGGAGAGCAGGGAGAAGAAGAGTGGGCTACTGGCCCGCGAGGCAACAGACCTCCGTCGCGACGAAAGTGCGTCGAAAGCCGTAGTAACAACGTGGCAGATTACCTTCGACCAGGTCAAACGGGACCGCGCGTCTGCTGCCGAGCTACTCTTCTTCATGAGCTTCCTACATCCACAAGGTATCCCCGATTTAATTCTAAAGGCGTTTTCTAAGCAAAATGGAGGCAAAGACCTTGAGGATGACATTGAGGTGTTGATGGGATATTCGTTAGTGGCAACGACGATTAATGAGAGCACACTAGAAATGCATGCCCTTGTGCAGTTCTGCACGCAGGTGTGGCTATCGACTTTCGAAGACCAGGAGATGTGGCGATGTAAATACGTGAGGGTGATGGCGTCAGAGTACCCCTTTGGTGAATTTGAGAACTGGGATGTATGCCGACAGCTCGAACCGCATATTCAAGGAGCAATTCAGACCTGCCCAGCGGCGGATGATAGTGTGCGGATCTGGACTGAATTATTACATAACTCAGCATGGTTTCGTCTTAGTATAGGAAAGCTTGGAGAGGCAGAGGAGATGAACCGACAGACCCTCAAGGCGAGGAGAAAGACGCTGGGAGAGGAGCATCCGGACACGCTGGCGAGCATGAGCAACCTTGCATCAGCGCTATGGGCACAAGGCAAGAATGGAGAGGCGGAGGAGATGAATCGACAGACCCTCAAGGCGAGGAGAAAGACGCTGGGAGAGGAGCATCCTGACACGCTGATAAGCATGGGCAACCTCGCGTCAGTGCTACGTGCACAAGGCAAGAGGGGAGAGGCAGAGGAGATGCATCGACAGACCCTCAAGGCGATGAGAAAGACGCTGGGAGAGGAGCATCCTAGCACGCTGACGAGCATGAGCAACCTTGCGTTGGTGCTAGGGGCACAAGGCAAGAATGGGGAGGCGGAGGAGATGAATCGACAGACCTTCGAGGTGAGGAGAAAGACGCTGGGAGAGGAGCATCCTGACACGCTGACGAGCATGAACAACCTCGCGTCGGTGCTACGTGCGCAATGTAAGAGGGGAGAGGCAGAGGAGATGCATCGACACACACTCAAGGCGAGGAGAAAGACGCTGGGAGAGGAGCATCCAAGCACGCTGATGAGTATGAACAACCTCGCATTATCGCTGTATGCTCAAGGCAAGAATGGAGAGGCGGAGGAGATGAATCGACAGACCCTCAAGGCGAGGATACAGACGCTGGGAGAGGAGCATCCTGACACGCTGATAAGCATGGGCAACCTCGCGTCAGTGCTACGTGCACAAGGCAAGAGGGGAGAGGCAGAGGAGATGCATCGACAGACCCTCAAGGCGATGAGAAAGACGCTGGGAGAGGAGCATCCTAGCACGCTGACGAGCATGAGCAACCTTGCGTTGGTGCTAGGGGCACAAGGCAAGAATGGGGAGGCGGAGGAGATGAATCGACAGACCCTCAAGGTGAGGAGAAAGACGCTGGGAGAGGAACATCCCAACACACTGACGAGCATGGACAACTTGGCCCACGCTTGTTGGTCCCAGGGTCAAGCCACAGAAGCACTTGAACTACTACGGGTGTGTGTTGGCCTTCGAGAGATGAAACTAGGACCTGGTCATCCGGACACACAAGCTTCGAAATATTGGTTGGAGATGTGGGAGTCTAACGTGTGAATCCTAGCTCTAAATTTCATTGCCGCCGATGGCGAACATAGGCCGGATCGTGCAATAAAGCATCACTTTGCTGTTGTAGATTCAGAAATCAATAAGCTTATTTAGTCCGCAGAATCTGCCTTACGGGGTTGAATGGCTACAATCAGCTTTCGGTCCCACTGTTAAGCACCGTATGGGAGCAACGTTGGGGCACAAGTGCCGAAGTATCCTTCTGCCCCGCTGACCCAAAAACGGCCCCTGCTAAAATAATTAACTACCAGAATTTGGGACACTCATTTCGCCTTTCACTGTAAGCAGAAATTCACACGAATTAGGAAGTAAGCAGGAATTCATACGAATTAGGAGGTAAGCAGAAATTCACACGAATTAGGAAGTAAGCAGGAATTCATACGAATTAGGAGAGGAATTCACACGAATTAGGAAGTAAGCAGAAATTCACACGAACCAGTAGGTAAGCAGGAATTCACACGAATTAGGAAGTAAGCAGAAATTCACACGAACCAGTAGGTAAGCAGGAATTCACACGAATTAGGAGGTTATAAGGAATTCACACGAACCAGTAGATTATAAGGAATCCACTCAAAAATTCACCCAAACATCACGGTGGCTAAAACAGTGATGGGGAAGAGGGAATGGTTATGTGTTTGAGTATAAGTGTATAGTCATAAGCATAAATAAGTTCCTCTCCAATCAAATCTCATCTTTATTGTAGGCTTTACTGTGACTCAGAAGTACATAGCAGGGAATGTTGACGCATTACAAAATGTGATCTGAACAGCCAGATTTCAAGTACTCGCAGGTACATAGAAGGATAGCGAGGGGTAAAACCTACATTGCCCAGTGCGGGCCGTGTGGGCTTACTTCAACAGTACCTAAACTAGATCTGGCGGGACCTTAGTGCACGCCAGATGCTGGAATCGTCGCCAGGCTAGAGTCAATGAACATAAATTTGTCAAAGCCCCTTGGACCCGTATAAGAGCGTGATGAATGAAAGAGAATATAGTATCTAAGCGTGGTTCATCATCGGTCCGCAGCATATCATCGGTCCGCGCACTGTTAAGCATTGTGTATAGATTTTGGTTGTAGCAACAACATGGAATATTGTATGTTGGTTGCAGCACTAACACCAGATATTCATCGGTATTCCATGTTATTGCTACAACCAAAATTTACACACAATGCTTAACAGTGCGCGGACCGATGATATGCGCAGACCGATGATGCACCACGTTATACCTCCTCTAACTACCCTTCTCCGTCAACCTTGATAAACGCGACCTGTTTACAAACCTGCCTATATTTTCATTCCAAACTCGACAGCGTCAAGCATGGCCTCTCCTTCGCGCGTTCTGGCCACAACATGGCCGTTAACGATCGAGTCGCTGGCGCAGCTTCTGGAAGTTGCGCAAGGCAGATACTTAAAATGCTATGGGTACAGCTATCATAGGCCTATGTGCAACTTTGACATCAGTAATGAGAGTACTTGCAAGATTACTGTCGTCCTCGCGGGGATTGTCGACAAGAGCTGGCTTAACCTAGAGGCAAAAAAGTTATTAAAGGAGCTTAGTAGCCTTGTACTGTGTCAAAAGCACCACTAATAGCAGGTGTCTAAGAAATATAAGGACTAGATTCTAAAGCTTAAGAAGCTCCATACAGCTCTAACTACTAAAGGTACTACTAAGTTTACGGTAGTTGCAGCTATTTCTAGCTATATTCTATCGCTGCTGAGCACCCCCAGGCCTCCTAAGACAGCTTAACCTCCTACTATATTGCTATTAATAAGCTTATCTATGTGCTAGTACTTTAGCACTGCTCTCAATATAAAGCCATTCCATGTCCACAACCTATAGCTTACCCCTCCAACTACGCTAACCTAGTCAACACACTAGGCACTGGCTCCGCTGCCGACACTATCCCTAGAGCCTCCTGTCATACACCAAGACATTGGTAGTATGGCAAGTAAGAAGCCTTCTATAACTTACTATGTTAATAGTCCCACCACCCGCAAACCGAATATAATACTCACTGTACTAAACACATAAATCACCAAGATAAACACACGACTTAATATTAAGCCAAAAGCCAGCCTAGCGGCATTGATGTCTCCGTCTCCCTAGGCCATCATCTAGCCGACATCACTACCTACCCCTTAGCCCGCCTTAAGCACTATTGTTACTGCCACTAACGCCCCTACCTCTAGTCTAGCAACATAGTTAAGGCTATTGCTGACGCTATTAAAGCTATCACTAACCTAACATACCTTCGCCCTGTACGTCAAGGCCTGCTCCCTCCTCCAAATTAACACTAACATCCACGACCTCCTCCTACCTAGCCTTAACTCCAAGGACAAGGGCCACTCTAGCTTAGTCTACGGCTTCTACTTCCTCACCGTGCACACTATTACCGCGCTGCCTAAGCCATACTTAGCGCACAACTTGCCTAACGCCATCGTGTGGCGGCTGGCCGCCTATGTTAAGATCAGCTACATGGGCAACCTAGGCTAGCGCATGGACAGCATCGCGGAGCAGTGCGGCTACGCGCCCTAGCTCTAGTTTAGTGTGCCAACGTGCTACTACTAGCTCGTTGAGGGGCTTGTGCACCTCGAGCTCGACGGCGCCCGCCACCACGAGACCGTGCCCTACCCTAGCTACTAGGTACACCACATTAAGTAGTTCGATGTCAACGCCGTAGTAGTGCGCCATAAGGTTAAGGTATGGCGAGACTAGGTGGCGCATGAGCCGTTCAAGGGCCGCGCCCTGAAGAAGGAGTGGGCAGCATGGCTGTGGATAGTGAAGCTCGGGCAGGAGGGACAGTGGGAGTGGTTTGTCAAGGGCTCCAAGGTACCGAGGACATAAGGGAGGCGCGGTTTCCGCGAATAGCTGGAGAGGTGTCCTTGGATTCGATGAGGTGGTATATCATGACAGTTAAGCAAGGATCTGGGACTTGAGCGCCCAAGCCCTTAGAACTGAAATTAGAAGGATTCACGCCGAAAAGCTTCTACTTGATCCTGACTGTGTCACATCGAAAATTGAGCAGATGTTCTTCTTCATGCACGCACTGGTAGCCGAGTACGAAGCCTTACGTGACCACATATTCAGGCGAATGGATCTCGTAAACGACAGAGACGCAGACGAGAATATCATTAAAACGGCACCGACATTCGACTAGATTGGGAACAAGGCAATCGAGATTAACACAGGAAAGGGCAGTCCGAAGGGTGCTTACTCAATCTCATCAGCCTCCTGGACCCTGAGAGCACAATACTACAGTTCTCCAATAATTTCAGCGAACAGATTATGACCCTTTTCATTAATAGAGAAGCCTGGCTAAAGATCGCTATTCGATGTTAAAATGCTCCAGGCATCCTCGTACCTCTCGCAGCATCCCGACATGCTTGCCGAGATTACCTACTCTAGTTTACTTTAGAACCGACTAGTGTACTAGAGCTAAAATGTGACTATGAGGGAAATGGCAGCCTCTTATATGATCTCATATGACATCAGTATCTTACTGGGTTAAAAACTACGATCAAGCTCTGCTAGACTTATATGAGGCGTTTGAAGCTGTCAAAGAGCCTTCTCATCAGCGAGTCTGTGCATCAGTAGTTGTTAGCGCAGGCTGGATTTAAAAGCGGTAGGAAATTACTTCCATACCACTTAGGTTGTCTTTGATTTGGTTTGAGGCACACTAGGATAATCTGAACAACGAGAGCTACTGTTAACAGCTAATGCGGGAGGTGTCTAGTATTCTTAAGGTAGTTGAAGATCTAAAGCCTGGAAGGCTGTATAGAGGAGACATTTGGATAGCAGAATAGGCAGGCAACAATTTAGCTAGTATCTATTCTGGGTGTCCTTAAAGATAGGAAAGTATAAATAGTAACACACTTTAAAAGACTTTTGAATGACTTATAGCTTAGATGTTCTATTTTTAGAAATCTTAACTATAATTAGCTTAGACCTTTTTTAAATACTTAAATACACTTAGATGCTTTCTTCTCGTTACTTCCTAACTATTCAACTTAACACTTACACATTCTATCAAAATGGATTCCACAAGTACAACAAATCCTACAGGCAACCTATTCCTAAAGGACAAGGGAGAAGGCCGAGGTGCTGCACTATTGACCCCTGGCGGTACTCCTGAGCCACATACATATAGATCTAGCGTGCTAGATGCATTTGTAGACAATAATACGTCGGATACACCTGCGGACACGTCGATTATACCTGCGGACACGTCGGCTACACCTGCGGACACGTCGGCTACACCTGCGGACACGTCGACTACACCTGCGGACACAACAGTTATACCTGCGGACACGTCGGTTACACCTGCGGATACATCGGCTACACCTACGGACACAACGGTTATACCTGCGAACACGTCGGCTACACCTGCGGACACGTCGAGTACACCTGCGGACAGTAAAGACAGGTCCAAACAGTTAGTAAGCGAAGAACAGAGAAAAAAGCAGCAAGACTTAATCGAAAGAATCAAGAAGTCAAAACGTACAGATAACGATAAACAAGAGGATATTCTCGCTCGTGTCTTGGGGTATCCGGATTCTGACAACGTAGATGTTACAAATTCGGTTGACAACTTCCTGAAAGATGGGATGCTTCTACATAGTGCTGTCTGTAAGGACGAAGGCGCCCAGGATGCGTTTAAAAGTAAGACTTCCAGGTATCTTGAGTCTTATATGAGTGCTGACAACCTATAGAACTAATTGAGGCTGCTAAGGCTATTGCATGTATCGACGAAGGGGAAATAAAGAAACTTCTCGATTGGGACGGCAAGGATGCCCTGGAATCCGACCCTGACGACTCTGAAGACTCTGATGACTCCGACCCTAACGACATGAATTGCGACGCGCCTGAAGATCACCTATTTCCGATTTCTGATATTGACGACATTCGCAGGGAAGCGAATAAAGCTGTCTATTCATTTTTGATCAACCCAGAGGTTCCTGATAATCTTCCAATTTTAGAAGAGTTCAACAAGCGAATTGAGGAAGAGTGCAAGAAACATGGCCAATCGGAACAGTTCCCAAGCTGGAGGATTCCACTAGAAAATTTAAGGCCACACGCTGAGAATGTGAAACAACATCTAGAAGCTCTGAGAAATGATCCATTCGATAGTGATCAAGTGGACGCATTGCACAAGAACTTAACTGTGATCGGGCAAATATCACACAGCTACCATCTCCCGGAAATGGGTTGCAGTAAAGCTCTTCAATGGGCAAAGTTAGAGCTCGCCGATCATGAGTTAAAGGGATTGAAAGACTCGTCACTATGCCCAATACTCACGCAGGATGGAGACATTAAATCTCAGTTGCAAAGAGCTGAGAAATTGATAGAAACAGCGAATCTTCATTTAAAAGCTGATGAAAACATTAAACAGCTAGAGCCTTCAATCCACGAGGCCTGCTCGCATGTGCAAATGGTAAAGGAGAGTTTCAAGAATAAGATCGTCGAATATGTTGGATCAACAGCTGTAGAGGCTCAAGTTTGGGTGGATAATCTGATTAAAGAGCATTCGCTACAAACGATGCGCAACTCAACTGATCGGTCAGACAGCGAAAAGGCACAACAGGTCTTTGCTCTCAAGGATGATATATATTCATTGCGTAAGAGGTTCGCTACGAAGAACCCATTTCATATCACCCGTGATGATTACACTCAGGCGAAGGATCTTCATACTAAGGCCAAGGATGTTTGCGATGGGTTCAAGGTTCGCGAATCGACCGAACAATCTCCCGAAGTAGCATGCCCCACAAGTGACGCCCACCCGTGGCCTCACCCGTCTTGTCGAGCTGCCAAGGACGATCAGTGGATTCTTGCTACGAAGAAGCATGGTAAAGGTCACCGGTGCATGGTCCGCATCAAAACAGATAAGGGTTTTTATCATACGCTCATGTCCGGCTCTGATGCAGGACATAGCAGGGTAGCAGAAGCCCCCGAAAAGATGAAGGATTTATCAAATGAGGGAACCTTGGACAAAGAGAAAGAGAAGAAGGTAAAAATCCTTTTCATGACTGAGACTCCTATTCAGAGGCATAATGTGGCAAAAGGGCACAGACGTCCTGAAACCTGGTGTGCGATCCAATATTGTGGTGAAATGCTGCTTTCGAGCGCCTCGAGACTTGAACGATTCATGGGTAGGGGAGATTTTGAAGCAGAAGCAGAAAGGGTGTGCCTGCGTGACAACATCTTCCCTCCTTGGAACATCCAGCCAGTTGCCACCTTCTCTGATGATAGTCCCCGAGGTCGCGGGGCTGGCAGAACTAAATGCAGAGCTCTGCTCTCTTCTGCATCCGAGCAAACGGAGGCGGACGTAGCACCTCAAAACCCTTCGCTGGTCGAAGAGAGACAGGCGGAAGGATCATTCAACGGGAGACTTTTGAGAGTCGAAGCCCACCAGGAAAAAACGGAGAAAGAAATAGGAAAGCTTCACGATACACTCGGCGATATGAAGAAGTTACTAGAAGGCATGATGAAGACGTTGGAAAAGAAGTAAATAGACATTCAAAAGGCAAATAACTTGCTCTAATCAAGCTATGTATTTAAGAAATCAAGTCCAAGGAACTTAGCTCTTGTCAGTCGCTTGCAATAGTCGTCGCCAAAGCAAAGGGCACTCTCCCCCCTGCATCACATACTGAGCAACCATTTTCGTAGCTTCATCTATGTCATCTTTCATCTCTGGCCATTCATCACTTGGAAGCCCCCAAGCTTGAGTAAGATAGTCTTTTATATCACCCGTGATTGTCAGTTCTCTTCCAATATCAAGGCCAAGCATCGTGGGTATCCCTTTAAACCCGTCGAACCTTTCCTCGGGATCCAACACTGTGGTAGACCAAGATAGATCTCCAGATCTGAGCTTTTTCTTGAGCTCTTCTATATTTCTGGGGTTCAGCTGTTCAGCAGCAAGTTTCATCCTTTTGAGGGATGTCTTGTTGAACATATCGCGCAGCAAGGATTCTCCATTCATGCCTGATGAACGCATTACCCCGTATGCAATTGTGTGGCCCGGCAGGGAAAAGAGAATCGTGTTTGTCTGAGCGACAATATGAAAGCTAGCACATATATCCGTGTCCTCCTCGCAGTCCTCATGACTGCCTTTTTCCGTAGCTGAGAGTCCGGGCGAACTAGACATAGATTCTGAACGCAATCCCTGCGCCGGTGGCAGGTCTTCCGGTGTTGATGCATAAGAGCCCTCTGGGGCTAGGTGCCGACTCTTCCACCGTTTTGGAGACCAGGTAGAGTCCACGCACTCCCTTGACCTTTTAGTGGATGGCTTGGAACCGGTGATTGCTGTCGAATGAGCATCGATGCAGACAGTGGAACGCTTGGGCGTGTCCGAAGCATCGTCTGGAGCCGTGCAGGGTGGTATTCCGCTCTCCATACAGTTCATAGCCAAAGGCAGGGTGGATGTCTTGTGGTGAGGGATCATCTTAGTAGGGTTAAGTCTAAAGAAACGAGTGAAGACTTGCTGAAGACCAGACAAATTGTAGAAACTGAAGAGGGACAGAATGGGTTTTTATATTCTGTGCAGATTATCCGAGAGTCCATAAGTATGATGGAGACGGAGCAATAGACTCCTGATTCAGCTCCGTCGGGACTGCGCCAACCGGAATGAAATCCCAGTCGATCAAGGGCTGCCCATAGCAGTCCGCAGTGGCAACCGGAAGTGGATAAAGTGGTAGGTCCATCCACACCCCTTGAGGTAGTGCATAAATATTAACTTTATCCAGGCAAATCAGGGGAAACGTTCTGCCAGATTGTGCTTGTGGTCTTGTTCACTTTATGCATGTATATCTGTAGTAAAGTGGTCTTATATCGATTCTATGCAACCACCCACTGCGCCTTTGCAATCTTCCACCCGTCCTCATCCTCTCGGCCCATGCCTCTGTGTATCTTATTCCTTGCTTTGCGAACAATAGAATCAACTTGATTCACCTTGTCTATGCAGAGTAACTTGACTAGGTTCATCCACACTGATACAAAAGCATGCAGGAAGCTTATCCACTTTGTTCATTCGTGGCTGTGCATGTGACCTTTTCCGCCTTACATATTCCAGGCAGCAGCGTTATCCTTGTTGTCTATGGAACATCCTACCTTATGGTTATGCTAGCCCTCATGTAACTCTATCCATGTAGTTCCCTCCACGCATGGATGTTTATCCACTTTGTTCACGCATTACCTATAACCCTGTCCACTTTATTCCTATGGGGCCAACTCTGTCCATGTAGTTTCAGTCACGCAGGGAGGTTTATCCACTTTGTTCATGCATTACTTGTAACCTTGTCCGCTTCATTCATACTGGGGGCCAACTCTATCCATGTTGTTGATGCTACGCTACGCATCCTATTCCACTGCCGCTGCTGTCCCTAGCTTCATTTAGGAGATTCATACATCTTTCCACAGCCAGCATTGCGTAGACAGAAGGTGCTTGTCCGCCAAAAATACTCTCGGAGTGTAGGGGTTATATTGTAAAAGCTACTAGACTAAGTATAAAGCTGAGGCCTCTCCCTCCTTTATTCGCTTTACTAGGCCATCTACCTTCGTCCTTTACATACGCAGTTTCTTATCTTCATTATGATGCCGTCCTGTAGCGAGGTTTTAGTTGCCATCGATCCCAGCGCGCTTGAAAGGCAATCAACCCCTGAAGCGTACTCCAATAGCACAGCTTGGCTTCGCTGGTATCATGATCATTCTCATGATTTTCTGCAAAGTGATCAGGAGTTTCCCTCGCTAGCACAGTCCGATTTCGAGGCAGTTCAGAGGTGCACTTCACTAGCACCTGACAATCCCTTCGGATCCTCGGCAGAAGGTACCCTGGACTCGTCGGAAATGATACTCTTTGATGCGCCAAGCGAGGACACCCAAGTCTCTCTAGATGACACACGAAACTGGCCTCCTCTTAATCCCGACGACCTCTTAGATACGGATCTCATCCAGTGGTATCCTGATGACATCGACCACCTGGAATTAATCCCTGAGCCAATCGATACTGATCAATCCTTCCATCACCATCCCGAGGCTCAATGGGCGAGAGAAGAACTTCAATTTGACCGGCCAGATTATGCCTCAGCGCCATCGTCGGAACTAGTACGACTCCGTCTCGTTGACGACCATAACGATCATGACGAAGAATACAGTCTGGATACATCCCAACGAGGACTGACTCCGGGCTCTGAGCTAGTCAGAGCCAACGTAGGGGAATGCCGAACCAGCCGCTCCATGTCAATCCCCAGCATCATAGATCTTACTCAAGACGATGACACCCCTCCGAAAGCTTCAGTATTGTTATTTAACGAGCAACACGCTCTAGGTACTCCTCGCCAAGAAGCAAGCCCCGAGTTCAACTCAGACATGGCCAGCTTAGCGGAATGTCGTACCAACCGCTCCCCATCGATTCTAAGCGTTATCGATCTTACTCAAGATGAGGGTACAGAAGCTACCTTACCCAACAACACTACGTTGATAAGGGACACTCCTACCAACTTTATAGACCTTACCATGGATGACGATAACTCCACAGCACCATCGTCTGACGCCATGTCGCCGTCCACGGTCTTCTCTTCGACACCTTCGTCACCTTCGTCTCTGCCCTCGAAAGCTCTCTCTGATTCCATAGGGACACTCGACCCAATCTTAGTAATTGATGATAAGCACGCTTTCCTCTTCCCACGAGCGAGGATTGTCGCCATTAGCGATGAAATCAAGAATGAGAACTTGACTCAATCAAATTGGTGGGAATGGATAGAGCAGCATGGAGACCACTTTGTGTCTATTGCCAACTCCGAAGCTTCGAACAGCCGATTCAGAGTACACGTTTGAACATTCCTAGATTTTCGCACCTGAATAGAACTTCACAGACGTAACAAAAATTTTATATTTCTTCATATACGCTATCTCTGTATGCCATTCTAAGATACCCTTCAAATGTTATAGCCATATGCTCACTAACTTCCTGGACAACATTAATCGGAGTCGCTGCGGGGAGCCACAGATACAGCATCACCTCAAACCCCGATCCATCCTCCCTGTCCCGAGCAGCGTAGTGGAAGTCAGCAAATTCGGTGCCGTCCGCGAGCACAAATTGCGCGACTCTCTGAAACTTGAAGTCAGGAAGTTCCGCAATGAACGGCTTCTTCCCTCCTTCTTTGAATTTGGAAAGAGTGAAATGCGTAGTGAGTCCTCCGAGAGTCTCGAGCATTTCAACCCCGCTCTCATTCTTGCTTAACGAGTTGCGACTGGCGATATATTTCTCCGGGTTTGCGTAGATGAATTTAGACGAGTCCGCTCCATCAATCCACTTGAATAACGAGGAAGCGTTTAGAGCTGTCTTGTCGACATTTGCGTTTAAGTGAGCAAAGGCGGGAAAGGGGTCGCCATCAGAGTCTCTCATGAACGAAATCCAGGTTTGATCTGCCTCTTTGATATCCGGTTCCAGGAGCTCCACGAGTCCCTCAGGCCCCAAGCGATGTTTCAGAAGCAATAGAGACCTTTGAGATTGCGAAAGCTCTGCATCTGTAATGTTTCTGCCCTGGGACAGCCCATCAACCAAAGAGACGCGAAGTCCACCACCCAAGTGCTCATTGTGCAGTGACATAACGCCGCTCGAGAGCAGCGCAACACGCAATAACTTAGAATAAAACTTCATTGTACGAGATTAGTGAAGAGTGCATGGAGAATCTCAAGAAAATTGAGCCTTGATTGATTATTAGCTTCTTTTTCAAGGAGACAAACATAGGATAATAGGTGTTCTAAATATACGTAACTATTAGCTAGAAGGAAATGGTGTTGCCCGGAGGCACCGAGTCTCAATATGATAACGGCTTATTATCTATTTATAGAGTTATATTTTTAGAGCTCCTGCTTATTATCCTATTATTAGATTTCTACCAGATTCAATAGAACCCTATAAGGCACCAAGGTACATATATACCTTAGCTTATCTTTCAAGAGCCTATAAGTCTTTCCAAACTGTCATACTGTAGAAGATTACAATGTGTTGCTTACTATTTACGATACTCACCATACTTGGAGCACAGCTGAGTGCCGCGCACTCATGGTGCGAGCAGTTGACTGTGATAGGTGACGGTGTCTTTGAAACGCAATATGGCTTCAGTAGAGGATATGTTGACCGTAATAGCCCGGGCTTCCAGGATGACTTGATGGTGAATCTCTTGCCTCCTCTAGACTCTGGTAGGGTGTTTGTGAATGATGAGGATGTCCTGTGTTCCCCTACGCAGCGGGCGCAAAACCAGACTGATAATTTTCCCCGACTACAGTCTCCCGCAGGATCTTTTGTTGCGCTAAGGTATCTAGAGAACGGCCACGTCACCCTGCCGCAGCCAGGTAAGCCTAAAGGATCAGGAAAGGTGCACGTACTAGGGACGAGTAAGCCTCTTGAGCAGCGAAGATTGGTAGACGCTCTTCAATGGACCCCCGACGGCAATGGCGGGGATGGCCAAGGAAGGCTGCTGTCGGTTCAGTACTTTGACGATGGCCGCTGCCACCAGATCAACGACGGGCCAATCTCCATGGCTCGTCAAACGCAATTCCCAAACTCAGCCCATGAGCTGTGGTGTGAGACGGATATTCAACTACCGACAGACCTACCAACAGGTTCTCTCTACACAATCTACTGGGTGTGGGATTGGGCGACCTCGCCTGGCGCAGCAGGATTACCGGACGGAAAGGATGAGTATTATACAGCTTGCTCAGACGTTCAGATTGTAGAAGGACTTACTCAAGCAGAGTTTGTACCTCCACTAGCTCATCAGGATCCACAGAATGCACCTGTGGGAAACTTCAAGGAGCGTGCTAGACAGGTCTAATGGGTAGGTAGGTAGTTCAATTTGTAAAGTTACGATGGTTGTGTTTAAGGTCTTCAGGACCAAATCCGTCTAGTTAACTATGATGTGAAATGAGATTGGTCCGTTTCTAGCTTGTGGCGCCATCATATCGTGGTCATAAGCCACGTTCAGCGGTTTCGTCCGGTCCAACTGCGCTCTCGGTAGCACTTTCATTGCTAGCAAGGCCGTCATAAAGAACAGCTCGCACAAAGCCAGGCTAAGAGAGTTAGCGACTGAGGGCCTAGCTCATGGAGGGGTAGCAAACCTCTGGCCGAGACAAGCGCGGCTCCCTCTGCTAAAAGTGAGCAAGAACTTCTCGAGCTTACGGTCAGGCGAGCCTTGGCCAAGCCATCTTTCCGGCAAAAACTTTTCGGGCTCCGGGAACAACTCCGCATTGTAATGGTTGATCATAGAGGTCATGCTGATTGGGGTGCCTCTCGGTATAACGTACTCTATCTGATCATCCTTGTTTCTGTAGACTAGATCCTCGTTTGGCGCAACACGGGCTGATCTGTGCGCGAAACCAGGCATGATACGCAAAGCCTCGTAAATCACCGCCCAGAGGTAGTGTCGGCGCTCTAAATCAGTCCAGACTAGATTAGAAGGATCAAGACTCTTCAGATCGTCCATCAAACGCTGGTACACTTCGGGATATGAGAGTAAATAGTACGTTATAACGGTCAACGTAGTCTGTAAGCGTGAGCGGTGTCTATGAAGGTCTTGAGAAAGGGTGAATGACATACTGTCGTGGTCTCTGAGCCGGCTGCTAACAAGGCAGCCCCTTCGCCCGAAAGGCGGCAAATGTTATTTTCAGAAGCTGGTAACGAGCTCGACAGCTCTGCGAGCACGCTCCCGTCGTCCGTCCGTTCCAGTGCGCTGCTCACATATTGAGGTATGACAACATCTAGCTGCTGCCTTAGTTCTGCCATATCCGAGTTCAGGTGTGCCGCAATAAAAGGTAAAACCTGTGTCATCTTCCTAGCTAAGAAGCTGTGTCTTAGCATGAACGAATACTTAAGTAAAGAGGTTGTCCAGGTAGCAAAGTTGGCGTCCCAGCCATCCTGCTCCACGAATCCCATAGACTTCCCAAAGGCATACTGGGCAATTATGTCACCAGTAAAACAGTTAAAGACTGATCTAACGTTCAAAGAGCTTCTGTACCCTCGGCGTAGGATCTCGTCAATGGTCCGCTGGGCGTGAGTGTGCACCTCACCTGCAAGCCTTATTATCCTCTGGCGAGAAAAGAGCTTAGCAAGCGGGGCTCTCCTGACCTGGTGTAGTTTGTGAGGTACGGTGGCCACCGCGGTTGTCGACAACGGGCCATTTGTGAAGACATTGACGTGATGTTGCCACTTGTCGCGTATACGCCCAGGGCCAGCATAGATCTCGTTGGTGAAATGAGGATCTGAACAGTGGAGCTCGCTAGGGCTGATCCGGACAATAGGGCCTGCTTCGTGAGCGTCAAGCTTGGGCTCTAGGAAGATCGTGTAACTCACCGTACTCGTCGTGCATCTGACGAATTCTGAAACCGTACCGCCCTCGGCACCACCAGTCAAAATAAGCCTCATACAAGTACGTGGTTGCCGCTAGCTTCGGGCCGGGGAATTTGTAAAGTGGATGAAATGGAGAGACATTGTATAAAAACACAAGAACTTGATAGCCTATCCAGAGGCTAAATATATAAGCAACGCTAATAGGAGCAACGTCCCTCCAAGAGGCTAAGTGGTCAAATATCATAAGGAGCATGTTGTTGAGTTTATACGAAATTTAGGGTACCGACAGCGTTATTGCGCGCGACCTCTTTCATTTAAGATAAACATCAGTCCAGCTATGTTACGAAAACGCTTCGGTGTTATCCTGTAGCATCTACAACTGAGGGACCGGCTTATGCCCGATGCTTACTGAGTACATAAGCAATGATGGGTCAGACGCTCCACTCGGTAGATCTCGGCATAAGCAGAAGGTAATACAGCTGCGTCTTGATTGATCCTACCCTATGCCGGCCGCCAACCATAATCCACAATCAATCTGTAACCGTAAGCTCTCCCATCGTCAGACTAATATTGCTCAAGCGAAAGCAGATGTACTGTATTGTTGCCTAGCTAAGTCCGAGATAGCGTAACATCGCGGGATAGAGAGGATAGGTAATTACTAGTAACGTTCACGTCGAACACCGCGCTCCCGAACCCATCGAGGATCAGCTGCACAGCAATCCGCGATGACCTCTCAACTGCATCCCGCAGTGTAAGCGGACATCCCCACTCCACCTCCAAATACCCCATTAAGCTAACAAGGTTTGCTGACAACGCTATGTTGCGCCCAATATCAAGGGCAAAGATGGTTGGCATTGCCGCTAACCCGCCGTAATCGTCTCCTTGGTCCCCGATTTGCGAAACCCAGCCAGTGTTGCCAGATCGCAACGCGTCTTTGACGTGCTGCAATTGCCCCAAATCATCCATGCCTTCAAATGCAGACTGCAATTTGACGGCAGGGACTTCACCAAGGTCCTCGCGCACCCAATTGCATAGCTCATGGTAATCTTGCGGGATACGCAAGTGATGCAGGATTCCAAGGGCAATGGTTAGCCAAGGAGCTGAATAAGTGATTGAACCCATGTCTGATTCGGGAGACTCCTGTATAGGATGATATTCTATCCAATGGCCTGGAAAGTTGTGTAAATTCTCATCTTCATCGTCGTCGAGGCTTTCCCTCGGAACCTCAGGATCCTGATCAGACGTACGCCCGGTGGATGTTGAAGAAAGCGTAGAGATAGTTGAACTGTCTTCGTGGAAACTGCTAATGAGAGGACTGCTCATCACGTCGTCAATCGCAAACAGTTGAGTCTCTGGGGCAGTAATGGTATGATAGTGTAACCGAGGTCCATCCAAATAGGCAGCGCTTTGTGTCGGGTGTTCAGACATTGCGAGAAGTAGCTGGTAAACTGATAATCCAAACGTGCTTGCGGAAGATAGAGGTGTGAGCTGAAGTACGAAGGATTTCGCAGAGTACTAGCTGATTAATACGTAAGCCGGGATGCGAATCTTAAGTCATATATTCTCTTTCATAAGAACTTTCAGACAGGGTTAGATGAAGAGAGTAGCAAAATTCCTAACTAGCAATTACATTTTAGACCTCTTGCTACCCTGGAACCCTCGCCTTCGCCATAATACGTAGCCCCAGCTATCAATAGAGCACGGAAAGCATGTTATACTATGCCGAAGACGCTCGCTCGCTCACTAAGGACCGGCCGTATGGATGATCGCCGCCTGTCAGCTCATCCTCGTTGACAAAGCTAACATTGAACCCAAGCTGAGATGTACCTGGTAGAGGAATGTCTCCTTGAATTACAGCTCTGTAGACTGCATGAATTCCTTTGTAATCAGCGTCTGACAGATCTTTTCCTTCTACTATTTTTGACTGATGGAGAGCTTCCAAGTCCGCCTCATCGTCCTGGGCTCGCATATCGTGTGGAACATCAAGTCCTATAACCACGTTAAGAAAAGAGAGATTATCCGAGCCCAAAAGTCTGTGGTCGCAAGAGTGCTGCAGCGAGTCCACCCTTCCCCCGAATGCTTCCAGAGCAAAGCGTAGTAAGGCGATCGTATGCCTTACTTGTCTGGCTTTACCAATAGTCTTTGCAAGGCGGATAAAATGCGACAATTGCTCATCTTCGTCTTGCTTGAGGAGGATTTCAGATGCTTCTGTCTGAGTGCCTCCCATCATTAGACCTAGGTACTGAAGCCAAAGACAGAAAAGTGTACAAGCCTCAGGGGTGGAGCGCTAAGGAAGGTTAGTGGGCTATAGAGATGGATAGTATGGAGGTCAAACCTTTATGTCGCGATAGAGGATACTGAATTCGATAGCGAACCGGACAGAGTCGTTTCCAGTGACCATATTTCGATAAAAGGCTGATAAAGAGTCACAATCAGCCATGAGATGGGTAAGTGCTTGTTGAAGAAAGCGAATATCAGCCCGGGCGCGTGCCACACTATGCCCGTAAACTATGTTTTCCTCTGGTAGTGGATCCGAAAGGTACGGTTTCTGCGCCCAAATTTGAGTTCTAAGTTAAGTTAGGGACTGTTGCCTTGAACTATATTCTTTCATACCTTCTGAAATAGACACCATCGGCCTCATTCGCTAGCTGTTGGCGTTGCTGAGCAATAACGTGTTCAATTCTAGGGGGCATGAGGCCGTCTCGCTTGTACCTTTGCGACATGAGAGGGCCTACATGATCCAGGAAGAATTGAAGATCATCCTTCACAGCAACTGCCTTACTGGAGGCGTAGACATTGACGAACCCGATAGATGCTAGCGTTGCACAGAATGTCTCCGACTGCTGAGCACTGTGGAGCTCTTGCGCCAGGCGAGCCCATGTATGCTCCTCCTGAAGGGGGCCCGCTTGGCCCTCAAAGTTGAGAAATCCTCCGTTGACTTCAAGGTAACCGCCATGTCTGAGTGCGATAAAAGCACGCTTACAGAGCTGGGTCCAAGCACCGGCCCCAAACAGCCCTGCGCCGTGGACAAGGTCTTGAGAACGAGGGGTTTCAAGGGGCTTGAGTTGTTCATCGTTGAGTTCATTGTGCAGGCTGTCTGTTCCGCCATCCCCAATGTTAATCTTGGCGATGTCTGCTCTATGGTAGGCTTCAGAAACAAGTCTGTCAGATAGTTAGCTCACATAGGTAAATGATGTTCTACATATACAAACTCTTTATATGTACGAGGCTCAGTCAAGATGTCCACGGAGTCAAGTTGATACAGGAGCGCACAGAGGTATTGGCGAGGTCCCAGATTAGCACGGTTACTGTGTTTCATTAGCCTGACTGTCTTCTGACTCTGGGTTAGTACTCACTCTGTTGCGGTCACAAGTCTGTTGCTAACAGTTCTAACTGCGGTCAGCAGGTCGTCTAGACATGATATTTGATGAAAATCTCACTGAGTCGAGTCTGCGCTACAGGACTGCCTGTGGAAAGTGATGTCTTCCATGATTTGGTTGACTTCTTTGCTGATAGGAATACCTCTGGAACTTTCCAAGACAAGTGTGGAAGCCGTGATATTTATACTTACAGCGCTTTCTAACTTTGTCTGCGCTACCCTAGCGGCCAGTGCTTTTTACTCAAATTTAAGTAAAATACGAGGGTGGCAGCAACAGTCGCATATATGCTCCATTCAATACCAGGATGTTCTGGCCGCTTGAACCCAGTAGTATAACTTGATTGCCTTCTACTGTTGGAAACATAAGCCACCATGGGTGCAATGGTTCGTTAGGCATTGCCGCCGGAGGCGCGAGTCGGACCGTCCAGGTTACTTCTTCAAGCTCGGGTGCTTGGGCTGAAACTTGCATGGGCTAGTTGCATGTCGAGTCTAAGGTCGTAACTCAGTGAAATGAAAGTACTAGACTAGAGGGGGGAGGGGTGTAGCGAAGGGGATAGCCTACCTGCACAGGATCAGTGAACACAGAGGAGGACCGATTTGAGTATAAAACCCTGGATACCCTACTTTGATCTTCCGCAGCTCAATCTTCCTTCTAAGTATTTTCTGCGCAACCATGCCATTTTTTAGTCAGTCAACCCTGGCCCTCAAAGGTCTGCTTAGATCCATCTCAACTCTGAACCATGAAGATTCTACTTTTGCCCATGAGGAACCATCTTACCATACCTATGAAGTGACGACAGAAGTGAGTTGAGCTTATAGAAGCCATGCAGGCAAAGCTGATTAATGTGGAAGCATATCGTGACCGTGTGCGAAGACAACAAGATTTTCGAATACAAGGATACACAGATACATCATGGGACTTTACATCTTAGCTCTCCCCGCATTGTGATGTTTCCAGAAGATCAAAAATCAGGATTGGGACGCATTAGCTATACAGCGTTGTGCTGTGGCACGGGTGCTTTGATATGCATTGGAAGCTCTTACTTTATTTCCTAGCTTACATCGACACGGTATCTTAGTTAAATTTCGATTTCTCGGGAACCTTATATAAGTATTTGATCTTCTCTAATTCTTGATAAACGGACCTGCGCAGATTATTCAATATTTTGGTTCCCGTATGGGCAGCTGTTAGTGAGGAGACCCTTCCCTGCTGTCCGAACAAATATGTACCAACATTGCCTTGAGCACGCCCTTGCAGGCATCGACTGCTGATCCAATGATCAACTCCATCCTTCCCGTCCTCTGACGCATGAGCTTGCGCGGTGTCTAAGATGTCGAGATTTTGCAGCAAACTACGATATCTACGGACAGGATTTGACAAGAAGGTTTTGATTGATTGATATTTGGTATTTTCCAAAGATAATACATTATAACATGAAATCAGCAATGACGATACGTCTCTTAACTCAACTAGGGCTCGCAAAGTGGCCGCACGCTACCCACACTTCAGCTTCAGCGCTGCTATACCCGGTTGCGCTAGCGTCGACGAGCGTGTGATGATTCGCCCGGGACGAATGCTGTTGCTTGCTTCTGTTGGCTGACCAAGATGGTGTGGGAGATACAGATGTCCTTATAGGAGCAAATCAATCAGTATATCAGTCAGGGTTCTGCACTTTGCTCACCATTCTCAGTTTCCACATCTGCACTCTGGAGTTGGGTGAACATCCGCAATACCAAGAAGCGAGCAAAAGTTAGCACGCGGTGTCTAGTCGAACAGTTTTGAAGGTGTGAATTATTGTTTGGTGATTCAGCATTCAAAATTAAATAACCTCTGCAGGTTGAAGACGGGAGCATTTGGGCGGGATGGAGAGGACTTTTGTTCTCAGTCCTTGGCTCATGTTCCGGTGCCAAGGATGCCTCATTGGGAGCAACATCTTACTTGCCTCAACAACATTAGTCGGCCTGGCGGCAGAGTGCAGCTCGTCGACAGCGACGACGTGGAAGGAGCTATATTCACATGTGCAAAGCATCTGTTACAATAAGCAAGAACAGAAGCGAATGAAATATTGTACTGATAATTCTGCGTGCGGTTTAGGTATAATTCGCTTTTTCGGTATTCAGGGACTCGCTGCAACAGCCTAAAGGTGTAGATAAAGGTTGCCTTAGCAAGCTTCACTCGGCCAGGAAGAACCTTCATCCGATAGCACGAGCCGAGTTACTCGTCGACTGCGAGGCCTGTCGTAGAGTCCCATTGCACTGATGGTGGTCGCACTGGACCTAAGAGGCCTTAAGCCACTCTGGCACAAGCTAGACGAACGGATGCTAAAATAACACTTGAGAGGTACGCCTCCAAGAATATTTGGTTCTCGCGTAACAGGACCTACGAAACGAGGCACGAAGCAATCCATCGAAGCATCTATACCTGATCCGCATTACATGGGCGCCGACCCGCCCTGCAGCGGCGGACCGATGTTAATCCGTCAGCTTGTACATTGAGGAGTAGTTTTCATCCCTTTGCAGGTGCAAGTTAGAAGGAGCAAGAGATTTATGAAGACAGAAGCAGGGTTAGACCTAGCAGTACCATCATAGTAAGGCACAGATATTTGGGGAAGTCTGGAAAATCGCCAATGCGCGCAAAAGGTAATTCACCTGCCGACCTCCGGCGACAAGATCATATGTTGCTGTTATCGTGTCGGTGGAACAGCGGCTGATCTAAGGCTAATTGATATTGTGAGTACGCCCCTCAAACGAAAGAGCGACCCAGCCTTCTTCAGTCACTTGGTCTTTGTGCTCTGGAGCAAGATGTCTGAAGATGATCATATACCACATATCCGCGTGCATTCCCGATGTGGTGCTTGCTGCTGGCTCTTTAAGACCGATGAGAGCATCATCTGTGGTCAGTGCAAGCCTTCCGGGTCATAGCTCAAAAGGCTAACGACCTCACAGTAATCAAGGACAGGGGGGCGTACCAATATGTTCGGGCCGGCCATTTTCCTGCGTCCGTCTATTGCGAACAGGGTAGCGAATCTTACCTGTTCTGCCGTTTTCCACATTGCAGTTATTGTGAGGCCAGCACCCTCAGTGCAACTTTCCATACGGACTGCTTTCGACTCTACATACGGTCTGCCAAATCTTCAAGCCTGGAGGGTCTCTGGACAGCAGCAACATGGAGACTCCGATGGCTCAATACCTCTACTTCAATTGATGACGGCATGAATGTCCGTCGTGATGGCAAAAGCGACGAAACTGCCAAGTACTGGCTGAGTGATGCATTTGAAGAAGCGCTAACGAAGACGAAGCTCTTGGGCAACAAAATGCCTTCCAAGGAAATAATAAGCATGATATTAGAGCATACACAGCCTTGTTTATTAACTCGGTACAGTACTGTATTGCACCTTGCCCATGTACTATCACTGGAGGTGCAGCACGACTTAAGGGAATGTGAAATCACGAGTGTTGGTTCTTGGCAGCGAGGACATATGCCGTGCATTATCACGTCAGAGGAGCGAAAAATGGAGTTCATGAGACTGACGGTCGACTGCTGGGGTCTGAAGCGCATCGATCATCTGCCAACGCCCAATGCAGGCTCGCGAAGCCATGCCGGCTACCTCTTTGTCGTGGAGAGAAAAAATCGTCTTGATAATGTCATAGCACTTTTCAAGGTTAGTTCTTTTATCTCGACTGTCTACGCGACTTGTTCAACTAAAGTTTGGTTTGAAGCTTGGCTTTGGACGAATTGAGATATCATATGGAACCCCAAGGTTCAGGGTGTGGGATACTCCATCGTCTCCTTTCTTGGAAAAGGCTCTGACCGATCAATCACTCTTGCTATCGCAATCAACCCGCTTCGATACCGTGCAAACATCAAATTGCCTTGGCTTGACTTTCTTTATGGATGTGGACGAGATACACGCTGTTCATAGCCACACGTTGTCCGAACCGTCTGCATCTGCCACCTTCCAGGAATTGCCCCAATGCCTTCGGCCGTGCTTGGTGTGGGCTTATATGCCTCTAGCACCTACAGATGCTATCAACGCCATCGGAATTCGTTCTACGTTGATGGGCAATAGTATCGCTCTTTTTGTGAGACTAGCCCACAAGGCCGAAGTCCCCGTGACAAAACTGACTGATATAGTTCTGCCTTTCTGCGTCAGGCACTATCATCGTCGGGTCCCAACGTACACGAGCAACAGAGGATCGTTGTATGCAGACAATGGCGCGACCGACACTTATATATACGCGTACACACGACAGGCCCCTTTCCATCGTGGCGGTGACCCCCAAACCCGAGGACAGCGTTACCCCACCGTTTCCCGAAGTGCCACGTCCGCCGCTCGATAATGCCTTTTCTTCGTCAGCTCCCCTAGAGAACGTGAAACACACCCAGGTCTTTCACCACCCAGAGACGGGACACTGCCTAGGTGTTATTTTGGAGTACCTCAACGGCGGCCGGCGAGCCTTAGGTCAATGTCGGATTGGTGTAGACCCCTTTGTGCAGACTCAGGAGCCTACGAGTTTCACCTATTCAGAAACCTCGTACTGCATACAGAACACCCGAAGGGAAATATCAAGGGTTTTCATGGCATTCTTTGGCCGCGAAGTCAGCTGTTCGGCTCCGAGCCCTTGTTGCTGGGAGAGATACGCAATGGGGGGAATCATTCAGATGTGGTTTACAGAGGATCAATCTGGAGTAACTTTATTTGCTGATTGACTTATCGTAGCTATAGTACTGGCTGGACTGCTCCCCGGGCGGAATATAACACTCCCAAAGTTGCTCATCAAACAGAATGCAAGCTCTCGTCCACTTCTTTCCAAAAGCCACTGTTTCGCCTCCTGATGTATGACCCCATAAATAGTTCTTGTCAGAACTATAGAGCTTTACATACGTATGATCATTCCCGGCCATGATAATATTCCCTGCTGCCCATTCGAGCATGAACTTGGCACTATCTTTGTTCGGTGTCGGTACGCGCATTAGTTCTAGCAGCCAGCTCTGGAAAGCTTGCTCGTGAGGCAGGATGTCTAGGTAATGCTCTCTCTTTCCGAAACTCTCGTCGGAAGGATAGATAGGGTAGAGGTGCGCTCTTCCGCGGCGGCAGACCCATAGGCGTGCACATGCGCCATACATCGTCATCGCCCACACAGCGTCCCGCCCACTGTCACTCAAGACAGCGTTGCATTTTTCATAGGCCTGAGATTCGACTGTGACAATATCCTGTTTGGCTGCTTTCCCTGACTTCAATTCGCCGACACTAAAAACGTTTAAGAACCCAGCACTGTGGTATTCAACCAAAATATCAATTCTTCTGAGGTCGTCATATGCCCGAGGGGGCTGTTCTGGGCCGACAACCCAGCTTTCGTCTGTGAATACTCTATGGCGAAGCCAATGGTTCCAAAGCTTTTTGGTTGCAAATTCAGATTGCGTTTTGGCGTCATCGTGAAGTTTCTCAAAGACGCTGCCGGTGATGAAGGACATGTTGCTGACAGTGAATGCTTTAGGTTGGATGTGTAATAGAAAACGTTTGGGTGAAGGTATCAGTGGATCTGGGTCTTTTGAGCATGCGAGAAGTTAGAAGAGGCCAAGCGAAATAGAGCGTCTTTATATAGATGCGCAACCGCGCATAGATCCGACCTCTTAGGCATCGCAAGACCGTACTTCCATCCGGACGCTCAGCTCTACACAGTGAAGGTGCTCTATTCGTATCAACATCTCCTCATCGATAATCTACCAATCGCGAGCAGGATTAAAACAGAGTGGGCAACATGGTTGCATCATAATCCAAGATTATTCATCCGAACACACAGCGCGAACAGCTCTCTAGGCCATTCCTATCACAAAATCACAAAACGCTCAAGAGCACACCCAGGATATACAGGGGTACTTGCACATGTATAACGCACCTATACTGTTGGATGTACGCTAGGCTTGAATTGTCCAGGTCCATGCACCTGCCTAATCCTAGTCAATCTTCGTGGTCTTAACCACAAATTCCTTGCAGTCCTTGTTCTTGAAGAACTACGAACCGGCTGTTGTCAAGTCCCGACAACCAGCCTTACCACACTTCCCGGCCTTCCTCGATGAACCCAGCGATTTCTCCTTCGCTCCAGGACACTTGGGAGTGCCAGCATCTGGACATCTGCTAAAGTTGGTATGGTACTTCGCAGTGTCGCCGCAGCTGTAAGTAATACTTGTCACGTCGACTTCGCACATGCTAAAGGGCATTAGTTGTCTATGAATAACGGGAAACCCACGAGGTAGAAACATACATTCTACAGGCGTGCTCTAAGAATGTTAAGAGGAGTATATCTTGGCTTCCAGTGGTTTCGTAGAGCGCTAGAGAATGTTCTCTGCGAAATGATCAGCACAAAAGGATACAATTCTATAAGTACACAATTCGCTGTGCCCGCGTCTTTTAGGCCCATGGAGCAAGTAGAGAGATCCTCTCGACCGGGGTGACGTAGTGACTTGGTGGCCCCCTTCCACACCTCCATTATTTTTCTTACTCATTACCCCGCACCCTTCTACAGCTATATAATCGATGCGCCTAGTCCGTTTTGTCCGGTTCTGTCCAGTCCGCTTCAGTCCGGTTTGATCCGTTTCTCACTTCTCATATTCCAACCACCCAGATCAACCACACAATGGTCGCATCCAAGCGTCCTGTCGCGGACGAGGGTCTTGCATCTGATGATGAACCCAGTACAGCCAAAAAGCTAAAAACTCGGAGTGGTGTGCGCAAGAGCAGCGATGACATAAACAGTCTGATCCAAGACCTCAACACCGAACTGTCGTATTTTGACGATAACTCGACGCCATTACTCTCTTCGCAACTCGATTCTTACACTGTAGTGTACAGTCTGCTTACGCAGACTGACGACAACCTCTCCAAGCAACGACGAAGCGAACGAGCTCGACTTCGCAATCTCCTAACGGATGTCTTTCTCATCTTGGGAACTGAGGTCTTCCTCCTGTGCGCAATTGCGATACCCATCACTAAACTCAGTACTGCCGACCAGAAAGCATTCATTCATGAACTTCGATTGTGGTGGGATTCGTCACCGCGACCTCGAGGCCTGACAATACAGGCGGCGAGTTTGTGCTCACCGGTTGCTTTTCATCTGGTCTCCACCCGAAAACAAAAGTTTTCAGACCTTGGGTTCAACGGTTTGTCTCTCTTCCCTGTCCCGCCCTTACAACAAAGCGTTACTAATTAATGCTATAGATTACTCAGAACCATGTAAGTATTTACTCGCAATGAATAACGCAAGAAAGCATAATTAATTCTCAGACTCTACGCCATTCTGCACAAGCTTGCCGGTCGTCGATCTCCGACTTTTCCTCCAAAATCACAGTAAAAAGTACACGGCTGTGACATTAAGGATACAAGAAGATAACAGACTGCCATGTATTGAGATATCCCCTGAGATGTGTCAGGACTTGCTTATGCATGCGAATCGGAGTCAACATGGCAGAGTGGTTGATCAGCCTTCGGCTACTTGATCTTGCTTTGGTAAGATGAACCATACTGTAGGTCGACCATAGAGCATACATGATTGCCCTTCAGCAATCCATTCAAGAACATATCTTGGCTCGTGTGTGCTTCGGCCTGTGGGAATTTTCTTGGTACTCCCCGGCACGTCTCCCGATATTTGGATGAAGCCACGCTGGCTCCCCTTGTCTATCACAACCCCAATCACCTCAGGATATACCCTGAATTTGAAATCGTCCGCACCCGTTGTCTCGTCGGAGTCTAGTTGAAGGGTCTCTCGGCCACAGATCTGGGTGCAAATTTAGCAATAAGATAAGATAGTTGTCAAGTGCGACCTTACCAGCTCTTCCGCATATTCTTTGAAGCTCTTCATGTATTTCCTCTCCTTCGTTTCCATCTTGTTCAGGCGTGAGAATTTGACGATATATGTTGAGGGGTACGACCAGGATCATCTTTCGACTTGGCGGGGTCTGATTAGTTAAGGAGACGGGGTCGCAGCACGTGTGCCGAAGTTGGGCGAAAATGCTAAGGACCCGAATGTAAAGTCCATTACGCCTGAATATACCCTATACCCAATTTGCTCAATGAGAAGGTGGGTGATGCGTTGAAATTCAACAATAACACTCCGCTATAGAGAGATGATTGGAGCTTTGCGTTTAATTTTCGCACCGCCGAAGTTCACGGGGAAAATATTTGCCGTGCCGCCCTTCCTCAGCCATTCTCGCCATAAGCCATCACCTACCGGCAGCAGAGCAATTTAAGATTAGTCAGACTTCAGTTCCCAGTTTCCCCGTCGCGGACCTAGCACAGCAAAAATGATCGGACTAAAACAGACGCTAGTAAATTTAGCTACTTGAAGAGGACTACAATTAGTGACCGGACTAAGCGGACGCGGGTGATTCCTAGCTTTCGAAATAAGACTAGAGTCTGTAGCCGGACAAAACCGGACTTTGTGGACAAATTTCAAATTAACAAGGCTGACCCAAGTACTGGTGGCGATTCCCCGTCGCATATCTAGCACAGCAAAAATAATCGGACTAAAACGGACGCTAGTAAAATTTAGCTTCTTGACGAGGACCACAATTAGTTACCGGACTAAACGGACGCGGGTGATTCCTAGCTTTCGAAATAAGACTAGAGTCTGTAGCCGGACAAAACCGGACTTTGTGGACAAATTTCAAATCAACAAGGCTGACCCAAGTATTGTAATACCACTAGCGGCGATTCGGGCATGCGGCTAAGAAAACATCTGAAAACATGGACGATACGGACGCGATTTGAATTTCAGGACCGGGCATACATATCACATTGTGCTTTAGGCGCAGGTGAGCCCATGGTGACCTGCCTAGAAACAATGTTCACATGTTCCCTAGACACCGTAGTATGATAGAGGCAGGTAGCTTTACCTTATAGAAGTACGCTAGATAGTTGCATACCTTGGAAGCTTTTGTAGAAGAGTAGAGCAGCCAAGAGAGAACTGGATGCCAATATCGTCTGGTTGCTACTAGCTCGAACCTCATGAGGTACTTCCCCAACGTTCAGTGAACTGTCATGCAGATGGGGTCAAAGAAGGGGGTGTACAGGTTGGCCTCCGACCCGGCCGGAGAGGCCGGGGCTATTGCTCGTCAACTTGAACATATCCGATTCATCATAGGTCCATGATTTGTGGATGGTCAGTGCCTGGAGGGTCTTTCTGTCTTGTTACTGCAACTCTATGCTTGAGCATTTCTTCATACTTCCTCTTCATGGGAGAACTAGATGTGATCCAAGGAGGATTTCAACGCTCAGAAGAAGGAACTTTACATGCTCTTTACAGATCGCAAAGCTACTGTAACAGTCAACAAATCATAAAAGCCAACAACTCAACTAGTGATGCATCATGCACAGGCCCAGACAGGCCGCGGCCTCCTGGCTCATGCAGACTGGCTGACCGGATGTTCATGGACGTCACTGGCTTGTTGATCTGGTTTCGTGCTGGTTCATTTCTTCGTGTTCACAAAGCATCTGTTGACCTGTGAGGGTACAATGGGCTCTGTGTATAAAAGACGCCTTGGATTCCACGCTTACTCTTAATATTCTTTCTTTATAAGAATAAAGTTATTCTTCCACACTTTGAAACTGAATTTACCTTAAAGAAACAAGCTCGTTCCAGATTCCCATACTTTAAGCTCTCACTGCATTTAGTAGAGTTCCTTGTCCAAAATGCCACCAAATTCAGATACTCCTCGTCCTCCTACACAGCCTTCAGTGAGTACCGCTTCAAGTTAGATACATATTCATGACTGATGGTCAGACAGCCTCCAAGTCAAGAATCGAAGATCAGTGATTTAGACTATGTTCTTGGCGGTTTGAAAACTGAAAAGAACGGTGAAAATAGGACGAATGGGGCGAACGGGTCAACCAAAACAAAGAAGGCGCCTAAGTAACTGGTAGTTATTGAGTAGTTTTCGTCAAATTGAGAACAAGGAACAGCTACTTCAATAGTAAATGAGGACATTCTAGGTTCAAAGAAATATATTAGACAAGTTATGGCCTGACCAAATCTTTTGAAGTGTCTTTCTCTAGGGTAGGCTTAGTTTAATGTGATGGGTAAGATGACGCCGAAAATACTATTAGTCAGGCGCGCTATGGTTTATCACGTGTTCCATGAGGGGGTGAGGTCTTCAAAGTCAGTCGACCCGCAACAATATCTTTAGTAAGGTGTTGAAGACGTCAGTTCGATGCTCTAAATCGCTTATTCAATGAATCTTGAATAGTTACATAATTCCCATCATGCGGCTCGTTCGCCTTAAAAGAGAACCATCTTCCTATTTCCCATGATCATCTCCCAACGCGCGCCTGAAGGGCACGTAAGCACCGATATCGATGTCACTACAATACGAGGCTCAGCTGAACAGGTCTTTTGTTACCGTGAGGATATGGTCCTCGCTCCTGGGAGAACAAATCTCATGATGTTGCAACCACTCCCTAACTCAGCAAAAGACCTTAGTAATATAGTTCATACAGTCAAGACTACGGTTTGTCTCCTGCCCCCTACGATGTTGTGGAGCGCTAACACCTTCCGCAGCGAGAGGCCTTATGCCGGTTAGCAATGGAAAAGGGGGTCAGGATCGAGTTTGATACAGAAGAACCTGCCCTCCTCTGGCTTCGAGGTGGCGGTGTGTCAGCGAGACAGGAACGTGTCTCGGTTTTCACATTCATACGACGCCCGATACACAGAGCAGGTGCAGCTGAAGAAGGTCCGCAGCTTCCGTCAATGGGGAAGGTGCCGACTGAGGAACCTCCATTTTACGGGAAAATCGATCACCCTATTGCTAATGGAATGTTTGTTGAGTCATCGTTTACATGTCGGGTCGGCGAAGTCGTGATCCTTGAAGGCGGTGAAAGGCTTCGAACTCGAAATCATGGAGATGTTCAGCACCGAGATCTCTGCATGCTCACCAATCTGCACCGCACGATACCGCAAGAACCTCAAGCTAGCACTGTTGCGAGAACTTAAGAATATATTATCTCCTTGAATGGCAGTTGATGGTGCTAAGGAATTGAGCCAACACTTTGCTCATTAGAGATTTTGTGATAGCCAAGAAGAAAATCGAGGTCGTCGATCATGTGTTCTTCTGGAGTCTCCCTGTCCCCGGCAGTTTCCCAAATCGCGCTATGGCTAGGGGGTGTTGTGTTTTCAGCGCAGTTGTCTTCCCCTAAGGAGAGTATGTTCGCTGGATCATTCATCGCATCGGTGAAGGGGTTGAAGTTTTCGAAGTATTCGCATGTTGTCACACCCGGTGGATTTTCCTCGTGGCTTGGAGTCGGGGAAATATCCCTAGCCTCAAGACTGTGTTGCTCTTTCTGCTTCTTTCGGGGCGGCTGATCAGTTTGCTGGTTCTTGTCTTCTCGATTGCTACGAGACACTGTTCTCTGGCGTTTTGTTTTCGGTGGTGTTGGTGGTGTTTCGCAGAGATTCAGCTCTTTGTGCGTTAGAGCGTGGTGCCATTTCTCGTATTGATCCCGGGAGAAGATGTTGGACGGGAAAGCTTTGCAGAGCTGAGAATAGCAATCGATGCCTAATCTCCGATGAAAGCTTACCCAAATACAGAACAGTAGATCAAAAGGCAAGGCTGCCTGAAGTTCGGTCTTGAGTACGTTTATATCGGGTAGAATTCCCTGGGACTCCAACAATTTATCTCCGAGTCCTTTACTTTTTTTAGACCGCGAAAGACTATCGAGTGCGGAGATCGTTGTGGGTGCTGTAAGTCGTTAGGGGTCAAAGCCAGCCAACGTACATCGAGACATACCATGAAGGAATAATTCAAACGCGCGATGATAGTAGACTTCATGGAGCTTGTGCATCTGTTCCGCGACCCAAATGGGCACACGACGGTACTGTCGCAAAGTATCACTGCCCGCCGTGCATTTTGATGATCGTGCTATGGTGAGGAATTCCGTCATGGACTTGTCAACTTCCTTGGAGCTCACCCCTAGCTCCAGCGCAACGCAGCATTCCCCTAGGAACACTAAGCTTCCGAACAGACTGCAAGCAACGGCGCGCAGGGCTTTGGAACATGCTTCACCAACCTCTAAGGCACGATGTTCGAGATGACTAGAAATCTGAGACGACGGCGGTAGCTTGGACGACGGCAGCGAAGAACACAAAGGTTCAATCTTGGCAATATGTCGGGACAGCAGAATATCGTCAAATGCCTTTAAGATACCTTGACTTGTATTCAGGCCAATGACTGTCCGCTTCTCCTCCCACTTCGCTTCGCTGGCTGGGACGCGGGCAATAAAGTTTGTGATTGTCGCAGCTTTGGTATCACCGCTGCCTTGCGGTGCGCGAGCCTGCTGTGGGCGGGACGGGTTACAGTGAACGAAGCTGTTTTTTGTAGCGACCTTGAAGGTCCATGATAACTCACCGCTAGCTTGCGGTACAGGAGCTTGTTGCGGGCCAGAAGGACCTATCGGAGAGGACTGAACGATTGACAGAGGTGTTGTGTGTCGGGAAGGTGGATGAACACTATCTGGTTGACCATAGATTACCGCTTCATATTTCCGAACGAGGCCCTCAAGGCGCGAAATCTTCTCCCGGCAAGCTGGGTTATCACATTGCTCTAGAGTTCGAAAGATCATGGCGTTGTGTCTTATTCTGTCCATGGCCATGGAAGAACGAAGCCGATCCCCATTCCTGTTGGAAAACATAAAAAGGATAAGCTAAACCATTCTGGGCCGGGGGAGTTCCCCTGGCTTAAACCGGACTAGTCTGGTATCATACCCTGCCTGTGGGGTGTATTTTCTTCTGCTGTTCACGGTTCCTGCCGGACGCTTCGATTCTAATAGTGCTTGAATTAAGTCACGTTACTCTGTTATCATATGGTGATGCTCTAAGAATACAAATAACTCGGGGCCTGCGCGCTAGAAATGCACTTGACAGTCAGTGCGGTACTTCGCCGTTCTGTCATTTCTTCACCTGCCCTTTTCATAAACTACCAGACTCGACCAATCCAAACCAGGAAGACTCACCCTGTCTCTGATTTGTCGGGTGGCCTTATCATCTGTGATTCTTCATTTTTTTCTTTGAGCCTAGAGTATCTGAACAGCAAACCTGTCTGCCAACTTAGACCGCTCGGTAGCTTCTAGCTCCACGCTCCACAGGATTCGATACGCTGCCGACGGTTCCACATATTGAAGCTGTGAACGTACTGCTACCCATGATGTTCCAGGTAGATCTGGCAATTTCGCCAAATGGAGGGACATCAGATACGGAGCGATCCGAAAAGCCAATCAAGGGGCCTCGGGGCAGGCCAAGGATAGGTACCAAGGACACCCAAAAAGATGTCAGTACAGACCTGAATTCGGCCGGTATATTTGCTTAAAAAATTCTAACAGTGCAATAGAAACGACGTCGCCAGGTTCGCAACGCGCAACGCGCTTTTCGCGAACGAAAAGACAATACTATAGCTGATCTTGACACTGAAGTTAGGCAGCTTCGAGAGACCAAACAGAGCCTTGTACAAGAAACCTTCGACTTCATCACATTCCTCTGTAGCCGATCCAACACATATTCCGATCCCGAGCTTGAGAAGCGCAGCTTAGCGCTCCATTTCAGTCTGTTACTTCATATGGATGGTGATCCAATCAACTCTGATGCAAAGACTATTGGGACTGGGAACAGTGGGCCGAACGATTGCTATCAACCCACTTCCTCCGTGAATCAAGAAAGTTCTGGAGCCCCTTGGCCGGGTAACGCTTCCGCTTCTGCTGAGAACGCGCCATATCCACATACTCACAACCTAGTGCAGATAAACCCACACCCATTGCTCAGTTATCCGGTGCAAAACCAGCTTTGGAGTGAGGCCTTGATTAGCACCAATACCAATATCCCGTAAATGGAGAAAACGATCCTGACACCACTGGAAACACCGCTTGGCCTTTTCGTCGCGGCCTTCAATAACCGACACCGTTGTCACCGATCGCCTCAACGCCAAGGGGCTCGTGTATTTTAGAAGGGCTGGGAGACCTAGTCGGTGTTGAAGACAGTCGGCCGGCAATCCTTTCTCTTGCGTTGGGCAATACGTTTGGTCTTGGATGAGATGTGCTCGTTCCTAGCACATTAGATCAGGTGCTAAATTGGCAGTTCCCCGCGTTGAGCGCAGAGGATGCAAAGATAGTGAATGACACGGAAAATGCTGATCAACAAGTTTTGTACATGAACAGGGTAGATTTGCACAGGGTCCAAGTTCCTTCATGCCCAAGTATCTAGCCCGTATTGTTCTTCTTATTTCCTGCTGGGGCGTGTAGGGTTGCTGTAACGCTACGGCCCAGCTGTGTTATGCTTGCCTGCCCCTTACCTGAATACTTGGAACCTGCCACACTTCGAGATCACGTTATCTTGCAGCTATGCAACCAGGTCAAGAACTACAAATACGGCCACAGCTGCACGTAAGAACTGCACTTCTGTGTCTTGCTTAATTTGCCTTGTTGTGGATGCCTATCAGTGCGAACCACTGACCTCGACCCAACCCCGTCTGCCAAAGCAATCATGGATCCTTTTGTCCGACGTGGCCATCTCATCGAAGCATGCATTGCGTTTGTATGTGTACTGGTTATGCAGGCTGTATACTGCTGTGTGCAGGCAAGGCTACGGTCTGTATATCGTCAGCTGCACTTGTCGACAAAGCCAATGTCTCGTTTAAATGTTCTTGTTGCTATTGCTGTCATCTCCGCGATCTTCGGAGGTATCTTTATAGCGTGCGGCGTTTCCTCACGTCCCGAACAGTCCACCAGGGCCTATGCAATGTTCATATGTTGCAAAGGCACATCGGTTTTCTCGATATGGTGCTTTGAGGTAAGCCTGGGTGTATGTCTCCTTTGGATCCTGACTGATATTAGTACTAGCTTGTCGATATAATTCATCCTTTACGAAAAGATAGCAGGATACTCTACATATTCTGGGCTGGGTTAGCTACACAATGCCTCGTTGTAGGCTTGGGTCTTTGGCAGACTGCTTCTTCCCAACTCGAATTCCTCTGGGCTACTCCAGCTACTACCCATATCAGTATAGTAGTTATTACTGCTTACGCACACTTCGTGGCGAAAAATAAGAAGCCTCTTGTGTGGCCCTGGTTTGTTACTGCGGGAGGTGCGTCGGCCGCCGCCCTGGGACTTGGTGTTGCCGCCATCTACAGCCCCGTCGTCGGCCATGCACCCATGCAATGCATGCTCTGTGGCTTATCTTTATCCCTGAAGTTGTTCCTAGCGTGGTGGAATACTCATAAGGTATGTTACTGCAAGGAGCACTGGAAATTGCGTTGCTAACAATCCTGTAGCGGCAATATGGGCCCCGGCGTTCTCTTTCGGAAGCGCCCTACGATGCTTCACATCACGATTCTAGAAGCCCTTCGCCCATATCTTCAATCATTCTCTCGACAGATGGAGTCGACTCGAAACATCAAGTTGATTTTCCTACATTGCCTACGGCTACCTTTCTCGTCCGTGCAAAGGATGGTCTCGATCCTACATCCAGCGATGAGCTGCCCCCTCCAACGCCAGCGACCACGAATTCTGTTCACACGAACGCTGATTTCCAATCAATATTAAGCTCGGACCTACCCGGCGGAACACCGGCAACCTCAATATCGACAACTGCGAGAGAATCCATCAGTAACCATTCAACGACCACTATTCATTCCGATGCTTGGGACTATATTGAATTGGCTGGCATGAAGTACCCGTCAACCGCCCTAAGCGTGTAAGACCGAAGTCGTTATGAAGGGAACTGCGAGCTAACTTCGACCGAGGTTTCGGATTGATGAAGATATGATTCGACACGGAAGAAACATGTGAGTATTACATCAGGTTGATATTAGATAATGAATCTAATATTGTGTTAGGCACTCGTTCATGACTCGCATTAACGATGGCAAGCTCCTCCCAGATGACGTCCGCAACGTCGAAGCTGTATTAGATGTTGGCACAGGAGCAGGCGATTGGGCAGTGTACGATACCAAGACCGCCATTCCGTACGAATGACTAACGTTGAGTAGAGACCTGGCTGAAGCCTACGGAGGTGTCAGAATCCGCGGCTTCGATTTGGCACCAATCCAAGTATTCAATTCTTCGGATGTTAGAAACCTGAGACTGGAGTTTTATGTTTACGACGCGAATGATGATTACTGGGCGCCTGGTCATGAGTACGACTTTATTCACATGCGTGGCTTGGATGGCGGGATAAAGAATTGGCAACTATCACTCCAAACTGCGTTTCAGTGTTTACGTCGAGGAGGTTTCATCGAAGTTAGCGACATTTCCCTTGTCCCTTCTCCGCGTCCAACTCCTGGTAGCTTTTGGCAGGGGTTGCAAGCCTTATTTGAGAGCTATGGGGAATTGAGAGGGTTTCGGTTCGGGATTCACAATAACGGTCAGATCAACGACGAACTGACGCGCGCCGGATATGTTGTCGTGAGGTCGGACCCTATCAGAGAGTACGCCCTCAGGCGCGACACGCACGTTTATGGTGACGACAGTGTGCTGCAAAGCGTCGTCGAACAAATGAAGGGTACAATCTATCGGGTCTGCGAGGAACTTCTGCATCCCATAGTATATAGAGAGCAGCTCCTGGATCAGTTGGAAGAACTCCGCCAGCAAGGCTGCACGATCGCAGTGTGGGTATTAGTCCTTTTGCTATCACTGGCGTGAACTCTTCGCTAACTTGATCAATAGTCATCGGTCTGTCGCCCAGAAGCCGTGTTTGATCTCGGACTCAGGACGGCAAAGTCAGGAACAGCGTAAATGGACAGGGCAGTCGGGCGAAGCGGTGGAGAGGGGAGGTGGACGTAACCAACACTAACCCTTCGAACATAATACGTTGTTCTCTGCGGCGAAATAGCGAGGGCTAGTTTGATGCTACTTCTTGGGATTCGGCCGAATGATAGGAATTACTGGCGTAATTATAGTAAAAATCGCAGCTTGTATTTAGTACAGGAGCCCGGGTGACAAACCCTGACCACAGAACGAGTTCTATGGATAGAGTGGATAGAGTACACATTGAGATCACGTTATCTTAAGTAATGCAATGGGGCTGGAAACTATAAATGAGTCCAAAGCGCTAAATATAAGTTCCTCGGATTGATTCTATGAAGATCCACGTACACCAACACGATAAGATCGCAGGATGAAAGCCACAAGCAGCGATCTGCCCGCTAGTACGCGGTAGTGCTCTTTTCTACTACGTTGTACTTAACAACCCCTCGCGTCACGCTGTTAGCTTGACAAAGATGTAAATCTTGACCCATTTGCCAGCCAAGGGCTTCCTATCAGAAACACAAAAGCTCCCAGAGGCTTATTACCACCGCTTGGAAAGGATAACAGTATGTGTTTGTGCGTCCCAAGACAACAAGACAGTATGGAGAGCTGATTCATTCAGAACAAGTGCACCATGCCATGGCTGAGACGAGGGGAACCAAGCGAACCATGAATGAAGCATCATTCGCTGAGGCCATTCAAACTCCCACGGGCAAGAGTATAGCTACAGAAACTCCCCGCGCAACCAAGCTTCCACATCGACAGGTCAACAAGCAGTGCAGTGAACCCGACTCTCTGAAGAACAATGCAATAGCCCCGGACCGATTCACAATCGGCGGCGCGGCGAAGAAGGGAGGTAACGAGATCCAGACGAACCCTTCCAACAAAGAACACTATTGTATATCCCGGAAAATAGGCGAGGGCTCGTTTGGCATTGTTTACGATGGGATTCGGCCAAGTGATGGGAAACAAATAGCGATAAAATTTGTAAGTATCGCAGCTTCTGGTCCTAAATTCATATCATAATATGAGTGGATGTAGGAGCCAGTGAAATGTCACCACCCTCTACTACGGGATGAGTTCCGTGTATACACTACGCTAGCTGGCTGTGGTAAGAGAGAACTCTCCCATTCGTGCCGCGCTTATGTCCGCTAATCAAGTTGAAGTCGGTATCCCTGAGGTACACCATTTTGGAAGGCTCTACCTCCATAATATCCTCGTTATCGATCTCCTGGGCAAGTCTCTGGAAGACCTGCTTCAGCAGCGCGGGCGCGGGTTCTCGGTCAAAACTGTGGCGATGATTGCTATCCAATTGGTCAGTTCAGTGTCTGCGATTTGATCGGTAGCTGCCAACTAACCGTCCTCAGTTGCCCATTTTTCAGCATATACATGCGAAGAACATCGTTTATCGCGACGTCAAGCCAGACAATTTCTTGCTCGATCCCAAGTCTGAAAAAATAATCCACGTTATTGACTTTGGCTTGGCAAAGTTCTATCGAGCCGAAAAGACTATGGAACATATTCCTTACAAGGACAACGTATCGCCCACGGGAACACCACGATACATGAGCGTGAATGTTCACCTCGGTTGTGAGGCCTCACGACGCGACGACCTCGAAGCTATTGGAAACGTCTTGATATACCTTCTACGTGGTAGCCTCCCTTGGCAAGGGATAAAAGCAGATACTGCGTGGCAGAAAATGGCCAAGATCTGCAAGAAAAAACAAGAGCACTCGATCGAGGACCTGTGTAAGGGGTCGGACAGCGTTAGTATGATGAGCAAGTACTTTGGTTATATTCGCAGCCTCCGATTTGAAGCTACGCCGGACTACAGCTACTTGCAAGGAATATTCTCGGCCACTATAGAAAATTTAGGCGAGGTGGCTGAAAGTAGGTTCGATTGGAATGGCACTGTGTGTGCAGGGCCCGGTGCAAGTTGCAGCGCCTTGACCATAAGTCAATAATCCGCTGGAGGATATTTAACTGCCGCGGGCGTGGGAAGCCGGGTAAGATTCAACCATGCACTCAATTGATCCCTTTAGTCATGTAAGGGCAAAGCTTGCTTGGTTCATGTTGGACTAACTTTGAGGGAAATCCGAATAAAGTGGATAGTGTGGAAGAGACAGTGTACAGAGTGTACAGAGTGTACAGAGTGTACAGAGTGTACAGAGTGTACAGAGTGGATAGAGTGGATAGAGTATAAAATAACGTGATAGAACGCGGCCGAGGTTGGATAATACTTGTGAAAAGCTCGTCTCTCGCATGCCGATACGGAACATGAGATGCGTAGCGATGGCCAAGGCAGGACGCATATTGACCCCTCAAGCCCCTCAGGTTCCTGGTCCGGTTCAAACCTGCACCCACAAAACGATAAATAGATCGCCAATCGGCCACATCGCAGTCCTCCTCTTCCTTCTACCAACCATTCTACATTATTGTATACTCAACTCATCCATCCATATATTCAACCATGAAACAAGATATTCTTCTCTTCGCTTTGCTATTACTCATATTCTCTGCCTGCCGTGCAGAGTATGATTTCCAATGCCTTACTCCCGAGACCGCCTTGCAATATCCTTATTGCCCCTTAATTTCAAGATCCTGCTTGTCGACTCCTATAGTGGATCTGTTGGGCCCGGCTCCGGAGGCAGGCCTATGTGCTAAGCTTGCTCGCAACAGGAACGCCTCGGAAGTTGAGGAAGTTCAGGACTATAGCGATATATGTACTTTGCTCTTCCATATCGCTGACCACGGGGAAGGGCGCTTCCCGAAGGAACTTTTCTACATTGGCGGATCCGGCGGTTGGGAAGATATTAGCGCGGAATCTCACCAAACGGATCATGAACTGGACATTATTTCCCGTCACATTCCGGAGATCGTCGCCGCTTTGCAACCTTCACAACCTAGCAGTCGCTCCCTCGTCTTACTTGAACTCGGCTCGTCGTAAGAAACCACCCCGTCCTTGATGATTCAAACTAGATCTAATGTTTCTATAGGAGATCGCCTCAAGCTATTCCGATACTGAAAGAACTGGAGGATCAAAAAGTCCCCGTTTTATACATCGCTGTCGACGTTGATTTGAAGAGTCTTTCGCTCCACATAGAAAGGCTGAGGCAGAGATACCATTTTGTAACATGCATTGGGTTTCACTCTACTTTTGGTCAAGGACTTGGCTTTCTTCAGCATCTTATCAAGGTCTGGGGTGATGTCATTGACTTGTCGGTAATGTCCTTTGGTAACATCTTCTTCAACGCTCCAATCCAAGTTATTCATGATCGAATATCCTCTTGGGGATCGCTGCATCTGCTGGCAATGTTAACCGGAGAAGAATCGCCACCTGATGGAACGATGATTGATAGCATGCACGCTCTCTATCACGTGGAACCATACTATCGCTTATTATCCCGGGGGAAAGCTAAAGCAAACGAACTTATAGGGAGGGAAATCTTCAATCCATCTAAGAAACCGAGTTGCGTGATGCATTCCAAAGGTAACAACTTCAAAGATGAGCTAGCCCATACATTCGAGGATGAGCTATCCGAAGGGAAAGTTGCCAAACTCTTTACTTCTTATAAGTACACTCAGCGGCAGATAAAAGATTTCATAAAGAATTCTTCTCTCAGCGTTTCCAAGGCCTTTGGCTTGGACGCGTCAGCAAAGAGTACTGTTGCCCCGTCAGCGATGAAGATGATCTTCGCTAACCAAAGTAGAAATTTATGTCCTGAGCCCCAGGGAGAGAGGGAATGGGTAGAGTAGGGTGGATAGAGTGCATAGACTGGATAAAGTTAAGGTTGAGTGGAATTGCAGGGAACACCAGGGCCTTTTGGTGCTAGCTAGAGTTATACTTTATCCAAGCCTAGCTTGGGAGATATACAATTCGAACGTTATGCACTATTCCCAGAGTGGACAGAGTGGACTTGAAGCTAGTGACAATGTCCTTCCACCCCCTTCGCCACGATCAGGAGGTAGTTATGTTACTCAGCAAGATGATGCATTTAAGTGAACAGACTCCCGTGTTTACCCTTGATCTAGAGGCTGATTTTTTGCCTGTATTCCCACAACATTTCAAGCCCTATGAAAGAATTGCCTTCAAGAACATAGTAGCAAGCCAACCACCACCAACGAGCATGGTAGTAAATCTAATATTTGACATCAAAGATATTTCCTCACCAGGCTTCTCCGTTATAACCACCTCTTCACTTGGCTTCAAGCCTCCAGATATACCTTTTTTATAAGCAGGTGGATCTTTAGTTTCCAACTCGCTAAGAGGTCCTTCAAATTTTGTATGTAATTTTTGGCCAGAGTATTCCTCTAACTAGTAAGTATTATTACGCGGAAATAGAAAGTGGTCCTTACCTAGCTTTTCAAACTCAGATTTTATCATAAGAGACATCGTTGCTTCATTCAGTTAGAGGCTTTTGATTGTATATTTTATAGGAGAGAGTTCAGACGTACTTCGACTTGATAAGAGCTGGTTTTTATAGGCATAGGTCTGTGCGCAAATCCACACGTAGGGGGGCGAGACGTTTTCGCCCTTCGGAATCCTCCTACTTTATATTTTTACTTTTGTAAGGCCTTAAACATTTAGCTCAATTGCTACTGCTACAATAATTTCTCATCCGCTATCCAGGGCTGCTCTCATGACGAACAGTTAGACCTTGTCACTTGAAGCATGCTAGATAGTGTGATTTCTTTGTTGCGCAGCAGGGGTACTTCGTCAGCTGCATGAGGCATGTGGGCTTATGAGCTACCGTTTGTGATGGACCAGCCCGCCTGGTACTTGTGAGATTGGAAAAGTTCGGTGTGACATTCGTGTGTCCACTGCAGGCAGGGTAGGAGGGTAGTTGGATGGTTTTCATAGAGGTGTATGCAATCTTACGATAATGTGAAGTCACTCAGTTCCGTTCAGAGCTTACCGAGTCTCAGTTGAATGGTGATGACTGACAGCTCATATTTTACCCTCGCTTCTAGACCATCTCCTCGATTCAGTCAGCTCGCCTAGTGGTCCGTGTCTACCTGGCAAAGTTCGGTGTGACATTTATGTAGCTGCTGCAGGTACCAGCGCGAGGCTAGTCGGACGGCTCGTGTAGTGTGAGGGGCTGCATGCAGGCCCACGAGGAGTGACATGCGATTGTCAGTTCTTTTCAGAGCTTACCGAACATTAGTGTGACCGTTTGAAAGCCCTAAGTATTCTCCCACAGCTCCGTGTACGTGAGGATATTTGTTGCTCACGACCCGGGGCTGTTCCCACAAGGGCCGGCTGACAGTATCGAAGCTGCATCCCTGTACCACTTGAAGCGCGTAAGAGTCTCGCGGAGCGAGGCTTGTTAATCACCAACATTCATATTGCGGTGTGACGAGCCATATTATCGTGCATGTACCTCGCGGCGTGCTCTAGAGTTCAATAATCACAGATGAAGATTTATACAGCTAGGCATTCCCTCATGGTTGGTGCCTTGTCACTTGCGCGTTAGATTTATCATCCAAGTCTATGACTACTATAAGCATGGAGCATCTAGGAATCCGCGTGGAATGCAGATCCAGCAACCTTGAGAAGCTTCTTATTGATTTCGAGGATTCCAACGACTTGTTTTGTAAGCTCCATACGAAATCCGGGTCGTGCCATCTGTCAAGCATGAAAAATGGCACGACTCCCTCAAAGAATGTGTTGAGCAACATCGACTTTAACCTCCTTGCGCCACACGTTGGCCTTGCCAAACATTTCGGAGACAAAGACCACTTCAAGAACGGCGGATCCTCCAAGGATCCTAATTGCAAGTTCTTCGTAGCTTGCTATGTGAGGGTCTGCCGTGGAACTATATTCAATACCGTCTTTCACGCATGGCGCATTGGCAGCGAACCCTGTTTCGAGGTTTTGATACAACAGAATATTTATACGCATCAAACCGAAAACGAAAGCCAGGATCTATCACCCCAGTCTGAGGTGTTTGACTACTTGGACCAAGGTGTTCAGAAGCTTAGTTTAGATAGACTTGAGGAGTCACTGTCTTATAAGATGAACAAAGTGCCTGGGGCATTTTATGAAATATCACAATGAATGAAAACTAGCATCACGAGACCAAGTTAGATTAATATATTGGTCCAGCCTGGTTCCCTAAAACCGTGCAAGGCGCTGCCGAAGGGGATCTAGCGTGCTTCAGGGCCATGATCTACTTAGGGGCCTTGCAAAGGTGGGCGGGTACCCCTGATCTAGTTGCCCAGCTGAAGTGGTGCGACCTACCGTACACTCGTCGCAGCCACTCTGCGAGTGTTCAGGGGCAACGATCAAGCCTTGCGCAAATTCACGTGCAGGGGTCGAAACTTGGTCTTCGCCCATGGCGCCACCACTTCCTACCGTTCTTTTTATTATCTTTCTACTGAAGACTACTTGTAGCGTCCTGAAGATCCTGGATCCTATCGCACCTGCCTTACTACTACTATTCACGATTACATACCGTTATTTACTCACGACATGTCTACTCTACTGGATACATTCGTCTCCGTCTTTCAGGGCCTCAAGTGGTTCCCCGAACCTGATAAGTCACAGTCCTGGCTGGAAGCGCTGGTCCAGATCGATTTCAAGACAGCCCTAACGACGATCATTCCATACCTGCTCCTGTCATTTCCTGTGCGAGATATCTTTCTTGTGTTGTGGAACATTGTGAAGTACATTGGAAACCAGTATCTCGTTGCATCTATCACCATATCGGAAGGGAAAGCGCCTGAAGCATATCAGTGCCTTTCGCAATGGGTCTCCTCTCACAGATCATTGTCTAAGAGACGCCATCTGATAGCCTTGATGGCAGGACAGGATGTTTCAAGTGACGCATCTCAGAGAGTAAGTTCTACCTGTTCAATATCCTGAACTGTCACCTACCTAACCCAACATCAGCTTCAGTACATCACAGCCGAGGGGTATACCTATGGCTTTTTCAGAGAGTGGACTTACTTCCGAATTTGTAAAACAGAACATACCCGGAATCAGAAATCTACGATGCCATATACAGAGGGCCAATTTATAATCTCCTGTCCCATGAGAGGGAGTGGTGAGTCAGCCATTGCCTTTTAATCTATTATCTAATCAGGCTCTAGACATTATCAAGCTTTTCATGTCCGATAGGATGGAAGATTACCGTCAGACTAAACGGAAACAAACGTCGATCCGCCGACCTCTCGATGGAGACCGGATTTTGTTTTTCCCTGTACCTTGGGATCAGCCAACGTTCAAACCATCACGAGCCTTAAAATCCATAATCATGCCTCCGAAAGTCAAAGAGCGATTGGTTAGTGACGCCAAGGAGTGGTAAAAATCACGCGAATGGTACGAGGCTCGTAGCATATCGTGGCGACGAGGGTACCTTTTCCATGGCAAGCCCGGAACAGGCAAAAGCAGCTTCGCTTTGGCATTGGCTGCAGAGCTGGGATTTGTCGTCTACACCATCAGTCTTCACAAAGGGTTGGATGATGCTCAAGTATCGAAGCTCTCCGCCACGGTCCCCGTTGGAAGCATCGTGTTGTTAGAAGATATCGATACTGCTGGGATTGAACGAAGCAACGATCTAAACGAAACAGAGAACAAGCGGAATTCCAGAATATCTCTTTCTGGCCTATTAAACGCTATAGATGGGCTAAATTCGTCATACGGATACATCTTGATTATGAGCACAAACAACCCCGAAAACCTTGACGAGGCTCTCGTTCGTCCTGGACGTGTGGATCTAAAAGTGTCATTTTCCAACTGCACGAGCGAGCAGGCTGAGGAAATGTTCACATTCATGTTCAGTTCTACGAAGGGCAAGGAACCTGACAAAGAGCTTTTGGGATTGGCCAAGGATTTCGCGGGAACCACCAGTGGCAGATCACCAGCAGAGATTCAGAATTTCCTAACACAACACAAGAATGACCCTCAGGGTGCGGTTGCTAAGGCACCGTCCTGGTTCGAGGGGTTAAACAACCATGAAAAGTAGGTAGAAGAGAGGGGATTTAGGGTGGGAGACGCTTCTGGGTCGCAGAAAGCAAAGGCAAAGCGCCGGGACGGACGTTACTGAGGATGGGCACGGCAGTTAGGAATCCGACGGGGACTATTCATGCTCTAAGTATTGAATACCTGATCCTGATGAGAATTTAGATGAGAACACTCCAAAATCAGAGACATTGCTAAGACCCAGCGGCAAGGCCATGTGTGTAGGCGTTGTATTTGCTTACGGACCATGCTTACATCCATTGCACCTGAAAATGTTCCTGTCTTATGGTGGCCCCACTTAAGCTCCAAAATAGAGTACGTGTTCTAAAGCTATAAATTCTGGGACTACCTACGGTATGATGCTGGGTATTCATTCGTCGTTTCCTACGATATTCGAGATGAACGTCCATGTCCCCCAAGTCCAGCAGCGCGGCGGTTCTGCAAAGTTAGCGTTGAGCACCGGAGGCCCTGCCTCGGGTTTTGCAGAAGAGTCTCCGGCAACGCCTCAAAATACTCCAACCTCAGTCGGGAAATGCGGGGATTCTTTTGAGACGGAAGCCACCTGTAACTATTACTCACGCCAGGGCGATTCCATCAGAGAAAGGTACGGTCACTACGCTACATAAGTGTTACCAGGCTAACAACTAAGATCTAAGTAAGCGGGTGGATAATCCTGCGTTAGGATAAAGCGGACTGCTTATGGTAGCTACCCTACAGCAGCATTGAGACCATCTCCCGGTCGCAAAAGTTGAGCCATTAGGATAGAACAGTAGAGAAATTGAAAATGATACAAAAGAAAGGCATAATTAGAAACTAACTCTCTGGTCCTGGATGACCAGAGATAAACAATTTACAAACCAGTGTGCTATGAAACATACTAATCTGTGGGTAGAAAACAGCTATCCCTTTAACACATGGACTACGTTATGGATAAGGAGGTGGATAATGTCAGAACAGCGGATAGAATAGTGAAAAAATAAGGAATAAAGTAGTAGATAAAAAGATGGATAAAGTGGTGGATAGAGTGAGTACGGTGGATAAAGTGGAGATGAACAAAGTAGTGAACAAAGTGATCAAGCTGTAGAGAAGGCTGTGTGTTGCTGAGTAATACTGCAATGTTGAATTGCGGGTGTTTACCCCGACCTCCTGCATTGCCCATGAGAATACCGTGTTTCAGAGCTCATTGCTCAATCACCTTCTTCCTGGTCTTTTCCGATGGGATCCGATAGTGGCTCAGAAGCGTCAATTATCGCCAGCCCGGTCGACTCCACGCACAGCCTAGATTCAGATGCTGGCCGCCCAGCAGAACCTGGCACGGCTTCTAGCGAGTCGACTACTACGTCCCTGTCCGTGAAAGATGAAGGGCTCGTTGACGAACCTCCCACAACGCCCCATGGCCCAACGACGGACAAGCGTAAACAAACTGAGAGGGAAAAAATCGTTGCTATATGGGGTGAAGAATTTGTTAACTTCTTTAAGGACCCGTCCTTCAGTTTCTTACAAAAACTAGCGCACCTCGCGAGGGACTTCAAGGATCTCGACCCTAACGCCGCGAAAGATGTCCTATTGGGAGCGAAGAAGAGTCTTCAGAACAATCCTCGTCGTGGGAGGTCTTCGACAGGTGATAAATGGACTAAGGCGGTAGTGGACGTTGCTCGGACCACATTGGAACGCAGTAAGAGAACAACCGTTCCTGCATCGCTGCTGTAGCTAACTTGTCTTTAGGTCAGCGCAAAGAATCATCTCCATCCACACCCGTCACGTCAGCCTCGCCTCCCGATGAGGGGCGGCCGGAAGCCAAGTCAGCGAACACTACCAACACGACGTTGCGCGATGAAGACAAATCCCTCGACAAAGCCTTAGAAAGCGACGAACTCCTCGAACAATATACTCAGAATGAGTCTGCTTCAGCTCAGAAGCAAGCAAGCCCAGGAACCGATGCAGCAGACGCTTCTAGCACAGGACTAGGCGATGCGGATAAGGCCACAGAGACTCAAAGATCACGCAAACTCGCGAACGCGAAGCAACGGCGCCTAGGAACAAGGAACGCCAGCACGAGGTCGGGTAACGATTCTAATTTAAGCCCAACAAAGTCTTTAGAGAGCGGAAAACAACGCAAACGATCTGCAACGTCCCTTCCGCTGTCCAAACGTCAAAGGCAACTGTCGCCAGAATCTATACAATCTATCGCCGACGACGAGGATCATGTCACCGATGACAATCTACCTAGACCCCCTTGGTCCCTCAGCGCCGCCGACAAATCTCGCTTCTCCAGTCCCCGGTGGTGGAACGATGCGATCATGTTTAGTGCATTACAGTTCCTGCAAACGTTGTTTGATCCCGAGGATATCCGGCTGCTAGACCCAGCCTCAGTCTCTGCACCTGGGCAGCTGCCGCGGGAAGCTGGACATATCCAATTTCCACTGCTTGGTGTGAAGAAGCTGAGCCTCTCGTCTTCTGCACAGCTTCTATTTCCACTTTGCCTAAAAGATCACTGGGTTGCTGTGAGGGTGCGACGTGGTCGGAGAGTGGTCGATATTTTTGACTCAAAACTGGACAACTACTATTATGACGAAGCTTGCAAGAAGCTCACGCTCTTCTTCCGTGATGGGCTCGGTGAACAAGATAAGCCTGTCTATGTCCACTCGGCCCCCGTCAAACAGAAAAACAACGATGATTGTGGCCCCATTGCTGTGATGGTCATAACCTACTTGGCATTCGCAAGATTAATCGACCCAAATATTCATGTTTCTAGCAGTCGCGACATGTTTCGCTGTCTACTGTGCGATACTTCTGGAAGTCCTGTGGCTAAACTTTCTATGACGCCGAGCGCCACCCAGCCCCAGGACTTACACCCTAAAGTCATTGCCAGTTACCTCAGGAATATTGCTGACCAAATGGAAGATATTGGTCGTCGGGTCTTGGTGGAGGCTGATTCGCTCTCGTGGGCATCGACTGGACTTGAATTGATTAACCTCATGGAATCTGCTGTCCAGAATCGGACTACACCCCCTGATGAGGTTGGCCATGGCCTTCGCCGAGCTAAGCACTACTTCGAGCAAAAGCTCGAGCATCAACCAGAGTTGGATAAGCTTGGAAAGACGTGTCGGCAGTTGCGTGCAAGCATTGTGGGAGCTCAGCCATAGTTAGGGCCTGTGATAGGTGTCTCAAAACGCTTCGGTTGCCTGCTCGTCGCACCAGGCGGCCACCGCTGTCGGAGGGGTTCGTTGTTCTCTTGCTTACCCAGGGTGTAACGTCCTGTAGGATCACACTCGAGCTCTGATGGGGTCTTTGGTCGAAGAGCGTCAATATTTAGATCGTGTGGATAGTCTTTGTCCCCACAGGATTATTCCCATGCTCGTCGCCACACCCACCTTCTCTCGACCCTTGCCACGGTTTCAATGGCCAATAGGATCCGCGCAGATCTCTATACCACCGTAAGCTACGCCGTGTCGCTTATCTCTTCTATATATGCTTAGGATGACCACTAGCTTCAATATCTATCCAGTGTGTTTAAACCGACTTCACCATGGGCACCGAAAATCGCGGTGATACAGCCGAATCAGAGGATTGGACAAAAGTGGCTGACCGCAAACAGCGACGGAGGATCCAGAACCGCCTTGCTCAACGTTCATATCGTAAGTTGCTTTGGGTTTTCATCAGGCGATAGACTAATGTCGGCTAGGCCAGAAAAGAAAGGATGAGAAAAACAGCTCGGGCACAAACGAGACTCAGCATGTGGAATCGCCAGCATCGAACGATCGCGAGGATTTCGACACCGCAAGCGACGATTTTCAGAGTTGCTTCGATATTGACATCGCTGCCTCTGGGTTCAATGATGGTTCAAATACCAACGTGGTAGAGCCTGCGTTCCCTTTACAGCCTGATCTTTCTACTGGCGTCTATGGACTTCAAAACCAGCTGGATGTCGGCGTCAATCAATATCATCAAGATCCACAAAATCTCTGCGTTGACAATTACGCCCCTCAGACCCAATTTCCTCAGAACCAGTTTCTCCGCCAAGATGCATTCTCTTTCGATCTGAATTACCCTACTGAGGCTGGGGCAGATCCTATCACAGGCTTCTACAGTTCCATGCCTGACAGTAGGCTAGGGGAAAGTACGGCAGCATATGGATATTACGATACATCAGCAGGCGGAGGGGGGCAAGCAGGATACTGTGACACAACATCAACTCTGGTGTCTATCGAGCCCAGCATGCTGCCCCAAAACCTGCCATATCCTTACTATGAGGAGAACGATTCTTATGATGCTAGCAAGGCAAATATTTTCTAGAACGCTAGTCTAGCAATAATCCGGCTCATCACAAAACTTTGTCCCTCTATCTGCACCAACTCTCCGTCTGATGCTAGAACACCCTTGAATTGACCCGAACCCTTTCTCTCAAAGCATATCTTATCATGGTATTTAACCTCTGTCTTCACTATCCCACTTGCTTCCACTCCCTTCGTGTCCTTCTGAACTTTACTATAGTATGCAGCCTCGGCTAAGAGTTGTCGAGATGGCTCATCCAAATTGTCGACTGATGCTCTGAGCATATCGCCGATGGTGGTAGCAGGGGGACGGAACTTGGAGGAATGGGATAGCGTCTGGTCGGCCGACATAGCCCGGAAGCTGGCTCTTGTGATCGCCATGCTAGTTGATCATTTCAAAATTGGTTCGAGTGTAGGACTGGCTGACCGCAATGCACAATACTACTTTTTACCCATTGTTTAGCAACTCTAGATATAGTCAGTGACGGCTGCGGGCCCGTCTTGGTGGTAAGCTCCTGAAAGATTGCTTGCTGTGGTGTGGTAAGCAACCCGTTTTCAAGCACGATTCATATAGATCAGCAAGGCATAAAACGTACGACCCAGTCATGTGATGACCAATGACTGCAGAGAAATATCCGACAACGGTCGGCGTTGTGCGCAGGCGTCGAAGTTGTATCGATTTCCTCGTCGAGTTATTGGGGCAAATCTGAGGCAGGCTTACGTGCATTACCAACTAATGAGCGGGATTAGACAGGCTTTTGATCCAGCGTGTAACCTCATCTGCATACCAACTCAGTCATGTGGGATTTTCGGGCGGACACCTCCTGACCGCGCTTCCCCGGCCCAATCAGGTACAGGAATCCGTCCCGACAGAGTGGTACGGCTAAATACCCCTAGTTAAGCGGATTCAAAACCTGGTGTATTATAATGTGTTGGTTGTGAATTTTAACACTCTGCATGATATTGCCACGAAACAATAAGCAATGTTGCATCATTACGTTTTCAGGCAACCAGCTCGTATTGCCTACATTTTGCCAGTGGCTCTATATCACCGCTCTAGCACCACCGAGAGAATTTCTCGCCTCCCACCCAGTACCGCCTCTCACTGCCTCGGCCCTCGCAAGTTGCGCCGGGACTCACGACCGGCTTGTGGCCGGCTGCTCTTTGAGGAGTGCTATCGTTGAAGGAGACTTCTCGTTTGCTTCAAGCCTCTCGGAAGCCTGACTAACAGAGGTCAACGCCTGTGCACTGACCGTCCCTGCATTAGACGCCGCCTGTTGTGATCTAGTTCTGCGGGTACCCGCTGTAGAAGTGGGTGTAGCCATCTTAGGTTGCCCTGACTCTACGTTCTCGCGGTGGTCTAGCTTTCTTTTCTTAGTGACTGATCCATGATCAGCAACGCTTGTCACATCAAGCGATCGTGACTTACTAGGCCGTGGTTCATTTGTGAGATCGCTTGGACGCATCCATTGCGAAGGGTTCAAATCGGTTGGTGGGTAGCTCGATGTCGCAGTGGACATGGGGTACTGTGGGCGCAGGGAGTCGATCGGTAACGCCGATTCTAGCGTCGCATTGGTGTACGCACTCTTCTTTGCATGAGCTGCTTGGTGGGGTAAGCCACCTGGGTGTGCATCAGTGTTGCTGCCGCTCGATGATCGGTGGTCAGCACGAAGAGAATCCGCCTGCTTTTCTATTCCCAACTCAGCCATAGATCACGTAGCCATTACAAACAACTGACCTATTATTCCATTGGAGAACAGGGACGGTATCTGCTTTGCTGGTATTCCATATCCCATAGCCATGCCCAGTATTTCCCTTTCGACAAGACGTGTTTGGTAGAGGCAATGGATTTCTCCCTCATGGCTCCTAGTCTGTGAAGTAACAACTGTATTCTGCAGTACTGGATTGATAGCCTGGTGTGGAGCATTGGATGCTGGGGCCGAAATCTGTTGCGTTGACGCATATTGGTGCGCATTCAATTGCGAGCTCGCAGTTGGAATTCGATAGTTATCGGAGGGAGGGAATCGGTCCGCATAAGACCATGTGGGGTTTGCCATCTTCTAGGATCGTTCACAAGGTGATAAGAGTATATAGCGAGTCAAGTCGCTAAGGTGATAAGTTGTGTGCTGTTGCGCCCCGTTATGGTCCTCGACATCAATCTAACACGGCTGCTCTTATATCATCTGTACACGGTGACGAAGCTGTACTTCAGCAGACACACATTGCGCACCAGGGGCCGGCTGCGAGTAAGCAAGGCGAAAGAACACATGGGAATTCACGTCATTCTCTCATAGTAGTTGCATAAGCCGACCGGCTCTGCTGTCTTAGCCGTTGGCTGCAGCGTTATCCCAAAGGAGGGCCCTGACACATTGACCCCGCGCTGACCCGCTCGTTGCAATTAGCTGCTTACGGTGATTGGAAGGGGGGGCATGCGCGGAAGCACCACCATGCACCCGGGCCGTGGCTAGGCCGCCTAACCCCCGTAAGCAACATCGTCCTTCGTGATAGGCTAACCGTGGGTCGCTGGACATTGTTCTTGACTAGGCATCTAATTACCTCCTTTACTTGAGCGTCTTCTCCGTGCCAATTATAGACATGCCCCAAAAATTTCAAGCCTTACGCTAAACCCCATCTCCCCTGCTCTCTGTTCCACAATGCCGACTCTATAAAGCCAACTCAATCTGAGATATTGTCTGCTTCTAAATAGCTCTGTATGGAAGGAACGCTAACAAGGCGGTCAGCGCTGCTAAATAGATCGTGCAAAAAGGCATACCTGAATGCAACTAGCTCGCATTGATTACACACAAGGCTGAATGGAGCTCTTTGCATCGTGGTCTCGCCGTTTGAGCACTTCCCAAAGGTAGGGAAGTTTTCGCCTAACCGCTGGTGGAGTCCTAATGCTTCAGTGCACCATGTCCATTCCGTCGTTACTGTGATCAACATCCGACAAACCTCACAGACGGTCATACTATTGGTTACACAACACATAGTGACAAACTCGTATTTAGTGAGCGATTTGATTAAAGCAGGGCAGATGAGACCCAGGATAAAGGAACTCGCCCCTAATATGCTCAGATGTTGGCAGTGATTGGCTTCTGCCCGACGCTCCTAGAATATTGTACGGGACTGTGTCTTACTGTAAGCCAAGTAAGCTTTGATAGTCCGACAGTCAGTCCATTCATAGGCAGATCAAACTGCGAAATTTAGTAGCGGGTTTGGCTTACCGTAAGACTGAGAGCTTTTATTCTCCTTTATTTAGACAATACAGTGAAAGGCGAAATGAGTGTCCCAAATTCTGGTAGTTAATTATTTTAGCAGGGGCCGTTTTTGGGTCAGCGAGGCAGAAGGATACTTCGGCACTTGTACCCCAACGTTGCTCCCATACGGTGCTTAACAGTGGGACCGAAAGCTGATTGTAGCCATTCAACCCCGTAAGGCAGATTCTGCGGACTAAATAAGCTTATTGATTTCTGAATCTACAACAGCAAAGTGATGCTTTATTGCACGATCCGGCCTATGTTCGCCATCGGCGGCAATGAAATTAGAGCTAGGATTCACACGTTAGACTCCCACTTCTCCAACCAATATTTCGAAGCTTGTGTGTCCGGATGACCAGGTCCTAGTTTCATCTCTCGAAGGCCAACACACACCCGTAGTAGTTCAAGTGCTTCTGTGGCTTGACCCTGGGACCAACAAGCGTGGGCCAAGTTGTTCATGCTCGTCAGTGTGTTGGGATGTTCCTCTCCCAGCGTCTTTCTCCTCACCTTGAGGGTCTGTCGATTCATCTCCTCCGCCTCCCCATTCTTGCCCTGTGCCTGTAGCACTAACGCGAGGTTGCTCGTGCTCGTTAGCGTGTTAGGATGTTCCTCTCCCAGCGTCTTTATCATCGTCTTGAGGGCCTGTCGATTCATCTCCTCTGCCTCCCCATTCTTGCCTTGTGCCTGCAGCACTAACGCGAGGTTGCTCATGCTCCTCAGCGTGCTTGGATGCTCCTCTCCCAGCGTCTTTCTCCTCGCCTTAAGTGTGTGTCGATGCATCTCCTCTGCCTCTCCCCTCTTACCTTGCGCACGTAGCACCTCCGCGAGGTTGTTCATGCTCGTTAGCGTGTCAGGATGCTCCTCTCCCAGCGTCTTTCTCCTCACCTCGAGGGTCTGTCGATTCATCTCCTCCGCCTCCCCATTCTTGCCTTGTGCCCGTAGCACTGACGCGAGGTTGTTCATGCTCGTCAGCGTATCCGGATGCTCCTCTCCCAGCGTCTTTCTCATCGCCTTGAGGGTCTGTCGATGCATCGCTTCCGCCTCCCCATTCTTGCCTTGTGCCCATAGCACTGACCCGAGGTTGTTCATGCTCGTCAGCGTATCCGGATGCTCCTCTCCCAGCGTCTTTCTCATCGCCTTGAGGGTCTGTCGATGCATCTCCTCCGCCTCCCCATCCTTGCCTCGTGCGCCTAGCACCTCCGCGAGGTTGTTCATGCTCGTCAGTGTGTGAGGATGCTCCTCTCCCAGCGTCTTTATCATCGCCTTGAGTGTCTGTCGATGCATCTCCTCCGCCTCTCCATTCTTGCCTTGTGCTCTTAGCACTGACCCGAGGCTGCTCATGCTTGTCAGCGTGTCAGGATGCTCCTCTCCTAGCGTCTTTCTTATCGCCTTGAGGGTCTGTCGATGCATCTCCTCCGCCTCTCCGATCTTGCCTTGTGGCCATAGCACTGACGCGAGGCTGCACATGCTCATCAGCGTGTCAGGATGCTCGTCTCCCAGCGTCTTTCTCCTCGCCTCGAGGGTCTGTCGATTCATCTCCTCCGCCTCCCCATTCTTGCCTTGTGCCCGTAGCACCTCCGCGAGGTTGTTCATGCTCGTCAGCGTATCCGGATGCTCCTCTCCCAGCGTCTTTCTCATCGCCTTGAGGGTCTGTCGGTTTATCTCCTCCGCCTCCCCATTCTTGCCTTGTGCCCGTAGCACTGACGCGAGGTTGTTCATGCTCGTCAGCGTATCCGGATGCTCCTCTCCCAGCGTCTTTCTCATCGCCTTGAGGGTCTGTCGATGCATCTCCTCCGCCTCCCCATCCTTGCCTCGTGCGCCTAGCACCTCCGCGAGGTTGTTCATGCTCGTCAGTGTGTGAGGATGCTCCTCTCCCAGCGTCTTTCTCCTCACCTCGAGGGTCTGTCGATTCATCTCCTCCGCCTCCCCATTCTTGCCTTGTGCCCGTAGCACTGACGCGAGGTTGTTCATGCTCGTCAGCGTATCCGGATGCTCCTCTCCTAGCGTCTTTCTCCTCGCCTTGAGGGTCTGTCGGTACATCTCCTCTGCCTCTCCAAGCTTTCCTATACTAAGACGAAACCATGCTGAGTTATGTAATAATTCAGTCCAGACCCGCACGTCCTCGTCCGCCGCTGGGCAGATCTTGACTGCTCCTTGGATATGCGGTTCCAGCTGTCGGCATACCTCCCAGTTCTCAAATCTACCAAAAGGGTACTCTGACGCCATCACCCTCACGTATTTACATCGCCACATCTCCTGATCATCGAAAGTCGATAGCCACACCTGCGTGCAGAACTGCACAAGGGCATGCATTTCTAGTGTGCTCTCTTTAATCGTCGTTGCCACTAACGAATATCCCATCAACACCTCAATGTCATCCTCAAGGTCTTTGCCTCCATTTTGCTTAGAAAACGCCTTTAGAATTAAATCGGGGATACCTTGTGGATGTAGGAAGCTCATGAAGAAGAGTAGCTCGGCAGCAGACGCGCGATCGCGTTTGACCTGGTCGAAGGTCAATTGCCACGTTGTTGCTACGGCTTTCGACGCACTTTCGTCGCGACGGAGGTCTGTTGCCTCGCGGGCCAGTAGCCCACTCTTCTTCTCCCTGCTCTCCCAGAACTCCTCGAGGTATGTCTTGATTGTTTTCCCACGGAGGCTCCGTCGTTTGATACAGGAGGCAGCTTGGACGATGGCAAGGGGTAAGTGATCTAGAGCAACAACTAGCCTACTGGCTGTGCTATCCTCATATAGAGCTGTCCCAACCTTGGTGCGCAGGAGCTCCTTAGCTTGCTCATCCGCCATAACTGGCACTGTCAGAACTGAGTCTTCGCCAACAAGCATCTCCGCCGCTTCTAAGCTTCTTGAAGTCACGAGGATTGACCCCCGTCCCGTCTTTGGCACGTAGGACGCAATAGGTCGCTCGCTTCCATACAAGCCAGCAGGTTGGCTCAGGACGTCTCTATCGTCCGCGTTGTCTATTATCATAAGCCATGGCCCGTTATGCTCGTTGGTCAGCCAGAGGTATACCAGCTGAAGCACATTCAGCTGCGGGTCGTTTCGTCCGGGAAGGTGAAGTTGCTCGGCAATGTATTGATATGCTTCCACAAAGCGCGCGGACGAGCTGGCATGCACCCAGAGGATCCACGTCTGCGAGGCATCTGATCGGACATCGTGTGCGTGCTGGATGGCGATCTGGGATTTTCTGGACATGTCAGCCCTGGCTACACCATTCAAGAGAAGGAGCTCACCCGACACCCCCGAGGCCAACAAGCGCAGCGCGACGTCCCGTGCCCGCTGTCAGCTCCTTGACCCCTTGCGATATGGCAGGTCGCTTGACGAAGGCGGGGTCAGGATCGAAAGGGATCATGGAGAAAGGCTTGATCGGGGCTGGTGGGGCGGACCCATGGTAATTTACATTAAAGGTCCCGCCATCGGCCACGTGGGTATTAGCAACAACATTATGGCCACTAATTGGGCCCTGGAATGTTCCGGTATTCATTGTTGATCTCTGATGCCAGGGGACGGAGGATCTACATGTACACGAGTTTCGGGGACTCAAAGCGGGGCGTACGGCACATCACGTGGCACACCACAGCCTTCGAACAAACGCCAGCCTTATCACCAGGCACCACAAGCGTGGGCAGTACAGCGATCCGGTAATTCTACCTTCTCAGCTAAACAATGACAGCATGTCCCTTATCCCCGAGTATCAAGACGACTTCAAATTCCCCGCTGTGCAGACTTTTGCGCTTGAAATGCCCTACATTGTTAGCGAGTTTGAGGTGACGACAGATCAAGCTATCTAGCGCCTTATGGTTGGTAGCTGGCGCCATATTTGGTGGGCTACGCCACCTAAATGGTGGGCACATTGGCCCAGGACAGCCGCTTAAGGTGTAGGCTAAGCCGTTTCCATCTGTCGTTTCAGGCACATTCATGCGACATCCGCTACCCTATTCTAAGTTATTACATGTTGATTGTCTTTGCTTAGAGTGGCTATACTGTGGAAATGCAGTACGTTCCAAAATAATCATTATTGAAAACAAGTTGAAGCTTGTAACGTTTGTTGGCGGGAGTGCTGTGCTATGGAATTGCTTGGAATGTCGCGGAAAGAACACGTGGCCTTCCGTGCGACCAACCATTGCAGGGTTCATTGTCATCCCACAGCGGGCAGGCAGAACAACGCTTTGTTCAAAGACACAGCAGTAGCATGATGGCAGATTCTAATGATTTAGATCGGCTTCTTGATGACCAAACCGTCGATTACGATATATTCTTGCAGGGAAGCCAATGCACTCCGGATCCTCTGGCGGAACTCGCTCCACCGAGTCGTCAAACACCTCTGCCGCTCTTGCGACTGGCTGATTGGGAAGAGGGCAGAAGATATGATCGAGATCACCCTATATGCATACATTATGACATCCGGTGGAAAGTGTCTCAATATGTTGGTCAGAGGAAGAGAGCTAGCGAGGTTTGGAAGCGCGACGAGCCCGATGTCGTTCTGGCACCAAGCGACCTATGGGAGAGGTCGCTGGACGTAAAGATCCATGACTTCGCGAGAGAGAAAATGGGAGAGAATACCTATGAACGCGAACAAGCTAACATAAGTATATCTGTCAAGAATACTCGTGGGCTTGGCCTCAAGGAGCAATATCACAAGGGTCCAATCGAATGGGGTCGAATAGATGATCACCTCGCCACCCTAGGCGACCTGTTCGAAAATGGGAAAAGTATAATCCTCGATATTGACATTTCCTTCAGAGAGATCGTTCGTCACTCCGCACCGGCCGAGAAGAAGGGCAAAAAAAGAACGGCTACAGAGAGGCAGCGAGATCGTCTGGAGGCAGAAGCAGCTGTATGGAGCGATGTGTACAAAAAATTGCGATGTGATGCTAGGAACTGTAAATCAGGGCCACATTGCGCCGTTGATGCACAGGGTGCCCATCTCGCGTTGATCCCGTTCTACATTGAGCAAATTGTAGAGCATGTTCAGCAGGGAGGTGATTTCGAAGGCCCCCGAGATATACCGCCGAGAATATGGCAGGCGCTGCACAAGAATGCGGCGCAGGCAGCTGCATGCAAGCCAGGGCAGGTTCTAGCCAGTAGCCAAGCCACAGGAGGCTCATCCGTGCATCCCGAATCCACAACACCGGCTCCTTTATCGCCTGTTACCTTATGTGGAAAGTGGGACGATTTGCTTCGGCAATATGATGCATATCTTACAAGCCAAGTGGATGGTCTTGACTGGAAGAAGGCGCTCAGAAACGCTAGCGTCATTGCACGCAAGCTTTTCCTAGAGCTTTCATTCTGTCACGCCCATCAGAAATGGGCTCGTGAGAAGCTTATCGCAGCCGGAGTGCCTGCACCCATTGCCGATCAGTGGACTGGAAACATTAAAAGCTTTGACCAGCAAAAGAAAGCAGACTCTCCTTCATAGTAACATAAACACCAGTCGCAAGGAGTTTTCGTTTTAACTGTAGCTTATTACATATTTTATTTTCCGCTTAGCTAGGTGGTTGCTCCACGTGGATTCTTGCGTGACGGAAGTGGGCTTCTGCCAGCTTCGCATCATTCCCGACCACATCGACGCACCATTCTAAATACATTTTAAACTCCCGTCTAATAAAGTCTCTGTTCTGGTGCCACCTCTTTCTAATAAACCGTTTTAGCACGCTAAACATCTCCTCAATCGGATCGAAGTCAGGCGAGTAAGGTGAGAGTGCCTCTACCTTGACACCTTTATTATTGCACATTTGCATCATCTTGGGCGAAAAGTGCCAGGATGCATTATCCATAACAAGGACCGATTTAGGCTCCGGATATTCGCCACAATGTTGCAGCAGTTGCTCAATAAACATATCAAACAGCTCTGTGTCCGTTGAACCTTGATATACCCACCGTTTCATGACACCGCCTTGCCAATACGCCGGCAGGATATTCCAGCGACTGCCGCGAGTAAAAGGGCTCACCTGGACCGGGGTTTCCCCTCTCCGTGCCAATCCGTATCGCCGATTACCAATGGATTTATCACAGCCAGACTCATCAATGAAGATAAGTTGCCAGGACTTGTACTTGGAGATCCTATGCAGGTAATAGTCACGCAAATCAGGGTCTTGCTGCTGAGCGACTCGACGTGATACCTTTCTCGTCATGTTCATTGATCGCGAAGTGCGGCTGATCGACCGTTTTGACACGGTCATGCCGAACTTCTCCTTGAAATACTCCTGTATCTCGCTCTGCTCCCACGACGGCCATATATCAATAATCTCACGAAGCGCCATACACATCTGCGGAGTGATCTTGCTTGGCCGACCGACGGGGTTTCGTTCTACGGATGCTGGCAGTGTCGTCTTGGGGTCTTGTTCCGACCGGATGCGTTGGACCGTTCGCCTACTGCAGCCGGCAAAAGTGGCAATGATGCTGTTCTTAAAATTCCTCGTAAGCATAGCTTCAACTAAGCTGCGTTGAGCAGCAGACAAGTATGGCGCCATGGTCTTTCTAGACCAGGTCACGATGGAATTCCGCTTATGGACGGAGGGGAGCCAGACAACAGCGGGCTTTGAGTGAAAGCCTATGACTCAATCATGGTGGGTCTGCTAGTACTCAGTTGTGGCCATTAGGCCAATCAGGCTTTGGTACAGGTGACGCACCTAACACGCACGGGCGCCAGTGCTTCTGAGCGTGTACAGGGGATTGTCAAGGGCGAACCAAGCAACTCGACCGGGATATGGGCTCAAAGTAATCATTGTCAGCAAGCGGAGCGGCAACTCGACATCTGTGAAGGCAATAGCAACGGACAAGGCAATGCATGACCGTTTAAGTGTCCTCTAGCAACCAAATCGATTCACCACGTGATAAGTTGCTCATGTCCGTCAACATATCACAAAGCTTTTCCGGCGAATCAGTCCACTCGCTGTGGAACTCAGAGCATACCCATCGTAAGCGGTTCATAGAGCCGGGAGCTGAACAGCACTACAATACAGCAATGTGCTGCAAATCTAAATGTTCTCACTACGATTTGAACTCGATAGTCGTGGTCCCCCCAGTATTCGTAGAACCTGCAATAACGTTGTGACCAGATACCGGACCCTGGAAAACAGGCCCTCCCATTGCTGAAGCTGTGTTGCTGTCGCCTGAAGAAGTGGCGGCCATAGCCCCCACCTCCGGCTTCCGGTCCACATCAACCTTGTCCGTGCGGATGTATCGTTCAAGAACCGCCTTCGTTGCCGAAGCTGCCGTTGCAGCGGCATAATTTTGCCAGCCTTTGTGCTTATGACTGTCGGCGTAATCGCACACAGCCTTGACGACAACACAAGGCACCTCATCCCATACGCCTGCACCCTCCATCTCGAAACCAATTGCCCCTGTTTCCTTATGTAGGCGATCTCTATCCACGGCCGATTTCAGGACCAAGTCGCCAGATGCAATAACCCCGACATGAACCTCTGGCCGGGGAGGTACGTTGGCCTGATCTACTAGTAGCTGAGATCGGGTTCTTGCGGCATGCGAGAAATCATCACTACTGCACCCTAGGTCTGCGCAGGACATGCTCATAGCCTTCTCGCAAACGGGATCTGTCAAACGCAGACATTTTTTGCAGATGCAGTCCTCTGGCCGATGATGCTTGTGACGGTGTTGCGGCGAGAAGACCTGGTCACTTTGCGCCCCCGGGTAGGTATACTTCCCCTGACGCCGAGAACTAGAGATTTTGTTCTGAATTTGCTGAAGAATGTGGGCAGTTCGCTCTTGAAGCTTGTCCTGCCCGCGATCCGTTTGGAATATCGCCACCAAGTTCCGGACATCTTTGTTCGGTCGGCCAAGACTGTCATGGATGGTTTCCTTTCGCACAAACCCGTCCGGATATTGGCGTCCAAAATCATACTGCAGAACTGTTTGACTGATCACCACGTCGCCAAGGAAGAGGGCGCTATGCCCGTCAAGTGGAACCCCACCGCAAACCCCGACTAGCAAGACGAGCCGCAGGCGAGTATAGCTTGACCGCATGCTTGCTGCTGCGCTGGCAGCATTGGCCTTGCCCATGTGCGGCAGTAAAGCAAGAACAACATTGTATTTCCCGATCCTACCTGTTGTGTAGGTGTTAGGATCTCCCTGTGCGCGCCCGTACTCATCTCCGTCGTCATCCCAAAATCCGTCGAAAACGTAGGACACTGCGTCATACTCGAGGGGAAGTGCGCAGATGATGGCGACTTCGAAGTCTTCGCGATGTTTGGGCTTAGAATGGGACATTATCGGGTGTTTGGTTAGTAAAGAGAGTTATGAGGCTTGCCGAACGACCTGCACGTTCACAATGTACTGCGGAGTGGCGTCTGCTCGAAGGCTGTTATATGCCAAAGACCACGTGACATACAGTTTGACTTGTTGTGATAGTCCCCGAGACTCACCTCCATCTCATTGATCCTCCGCCAGCTCCTGGCATCACAGTTCAACAATGAACCCCGGAACATTCCAGGGCCCAATTAGTGGCCACAATCTCGTTGTTGGTCCCCACGTGTCAGGCGGGACTTTGAACATTAACTACCATGGGCCTGCCCCACCATCCCCAATTAAGCCTTTCTGCATGATCCCCTTCGATCCCGACCCCGCTTTCGTTAAACGACCTGCCATATCGCAAAGGGTCAGGGAGCTGACAGCGGGCACGGGCCGTCGCGCTGCACTTATCGGCCTCGGTGGTGTGGGGTGAGCTTCGTCTCTTAAAGGGCGTAGGCACAAGCTAACATCTCTAGAAAATCCCAGATCGCCATCCAGCACGCACACGATGTCCGATCAGATGATCCGCAAACGTGGGTCCTCTGGGTGCACGCCAGTTCGTCCGCACGCTTTCGAGAAGCCTATTCGGAGATAGCAGAACGACTCGAGCTCCCTGGGCGGAATGATCCACAACAGAATGTACTCCACCTCGTGCATCGATGGCTGACGGACGAGGAGAACGGGCCATGGTTGATGATTGTCGACAATGCGGACGACAAGAATATGCTAAGCCAACATGCCGACGCATCGGGAAGCAAGCGTCCCCTTGCGTCGTATATACCGAAAACAGGACGAGGGTCTATTCTAGTGACTTCGCGAAGCACAGAGGCGGCAGAGATGCTTGTAGGCGAAGACTCAGTTCTGACGGTGCTGGTGATGGAGGATGAGCAAGCTATGGAGCTCCTGCGGGTTAAAGTTGGGACAAATTTATACGAGGATGGGGCGGCCCGAGAGTTAGTCGTTGCTCTTGATTATTTGCCGCTTGCCATCGTCCAAGCGGCCTCTTATATCAAGCGACGAAGCCGGCGTGGGCAAACAATCAAGACATACCTCGAGGAGTTCTGGAAGAGTCGGAAGAAAAAGATTGGGCTGCTAGCTCGCGAGGCGACGGATCTCCGTCGCGACGAAAGTGCGTCAAAAGCCGTGGCGACAACTTGGCAAATGACTTTCGACCAGGTGAAACGCGATCGCGTGTCTGCTGCCGAGCTACTCTTCTTTATGAGCTTCTTACATCCACAGGGTATTCCCGATTTAATTCTAAAGGCATTTTCAAAGCAAAATGGAGCCAAAGACCTTGAGGATGACATTGAAGTATTGATGGGATATACGTTAGTGGCAACAACAGTTAAAGAGAGCACACTAGAAATGCATGCCCTTGTGCAGTTCTGCACGCAGGTGTGGCTATCGACTTTCGAAGACCAGGAGAGGTGGCGATGTAAATTTGTGAGGGTTATGGCGTCAGAGTACCCCTTTGGTGAATTTGAGAACTGGGATGTATGCCGACAGCTAGAACCGCATATTCAAGGAGCAATTCAGACCTGCCCAGCGGCGGATGATGACGTGCGGATCTGGACTAAATTATTACATAACTCAGCATTGTTTCGTCTTAGTACAGGAAAGTTTGGAGAGGCGGAGGAGATGAACCGACAGACCCTCGAGGCGAGGAGAAAGACGCTGGGAGAGGAGCATCCTCACACGCTGACGAGCATGAGCAGTCTCGCGTTGGTGCTACAGGTGCAGGGCAAGTATGGAGAGGCAGAGGAGATGAATCGACAGACCCTCAAGGCGATGAGAAAGACGCTAGGAGAGGAGCATCCTCACACGCTGATAAGCATGAGCAACCTTGCGTCAGTGCTAAGGGCACAAGGCAAGAATTGGGAGGCGGAGGAGATGAGTCGACAGACCCTCGAGGCGATGAGAAAGACGCTAGGAGAGGAGCATCCTTACACGCTGACGAGCATGAACACCCTCGCGTTAGTGCTACAAGCACAAGGCAAGAATGGGGAGGCGGAGGAGATGAATCGACAGACCCTCGAGGTGAGGATAAAGACACTGGGAGAGGAGCATCCTGACACGCTGACGAGCATGGGCAGTCTCGCGTCAGTGCTATGGGCACAAGGCAAGAATGGGGAGGCAGAGGAGATGAATCGACAGACCCTCGAGGTGAGGATAAAGACGCTGGGAGAGGAGCATCCTTCCACGCTGACGAGCATGGGCAGTCTCGCGTCAGTGCTATGGGCACAAGGCAAGAATGGGGAGGCAGAGGAGATGAATCGACAGACCCTCAAGGCGATGAGAAAGACGCTGGGAGAGGAGCATCCTAACACGCTGAAGAGCATGAGCAACTTAGCATTAGTGCTACAGGCACAAGGCAAGACTGGAGAGGCGGAGGAGATGAATCGACAGACCCTCGAGGTGAGGATAAAGACGCTGGGAGAGGAGCATCCTGACACGCTGACGAGCATGGGCAGTCTCGCGTCAGTACTATGGGCACAAGGCAAGAATGGGGAGGCGGAGGAGATGAATCGACAGACCCTCAAGGCGATGAGAAAGACGCTGGGAGAGGAGCATCCTTACACGCTGACGAGCATGAGCGACCTCGCGTTGGTGCTACGGGTGCAGGGCAAGCATGGAGAGGCGGAGAAGATGCATCGACAGACCCTCAAGGCGAGGAGAAAGACGCTGGGAGAGAAGCATCCTGACACGCTGACGAGCATGGGCAGTCTCGCGTCAGTGCTACGAGCACAAGGCAAGAATTGGGAGGCGGAGGAGATGAGTCGACAGACCCTCAAGGCGATGAGAAAGACGCTGGGAGAGGAGCATCCTTACACGCTGACGAGCATGAGCAACCTCGCGTTAGTACTACAGGCACAAGGCAAGAATGGGGAGGCGGAGGAGATGAATCGACAGACCCTCAAGGTGAGGAGAAAGACGCTGGGAGAGGAACATCCCAACACACTGACGAGCATGAACAACTTGGCCCACGCTTGTTGGTCCCAGGGTCAAGCCACAGAAGCACTTGAACTACTACGGGTGTGTGTTAGCCTTCGAGGGATGAAACTAGGACCTGGTCATCCGGACACACAAGCTTCGAAATATTGGTTGGAGATGTGGGAGTCTAACGTGTGAATCCTAGCTCTAATTTCATTGCCGCCGATGGCGAACATAGGCCGGATCGTGCAATAAAGCATCACTTTGCTGTTGTAGATTCAGAAATCAATAAGCTTATTTGGTCCGCAGAATCTGCCTTACGGGGTTGAATGGCTACAATCAGCTTTCGGTCCCACTGTTAAGCACCGTATGGGAGCAACGTTGGGGCACAAGTGCCGAAGTATCCTTCTGCCCCGCTGACCCAAAAACGGCCCCTGCTAAAATAATTAACTACCAGAATTTGGGACACTCATTTCGCCTTCCACTGTATGTTTCACTCGAATGATTATTTATAGAAGGCAATGAGACCATATTGTTAGCTTGTAGGAGTAAGCATAATGAGGGTGCATTATATGGTAAGCACTGTTGACGAGGGTAAGCACTGTAGATGGGGGTAAGCACTGTAGAGGGGGGATAAGCACTATAGAGGGGGGATAAGCACTTTAGAGTGATGAGCATTGCAAGTGACAGTGGAAAGCAGTACAGCAATCAAAGCCAAGGTGTAACACAGTTCTAGAGGCCTGGGTATCTCAACACCGCCAAAGTCTCCTGACAAGAGCTAATGATCAATCCTGTGTTCTTATTTCACATACGTATGATAGCATTGGGGTCTTGCAGTTGGTACCAGAATTAGATTTTGACTGAGGTGCTGATTCACATTCACCCTAGCAAACAAGGCGTCTCTTTAAGTTTGTCAACTAAGAAAAGCTCTAGGGTGGCTGGTAATCAGTCTCCGCAAATGAGACATACTGACATAAGTTACTTCGAGCCTGTTGCCTAACTTCATCTCGAAGTGCATTATTCGCGGATACTAGTGGGTTGTTAGTCCTATGCCTTTTTAGATCACTTCTTCGTTACTTACCCAGAATTAGCATTTCCCTCTTAGCTTCATGCGATGGTAGATGCTGATTTAAGTGCTTGTTTATGTCGAACTGTAGCCCCAGGTTCTGCTGGATGATACTGTCAAGAGGAGCCTTGCCAGGACATATTTTAGACGGATACCCTGGACTATAAGTCTCATAGTGATCGTGTGTGATATACACAGTCATTGTAAATAGCTAAAACTAGTTAATCAATATCCATATACATGATACTGTATACTTACAATGCCAGACTTAGATATCTCTTCCTCAAATATACTCCGAAATATATGGAATAGGTCTATACTAGTTAGATAGGCTTAAGAAGGAAGTGGGCTCCTTACCGGGCACATCTAGCTGCCAGATCAAATGAACTTTCTTGATTGATGAAGAGGTTTTGAGATAATCATGGACTGCTCTTCTGAGATAAGATAAGAACGAGACAATTCCGAAGTCGCTTGCAATAAGTAGAACTGTCTCATATCTGCCTATCGATATGTCCCTTCCAAATGGGCCAACAAAGTACGCCGGAGAAGAGTATTCCGACTTTCCTTGTAACGAAAGTGCGAGATCCTGAGTCCATCCTCGCTGTGGGTCAACAAATAACTCAATCTCCGTCGACTTCTCGGACGACCAGGATGTTACCATGAAGGGGTGGATATGCATCACCGAGTCTTTGCTTATCTTAGAAGTTGGGATGCAGAGACCGATATGCTGCCCCTCCTGTATGTGTATTGCCCGCCGTAATCTCAACTCAATCTTGATCACACGGTACTTTAGCTGAGGACACGAAGCATCAAAATCGCCGCTGCGACGTGCGTTTATGGCGCTATCAGAAACCTCATCTTGTACCTGACGGGTGAAATCGATGATAGATGCACTTCCTGGGTTATTCGTTTTTGTTATGTCTTCATGTCCCGACTCCTCGTTTGAGATAGTTACAGCGTCTTGAACTAAAATGAAATTCTTGTACAAGGTATTTATAGTTAGAATCAGCAGCACGAATGGATATACAAACGTATACATATATAACCATGCGCAGGGCTTTATATGGAACCACAATGGGATAAGTAAAGTCAGAGATGCTAGATGATGACAGAGCATAGACCACCTATACGAGTATGCCTGGAATTTCGGGGTAAGAGCAATAAGTAAGATCCATAGGGCCGTCTTAGAAGTTAGATGATGTCCTCCGGAAGGTTACTGTTACGTACAAATATACCCCACACAGCTCGTGCCGAGCCAAAGGACATTCTTTCTCGCATTGTCCAAATATGTATGATAATAATGAGGAAGAGACCCCAGCTCGTATATCTGTGTATATTTCGGAGCTGTTTCAAAGTAAGGCCGCATATGTGCGCAATAAAGCTAAAGTTGGGTCCCGGGTTAAGTATTGTAAGAATTACTAAACCGAGATTTCCAGACTTGATTGCTGCATCGTATTCACTAGCCAGGCCAAGAAGTTCGTTGAAGAAGATTAAGTATATGCTCAAAAGAACCAAGATCAAGATAGTCAGAAACAAAAGGGGATTGAAAGGCCATCTCAGGGAGACCTTAATAACATAGTAGGTAAGCAGATTGTAGAGATATTGAAGCTTCCAATAATGGTTCCTGATGAGCAAAAGAAGAAGAATGAGTAGTATGCTTAATGAAAATATTATAGCATAGAGGTTCTTGATATCCATTTTACTGAATGCAAATGAACATTCCGGAGCAAGAATGATTTAACGCAGACGACTTAGCCAGCCTGATATATCACTTCATATAAATCACATGTCCGTATTTAAGGAGTTTATAAATAGCACCTATGCCTTATTTTAGAACAATGCTTACCTTACAACCATTCATTGAGGAGGGTGCCCAAGTCCCAAAGTCTTTGCGGACCCCGCCAAAAGTCAGGACACAGCCTATTCAAATAGAGCAAAGAACCCAACCTCTGCGGTAAGCAAAGTGAACCATCCTGTCCAGAGTCTTCACGCTCGACTAGGTGCGAGCTCAGTAGAGGACCTTCTGTTTACTTTGGACCCACAATGACAAAATATTTACCAGAATGTTTCGAGATTCAGACTCTTGATGTGGCAAGGCGCACCCTGTGGCCTTCCTACTTCATCATGTCAAGAAACGATAAAAAGCTCTTTCACGGTGGTATGCGTCTGTCTAGACTCATCGTTCATCAAGAAGGCGATGGTCTCATTGCTGAGTCCTACTCATCAATGCTCCCTTTCAATAGGTTCCGCGGGCTAGCTTCCGATGTTGCAATTAGCTTAGGATACCCTGAAGAGCCAGGCGGAAATCGACAAATATCAACACTTACTAAGCCAAGCGGAAAGCACCAAGGCTACTCGTGGCAGGTCACTCTTGCCGATAGAACACATTACCTCACATGGGAGGTGGTAAAACTCGACAGGAAAGATATATCGGCTTTCAAGTCGCCTAAGCTATGGATTGAATCGCTCATCAACCAAAGCAACTATAGACTTCGGGACACCTCAACGGACGAGATTCTTGCGACATTTTCGAGTCAAAGAAACAGGAGAGCTTGCGGAGTTTTGGAGGCCATACAGCACGAAGATAAGAGATTTGATTTAATGCTTATTATAACGTTCTTAAATGTATATAGGCTGGACAGAAGAAGACTCATCCGAGTACTGTGCGAGGAGCTTGACTGTAGCATATGTAGTCAACGGCGTAGTCTTTTTTGACGCAGTAACAACACTGAAGGGGAACTTGCCTCGCTATTCACCTGCTAGTGAGGACTAATGGATTGAACAGGGTTTGGATTAGGGTTAATATTTGTAAAGTATACTTGAAGTTAAACTCAATTAAAAATCGTTTGAGAGGATACTATAAAAAGGTATGATTATGATTTAAGTCTTTGGAGAAGAGGTTCGCGAAGCAGGTGCACAATAGTTAACACATGTTAATCTATAGAGCTAGCTTCATCAGATCCCACTATTTGAACATCTGCTACCTCCCGAGGAATCTCTACATATTGGTTCATTTTATCTGCATAAGGTTCCCCTGTAGCTCTCTCCGTAGTGCTAGAAGCGTCCCGAAGTTGATTCTCTAATTCGTAAATGTAAACATCTTTTTCTTCCCCATCTTGAATCAATTCTAGGCCTTGCGTTATCGAATTCTCGTAGCGCTCTTGTAGATCATGATAATCATCTTGAAGCCACCTATATTCCTTCTCCTGATTAAGAATTTCTTGCTGCTGTTTGAAAACCTTTTCAAGAGCGGCGGAAAGCTCCTTGAGAGCCATAGAAAGGCTAACCTGGATGTGGCTTACTGTTGTAAAAATACCCCCAGTATTACCATCCGGGCCAGGCTCTGCTTTTGACTGTGCTGACTTCAATACATGCTTATTATGGATTTGCTTTGTCATTACTTACTGTATTTTGAGTCATTGCGTATCTTCAACTTAGGTAACTGTGGTGCTATGTCTTGGAATATTTAATTCATATAGCGAGCGTATCTGGATATTGATACGCGTCTCAAGCTTCTTATTTGTACCAATTCTGACTAGACTAGATAGTCAAAGTAGGTCTTAGTTCAAAGGAGTCTAAAATTAGTTCCAGGGGTTTCTGAACATAAGTGGCATTTCTAATTATAAAGCGATTTATTTTTAGAATGTTCTCTTTATATAAGTACCTCTTTCTCATTTAAAGAACCTCCTTGCCATTCCTTGTCATGTTCATTACCATAAAGATCTTCCATAGCAAAGAAGCCAAAGTTACTCCAAAATATGTACATATCTAAGCTGCCTTTAGCTCTAGCCCTGCAGGCGTTTGCAGCTGCTATCGTACTAGGAACTACAATAGACGTCCGACTCGGAGTCGGGGATACCGTTATTACCGGGCTTCTTCGTATTCAAAGTCTCTCAACCCCAACCCAAGCCCCAACCCTTCGTAACCCGATAGATCGATTTCTCGGGACTGAGCGCGAGATGACTACCCTGAGTTCCAAACTACCGGGTACGACTGCAACAAGCTCACCATTATCAAGTTCCCTTGGACTCTCTGAAGGACCTGTTTTCTCGCAGTCGCCCCCAGAGAGCCCTACGGGAACTACGTTAGGGCCTTCATTTAGGACCCTTTCAGTAAATCCATCGAAGTCTTCCTCTGCGATATTCTCGGTAGTCCCGCCAGAGCTTTCGTCTAAGACTATTTCCCAGCTAGAGCCTTCGACTACTAGCTTAGTCCCAAATAGCACGCCCATAGAGCCTTTTCCTACGACTGTCGCTCGCCTACCGACCCCCAAAGCTCCTCTCTCAAGCCCCTGGACGCCCCTTCCACCTGACACAACGTGGAAAACTAAATTCCTAGGGAAGACTTCGACAGTAGATAGCGTACAGACTACCACTCCCGAGCTAAGCCTTAATGAAATGTTGAGATATCTACTTAGTCTAGAGTAATAGAAGAATTTACTAATCCTTGTTACACAAAGTTAACGAACCTTCAATCCCGTAATTACTCCAGATTACGATATAAAACTTAGTAGCATAATTAATTCAGAATAAGTTCCCATCCGCTAATGGATTTATACCTGCACTAAATTAAGCAACATCCGAATGACGTAGTCCTTCTTCTTTCTCTTCCAGCTTTGCAGCGAGAGTAATATTATCCTTCATTAAAAAGAAGTAGGCTCCTCTAAGCTCCACATAGTTCCGGAAGACACGTTCATTATCATGGTGCAGAACCATGTTCTCCGCTTGAACGAATCGTATTTGATCGAGGCACGTGGCTAGCCGAGCTTTCAATTCTTCGAGAGGATCTAGCACAGCGGTGGGATCTGTGGCTAATTTCGTGAACTCAGAAGACATATTATGATGAAAAGTTCGAGGTGTGGATAAGTAGTGAAATGGTTATTGAAGAAAGTAGAGAATATAGTATTCCAAGTACAAGATGTCTCCTCTGAGACGGCGGTCTTTAGACTGATTTATGCAAAGTATAGCTTTTGGGTCAAATTTGATGCTGTTACTTACCTTGATGCTTTGTTACACAGCTTACTACTAACTAATAATGCATCTTGACATCTTACCTCCAATGTTTCGTCTATTTATGGAAAGGTCTAAGCCCAGTAGCTATTCTTATAGATCTGGATTGAGGAGTACATCGTCTTTCTATTCTGGTCATTCTAAGTAGACTATTTAGATTCCAAATTCGCCAGAACGATGCTTCTTCGCGCAAAATGTCACAGTTCTTCCAATTCGTTCAAAATAAATCATGGAAGGCCAAAACATGGATCAGTCAACAGTCGACGCCTCGTTCACCGCCCCTGAGGCTTGTATGTCTACTTTAGACAATGGCGGGGTCGATTCATCTCTCGGATCCCTTCCGTCTGTATGTGACCAATTTTCTACTCTTTTTCCTACTTTTCCGTATAATCCCTGTGGTTCGGAAGCCTCAGTATTACTCCCTCCCATTTTCAACGAACACGAAGCTCTTGGACTATCCACATTTCAATTACCGGCATTTGTGCAATATGATGTGTTGGATTTAACGCAGAGGCTTTGGGGATTACAAAGCTCGATAGGGGCGGCGCAAAGGAACCTTTTAATGTACCCATCACTTCTTCTCTCCTCCCAAGTTGAGTACCTATCACTGCAAGTTGGGGATATCCATACATTACTTGCGAGGATATACAGCAATCTTAGTTCTCTGCCGCCCCCGCAATACATATGAAAATCAAATATCGGGCCTCTTCCGCTTCAATAACCTAGTAATATAGACTTCACGCTATAAATATTCTCTCGATGCTACATTCCTGTTTCCAGTACGGCCATCCTTCTTTACAACAACCATGACGCTATCATAGTATTGTGTATAAACCCGAATGTCCCTAATTTCGAGACCCGCAAGTCTCATTATTGTTCTCCAATGACTTTCTCGTCGCTCCTGCGAGTTGCCAATCATTTTCATAGTTAGGCTCGAGCCCGCTACATGCTCAAGAATGTAAGCGTCATCATCTGTGTTGTCATCGGGAATGACCTTCTCGTCGATAATCATAACCCCTCCCTGATCCACAGACTCAGCTTGATTGATCAATATCTTGATGCATATGCTGTCGCTTTGTTCACGAAGAACCCGGCCAAGATAATAGACGAGAGCACCTGATTATAAGTTAGGTATATTCTCTTAACGTTCCGGATCTCTCACCTTTCACTGGCTGTACATTGGAAAAGTCGTAGGCCATCATCTCAACACCTTTGATGCCCGGTGATCTGCAGATCACCTCTTGGCGATCCTGACAAATGAGTCGTCCCTGAATTTCTGAGTAGCGACGGACCAACTCTCTGCACAGCTGACCCTGGCCCCCACCTATATCAACAAAAGCGACGTCAGATACAGACTCGCTGTTTCTTGTTTGAGCTCGTCCAAAGTCAACAACGTCTAGCCAAGCTCCTGTACCTGGAAATTGCTTGGCCGTTAATTGATGGGTGATACCGCATTGTTTGGATCTTTCAAGCCAGCTATAGAGGTCAAGCTCAGTTTGCTGACCAACTTGCCAGGCGGTAAGGTCTGGGTTTGGAGAGGTTATGTAATTGTCCATAACCGCAAAGCCAGGCAAAAGTACATCATGACTGCAACGTTAGCTTGGCTAATTTAATCACATTCAATTACGTACTAATAGGAAACAAGGTCGTGATATTTGTTCCTGTTCAGCAGCATCGTAAGTTTGGTAGCTTGAAACTCAGTCGGGCCAATTCGTAGTAGCATATCTTGAGAGCATATAAAGTCTAACAAGCTCTCCAGAACTGAACTTCTCATGCCAGTAGCGCTGACGAGAGATGACAAAGTCACAGTGTGTTCTGCTGCGAGTGCAGCTTTGAACACTCCGCGATGTTGAGCGATTCGAGTGGAGACAAGTATCAGAGGCTGCTAATTAGTGAGGTCCGAAACCCGGTGGGTCTTATCTTACAGAGTAGACCAAGCGAGTAACTGTCTCTGCTGGCTCTTCCAAGTACCTGGCTGTTGCTAACGTAACGCACTTCAACTCATGAAGGCTCGATAGGCTGCCTTGTTGTAGGGCGTTGCGGTCAGCCAATAGAGTTCTAAGCTGTCGGATAACGGTATCGACGGAACACGCCTGAGACTCAGAACTCTCCGAGTTGGATGAGTTGGGAGTTTCCATTACGATTCAAAGATGTTATCCCGTTGTCCTTCTCATCCGCCCGACCACATCTAGACCTTTATAAGCAAATAGAATTGAGACATAACGTAGTCGTTATAACGAGCTTGGTTCACAGCCATATGCCTGAAGGCTTCTTGGTAGCTCATGATGAGTATAATCTGACTAGGCACGGTCTTTGCTTATTCCCCTAGCACAGAATAAGGCCGAGAGGAGATGCTGACAGTAAGCAGAAGTAAGCATTGATACGCTAGCCGCGCATAATACAAGGTGAAATCAAGGGTTATGACACGTCACAGATTCAGAGCGTACTCCACTGTACATACTGTATGAGCCTTTGGATGTAAATTATTCCATTAAACATGCGTTGAGCTTAGTCGCGTAACGCTAATGGTTGGCTGTTTGCAAGTACCCTATATAGCAAATTTGTTATCGTTGCACAGGTTCAGAACAAATGCCGAAACCCCCTCGGATCAAGATGGATGGTTCCCGTTGCTGGGTTCAAAAATGGCGCAGCAAAATGTTTGCCAGGCCAATCATCTTCCCCGTTTTCGTCGTCGTAAACAATAACCATGTCCCTGTAAAATTTACGATCAAAATTGAAAGCATTGACATCTACTGCTGCAAAGCTGCCGTCCCCAAAATCGAATTTGAAAGTACAAAGATCCCCAACGAAATCTTTGCTCTCCTTAGAACGACCAACGAAGCCACCAATATGCCGATTCTCAATTTTTTCAATCAACCTTTTCTCAAAAGGTAAACTATAAGTTTGAAGCCCGTTATGTTGCTGAGACCAGTGGAATAGATTGCGAGGATCTTTGACTCTTAAAGTTAAGCCACTGATCATTGGGTAAAGATGTATATTGGACTCAAGAAATGTTATCTTGTTCGTCTCTTGGTCATATTTGTAGTTTCGAAGAGATTTCCAAAAGTTGTATTGACAGTCGCCTTCATAATCATGGAGGACTAGAGCAAATGACTTATTTTTACATGACCGACCTTGACGCAGCTGGGGCAAGTAAGCACTAATGAGTGCAAGTCGTGTTCGTTTGTCTTGTTTTGTTTGATGTTTTACTGAGGAAAAAAACGGATTATCTTCCTTGAAGAAGATATCCCAAATCCACGAGTCAGACCCATCGTATGATTTGCTTCGGGCTTTGTCAAGTGCTTTCATAGAAACATAGCCGGTACGGCTCTTGATCAAATTCAGAAGCTCCTGTGGGAGCACCTTCTCCATTTTCTCAACAAAATCCATATTGATGAAATTGAATTAAGAGATACAAATCATCAAACCGCAAGGTTTAGCCCGTATTTATGCTTGAGTTCAACGCCTAATGCTACGAAAATTTAGAGGAAACAACTATATTTAGATTCCTATGAATAGCACTATAGTTTGTTGCTAATTTAGTTCACATCCGCTATGAAATTATGTCTGCGGTGTTCTTCCCTAGAATAACAAGGTACACGAACGCGCAATTGTCCCGTTACCTTCTTTTCTATCATCACAGACATTTGTCTTCGAGAGGTAGTAGAACTAATAGCTGGTAGGACTGTCCGAAGAGAAAATGAACAAGCCACCGTTTAGACGTGTCGACCCTGAGACCTGCTATACTATGACTCATAGGCTAAGTTTAGGAAAGAACAAGCCGTTCATTATTGCTCAGAATCTTGTGCGTATGGAAGAGAAGCCATCGCAGCTCGTGTCTATCAATAATCTTGATCTTTCAGAGTTGGGAGATGATTTTCAAAATATTTACTTTGGTACTATGCTTGATAATACCTACCTGGTGTCTATTATCAATGTATTCACTGGGCAAGATATGATATCTCTAGTCACAGAACACTTGGAATGCTCCTTGTATGAATTGTGTGGCCTGGAGCTCCTCACGGAAGAAATGATAGCTGCTGTCATAGGACAGGTAAGAGATTGCGGCACCTCTTCTTCGCAGCAGCTGATAGTTCTAGGTAATTCATGGAGTCGATCATCTCCAGCAGATGGGTTTAGTACATAGCTCCCTCACATGCTCCAACATATTCATTTCACGCAACGGGAACGTGAAAATCGGTAAGCAGTCAAAAGCTTGTGCGTCTGTAGTCTGACATCGTACGCAGGGCAACATCAACACCTACGCATGGCACATAAGTCGGAGCAAAACATTCACGATATAGCGCGACTTGTTGAAGAGTTGATTAAGGTTGATCCCACACACCGGCCACATATCGATCCGTGGCCGAAAGCCACAGATTTTGTAACTCAAACTGCTCGCATGAGTTCGATTGGAGAACTTAGAAAGGTAATCAAGGGGAAAGTTCAACGCAAGACTCAGCTAATTTGGATAGCACCCCCTTTTAGAATTAAAGTGGGAGGATGTTATCTTGGAGGGGCTGGTGAACTTTGCTATAGCAAAGGTGCGTCGTGGCTGTGAAAGCCTTTCCCAGCATTAATCTCTTAAAATAGAGATACTTCAATACAAAGCTGCTTTCTAAAAATAAGTTGAAAGAAAAGGTATATAGTCCTGGAGCTCGGGCTTTGAGATGTGAAGGTACGAACAAAAAGTCCTTATTTCAACAAATTCGCAGGATGGAGAAACGTACACGCCAGTTCTGGTTCTTTACCACCACACTTCTATTCTTCATATGTTTCTTGGGTTTCTTTATCTTAAGCATCATAGTCCTTCGAACCAAGGTGTATTACCAGCAAGGTTTAGCTACAGTTATAGTGCGTGCAGTTACCTTTTAAAAAGAAGCACACTAATCAGTACTAGTTTAATACATCTGCTGTGAAAGAAGCTTTGTCGTTAGATACGGCAGAGAAGCTTGACGTATTTGACGTCTTTGGAAAGCGATCGGATGGACTGCTCGACATTGCGAAGACAGTGGTGTCAGATTTAGAAACCAAGGTGCCCGAGGTAATCGACAAGGCCTCAAGTGCAGCGGGAGCCGTGGCTACAGAAGCAGGAGCTATTGCCACCGAAGCAGTAGCTATTGCGTCTGAGATTCCCTCGGTACTGGAAAAGTTTGTGCCTGATAATGTGTCGGTCGGCTTAAGTCAGTTCTGCATCGCTACTAAGGAAGACCTTTCTTGCCATGATCTGCCCTTGAAGCCGTCTGATGTCTTCCCAGATGAGCTAGGCCTTACCAAAGGCTTAGACAAGCTCCCAGCTTTCCAGTCGTTCCAGCGACTGACTACGATGGTCTTCCGAGATCTCTGGATTGGCGGTTTTGTCTTTTCCATCATAATTATCTTTTGGTCAGTGTTACCGACATTAGGTTGGCTCCTGCATCAGCGGCGACTTCGCGTCATTTTTCATGCTCTCCTGGCTCTAGCATGTTTTGGTCTTTGTCTAGCACCAGTTGTCGTAATGCATGTAGTCAAAGACAAAGCTAGACAGCTACCTGAGTGGTTAAGCGTCACATATGGCGAGGTTCCGAAGATGTACTCAGCCGGGGTATGTGTTGCAGGTGTTATGGCGGCGCTGGGGGGTTTCTTCCATTGGGCTGTTTCCACTGACTTGCTGACAATAAGCGGGCCCTATAAATAGAACAATCAAAAATATCTGAAGAAGAGAGTTATTGGATTCTCTAAGAAATATAGAAAGAATTTCAGACCCTAGGTAGCAAATCAATGAAATCGATTTTCCAGAGGCGACCACATCGGCCCTTTCTGCTAGTGAATGCAAGTGAGGCGTTCTTAGGCGTGCCCTAGGGTAGCTTCTGACGCGCTTGCCTAAAATCTAGCAGGGCCTCAGCTGCCGACGACCCTGATTACTGCAGAGGCTCTGCCTCCTGCTGCAGCGCGCCTGTGACTGATGGCTACCTTCCTGGAAGCCACTGAAATCAATGGCTCATTTAGAAATTATGAGCAGCAACGTTGAGCGCTGCCAGCGCCCGCGCCCGCACCTCACCCACGCCCACTGACACGCACGCATGCACAAGTAGCAAGAAACTAAGGGAGTTACATACAAGGAATAATTAGTAGTATGTCAGCGGTCCAAGGACACGAATGCTATACACTACCAGGGATGATCGAACCAACGCCTTTTGAATGTTCACAGACTGCGCTAACTTGGGAGCATTCAACTTGATCCCAGGCCATGTTCATCATTCTCTTTCCTGCCCAAGCACTAACATTAATCTCGCTCTGGAATTCAGTGACTATGTCTTAGATGATGCTAAGTAAGTACAGAGATCTTAGGCTTTTGAACGACTATTCTTTTAGCTATTATGATAATGAAACTAAAGTAACCGTTACTGTAACAATTGGTCGAGTCTGCCTCTGTCCAATCTAGTTCGACTCGACATGGATCCTAGGGTAAGATTTACCCTATACAGGAAAGCAATTGTGATGACTGTAGTTGTACAAAATTGCTTAGCATAGCGCGAAATGAAGCCATCAATGCTCTTCGAAGGCGGGGTCGCTAATATAATTATTCTATATACTGCTTCTAGCCTTCCTACCTCAGTTCTTAGCACCGTACTATTAGAAAGTAGAATACAACTAATAGTTATAGAAAAAGCTTTCGCATCCCTAGTACTCCAACCCCAATCCCTCCACCCAAGGCATTTTACTTGATCGGCTTTCTATGTCTTTCTGTCCGACGTCCCCACGATTGGACCGTTCACATACCACATGATACAAGTCCAGATGATTGCCACACTACCCCCGCTTACCAGAATAATACGAATCGTGCATTGGTATTCTAAAAATAGTACCTCTATAATAATGGATGCTATTTATAGGTTATGATAAGAAGTCATTTTCCTGTATCTCCATGAGTTCTTACTTGCGAGTATTGCCCGTTGATTGATTCATAGTTGCGAATGATGATTTCAACATGGCAGGGTCAGACCGTAATCTTATCGCTGAAAGAAACAACAAGTGGCTAGGTACCGCAAGCGTACGAATCGACGTTTTGGAATTTCCTAATGAAGTGAACAAGAAGAACGCTGCACGGCTAACAAAGCTATTCGAAGACGGTAGAATACGCGAAGATAGCCCTCTGCATAGAATTCCAGCCAAAATTAGCTGGTCTGAGCTAGAAGCAGCTCTAAATCTGTCAGGAATCACGATAGGAGACATAAGAGGGACAGCAAATCGTCAGCAAGGTTCACCTAGGCTAGAACTTCCCCATGCATGCAAATTGAAATGTCACAGAGGTCTGCATCGGACCTTAGCAGCTTCTCAAGCCCGGAGTGGCTCAGAGCCCGCTGCGAGGCGCTGGACTGTTGACCTGTATCTGTCAGGTAAGAAGAGAACCCAAGTTACGTTGTAGGCTGCCATGCTAACACTGTTCAGACATGAGTCTAGATTTAGAGACGGAGCTAGCAGAAGAGTACGCTTGCGAAAGACCGCCTGAAGCTGGGGATTTCTATGTTAAAATACGAGAGTATCAAGGAACAGGGAACAAAGCATTAGAAGAGCGATGGTGGGCTCTGCTCAAAGCGATATCCGCGACTAAGGAGATGAGACTTCGCCATCTCATCAATCAGAAAGACAAAACCTTACGCAACGCCTTTGACGTTATGATGCTTGTGCCCGCCCTGAGATCTGGGTTTAAGATCGGCGTTCTACATGAAATGGAGGCAATGAGATGTCCAGAGGTAAAATTGTCCTCTCGAAGCTAGCACTAGGTCTAATCATACCACAGCTCATCGTGAATTACCTGACAAACCACATCAAAGTTGTATGGCTCGAGATCATTTGTAGTGGTATCCATGCGAATTCGAGGCGGATCACAATATCCGACGTTGAAGCTTTGGCTACCTCAGCACCTGGGGCTATCCCAAGCGACCGAGACGCCATTTACAGAAAGATCTTCCATAGCAGGGAAGTTTTCCGAAATTTTCATAGAGAGGAACTTCCAGCATTATGGGAGAATGTTCAAAGAGCCAGTAGAAATGGGCCGATTCCTTCTTTGGAAACGTTCTTCGAGGACCTGAAGTTTATCAGAGGACCACTGCGCTGTTTGCGAGAGCTAGTGAAGATCGGCCCGGGCCAAAGCTTGCTGAAAACACTATCTAGCGTCTTTAGAAGCCGGAGAGCCGAGGAGTGTATAATCCAGGTATCGGACACTGAGGTGGAAGTATGTAGATCGACGGAATTGGACCCCGTGGATCTTGGCATTCGGCAGCTTTTCATGTGCGCCATGAGGCTTTGCGCCAAACCAGAAGCTTACGACGACCCAGTCGTGGTAGGCCAAATAGCGCGACTTGCCTCTGCAATCGGGTTTACCTTACCTGAAATTGAGACTCTAGTGCGTGAGTCGTCCGACAGTTGTATAGCAGAGTCAGCGCTGTGCCAAGCACGAGCTCCAGAACTGTACCGTTACTGCCAGCCCTCTATCGAAGAGTGCAAAAGGAAAATAGTTGCCATTTTCAGAACAGCAGAAGAGAAAGAGACCGCTGATACTGCGCATGAACACACAACACCGCGATCTGCCACGCGGTGCGGCGTGTTGCCCGCAGAGGAGCTTGCTCGCGTTCGAGGTTGTTTGTTTGCTAAAGAGCTTCATGATTTCAACGGAGCCCTAGATTCGCCTTCTCTTTTCTTCCGAAGAGCTGTCTACCTTGCGTTCTTTGGTAAGCCACAATCGGATCACACTGACGTGATGGACTCACGACGCATTACCCTTGAGCGGTGCTCCGACGAAACAAGCACGGAGTCGACGCAAAGGCCATCGCTGGCTTCGCCCAACCCACCATGTACTTTTTGCATGTCAGAAGCTCAGTTACGTCTGCAATACGAGCAAGAATTGGAGACAAAACTTCAAGCGGACCGTGACGATCTCCAGCGACAGTACGGATCAAGCATGACAAGTCTGCAGTCTGAAGTAGTAAGATTAAAAACAGAATTGAACTCTGAAGTGGCTGAGCGTACAAAACAATCCAGTTGTCAAGAAAAGATTGAGATCGAATGTCGCTCAGCACTCACATGCTTGCAGGACCTGAACATTGAACTGTACAAGCTGCAGCTCCCGGTTGGAGACGTAGATGCAGAGTTCAGCTGTGAAGAAGAGCCACATGCAACAGTCTCGCAGAGGCTAAACTTGGAGGCCATACAGCTTCAGAAGCGTATTGTCAAGCTCCAAAAGGGTATGGAGAACGCCTACCGGGAGATAGAGCAGACGAAACATGCAGCCGAGCAGCAGGACAATTTTGATAAGGTGTGTCTCCAGAAAGACCTTTTCAACGCAAAGCAAACTATAGAAAGCCTCGAATCGACCTTAAAAGAGACACAGGAGCAGCGAAACGCCACTAGCAAGTCGTTAGAGGAGCTCAAGGCTAGCGAATCTATTATCACCCAGGAGCGGGCCCGTCTCCTGAGCGAGCACCAGGAGCAGCAGGATCTAGCTGCACAGAGAGCACAGAAGGCACAAGAGGAATACCAAGCTACGATAAAGGCCCTAGAAGAACTTGAGTCAAGCAAATCAGAAGTCATTACTGAGCGAGATCGTCTCCTGAGCGAGCACCAAGAGCAGCAGGATCTAGCTGCACAGACAGCACAGAAGGCAAAAGAGGAATACCAAGCTACGATAAAGGCCCTAGAAGAACTTGAGTCTAGCAAATCCGAGAGCATCAAAGAGCGAGATCGTCTCCTAAACGAGCACCAGAAGCAGCAGGACCTCAATGGGCAGACTATACAGCAGCTTAAACTCACGGTACATCAGGCACAGAAGAAACACAACGTCACTAAAAAGGCTTTGGAGGAGAGTAAGGCTAGCGAATTATCAATGACCAGCAAGCGGGACTGTCTCGTGAAAGAACAGCGCAGACTGTGGAAAGAAGCAGAAGAGGCCAAACATAAGGCAAATATGCTAGGGAGGGAGAAGGAAGCATTTTTGAAGCAAAAGAGCCAGTTTGCGGCCGAGTATAACAGTCTTCAAAAAAAGTTGGAGTCCGCTCTAGGCGATCAGTCGAAGTCAAGCGGAAATGTTCCGTCTACGGTAACAGAGACATCAAAGAGGGAGACAAACTTGAGAAACCCTACAGAGCGAACGCAAGGACTACAGCGTAAGTATAAGGATCTCCAGACGTATAATAAGCGACTAGAGAGTGAGTATGGGGCTTTGATCATAAGATTAGAGGCTGGAATAAGCAAGCTTCAGGGCCTACAGTGGAAGGCCGGAATTGTAGATACCAAGATGCAAGAAAAGCTAAGCCAGATTACTACGCTGGAAATCGATGTCCAGAAGTTAGAAGGCACGAGCCAGAAAGTAGAGGAGGACAACAAAGCCTTGAGGGATAAGAGTCAACACTTAGAGAAGGCAGCGCTAGCAAGCAACACAGAAAGCACCAAGCAGCAACAGGACATCAGCCTTCTTAATGATCAAATAAGCAATCTTAAAAAGACTAATAATGATCTAGAGAAAGAAGTCCAAATTTTGCAAGAGTCATTGCAGGAGAAAAAGGATTGGGAGTCACAGAGTCTTTTGAAAATCATGCACCTAAGAAACGAAGCCAACGGAAAGCCTCTTTATCTGCATGATAAGGCACCACCTATCAACATGAACTTTACCGGTTCTAGCAGAAATCCCTATCTGACGCTAGGAGGAAGCGTTCAAACGCCAGAGAAAAAAAGGCAGAAATTGAAACACACTCCGTTTGACAAAGGAAAGGACGCGCACTTCGATGATATGTCAGTAACCTTACCAGCGAGGCAAAGCCCCCCTACGCCGGAAGCTCGATCATCAGCATCCGGTTCTGAAGAGTCACACAACATAAAACAAGCAGAGGGCCAATATGTGACATTCATCGAAGATGGAAGGAGAACTAAAGTAAGCGAGTGCGATGTTAAAAAAAAGGCGGAAGGAAATTACCGCACGGAAGGCAGGAGCATCTTTGACACGAAGGGACGAGAACTGAATCCGGCCACATGCCTCATTCATGTGACGCAGGATAAGACTAGAGAGATTATTGTACGTGACACACTTAGGAAGCGGTTGAGAGAGTCAGACATCCCCGTCACATAACACACTTCCCCATCAGGCAGCATCCTGTCATCCTAAGGCTACAGTGGAAGGCGAAATGAGTGTCCCAAATTCTAGTAGTTAATTATTTTAGCAGGGGCCGTTTTTGGGTCAGCGGGGCAGAAGGATACTTCGGCACTTGTACCCCAACGTTGCTCCCATACGGTGATTAACAGTGGGACCGAAAGCTGATTGTAGCCATTCAAACCCGTAAGGCAGGTTCTGCGGACCAAATAAGCTTATTGATTTCTGAATCTACAACAGCAAAGTGATGCTTTATTGCACGATCCGGCCTATGTTCGCTATCGGCGGCATTGAAATTTAGAGCTAGGATTCACACGTTATACTCCCACTTCTCCAACCAATGTTTCGAAGCTTGTGTGTCCGGATGACCAGGTCCTAGTTTCATCTCTCGAAGGCCAACACACACCCGTAGTAGTTCGAGTGCTTCTGTGGCTTGACCCTGGGACCAACAAGTGTGGGCCAAGTTGTTCATGCTCATCAGCGTGTGAGGATGCTCCTCTCCCAGCGTCTTCCTCGTCGCCTTGAGTGTCTGTCGATTCATCTCCTCCGCCTCTCCATTCTTGCCTTGTGCCCATAGCGCTGATGCAAGGTTGTTCATGCTCGTCAGCGTGTTAGGATGCTCCTCTCCCAGCGTCTTCATCATCGCCCTGAGTGTCTGTCGATTCATCTCCTCCGCTTCTCCAAGCTTTCCTGTACTAAGACGAAACAATGCTGAGTTATGTAATAATTTAGTCCAGATCCGCACGTCATCATCCGCCGCTGGGCAGGTCTGAATTGCTCCTTGAATATGCGGTTCTAGCTGTCGGCATACATCCCAGTTCTCAAATTCACCAAAGGGGTACTCTGACGCCATAACCCTCACAAATTTACATCGCCACCTCTCCTGGTCTTCGAAAGTCGATAGCCACACCTGCGTGCAGAACTGCACAAGGGCATGCATTTCTAGTGTGCTCTCTTTAACTGTTGTTGCCACTAACGTATATCCCATCAATACTTCAATGTCATCCTCAAGGTCTTTGGCTCCATTTTGCTTTGAAAATGCCTTTAGAATTAAATCGGGAATACCCTGTGGATGTAAGAAGCTCATAAAGAAGAGTAGCTCGGCAGCAGACACGCGATCGCGTTTCACCTGGTCGAAAGTCATTTGCCAAGTTGTCGCCACGGCTTTTGACGCACTTTCGTCGCGACGGAGATCCGTCGCCTCGCGAGCTAGCAGCCCAATCTTTTTCTTCCGACTCTTCCAGAACTCCTCGAGGTATGTCTTGATTGTTTGCCCACGCCGGCTTCGTCGCTTGATATAAGAGGCCGCTTGGACGATGGCAAGCGGCAAATAATCAAGAGCAACGACTAACTCTCGGGCCGCCCCATCCTCGTATAAATTTGTCCCAACTTTAACCCGCAGGAGCTCCATAGCTTGCTCATCCTCCATCACCAGCACCGTCAGAACTGAGTCTTCGCCTACAAGCATCTCTGCCGCCTCTGTGCTTCGCGAAGTCACTAGAATAGACCCTCGTCCTGTTTTCGGTATATACGACGCAAGGGGACGCTTGCTTCCCGATGCGTCGGCATGTTGGCTTAGCATATTCTTGTCGTCCGCATTGTCGACAATCATCAACCATGGCCCGTTCTCCTCGTCCGTCAGCCATCGATGCACGAGGTGGAGTACATTCTGTTGTGGATCATTCCGCCCAGGGAGCTCGAGTCGTTCTGCTATCTCCGAATAGGCTTCTCGAAAGCGTGCGGACGAACTGGCGTGCACCCAGAGGACCCACGTTTGCGGATCATTTGATCGGACATCGTGTGCGTGCTGGATGGCGATCTGGGATTTTCTAGAGATGTTAGCTTGTGCCTACGCCCTTTAAGAGACGAAGCTCACCCCACACCACCGAGGCCGATAAGTGCAGCGCGACGGCCCGTGCCCGCTGTCAGCTCCCTGACCCTTTGCGATATGGCAGGTCGTTTAACGAAAGCGGGGTCGGGATCGAAGGGGATCATGCAGAAAGGCTTAATTGGGGATGGTGGGGCAGGCCCATGGTAGTTAATGTTCAAAGTCCCGCCTGACACGTGGGGACCAACAACGAGATTGTGGCCACTAATTGGGCCCTGGAATGTTCCGGGGTTCATTGTTGAACTGTGATGCCAGGAGCTGGCGGAGGATCAATGAGATGGAGGTGAGTCTCGGGGACTATCACAACAAGTCAAACTGTATGTCACGTGGTCTTTGGCATATAACAGCCTTCGAGCAGACGCCACTCCGCAGTACATTGTGAACGTGCAGGTCGTTCGGCAAGCCTCATAACTCTCTTTACTAACCAAACACCCGATAATGTCCCATTCTAAGCCCAAACATCGCGAAGACTTCGAAGTCGCCATCATCTGCGCACTTCCCCTCGAGTATGACGCAGTGTCCTACGTTTTCGACGGATTTTGGGATGACGACGGAGATGAGTACGGGCGCGCACAGGGAGATCCTAACACCTACACAACAGGTAGGATCGGGAAATACAATGTTGTTCTTGCTTTACTGCCGCACATGGGCAAGGCCAATGCTGCCAGCGCAGCAGCAAGCATGCGGTCAAGCTATACTCGCCTGCGGCTCGTCTTGCTAGTCGGGGTTTGCGGTGGGGTTCCACTTGACGGGCATAGCGCCCTCTTCCTTGGCGACGTGGTGATCAGTCAAACAGTTCTGCAGTATGATTTTGGACGCCAATATCCGGACGGGTTTGTGCGAAAGGAAACCATCCATGACAGTCTTGGCCGACCGAACAAAGATGTCCGGAACTTGGTGGCGATATTCCAAACGGATCGCGGGCAGGACAAGCTTCAAGAGCGAACTGCCCACATTCTTCAGCAAATTCAGAACAAAATCTCTAGTTCTCGGCGTCAGGGGAAGTATACCTACCCGGGGGCGCAAAGTGACCAGGTCTTCTCGCCGCAACACCGTCACAAGCATCATCGGCCAGAGGACTGCATCTGCAAAAAATGTCTGCGTTTGACAGATCCCGTTTGCGAGAAGGCTATGAGCATGTCCTGCGCAGACCTAGGGTGCAGTAGTGATGATTTCTCGCATGCCGCAAGAACCCGATCTCAGCTACTAGTAGATCAGGCCAACGTACCTCCCCGGCCAGAGGTTCATGTCGGGGTTATTGCATCTGGCGACTTGGTCCTGAAATCGGCCGTGGATAGAGATCGCCTACATAAGGAAACAGGGGCAATTGGTTTCGAGATGGAGGGTGCAGGCGTATGGGATGAGGTGCCTTGTGTTGTCGTCAAGGCTGTGTGCGATTACGCCGACAGTCATAAGCACAAAGGCTGGCAAAATTATGCCGCTGCAACGGCAGCTTCGGCAACGAAGGCGGTTCTTGAACGATACATCCGCACGGACAAGGTTGATGTGGACCGGAAGCCGGAGGTGGGGGCTATGGCCGCCACTTCTTCAGGCGACAGCAACACAGCTTCAGCAATGGGAGGGCCTGTTTTCCAGGGTCCGGTATCTGGTCACAACGTTATTGCAGGTTCTACGAATACTGGGGGGACCACGACTATCGAGTTCAAATCGTAGTGAGAACATTTAGATTTGCAGCACATTGCTGTATTGTAGTGCTGTTCAGCTCCCGGCTCTATGAACCGCTTACGATGGGTATGCTCTGAGTTCCACAGCGAGTGGACTGATTCGCCGGAAAAGCTTTGTGATATGTTGACGGACATGAGCAACTTATCACGTGGTGAATCGATTTGGTTGCTAGAGGACACTTAAACGGTCATGCATTGCCTTGTCCGTTGCTATTGCCTTCACAGATGTCGAGTTGCCGCTCCGCTTGCTGACAATGATTACTTTGAGCCCATATCCCGGTCGAGTTGCTTGGTTCGCCCTTGACAATCCCCTGTACACGCTCAGAAGCACTGGCGCCCGTGCGTGTTAGGTGCGTCACCTGTACCAAAGCCTGATTGGCCTAATGGCCACAACTGAGTACTAGCAGACCCACCATGATTGAGTCATAGGCTTTCACTCAAAGCCCGCTGTTGTCTGGCTCCCCTCCGTCCATAAGCGGAATTCCATCGTGACCTGGTCTAGAAAGACCATGGCGCCATACTTGTCTGCTGCTCAACGCAGCTTAGTTGAAGCTATGCTTACGAGGAATTTTAAGAACAGCATCATTGCCACTTTTGCCGGCTGCAGTAGGCGAACGGTCCAACGCATCCGGTCGGAACAAGACCCCAAGACGACACTGCCAGCATCCGTAGAACGAAACCCCGTCGGTCGGCCAAGCAAGATCACTCCGCAGATGTGTATGGCGCTTCGTGAGATTATTGATATATGGCCGTCGTGGGAGCAGAGCGAGATACAGGAGTATTTCAAGGAGAAGTTCGGCATGACCGTGTCAAAACGGTCGATCAGCCGCACTTCGCGATCAATGAACATGACGAGAAAGGTATCACGTCGAGTCGCTCAGCAGCAAGACCCTGATTTGCGTGACTATTACCTGCATAGGATCTCCAAGTACAAGTCCTGGCAACTTATCTTCATTGATGAGTCTGGCTGTGATAAATCCATTGGTAATCGGCGATACGGATTGGCACGGAGAGGGGAAACCCCGGTCCAGGTGAGCCCTTTTACTCGCGGCAGTCGCTGGAATATCCTGCCGGCGTATTGGCAAGGCGGTGTCATGAAACGGTGGGTATATCAAGGTTCAACGGACACAGAGCTGTTTGATATGTTTATTGAGCAACTGCTGCAACATTGTGGCGAATATCCGGAGCCTAAATCGGTCCTTGTTATGGATAATGCATCCTGGCACTTTTCGCCCAAGATGATGCAAATGTGCAATAATAAAGGTGTCAAGGTAGAGGCACTCTCACCTTACTCGCCTGACTTCGATCCGATTGAGGAGATGTTTAGCGTGCTAAAACGGTTTATTAGAAAGAGGTGGCACCAGAACAGAGACTTTATTAGACGGGAGTTTAAAATGTATTTAGAATGGTGCGTCGATGTGGTCGGGAATGATGCGAAGCTGGCAGAAGCCCACTTCCGTCACGCAAGAATCCACGTGGAGCAACCACCTAGCTAAGCGGAAAATAAAATATGTAATAAGCTACAGTTAAAACGAAAACTCTTTGCGACTGGTGTTTATGTTACTATTAAGGAGAGTCTGCTTTCTTTTGCTGGTCAAAGCTTTTAATGTTTCCAGTCCACTGATCGGCAATGGGTGCAGGCACTCCGGCTGCGATAAGCTTCTCACGAGCCCATTTCTGATGGGCGTGACAGAATGAAAGCTCTAGGAAAAGCTTGCGTGCAATGACGCTAGCGTTTCTGAGCGCCTTCTTCCAGTCAAGACCATCCACTTGGCTTGTAAGATATGCATCATATTGCCGAAGCAAATCGTCCCACTTTCCACATAAGGTAACAGGCGATAAAGGAGCCGGTGTTGTGGATTCGGGATGCACGGATGAGCCTCCTGTGGCTTGGCTACTGGCTAGAACCTGCCCTGGCTTGCATGCAGCTGCCTGCGCCGCATTCTTGTGCAGCGCCTGCCATATTCTCGGCGGTATATCTCGGGGGCCTTCGAAATCACCTCCCTGCTGAACATGCTCTACAATTTGCTCAATGTAGAACGGGATCAACGCGAGATGGGCACCCTGTGCATCAACGGCGCAATGTGGCCCTGATTTACAGTTCCTAGCATCACATCGCAATTTTTTGTACACATCGCTCCATACAGCTGCTTCTGCCTCCAGACGATCTCGCTGCCTCTCTGTAGCCGTTCTTTTTTTGCCCTTCTTCTCGGCCGGTGCGGAGTGACGAACGATCTCTCTGAAGGAAATGTCAATATCGAGGATTATACTTTTCCCATTTTCGAACAGGTCGCCTAGGGTGGCGAGGTGATCATCTATTCGACCCCATTCGATTGGACCCTTGTGATATTGCTCCTTGAGGCCAAGCCCACGAGTATTCTTGACAGATATACTTATGTTAGCTTGTTCGCGTTCATAGGTATTCTCTCCCATTTTCTCTCTCGCGAAGTCATGGATCTTTACGTCCAGCGACCTCTCCCATAGGTCGCTTGGTGCCAGAACGACATCGGGCTCGTCGCGCTTCCAAACCTCGCTAGCTCTCTTCCTCTGACCAACATATTGAGACACTTTCCACCGGATGTCATAATGTATGCATATAGGGTGATCTCGATCATATCTTCTGCCCTCTTCCCAATCAGCCAGTCGCAAGAGCGGCAGAGGTGTTTGACGACTCGGTGGAGCGAGTTCCGCCAGAGGATCCGGAGTGCATTGGCTTCCCTGCAAGAATATATCGTAATCGACGGTTTGGTCATCAAGAAGCCGATCTAAATCATTAGAATCTGCCATCATGCTACTGCTGTGTCTTTGAACAAAGCGTTGTTCTGCCTGCCCGCTGTGGGATGACAATGAACCCTGCAATGGTTGGTCGCACGGAAGGCCACGTGTTCTTTCCGCGACATTCCAAGCAATTCCATAGCACAGCACTCCCGCCAACAAACGTTACAAGCTTCAACTTGTTTTCAATAATGATTATTTTGGAACGTACTGCATTTCCACAGTATAGCCACTCTAAGCAAAGACAATCAACATGTAATAACTTAGAATAGGGTAGCGGATGTCGCATGAATGTGCCTGAAACGACAGATGGAAACGGCTTAGCCTACACCTTAAGCGGCTGTCCTGGGCCAATGTGCCCACCATTTAGGTGGCGTAGCCCACCAAATATGGCGCCAGCTACCAACCATAAGGCGCTAGATAGCTTGATCTGTCGTCACCTCAAACTCGCTAACAATGTAGGGCATTTCAAGCGCAAAAGTCTGCACAGCGGGGAATTTGAAGTCGTCTTGATACTCGGGGATAAGGGACATGCTGTCATTGTTTAGCTGAGAAGGTAGAATTACCGGATCGCTGTACTGCCCACGCTTGTGGTGCCTGGTGATAAGGCTGGCGTTTGTTCGAAGGCTGTGGTGTGCCACGTGATGTGCCGTACGCCCCGCTTTGAGTCCCCGAAACTCGTGTACATGTAGATCCTCCGTCCCCTGGCATCAGAGATCAACAATGAATACCGGAACATTCCAGGGCCCAATTAGTGGCCATAATGTTGTTGCTAATACCCACGTGGCCGATGGCGGGACCTTTAATGTAAATTACCATGGGTCCGCCCCACCAGCCCCGATCAAGCCTTTCTCCATGATCCCTTTCGATCCTGACCCCGCCTTCGTCAAGCGACCTGCCATATCGCAAGGGGTCAAGGAGCTGACAGCGGGCACGGGACGTCGCGCTGCGCTTGTTGGCCTCGGGGGTGTCGGGTGAGCTCCTTCTCTTGAATGGTGTAGCCAGGGCTGACATGTCCAGAAAATCCCAGATCGCCATCCAGCACGCACACGATGTCCGATCAGATGCCTCGCAGACGTGGATCCTCTGGGTGCATGCCAGCTCGTCCGCGCGCTTTGTGGAAGCATATCAATACATTGCCGAGCAACTTCACCTTCCCGGACGAAACGACCCGCAGCTGAATGTGCTTCAGCTGGTATACCTCTGGCTGACCAACGAGCATAACGGGCCATGGCTTATGATAATAGACAACGCGGACGATAGAGACGTCCTGAGCCAACCTGCTGGCTTGTATGGAAGCGAGCGACCTATTGCGTCCTACGTGCCAAAGACGGGACGGGGGTCGATCCTCGTGACTTCAAGAAGCTTAGAAGCGGCGGAGATGCTTGTTGGCGAAGACTCAGTTCTGACAGTGCCAGTTATGGCGGATGAGCAAGCTAAGGAGCTCCTGCGCACCAAGGTTGGGACAGCTCTATATGAGGATAACAGCCAGTAGGCTAGTTGTTGCTCTAGATCACTTACCCCTTGCCATCGTCCAAGCTGCCTCCTATATCAAACGACGGAGCCTCCGTGGGAAAACAATCAAGACATACCTTGAGGAGTTCTGGGAGAGCAGGGAGAAGAAGAGTGGGCTACTGGCCCGCGAGGCAACAGACCTCCGTCGCGACGAAAGTGCGTCGAAAGCTATAGCAACAACGTGGCAGATTACTTTCAATCAAGTGCAGCACGACCGCACGTCTGCTGCCGAGCTACTCTTCTTTATGAGCTTCCTCCATCCACAGGGTATTCCCGATTTTATTCTAAAGGCATTTTCCGAGCAAAGTCCAACCGAAGATCTTGAGGACGACATCGAGGTATTGATGGGATATTCTTTAGTGGCAACGACGGTGGAAGAAAACACACTGGAAATGCATGCGCTTGTACAGTTCTGCACGCAGGTGTGGCTATCGACATTCGAAGACCAGGAAAGGTGGCGATGTAGATATTTGAGGGTCATGGCGTCAGAGTACCCCTTTGGTAACTTTGAGAACTGGAAGGTATGCCGGCAGCTGGAACCTCATGTCCAAAGAGCAATTGAGAGGTGCCCGACGTCGTATAGTGACATTCGGAGCTGGACTCTACTATTACATAACGCAGCATGGTTCCGCAGCAGCACTGGGAAATTTGAAGAATCAGAGGAGATGTATCGACAGACAACTAAGACGAGGAGAAAAACGCAAGGAGAGGAGAATCCTGACACGTTAACGAGCATGAGCAACTTAGCGATGGTGCTACGGGCACAAGGCAAGAATGAAGAGGCGGAGGAGATGAATCGGCTGGTACTCAAGACGAGGAGAAGGACGGTGGGAGAGGATAATCCTAACACGTTAAAGAGCATAAACAACCTAGCATTGGTGCTACAGGCGCAGGGCAAGAATGAAGAGGCAGAGGAGATGACTCGGCAGACACTTAAGATGATGATAAAGACGGCGGGAGAGGATCATCCTGACACGCTGACAAGCATGAGCAACCTAGCGTCAGTACTGTGGGCACAAGGCAAGAATGGAGAGGCGGAGGAGATTCATCGTCAGACACTTAAGGCGAGGACGAAGATGCTGGGAGAGGAGTATCCTGACACGTTGGCGAGCATGAGCAACCTAGCATTGGTGCTACAGGCACAAGGCAAGACTGGAGAGGCGGAGGAGATGAATCGACAGACCCTCGAGGTGAGGATAAAGACGCTGGGAGAGGAGCATCCTGACACGCTGACGAGCATGGGCAGTCTCGCGTCAGTACTATGGGCACAAGGCAAGAATGGGGAGGCGGAGGAGATGAATCGACAGACCCTCAAGGCAAGGATAAAGACACTGGGAGAGGAGCATCCTGACACGCTGACGAGCATGAACAATCTCGCGTCAGTGCTATGGGCACAAGGCAAGCATGGAGAGGCGGAGGAGATGAATCGACAGACCCTCAAGGCAAGGAGAAAGACGCTAGGAGAGGAGCATCCGGACACGCTGACAAGCATGAGCGACCTCGCGTTAATGCTACGGGTGCAGGGCAAGCATAGAGAGGCGGAGGAGATGAATCGACAGACCCTCAAGGCGATGAGGAAGACGCTGGGAGAGGAGCATCCTCACACGCTGACGAGCATGAACAACTTGGCCCACGCTTGTTGGTTCCAGGGTCAAGCCACAGAAGCACTCGAACTACTACGGGTGTGTGTTGGCCTTCGAGAGATGAAACTAGGACCTGGTCATCCGGACACACAAGCTTCGAAATATTGGTTGGAGAAGTGGGAGTATAACGTGTGAATCCTAGCTCTAAATTACATTACCGCCGATGGCGAACATAGGCCGGATCGTGCAATAAAGCATCACTTTTTTGTTGTGGATTCAGAAATCAATCAGCTTATTTAACGTCCGTCCCTGCGTCGCGAGCCACCTTCCGTGCCGAGCCAAAATGCAGGTACTTGGTCTGCAATTTAGTCTTTCTTCCCCACGAATAAGCAAATTTGCCTATTTCTGCGTAATATCGATTATTAGGTCATTTCTACACCTCCTAGTCACATCTCAACTTTGATTTACTCTAAGTGCGCACATAGTGGCCTAGAGGAAGGGGAATCCTGCTGCGAAGGAATCCTAGCGCAGTCCGCCGGAAGCACATCACTAAGGCCTTAGGTATACCAAAACTGATTAAATCGATAGCATTCGAGCCCTTTGCCTTCAATTTAGCATTAGAAGCCTATTAATAGCCGTGAGGTTGTTGCAGCTAGGTGATAAGTAACATGTCGGTATGCTGATCGGTACATTTGGATCAAGACATCGCCGAATGTGGCTAGCGTGTGCAGAACTGACTACTCTTTTACGGTGTGGAGCTCACACGCCAGCACTGTGCTCTTTCTCCGTCTACCCTTAACTTAAGGTAGTCTTCTTGATATGGCAATCTTAATGCATCCTGTCCTGGGTCGGCAAAGTCTCCGTCGCTATGCTTGTCACCTTTGATCTCTTCATATAGAAGGCACGAATCCAATCCACATCATCTAGCGCTCGTATCTTGATCTTTCCGATCGCTGCCCTGACCACAGTCTCCGTTAGCGCCAACATACAATCGCCTCTGAGCGGCGTGAAACCATCGCCTGTCTCTTTGCCGAGGTCGTTCGCGATCAGCCCAGCGCTGTCGCCCTCGGGTAGCGCCACGAGGACATCCCCCGGTCGTATATCGCGAGGTGATGGCTCCGTTAGCTACGGGAGCCCCGCGGCCACCCCAACAAGTAGCCCGAACCAGAAAATGGGAAGAACTTCTTGACTTGACTCGCTAGTGCCGCCGCTGAGCTAGTCCCGTACTCCTGGCCCGCTGGCAACTTGGCGATAATGACGTCGTGACCGCAGACTTCGCCAGCTTGGAAGACGAAGACGTCGCCGCGCTGCATGGGAAAACGCCCCTCATGCCTGCGGTCTAGGAGGCCCGCAGCCGCGCGAGCTCCGACTGGAAGCGGCGCGATCTAAGCGATGGTGTAGAGTTGAGGGTCTAGTGTCATTCTGAATGGGGACAATGTGGATAAGGTGTGACGATGTCTAGTCTGAAGTTTCTTTAGACAATGTTGCCGATAGTTGCCGCCCTGCGGAGAAATCCTAGTCTCTACGTGTATGATGCAAAATCATTGCAATGGATGACGCGTACTGTACAACGCGGGGATGCGATACGCATAGATAAGAGGTATAAGTACGATGCACCCCCTTTAACCCTAGAGAAACAAAGTTATGAAGTAATACAGTCAGTGCATCGCGGGCTGTTGGCCAATCCAACCTTGGAATGATAGCATGCGTAGTCTACAGATATAACACGTTGAATAAGCTCGGCCCGTTTAGCATCCTACTATGTACTATACTCCACCAGCTAAAGTCCTGTACTATAAAGCAAATCTCAACAGGAATACCTGCCCAGATTGGTATCCAAACCCAACAGAGCTGCCATGAACGTTTGTGATGTGAGGGCGATATTCAGAAGGAAGCCAAAGGACTCTCTTGCCATTCAAGCAGATCCAAGCTTCCTCGATGAATATTGACGGAGGCGAAGAAGCTGGTGGGGACGAAGATCTAAAGTCGGACGGCGTCGTAGTAAGTAGATAGCCTCTGTCGGTATGAAGACCAGCCCCTGCATCAGAAAATGAAAGGCTTGTTACACCCGAATGAACAGGGGGCGTCTGCACACAAGCGCCTGACCCTGCGTCCCAGAGCTTAACCGTCTGATCGTCTGACGCGGACGCTAGCGTCTTGCCGTCGGGGGAGAAGGCAACGGCGTGGACCCAGTCCGTATGGCCCTTGAGCGTCTGCACATAAGCGCCTGACCCTGCGTCCCAGAGCTTGACCGTCTGATCGTGTGACGCGGACGCTAGCGTCTTGCTGTCGGGGGAGAAGGCGACGGCGTGGACCAAGTCCGCATGGCCCTTAAGTGTCTGCACACAAGTGCCTGACCCTGCGTCCCAGAGCTTGACCGTCCGATCGTATGACGCGGACGCTAGCATCTTGCTGTCGGGGGAGAAGGCGACGGCGCGGACCGAGCCCGCATGGCCCTTGAGCGTCTGCACATAAGTGCCTGACCCTGCGTCCCAGAGCTTAACCGTCCGATCGTATGACGCGGACGCTAGCGTCTTGCCGTCAGGGGAGAAGGCGACGGCGCGGACCGAGTCCGCATGGCCCTTAAGTGTCTGCACATAAGCGCCTGACCCTGCGTCCCAGAGCTTAACCGTCCGATCGTGTGACGCGGACACTAGCGTCTTGCCGTCAGGGGAGAAGGCGACGGCGCGGACCGAGTCCGCATGGCCCTTAAGTGTCTGCACATAAGCGCCTGACCCTGCGTCCCAGAGCTTAACCGTCCGATCGTGTGACGCGGACACTAGCGTCTTGCCGTCAGGGGAGAAGGCGACGGCGCGGACCGAGTCCGCATGGCCCTTAAGTGTCTGCACACAAGTGCCTGACCCTGCGTCCCAGAGCTTAACCGTCCTATCGTCTGACGCGGACGCTAGCGTCTTGCCGTCGGGGGAGAAGGCAACGGCGTGGACCCAGTCCGTATGGCCCTTGAGCGTCTGCACATAAGCGCCTGACCCTGCGTCCCAGAGCTTGACCGTCCGATCGTATGACGCAGACGCTAGCGTCTTGCCGTCAGGGGAGAAGGCAACGGCGTGGACCGAGTCCGTATGGCCCTTGAGCGTCTGCACACAAGCGCCTGACCCTGCGTCCCAGAGCTTGACCGTCCGATCGTGTGACGCGGACACTAGCATCTTGCCGTCGGGGGAGAAGGCGACGGCGCGGACCGAGTCCGCATGGCCCTTAAGTGTCTGCACACAAGTGCCTGACCCTGCGTCCCAGAGCTTAACCGTCCTATCGTCTGACGCGGACGCTAGCGTCTTGCCGTCGGGGGAGAAGGCAACGGCGTGGACCCAGTCCGTATGGCCCTTGAGCGTCTGCACATAAGCGCCTGACCCTGCGTCCCAGAGCTTGACCGTCCGATCGTATGACGCAGACGCTAGCGTCTTGCCGTCAGGGGAGAAGGCAACGGCGCGGACCGAGTCCGCATGGCCCTTAAGTGTCTGCACATAAGCGCCTGACCCTGCGTCCCAGAGCTTGACCGTCCGATCGTCTGACGCGGACGCTAGCGTCTTGCCGTCAGGGGAGAAGGCGACGGCGCGGACCGAGCCCGCATGGCCCTTGAGCGTCTGCACACAAGCGGGCCATCTTTCGAACACCTCAGGCATGTACAGAAGCCAAGCTGGAACTTGCTTGGAGAAAATGTCCTTGATTATGCTCTCCTGAGGGCTGAATATCAGACCCGCATAGTATACTTGCAGCGGTGCTTCTTCAAGAATTGGTTGAAATGCAAGTACGAAGCGAACGGCGTCATGAACCAGAATCTGTGCAGTTGGATTTGCTTTGCTAAGGGTGGCTGCTGAGGTGCTATACGTCTTAGGGCTTCGGCAGAACCGCAATATCGATCGGAGTATGTCCCTGGGCTTTGGTCGAACCCGCGTTTGCTCTATTCCCCTGATCTGGCAAGTTAGTAAGAGTCGTTGTCCTTTTTTGAAATACAGGATCTCTTACCGAAAACATGGAATCGAGTACATGGACCATATCAACGGCGTCAGAGATGCGGCCAAGCCATGCGAGCGCTTCAAGCCAATAAAGGAAGACATTTTGGAATAAAGCCTTAACAGATTCGCTGGTGCTAGAATCTGTATCGCTTCTTCCACAGTGATACACCCAGAACCGGCAAGCGTACTGGACATGAAGCTGGATATGCACGTCTATCTCGGCCCTGCTCAGGTCGGCCCTGCTCAGGTCGGCCGTGTGGACTCCTGGCTTTTCGAGGTTGCACATGTCGCGCCTCAGGTGCTTCGCCAGTACCTGGACAGAGCGTTCGTATATTTGACGATGGACCAGTCGCTCGTTGATGTGAAATCGTGGATCCGAGCATCGATCCTTACTAAGCAGGAAGTCGCGGAACGATGGGTGGAGAAGCCGAACTGCACTCGACTCGACGTCTGGCACGTCAAGAACCGAATGCAAGTTAGCCAGGGCCCTCTTCAAAGTGGCAACATCTCTTCCAAGTAGCTCTGCAAGACCAGCTATAGGCAGCGGATCCTGCAGCGTGACGATAGATCCCACAAATTCGCGAAATAGTTCGTGCAGCACTAGTTCTTCCTTTTCGTTGTGTTCTCCCTGGATGGAGTTAGCAAGGACCATGTTGTAGATATTGTCCAGCTCGCGCTCTGGCGGAAATGCTCCATCGCTCCCTTGGAGGAGAAGCGAAGACAGCCGTGCCTCTGTTAGCTGGATGTCTTCTCCGACGAATCGACACGCTGTATCAGCCCAGATAAACAGCCCACCAGAGTTCCGCGCCAGACGCTCAACATCACTATCCTTTGGCCAGTCGAGCTTGAACCCGCATTTCTGCCGGACGATTTCAAGCTGGCTTTTAAGGAACACCGCAATGTCGTGATCCACAGTCAGGGGATCGATTTGGTGCAGCTTGAAGTCTCGATGTTCGTCCCTCGGTACTTGCATGAACCCATTCTGGATCGGAACCTCCGGCCTGCTTGTCAGAAGCACTCGCAGCTTGGTATTTTGCAGCGGCTGGACCAGGCATCGCAGAATTCTCTGGACATTATCCTGACCTTCGCATTCATCTAGCGCGTCAACGACAAGGACATGTGTCGATTGGCATTCTTCCTTGCTAAGACTCGACAACGGCCCAGCAATCAATTCCTGCCACTGAACATCGAGAGACTTGTATGCGATGTCATTGTGCTTAGCAATTGCCTCGCAAATCTTGGGCTTCATGCCCGGTATGCTTGCCAGCTGCACTGCAATGCTCGTGACAAACATCCCGGCGTGGCTGACGTCTCCGCCACCCCGCGAGAAGAAGAAGCTGCCTGCAAGTTGGCGCTTTGCGTGATAGTGCGCGGCCACCGTTTTTGCGACGGTGGACTTGCCGGTGCCAGCCAGGCCGCTCAGCCAGAAAAGACCTGGGGAGTGTTCGCCATCAGCCCATTTGTATATCTCGTGGAGGAGGTCGACGCGGGTGTCGGGCAGGCATGTCCGTTCGTCCTGTCGCTTGTAGGCGTTGAATGGCGCATCCTTAGCAGTGGGCAGGCTGTTGAGCGCCTTATTCGGGGCTGGGCGGACTGTTACTTTGCGTCGCTGCGCAAGCCTGGGAGTGGTATACTTGCGGCTCACTTACAGTGAGAAAGCTCTGGCACACCACCCGAGAGCTCCCTTTGACTCCGGGAGATGCGCGGTGCCGATGCCCGTCGAACAAGGCCAGATAGTCGATCACACACCTTGCGGTATTCATGGTCATGCAGACCGAATTTCACCAAGTCGGAGTGTGTCCGAGAAAGAGAGCAAATGTGCTCTGGCCCATCTTCCCAGGGTCGACATAGCGTTGCCGAGGACTTGCTGACGAGCACAGTATCTGGCCCCTTCATCGCCCACTTCCCATTCTCATCCTGGTAGAATTAGCAGATTGTTCATTCGCAGGTCAACGGAGCGTACCTGTTTAGCTGTAGGAGATTCTAGTATTTCGAAGAAACAAAACACTTCAGAGTTGCCTTTTCCCCCTAAGACAGGAATAAAGTCTCGTCGCTGGCTACTCAGAATTTGAGAGTTGACTGCCCCGATCGACTCAACGAGAAAGCGGTTCGGCCCATCCTCAACCATAGAGATGAGCGATCCAATATCCATTCCGACGTGTGGAACGCCGAAAAATACGATTCCATATACCGCCTTAAGGAGTTTCTGATCTTCTGGACTTTCTGACCTCGCCAGGGAGATCAGGGTCTGTTTCGTGCATTAGCTATTGTGATTGTACAAGGCGCCTAGGGAAGGTTTCGAAGACAAGACAGACCTGCTTGACGATGAGGCCTCCTAGGCTGTGAGCGATGAAAACGATCGGTCTTGCGTTTTCGCCGCGAATCAGAGGTAATAGACTGCTGTGGAAAGATGTCGCGAGGTCTTCTAGGTTCTGGAAATTCTTACTTCGCGCGACTGTCGATTCGTATCCGTAAATCATCACGCGCGCCATCGGACGATCGGTGGCCTCCGCGGTAAGGTCAAAGGGCAGAGAGTCTCGCAACCACATGTGGTCACCCTTCCTCTCCTTAAACGAGCCGAATGCATGGCCACCAAGTCCCGATATCGCGACGACACTAAGGCGGTCAACTGTCAGCAGCCATGTGTTAAGGGTATCAGTCTGAGCGGAACACCTTACTCAACCTTATGATCTTCAGCAAGTGGCCTATAGAGGGTTGTCATGCCGAGGAAACCATCATCGAGCTCGAGATATCGGTGGCGTGCAGGCTGAGGTTCCGGGCCCTTTGGCAGGGCAATGCGCCATGCTTGTTTGCCAGGTTCCGGCTGGTTTGGCTTGACTCCGAAGCTAATTGTACCAGTCTTCGAACGTCCATGTATCTCGCAGGCGAGCGACTCAATGCTTGGTCCTAGTGAGGGTTCTTGGTCTTCGATGAATGATCGCAAACGCTCAACGTCCCATTCGACGGGCACGCCTTGGATACGGAAAGTTTTCGGAGACTCCAAAGGGTTGCCCCACCCCTTGTCATCATTCAGTACTGGCATGAATATTAGTCCAAGCTTTGCAGGGGTTAGTGTCGACGGGGAGTGGACCGAAGTGGACTGACTAGCTTCGGGTAGATCCATGCTCCCAGAAGCTTTGAGCTAGTGGGGGTGATCTGAGAGTTCAAAGGCGATAATCTGAGTGCGGTCCGTTTCATGAAGTGATGCAACGAGGGAGAAATCTCAACCTGGCCTTCGTCGAACATTAGCCACCAGGCCGGTCGAGCACAAAGCGAGGTCAAGTCAGGTGATGCCTAAGACAGTCCCAAGTGAGGCGCAGCAAACTTAGGCAGGTCACGTGGAATCGCTCCCTCTTGTTCTTAATTGAGGCCGTGGCCAAAGGCCCGCGGTCGCTCGGAGAATCTATCGGAATTCTGTACTCTTCCCCCTCTACTGAGCACTATGGATGACTCCGTAAGTTGGAGCCCAATGCCAAGTACGGTTCTTAAGCTCATAACTAGGCCACACAATTTACGCCGCCTTTCACCAAGTCGGCGGCCCTCCGCTCGTCGACCCGTGGTACCCTGCCACATGCTCTCCTCTGCGAGGACCAGATCTTAAATCCACGAACGAATACGCTCGCGTTCTTAGAGACAGACCTCACGACACCTAGGTTGAGCAAGATTCATCAACACCTATGGCTTGCGGGGCTTCCACGGCCGGCACGTCCCCTTCATCGTCAACGACTACTTTCACGTACTGTGTACCTGACCGAGTCTCCCGACGAGCACTTGGTCTGGCACGAAGCATCTATATACATCAAACCAATCCCTGAATACCTCCTAGACTTCGAATTTTGGGACCAAGAGCTGTGTCACAACAAGGCCCTGTATAGGAGCGCCTGCGGCCTGCTCATGTCCTATTCGTGGTTGATCCGCCATAGGAGCGATATACGGATTGCACATGACACTGGATTGCTACCTGCGTCGATAACTTACGAGGAATGGACGGATTTTATGATAGAGTTCGCCAGTCATACCAACGCATTGCGTCTAGCCGACTGTCGTTATGGCTATGGCGAGTTGCGTCTATCACGGCTCAGCTCTCTCTACCGTGTGGGTGTTGGCTCCAGGACGCTCCGAAGCCTAGTAGACGGCTTCATGCCAAGGTCAACACGGTACACAACCTTCTTCAGACGCAATTTTGCATGGATTCTGGTTGTTCTCGTGTACATCAGCGTTGTACTTTCGGCCATGCAGGTGGCGCTGGCCACAGAACGATACAGCGAAAGCGATCATTTTCAGCGTTTCTCCGCTAGTGCGGCTTTGTTATCGTTGGTGTTTGTCATTGGTGTTGCCACCGTCATTTTTATTGTCTGGCTGACGTTATTTTGGTTTCATTTGGTCTCTACACTTCGGTATTGCAACAGGGTCGCATTACGGGAGCGGAACAAAGCAGTATCGTTATCGTAGTGTCGACACCACTCTGCCAAGTGCCATCCCGCAACAATTGATACGCTTCATTCCACTCTGCCCCGACACGCGGACAAGCTTGGGGAATCTTGCGTCAACATACAGGAACCAGGGCCGGTGGAATGATGCTGAGGAGCTTAAGGTGCAGGTGACGTAGACGAGCAAGACGAAGCTTAGGGCGGATCATCTCTACACGCTGACAAGCAGGGCGAACCTGGCGCACACTTACTGGAGTCGAGACCGACGAACGGGAACTGTCAGTCTAATGACACAATGCGTGGAGGCGCAGAAGGGGACGCTCATTGCAGACCATCCAGCCTATCGAAACAATCATGAGATGCTGACTCAATGGGAGTCTGAATCAGGCGATGCAGAGGTTTAGATCTGACTGGACAAATACCTGGTTTTTCCCTATGCGCGTCTGGTCAATAACTTCCACGAGTGCCTGAATTTGAAGGTACCCCAGACGAAAAGTAAGCACAGTGCGCCTTCGAGAAACCCAGTTTCCCGAGGAGTCATTCGTGTCGACGCTAGCCACATTCGGTGATGCCTTGATCCAAATGTACCGATCAGCATGGTAACATGTTGCTCATCACCCTTTTACATCAACCTTAGGGCTGTAAATAGGCTTTTAATGCTAGATTGGAGGTAAAGGGCTCGGATGCTATCGATTTAATCAATTTTGGTATCCCTAAGGCCTTAATGATGTGCTTCCGGCGGACTGCGCTAGGATTGCTTCGTAACGAGGCTTCCCTCCTTCTAGGCCACCACACTGCGCGCTTAGAGTAAATTAAAGTCGAGATGTGCTTAGGAGGTGCAGAAAAGACCCGATAATAGATATACGCAGGAATAGGCAAATTCGTCTATTTGTCGAGAGGTAAGACTGAATTGCACGCCAGGTATCTGCATTTTGGCTCGGCACGGAGGGTGGCTCGCGACGCAGGGACGGACGTTAGTCCGCAGAATTTGCCTTACGGGGTTGAATGGCTACAATCAGCTTTCGGTCCCACTGTTAAGCACCGTATGGGAGCAACGTTGGGGTACAAGTGCCGAAGTATCCTTCTGCCCCGCTGACCCAAAAACGGCCCCTGCTAAAATAATTAACTACCAGAATTTGGGACACTCATTTCGCCTTTCACTGTATAAGTTATGATAAAGTCACTACCATGTGTCGTTAATCCCCTTTAGACCCCGTGAATCATGAAAATCCTCACTTAAGCGTGGTGGGCATTACGCTAGGAATTTACACTGGCTTGGTATCTATTTTGATTGCCCAGCAGTCATATTAGGGGAATAATCTGTTCACTGCACAGGAATTAAGACTCTTCTCATGCGATTATTCTGCTTTAAAGAAACGGGGTTTTTACAGATTCGAGATTCTGCTTGTATTCTTTGTTTTTTAACAAGCAAGTGGCGGCTTAATTGTATAGTATATATCACTTGACTAGTTCTGAATATTGATAACAGTATGTCTTTTACTGTAAGTGTTACTTGAACCTTGTATAAACTTGACTTAAGAGTTCTCAAATTAATTTTGTCCGAGATTTAAATAGCTGCTTACTGTAGCTTGGAACTTATAAATACTCCAACAAAATATAGCTTACAATAATACAATCTATTGTTAGCTTTTCTATTTAAAGGTGTAATATGAAGTAAGTACTAAGAATAGAATATTAGTACGTATCCATTAAGTTAGTATCTTGTTAGGATCAGATAATTTACTATATATACTTTAGCTTAGGTCTTATAATTCCTCTAAAAAACTAAACGCTTTTCTTCAAAGCTTAAAGAGCTATAAATACATATTGAGCAAATGGATTCCATCCCACAGATTAGAATGGGAGCTGATTCTCGTAGAGCCCGATCTACAGTTGCTTCTGATAATTCGTCTCTATTAGAAGGTAAGACAAGAAATGGATCTCCAATAGATGCTGGATCTCCGATGGAAGGTAAGTCACAGACTACTACAAAGCAGCCGCCTGCTGCTCCAAGATTCTCAAAGCCTAGCCCGTTTGGCAACAGCAACCTCTTCGGTTCTACTTCTAGTCCCTGGGTTTTTTTACCACCATCCGGCGCTCCCCTTGGTACTAGGTCAAGACCTTTTCTAGATGGGACAAGTGTGGAATCTACCTCTACAACAAATAAGTCTTGTCCAGAGCCGGATGATGTATGGTCAAAGGCGCTGTATGCCTACCATAGTGGGGGCCAAAAGTCTTCTCGAACTGATTCATACTCTCAACTCTGGAACTGCATCCTCCCTCATGATGGAGAATGGTTTAGAAGTTGTGAAAAACATAATCTTAAGCCATTGCTCATTGGGCCTATTGATCAACTTCTTCAGGGTGCGGAAAATGTTCAACTTGCTTTAGCTATGGATTCAAAACGTTTTACAACTACTAAAAGGGATCTTGACTTCGAAAGTTTCTTCCTAGAGTTTAGAGCCTCGGTCTCTTCCTCCCGAGTTTGCGAGGCTAAATTTCCAGGGACTATCATTTACGACGATGACAAACGCTTTAACCTCCATCCATTTACTGTCCATGTTAACCTCATATTAAATACGCCATTTATGGCTCCTTGTACAAATATTCGTCAATATCTAAGTATGCCGACTTCAAAAGAGGACAATAAGGTGCAAGTATTATATTACAATGAAACTCAGCCTCAGCTCCTAAAGGTTACTTCGCACTGCGACAGTGGCATCCTAGCAGTCCAGGGTAACTGGCAGGTATTTTTACTCTATAATTATAACGAAAGTGTTGAGGATGAAAAGGCTCGAATAAAACTCGGAGTACCCCGTCGACGCATTCACGAGAGTTACGAAGAGCTACTAGGCTGGAGCATGCCGAGAATGGAGCAAACAGGGCCCTGAACATCTATCAGCTTGAAGGTGGGATCATTCAAAATTGTTCATCAAGGCATAAGATAGAATATAATACTATAACTTAGTTGATCAAATTTAAATAACAATTCGCTTTTAAGAAAAGTTTAATTCTTATTATTATCAGCGAACGGCTTTCGGGAAAACATAATTGCTGTCCGTTCAAACTAGGGTGGCAAAACGAGTCCAATTCATTCTCGAGGTCCCCGCAGGCACATCAGGGCTGATTTTAGGATTGTCACGATTCCTTCGGTTTTCCAAAAAAATGATAGCACCATACACTGTAATGTTAAAAAGCATAGAATTAGGCGCTGAGCATCACTTGGCTGATGGAGATCTCATAGTCCGCAAATATTGACACTTTGGCGAGCTTTCACAGCCTGCCTAGCGAACTTCGAAACACCATATATGGTCTCGTATTGCTGCGATCGGAGCCTATTGTTCCCTGGGCAGGGTCTTTATGGCCTGGTTATAGAGTCCAACCGGATTTAATAACAGGAATTTTCCGCGCTTGCAAGGCCATATATATCAAGGCCGGTTCGCTATTCTATGGCCAGAATTGCTTCGACTTCACGAATGGCACCTTGGAGGAAGTGGTTTCGTTTCTGGACAAAATTAGGGCCTATAACGCAAACTGTATTCGACACATCATTATCGAATTTCCCGATTTTCAACATCTCGATGAGACTAGCGTTAGTATCGGCACAAAAATTCAAAGCAGTTGCCGTAACTTGTGCACCATCACGACATCATTGTTACAAACGCTATGGAATATAGGCTTGATGGCTTGGAAAACCTCAATGTCGCGATCGAGACTTTGAGGCTCGTTGATGCTCATTTTAGGGCAGTCTCTTCCCTTGAGAAGATCTTTTTGGAGGTGTATGATGATGGCCCTAGTGACTATGTGAGAAGCAAAATGAAGAGCTACGGATGGACATTGCACGTGAACATCATGGATACGGAAGAGGAGAACTGGGACCAGAGGTTTAGCGATGCCAATTATGATGGTTTTAACGATGATTATGATGATAATGGTGATAGTTACGATGACTACGATATTGATAATGATAGTGATTTCTGGAGAAGAGCGGCAGATTAATGCCACGCGTTCTTTATATTAGAATAGTTACAACACCAATCCTAGTGGAATGAGCACAGAAACAAGTGCTAGTCGCGCGCAGCACCGGCATGAAGCAAGTTTTCCTTCTTAGATCGTCTGTCGTAGGAAATGCAGGAATTTGCCCAACGGTGTGCCCTTGCTAAGACTAACCTCGCAGGCGCCACCTTCAGCATGCTGCAAGACCCCACTCACCCACTTAAATAGCGTCTCACAATCAGGACAGCGGTGCTCGTACTCCTGATCGTGCGAAGTATAGTGGCTGGATTGGTAGCATTTGCTTGCATAGTTATCGATATCTTTAGCGGTTGTACCAGAAGAGCATGAACCAGCCTCAAGGTGCAGCACCATTGCAGACTCCCGGTCGAACTTCCTTGGGCATCCTGGACATTGAACGAGTTTGGGTGCATGTACTCTCCGATGCTATGCGAGCAGTGAGTAATGTTCCGCAAAAGACGGGTTTCAAGGTGTATCGTACATTCTGGAGGTTACCCGGGGTGTCAAAAAACCCGCCACATATATGGCAGAGATTGTGTACATCTATATCATGTTGTTGTAAGGCCGTGGAAGTATTGAAAGATTTGTTGCAAGGCTTGCAATGGTGGTGAAAGCTTTCTTGATGACGGTCTAAGGCTTCGGATGACATGAAATTAGGTTTATGAGCGCAATGCTCGCATCTGTGGTGATTAGACGACGAGGATATATGTCGTTGAAGGTCTTGTCGGCTCGCGAAAGAACGCTCGCATGGTGAGCAATAGGTGTTCGGATGACCATCTCTACAATGCTGCTTGAGGCTGCTGGCTTTGCGGAACTCGCGGTCACAGACGGGGCAATACATTGCGGCGATGTTGAATTGGATCTTGGGCAAGGAATAGTGACGGGTAAAGGTGGGCCGTGATCCTTAAAGCAAAATGCGGGGGTTGCTGGGTCAGGCAGTGGGAGGAGCTCGGATCTACGTTCTGCCGTCGCAAGGCGAATGATCACATCGAATCAGTTCAATGGGTGTGTTGGTTAGTGGTACTGCACTGAATTGATCTTTATTATTAAAAAGCTGTCTCCATAGTTCCAATCAATTCCGCACACGAGCTGGCTTCGTGTGAGCACAACAGATCCTCCAATCATCACCGCTTTAGGTGGTGGATGAATAAGGGCTCCAAATGACGACCGGCCGAGTCTAGTAATGCAGACTGCCTTTGAGATTTGCTGTAGATGATTCAGTCTCCTTCTTACCAAGTCGGTCTTAATGCCGAACAAGTTACGATGCCGAAAGAAATACTGAACAAGGCCTCGACGCCGAATAACGCATGTACACCAACATGATTTAACATAGAACACAAGTTTGTTTTTAGCTACGTGCCTCTTGAGGGTTGGGCGGGCTATTCCCTGCTAGTTCTGAATAGCCGCCCAGCACCACGCGACCTTGATCTCCAGTCCTGGATATTCCCCCAGCCGCCCGCGTAGGTTATTCTTGCGCGAGGTACTGTACTAGAACGGCAACCGACGTACCTCTCTACCGCGAGTAGCATTAGACAGGTGCATAGCACTTGATAGTGAATGTGCCTAGTATTAGAGACCTGTGAGAAGAGCATGCATGGAGTTGAAAATTGCTACAAGCGTTCTATCCTAAGCTACCTGCGTTTATTTTACTACGTTACTACAGTGGAGTGTGCTACCCTATGATTCCCACCGGAACGGGGCCCATGTCCTTTAATAAAGTGAGTCAGCACCGATCTGCTGGAATCGCACCCCTGTCAATGGCATCGTAGCATCCCAGTTTGTTTCGAATAACGACGAAGCCGAATGATACTACAAGACCAAATGAACTTTCTTGATTGATGAAGAGGTTTTAAGATAATCATGGACTGCTCTTCTGAGATAAGATAAGAATGAGTAACACTGCTATTTCACTCAAAACCTCCTGTCGTTTCTTGCTAGCGAGCAAGACTATCCTACCCAGCAACGCCGTGACTATCACTCTGGATGGCCAAAAGCAATGCCGCTGCTACGGCCTCATCGTTGTAAATCCCTGGATCGATTGGGTCTGTGTCCTCGTGTAACTTGCCTTTCCCTGGGGGAGTTCTTCCAACATCCCAAGACCGTCCTCTAGCCCCCCAAGACCGTTCTTGGCCACCGTGAACAGGATCTTCTTACTGTGCATAGCCGATGCCGCCCGTGACAAGATTGGGCTCAAGTCCTTGTACGCTTGGCGGTAGACTCCGGGGCAAAGATTGATCCCGACTCACCGAAAGAGCTTGCTGCAAGGCAAACGCAGATGAGCCGAGTCGAAGGGTTACCATTGTCCGCAACCGCTGTAATATTGTCCACAAGTCTCAGGTCAACGTAGCCTGGGCTGTTTACCGCACGATTCTGCACCGCCTCGTTCGCCTGCGACTTGGCTGGCAAGATAAACGGTGCGAGAGACAGCGCTGGCGACGGAGCATGTGGCGCTTCTATGCCCGTCGCGGCCCTCCCACTCTTTCACTTTCGACCCGACTTGGGCTCATCTGCTCTTCGGGCACCCACTCGTCCTCCTCAGATGGGCGCCCGTGCCAATGTAGCTGATACTCACGGAGGCCGTCAGATGTGGTTCGGGTCTCCAGAACATCGACTCCTTCATCAAAGCCACGGTACCCCTTCTCAAACTCGCTAAGCATCTTCATGTCTTGAATATGACTCCTTGGCTCCCAGCTGGTGGTGTCGTCAGACCACCGCAGGAAGAAGAGGCCACTGCCCGACCGGCTGAGTATGCAGTCTACTGGGAAGCAGTCGCCATCTTCTATGTCATCATTAGATTGATCCGAGCCTGAATGGCCCAAGTCACCTTCGTACTCCCGTGACTGGAGCGTCCTGGGTGATCGACGCGGTCCTGCTGCTGATTGATCTTGGGGAGCATGTACCACCAATGAGGCAGCATCTTTGCGGCCTTTGAGTTTCGTGGAGTAATGAACCTGGAGGCTCCCCTTAGACCGCCGTCCTGGAAAGGCATTACTGAACCGCCGATGGATTTCTGGCCAATTAAACCCGTCCTGCCCTTCCTTCAAGTTGGTGAGGAGATCATCCTCCTCGGGCGTAAAGGCAAGACACGTCGTCGGGCTGCGTGGGGCTCGATGAGATCTCTTGGTCTTGGTTGTGGAGAACTGAGGTCCGCTGCCGCGGATACGACCTGCTGCTGGGTGATCATCGATGTGCGGGTCCCAGCCAAACTGCAATTGGAACGTCGCTTGTCCGTTCACGACGATGCGTTTGAGCGTGACATTCTGCAGAGGCCATTCCTGAAATTTCGCCATAGCATCGGCATCACTATTGTCGCATGAGCTGTACGACGATGGCGGGCTCGGTTTGCCGTAGGTTGACGTGCGCGGTCCTGCAAGTGCTGGTAGACTGGTAGCGTATGCCCGGCAACGAGGCCTGGCGCGGGCGGCGGGCTGCCTGACCTGGCGGCGGTTGCATGGAGCATGATCAGAGGCATCGTCCTGGACTGGGCCCTTGCCCGCCGTCTCCCTTTCGTAGCCGCCCGGCGAAGAGGGACAGTACTCCTGCTCGTCCCGCATACCACCGTCAGAGCTAGAGCTAGAGTTCGACTTAGGCCTGGACTCAGGCACGGACTCAGGCACGGGGTCTGGGTTGGAGCGGTCCTTGGGTAGGCCCTCGCGGCGGCAGCTCGCGATCCGGGCTGCTGACCTGTCGGCCTTGCGGCGTTTGCGTGGAGGCTGGCCAACATCATGAGAAACACTATTCACTCTATTGTCGCCATCCTGCTCCCCTTTGCTGCCGCCCGCCAAGTCGTATATTAAGGGCGACGAGGTGCTGTACTCCTGGTCTTCCTGAGCACGGCCGTTGGCACCCAAGCTGGAGCCAGCGTTGGCGTTGGGTGGAGAGTCGGAGCGATCCACGCATTGTGCAGCTATTCTGCGTGGGCTCCGTGTATAGTTCCGCGTCTTCTTGATCATGCGTTGGGGCAATGTGGCTTCATCATGGAGAGCTTCGCGGCCACCCATTCGAATGTCCCCTTCCTTCAACCCCTTTATGGGAAGGGGTGCTGAAGAGGAACGCTTAGGTCTTTCGTAAGCATCGTCCGCCGCTCCCTCAGTATTAACCTCAGGTCTTAGGGCGACAGCGGCTGGGCTACTCACCGCCCGACTTCGCGCCGCTTCGCCCGCTTGCGGGATGCCTAGCGAGATGGGTAGAGCGTGGGAGACCGCTAGAGATAGAGCACGTGGCGTTGCTATGTCTGTCACCGCCTGCCGACCAGGTTGGTCGTCCACGGTTATACTCAGCCGATGCATATTATCGGCATCATTATCCAGCTCATAACCGAGGCTCTCTGGTGCGTCTGTTAGCCACGACTGGGCACCAACGTAGAGCATTGCGAGAACTCACCAATATGACCAGTATTGTTAGGCAATGCCTTAGCAATAGACGCCACGAGGGTCTTGGCCGATGGAAGCGTATCATCCGATCGCCAGCCATCTATGTCTCGATAGCTATTACCACTCTCCGTATCTTCCATATCGGAGCTACTCTCGGCATCGGATGAGATCCAGATTGGCTCGTCCGTCGTTTGATTAGAGAAAGCGGATGTATGGTTTCGTTCTTCGTCTGCCTGCGCCGTAGCCGGAGGCACCCAGAAAGCAACGTTGTCAAGACTCACAGCGGCTGCCATCAGGAGGCTCTAAAAATCAACATCGACCGAAGGTAATGATTGTAGTATTGTCAAGAACAACGTAAGAGCTCTACTACCGAGTATTGTGCGGTATCCATAGGGGCACTGGACGCCTTAAGTAGGTGATACACTACGCACATCGCTCTCATTCGATGCATACTACCCCCTTCACGCCCCTTCGACCACTTTACTCCCCTTCTCACGTCCTAGAACGCGCTCGGGCTCTCATAACGACCCGTGTCCGAGCTGCGTAACGCTGGCGCCGAAGCAGTCTCCCCTTCATCTCTCCTATCCGCCAATCATCCATCTGCCGGGCCATATCTGACGCAGCTGTAGGAGCGAAGGTGGCCCTCGCAACCGACAATCTCGACATGGATTAACTCGGATGGCCTCGTTCCGTTGCCAGCGTGACTCTCTCAGCATCGACGTAAACATATGATGTGCTCGACGGTACCCTGCGCCCCCTCGCAGGGCTGCGGTCGGATTGGAGGAGACGATGGCATCGGGGATAGCGGGCGTTATCGGCTCGCCTGATTCTGACGCGAGCCTCGACTTAGGCGAGGCGTTGCGGACAGCCCCGCCGCCATCTGCGCCTTGGGCTATGCATGTCTGCAGCTGGCAGGAAATTGGAGGCCCTCCCTGTCTACCCTGGCAACACAGCAGACTAGCCAAGCCACCAGCCGGACGGATGCGGCCTTGCTGTGTCCCTCTTCTCCCCCCCCCCCCCCCCCCCCCCCCCCCCTCTACGGCCCTCATTTATCGACCAGTGACTCTGCGGCCTCGTTGCACATGCGCCGGGAAGTTGACCGAATTGGTCCATCGCTGGTTCTCATACTTCAGCTGTATCACCGTCGCCGGCGCGCCATTCTCGTATTCGTCGATCATGCCTCGCCCGAACATTCGTATGGTGATAGGCGACAGTTCAGCTCAGCTCGGCTCGCTAGGGTAGCGCACACTCTGCGCCATGTTGGTCCAATCGGCGTCGCGTTGAGTGTTAATGCAATCAGCCATCTGCGGCATTTTTTTTGCGACGGGCTGAGCGGGACCGGGGTTCCTAGGGCGGCCGCTGCGTCAGGGGATTCGAATCTGCAGCGACTATCTTGAGGGGTCAGCGTGCATGACCAAGGTGCTGCTGGCTTGGACGGAGGAGGGACGTACCAGGCGGGCTTCTTTGGATCAGATGAGTATGATGGCCGAGGACCGCACAAGGCGCTAGTCAGAGAAAGCACGCGCTGGACCAGTAGCCATAGTTATTGTAGCGTGTTGAGGCAAAGGGAGCCAAGGCAACGCAACGGCGGAGGTGCGGTAGAGACAAGCGATCAAGGCTGCAATAGCAGTGGAGAGGTGAAACAGGGGCCGTCACGTTAGCATGACCAGCTTCGGCAATAAGGCCTTGCGTAGGCCGAACAGCATGAGACCAGGCAGCGACGGTTGGATGAAGGAGGAAGGGGAGAGAAGTCGAGAATACACGGCGAGGAAGGCGGACAGACGTTGGGCTATTTATACGTCGAAGGCGAGTGCAGGGGTCTTAGGGGATACGGCGGCGATGGCGCCTTACCCGTTCGGGAAGCCGCCAAACCCGGCGGGGTAAGCAGTGAGTTCGCGATTACTTAATAATCTTTATTAAAGAATATAAAACTATAAAAAAGTAATAAAAAACTTATAAAAAAGCTACTTAATAATTTCCCTAAATTTTTAAGAAAAAATAAGGATTATAAACTATAGTAAGTTTAAATAATAAATAAATTAGCTCTTTATTAGGACTATTTTAGTTTATAGTAAGAATATTAGTACTTTATTAATAATTATCTAAAGATTAATATTTAGTAAATTATTAAAGCTTTTTATAAATAAAAAGACTAATATAACTATAACCTTTATAAACTAATTATTTATTTTAATTACTATTACTTTAACTTAAATTAATAAATTAAAGCTATAAAATTATTATAAAATCTTAAATAAAAAGAAAAATAATTCTTTATTAATTTTTTACTAAAATTTAAATAAATATTAATTAATGCTAAAAAAGGTATATAATTTAATATAGTATAATTAACCTTTTTTTAAAGTATAATAAATTAATAGCTTTATATTATTTTTATATTAATAAATCTCTTTTTAAACTATAATAAATAAGTTATAAAAGTATAAAGTATAGCTTAAAAGTAAAAAAATATAGTCTATAAAGTAAAGTTATAAAGATATTATTAAAATCTAGATTATTAATAATAGGTCTATCTTTAGAAAGATATAGAAAGAGATATAAGAATAAAAAGGATTAATTATATTATAAATACTAACCTTTATAAGAAGAATATAATAAAGATAAAAAAGCTTATTACTTATTAAAAATATAGCTAAATAAGTTATATATAGGTAAAATATATAATTATAATAATTATCTTTATTATATTAATAAATTATTATAAGTTTAATAAAGAATTATAAAAAGATAGTACTTTAAGAAAAAAGGTATTTTAAAGTAAAATTAAGCTTTAAAAAAGAATAAAGCTAGTTAAAGAACTAAAATAAGGTATAACTTATATATAAATAACTTATCTATAAAATTATAGTTATAAATTAATAGTAAACTTATTATATTAATATTTATAAATATTAATTATAAATACTATACTATTATTAATAAAGTTCTAGCTATTAAGCTAAGCTTATTATATATAATTTAAAAAATAATCTTACTAAAAGGATTTAATAATAAGCTTAATTTAAAAATTAGTTATAAAACTATTATATTAATAATTAAGATTAAAGGATTTAAAGAAAAAGTTTAAGCTTATATAATTAAAGAACTAAACTATAACCTATTCTTAAGAAACCTTTAAATAAAAAGGAACTTTATTAGCTATTATATAGTAAAATTAAGGATTTAATATAATTAAATTAAGATATTAATATATATAATAAAAGAAAAAAAGCTCCCTTAAGTAAGACAAATTTAAGGAATAAAATTATTTTTAAGTAATATATTTATAATAAAGTATTAATAATTAAAATAAATCTTTAAAAATACTAATATTTAAAAAATATTCTTTTAAAATATTAATAAAGTTTTTAAAATAAAACTATAAATAAATCTTAATTAGTTTATTTTAAAAGAATTCTTTAAAGCTTATTTTAAACTTTTTATATTTTAATATATAATAAAGTTCTTACTTTATAGATTAAAAATTAATATAAAAATAAATCTATAGTAGGATAATAATAGTAATAAAATAGCCTTTTTATAAAGAGCTTTTTATAATATATTTAAAAAAAAACTCTTTATATTATAAAAAACTTTAAAAAACTTACTTAATTAAAGATTTATTTAAATTAATAACTTTATTACTATAGTACCTATACTTTTTATTAAAAAGCTAAATAAAAGCCTATATTTTTATTATAATTATTAAGCTTTAAACTAAATTATATAATAAGATTAGTATTTATTATTACTAATCTTAGAAATATTTTATAATATAATTATAATAAAGTAGTTTATTAAGTTAAATATAGTAACTACTTTTTATAAATTATAAATAACTAAAAAATATAAGGAAAAAATATTTTTTTAAATAAGATTTAGCTTTTATAAATAGAATATATATTTATTTAAGCTTAATAACACTTTTATAATATTTTAGTAATTTATAAATAATATATTATAAAAATACTTAAAAAACTTTATAATAGTTTATATAAATAATATCCTTATTTATTCTAGTAAATTAAAAATAAACTATAAGAATAAGGTATATTAAGTTCTTTATAATCTTATTATAATAAGCTTATACTTAAACTTTAAAAAGTATATATTTTTAATAAAAAAAGTTTAATACTTTAGGTTTATTATTAAAATAAGGAAAATTATTTTCTATAACTTAAAAAAATTATAAGCTATTAATAAGTAAATAGCTCTTATAATAATAAAAAAAGTCTAAAACTTTTTAAAATTTATAAATTATTATAAAGTATTTATACTACATTTTTTAAGAATAATAATACCTTTATACTAACTAACCTAGAAAAAAGTGCTCTTTTTATAAAGCTATAAAAAAGATAAAGTATTCTAATAGTTAAAATATACTTTCTTAAAAGTTTTTATTCTTTAATACTTTAATCTTAATTAGCTTACTATTTTAAAAATTGATACCTTTAAATAGTTAATAGGTATAGTTTTATTATAAAAAAACTTATAAAAATACTACTATATAGTTATATACTTATTAAAAAAAAAAAATTTTATAAAGTATAATTACTTAATTTATAATAAAGAGTTATTAATAATTATATATAGTTTATATATATAAAGAGTAAAGCTATATAACTATAACTTTTTTATAATTTTTATAGACTATAAAAACTTAAGATATTTCTTTATAAAAAAATAATTAAATAAATAATAAGTAAGATAAATAATAAAACTATAAAGATTTAGCTTTAATTTATAATATTAATTAAATAATAAAGTTATAATCTTAAATATACTAAACTATAAGAATTAAAATATTTTAATAAGCTAGGACAATAAATAGATTAAAGAGTAATTCTAAGCTATATTCTTTTAAGCTTAATTAAAAAGAGAGAGTAAGAAAAGTATTAAGATTAGCCCTTTTATTCTTCATATAGTTTTATAGCTTCTTTAAAGATTATTTATTTTTCTTGAAAATTAAGAGCTATATAAATAATAAAATATAATAGTTTAATTAAATAAAGTTTATAAAAAGGCTTTTATAGTAGTTTTAAGGAAGAACTATTACTTTCTTACTAAACTTAAGCTATAACTATAAATTACTAAATATAAGATTAATTTAGAAAAATAGCTCCTCTTTTAGGACTAAATATAGGTCCTAAAAGAAAGAGGTATTAATAAAGATACTAAGGATTTATTATAAAGCTATATTATATAGATAGTTTATAATATAATATATTTAAGTTACTTAAGTAAAGAAAGTACCTATATAATAGTAACTATATAGTTCTTTTAGTCTATAATGTTATAACTTATTTAATAGTTTATAGCTATTTATAATACTTATAAAAGAAATAAAATTTAAAGAAGTACTAAATAAGGCCTCTTAAAGTCCTTATTAATTTTAAAATACTTTTATAATAACTTTATAATAAACTTTATAATTAATTTACTAATTTTAGAACTAAATTAGCTATATTATCTTTAAGTTATTATAGATTAACTTATAAAATTAGTTACTTTAGAAACTATAGACTTTATAAATACTAATATATATATATAATAATTCCTTTATTATTTTTATTATTATTATTATAGTTTATTATACTTTATTATAAGTAATAAAAGAATAAACTAAATAAGCTAGTTCTAGAAATAACTTTATAAGCTTATAAGGATTATATAATAACTAAGTATTGCTTACTATCCCTAGTTAAATAAAAGCTTAAAGTAACTAAATTAAAAGATTTAAGCTTATTTATACTATTATATTAATTATTTATAGATAAATTAGGTATACTAGCTTTTTATAATAATATTAATATTAAATTATAAAAGATTTATAGTAATAAAAATAATACTATTTTTCTATAAATATAAATAAAAGCTATATATTCTTTAAGTACTAAAGGCTTTTATTTAAAAAAAGTAAAATAGCCTTAAAGCTATAACTTAAGTTTTTATTATTTACTTAAAAGTAATTATAGATTTTATTTAAATAATAATAATAATAACTTAATAATATATAAAAAATACTATAAATTTAAAGTATAAGCTTATAAAATATTATTAAATAAAAGATAAAGTTTAGCTTAAAATAGTAAACTATAGTATTAATAAACTTAATAAAAAGCTAAATATTTTATAATATAAATATAAAGTAATAAAGATTATTAGCTCTTAAGTAATTAAACTTAATATTCTTATTATAATTTACTTATATTTTTATATTAATTAATTATAATAAATAATACTTATAATTATTATAAAGTAAATAAGTAATAATATATAATTACTAATAGTTTTAGTAAATAATTAAGAAAAATAGCTTATAAAATAGATTTTATGTACAAAAAGTAAGCAATAAAGTTATAGCTATATTTAAGAATACTTAATTATTTAGAAAAGCTATAAATAGCTTATATAAGAACTTTTATTAAAACTAATAAATATAGTAGTATTAAATAAGTATTAAGAACTATATAAACTAGTAACTAAGAATAATAGCCTAATAAGTAACTTTAAAATAAAGCTTTAGTACTATTATAGGAAAAAGGATATAAAAAACTTAAAAAAAACTTAAAGTATATAAGAGATTATACTATATTTATATAATAATTTTATAAGAATATAGCAAGAAGTAAGGGGATATTTTTTTTTTACTTAAATTAATATTAAGTAATAGTAAACTACTTAATATAACCTTTATAAAACTATAATAAAAATAATTAGATTACTTAATTAATACCTTTATATTAATCTTAAAGATTATTCCTAACTTTTCCTTTTTAATTAACTTAACTTTAAATATATTTACCTTAATAATTATAATACTTTATATAAGTTAACTATAAATTTATAATAAAAATAAGCTAAACTTATTAATTTTATTATAATAATTTAAAGCAATATTTTAATATTAGTAACATAATAGTTAAAAAAGATAATACTAATTATAGCTTTATTATTAAACTATTAAACAATTAATCTAAACTATATATAAAAAGTATAAATAATATAGCAATTAATATCCTTTTACTTCTTATACTTTTGAGAAAAGGTTAATAAAGTTACTATAAACTTGTAAAAAGGAACCTATATCTTTATTATTAGTATTATATATATATATAATTTAGATAAAATAGTAAACAATAGAATTAATAAATATAGAGATTTAGCTATAGTATTAATATAGCTTATTTAAAGAATAAAAAAAGGCTTATTTATAAAGTTATAATTATATTTTATATTAATATACTAATAATACTTAGTATTAATCTTTATATAAATAACTATTAATTATAAAATTATAGCTTTTTTATAAGAAAAAGACTAATTTTTTACATTAAAGTAAGGCTTTTTACCTAGATTATAGGCTAAAGCTTAGATATATTACTTACACTTATGGGATTAGTTGTATCCTTATATTAGGAATAGACAAAAATACTTACAAAAGTTACTAATAGTGCTTATAAGGTTCTTTCTTTAGAGCCTATAAAGTTAATTAGTAAAAACACTTATTATAATAAGGCTATAATAAACTTACTAACTTAGCTAACTTAGCAAGCCTTTTCTTCCCTTTCTGGCCTATATTAGGGGTTTTTAGCACTATATATATTAACTTTGTGTTCTTAAAGTAAAAATAATAAAGAAACTTACTAATAATATTAGCAAAGGTAGTAATAATATTAATAATAAATACTATATACTATAAGTATATATTCTATAAATAACTTATATAAGGGGAGAAGGACTTACTTATTAAGTTATAATAAAAAAAAGAGGAAAAAATAAAGAAATCTATAGTTTAAAAAAAGCTATATAAAGCTTTTTAATTAATCTTATAGTAACTTAAGTATAAAAGGTATTTATAATAAAGAATTAAGTTTTTTATTCCTTCATTTTTAATCTTTAGCTTATTTTTTATTAATAAGTAGCTATAATATAATACTATTATTTAATAAAGTATTTTCTTTATTTTTAAATAGTATACTTAACTTTATAAAAGTATATAACTTATTTTTTTATATATTTTAGTATATAATAAATATTAAAGCTATTTAAACTTATAGTAACTATATAAAATCCTTATATAGAAGAAAGGTACTATTATAAGCTAGCTTTATATACCTAAGCTATAGTTTATAAAAATACTTATTAATATTTACTTAATAGAATATAAGGACTATAAAAACTCTATAAGTTTATATTAGACTTATATTTTCTCCTTTCTTTTCTTTATAGTTAGATAAACTTAAACAGGGCCTCCTCCCTATAGCCTACGAGGACCAGCCTTTTACAAAAAGTTTTAGTTTAATTTTTACAAATTTAAGACTTTTTCTTTAATTAAGATAATTAAATATGATAAAATAGTCTTAAAAATCTAGATATATAGATATTATTTATAAATATTATTAAATAATAAAGTAATAAGTAATTATATTTTATTAATAATAATTAACTAATATTAGTTACTATAGAATTATAAAACTTAAAAATATAAACTTTTTAATATTAAAGGAAAGAAATTTAATTATAATAATAAGAAAATTAATTAAGAAATTAATTAACTTTTAATTATAATAAATAAATATTATAAGATTATTATTTTTAATATAATAAACTTATATAAGTATACTATAATATTAAGTTACTTATAATCATAAAAAAGTAATCTAATAATTAATTAGTATATTAATTAGTTAATATAAGTAAATATAATAATATAATAATTATTATTTAATTAAAGAATTATAAATATTTACTATAAGTTAATTATTAAAGAAGTTTTATAAAAAGTTAATAAATAAGTTATAAAAGTAAAAGTTGATATATTAATTAAAAAAGCTATATAATTTAATATATAATATAAAAAACGTAAAGAATATTAATAAATAATTATTAATATTATTTAAAAGATTTATAAAATAAGATAAAATTAAGCTTAAAAAAGAAAAATAAGCTTTAAAGTAAAAAGAAGTATTTATAAAATATTTTATAAAAATATTAAAAATACAATAAGTTATTTAAAGAAATACTTAAAATAAAAATACTATAATATAGTTAATAAAATTATAAAATATATTTAAAAATAAAGCTATAATTAAGTTTTAAAAACTTTATAATTTAAATAAAAAGTAATTTAAAACTTTATAAAAATATCTAAATAATATACTAAAAAAAGAATATATTTATACATTTATATTAAAAGTAAGATACTTTATTATACTTATTTTTAAAAAAGAATAGAAAATTATAGCTAATAATAGATTATTAATAATTAAATAATATTATAATTAAGGATTAAATACTATTATTATTGATTAATAAACTAAAACATAAACTTTATAATAAGAGCTAATTTATTACTTTTAATTTAAAAAAAGCTTATAATCTTATTTAAATTAAGAAAAAAAAAACTATATTTTATACTAAGTTTAAGTTATTTATATATATAATAATATTATTTAACTTTATTAATATACTAACTATTTTTTAAAAAATAATTAATAATATATTTAAAAAATACTTTAATATTTTTATAATAATTTATTTTAATAATATCTTAATTTTCTTAAAATATTTTAAAGAATATAAAAAATATATATATAAGGTTCTTAAAGTATTTTAAAATATAAAATTTTTAATTAAATTAAAAAAAGTATATTTTATATATAAAAAACTATTTTCTTAAGTTATATAATTAGATTTAATAAAATCTTAATAAAATAAACTAAACTTAATATAATTAAAGAATAGTTTATATTAAAAATATTAAAGAATATATAATTATTTATAAGATTTATAAATTATTATTAATACTTTATATATAATATTAATAATATTATGATATTCTTAATAAAGTTTATTAAATAAAAAAAAGAATTTAAATAAGAAAAAAAATAATAATAAGTATTTAAAACTATATATAATAAAATACTTTTAAATTAAGTTTTAATTATATTTAATATAAACAAATTAATTAAATTAAAAACTAATACCTTAAACTATATAATAAGTATATAAATTAAATAATAAAATAAATATAATAAAGTTTATTTAATAGTATTTTTTTTAAAAAAAAAGTTATATAATATAAAACTTAATTATCTTATTTATAATAAAGAATTCTTAATTATTATTTAAGTTATTAAAGAATTGAAATACTATATATTAAGAATTAAGCTTTTAACAAAAGTATACATAAATTATTAAAATATAGCTTACTTTATTATAATATATAAATTAAATAAATAATAAGTATATTATATAAAATTCTTATTAAATTATAATATTAAGATTATTTATTAAAAAAAATTAAAAAATAGTAAAATAAATATATTTAATTATTAACTAAATTATAAAATAAAGTAATTAAAAGTAAAAGAATAATTATTATAAAAGAGTAAAATAAGGAACTATATTTAAATAATACTTATTAATTTATTATATAAAATATAATTAAATATAATATACTATAATAAAATTAAATAATAATATAAAAATAATATTTAAAACTTTATAAATATTAAATAGTTATTTTATATATATAATTTTAAATTAATACTATAAATATTAGAAATAAATTAATAAATTTAAATATTACTTAACTTAAGAAATAAAATCTTAATTAATATTTATACTTATTTAATAGTTATATATTAAGGTATATAAAAAATAATTAAATATATTTAAAAAGATATATAATTATAAAAAAATTAAAAAAAATATTATAAATATTATTAAAAATTATAAAATATATATTTATAATAAAGCTATATAATATAAACTTTATAAAGAACTAAAACCTATATTAATACCATTATAATTATAATAAATAATTATATTTAATTATATTATAAGTTTACTATTATTTAAGAAACTAATAATAAAAATAAAATATAATAATATGTTTATTATTATAAATTATTTTATTAAAAAAACTAAGTTTATTCTATATATAAAAGTAAGTTTAGTTAATAAACTAGCTTATATATTCTTATAATATATTATTAATAAATATAGATTATTAAAAGTAATTATTTTTAATAAAAATATAATATTTATATTTAAGTTTTAATAAGTATTTATAGTATAATTAAAAATTAAATATAAAATAAATATTACTTATTATCTATAAATAAAGAAATAAACTAAAAAAATAAATTAAATACTAGAATAATACTTATACTATTATATTAACTATAATTATAATAGTTAAGTTAAAAAACTATTATTTATTTAGTTTTTTTTATAATAATATAATTAATAAGTTAATAAAAATTTTATTATTCTATATTAATAAAGAATTTAAGCTTAAAATCCTAGAAGATAATTTATAAAAATTATTAATAAAAAGAACTATATTTAAAGTAAATTAATTTAAGTTACTTTATATTAAAATATAATAAAAACTATAATTTATTAAAGAATAAATAGTTAAATATTATAATTAAAAAAAGATTAAGAGATTAACTTTTAGAAAAAAAGATTAAGTTTATTTATTATATAAAAGCTTTTTTATTATATAATTAAATTAAAAACTAGATTTTAAGGAAATTAAACTTTTTAAAATTAAAGAAATTATTTTTAACTTTAATTATTAACTTTTATTATTAATAATAGTAAAGATATATCTTTTCTTTTAAATTTTACTTCTTAAATTAGTTTTTAAAAATATAAAATAAGACTTATATATTAAAGTTTATAAAGAAGAATATAAATTAAAATAAATTTTAAATAAATAATAGATTAAAGAATAGATTTATTATCTTATTAAATAAAAAAACTACTTTAATAATAAAAATATATAGAAACTTACTAAATATTTAGAAAATATATAAAGAATAATTAAGATATTCTATTAATATATATATTAAAAAATAATAACTAAATAATATTATTAAAATTATTATTTAAATTAAAAATAGAAAAATTAATATTATCTAAAACATTAAGAGGATAAAGATTTTTAACTATATAATACTTATAAAATTCTAAAGTAAATATAATAATAGTCTTACTTTCTAACTTATTTATCTCTTAATTAGATAATTTTTTATTATATAATTTTATATTATTATAAAGATAATAAATATAAGTAAAATAACTTATAATAATAAATAACTTAACTTAAAGCTTATTTAAGTTATTTTTTATCTTAATAATCTCTTAGTTTAGTTTTTTTTATTATTTTATAAAATAAATTACTAAGTAAGTATTAATTAAAAAAAAAAAAATTAAGATATTTATATAAATAATTTATAAAAATACTATTATATAAATAACTATAATAAATATATTTACTATAAATTTTATAACTTTATATAAATTTATAAGCTTTATTATTCTTATAATAATAAGTATAAAGTATATTAAAAATTTTATTATTTAAAGTAATGAAAATAGTAATATTATTATTTTGAATAAATTTATAATTATAAGATTTAAAAATATAATTAAATATAATTAATAATAATAAAGAAAAAAAAGTATAAAAAAAATATACTAATTAATAATAATAAGTTTTAAAAATAAGTTTCTTTTAAAAAAAGTATTATATTATAACTATATATATTAAACTAATTAACTTAAAACTTAATATATAATCTTTATTTTCTTTTTTTAATTAATATAATAATAAAGTATATAATAAATACTTATATAAGATTATTATAATTTTTAATAAAACTTATTATAATCCTTAATATAACTTATAATAAGCTTTATATTATAAAATTATTATAAATTATTAAATACTATAGTATATATATATATATCCTTATAATATTTATAATAAAAGCTACTTTAGCTTTTTAATTATTAATAATATAATTATTACTTAACTATCTTTAATTCTAATTTAGTACTTAACTATAATATAGATAATTTCTTATACTTATTATTTAGTTTATATACTTAGTTTAATTAGTTTATACCTAACTCTATACCTTATCTACCTTATAGTTAAGCCTAACCATCACAGGATTCAATTAGCACCTACTTAGCTTCTAAGTCTTTCCTTATCTAAAGTATGCTCTAGATTGCTTATCTACCTTTTTTATATATTAGGGAGACTATCTTTATTTATTTATAGTATATTATTAATATTATTAAAAATTAATCCTTAATTATTTAAGCTTATAGTTCTTAAATAGTTAATATTACTATATCTTTAATTTCTTAATTATTTATTAAACTATTATATATTTTCTTATACTTTCTAATATTTAGTTGAATTATTTAAAACTTTTTAATTATATAAGGTAAGATAAAGTTTTTTATAGTTTTTATTAAATAACTTATAAAAGCCTTTATAAAGCATATATTTATAAATAGTTATATTATATATACTATAATAATAGCTTTCTTTAATATATTTTCTATAAATTTAAGCCTTTTTATATTAAAAGATTTTGATAGTTAATTTATTAATAGTTATAATATTATTTTAGTTAAAAATAGTACTTAAAGATCTCAGTATATTTAGATTTTTCTTTAATATAGAAGAAGCTTTTTAATAATAATTTTTTTATATTTAATTCTTTGGTAAAATATATAGCTATTAAGTTATATACTTTTAGAATATCTTTTTTATTAAGTTAAGCTATTTTAATAATCTATATATTATTTTCTTAATTAAAGGCTTTAATTATATTAATATAAATATTATTTATTTTATTGAAAATAATAGTATAATTAATATAATATACTTTAATAAAGTAAAGCTTATTTTAAAGTATTTATACTTCTTATATTAGCTTAACTTTTATTAAATATTTTATTATTTAATGTTTAACTTTATTTTTATATATAATCTTAATTTAGCTTAACTTTTTTAAATTTATGATTATAGTATAATAATATTAATTAAACTAACTTTACTTAATTTAAACTTTATTTTTAATTATAGTATAAATAGTTTTTATTATAATCTTATTATATTATTCTTTTTTAACCTTTAATATATTAATTATATAGTATAAAGTATTAATAAGGTTTAAAAGTATTATATTTCTTATTAAAAGTATCCTAATATTAATTAATTAAAATAATAGTATTAATTATATAATATTTATATAAAAAAGCTATAAGGATATTATAATACTAATTATAATAACTTTAAATTATTTATAGATTTATTAAAACTATTCCTTAATATCTTATATCTTTTACTATAGTTTTTAGATTAAGTTTTATTAATTATTAATAGTCTTATTTTATACTTTAATTATTTCTTTTAACTCTTCTATTTCTTATATAATATATAGGAGTATTACTCTTTTATTATTACTATTATTAATCTTCTTAAGCTTAATTAATTAGTTAGTATTAATTTTAATTAATATTACTTATATTATATTTTAAGTACTTTTTTTTATTTTTTTTAACTATATTATTAAGTTATTATATTATATCTTAAACTTTTATACTAAGCTTAACTATTTAAGTTAATTACTTTATTAATATTAAAAAGGGGCTATCCTACTCTACCACCTTAATCAAGGCCCCCACAAGATCTACTATCACAAGAGCTAACAACCCCACACACTTCTAAATCCTTTGAAAACAAAACCTTACCCTAGGGGCAAGAATAAATCACCTTAGTGCTGTTTGAAATAGGCCTCAGTTCTTTGCTCATCAGCCTTTTAAGTGTACCGCAAATCCTACACTAGTGGTCGAAAAGAGCGACTACACTTGTTGCTTTCTAGGTATTAGCGGGTACAGTGTACTAGTGGGTTACAGTAGATAGTTGCCAAACTTGGCTATCTAAATGCTAAAGGCTTATGTTTTACTGTGCTGTAAACTAGGTTTATAGCGCAATATTGGCTTAGTAGGGCAGTCGCTAATTTTGAATCTAACTAACTCTTTCTAGGTTCTCTTGTTTCTAAGAGCATCTATTATCTTTAAGTATATTCTTATATATATAGTAAGTTTTATCTGTGGATTAAATTATATAAATAAGTCCAATTTAAGTAGATATATCTTACTATATCTATACTACAGAAGGTATAGGAGTAATTATATCCTTAATCAAGTTTAATACCCTTTATAATTAAGTAGAGGTCTATGCCTACATAACGACATACCTACTAGTAAAAAGAAACTGGGAATAACTAACTACAATGTGTACATTATTATTTACTATTCTTAGTATATTAATAGACTATTTTTTATCACTAAACCTATGCAGCCTGCTAAAATAGAACGCTTGCAAAAGCAATAAGTAGTCCACACTTTGGCACCATATTGATTAGGTAGTCTAGTCTGCAACTATTGTTTGTAGGACGGGGGCATATATCAGGCATACAGGCCCATCATGCGGGCATTCACCATGTGCGGTGATTAGTTATCATAAGAATTGATTGATAGATTTCTTCCTGGTGGAATCATTGAAGCCTTTTATATCCACAGCATCTTCCTACAATTAGTTCATACCAATAGTATGCTGTATTATAGAGATTGGTGATCATAAGCTGAAAGTACATATAAAAGAAAGACACCTTCTAATAAAGTTACTATAACTATAAGAATGTCTATATATATGAATAGTAGTGGCTCTTCTAACATACTATAACCACATATTGGGCATAGCTTTGATCACTCTATCTAAGTATAGATACAAGTATGACCAAAAGTGTGCCTATATTAATATAAAGTTAATAAAACTTTAGCACTAAATTCTAAAAAATAAATAAGACATACTAATATATAGTACTTATTAGTCTTATAAGTATAAAGTTAGCTTAACTATAGACTTACCTTAATTATAAGCCTAACTAGTAACTTTTTAATTTATAATAGGGGAAGGTACTAAAGCTCCTATTGTCTAGAAACTATAGAGTAGAAACATTACTTAGCTTAAAGAGAAAAGAAAGTTTTAAGAGAGGCTAGTAAATACCTCTAATTGCTACATATAAGAATATTTAACTTAGGCATACTAGAATCACTTAATAGGGACTCTAGACATGTTTATCATATAACTTCAACTATAAGCCAAGTTTATATTTAAGCTTTAGTCTTGGAATATACCATAACCTATTTGCTATACCTAGCTTCTTATCTGATTCGTGATCCTGTCTGTTACAGCTATTTATTTACTACTTACTTGTAATAGACCCCTTTACTCTCTCAATCCCCCGCCAACGTCTCTGACACTTATCTGGAAAACATGCCGTTCTTTCCCTTGCAAAACTTGATTCAACGCACGATCCGCGTAAGTTAGCTGGACGTATCCAGGGCTGTCGAACAAAATAGGCTTTGGTAGCCATTACCGACAACGGTCAACCCACGCGTTGCTCCATGGTCGTTCTCGACTCTCATCTCACAGCCGGACCTTATTTTAGGCGCTGGGAAGCCTCAAGGGTGGCGAGTATGAGACAGGGGGATGAGTATTAAGGTCTTTCGTTGAGTACTGCTCACTATTACGGCCACCCAGCCCAGACTGTATTAGGACTCCTTGATATCTCCCCTATTCCTCCTCGCCGGTTCATTTGAGCTTAATTAGTATTCAGTCTTTCCGATATTGAAAGTGATGAGATAGAGACTGAGTCATTCAAAGCCCAAGTGTTAGATAAACTAAATGTTTAAACCCTCTAAAATCCAGGCTTGCAACTCACTCGACTGCTTAAAATCCGTAAATAGTTGATCACATGCATCTTGTTTATCTATTCTGTCATGACATGCGTGCTCCTAGGCTATTGACAGATGGTTTACAATAATTCAAGAAGTCTAGCTGAAGAACATATGTCTATAAACGGCTAGAGGTGGACTTGACTCCAATACTTTCGAGATCCTTGGAGTCGGCCTCGGGAAGAGTCGGAGCAGGAAGATTCATCTGCCAGGCAATTTCGCGGGCAACCCAGTATCCAGTCACGAATGCGAGGGCTAGACCACCAGCGTAAGTGACATTGCTGAAGCCTCCAGCATCCACTCCAGCCACTAGAAGGCCTGGAATAGGCGTCTTGTCCGCGGTCAGCGCGTGGCCGTTGTTGTCGATCGAGATACCGCCGTAAGTGAATGTGATCCTAATTACGTTGTTAAAGAAAAGTCTTTCCCCCCTTGACCATGGATCTTCCTCCAGGTAGACTTACGATGGTTGAACCTCCGTAGCAAAGAAAGGTCCATTCCCTTCCTCGAGCGGCGGTGCCGGCGCGCCTCCACGGTCCGCGGTGAAATCGAGTGTCACTGAAGAGTCGCCCAGACCAACGGCTCGATGATACTGGTCAACAGTCTTCTTGGCTTGAATCACATTCACTCCGTGCTTGCCAAGCTTTTCAAGCAGGCCTTTCAATGTTGGCGACTCGATTACGTGGCATCCAAGGCTCTTGGCTTTGGCGAGACGGTCGAGTTTTCCGGCGTTGGGGAACGGGGATTGGACACAATATTTGTTTCGTACAGCGTCACTTTGAAAGCTGTTAGTGGACACATTCATAAGTAGAAGAGGTATTGAAAGGAGGTTTCTTAAGTAATGGGGAACTCACTTGAAAAGAAGGAAGCCTCTCCTGTTCTCCTGCTTGGCCAAGTACTGGTTGACAACCTCATCACCGGTCGATTCATCGGCGAATCTTCTTCCAGCCTCGTTGATGAGAATGCTTTGTCGACTTTCTGAATACATAAGATTCATTAGAATCATGAGTCATAGCATTATATTGAATAGATAGTTGGGGATGGTATACTCACGGTATTGGGCAAGCGGCAAAAAGTCCTTGGGTGTGATATCCTCGGGCTTCAGTGGCGCCGCCATCAGATGGCCGTAATAGGTTGCCATGCCATTGCTTGTTCCAGCTCCGGCAAGACCTGTCAAGCGGAGCCCGTCACCTACGGAGCCGCTGTTTGCTCGCACAAACAAGTTGTCGGCGCCTGGCCCAATATATCTTGCCCTCAGCTCTTGGGAGCCTCCGAAGCCTCCAGTGGCCATGACAACCACGTTCGCCCGGACATTGATAAATTCAAATTGTTCGCTGTTTGGGGAGAAGCGTTGAATAACAGCGCCGATTATGCGGGAGCCGGGGACGTCCGGCTGCTCTTGTATCAGCTTGACGACGCGCGTGTTGGTCAGCACGCGGGATCCTGTGTTGCTGTTCTGGATCCGCTTGTTATGGAGCTCGTAGAGGTCGGGGATCTTGATGGGATAGCCAATGCCTTTTGGAGCGAAGTCAATTATAAAGGTTTGAACGGGAAAAGAAGCACTGGCTCACCGATGGTCATAATGGGCGAGAATTGCTCTGCCGTGGGAACCCTCTCCCGCATCCATTGAACCGCTCGCAGGTAGTCATCGTGCCATGCCTTTTGCAGCTCCGCATTGCCATCTGGGATCCATTTGCGCAAGCTCTCAAAAGTCTTGGGTGCCCAGCTATGGTGGAAAAGAAGCATGGGTTAGTATGGCTTGCCAATTCATGATGAACAGGCTGGAGAATCCGGTCCAAACTCACAACATGCCTGCCGAATAAGCCGAAGAACCACCCAGATGGCCTTGCTTCTCTACGACGAGGACCTTGGCGCCAGACTCGGCAGCGAACGAGGCACAAGACATGCCGGACATTCCCCCGCCGCAGACGAGGACATCTACTTGAATATTTTCCATGGCGAACAATCGGACTGACTGCTCTTTTCCCTTCTTCTTCCTTTCCACTACTGTTGCTGTGTAGGTCTGGGTCAAGTCCGCCCAAAGATAATGGTATTCCAACTAGTAAAACAAAATCTCCATGATTATCAATATTTAATCAACCACTACCGCAAAAGCTCCATAGCTCAGGCAGTACTTGATCAGTGAGACGTGGTGCCTTAGACTCAGGGTCCAGGGATCCTAGGTTGCCACAAATAGCAATCGGTCCACTCTACGGCGCCGGGGGGCTTCCGTCCGGTCAATTAATGTGGAAGCCGGCCGGACATCCGGGAATCCGGCATGTGTGTGATTCCTTCCCGACCCCCCCCCCCCCCCCTTCCACTAAGCTCCACCTAAATTTCATTACGAAGGAACCAGCAGCATACCTATCCTGTTACATTTCCACACTGCACGTGCAAAGGGGTTGCTGCCGGTCAGATGATCAAGATCCGACTCGATCAGTGTCTTGAATTTAGACTAACTAATACGCTTGCTATATTCGCGGCTTGATGTTGCTGCCGAAGCAGTGTTGCGCAACCCTGTTCCATGATTCCATCCCGCGTCTGGCCCATTCGTCTGGATAACTATAGAGTGTCAGTCATGCAATTTCTACATAGAGCTCTGGTGAAAGTAAAGAATGAAGAAGAAAAAAAAAGAAGAAAAAAGGAGGGTGACCAATGTCAGGTTCTGAAATACTCACGACTTGTTGTACTTGTAAAGGTCTGGGTGGAACACTTCCATCGAGACCCAACCGCGGTATCCGGTCTCAAAGACTGCCTTGGCCACTGGTAAAACTGGCAGAGACCCTTCGCCTGGGAAGACGCGACAATTCCGAGATTGGGTCATGTACGGCGGTTGCTTCAAATCCACGACAGGATAGCCCTTTTGCTGCACATCGGCACCAAAAGCGTCACTTAGCTGGAGATAGCCAATGTCGCTTGCCGACAGCGTCCTCTTCATCTCTGTCAAGCTCTTTTCCAACTTGGCCAGATCGTCGGGGCGCACTGGCCTGGTTGGGTTGAGGGGATCTCCGGCTTCCACGGCGGCAATGTGAAATGTATCCAAGCAATGACGGACGTTGGGCAGATCGACGTATTGCAAGATATCCCGGACTTTTTGCCATGTAAACACATCGATGCCCCAGGCCACGCCTTCCAGAGCCACAATCTTGAGGTGCTTCTGAGCAAGCATACCTAATCGCTTCATGTTTTCCGCAATTTTTCGAGGATCGGACGTGAGAGGCTTCTTCAGGGGATACGTACAGGAAGCGATCTAACACACAATCAACATTACGAATCTTCACAAGGAGGGATCGAGACATGCTTGTAATATGGGAGCATGCAGCTCATCGCATAGTTGAAGCCATAGCTCGGCCTCCTCCAGGTGAGCAACAACATCCTCCTCCACGGCCAACCCATCGTAAGCCCGAAACGGATTCAAAGCAACAATCTCCAGCCGCAGCGCCGTGGCTCTCTGGTAAATGTCTGCAGCGGCGGCGCGCAGGCGGCTTTCGTGGGAACTGTACATGAAAAATGCATCTGACTCTGCATGGTGCTCGAGGCATTCAATAGCAACCTCGACGCCGTGGTACCCATGTCTCTTGGCGGCCTCGAGCTTGGGAGCTATCTCGTAGCCCCCCGCCGGCTTGCCCATAGCGTTGGTGCCAATGGCGACACGGATCCCGTCAGCGTCCATGATTTGCGGTGGTTCGAGACTGTCACTTGGCTTCCCTTGGGGGTGTCAGCTTCATCGATTTCCCCACGGGGTTACACTTGTCACTATGAGCGAGTGGGTTCAGCTAATCTGTTATAGTACTCCTTGATGGCGGCACTATCCATCAATTATCCATCCGACTCCCGCTCACTGAATTGTTCATGGTCATGTTCTGCAGTTGGGGATACAGGGCATTAGTCGTAATTTAGAACGCACTCGGTGCTTATAATAAAGTACCGGCGGCTGCGAGCTTACTACCACTTCTCCACACGTTGACCAGACTATCGGAGAAGTTGGAGAAATGAGGGTGCGTAGCATTGATGGAGGGTACAATCAAGCTGCAAGTGTAAACGCTTCCATTATTCACCCTCGATGGAAACTGTAAGAGGAAGACCTGCCCGATAGTCATAGCACGAACAAAGTATACCTACGATTCTACCCGTTGACTGCGAAACGTGAATTACACCTTCTTCGGGACACTCAATAGTCAATTTTGATGATGGCGTCAGATCCATTGAAGGTAGCCCTTGTCACAGGTAGGTATTCATAATCTCCATTGCTGAAACATAGGTAATGGCCGTGATATATTTGCGTCGTTATTGTCTAAATCATGAATTGAGGCTAACAGATAATTGCAGGTGGTGCTGATGGCTTCGGTGCGGCCATTGTTGACCGCTTCCATCAAGAAGGTTGCAGAGTGTTCTTCATTGATCTCAACAAGGCGAAAGGAAATGAACGGATCACAGCCAACCCCGATCTCCACTTTGTTCACGGCGATGTAACAAGTTCAGAAATATGGGAAAAGGTTCTGTCTTTGGCTGAAAAGGAGTACGGCAGGCTTGATATTGTGGTAAACAACGCTGGTAAGTTTTGTGTTATCCCGGGAAGCTAGAGTCATGAGCAATGAATAACGTCTACAAAGGGATAACGTTTGATCCTTCGGTAAGAGTTCCTCCCCCCCTTGAGGCTCTTCGCCATGCCTAATAAGTTCCCAAGCCTGTTCACAACAAGACCATTGAGCAATATCAAAAGATTATGGACGTAAACGTCAAGGTACGCCTCTCCTTTCCGCTGTATGGAATTGGGTTTCTGACTTCAAGCAATCAGCCAATTTTCCTAAGCGCACAGATCATCTGCCCTTTTATGCTGAAGCAAGGCAATGGAGTGTTCATCAACCTGACCAGGTGCGTGAAAAGATGCCGAATCCTACAGAAAGATCGACAGTGCTGAGGTCTAGTTATAGTACTGGTTGTTCAAGACCCCGACCTGGGTTTGCCTTTTACAATGCTTCCAAGGCGGCCGTGAGAGTAAGTCATACTGCTCTGATATCTTCATATTAAAACTCTAATTGTCAAAACTTAACGATTGTCAGACTGCCTCAAAGACCATGGCGCTAGAATATGCTCCAACCATTCGCTTCAACTGCATCTGCCCCGCTGTAGGAGACACTGGCATGTAAGTGGAACACGGTCCTAGCCTGCTAACATGGCACAACCCTTGCCAATACATCAACGACAGACCACTAACTTGGAACAGGCTGGTGAACAGCATCGGGTCAGACGCCGACGCCGCGGAGAGACGTCGCAGGCTAGAGCAGACGCTACCAATGCAAAGACTTACCGCTCCTACTGACATTGCCAACGCGGCTTGGTTCCTGGCCTCTGAGCAGAGCTCTTTCATGACCGGGACTACACTAGAGGTTGACGGTGGCCGCGGAGTATAAAGAGTAAAGGGATCAGAGTAATGGCAGAAGATGTTAGCGAGTAGAAGAGAAAGTTGATGGAAGGGAAAGCTATGAACGATTTTGGATTCTATCCTGCCGTAGTTTCCAAATTCCATTTGTGGCACATCGTGAGGGAGACGAGGATGCTACAACCCTGTGTGTGTTGGAGTATACCTTCACATAAGGTACTGACTCCTGAGTACGCATTAATTCGTCTTCAGTGGATAAATCCTCATCCATGCGGACCCAGACAACTGGAGACTCCGGAGAACAACCCCGCAAAAGCGCCTTAGTGTCTTGGCCCGTCTCCTATTTTGGCAGTCCTAGCAGGTACTATGGGGTGGCAAAAATCTACGAACACTTACCCTAAATGCACCTTAAAGTGTAAATATACACCTTTTTATTAGTTATTTTTTACCTTATATAGAGCATAAAAATACTAAAAAAACATTTTTCACTATTTATTAATATTAATATTTTCTTATTTTATTTTTGTTTCTTTAATATCATAGTAATTTATTAAAATATTTAACCTAAAATACTTAAGAAAATATGTATACTAAATAGGGTTATACCAACCCTAACCCTTACTAGCATAACCCTTACCCTAACTAGAATCATAAAATAAGTAAATATTCTATAATTAATAAGCTAAATAAGAAAAGAATCAGGAAAAAATATAGATAATTTATATTAAAATATAATAATAAATATATTAAAAAATTAAAATTTGTTAGAAAAAAAAGGGATTTATGTAGTATTTTTTTTATTTATTTTAATTATAAAAGAAGGTCTATTTTGGTGGTTTTACTAGTTAGGGTTTAGCACTGTTCGTAGACTTTTGCTGCATCATTTTACTACCATACTAGTAGGGTTCCCCGCAGCGCTGAAATCTGCCATTACGGGGGCCCATAGGCGGCACAGAGGCAGCACTCTTAGGCTTGACTCTCTGATGGTGGGCAAGGGCCCTTCCTTCCGTTGGGCCCTTCGAGAGAAAGCCGGTCATTTTGCGTGTCGACCTGTAAAACTTCACTTCATCTGTCTCACAAATTGACGAGGAATTTGACTGCTTCTCCCGCCACGTTGGATGACGCCTTACCCGGGCTATCTCCGCCCTTCTCCCCCGTTTGCAAGCTTGTAGGCTTGAACCATGGCCACCGCCCATTCAGAAGCACCGGGTGAGCGCCTATGGCCTCCCCGGTCTGCGCCTTCGGCAGCTTGCGAGGCATGCCGCAAACAAAAGGTTGGGAATAATTTAGAATAAAAAAATAGGAATGGCTTTGATGTTTGATATGGTTTCGACTAACCTTCATCTCAATAGATGCGGTGTACGCGGAACCTAGAAGAATCAGATGAGCCAGGCCAGCCCTGCGATAGGTGTCGCCGCAATAATCGCCCCTGTCATATCCCAGAGAAGAGACCTCAAGGCCGGAGGCCTGGGGCCGTCGGTCGATATACCGGCGTGGAGAAGGCCGTCCGACAGATCCAGAATCAGGTCCGCAAGGCATCGCGGACGTCCAACAACAATAGGCATCATCCTCATCCTCATAATTATCACGCAGACCAGCAACGCTCCCCGTCGGACACGGATATTCTTGAAATCCTGCTCAATTTCCGGTCAGCTTCGCCGCGCAGTCAACGGCCGGTCAATGGCTACATCGAGGAGACTGCCAGCTCCCCAACGTATATACCGTCCCCGGCCCAGGATACCGCTGCTGCGCAACCTCATTATGACCAGGCCGCCACTGATAGCAGTCCCCATCGGGCGGACGAATCTGTCAGCAACCCGCTCGGCCTTTTGGCGGACGCATCGGGCGAGGCCCAAGCCAACCAGGATCAGGAAGAGCATTTGGACCCGGAACTCTCGGTCGCTGTGTCGTCGGCTGTGGGTGATGCTGTACCCTCGCTCGAGCCTGTGGCCCCTATCGTCCCCAACCCCGACGCCGGTCAGACGGTCGGTATGGCACAAAGCATGCTGAGACGTCCTGGATATGTCTCTCTTGGCCTCGATTTGGACCGGCCCATCCTAGAAGGCGCCCTCGAGAATCTCTTGACCAGGCCGGGACGGATTGGCCGATATGCCAATTACTTCAAAACGGCCAATCCAAAGCACTCGCCTGACACTGGTCCGGATGTCGACCCTGTGGATCTCGGGCTGATTTCCATGGAGGAAGTTTGGTACCTGTTCCCCATGTAAGCCCCTTTTCTACCAACTATATCAGCCGGGTTTGTCTTTAGCTCACCAAAGCGACGCGTAGCTTTTTCGAGCGCCTTCACCCCATTAATGGTATCCTCGATCCTGTACTGCACACCCCCGACTTTGTGCGGCCTCGCTCCGCACTGCTCTTCACCTCCATCTTGGCCATCACAGCCCAGTTCGACCACGCCTCTGGCGCTCTTGCAAAACGCCTCCGCCTACACGGGGAGAAGCTCTCCAAACACGTCCATTCTTGCGGGTATAAGTCTGTGGAAATTGCTCAAGGGTATTACATCTCCCTACTCGCAGCTGTTCCCACCAACACACAATCAGAGGATCATTCATGGATCTATACCACGTATGCTCTGGGTATGATCTCCGATCTGGGGCTTGATAAACCTTTCTGCGGACCGCCCGCATCTGATTGTCCCGGTAAGCCGGAGTGGAAGAGTATACAACAGCCTCAGACGAACATGCAACAACCGCAGCAATTACCACCATCACAACAACACCAGTCGCAGCCATCTGAAGAGAGACTGGTTCGCAACCGGGAGCGGACCTGGTTACGCATAGTTCTCTGGGAGCGTGCCCACAGCGCTGCTTCGGGCCGTGTGACACCTTTTCCTGAAAATGATCTAACACGCAGGGTCCACGACTGGTGGCGGCACCCGTTGGCAGATCCGACGGACAAGTACACCTGCGCCTTTGTGCTGCTGAGACGTCATTTGTCCCACCTCTATTATCAAGTCAAGGAGCGTTTCGGCCGTTCCAACAATCCTCGACACTGGGTACGCGATCTCGTCGACTCGACGCTCGACCCCTGGAGGCGGGAATGGATTTGTCCACGAGATCCCCAGGCTCCTCCGGCGGACCGGATGCGCAATCTGTTCCTGCACTACGTGTACATGCACGGTCGGCTCTGGACGTTGTCCTTTGCTCTGAACGACCCATCCAACAGCGCCCTGGAGACTGACGCTACCAAGGACGACTGCTTCGAAGCAGCCGTCCACTGCTGCGAAGTCACCATCCGCGACCTGCGGGACATTGGAGAGCCCATGTACTGCATGATGGCGCCTACGTGGGCCATGAGCTCGTATGCCGCCGTTCTAGCACTGAGGCTGTTCCCCCAGCTATACGGTGACCGTCCGGGCCAGCAGGTTGAGCTCCTGGCGCTGCTCGCCGAGGTTGCCTTGCAGATGGAGAAGGCGGGCACGACGCCACGACATCGCTTCGGTGTGGCAGCTTTGCTGGGACAGCATCTGTTCCTCGTGCTGCGAAGGCGACTGGGCGCTCTCAAGAGCGAGTCGGCCGTTGCGGGTGTTGACGCTCTCGCGGTCATGCCCTTGCCCATTGCCGATCGGAACGGGATGGATCAAACGCTCATGCCTGGGGACCAGGTTACTCAACGGCAACAAGCTCAGCAGCAGGAACAGCAGCAGCAGCAGCAATATGCAATAGAGTATTATCCTCTTTGCTCCTCAGACCCGTTTTTCTCCAACGGACTCTCGCCTAGGGGTGCGGGTGCCGCTCAGGAGGCGTTTGCGGATATGATGAGGGAATGGGGAGGCCTCCCCTTTGACGGCACATTCTAGGATAATGAGGAGGAAGATTCGGCGAACATGATTCATAGTCACTTTGTGTCTAAATCGAACTCCATGATGACTTTGTCAGGATGGTGATGTGAACAAGTATGTTTTAGGTATAGGCAGCAAGCGAGTCGCAATGTAGTTTATGATAGCACTAAATCAATAGGTTCGCAAATTGCAGGTCAATGTCTTCTCCCTGCTTTGACTATAATCAATCACAGCTTGCTTGTCAAAGTCTTCCCTGCTAAAGCCGAATTCACAAAATCCGGATCTTCCCTCAGCGGCCGACCTAGCCCGATCATGTCAATATCTCCGTTGGCCACGGCTTCTTCCATGCGGCTAACATCACGCCAGCCGCCAGTGGTACCAATGACGGCTCGCGACTGGAAGCAATTCTTTTAGTATGCACCCGCAGATACTCCTCCAAAGTTTGATAAACTCACCAGTACTTTCTTCAGTTCTTGTGCCCACTCGATAAAGTAACTACAAAGCAACGCAGTCGGTAAATCAATAAGTAGTTCAGATAACAAGGGGACTTTTCCCACAAACCTTCCACGCTCCTGCTGAGACGGTCTATTTTCAAGCTCTTTCATAATATTACCTCTCCATGCTGGGGACTCATACGTGCCGCCGGAGATGTCGAAGAAATCCACGCCCACTTCCTCAAGCCACTTAATTACAACGCACTGCTCAGCGAACGACTGTCCCCCTTTGATGACTGCAACAAGTTAGCTTTAATCTGGGCTGAACGACAAAATGTCTTTTCGATAGTGCTCACAGTCTTGACAGCTGAACTTTGCAGCAATGACGAACTTGTCAGACGGCAGTTTGGCCTTGATTGCTTTTACAATGTCGAGGATGAACCGTGCGCGGTTCTCAAGGCTTCCTCCGTACTGTATCGAGAAGTCAGTCTGCTGTCTACATGCGTGATATGACGAACTGAAGGATTGTCTTACATGATCCGTTCGCCGGTTTGTCAATGGCGATAGAAATTGGCTGTGGATGTATCCGTGGGTTGCATGTAGCTATATGTACACCTAGTCAAACCTCCAGTGCTCGACGATTCACCAAGGTCCACCAAAATTCATGAGGTTATTTGGAAATAGAACTCACAATGATTCCATCTGCTCCAGCTTTCGCGAGCATTTCAGAAGCCCAGACGTATCGATCTGTCAGTTTTTGGATTTCCTCTACGCTCAGCGGCTTTGGCTTCCCGTAGGTTTTATTCAAGCAAGGTTTCAGCTGCACATCCGAGGCCGACCGGGGATGCTTGTTCAGGAACTCGGGCACCTGACGACCAGGATACTGCAACTGGGGCAGGCAGATGGCACCGCGAGACTTGGCGGCGCGGATAGCGGGAGCAAAAGCAGCGACAGGGTCCCACGGGTTGCGAGGATCGAGGACGGCGTTGTGGTAGTTTTCGAGGTTGTCGCGGTCGATTGGGATGTTGCCGAAGCAGATGATACCAGCACCGCCGTCCGCAAGCTCTAGCCTAACAGTTAAAGTCCATCTTCAAAAAAAGTTGAGATGATTGAGAGTTGCCTACCTTGATACAGCTCCGCATAGTTCTTTTGCGGTCTCCCTGTATTCTCAATGTCTTTCTCATCATATGTCGACTTGTATTCACTCAAAGGCGTGCGGTAGAACCGATTTGGAATGACCTTGCCTGATAGCTTCAAGGTGATTGGCTGCAGTACGGATTATTAGTTTTGCAAACGAGGCCAGTAGCCTCATGAGGTTACTCACCTGACCTAGGGCCTTTGTTTGAAAGCGGTTCGACGACGGCATGATTCAGATACTCCGCAGATATTGCTACGAGCAAGAAGGGGGATGAAAGGCGGCAAATCGGATCTTTGCCTCGATTTACAAAGCGTAGTTGTATAAAGATCTGTTTGAAACTGCATCTAAGCTATATCATATCGCCTCTTTTGATAACGACACGGCCTCGCGATGCTCACTCCGCGGAATCCTCTCTCACAAGGTATTGTGATAGATAAAATCCCCCGGTCCCAAGGTTCGCGCGGCAGCTCCAAGGCCTGCATGCAGCCCCTCAATCAATTCGCGAGTATATGTTCATATGCGGAGATCGCTCTGTATCGTGGTGTAGCTGGTTCGGCAAACACTATCCGGATGTGGGTGGGGTACCCGGAGCCGGTGGTTAATCTAGCTTCCGGAGTCGGGGCCGGGGCGGGGGCCGGGTCTGTCGCCGAGAGACAGCTTTGACACAACTTTCTACCCCGTCCATTAACTTCGCAGTCTGGTCTTCTTGGTCGTACCAGGACCTAAAGAAGTTATTGAGGCTACCATTTGTTTCTCTGTCAACTAATCTTCAGAGTAGAGGTATTTCTAGGCTGAAGTTAAGGCCTAGGCCCTTCTACAATTTGGCCTTGGGCGCCGCTACTGATCGCATCAGCCGCAACATTTTTTCCAGCGCTGCTGGCTCGACATCCCTTTCTGCCCAAAGTACATACTGGGCGGCACAAACACGAGCTAGTATCTCACTTCCCGATAGCACGGTACACCCGAGTTCATGTCCTAGCTGGCACAGTCTCGTCCAAGGATTCGGCATGTAGCACATGTCAAGGAGCACCCCTCTGTCCCCTGCTCTCTTCAGGAGAGACTCACAAACTTTCCATGCGGTAATCTCCTCATCCGTCTTGGGCGGATAGTCCGGTACAGTGCCTATGGAGATGACCGGGGCTGGTAGTTTATGGGCGGCATCCACGCTGTCGACGTGGCGGAGCTTGATTCCCGAAACGGTACGCTCCATACCCCTGATGATGTCGTCCACCTCTGACTTTAGGCGGTTGACAATGTAGATCTCTGAAGGTTGGAAGTAGGCCCAAAGAGCATACACAGCACTCCTAGCTGCACCTCCGCTCCCAATGACCAGAGCCGGCTGGCCGCGTGCCCTCTTGCTGATCGAGGGCACCGCTTCCAGGGTCCCCCAAATTCCTATGCAGTCCGTGTTGGCGCCGATGTAGCGGCGTCTTCCTTGTCTGTCGAGCCTCACAAAAGCCGTATTGACAGCCCCGATGGCCCGCGCCTGCTCCGTCATGTCGTCCAACTGCGGCATGAAGGTGAGTTTGTTGGGCATCGTAATAGAAATGCCAATCGTGCTATCATCTTGTAATGTCTTTGAAAAGTCCGCGGGATCCGTGGTCGTGTACAAGTCGAACTTCCATGAGAGATGCGCCGCTTCAAACATGGTTGACAAGACCTCTGGTGAGCGTGAGCCGGAAATGTGAGCGCCCATAAGATAAGCCCGAAGCGGCTTCTTGTCCGGTTCGGACGTCAGAGGCGACGCCCCGAATGTGTAGGATTGCTTGAGGATGTCCATTTCTGCCGGAGTTGGTAAAAAACGTAGCAAAAGAGTCGAGTAAGGAGGTCTATTCTGGAGTACTACCATGGAGCAACAGGAGAAATTCTGACGTCGATTGACCATGAGGCCAACTAAAGTCACCATTCCTTCTCGGTGCTTCGGATCTTAAGGCGGGGGAGATTGATTGAGGGGATCGGAGTGGGTGTGACGGCGCCTTGATTAAACAGCCGGACCCGCTCCGTCGCGAATCCGGACGGGCTATCTCATCTCGGAGGGCCTATGTTGGTCAAGTGCTACATGCCTGGATGGGGGAATCCATTGTATTTCGCGGTCCTGTTGGTTTAGGCGGTTTACAAAAATGGATATGGAAATCCATGTCATGACCTTGCCCGAGTCCGTAGCCATTCGTTTGAAAAATCCATGTTTAATAATCGTAACTTGTCACAACAACCCCAAAATGACAAGCAAGGTCTCTGCTGCCATCATCGGAGGTGGTGTTATTGCCAACTCTCATGCCCAGTGGCTTCGGGCCTCAGCCACATGTGAACTTCACTCCATCGTGGACCCCTTTGAGACCGGCCGCGCCCTTGCACAAAAGTCGTCGGTCCCTTGCTTCGACTCGCTCGAGAACCTTCTCGAGTCCTCTAAGAACAGGCTGCCTGACATCTACCTTGTCTGCGTCCCGTCTGGTTTACATGTACCTATCGCGACCAACATCTTGAACAAGGCCTCGCCCAAAGTCATACTAGTGGAGAAGCCCTTCTCTACAGACTCCGAGTCAGGCGCTGGGCTTATTGCCCTAGCTCAGCAAAAAGGGGTCAAGATCGCTGTAGGGCATCACCGGCGCTTCAATCACTACATTGCCGCACACAAGAAGCTCATCGCTTCAGGGAAACTCGGTCAAATCACGGCAATCTCGAGCCTGTGGACGTGCAAGAAGAGCGACACTTACTACAGTGTCGCGCCATGGCGCGCCTCCCGTGCCAAGGGGGGCGGTCCGATCTGGACCAACCTCGTCCATGACATTGATGCGCTTCACTACCTGATTGGCTCCGAGGTAAAGCGACTATGGGCCAAGTCCACTGTCCGACGTCGCGAACATCCGGATGTGGCCGCCGATGATGTGGTCGAGGAGGGCGCCGCGGTCATACTCGAGTTTGAGAATGGTGTTATTGGCACGCTGCTGCTTTGCGACAACGTCGCCAGCCCTTATGGATGGGAGTCGGCGACGGGAGAGACGACTACAATCATGAGGAATGGGACCGACTTGGACAGCTATCGTATCTTTGGCACGCAGGGTACGCTAAGCGGTCCAGACGGCCTGGTCTGGAGGTATGAAGACCAGGGAGAAGATGTTGGCTGGGGGTTGCCCATGACAAAGGAGACATTGCAGCACGAGCAATGGGACTCGTTTCAAAAGCAGATAGAGCACCTTGGGAGGGTGGCAAAGGGGCTGGAGGAACCGGTCTGTCCTGGCAAAGCGGGTTTGGCGGCAGTGCGTGCCTGTGAAGCAATATGCGAGGCGATTGAAAAGCCGGAGAATGGACCTGTAGAACTGTGGCCAACTCGTCAGTAAAACATCTCGTCAGCTGGAGAAAAGTCATTTAAGTCTAGGTAGACTGGATAGACAGCAGGCGGGATGAGTGTACCAAAGTGAGTGTTGATTCAGCCCTACAATGGGCTTTTTCTCTATTCCGTTCTCCACTGTTGAAACATATGTAAATCTCGTAAGATGCCATTCGTAGTCCTCTCAATGCTTGCTCTCGTCCTTCTCCACCAGCTCCCCTACGCCCAGTTTTCTCCCCACGGCGACCTTGATCTGCTTTGCTGTTGATTCCTCGCCCTTCTTGTCCCCTGCCTCGGGGTCCCGGCCCACCTCTCCCACAGCGTCGCCTTCGTCCGGCGCATCGCCATTCTCCTTCTCGCTGGTGTCTTCGGTTTCGGCGCCCTCGTCGACCTGCTTGCGGATCTCGTCCAGGTCGAGGCGCATGCAGAAGGCGTCCTCCCCGTCGGCGTAGTATTTGGATTCCGTCTTCTCGTTTTGAAATCTCAGGGTGTCCTCGTACAAATGACGCGCGGCGACGTTGGACACGCGGACGTGCAGCGAGACGTACTTGGCCTGGTATGTCTCGACCATGGCCAGTTCTACAAGAAGGGTTTATCCCCAATGTTAGCTTCCTCTAGACTCCATTGCTGACTCTGGGTCTCGAATTCAACGTACGACTTTGGCGCATCAGCTTCTCGGCAATGCCTAGCCTACGGTGTGTCCGCATGACGCTCAAGCTAGTAATGTGGCCGTGCGGGATGCCGTCGGACGGCTCCTCCTCCATCTTGGCGAGCACATATCCGACAATCTTGGGATAGTCATAAGGTCCCTTCCGCGGGCGGGAGACGTCCACGGCGACAAAGCTGAGCTGCGGCCACGATAGCGAGTGGTAGAGGTAGTATTTGAGGAAATAGTTCTCGGGGAGGTTCTCGAGGTTCGCGTGCTGGATGAGCGGCAGGTCGGCATTGGTTAATAGGCGGATATCCATGGTGGGCGGCCACCCGACGGGGAATGGAACGTTTCGAGCGGGCGTTGGGGAGCTTGGAGCGCGAGCAATGGCTGTTGGTAGGAAGTGTGTGAGGCTTGGATCAAGCTGCAAATCAAAGCTATCCTCGTTTTCGAGATCGGCCGTCCATTTGGAGGGGCAATAATCCGCCTAATAATTGCTGACTAACATCACTACGACCTTAAGGCTGCTGTGCTCCAGCTTTAGTCTTACATCCTTTGTTTCCTCTCTCTTGTTTCTCAATCTTGCGACCCATTAAGGATCATAGACAACTAGCGGTCCCAACGGTCATTCGATGCCTCCTCAAATCATGGGGGTCCGAAAGCAACTGTGTAGTCAATGTGGTGAACTTATGGTGAGACATGGCAGGCTCTTCACCGCCCGCCTCCCAACCCAACATGGTAGACTTGTACACCTATCTAGCTCTAACCCAAGCTTTATCTTACAAACCCTGTTGTTTAGTGCTCTAAAAGTCCATCACTTGTGTTTTGATAGCATTTGCGTGATACTAATCTCCGACCGCTTTGACTCGAGTCCGAGGGACGTCAGCGCTATCGCTGTTGACCAGCCCCCTGTCGTGGTTGCGCACTGAACTTAATCATCACCTGAAGAGACCTTAATCCAGAAATTTTTACTTTTAATTGTTATTTCGTACGTCTTGCCGAAATTGCTGAAGTCTGCAAACAATCGTGGTTCTTGGGGACTTTCGCGATCAGGAAGAGGGTTACCACACCACTCACTCGCCGCATCAAGGGTTCCGTCTTACGGCCGACATGTTAAAATCGGGCACGAGTCTAGGGAGTTACCTCTTTCGCCGCCTACGGCAGCTCGGCGTCGGCCACATCTACGGCGTGCCGGGCGACTACACCCTCAGAGCTCTCGACCAGCTCAATGGGTCCGGGATCCGGTTCGTGGGCTGCTGCAACGAGCTCAATGCCGGCTATGCCGCCGATGGATACGCAAGGGCCCGGCGTTGGAGACCCAAAGCCTCTGGTAGTGCCGGTCTCGGGGCCGTGTTTACCACCTACGGAGTTGGCGAACTAAGCGCTGCCAATGCAATCGCTTGCAGCTACGCTGAGCATGTTCCCGTCGTGCACCTCGTCGGCACCCCAGGCAAGCGGACCTTGCAGATGTCGGCTGCCAGTGGCCTGCCGGACAGGTCCCATATTCACATCCACCATTCCCTCAACAACGGGCGAGCTGGGGCTTTCCGGGAGATTGCAGAGAGGTTTACCGTAGCCCAGCTTAATTTGGCCGATGTTAACGCAAAGAACGGCTCGGAGAAGATCGAAGAGGTCCTATCGGAGGCTCTAAGGCAAAGTCGCCCTGTATATATCGAACTTCCAGCCGATCAAACCGCTATGGAAATTGATTCTACACTCGAGCGAAGTGGAGAGTCCAATGCAACCCCTGATCCCAAAACGATCAACAGTGCGGCAGATTCCGTCTTGGAAAGGCTATATAACTCCAAGCGCCCGATGATCCTAGTCGACCGTGGCCAAGGAGTAGAGGAGTTCAGAAATGACATCAATCGACTCGTCGAGGTCACTGGTCTGCCAACACTCGCCATGCCCTCCGGGATGGGGATGGTCGACGGCCAGTTGAAGAATTACTTTGGCGTTCACTCCGGCAAAATTGGACTAATCGACACATCCAATTTTGTTTCCTCGGCGGACCTTGTTCTGGCTTTTGGCCCAATGTTTTCCGATACGCAAACACTGTCGTGGGATACGGTTCCGGCCCGTGAGAAGATGGTCATAATCAACAAGAACAGTATTGATGATACTCAAGTGGACTCGAGACTTGTGCTTCAGACTCTTACAAAGAAACTGGATGTATCAAGAGTCGCAAAGCAAGATACGAGCTCGCTCGGTGATTATCGTCTTTTGGGGCAACCCCAGTCAAGTCCTAGTGACAATGTTAATCAAGCAGACTTCTACCATGTGCTGAGTCCTCATCTACGGGAGAACGATACTATTCTGCTAGCGAATGCCACGCCCATCATTGGTGGTCGGGATCTAGTTCTGCCACCTTCATCCCAGCTTATTGCCTCAGGTATGGCCTTTTCAATAGGCCACATGCTTCCAGCAGCACTCGGCGCCGCTCAGGCCCAGGACGGCAACCCAACAGGGCGGGTCATCCTTCTTGACGGAGATGGCAGCTTTCAAGTCACAGCCCAGGAGCTGAGCACGATCATACATCAGCGAGTTAACATGACCATATTCATCATCAACAATCAAGGTTACACGTACGAGCGCTTCATACACGGAGAACATGAAGAGTATAACGACATTGCTCCTTGGGACTACTTGGCAGCCCCGAGTTTCTTTGGCAAGGCCCCTGAAGGATATCCCGTCGCCACACATCGGGTCAGAACCTGGAAGGATCTTGACGTAGTTCTGAACTCAGAGGAATTCCGAGCAGGAATAGGTCTCACGCTGGTCGATGTTGAGATGGGGAAACTCGATATTTCTCCGAGGGCCAAAAGCATATTTGAAGAAGCGGGAAAACATGCGTAGTTTACTAAAAAGTCGCCTATAGAGCTTATAGATTTTTCTTCTTCGCATAAACACGAACTTTGCTGTCTATTGATCAAAGTCGACTCAGTCTCTCGCTTCCAGTGACTTTTTCTCATCTAGCTTGCCTTTTATTATTATTAATAATTAATATTTACTTAATATTAAGCAATAGCTGATAGCTTATTAGCTTTTACTATTATTAGTAATTAAAATTTACTTAATATTGAGTAAGAATTGATAGCTTATTAGCTTTTATTATTATAAGTCATGTTTTTGCTGTTCTTATTGAATTCGTGGCCTCTACGAACCTTGATATCTTTGTTATTGGAGGTTGGAACTCTTGTTGATTTTGACTTCTGTTGGGCATAACTGCTACGATACGAACTGACGGCCACAATGGCTCAGCTAAAACAACTCTCGAATTATTCTTAGTTATCAACATTAACTTGATCAGAAGAGTTGTTTTCTAAGCTATTATAGTTATCAGTTACAACCAATTACGTCCGCAAGAAGCATCATGGATAAAGTGCAAGAGGCCAATCTTCCAGCTATGAATAGTGCAACTGTCATGTTGACAACGCTAGACAACATTGTCGAAAAGCTAGACGACTTGCAGAGAGAGATGCTAGAAGGGCTGGACAACTTACAGAGAGAGATGCGAGAAGGGTTTGCTGGCTTGCAGACACAGTTAGAGATGATGACAAGACAGGACAGGGCGCGGTAAGTAATTCTGATTCAGCGGTAGCCAGTCAGCCCCTGGTGGGAACCAACGTGGAAGGGAACGTTGCTAGTAGATGGCGCTAACTACCAGGGCAGGGAACGCAATCGACACATTTGCGCCGAGAACAGTACGGCTATCCGTGGCGGTAACGTGCTGAAGCCGCTTCGCAGCTTAGACACGGGAAGACTAGTAGAGTCTTTCCCATCGACTGTGGACGGGTTACTAGCCCTACCAGGTATATACTCGTTTTCCACCTTGCAACGCAGGCGACTGGGCTAACAAGCGTTCTAGCGCCAGAGGTGAACCGCATTTTAGAACACCTTCATGCGGATGTGGATGGGTCACTGTCCGAGAGGCGGAGGCGTCTGTTGATCGCATCGGGGGTGACGCAGCAGGCCGTGTAGATAGGAGTTTTTGGTAACACTTCCTTTAGGGGGTCAGCTCCGCCATGGGTCCGAACGTGCGCGTGCGTTCGACTGCTGAGGGAGTCGTTGGTACGAACATAGAGATCAATGAATGGCATGCATATCGCAAATGCCATATTTGGCAGCCCGAATTCACGAAATATACGTCAATTGTGGCCATATCTAACACATACGACCATACCTACTGGAGAATACGGGATCCCGTCCGCTCTCCCAGAGTCAAGCCAGTAAGGGGTGGATTAGTAGTTGGGTCGGTGACGACCAGCGAATACCCGCTGTTGTATGTTTTTTGCTACCTCTATCTTTTTTTCTTTGTCAATCTATAGTTCCTCGTGGCCTATATTTTGTGCTGTTTTGAACTTCCTGTAGCTACGATGGATTCTGATGCGAACCGTTGAGGTCATATGTGCCTTACAAGGGCAATTTCCTCCCAAGGACAAAGGCCAACCGTCAGATGTGAGATAATGCGTACATGAGACAGCTGGGCAATGAAAAATAACCCGAAAGCTCATTTGTAACTCATCATCTACCTATCATCTCATACAGTTAAAACATAGAATCTTTTGACACATCAGACTGTTGAATCGTATCGTAGTCGTCGCTCCATGCTATCGCCCCCCTTTACCCATGCCCGTTGAACCTTTGAATCCTATCCCCAGCGCCGAATAACCCTTCCCACACCATTACCGATCCTATTGACCACAGCCTTACACTAATTGGGTTTGCTGTGGATCGGCAAGTCCTTGCTGATCTCGCCCGAAGTTGTGCTCATCCCACCATCCGCCGCACCCTCGGCAGGGGTGCCTTCAGTGGCTTTCCCACCCTCTGCTGTGTTGCTTTCCGACTTGTTCGAGCTCAGTTTGTCTGCGATTGCAGATACAGTACCCTCGGCCTTCGCTTTGGCCGCTTCGGCCGCCTTTGCGGCCTTCTTGGCCTTCTTCTTCTCCTTCTCCTCCTGCTTCTTCTTCTTGGCAGCCGCCTCAGCGGCACGCGACTCTTGCGAGCCGCCAAATTGTTCCTTCCACTCCGCAAGCTTCTTGTCTTCGATCCGAGAGAAGAGGTAAGCAGCCTTGTTGATCTTGTGGCCACCCTTGAGGGCGTCAGGAGTCCACGTATCCGGGATGGAGCCCAGCTGTGTATTGAGCTGCTGGCAAATTGAATCAGACGTTGATGGCATGTATGGCGCAGCGAGAGCAGCAAGGAGGCCGCACAAGTTGAGAGCAAGGCCGATTACAGTGTGTGTGCGCTCAGGATGCTCAGTGAGGTTGGTGTTGTCAAGGCGGTATTGAAGAAGGTTATTGCCTTCTGAGCTGATCTCCATAATTTTCCTGACTCCATCGCGTAGATGCACATGCTCCATAAGGTCAATGTATTCCCACAGAAGTGTGTTGACCTTGGCGATCCAGGCGGGGAAGTCGAAGCTGTCGTCAGTGTAGGTGGAAGAGAAGTCAGGAATAGTGCCGTCACACTTCGCGTTGACGAACTTGACGATGCGGTTGACAAAGTTGCCAAAATTCGCAAGCAATTCGCTGTTGTTGGCAGAGGCAAAGGCGCTCCATTCGAACTGCGTATCACCCGACTCAGGCCTGCTAGCCATGAGATAGTAACGCCAAACTGACGGCGAAACCCCAACTTCCTTTGCCTGGTTGCCGAAAACGCCAATACCCCTCGACTTGGAGAACTTTCCATTCTCGTAATTGAGGTACTCTGTAGCTGACAGATGGTTGCACATGGTCCACTTATCGTTGGTGCCAATCTGAGAGCAAGGGAAGATCAGGCTGTGATGGTCAGTATAATGACATATGATTCACTCTGTATATTGGAACTTACGCATGGAAAGGGGCATTGTCCTTGCCGATGAACTGGTACAACTTGACTTCCTCGGGGTCCTTCCACCACTTCTCCCACTCATCGGTATAGCATGCCGTAATGGATGGGTATCCGATGCAAGCATCGAACCAAACGTAGAAGACCTTGTTCTCATAACCTGGAAGAGGAACAGGCACGCCCCATTTCAGATCGCGCGTGATGCTCCTGCCCTCGAGACCTTTTGCAAGCCACGAGCGTGTAATTGCAACAGCGTTGGACGACCACTTGTGCTCCTTGTTTGACTTTTCGAACCATTCTTCGACGGAAGGTTGGAGCTTGTTCAAAGAGAGGAAGATATGCTTCGTCTCCCTGGGAACTGGGGCGGCACCGTCGAGCTTGCAACGGGGATTGATCAGCTCGAAGGGGTCCAGGAGCCCTCCACACTTGTCGCACTGATCGCCGCGGGCGTCGTCGTAGGAGCACTTGGGGCATATTCCCTCCACAAATCGATCGGCAAGGAAAGCCTCGTGCTTCTCGCAATACGGCTGTGTGGTAGTGCGCTCCTCAAGGAAACCATTATCCCAGAGCTTCATGAAGATCTCTTGCACAATCTTGGTCTGCTTCTCGGTCGAGGTGCGGCCGAAGTAGTCAAAGCCAATCTCGAACCAGTCGTACACTTCTTTGTGCTTGGCGTGGAACTCATCGCAAAGCTCCTTGGGTGTCTGACCAGTCTCGAGGGCCTTGGTCTCTGTCGCAGTTCCGTATTCGTCCGTGCCGCAGATATAGACGGTTGGCCGATCACGAAGCTTGCTGAATCGCGAGTAGACGTCGGCGCTCAACACACTGCCCACAATATTCCCTAGGTGAGGGACATTGTTGACGTAGGGGAGCGCGCTGGTGATGAGCGTATTTCGTTTGCCCTTTTGGGGCAGGATTGGGTTTTCAACGCCCATGTCCGTTCGATCTGCGCGAACGCTGAATCGCGGGGTATCGAAATCGACAATTCTAGGGTCTCACAAAGGATCTGTCTTCACAAAGGATCTGTCTTTTACCAGATATGTCGCTGGTCTAATAGCAGTTAACTCAAAAACTCTGACTGGCTTCAATATCAGAAATGACCAAATCTTCGATGCTAAGGTACAGGACAGAAGCTGGCCGTTCTGTGGAATGTGGTAAGAGTCACTAGAGCAGCGAACACGGCCGAGGGGCAAAACCCACTGCCCCGCCGTCGGTCCAGAAGAATTCAGGCGGTGACTCAAATTCTGCCGTTCAACAACCACCAGCTCCATCCTTTGTTCTTTCCTTCTCCCATCCTATGTACATGTGCGATCACTATAAACATTGGGGCAACTTTAACATCTTGACTTAATATCTTGACTCTGGCATGAGTCAAGATGAACCAGGACGATTTCTTCGACGACGTTCTCCACGTTGAAAGCCGCTTTCACGAGCAAGGGTACAATGAAGGCTTAAAGGACGGCGCGCAACACGGCCTGGCTGAAGGTCGTGCGTTTGGTCTGCAAAAGGGATTCGAAAAGTTTCTAGAAAGCGGGAAGCTTGCCGGAAAGTCGGTCGTATGGGCCAACCGACTGCCACGCTCTGATGGACAAGAAAAGGGTACTCAGCAAGCGGCGAAAGCCTCCACCAGTCCAAGCTTAACACCATTGCCAAATAACGCCAGACTAGAGAAGAATATCAACTCTCTCTACTCCCTAGTGGACCCCAACATCACTTCTGTGGAAAATTCGGACGCTGCGGTACAGGATTTTGACGATCGCCTCAAGCGTGCTCAGGGTAAAGAACGCATCATTGAACGGGTAGCAAGTGGTCCGCCTGAGAAAGAACCCAAGACGGGTACTTCAAGGCCTTCTAAATGATGGAAGTAAACATTTGGCGTTTGGGTGTCTAAATCTTTAGCATGATACAGCTTGCTTTCAGAGGAACATCTCTTTATTGAAACAAAGAAAATATCGGTTCATCAGCAGGAAATATATGCCCCGGATCCACAGTGTTTATGTACAAGTTTTGCTTAAGGCCCAATCTACTTGAATGACCGGCAAGGATAGCTAGTAAAGCGTCAGCAACCAATTCTACTGAATGGATTTGTAGCAACTTACCCTTCGGGGTACGACCGCTCGACGACGCCGTAGTTGTGAACATCCCACTTCCCGGATCCTAGAGTCTGTCCACTTGGGGTAGGCGGCAATCCATCGACAAAAATATCCTTGGCCATGGCTGTTGGAGATTTCTCGAGATGCTTGGCCAAGCCAGTTTGTCCTTCCTGCTTTGCAGCAACGAGCTGCTTCTCGCCAGCCTCGCCAATGAGCTCAACCTTGGGCTGCGCAGCGCTTCCCACGCTGAGCAGACCAACAACATCACCCTGGTTGACGGTACTCAGTTGAGGGTATGACCGGCGGTTGTCGCGCTTCCAGTACGGGTTATCGGCAATGTCGCCAGCGGGGATGGTGACGGGATCATCGTAAGCGGCAGGATCGTTTGCACCGGGGGCTGGATGACGGTAGTAGGGGTTCAGCGGAACACCGTTAGATCGCTCGGGGCCAATGGCGAGGGCACGGCGCAGCGTCTCCCAGATCCCGGTGGACTGGAGGGTTTGTTTCTGTGGCAAGAGTCAATTGAGTAGCTTCGAGGGATAGCCATTTGAAGGCCGAGCTAAGGGCGATTGAAGTCGCGACCATGGAGAGAGGCTCAATTGAACGTACCTTTGTGATGGATTCCAAGCCGCCAACGACCTTAGCAGCGGCTTGAGACGACATGATGGACGTGTGGTGGGCAAATGCGTTTCCAGTGATCGGGGAACGAGGTGAGGTTGATTCCAGCAACATGATGTTGCCCCAATCCGACGTGTAGATCTGCCGAAGCTTTTCCGGTAATCCTCACCCAATCACCACACATCCAATTACCTCCACCGTCATCTCTTCCACATTCACAACAAGCAATCCCATACTTCATTGCGCGGAATCTCAATACCTATTGAGGATGCATGTTTCAGTTTGATTCAGTATCTTATGGAAATTGGTATTCCTCAGCGCATGAGTTGAGGATCGATCGTTGCATCGCAGCCTTGTCATTGCGTAATCCCCAGTCAGGCTCATCTTGGAAGCTGCCAGACGCAAAGATACTTGTCTACTGTAAGACTATTACGCCAATGGTCGCTTACAATTAAGATGGCGACTTGCAAAGAGTGAATTGTTTTCAGAATGTTCTCGTCTATCTGAAACAATGAGGTTAATGTGGCAGGTGCTTCACGAAGCCAGGGTCAACGAAGCAAGAGCTCTTCTGCGTCAGATCTGTACTGCCTCCGATTGTCCCACAGTACTACTAGACTAGTAGTAGTAGTCTCGATGCAAATAATCGTGCGCAACCTTCGAGGACTTGTGACGGTTTACTGCAAATAATTTAGGTCCTTGCAAGGTTCGGAGAAGTCTATGAGTACCAGCACTGAATCAACCCAATGATGCAGCTAGCGGTGAGAGCCAGAACCTAGTAGAGTAAAGATCATTTTGGATCTTAGACAAATACGCAAGAGCGTCATTCTGCGTCTGTCTGCCTATGGATCTCTAGACCTGGGTGCAGACTAAACTCGCCATTAATAAGCATTTTGAGGTGAGACGCACCATCTGAATATCTATATCAGGCTTCCACTCCGAGAGACCGTTGTGCTTGATTTGTCAACCAAAACGGCTGGAATTTGGCGTTATTCAACAACATATAAAAGCTTGCATCAACAGCGACAATGTTTTGGAGACGAGATTTGATGATAAGGAGCAGCAGAACAGAATGGCTTCTAAAATGCCCAGTACAACCAAACAGTGGAATGTAGTAGGCCAAAATGGCCTGGCTTCGCTCCAGTACACAGAACAATCTGTACCACTAGTCGGGGACAGCCAGGTTTTGGTCAAACGTAAGTAGATGATCTTCAAATCCTTTGACTCAAGTTCTTCCTGCTAACAGGTCCATAAGTTGAGGCTGCATCTCTCAATGTTCGTTAATCCCGAAGCCTATCAATCGGCAGACACTAACCCGCAACCAATTCTAGTATCGTGACATAATGGTCACTCAGGGAACTTTTCCCTTCGGCAGCCGAGACAATGTCGTGCCTGGTTCGGATGGTGCTGGAACGGTGTTGGCTACTGGTCCTAAAGTCTCCCGCTTCAAGCCCGGCGACAAAGTCATAACTGTCATGTATCCCCACCACGTCGCGGGCTCGTTGATGCCGCACATGCTCCAAAACGGCTTAGGAGCATCTGCAGACGGAACACTCCGCGGACATGGAGTCTTTGAAGAGCAGGCGCTTGTCAAGATGCCTCGAGGGCTGACATTCAACGAAGCCGCCACTTTGACCTGTGCCGGCGTCACGGCTTGGAATGCGCTCTATGGAGCTCCAGGGCAGCAAGTTATCGCAGGCCAGTGGGTTCTGACACTGGGAACAGGCGGAGTAAGTATATTTGGTGTGCAGTTAGCCAAAGCCGCCGGCGCGCGTGTGATTTCGACTACCAGTTCGGAAGAAAAGGCCAAACTGCTCCGAAAGCTAGGAGCAGACCACGTTATCAATTATCGTGAGACGCCAAATTGGGGTTCAGTCGCTAAGGAGCTCACAGGGGGCGGCGGTGTCGACCATGTATTGGAAATTGGAGGTCCTTCAACGCTCAGACAGAGTGTCAACAGCATCAAGACAGGTGGTGTGATCACCGTCATGGGCTCAGTAGGCAAGAATGACGCGGCTAATGTTCCAACACTGCTGGATTGTTGGATGAACAACATAACTGCGCGTGGAATATGGGCTGGAAGCCGCCTTCTCCTAGAGGAGATGTGCCAGGCCGTTGAGGGCAATTTAGACAAATTGCGGCCGGTTGTAGACCCCAATGTGCTTCCCCTGGAGCAACTCAAGGACGCCTATGAGTATCTCGAGTCTGGGAAGCACCAAGGCAACGTATGTGTGTCTATTCCATAAAAATTAGTTAAGCACGAGGCTCAAAATGATTCTTCATTGACAAACTTATTGGTCTGACCGATGCGATCCTGTATGCATTTGATCAAAATGCGTCGCAAGTTGAATATATAGATTCAAATGCTCCCCTCAGCGACGAAACCAGGCTTTCGAAGCGAGCTTCATCAAATTCAATCAATTTGTTGAAGACGGTATGAAGCGTGTTCGAGACGGTTCACCACCATCACTAGCATACCTCGTTGCGAACATTCCACAAGACCGCAGGGGCGAAAGCAAGAGTGTAACGAAAATAGAGAATCTATCCATAAGCAATTCTTACACGATTCCTATAGCATACCGTCCGTACGAATCCGAACGCCGTTGCAAAAATGCGCCGTGCCATATCCAATCGCCGTGGTACATCAACGACTCCTTCATGAGACTCTGAAGTACGTGACGAACTCTATCACTTGCCTTCCTCCACCAGCTTCTTCACACGCTCTACCGTGGCAGCCGGGCCACCGTGCTCAGCCACCAGCACCTTGCCTTCCTTGTCTACAACGAAGACACCACGCTGAGTTCCCTTCGGAGTTTTCTGAAGGCCAATGGCTGAGATCAACGTCGAGGTGGGATCACACAATAGTGGGTATGGCAGCTTCTGCTTCGTCTTGAATGTGGTGTTGGACTTGGGAGAGTCTGTGCTTAGACCGTAGATGGCCAGGCCCTCGGCAGTGAGAGGCTCATAGTTGTCGCGGAACAGGCAGACTTGAGTCGTGCCTATTGAGAAAGGTGTATTAGTGACATGCAGACGGAGCAAATTCAAGAGGTTGGGTTGGGTTCGGAAAAGCGATCAATGGGAGTCAAACGTACATCCTGGGGTGGAGGCCTTGGGATAGGTGAACAAGACAACACCGGCCTTGCTCTCGTCGACAAGCTTCTTCAGCGTAGTCTTCTCGCCATCGTTGGTCTCAATCTCGCCGCCGAATCCATCTAGAGCGACAACATCGCCAGGCGCAGGCTTGCCACCAGCGGGCTTCTTGTCTTCCTTCTTGGGCGCAGAAGCGGCAGCTGCCTTGGGAGCGACAGCCGCCTTTACCTTGTCGGCGACCTTGGAGACTTTGCTCCCCGCAGAGGATTTCTTAGCCGCGGGCGCGGCGGTAGGCTGCTGATGCGCCTTGCGCTTGCGAAGCTCGACAGGCATCTTGACTTGGTAGCAGGTATTAGTCTGGAGCTCCGAAAGAGACAACGGTAGGCTGTTAGATCCAGGAGCTGTAAAAAGAAAGGTAATCCCAAGAAGAGCGCGTGGCAAGATGACAGAAAGAGGAGCGCGAGAGAGACCAGTGGGAAAAAGAAAAGAAGGGGGATGGTGGTCAGTGAACTGGTAGTCGCGGCTCAGTCGCAATCGCGATACACAGCTTGGGAGCTGTGTATCCAATAATTGTGGGACGTGGCAGCTCCCATCGACAAATACGGAAAATCTAGACCCTGACGCTACAGACTCTGGAGCACCTGCCCGGCCTTCATGTACGCTGGAGCTTGGACCACCTTAACTGTCGATAATGTGGGGAGGATTCTACAAGTATGTACATGGCCATTCCGGGCCATCATCACAATCAGGCCATGACCACTGATCGCTCATACACACATGTTTTCCGTTTCAGTCCGACCGCGCCCGAAAATCTGGCAATTTGGAATCATGAACATGAATCCCAGAGTATGTATCGGTCAATCATCGCTCCTTTGAGTTTCTCTCTTCTGACTAATGGCAGGCTTTTATGGCTCCTGCCGCGGCCTTTACTATGGCCTGTGTCCTACTGGTGTGAGTAGTACTACCACTCAACTTATCACGAAATACCCGTGACACACTCTGCACTGCGAACGAGCCTAATGTCCATCAACAGGTACACCAGGTCTTCCATTCGCACCGCAAGGGAGCAAGCAGTATGTTTGGAGAAAGACACCAGTGGCCGTTTGTATGCACGACTAATCACGACACAGAAATCACGAAAGACCTCTGATGGCCCTCGCTCATGACGCGGTGGATCGCGCTCAATGCTTCGGAGCATTCTTATAAGCGGAAGCAGAGAATACTTGGTTTCAGCTATTGGTATTTGATTGGTCCTCTTATCCTTGACTGCACAGCGTGAAAATAAAGAGTACAAATCATGCAACGCCTAGATTCTTTGATACATCAAATCCGTTTACGACCCGTCTGTGCAAAAGGTTCGCCATAGTCCTAGGCTCACAAACTTCGGTACAACATTCGAACGTCTTCTCGAATTCTCGCGGTTTCTGTGTTGTCGCGGACAATTCTCTACCTTCATGTCAATTTGAGGAGAAGGGGGTTCGAAAAGGTAGTACCACTTTAGGTGAGATCATAGGAAGACAGCCGGTACCGACGCCCGTAAGCCAAGAAAAAAACAACCCTTGAGAACCAAAGAAAATCGTCTATGTCTGCAGCCGACCAAGGGTATCTCGACCTTGCCCTGTCCTCTGTTATGAGAAATATATGTGAAAAAGAGAAAGAGTGCGCCTTGTACAGGCGTTGCGGTATATGCGCTTATTCCATGTTACAACAGCAGCTTCTTCAAGTTACAGCCTCCCCTCTGCTTCTAAAGCGATCAACGTTTTCCCCTCCTCTCTCATTCCATTCAGCTTCGACATCACATACTCGTAGGTCAACATTGTAACAGTTGCTGCGGGTACTGCGCGAGTCATGTTCGTTCCGAGGCCAGCGTAGAACGCCCTCCATCCTTCCTCGGCCAAGATCGTCCGGAAGGTCCTCACGATGCCCTTGTACTTGGGGCTCTGAGCCTTCGGTATCGGGGCCCCATCTACGCCCATCGCCTGCAATAGTTGCTCGCCTGCAACAGGTCGTCTTTGAGTCTGTAGGCGTGTTCGGATTACCTCATGAGGATAGGTGGCGCTGCTTGCAAGGATCTTAGATAAAATGGATGCCGACAACACGCCCATCCAGTTAGGACCTTCTCCGTGAACCGGGGCTTCACCCATACCCTGTCCGGTGAAGCTAGTCTTGAGGAATTCGTAGGTAGGGAACTGAACGGCAACATGCGTCAAGCCGAGAAGAGCCGGCGTCAGACCGGAGTAAAAAGAGGTGATGCCTTCGGAAGTATACATCTTTCGAGCAGCATCTATGGTCGAACGATAGTGCCATGGCGTTGACAGCGTCGGCCTCGCTGTAGGTGTTGATCCTGTCTTAGGAAATAACTCGGAAGGGTGGTTTTGTGAGTTTCTGGATGTACTGTTGCTCTGTGACATGAGCCTTGTCTTGATAACCCAGATGGGATTCGTAACGATGGTGCTACTGCCGCCAGCAATGATGGAGGACCAAAAATTGATGACATGTGTATTGTCTATGACTGGTTAGCACAGTGTCTTTTCTTAGCCATGTTGGGGACATCTTACCATAATAATCGGCCAAAACCACCTTGGCTTCATTGTAGACAGTGAACCACACGGCCCATGTTGGGAGGTAGCCCATCACTATTGGACCCAACCCACGATACATACCCCGTATACCCTCCTCCCGCCAGATGACGCTACCAGTCCCTATGAGTCCATTGTATAGTTTTGGATGCCCAGCATGACGTCCCTTGTCAATTGGGGTATAGCCCCCCTGAGCCTGCAGTTTGGTCTTGATAACATCAAGAGGGCAGGTGACAATTCCCGAGGTGAATCCGCCGATGGCACCGGCCATGGCATTGAACTGCGAGTCAGGGGCTCGGGCTGCCCATCGCTGCAGCGGGGTCGGTGCCTCAGAGTTGTGCATTGAAGAGGTTTCGGCGGCGTCGGTCAAGGTGGAATCAGCCGAGTGCGGCTTGATGGTAGGAAGGTTGTGGGAAGGAGTAGCATAATATTTTGCAGCAGCAGACGGCTGATTCGCCCGAGAATGCTGCTGCTCGTGAGACATCCCTCCCGATCACTTTGCTTCTTATATTCGGCCCACGCTTTGTCGAATTCTTGGGGAGCCAGCTGAGCGAGCTTTGTTCGTAGAGCCTTGGAGCAAGACGCAAGTCCCGAGTCCGATCAGCAAGTAACCTCCGATTCGAAGAGGTTGTCGGCGAGAAGGTCAGAAAAATATTGGTTGTGCGACAGCAGCCAAGTCGCAACAAGCTGATCAGATGTGCTTCGAGTCGCCGCACATACGCCGCAATGGTTGACCACAGTACAGGAAGCTCCCGGCACTGCGGGGAACGCTCCCATGCACAGTGACCGTTCCCACTAACGAATGCCGCGGGCCATTGGCCTCAGACGAAGACGTTGGCGAGGGCGCCGGGGTGAGGCGTAGAGAAAGTGGTGATGAGGCGTCGGTGGTCGTCGGAGGTGTCGGAGTCGTGGCCTCGAGCGATAGGAAGAGAGGGATAGAAAAGGAAGACCGAGGTGGGCACACCTGAGCAGAATGGGAGGAGGTGAGAGGAAGTTGGCCGATGTGGAGCCGGCAGGTTGGAGCAAACGGAGCAAAACCGGACCCAATCTGCAGGCTGCTGCACCAACAGGGTCAGCGGTTACCGCTTGCCGTGCTGTGCATATTACACGTGCTAACCCTAAAGCCGCGTTGCACTGTCAAGCTGCGAGTGCTACCCTACATCCGGCAGCCGGCAGATTGCAATTGATCCATCGTCGTGGATATCCTTACAAACTACATACGTCCGCTGCGAAAAAAACAGTAGACTTGAAAACAACCCAGTTGTAGTAGAGAAGCGAGAAGAAGTTGAGGTCAAACTTCATCATTAGCTTGGCATGTTAGCGCAGCGCCTCGTTCGATGCTTTCTCGTTCCAACCAATGCCCCTGCAAGAATCGAGTTGTTCCCAATGTTTTTTAGCAATGACGCCATTTTGGCCTCGACAATAACCATCTAGTGAGCCAAAATTGAGCATCCAACCAATTACAAGTAAAGATAATGATCTTACTACTACGTGATTATGGTAGCCGAGTTTCTGTGAAGCTATCCAAGAGCTTGGGAGAGAAGCTCATGAATTTACACACTTACCCCGTTACACTCTACAAAAGGACAAGCAATTAAGGGTAGTAACCACGGGTGCGCTTGCCGTGCAAAGATAACGATCTCGCCAATCGATCTCGCAAAGCACGTTTGAACCATAGAAGCAACATAAGCTTTACATACTACTCGTGATACTAGGTATCACTCCGAATGCTGCCATGGCGCAGTGTACTATGCGTTTTCCTGTAGTTCTTATAAATGGCTACCCGGGCCTCGGCAAGACAAGCATCATACTGAGTATGTTATCACAGACCGCCGGCCCCTTCTTCCACGTTGAGCCGCGACACTGGCTTGGGCCGATCTGGAAGCATATACAGGAGCAGGAAGACGACCCACTAGACTCCAATGAGCACTTTACCATCAGGTGTCAGCAGTTCCTAGCAGATTATTTCAACCGAGAGGAGCTGCAGGACAAGATAATCGTCTTCGAAGGTGGGCAGTGACATCTTACCTGTGGTACCTCCCACCATGCACGTCAGATCTAACCTTCATGATCCATTGCAGACTACCTAAATGCTGTCGACGACGGTCCTCGCCGTGCTGAACTGTACATGGATGCAGCCAATGAATCCGGGCGTCCTATGTTATCCATCAATCTGACCTGCGACGAGAACGAGAATGTGGACCGCCTCGTTACTTAGGCCATAGAACGAGGCTCCTCAGATCCAGAAAAAGTGGCAATCGAGATGATGAGCTATCGTTTCGAGGGAGGTTTGCTTAACATAATGGGCACCCTTCCGCTGCATACCATGAACGTCACGGGCTTAGAGATTGAGGAGGCGGCCAACGAAGTGCGCAGTTATCTATGGGATGCCATGCTCGTCCTTCAAAACTCATTCGGGCGACTTCCGTTTCCTATAGCGGTTTAGAGTATAAGAGAAGCAGCAGCGGGATTAGCGATAACAGGATAATGCTCTTTTTAACCTCAGTCAGCAAGGGTATTATCTATTATTGTGAGCTCTAAGATTCTCAGCCTACGAGGAATACTAAGGTAGTCTACTAGACTAGTAGTAGTAGGACATTGGTTCTACGCGTCCGCTGCCTGAGCCCCACATCGAATCAACATCCAATGGGAAAGAACCAATTCTGACCAATATGCTCACGTGATTCCTTCCCGATCTCAACTTTTTGCCGAAGCTCTACGAAACCTCATATCGCGCATCCCGAAGAACGACGCCGACGACCAATTGTCCCACCAACGAAGCTTCCTGTGTCGAATCCATTGCCCGACGCCTAAACCAATCGCCCAAGATGGTTTCCCTCGCCCCATTTGTCCAGAAGCGCCCCTGGCTGCACAACTTGCTCAAGCCTTTGGCCAACTGGTACGTCGGCGCCTCCGGCTACCGCCAGCTGGGCCTCCGGTAAGCACGATCCCAGGACCACGAGAGCGAGCAATAGAGGACAGAAGATCGAATTTAGGCATAGATGGATATTGGTGAACGTTGCTGATGCGCGATGCAGATACGATGATCTCTTCGAGGAAGAGCGCGAGTCCGTCCAGGTCGCCCTCAAGCGTCTTTCCGAAAAGGAGGCCTATGAGCGTGTGTACCGCCTCCGGCGAGCGGTTCAGTGCAGCTACCAGCACAAGCTTCTTCCTAAGGAGCAGTGGACCACCAACGAGACGGTATGTTTCCTGACTTTCATGCGTTTGCTTCTCCACATTGAGGGGCCATTGACGAATTCGACGTCAACTAACTTGCTTCTAGGATGTCCCTTACCTGAGCCCCATCATTGCCCAGGTCGAGGCCGAGATGGCTGAGAAGGACGCCCTGGACGCTGCCACCGTCATTCCCAAGTCCTCCCACTAAGTGCAGCAACGAACAGCAACGACCGGAACCACGAGGAAAATAGAACCGCATGGCGTGCGTTGGGCTTGTTTGTACAATAATCTAGAAGAGAAAGAAACGGGAGGGGCCGCGGGTGCAGATGCAAGGCCTGAACCAGCAAGTCGAGGATCTTGTTGGCATCGAACATATTCAAGAGGAAGAAAGTATCGACGCGCATAGCTCAGGACGAGATGACTAGCCTCGATTGAGGCGGGCTTGTATATCCGATGTATTGACCTCGTTTGATCGACGTCACCAGCCTCAACTCTACTAAGTTCTTTTTCCTTGAATCGAGAATGACATGCAGATTATTAAAACACTTTGGATTTATTAAACATTGTGGGGTTACATATACAGTTGTTGTCCGTGGAACAAGTTTAAGCTCGAAGGTCGGATCAGACGGTCAAGTCTTCTAGTTCGAGCTCGCCAGGTTTCGAGAAACCATGCCGGACGCCGGACGCCTGATACCCATTGTAATTCGCGAAGGGTATCAACATCGTCCGTCTAATCCACCATCACAGCCTCTTTCTCCAATCATGCAACAACTCTTTCTTCCAACACTAATTGCTTCCTCTTTCCCACACGATACATGTACAGAATGTCGCATTGAGCTGTAACTTTCGCCATTGCACACCACCTCCTAACGCTGTCCCCGATGATCGCTAATTCTGCTCTAACCAAACAGAGGCCGTCATACGTGTTAAATGCTCGCCGCTCGCTAGAATGCCGTACTAAAGCCCGAAGGCAGCGAATGCTTAAATCCGCTGATAGAATAGCAAGTAAGCGACCTTGTTGTCCTTCACGCTGTCCTTGACATGCTTTCCTTTGACGGTGGAGCCGGTGCCGTTGACGACATTGCTCCATCGCTTGTTGCCACCTGTGGAAGTTGTGACCTGCTTCCAGCCGTCTTCGTCCCCGGCCTCTTCTTCGTTCATGGCTCCGAAGCGGTTTGCTGAGGCACCGTGCGAGGTATTCTCGGTCCGGTGGTCCTTGTTTTCCTCCTCAGAGCCAACTTCAGCAACATCCTCACTGCGCACTCGTCTCAACACCGTGTCATCGAGACGTAGCCAATCTTGACCATCTTGCCGGCGCACATCAACGGTGTAATGGCCTCCACTAGCGTTTTTACCGTGATGGTAGACTACGCTGATAAGCTTGTACTTTGGCATGGAACCCTCGCCTACTGTCTGGCGCTTCTGCCGAGACAAAGCTTCGCGCGGGATCTCAAGCTCGAGTGGATAGTCAATGTTCTTCCAGATCTTAACAGTTCCATGGCCCTCAGCATCGAATTGGAAGCGCTTCAGGTGTAGGATTAGAACAGGCGGCAGGGACTCAATGAAGACTTGTTTGGTCGCCAAGACGTCCTTGCCACGTGGTGAATTAAAGTCGCCCTGCAATCTCTCCGGTCGAGTCAAGCCGCGAAGGGCATCGACGACGCTGCGAACATCGGAAGAGCCAATGTCGAGCTGTAAAGGCTGATATGGCTCGGTGGTGATGGAGTCTTTCAGACCTGGTACGCGAAACTCCGACCTGAGCAACCCGCCAAAGATCTTGTTGATAGGGGTAGAGGCATTCGATCCAGAAGAGCGGCTGACGGCAGACTTTTGCTTTCTACCCACCTCAAGCCAATCTCCGGAGGCGTCTGCCTGACCGTCAACGCTGGAAACTTCAGAGTTGATGCTTTGAGAGGCCGCGTTAGAGTGAGGAGCACCCATGACATGTGTGCACTCGTCGTCAAGCGATTGGAGCAAGAAGCCAAGAAATTCCTCAGCATCTTGCTGGTGACCGCGCTTTTGATAGTTAGTAAGTGAGGACGGAAATAGAGGCTTTCAATCAAACATACCCTCATGCTTGCAAATCGGGAAAGCTGCCTTATGGCTTCGTAAACGAATTCGGGTGTGAAGGGTTCACCAAACTTCTCTAGATCCTCGGCCTTAAGGGAGCGGCGAAGCTGCTCAACGGAGGTCGTCGACTGGAGGACTTTGAACTCGTGCATGAACATGATCCTATACAGGTAATTAGCTCGATACTCATCAACCGTAGATCTCGAATACTTACATGGCGTCCAGGAGCGGAGTATCGCTTTTGAAACTGTGAGCTACCCGCTTGCTGACCTGATCGAGGAAGTTGTAGAAAGGACCGCAAAACATCAAAACTTGGAGAACCTGAGGGGCAATTAGTTTCCGTGAATATGCAAAACTGACTTAGGTTGCTCATACCGAATTCATATAACACATATTGCCCGTGTTAATGAGCCCACGAGGTTCGAAGAATGCAACCTTGTCTTCACCTCCAACACTATAGGCACGAATTGTGTCGGCCGCAGAATTCGCATTCGACTTGGTGAATGGAGAAGTTCCAATGGTGCCGTTTGTGCCATTGATGTCGTCACCGTTGGCAGCAGGACCATTTGTTGCGTTTCCATTGGGAGCTGGCTTAGCAGCAGCAGCCGCTTTTGCGAAAAGATTTGCCCAACTGGTTGGAGCAGGCTTAGGAGCAGGCTTGACTTCCTCTCTTGTTTCCTCGGCACCTGGTGCTGATGTACTCGCACCGGTAGTAGAGACGGTATCAGACTGCTCCTTCGCCGCCTTGCCTTCTTCTGTCAGCTGACTGACAGGTGCCGACTTATCGGCCGTAGACGGCCGCGAGTTGTGCTTCGGAATTGCTGGGACAGGGACGCCAGCAGGCCCGCCCGGGGTGGCGGACTTGATGGGAGTGTTGCCGGTAGCGGTATCTGCATGAGATCTCTGGCTAGGCGTTGTTGGAGAAGCTGGCGCTGGTTGATGAGGCTTGGCTTGGGATGAAGTTTGTTCAGATACAGGAGCTGTCGCAGGAGCTTGAGGTTCTGATGTAGACGTGGCCGCGGCGGCAACAATCGTCGAAGCATTTTGCCCCGCGACAGCTTCATGCTGCTCGACGGGTAGCGATACAGCCTGGCTGTTTTCGTTCAAAAGCTGCCTTCGCCTCCTTGGCTTTGATTTCCGAGTTGGCCACGATTCATCAGGGTTCGAGAGCCACGGTAACTAGAACACACATCAGCAAACCAAATATCATCCTTCAGGCGAAAAGTCAACTCACAGGAGGGCGAAATGGGACTCTTGTAGTGACCACAGGCTCTGGAGAGGGCTCTACAGCAGGCTGTGCGGGAGGAGTTGACTCCTGTCGCTGTTGTGGAGTGGGTGGAGTTGGAGGAGGAATCATCTGCGAGGAGTGCGTCGATGATGGCGTTTGAGGAGGCATTGGAGGGGGAGCTTGAGGAGGCTGATAAGGAGTTGACAAGGCCGGGGAATGCTGGGAATGACGGGAATAGTTGGGCTGAACAGTGACACCGACCATGGGTGCATACTGATGCATGGCAGGAGGCGACCGAGGGTAATTCTGGTAAGGCATGCCCGGCCCAGGGTACATTTGGTTTTGGTATTGGGGCATCATGCCGTGGTAATACTGCTGGGGGGCGTAGGGCATGTAATTGGCGTACATGGGCGGATTCATATGCTGGGGATGATACTGCGGCGCGTACTGGTTCGGGTGAGGAGGAGGGTGCGATGGAGGATGCTGTCTTCTGCGATGATTATGGCCTGGGCCGTGTCCATGAGCGTGTCCACCGTGCTGTCCTGGTACAGGGCCTCCAACTGGCGGACCTCCGGTCATCTCGACTGGAGGCTGCATGCCGCCGACGACCTGCCCGTGGGCTCCTCCCTGTGCCGACGGTATGTTCTGCCCAGCCGGCAGATGGCGGCTAGTCATCTTGCCGGCTTGGGGGTTCTATAGACGATCACGGGGGCCGTCAGCTTAATGCGACGCTCCCGTGTATCGTCCGAGTTGCTCCTTTGGCTACCGGTGGCCACGACGAAGAGTACTGAGAACGGATCGCGGTGACGAATCGGGCGCTGCGAAAGTCTGATGGGAAGGGGCGCTCGGCAGGTCGAGGTTCGCAGGGATGAGGAGACGGTCTCTAGTCTGCCGGCACGCGACGCGCACAGATGCGACGAGCCGTGCGAAACTGTAGAGACGGCGAATAACGAGAAAACTGATACGAACCGCAGTGAAGCGTTCGCTAGATGATGCTTCACCGGTGTGCGCGGGCACAGGAGTAGGAAATTGGCCCCAGGAGGTGAGTTTGGTGAGGATGGTTGGAGGTGTTGGGCCAGCGGAACTGGAGAAATAATTTTTATTAATGTAGCGTCGGCAATGGCCAAAGGATGACTGTCCAGATGCCCACACCACCACCACCACTACGACTAGTAAGACCACCGGTAGTGCCACCAACGCCCTTTCAATTGCCATAGAAATCCAACAATCTGTTAGATGATCATGCAGGTAGCTCCGAACCCGCTTGTCCTCGAATTGCCATTTTTTCCACCGACGTGTCGTTATGCATTGTCTATGCGATTGCATGAGCTTTGAGAATAGTCATTGCTAGCCTAAGTAGCTGCCCAGACGCTGACTGGAGATTAAACCTCCATTGCTACCTATAGAGCCATCACATAGGTGCCCCTCCGTGTTGTTCAAGGTATCATCGTGGAGGCGTCTACCCTTACCTGGAAAGAAGAGCGGATATAATCGGCGCATTACGTGGCAAAGGGTCTTCGGTGCGACATTTCTTTCCTTAGCAAACGGAATCTCCTGCATGACTATCAGTGGCATTGGCACTGGGGACGCGTTTTGCTCTACATACGTAGGTACTACTTAGTACCTCGGTGACGGTCATGCACGTAATCAACAACGTCAAAACACCGGGAATATGGCACGGAATGACCCGGCTGACAACCATAGAGTTGGTGGCCGATCAGCTTCCCGAGCGTTCACTCGATACGTCCCCCCCGGTCAACGGACAGCTTAATGTTGGCTGTTGAATGGTTTCTGTCGCTCTACAGAGTATCTTGAGTCATATATAATGGATAACACTGTACATCTTAATACTCAACGCTAGCCAATTATCTGTAGAAAAAAGCTCTGTACACTCGCCTTGCAATTCATTTCCATGACTACTCATCCCGAAAAGTCCAACGTCCTCCGGAACGCATGGCCTCCCGGTAGCGCTGCTGTACAGATGCCCTTTCTCGTTTCGTTGCTTCTGTCCTGTCTTTCTCCAACTCTTGAGTATCTGGAAAGTCTGCGTTCCAAAACCCGGGCGGGGAACGCATGCGAGAAAAGCGATGTCGGTGCCTGCTATACTTGTTTGATAGCTCTCGCGTCTTCGCCTCGATCCAAAATTCAAGGCGCTCTTCTTTGGTGATTGTAGCCAAACGATACGAATAATCGCCCAAATATTCCTCCAACAGCTTCTGCTCCTCTTGCCGTTGCGTAGCTGATAAGGGAGGATCCGGTCGCTGAGACAAAGCTAATGCACGAAATTGCTTGCCACAGCAGTGCATGTCGATACAGCCTGGCAGACACGCCCTTTCATCCTTATCCCGAACGACCTCCGAGTAAGCAAAATCATGGCCTTCGTTGACAGACGGGTTGATCTTGAAGTCATCGAGTTTGAGCTGAGATAAAGGTCGGTTCCGTAAGAGAGATTTTGAAGGAGCTCTCGCCTGACGAGTCCCAAAGTCCTGTGCAGCTGCGCTGGAACTAAGTGAGAGCGCTTCTGATGGCTGCGCAGTATGTGATTCCGAATCCTTCGCAACCGAGCGAGCGCCTTTGTCGAAAGGCAGGGTGCGAGGCCCGGGGATAGCGAGTTCCCCCCGCGTGTCAACCGCGCTTTTGAGTCTCCGCCCTCTTTTGAGGGATATCGGCGTATAGTCTTCTGGAGCCGAAGGGCTGTTAAGCAAGTCATTGAGACGGCCTCCAACAGCCGATTGGATTTCACTCGTAGTCATTGGCGTCTGATGTGCGGCTTCTGTATAAAGAGCCCCATCATCTGCCAGCTCTGCGATTCCCTGACTGAGCCCCTTTCTAAGCGGCTTATTCTCGGATTTGATCCCAATGCTTGACCGGCTTAGCCTTCGATTGACATCCCTCGGGGTCAGAGCAGAGGAGAAGTCTGTCGGTCGCGGTGGAATCCTTGGACGTTTAGGTGATGAGCGAGCGATATTACCTATCCACGCCTCTGCTGCATTTCCGCGTTGATGAGCCCGTGGCGAAGACTGATCCAAATCTTTTCTCTTGCGAGGTGTGTAAGTCACTGCATTGTGTGCACCGAGATCAAGGCTTTCTTGTGGATTGAAGTCGCAGTGATGCCGAGAGAGCACAGGACTAGACTCTTGATCTACTGGCTCCTGTTTGACAACAGGAGCGGTCGGGGTATCTGCATCATCGGTGTCCAGTTTTCTCTTCTTTATGCACCGCTCGGAAACAAATACCGCCCCATCAGAGGACGGTTCCTCTTTGATCTCGACTTCGTCTACTGACGTTGACGGCAATCGGGGCAAAGGGGCTTCCAGTCTTTCCTCCGGTTCTCCTTGGGTCGATTCGGAAGGTCTTTGGTCAGTCGAAGCGCAGCTATTTCTATGCGATTGTGCCCGAGTATGGCTGGTAGCACCGGGGTCGCGATGCTTCGATCGGGTCCCGGTTGTAAGACTGGCATTTTGCTGAGATTCACTGCGATGCTCTGCGGCGGCTGAAAGGACAGTATCATCTTCCCGAGGCGCGCCACGATCGAGAATTCGTATGCCGTGCTCTTTCTCGGCAGCCCTGATCTTTTCCTTTAAGGAGTCTGCATATTGAATCCAAAGATCCCGCTCATTTCTTCTCTTCTCCAGAGCCTGCTTGGCCTCCTTGAACCTATTTCTGAGCAGCTTGTGGCTCGCGCTCAGTCTAGCGTAATCGTTGCTTAAGTCCCCCGTTTTCCTTGGCGAATTGCGATGTCCGTCTCTCGTACTAGTGCCTTCTGGTGATGCGATTTGATCTTCCACGCCATCATGTACGGGTCGTGGATGCTCGTTGGTGTTGAGTTGAGCAACTTTCAGCTCAGAGTCACGTTGTAGCTCTGGAGATTGTCAGCCATGTGGGTGCTAGTGAAAGAAACACTACTGAACTAACCAGCTTTCAGATCCTCATCAATTTGCTTACAAACTGTGTCAAGGGCTTTGAAAAGGGCTGGCCGCCCTTTCTCGAACCAACTCGCCATCACCATCAGCTGTGCACTCCCTATCTCATGTCATATTAGAGATCGACGCGTATCGAACACGGCGCCATAACAACCAAGACTCGGACTGGGGGTCTTTCGTCACGCGTCTCCACACGATTCAACCGCCAGACCACGTGACTCTCCCAAGCACCTCCGCCTTTTGAACAATGCAAATGGTGATTCAAGTTGTTGTCGAGACAAGTTTGTGAGTGGGAAAAAAAGACGATATTTATCTTGGCTGGAAATATGGAACTATCCCTTGATCGCCCTGACTAAATTTACTGCTACTAAGCGTGTGCGAACACGATGCTCACTAAAGTGCAAACCTTCCCATTCCCTGTCTTTTTCCAGCGATGGTTCGCTACAGCGAGAATTCTTGAGACTTGCCTTAGGGTTTATCAAGTTGGTAATTCTGCCGTCATCAATGGTCTCGTGAATTGAGTAATATTCGGAGTTGCCGTTGGATTCTGTAAATGGTCTGCGGGACCCTAGGTACCCCGCAAAGACAGATTCCACTTGTGCACACCGCTTACTCCAAACTGGAGCCCTGTCTGGTGTTTATCTATTGGCTCACGTAGCCTCTCGTCGCAAGCAAACAGAACCATGAGAGGAACAACCGGGAATCCTTGCCGTTACCTTGCGATTGACTAACTGTTCGCGGGTTGGTGGTGCATAATATGCAAACCCTGGCTTAGTTCTTAGACTAGCTAGTAATTACTACCTCTACTAACGAATTTCTACTCATCAAGAAGGGACAGAAACACAAGCACATGGTATCCGTCTAACGCGTCAATGCAGGTAGCCAATGCAGACAGCCGCCAACAAATTCCAGCCTTTAGCGAAGCTAGTAGCGCGAGGTCGTTTGACTGCGTTTGGACATACCCGTGAACCTCCAAGGGTCCAGGGTGGTAGTCGTGGTAGTAGTAGCACCTGGGTAGGTAGCACCTACCCAGGTACCCACCTAGTACTCAGTCTAACTAGGTACCTAACTTGTAGTGGTATTATTAGTACCTAAAGTAGATACCTAGGTAGGGAAGGCAGGTAGGGTTTGGCTGCCTCAGGCGCCTGCTCGCCTCAAGCGTTTGCGAAGCGTGACCTCAATCATCAGCGATGATACAGCAGCAACCTGCATTTAGCACGGGCAGTAGAAATCATCGCAGCCCCGCCCCCGCTTCTGTTGAGACAGATCCCAGCACAGCTGAGTGACCTTTCGACTCCCGTCGTACTGTAACTGGAAGTTCCCTGGGCAACAAATTGAACCTGGAAGGTCAGTTTCTCAGGTAGGTAACCTACCTGAGAGTAGACTAAGTAGTGCTTCACACACTCCAATTATCACTTCCGCGTAAACTTCCTCTGCTACTACATCCCTCGACTTTCAACTAGCATCATCCCTCAATGAAGAGACTCCAATCACTTCTGCCTCGCACTACGCTCAGGTAAGTCTCACCAGCCTCAACTGCACGGTCCTCTTGCTTGCCACCTTGCTATCTATACCCCTGCATTGGCCGACGACCTGTTTGGACGCATCGCAGTAGCAGTCCTAGAGCTACAGTTCTACATGTAGCAGAGCTTCTGTCGCCAATCCGCTTGAATATTCGAGGAAGATCCTCACATGAGCTATACTTCAGTTGTTGGGGTAATTGAGCACCAAAGCTTTATACACCATCTGCCACCCAACCGTATGCCATAATGGGTATATTGGCTCTCGGCGGTGCTAAGAGGATGCGTGTGGCTTGGCTGCTAAAGTGGTACTGTTAGACGGTTTGCGCCCGCTACAGTATTTTTTTTGTTTCCACTGATGACGGTACTTTTGGACGCATTCGGTGCAGTACTTACTTTCTGCTGGCTTGCATTTCTTGTGCGGGTAGCCCAGAATTGGCGCCACAGAAAGCCAGCATTGAGAACGTCCACCGGTGCGCTGGCGGGAGAGGAAAAAAAAAAAAAAAACTGCCTGCCCCAGCCGTTAGTCGCCAAAAACGAAAACCGCCTCCAATTCATTGTTGAAATTCTCTTTTCTCTTCCCGCACCACATCTTCCTGACACCTCACATTACTCCCATTGCTTTTGATCGCGGTCTGACCATCAATTACGTCCAGATCTCCATCCAGCGTGTCCACCTCAACATCCACCGTGAGTTGTTCCCTCCTCAATTCTGGCCATGCCCACCATAGCGTCCTTGACACTTGATGTGGTGAAGGGTCCATCTACGTACCTATATGTGGCGCTGGAGATCACAGATCCTGCACCCATGAGATCTCTGCTACCACACTCACCGCGCCACCGTGCCTCGCTGCCAATACGAGTCCACCGTCTTAGTCCTTAGCCAACATCACTGACTCCGAGTGTGTGCAGCCATCTAAATCAACATACACAACAACCGCAGCAATGGATTACGCACCTCCCCGCGCTTGCTACTCTTGTGAGTGAGATTTGAGTTCAAACGCTCAAGCCCTGGTCTACATATCCACTCCATCTCTCGAACCTCACGGATGGAACTTTCAAGAATGGATGTTTCAATTTGCCCAGGCTCGCAACAAGCAAAACCCCCATCGGAGCAACAATGACCTACCTCAATCCTTGTATTCATATCTATCAAGCACCAACTGCCTCGCAACACACTCAATCCGAATAAACTCATGCTGACAAACTCCTCACGTAGGTGGCAACACTGATCACCAGGTACGGAATTTGTTGTTTGCGAGAGCCACGCCGACTTCTAACCAGGATGCAGGCCCGTGACTGCCCCAACAAGCCCGCAGCTAAGTGCTACAACTGTGGTGGTAAGTGTCGAATGCTCTCTTTCATCCACTGCTATGTCATGCTGACCTTCAACTAGCGCCGGGCCACATGAGTGAGTAGATCGTTCTTCAACGGTTAATTTTGTATCCTAACTTTGTGCAGGCCGCGACTGCACCGAGCCCATGAAGGACAAGGCTTGCTACAAGTGTGGCCAGCCTGGTCACGTTTCCCGCGACTGCCCCTCGGGCCCTGGCGGCGGCGGCCGCGGTGCTACCCAATGCTACAAGGTGAGCGCTACCGGTTTCATTGACGGAAATGGCTTGGATGGCTAATAGATGGCAGTGCGGTGAGATGGGCCACATCTCTCGTGAGTGTCCTCGTGGCGGTGCTCCCGGCGGTGGCGGCTACGGTGGCGGCGCTGGTGGTTATGGCGGCGGTTTCGGCGGCGGCGCTTCTACCAAGACCTGCTACTCTTGCGGTGGCTACGGACACATGTCTCGTGAGTAACTTCTGCGCGTCCAATCAAGTCCTCCCTAGCCGTGTGTTAATTTGTTTCCTAGGCGAGTGTGTCAATGGCATGAAGTGCTACAACTGCGGCGAGTCTGGTCACTACTCGCGTGATTGCCCCAAGGAATCGGCTGGCGGCGAGAAGATCTGCTATAAGTGCCAGCAGGCAGGTCACGTCCAGGCCCAGTGCCCCAACAACTAGGCGGGCAAGTGTATCAGACCTCTCTTGTCACAAAAAGAAGAGAGGTAGTTGGCGTGGCAGCTCATGATACCCACGATGGATGATGGATGGCATTTCCCAATCCTTGGTTTTCCTTTGTATCATTGTCATATTTCGGACACGACCTCCTCGGAGTCTTTTTAAAAGTTTTTTTCCGCACGACTATGAGCCTTTCAGTTACAGGCTCTACATGTCTCTTTCAAGCCGGCGCCATCAGCTCATGTTCCTGCTCGGCAAGGATGAAGACGTTCAAACAGGAACGTGGACAGCAGCGTTGCTGCGAGAGTGACTCTCTATTGGATCCTTCCCCGCAGTGGCTGGCATGCCACGCACCCAATTCTGGGAGACGGATTGGCGAGTTGTGGAGTCATCGACTAGACAGCTTGATTCGATTACGCATGGCTCAAGAGCCTGCCGTGCCTTACCTGACCCAGGTGAAGCTTGGGGGCGAGAGGAGATGGTTGCTTTGCTCAGTTGTTAGTCAAGACGAGATGAATCGCGTCGGCCCTGTGATAGGCTGGGGAATTACTGTGCTGTATTGTGTACGATTTGTGTGTGTGAAGAGATGATCAGACGCTCCCCTTTGACGCTGCACTGTCGATCTGTCAAGTTGAGCTTTGGGAGTTGGAAAAGAACACCGGTAAGCTGTAGTACTTTTCAAAGAATATTGTATTGGCAGGTTTACAGATGCAATTGTCGAGACCTCGACCCGTCTAATATCCTAGCCCTGCCTCCCTCTAAGTGCGATTGCTGACCACGAGTATACGACCATGGCCGCCGTAATATTTCGGTACATAAATACATCATGTGCCCTTGCGCGCAAGGCGACACCCTCTTTCTGATAAAAACAAAAGCAAACCCGGACCAGTTAAAACGCCACTGTAGATGCTCTATAAAACTCGGCTATACTATAGCCTCGCCTTTGGGAAGTTCTTCATGGCTTGCCTTACTCCCAGGTCGGCAACTACCTCCTCTGAGCCGCCGAGAATGGCATCAAACTTATAGGTCCGATTAAAGTGCTCGATATAACGGCCCATGCCAGTTTGGGTGAGCCCTCGCCCGCCCCAGATCTGCACCGACTCGTCGGCAATCTCGTGCGCTGCGCGTGTACAGCTCAATTTCAGCAGGGCGATGGGGCCGGCGAGGTGCTTGACCTGCTGTTCGTATGTCATGTTGTTCATTTGGTAGGTGATACTCTCGAGCCAGGCCTGATTGGCCTCAACTAGGGATATCATCTTGGCAAGTCTAGTGCAAGTAAAATGCATGTTAGACTCTGCGCGTATTTTTTCCGTGAGAGCGAGGGCCTCGACCAGGATAACTTACTTTTGCCGCACAACTGGTTGATCTATCAGACGCTTGCCTAATATTTGACGTTGATTGCTCCATTTCAAGCACTCTTCTATGACTGCTCTACACTGAGTGTTGACGCTGCCTAATTAATCCCGAGCATCGGTCTGTCAGCAATATTACTTTTTTTTTCTTCTCGAAAGATTTTGAATGGCGTCCATGTGTGCGAGGAAGAGGAAGAGGAAATTATCTTACAGGCCATCGCCCACCGCTCGTGGTTAAAGTTACTGAGAATGACACGCATCCCGTCGTTCTCCTTGCCCAGTATGTTCTCCACAGGCACCTTAACGTTATCAAAAGTGATGAAAGCAGTGCCGGCAGTGATGGAGTAGGAGGTCTTGATGGGCTGCGTCTCGACACCCTCGCCACGGGATATCAGCAGCACGGTGTATCCTTTGCCCGTGCGAGCTAGCGTGACGAAATAGTCGCTCGACGTGCCGTTGGTAATCCACTTCTTGGTGCCATTGACGATCTGCAAGGGTCACACAGGCGGTCACAGGTTAGTGTCACGTACCACAGCAGAAGGGTGAGAATTGACGACATGTCGGTGGGTACAAGGAACGTACAAAATGCTTGCCATCCGGCGTCTTCTCCGCAGTTGTCTGGATGTTGGCCACGTCCGACCCAGCAAAGGCTTCAGATATAGCTAAACAAAGCATCGTCTTGCCGCTGAAGACCTCCTCGGTTATCTGGGTTTTCCAAGGTCCGTCAGGCGCAAAGTTGAGAATGGCCGTCAGCCCGATCGTCATGCCTGCCATGTTGCCGTCCTGGAAACCTCGCGCTAGCGGCCGACACATCTCCTGCGCCAGCACCAGCATGTGAAACCAGTCAAAGTCCTTGCCCTCGACAACGCCGCCTCCCATAATCTGGTGCCCGTGAAGGTGCTTGCCGGGACCCAAACGCATACGCAGGATGCCCAGCTCCCTCATACGTTCTATCAAGTCTGCATTGAGCAGACGACCCGTGCGCTCACATTCGTGGGCCTCGGGCACGATATGTTCCTCGGTGAAGGCGCGCGTGGCGCGCTGCAGGCGCCGGTGGCTCTCGGAGTAGTACGGCGAGCGGAACGGCGGGGTCAGCCAGATTGGCTCGGCGTAGGGAACGGGACTGAGGTCGCCGGGTTTCGGAGAGATGACTTGCGGGTCCTCGCCGGTAATTTTGCCTATTGCGAGGTGGGCGTACTTGGTGAGGACTTCATGGCGATGGAGGCTATAGAAGGCTTCGGTAGCATCCTGGCCGGCGACCTGGCGGAGGACTGACTCGCCGCCCGGGTGGGCCTCGAGGAAATCTGTGAGGTCGTAGACGACGCTGTCGACGATACACCAGAGGGACTCGACGGATGTGTGATTGCGGACCTGTTCGCGCGTGTAGGTTTGAGCAATTGGCGTTGCGGCGACAGCTTGTTCTTTGGCCGACGGTGATGACAGTGGTGGTATTGTCGGCGGGTGTGGTGTAGGTGCCATGGCGGGCCAGTCTCACTGCAGGCTCCGGCTGTCCCTTCTTGGGAAGAGGAGTAAGCAGTGATTGGATCAGCACAGATTGAGAGAGCAAGAAGGGTTTGAGACCATGGGGGCCGTTTGATCTCAATGCCACATGGCGCCGATGGAAGGGTGGACGGGGAGAGGCGGGCAGGCAACAGCAAGCGAACAGGTGGGAAGATCTAGTAGTCTACTGAGGACGACAAGGAAGGGAGGGAGAGAATGTCAGGAAGCGGAATGAAGCGGACAAGTCCGGGCGAGGTGTAGAAGCCGGATGGAAGGGAGGCCGTCGCGATTAGCACCGGAACGAGCCGAGGAAGAGAGGAAACAGATATGACACATTTTTGGGCGGACGAGCTTGGGGTCTGGGTGAACGGGGGGGCATGGGTACAAAAAAGCGTCCGTTAGCTTCTCTGGGCCATGAGTCGTTCGACAAAACCGGCGAGCAGAGACGGAAAACCATCCGGGGCCGGGCTTCTGGGCAGCGCCGACTCAGATGGCCTAAGAAGTGGGCACCTGGTCCTGGGAAGGTGATAATTTAGTCTTAGCTCCTGGGACGAGGTGCAAAAAAGTGTCTGTCGCCAGGGACGAAAGCAGCTAGGGCGGAGGCCGCGTGGGTGTTCGGCGACGTGCACGTCCCTCCTCTTTCGTCAGCCTGGACCTCGTACTCTGCAGCCTGGAGTGGGCGGCTCCTGGTAGTAGGTAGGTAGGTACTTACCAGTATCCGTAGTACTTGGCTTGAAACGCAGTTTAGCGACCGTCACGGTAACAACACGATCGAGTTGCCTCGGCCCAGATGCTACCCTCCCCACTTTCCATGCTTTTTTTGCCCCGTTGATTCACGTCAGCTCCTGGTCTCATGTAATTATGACCGCTACCAGACGGGTATTCATAGCAGCTGTATCATCCAGATCGGAGGAAGGCAGCTTAGGCAGAATGATACCTTACCTTAGCTTCCCTTACCCAATGCCACCCAAGAAGATTTTGTCTCACCTGTGACCGTATTTTGGATTTCGACTTGATCAATTCCAAAAGGTAATCTACACTATTACTCTGTATAGCACAGCTCATGGCCGATTGACTTCAGTTCGGCATGTGAGCTCCCTCCTAGCCACAGCCAAATCACGCTCCCGGCTACCGCGGAGCTGGGTCCGGCGTCCCTGAGCAGTGGTTCTCTATCTCCAGGGGGGCTTGCGGACTCTACTATACCTAAGGTGCGGAGTACATACCTCGTAGTACACTGGGAATAGGTACCAGTACTACCAGGTATCTACCAATATACTTATGATTACGATCACAGCAAGCCGGCATGAAAACTCCGTATACCTGCTAGTAGCAGTATCTACCTTAGTAGGTAGGGAGTAAAAGGAGGCCCTGCGCACCGCAATTGGCCCCCAAACCCTCAAAAGATCCCCTTGGGGGCCCGAACCAAGGGTAGAATACTCGACAGGGTCCCCATTCCCACTGTGCTGGGCCTGCCTAGCAGCTGCGGGCCTACGCCTGAAGTCGCCCCAGTCGAAACGCGAAACCTCGCTGGAGACAGTGGAGAGAGTCGCCTTTGCGACGTTGCTTCAAACTTTAAATAATACCCTAAATTTGTCTCACCGCCCGATAACGTACATTGACCCGATCCTGGCCAATCCACTCGTAATACAGCTACAGGTGCTATTCCTACCTGTGTATCCACGAGGCCGAGCAAATGAGGCTTGGCGAGCAATGGGCGTGCTCATTGCGCGCGGATCAAAGCCCCCCTCCCCCCAGTCCTCTCCATCATATTATCATCTTGTGCAGCTAGGGAATTAAACACCGCCGATATTATACCGTGGGATCGACCGTGTGTATGGGCATCGGATAGCCTCAACTTTCAGTTCTAAATGGTCCATTCGCCCATGACACGCATGAGCGAAATGCAAGGACACGACACCACACAGGACCAACCTAGGAAATGAAAGGTGTGGTTCTTTAAAGATTGGGTGCAGCGCCATGGCCATGGCCTCGGCCTCGGCCACGGCCACCCTCGCTTGTCCACGGAAGTAGGGGAGGGGAGGGCAGGGGAGGGGGGCAGGCTGCGAGCATGGCTTGCATATTCGATTGCTACCCATTGGTCCGTTCATCTCATGTTACATTCTTGGCTACCCAGTTTGAGTGTCCTCCTTCACGCTCCCAACTGCATTTCATTAAAGTCAACATCCTGAAATGGTCTTAGCTACAGAAAGAATCTCCGTCCCCGCTAGCGGCGACTTGGTCCAGAACAGCAATGAGGAGGGAACTCTGAACAACAGGTTGCTGTATTGTTTCTATGGCTAGCTAGGACTCCTCCATGACGATCTTGGCAAAGGGACTCCTCGCCCTGATGCGTTGTCCAAAGAAGAAGAGTAGCCATGGGATAACACTGAGCAGCAGCCCGATGCCCCCGAGCATACTCCCTGCTCCAGGATAGGTCAGATTCTTCAACATGATGTGCGTGAACAACGGGAAGATGCCAGCGAGCAAATTGCGACACATGCTCTGCGCCGCCTGGGCGGATGACGAATATCGACCATACGTGTCCGCCAGGTAGTTGAAAACGGCCAGATAGATGCTGAAGATGCCCAGCGTACACGAGCCTATGGCAAGTGTGGGGAGAATCCACGGGAGGCCAGAACGCGAGGTCCAGCCAAACCAGAACAAGCCGGCTGGGAAAAGTATCGACTGAATAGCAGGCGAGAGCAGTCGTCCTTCGGGCGTGGCCATGCGCTGGGGCCAGAGTCTCCTCAGCACGGGATCTTGCACAATCGCAAACGCCGACCCGAGTATGGTGGCAACAATGACGGCGACGTATACAGCTCCTACTTGTGCGTTGCTGAAGTCGTGCACGTCTCGGAAGACGATGCCGATACTGCTGAACTGCATGTACAGAATAGCCCACGCAAAGGACACCCACACGGAGAAGGAGAGCACTACCGGCTCCGAAATGAGCAGCTTCATGGGGAACGACAAGCTGGTCAAGATGACAGAAGCGTCAAGTTTTCGCTCTGCAATGTGCGACTTGAACAGAACCCGTGGCTGGTCAGGAGTTGTCGATTCCGAAGCTTGCGCCGAGCCGCTGTATTCATCCACCACTTTATTGAGGGCGTTGCAGAGTCTCTGCAGGACTACGTTGCTGCGAGTCTCTTTGAAAAGAAGTGCAATGATTAGCGTCGCTGTCCCGACAGTGATGACTTGAACGTAAAATATCCATCTCCAACCGAGACTGTCGACTACGGCACCGCTTACCAATGGCCCGAGCCCTGTGCCCGCGAAGATGGAGGCAGAGAACATGGCCATGGGGGTATTACGATTTTCCTTGTGGAAGATATCGGCAACAACGCCGCCAACAATTGTAGCAAAGACGGCCGCTCCGCATCCGGTGATGAATCTCGACACCAACATGCCGGCATAGCTCTGCGTGACCGCACAGCCTACGGTGCCCGCGAGGAATGTGATGCCGGACCCGATGAACACCCAGTACCGTCCATATACCTCGCTGACCGGCGCCAGGATCATAGGAGAGAATGCGAAGCTGGAAACAAAGGTTGTAATTCCAACATTGAATTCAATGTCATTGAGCTGCCATTCCTCCTTCAATGGCAAGCCCCCCAAAGCGTAGGCGCCGGCAGAGTAAGCAGAAATCATAGCCGCAATGAAAGAGGTGGCCAGAACGAACACCTTCTTTCCAGTAGGCCAGGCGAATGGCGAAGGGTACTTTCGCCTCAGGCGCGCCGCGTGATCGGCGGCGGCGGCGGCATCAAGACCAGCCGACTGTAAGTGCTCTGACAATGGGAAAGTCGCTTCCAGTGCGTCGAATCCCAGACTCTGTACGGCAAAGGTGCCGCGGCTGGTCACTCGAGTCTGTCGCATGAATCCTGAACCATGACCGCCGTCTACATTGGCGTCGAATTCTTTGAGCTCGTTGGAGTCTCTCGACTCGAGGTCCGAGACGGAACCTCTTCCAGTCGGGACGGCCATTGAGTGAGAGTGAGTATTACCCACAGCCTCATGAGCCTTGGCGTCGTGAATTTTTCCAGGCCGCAATGAGTGCGACTTTGTCGGGTGACGGCAGTGAACAAAAAGCACATGAAGCTCCCCCACGATTGTCGAGGTCTGAAGCAGTCAATTTGACAAATCAACGAGGTCTTCCTACCGCCGAGGGAAAGGAATTTTCACCAGCAAAAGCTCAGGATGCAGGAAACACAAAATCATGGTGGATGACGGAGGCGAATGAGTGCCAAGCTCCTCTAGAGTGCTAATCGGCAGCGGTCAGCTTCCAGGTCCGATTCTCGGTACGGAGCCGGTAGATAAAGGATTGGCGAAACAGTCATCTCCCAATTCCCGTTCATTCCCGGAATGTAGGGGGCCCTAATCGTCGGCTACTGCAACGCCGCCACAATCTGACATTGGCGAACATGTTATTGAAGTTAGGATGACGATAAACTCAAACAAGGGATAGGGTCTCAAATTTCCTGCAATTATTGCTTTTGGCGGCCTTCTATTTTCCGAGAAGCAGTCTGGCGAGACCTTTTTGAATCACGTCAGACGGGGCCCGGGCCGAGTGGGGATAGACCATAGACCGGTCAATGGAAAGAGTCATAGAACGGGGAGTAGTTTTTCAAGGTAACTCTATTTACTAGTCTAGTATGTCCGCACTACTTGCAGTTCTCAACAGTAGTACATGTGCTGGCTTTAGTATATCCTACAGCGGCTGAGGCACTGGGTAGAGAGTTCGGAAAGAAGAGAACTGCCGGTCAGGAAAGACTTACTTATCAATGGAACCCCCCTTCCCCAATACCTCTGGCTGAGATCAAAGTTATTCGACTTTCGGGGTAGTGTTACAACTTTGGCACACTTGTTGCACCCAGGCAGTGTAACATCAACGGATGCGACCGCTTTTAGTACCTGAAATCACACACAATATAAGCTTATCTACCCATCTTTCCCCAGGGTATGCCGCTCGATTGTTTTCATGGTGATTGGAAGGGATCAGCACTGGCTGGACCCTAGCTGCATGTCTTGTCTGGATCATCAGTATCTTTCCTCTTTGCGGCTATTTGTGTCTTTGACACTGGGTCGCGGATCACTTTGTGTCTTGATCTAACCCCGCATGAAGCTCTGCCACGCTTGGCTTACTGGTCCCTACGGAGTAGACGTGCTGCAACGTGGGAGTTTTCGAGTGCACTGACTTCGTCATTCGCTTTGTACCGAGACCGATGCCATTGCTCACCCTGTAATAAGCTAGAAGACCGATTCTTTCATCTGTCCCTTCCTCACTAGGTATGATTGATCTCCTCCCATGAATTATACTTGCTCCGACCCTGACAGTGGAATCGACCATTTGATTTTCAACCTACTTTTATATGGCTGTCGGCGCTGTCTCATTGCTGGTATAATTGCGGCTTGCCCACGCTCCACTTGGATGACTTACGTCCGGACAGGACACGAAATTTTGGTAAATATCTCTTGGTAAAGAGCAAATTCTCATGTCTTTCGATGCCCTTCCAGCAAAGATGTGTGGCAAGTGCCGCTCACTAGGCCCGATCAAGGCCACCTTTGCCCATTGCGCGCGCTGGATAAGCTCATCAAGCCATCAGCAGACCACATCCTGCCGCCGGTCATGCTTCGCTCAGAGCCGCTTCACTCGCGATCTCTGAGAGTGAGAGCTATATCTTTGTAATCACCTCCAATCAGGAACTCGAGCATACAATCCTTTACCGAGACTACTCCCTTGTATCGATTGTTTCAGTTCCCTCATCCCCATCGCAGCCCACTCTGGCCCTTTGCTACGTCGGAATCTCGCACCTGTACTTTCGCCAGGATTTCATCGACTTCTACTTCATGGTTGCCTACCTCACACTCGCTAGCAAATCATCTGCACTTGCCATTTCGTACAATGGATGCTTATTCAATATGTTATTCTGGCCCCTCTCGTCGAGGATTCTCTCGGATCTACCAAGATCTCTGGTCTTTGCGGCCCAATAGCCTGACTCAACTTGACCAAGAGCGAGGAGAGACCAAGTTTGCGCCAATGGACACTCCAAAGAAAGTACGTTGAACCTAGTTCATGTCATTTCGTCTTGATACCGGAATAATTGGCTACAACGGCATTCCAATAAAGAAAAAGGAAAAAGGACAAAAGAAATTGGACTTACGATGCCTACGCAGGAAGTTCTAGGCAACGGATCCCGTTCAAAGCCACATGTCGGGATCATTGGTGCCGGACTATCTGGCCTGCGCTGTGCCGATGTTTTGATTCAGAAAGGCTGCAAGGTCACAATATTGGAAGGGCGTGACAGAATAGGGGGAAGATTGCACCAGGAGAAGCTTCCCAACGGCCATCTGGTGGATCTTGGCCCCAATTGGATTCACGGCACCAAGGACAATCCTATTCTGGATCTGGCCAAGCAAACGGGGACTGACGTCGGAAGTTGGGACGATAGGTCCAACGTCTTTGACGAGTCAGGCGCTTTATTCCCATTGGAAGAGGGCGAAGAATACGCCACCACCATGTGGTCCATCGTACAAGACGCCTTCAAACACTCCAATGACTTTGGGGAAAGTATAGACAAGGCGGAGAGCTTACACGACTTCTTTGTCCAGCAGGTAGTGAAGAGGATACCGGAGTCCGAGGCGGATTGGAAGCGTAAACGAAAGATCGTTATGCAAGTCTCGGAGATGTGGGGTGCTTTTGTTGGCAGCCCGAAATCTAGACAGAGTCTGAAGTTCTTCTGGCTCGAGGAGTGCATCGAGGGAGGTGAGTTCAGATTGATAGCTGCGGCTGGTGGTACTGGCTTACACGGAAGCAGAGAATCTCTTCTGCGCCGGGACGTATAAGAAGATACTTGATGCGATTGCCGAACCTGCACTCTCCAGTGCCAATATCAAATTCAATACAACAGTCGACAGAATATCATGTCGTACTGAAGGCGATGACAGAGTCAGAGTTCGACTTCGAGACGGGACGGACATGGACTTCGATGAGCTCGTTACTACCTCACCCTTGGGCTGGCTCAAGCGGAATCTGGGGGCTTTCCAGCCAGAACTCCCTGCGCGTTTGACCAAAGCTATCAACTCCATAGGTTACGGTTGCCTGGAAAAGGTGAGCTCCACGCAGCGCTTGGGAATTTTCCCTTCGAGAATTGGCTAACGGGGGCGCAGGTATACATCTCGTTCCCCAAAGCCTTTTGGCTCTCGGCCCGGGATGGGGAAGATGACGGAGTCAAAGGCTTCGCGCAGTGGATTTCTCCCAACTATGCATCCGAAGCGAATCCGAAGAAATGGCATCAGGAAGCTGTCGAGCTCGCGAGTCTGGAGTCCGACAATGCCCATCCGACCCTGTTGTTCTATATATACGGCGACCAGTCAGAGTACTTGACGTCACGCGTGGCAGAGTGCAGAGGCGAAAAGGAGAAAGAACAGTTTCTTGTGGACTTCTTCAGACCTTATTACTCACGCCTGCCGCACTACTCGGATAACTCAGCGGAGTGCTCCCCTACCGCATGTCTGGCCACGGCTTGGCTCCGTGATCCATTAGCTGGCCATGGAAGTTACAGCAACTTTCAGGTTGGGCTCGAGGAAGGTGACGAGGATATCAAGACGATGAGACGTGGCTTGCCAGAGCACGGACTCTGGCTGGCGGGTGAGCATACAGCCCCCTTTGTTGCTCTCGGCACGGCCACGGGAGCTTATTGGAGTGGTGAATCGGTGGCCAAGAGACTGCTTAATTCCTATGGCATGGAATGAGCGAGCAGCTCAGCTCATAGGAACTATGACTCCGGTAATGGCTCTCCCAGAGCGATCATTTACCCTGGGAAAAGGCACATTGACGGCCAGACTCCTATGCGGCTTCTTATGTCTTGGACGACTTGACTGCAATAGTCGATGTATGACATTTAGAATTCAGGGAAAGAAATCAAAGGCAGCATGCGATTCCTACAAGCCGCTGCTGGCACAGAATTCGCGACATCGAAGAGCTAGCAGCAGGTTGAGTGTGCAGATGTAGAACAAGTCGCTGTGCATCACCAGTGGCTCAAAACAATCGAAACGTCGCGTAAAGCCTCGAATAACGCCGAGTTCTGCAGATACCAAGAAGCAACTTCCGTATTCGTGTATCAAATGTTCTGAAACGCATCCAACTTTGGCCACGTCAGCCATGTTTCGAGCCACGAAGTGCTATATTGTTAGGCTGCAGAACATGAGCACGTCAACCACACAAAGAGTGACGAGGAATGACTCGACATGTTGGAGACTGTTGGCGCCAGCAACCCACTTCTGGAAAACAAAGACGCGCACCAGAGGCCGAGTTGCTGTTTTCCCGACTTATTCATTTTTGTTTCCGCTGCTTGCTTCAGGGCCGTCAGGCTTCCGGCATGCTTGTTATATCAATTCCCTGTTCTTATCACGTTCGGTGGGAAAAGTATAGTACTCAGGCACTACCTATTTACTAAAGAGTACTGAAAAGAGTGCCATGAAGACAACGTGAATGGAGTGACCAATATTTAGTGGGTTCGCCTTGCATCAAGTGATGGTACATTTGGTCACAAGGTCCGTCGGCAACGCCCTGGAGGAAGCGAGCTGCCCACTGTGACTGGGGCGCTAGCCACTCCGCGCAGTGCCTGTGGACCCGTGACGCCCCCACACGACAGCTGCACCTCAGGCCGGGATTCAAGCTACCATATGTTGATGTCAGGTACACCTTCGCTGACGCTGCATGGGAACCGGGGCAACTTGAACCTTCTTGCCAGCCTCCAAACTCCCGAACCTGCAAACCTAAAGCTTGCTTCTCCTTTTTCTCCGTTTTCAAGTTTTGGGGACAACCCGAGGTTATTTAGACATCTCATCAAAGCATCAAGTTTCCGCTATTCAATACCTTACACTTGGACCCCCCGTTCCTACGGCATCTCCAAACCCCTTCGAGACTGCCCCAACCATGACCGCGATCCCCCGCATCTGGCCGAGGGTCAATCGATAACGCTTTTCGACGACACGCACCGCTCAGCGTTGGGATCATCGGTTTCGGCGGCCAACGCGCGTGTGTGCTCGACGGCACATTCGTAGAGGAATTACAAGATCGCTTTCCGTGCTTTATTTGTATTATCGTAGCACGAAGGGGGGGTGCGGCATCAGAGCACGACGGGCCCGCCATGGCTACACTATTTCAGTCCTTCCGGAGCTCCTCCATGCCCAAGCGGCTGCTGCGGTATGCTTTGGCCAAGCTCGAGCTGCTCGACGCAGAGGCTCTAGACATGGAGAATCTCGACTTTGCCATCGGGAAAAACACCGTTTTTGAATTCAGGGATGTTGGTATTCAGCTAAAGGTAAGGAATATGAAGTCTCCTGCCACCACCCGCGTCTTGGGGTCGTCCTTGAAATGCTAATAGTCTATGATAAACAGAAGCTCGAGAAGCTGCTGAAGCTTCCAGAAGCCCTTCGCTTACACAGGGCCAAAGTCATTCTTTTGCGAGTCACGATTCCGGTCGACTTCTACTCGAGCCCGATAACGGTCGAGGTGGACGGCGTCGACGTCAAGCTTCAAGTTCTAGCGGATCGCTCCAGCACACCGGGTCACAAAACACCAAGTCATCCCAAGGTAGTCCCCGATACAGTCGATCTTGCGCAGTCATTCCTCGATGCCCAACCATCATCTGAAAAGAGACAGTTGGAGGAAGCGCTCGCCGCGGAAACACAGGATTTGGGCGCCTCGGTAACGATAAGCGATGATGGTAGTAACGACGAGGAGTCATTCGGGACAGGCGAGCCGCTTTCTCTACCTACCTTTCTTGCGGATTTCTTGCAGGGAATAGTCGATCGCACACAAGTAATGATCAGGGGTGTGACTTTTCAGCTAGACATCGATGTGCCTGTCGATCCGACCTCATCGCAACCTGATCCGGTTTCGTTCCAGCTTTCGCTTGAGGATATCAATATAGAGGGTGTTACGACTCAGGTTGAGGATCACAAGGAGGCGCCTACCATCGTTCACAAGGAGGGTAAGAGGCATGTGTCACTGAACAACGTCCGGGCCTACCTGATATCAGAAGCCAACGTGTTCTCTGCCCTTGCCCAGTCGCCATCAACCATGTCGCCCTCGCTGGCCTCATCCCCAGCTATGACGAGAAATCCACCATCAAGAGAGAGCACCGCCTCTGGAAGAGACAATTTGCATCGATCTCTGAGTGGCTCAATACGACAGCAGGGTTCCCTTGAGCTCTCGTCTGAGCGCGGAAACTCCCCTGAAGGAGACGTGTTGACTGACAGTGAGGAGGCGCTAGAGATCCCCTACGACATGTCGGACCCCGAAGAGACACCCGAAGAAGAAGGACCGGCTACACCGCGCGCGTCCGTGTACCATGGCTTCGATGCATCTCCTGAACAGTCCATGTTTCACTCGACTGTCCTACCTAGTCAATCAGTAGCAAGCACTACAGCTCTGGAAGCCGACATATCCCTGTGGCAAAGCGCTCACTCCGAATCGCATACCGCCCTGGATCACAGCGCAGAATTCGAATCGACCTCTGATCCAAACCGTGCATTGGAGCAGGACTCATTAGCCCGATCAACAGCCAGCAGCAACGCTTCGAGTGAGGGCGTCGCGGACGACTTGACACAATCTCACCTGTACACTCATGAAGACGCAGAGAGTATGTACATGAGTGCCTTCTCCAACTCGGCGCTCGAGCCGGCCACAGGGTTAGTAGCCAGCGGCGTCCAGCTCGCTCAGCCAGAAGCTGTTACAGAAGAAGGGAATGATGAGAAACCGGAAGAGGAGCCGCCCCAAAGGCCAGTCACTCCTGAACAAACCCCGAGTGCGATGCCTGGGGGTTGGGCCGATGAGCCAGATAGCCCACCTCAGACCAGCTCGTCGTTATTACCTGACTCGGATGAAGTGTCACAAGCCCCAGGTGCTGATGACCACTCCGAAAAGCCTCCTCCATCTCTGATTCATGAGTCCGATAAACAGCCCACCGACGAGTCGAATAATCCTGAGGTGCAGCAGCGCCCCACAGACCAGGATGATGTTGCAACCCCCAAAGGCCCTGCAAGGCTGGTCAAGGAATTCTTGTCATTAAAGGCGATTTCACTCTATCTACCTTCGCAGCATCAGCACATCCATGTACATGCTACTTCAGCTGAGTCTGTCGCCAATCTTGCCCAGTCCATGGGAGCATCCTCGTATCCGCAAGCACCTGGAGCCTTCTCGGTACACGGTCTCCCCAGGCCTTCTCCCGAGGAGTCGCGCCCAACAGCCAACAAACCACAACATGAGCTAGACGATACACTCGAAGTTGACTTATCCCCTATCTCTATTCAATTCGATGCATCCCTCGGGTTTCTGTTGGCCATGGTGGTGGGAAGGTTGATGAGTGTGCTGCGTCAAGACTGTTCTCCGACAGCAGAGAAATCTCCAGCATCCACTGCAAGTGAGGGCAGTACTCCACGAAACGTGAAAATCTTTGCGCAGGAACTATCTGTGGATTTTATGAACCATTTAGTCGGCGTTGCGGATACACTTGAGCGGCATTTGGATCCCAATGCCTTCAACATCGACAAAGAGATTCTACTTAATACGACTTTGCAAAACATGACCATCTCAACGTCTCATGCCGAAGGGAAGACTGCAGCTGTATCAGGAAAAAGCCCTAATAAATCATCTACTTCGTCTTCCACTACGAAGATCGAACTCGAGAGATTCCGATTTGGATATGCCGACGATGATATTGTCTCGTTCGACAAAGCCCGACCAATGAGCACCTCGATCCGGGATACATTCCTATCTGCCGGACAAGATGTTGGGGTGAAGCTTGTGAGCGCAGGCGATCACACCCGTACTGATATCGAGACATTGCCTTTAGTGGTGCAGATCGATCTCCAAAGACTTGACGAGACATTCGGCTGGTTTGGTGGTCTGAGTAGCTTCCTTAACATGAGCACATCTATGGCATCAGTGCATAGCCCTATTCTGACGCAGTCTCATATACAGCCAAAGAAGTCACCTCGGGTACGATTCGATGCACCCTTAAATCCTGACAACAAGGCCTCAGCTGCTGAAAGCAAGGTCAATCTCAGGATTGGGGGCTCTTGGATCGAGTTAAAAGGCAAGGAATGCAGCCTATCGGCTGAATCGAGTGCCATCAAGGTTATTAGCCGCGAAGAAGGGGTGGGAATCGCGGTGAGCTTCTTGCGACTTTCGGGACCTCACTTGAAGAATTCCCTCTCTGATCCTGCTATTACTGCTGACATTAGCGGGGTGCGGCTGGACTTCCTGACAACGCCCAAGGACGCGGACCTTGAAAGGCTGCTGGAGCTCATTACTCCTTCAAAGGTCAAATTCGACCAAGGCGATGACGACATCATGGTGGACACTCTGTTGAGACAGCGACGCAAAGGCTCGGTCTTGCGGGTCAACATGGAATCGGCGACCGTTCGTGTTAAGAACATGAACCAACTAGTCGTTCTGCCAAACCTCGGAGATGAAATCGCCAAGCTAGCAACGGTTGCAAAGTACCTTCCCGAAGATGACCGCCCGGGTCTCCTGACTTTGGGCAGGATTCAAAAGGTCAGCGCGACATTGGACTGCGGCGGTCAACTGGGTTCATTTGATGCAAGCCTAAACTGTCTTGAGATCGGGAATATTACAGTGCCTTCACTCACTGCTCTTTCCGTCAACGGCATCTCTCTCCTTCGCAATGGTGCTGAGGAGCTCATAGGCTCCGCTAGTTCACACTCCAGAGACAGTCCAGTCTTCATGGCACGCATGATTGGTGATGAGATCGAGCCGGTCATTAAGCTAAAACTTCAGAATGTCGTGGTAGAGTACCGAGTACCTTTTGTCATGGACATTTTGGGTCTAGGTGCAGACGCAACTCCGCAAGACTTCGAGGCTGGGCTCGCAGCTTCCGTTGCCAACCTCGGAGACCAAGCGCAGGCCACACTCAGACGACCGAAGCAGCAAAATGAGAAGTCTCCAGCTGCCAAACCAATGACTCTGGACGTTGGTTTCAGCGACTGCCTCATAGGACTCAACCCACTACAGCTTTCTTCCAAGATGGTGGTGGCGTTGACTGATGCACACTTGGAGGTTGTGCTTCCTCAGGAATCGAAGACCAAGGCAGTGTTCAGCGTAAATAAGTCGTCCGTGTTGCTCATCGACGACGTTTCTTTGATCTCGCCGGATGATACCTCTCCCAAATCACACCGGCGTTCTTCCTCCACGGCATCGAAACAGGTGACAAGTCTATGTGCTCAGGGATTCGTGGATATATGTTACATATCTTCTGCCAAGGTTGTTGTCGATGTGTCTCCTGGTGTTAACGACGAGCAACAAGTTCTCGTTGATGTGCGCGATGATCTACTTGTTCTTGAAACCTGTGCGGACTCGACGCAAACACTTATCACATTAGCGAATGCTCTGAAGCCTCCTACACCACCAAGCAAGGAGAACAAGTACCGCACGAACGTGATGCCCGTGGAGGATCTACTCGCATCCATCTCAGCAGAAGCTTTCGGCAGGCCCGAGGGGGAGTACGATTTCGACCAAGACTTCGCAGGTGCCCAAGAACTAGTCGGCAGCAGCTCAGACGTCAGCTATGGGAGTGGGGGAAGTCCCCTACAAGTCGATTCACGTTACTATAGCGAGGATCAGATGGAGGGAGAGGAACTGTTCGACGCCATGAAATCCTCCGGCATGTCCCAAGGCACCTCGATGAAAGACGTTGATGAAGGTGTACTGCTGTCTGGCCTCAAGGCATCCTCTAACGCGGGCTCCGGGGGAAGCAGTGATGACCTCGTCATTCATGATGACTTCTACGCTAGTAACAGCGGTGCTAGTGTGCACCATACGGCCAAAGTTTGGAACTCGGCACAGTGCTCCTACGATCGTGCTCCGGAGAAACTTGTTAAGCACAGTCCACTCAAGGTCACGGTCAGGGATACGCATCTGATTTGGAATCTGTTCGATGGGTACGACTGGACACACACCAGAGATGTCATTAGCAAAGCCGTACAAGAGGTTGAGAGCAAGGCCGCTGAGCGTCAGTCCCGAGGAGAAGGTGCCAATGTGTACGAGGAGGAGATCGAGGACGAGGAAACAATAGGCGACTTTTTGTTCAACTCGATTTACATTGGCATCCCTGCGAACCGAGACCCTGGGGAACTTGCAAGGGCAATCAATGAAGAACTGAACGACAATGCAACCGAAACAGAGTCGGTTGCTACTACGGCCTTCACCGGGGCGACGAATCGGACAGCACGCCCCCACCAGCCTAAGTCAAAGCGTCTCAGACTGAACCGTAGCAGGCACCATAAGATTACGTTTGAGCTACAGGGCGTGAACGTCGACATGTTTGCGTACCCCGGCGACCTCAGCAAAACGGAGAGCAGCATCGATGTGCGCATAAACAACCTCGACATCTTTGATCACGTTCCTAGCTCCACCTGGAAGAAGTTCGCGACCTATGACCAGGACGCGGGAGAACGTGAGATGGGTGCTTCCATGGTTCACCTCGAGATTCTCAACGTGAAACCTTTGCTGGATCTTCCGGTGTCGGAGATTGTTTTGCGTGCTTCGGTGCTTCCTATACGCTTGCACGTTGATCAAGATGCGCTGGATTTCATTACGCGCTTCTTCGAGTTCAAGGATGAGAAAGTGCCGGTTCACTCTTCGCCAAGTGATGTTCCCTTCATCCAGCGAGCAGAAGTGCAAAGTATTCCCGTGAAGCTTGACTTCAAGCCTAAAAGGGTAGATTATGCTGGACTTCGCTCGGGACACACATCTGAGTTCATGAACTTTATTGTACTTGAAGAATCGCGAATGGTACTGCGTCATGCCATTATCTACGGTACCTCTGGTTTTGATCGTTTGGGCAAGACGCTGAACGACTTGTGGACGCCAGACGTTACGAACAACCAGCTACCGGGCGTTATTGCCGGCTTGGCTCCGGTGCGGTCGCTTGTCAACATAGGCAGTGGTTTCAAGGATCTAGTTGAAATCCCGATCAAAGAATACCAGAAGGATGGACGAGTAATTCGCAGCATATCGAAGGGTGCTGCAGCATTTGCTCGTACTACCGGAACGGAGATTGTCAAGCTCGGCGCCAAGCTGGCTGTTGGAACACAGTATGCGTTGCAAGGGGCGGAGGAAATGCTCACAGAGCAGCAGACGCCACAAGCCGGAGGTAATTGGGACGAGGATGAATTTGATCCTGAAGAGAAGAAGCAGGTTTCCCTCTATGCCGATCCGCCACCCAGTGTCATGCAAGGCCTGAGAGGCGGGTATCGGTCACTCGCCAGGGACGTCAACACGGCCCGTGATGCCATTATTGCCGTCCCGGGCGAGGTGATGCAGAGTCGATCCCCTGGCGGAGCAGCCAAGGCAGTGTGGAAGAGGGCACCAACCATCGTGTTCCGGCCTGCCATGGGAGTGACGAAGGTCATTGGGCAGACACTGATGGGTGCGACCAATACCATGGACCCGCAACATCGCAGACGAGTGGACGAGGTACGTCTTGCCATTGCTGAAAAATTCTAAATATTGTTGCTAACATCTTGCAGAAATATAAGCACTAAGAGTGCTATTGCTTTGCAAGGGGCTAGGCAGAAGCACACTGATGAAGCCAGATAACGGTAAAGCCCTAGCGAAAAGTTCTAGTGGCTGCGAAATGTCTTTATTACATCGTCATATACGCACATCTGATTTGGTTAGACCGAAGCACACAAAAAGATCTTTTTTGGGATAGACACGCGGACGAGGCGATTACATCTACCCAGGCTCACATACCACACGTTCTCTACATACATCCATTCATTGGAGTTGGGGTATTTTCTGTTGCATATGCGCATCGGGAGGGTAATTTGGCTTTGTTTTCCCCCGGGAGTTATACATGGCGCTTGAGAGCGTTGCAAAGGGGCATTTTTAGATTGATTATACGGCCACGACTATGATGAAAGTACGAATTTGAGCAAAGGGACACAAACCCGTTTGTTAACACCATGAGACTTTCGCTTCCATGCTTAAGCGCTGTACGGCGCACCATGATAACGACTGGTCATTCGCTTACTCGTATGTTGTGCACAACGTTGGCTTTCTCTGGTGACTTGTGCTCTATATTGAGGCAATGGTGCTTTGAAAGACCCAATAATCTTTTTCGTGACTGCCGCCCGCTGGGTTCAAATGGATATATATGAGAAGAGAGAGCTATCAATGACCGTCATCGATTCCTTTCGTCTTCTCCTCCAATTTCCGCCGCTTATTCGCCTCGAACCACCACCGGTGCGTCTCATCCGTCACAGCGCCACTCTTCGCGAACTCCTCCTCTTCCTCCCACGGCTTGGGGTTCAGAATGTAATGCACATTCTTGACCTCGTCGTCCCGCCACAGTGTATCATGCACGCCCTTCCAGCGCAACGTCTTGAGCGCATTGTACACATATGGCAGCGGCACCCAGCGGCCCTCAAACAGGTCGGCGAGAAGATCCTGGTCGGGGAAGGCCATGTGCTCCGTGTCCGGGCTGTCCATTCGCTGCAGGATCTCCGCGTAGGTAGATTCGGAGGGTCGTACGACCAGGAGACCGCTGTTGAGGCGGCCGAGGGGCCCGGGGGTCACGGAAGTAGAGTAGGACGAGGCGCGCTGGTAGGTGAAGCCGCAGTTGGCAGGTTTCCACGTGGACGGGTAGTGCGGGCGCTTCATGGGGTTGCAGGTGCATGCCAAGCCGGCGGCTAGAACTCTGTTGCCAATGGGGGTGTTGGAGGAGGAGGAGAAGGACGATGATGATGATGAGTCCAAGCGGTCCGGGTCGTCCATTTGTGAAGGGGCCGAGGCTGAGGAGGGGTCTAGTGGAATGTCCATCAACTCATCCATGTTCCTCGTGACGAGCATGTCCGAGTCTAGCAGCACCACGCGATCATAGTCGGTCAGCGAAAAGACCGTGAGCTTGGTCCATGTCTCGCGGAACCGGGGGTCCTTGTACTGGCGGTCCTGGGACGGGAGAAGATGAGGCACACGGTGAGTAGGGATCCCGCGGGCCTCGAGGGCGTCGTATGCATGCTGCGGTAATGACTCTGTGACCAGCGCTACAAAGGAGTAGACCGTGTTGCTTTGTTTGAGTGAATGATGCAATGTGAGTAGACCAGATAGATATTCGGTGTTGGTGAGAAGCGAAGCCCAGACTGCCGTTACGGGTATTTGTAAGCCAATCAGAAGATGAGGAGGCGGGGTGTAAGGCATGTACATATACTATTATGTATATCAAGGGGAGTTGGAATGGGTTTGTAAAAGGTAAATGACGGCAAAGGGATTTTGAAATATTTACCTTTGTCTGTATGTCCAGCCTCTGGGCCGGTGAGTGTTGCGGACGGCATCGCGGAAAGAAAAATGAGTATAATAACGGTTAAATCGAATTGTGGTGGGAAAGTGAAGCAGATGGTGATGACGATGGCGACATCGAAAAGAAAGAAATGGGGGTGCGCCAAGATCGGATTCAGATCGGAACTTAGGAGGAGGAGGGCCAGAAAAATAGGGACCCTGAAATTCCGACCGGATAGCTTGGCCGATTGGTCAAAGATTTGGCAAGCTTTCGAACGAACGGGGTCCCTAACCTTACACTCGCTCCCCAAGAGGTACGGCAAAGACAGCTTTTTTCTCTTTGACTAGCAGCCTGCCCAGAAAGGTGATTTAGTGATTGCGTACTTTTGGCGTTTGTCAAACCGAGCCGCCGGGTCCCAGGCACTTGGGTCAGGCGTACCTACTACTGCCAGTAGTACTACTAGTCTAGTAGTCACTTGAAGGGAGCGAGGATGTTAGAAGGGGGGATCGACAGAGCTTCTCGTGGGAATCGTTTTCATTTTATAGCCATTGAACTGGGCGGAGCTGCGATCTAGGAAAAAAAAAAGCACGTTATTAACTCCGAGTTCAAGCTGACCCTTTGTCGGCTAGTAACAGTACCTGGGTAGGCAATAATTGGTGCTGGTGCTGGTGCTGGTGCTGGCGCGGTTGGTATACTTGCGCAATCCCCCACAGATGACGCCATGACTTCTCGAAATGTACGCGCATGCGATGCTCGTGCAGCAACGTCGCTGGTGTCGCGATCGGCTGCTCTGACTCGGTCCCACTGATACCTTACCTTAGTACATATGTACTTGCAATGCGCTGCCCACTTACACGCAGGATTTGTCACCCAAAACCAACCTAAGGGGTGTTTCTGTGTATACTATCTACTGGTGATTAATTACTCGCAATCACTTGTAAAGAGGCAATGCCGGCTTAGGCTGCCAAATTGGGGTCCATGAAGCGCTCCAGAGTTACCGTTACTCACTTCTGCAAGACGTGATGACCAGCTCTGGCTTAATTGTCAGCTGGGATGCATCGTCTCAGGTACCTATGATTCGGGAGTTTCCTGTTGAGGTAGACCCATGATTTGCTGTCCTGCAGTAGATCTATTGTGCGCTTGCTATTCGTCACCTCGTTCGTAGACTCGATTCTGCACGCCAGACTTGCATCCAAAGAGCCCTCGTGGCTCATAATCCTAGTAACTGGCGTTCCCTGCTGTCCGCGATAGTACTCCTGTTTTGAAAGTCAATTTAATTGTGTGTCAAATCACCTCAAGCCATAGCTCCACTTGAGTCAGGTGGTGCGAGTCGTACATGTGAGATGTCTCTGGCCACATTGGAATCCAAGGTGGGGAGCTGTTGTCGCGAGCTCTAGACCTGGGTAAGGAGCAGATAGTGCCAGTATGAAATGATTAAGAATTTGTCTTCTGATCAACATGGGGCGACTTGCGAAAATGTGATGCTTAAAGCATTCGCCAAAAGCCCTCGCAAGATGATGGTGGCGACGGTGAAATCTGGCTCCACGAAGCTATCGTTCGTTGTCGCATTCCGTTGGTCAAGGCAACTCTGGAAAATACTAAGCGGAAGCGCGGGTGTATCTGTACAGTATGTATGTCATCTTCTTTCGGACGCACGTCGCCGAAATTCGCCCCCCGATGGGTGATTTTCTAGAATGTGGCTGGCATCTATTGCAGATGCTCCAACGTTGTAGGCGTTGGCCGTTTCAGCAATTTTTAGGGTGCCTGACTTACCTGACTGGCTAGGAGCCAACAGTAACGCCTCGAAGAGCTGGGACGGAAATGGAACCAGGATCTGCAAAACAATGTTCACAACTTCAGACAAATTCCCCCTCTCAGGGTCTACTCCGTACTTGGCACCTGGTGGCCAACTGGCATCTTTCATTACTAATCGGCGACAACGGCGAGCTGGCCTTGAGGAGCATCAGACGAACTTGTCAAACAAGCTGCGGCCGAGACACGGACGGCATCGTCCTCGTTCAAAGGACTAGGTGGCATTCCTAACATTAGCTGTAGCTGAAGCTGATACAAACAGATGCCCCATTGATCACATGGTCAATCAAGCAGTGAAAGTTGTCCCAGATCTCCGGGGGAGCCGGAGCCGTTAAGCGCCAACTGGGGATGCACAGCTTGCGTTCAGGAACTTATGATCTACCTTGCTACTCCGTAAGGCATTTCAAGTATCCTCAACAGTGATAGCAGGTTTTACGAGTACGAGGACCGGTGCAGTGCAGTGTAGTGCGGTGCAGTGTTAACAAGTATTGTACCTTGTATCTGTACTGTCTGTTTGTGAGGTGAGTTGCCCGTGCTCACCGATGCCGGCGAGTCAAGAATTTCTGTTGGCAACGGGACAAGCCAAAATCCATCTCGTTCCCCTGAGGACGGACCGCTGACAGGATTTGTTGAACACTGGGACCAAGCCCAAATCGGCGCTAGTGCAGCAGGCCGGGGGTTGCGCTGTGGGTCTTTTTCGTCTGTAGACAGACATTACATCTGCCAGGGTCGGCACGCAGCGCCGCTTTTAGGCCAGCATATTTGTGGTGGTGGTGGTGGTGGAAGCTGTCAGACAGTGAGAGCTGAAGCTGAGCTGGGCTGAGCCAAGGAGATGCGAGCACGTGCTGTAGCTCGTTCGTCTAACAGGCACATTGCCCAGGAGATTTCCATTGCGCCGATGTATTCGAAGGTGCCATGCTCATTTCATTGGTGTGATAGCATTAGGAACATGCCGTCCATAGTCACTCAGCAATTTGCTCAGGCAATTGATCGGTCGGTTAGCTAGCTCCCTCTCGCTTCTGGGAGGGGAGCTTATCAAGCCACCACTTCACTAGCAACAGGTGTGGACTCTTGCGAACCTGCCGCTGTACCTACCTTACCTACGGATACAAATGCTGCAAATGCTACTGTGTTACTCACTGCTGCTACGTGTTTCGTGTTCGCACTAGAGTTACCAAACACAATTCGAACGAACTCGCCTTGACTCTATTTGGTGAAGATCGGGAGACTGTCTATGCTTATAAGCTTCCGGAGCTATTGCGGAGCAGGTAGAACTGAGCTGCGAAGAGACCTGTTATCACTTTACCATCGATCTAGGAAAACTCAGCCGCCAACAACTGAACTATCCTCCAATCAAGAGCCGTCGGATTGATAAGCTATCACAAAGTAATCTCAGGAACGTAAAGTACGGAGTACAAGTTGGTATCTATCTATCTGTGCACGCTTGCGTGATGAGGAGATCGGGAGGTTCCAGGCACTGCATTCGTGCTCGGGAAGCAAGGGCGGCGTCGACGCTAGTCGCCTTTCGAGCCTTGTTCCTTGCTCACAAGACACGGAAGACTAGCCGGGATCACACCAGGGTTGGGGTTCGGGTTGGGGTCCGCTAGCGCTGCCGCATGCTGCTAATTACTGGCAGCTGCTGCTTTCTCTTGTTGTCCCTTTTCCTTCCACTCTCTTTGCGCCAGCCATTCCAGTTGGGCAGGACATGATACAGATCGCAACAGACCGGTTGTATACGATGTCTGGGAGTGGCAGAGCTCATACAGCATTGGAACCAGCTAGCACTAGCAAAGGCAACCAAGTGGCCAATACGAGGCATGAGCGAGGCTGTGGCAGCCAGCGTCCAGACTCCAGACGAGTCTGAGCTTATAATAGGAACATCACATAGCTCAATTGCTGGCGCAGCGTACAGCAGGGGGTGGGTAGCTCTCCACTGATCCACTGGAGAACCCACTGCATTTTTAATGGCCACTCTGCTGGGGCGGCTGAGGTCCTGTCCGAGTCCGTAGGCCCCTGCGACAGACGATTGACGGCTCCGTGACCGCAGGGGCACGCACCAGGAGTCAATCCAGCACGTATCTCTGACCGACCTCTGACCGCACCGCCTCAGTCCAAAATACCCATCGCATGATTCGCATGTTTCCCGAATAGGAGTTGACTCTCCAGGTACCTCGCCGGTCACTCTTCCCTCGCGCCAACTGGATGTACCCGCCATCACACCTTGCACCACCACCATTACCTCTAGCTAGCATTAATACTACAAGCTACTAATACCACATCATTCCGTCCCCCCTCTTCTGCTTCTCCTCTCGTCTCCTCTTATCCAGCTCTGTCCTATTCCGTGTGTACCAATTCGAACTACTCCGTCTTCTGATCTTCCAACTGATCGCAAGCCTTTATCTGCTTCACTGCTTCGCCTTCGTACTCAAGCCATATCAATATACACACATACCTAGTACTCTTCTAATCGCCATGTCCCGCATCACCGCTCCCGTCACCAAGCAGCTCACCCGCTCTCTCAACTCTGCTGCTGCCGCTCGTCCGGTCGGCCCTCTTCTCGACCACAATGCCGGTGCGGTCCTGATGCCCAAGTACGCAGACCTGCTGCACAACCGCCACATCAACGAGCACACCGACGTAAGTTCCCACCACTCTCTGTTGCTTAGTCCCTAGAACTTGTTTGTAGCTAACAGTGGGACGATCACAGTCATCACGCGGTCTCACCACCACCCATCGTCCTACTCCCCAGCCCTCCATCGCCAACCGCAACAAGCCCCTTATGCAGACCTTCTCCTCCTCTGCCTCCTCAAAAGCTCCCTCCGCCAACCTCGACACCACTGTCCTCCCCTCCCGCGAAGCTCTCTACGGCATCACTGCCACAGGCTCCCTCCCTGTCCCCATTGTGCCGGACAACTACTCCCACTACGTGGCCGAGTCGGCTGAGGACGCCGGTCTTGACCAGCCCGAGGTGACCATCATTGCCGCCGACCCGGAGAAGGTCTCGTCGTCCTCGCCCATGGCTGAGGTCAGCGACATTGGCCTTGAGGAGGTCGAGCTCAAGTTTGCTCACAAGGGTGCTGGTGCGGCTCGCGATGAAGCTCACCAGGGCGGTATGCTCAAGGACCTCTGGAAAGGCATGGTCGAGGATATCATGGGTTCCGAGCCCGCCAAGAAGATGGCTTAAAAAGCCAATGGCAAAGTTGACCTTTCTGTTGGCCAGCAAGGGTTACTAAGAAAAGGCGTTGATATTTGACTTCTTACGACGGAAACGATTATTTCTTTGCAGTTCCCCCTACTATGAGTGGTATTCCATGGAAACCTACACGTGGGGGCAGGAAGCGTTTTGGTCCAAAAGAGCGAGGACTTTGTGTATGCTCAAGGACAGGATTCCTTGACCTAGGTTTTTGAAGGCGGGAGAAGTCCATAAATCATTTGTAATCTCTACCGCTCCAGTTCGGTATTGCTAGTTTCGCTTTGTTCTTGTTTGCTTTATACAGATTAGCTTTATATTGCTACATACTCAAAAAGTGTTCATTGAGGAATAGGCGGGGCTACAAGCAGCCCCTTTTTTCCCTCAAAATCCACCCCGATCTTCTACACTAGTAGTATGACTGCGAACCATGGTCGTGATAAAAAAAGAAAAATCCAGTGCCGGTTATACTCCATAGCAAATTCATCTCCCACAACCTTCCGTCATGCGCGTTTCGGCCTCTCAATAGGCGGTACTTGAGCTTCCTCCGTCGCTGTGCCGGCAGACTGCTTCGTGGTATCATACCCTCTGCTGCACTGGTTCCTTTTGGACTTCCTCTACTCCTCCGTCTTTCATGATATGATTCCGTATTACGTCGAAGGGGCGACCTTTCAACACTTTCGAGAAATCCTCAGAGTCCGGGAACATCGCCAATCTGATATTTTTTCCCCCAGACTCCCATTCCTGCTGCTGGGAAGACTCTATCGCTTCTTAACGGACGGCCGAGGCTTGCACTCATCGGCATTAACAGGATGAAGCATAACCTTGATCGGGTAGCTCTGCGTGTTGTGCTGGTAACCTTTGGCCCAATCATAGCCAACGGCATAGGCGAAGATATTACCATTCTTGTTGAATGTCGTCGCTGTGATGCTGCCGCCAACGTTGGGGTACCCCTTGAGGCGGTGCTTAGCGTCCTTGTCCCAGAAGTGGAACGTACCGTCTGATCCGGCGGTGCTGAAGGTGCCGTGGACCGGGTGGAAGGAGATGTCGTTGACGGCGTAGACATTGGTGACGTTGTTAACAGCCGGATCACGGTGGCACTTGAACGAGAAGTTTGAGCTGTGGTGAACAACGTTAGTCCGCGTGGCCGAGAGAAATAGGTCCATGCCATGGAGTAGGGTGTTCAGCATCCTTACCTAGAATCTTTTTCCTCCACATACTGAATTGCACATCGCCCCTCGATACTACCGATCGCGAACCCAGCAGAATCAGTGAAGCAACTAACCACCCGAGTCTGCCATTTTAGGGGGCTCTGCAAGGTCTTATAAAACTTGGTCGGGTTCTTGAGGTCGACGACGTTGATGTAGCGATCGGCAGTGCCCACGACGCACAGGTTATCCTTGACGTCCATCGTATAGACGCGGTCCTGGCACTGGACCGTCGCGGCAGGGCCCTGCTGCCTCATATCCCAGTATTTGACCGACTTGTCCCAGCTGCCGGACACTACCATCTGGTTGCCGCTGGATTCGAAGAAGCGCACGCACCGGACGGGCTGGTCGTGCGTGCCCACGACGATCTCGGATTGGCTCTGCAGGTCGCATACTTTGACGTTCTTGTCGGCGCCGGCGGACACTACTCGTGCTCCATCCTAGATGTTACTGTTAGCACAATGTTGCAAAGAACAGTGAAAAGCTAGCTCTGTTGCTAGACACCTCGGAGGAGACTATACCTTTTGAAAGTCGAGATTGAGAACTGGTTGGCTGTGTTCGTAGGCGTGGCGACCTTGACTTTGGCCACTCTGGTTGATTTCGTAGATGCGGACCTTGTTGTCCCAACTGGACACTGCGAGAAAGTCTGTGGTCTGGTTCTGGGCGGGCGAGAAGGCAAGATCGGAGATGGTGTCGGTGGGGGGATCACTCAAGGCGATGTCACCTTTGAGGTCGCCTGTAGTCTGCGCGCTGGAAGAAGAGGCCGCAGCGGCACTTCCAAAGAGCCCTGACATGGTATCAGAAGCCTCGTCGGCGGTCGTGGCAGGCCGTCAATGGTCGTCGAAGGAGAATGATGAGGCAGGACAGAAGCCGGGTGGGCAGACGAGTGCCGCGCCCTGGAGAGACTTTATCGCGCTCTGACCCAGTTGGCAGAATTCGATTTTCCCTGTGTCGATAGCGCTGAGGAAGAAGTGTGAGGATCGTGTGCTCTGTTGACGGAAAGATGAGAGTTTGATTCATACAGGCACGAAGGCGGCAGCAACCCAAGCGCTGAGGTTGAATCTAAGCTAAGCTCGACGCGCCAGGGTAAAATTTCGGGGCCACCCGCCCGCCCAGGCTACCAAAAATAAGCCAGGCAGTCACTCACTGTATCACAGGCGATTGCTGTGTGCTTAAAAATATCCATGGCATGATCAGATATACAAACATCCAAATAGTTTATACGATTGTTACATTAGCAGTGTTCCTCAAACTTTGTTCGAATTGTTGTTCTTATTGTTTATTTATCATCTATGAAGATTTTACTAAATCGTGTTGTGATGGACAGTGTTTTACGTCAAACATGTTTCCCTTTACAAACGCTCGAATGTCAGTAGCATCAGTATTACAAGCCAACCTCCAGCGAACATCATAGCTCATTCTAAACTTTGTTGACGTCCTCGAAGAATAAAATGATACTTAATTCGACAATTGTACACTGAGGTCACTTCTAAACGCAGGACTACCTGGCTCATAACAATCATCCAATCAGTATTTAGTGTTTAGGGTAGTCCTGCTTGACGATGGAGATCACGTGCGATTTAATGGATCGCCCCACACTACCGTAGCTACTACTACTAGAAAATTTCAGGCGGAGCTCACTCAGGTTCTTCTTCCTTTCCTCTTCATGCAAACTCCCCTCGCTCAACAAATCGCTATTCGAAGCTCACATACAGAGACACTGCTTGCAGCGTCTGCTACTTGGCTTTGGGAGAAAGTCCCCGGACGTCCTCCATTATGGAGGCACGCGGAAACGCGCCGCCATAAAAGCACAGCGGCTGACCTTTTGCTGGCCCAGGCCCTCTCCTCTATCCGTGCCCGGCCTGCTGCTACATCCGAGCTCGCGGAAGCCTGTTCTTGACGTGCCATGCCCTGCTTCTTTGGCCATCTTATGGACGAAGATATGAGTCCGCGCTGGGGTTGCTGGGGCTTGGATCTCGTTGGCAGGTGATGTAACAGCTCTTGGATGGTAGGTTGGCGTACGATACCTGCGAGAGTGGCGTCGGGCCCTGAGGATCTTTTGTCGAGGTTGATAGATATGCGATTGCCTGGCAACTGCCTGGCTACTCGATGGGGCTTATTCTTGAGGCGAGGGGCGTTATTGCATCTTGTTGTCAATGTTTTGGCGGCAGCACCCTCGTTTTTTCTTAATCCACACTCTGAGGCTTCGCTGGAAGTCTTTCTCGAGGGTTCTGTCGACAAACCAAAGACAGCGTCAAAGTTCACATGATGAGGACATACAATTAGAGTCAAGCACTGAGACGGGAAAACCTCGTCGATGCAGACTATTTGTTTACACAGTCTCTGAGAACTTTGACATTGATCTTATATGTTATGAACTTGAACCTCGCCCACCACAAGAGTGGAGCAGATACGTAGTCGAACATGTAGTATGGAACGGATTGAGAGTCAGATGCTCAAGTGACGTTGCAACCTGGTCTGACCACGCAGAAGACAAGTTGAAGTCAACGGGGTCGCCAGCTCGAAGGGTGGCGGCCTGCGATGAGGTCGATTGCTACTGGTGTTCACAAGGGGAAAACTTTCAGCCTCCCGGGCTAGCGGACTCTTTCAAATTAAGCTTGATTCGACGCGACCTACTGCTTGCGACTTAGCTGGCTGGTCGAACTGGATTCGAGATTGCCAATGGTCAATTGTCACCAAGTGGCGGCAGCTGAAATGCACCCTACAAGCTAATGTTGCCTGGGCTCGACTCGGCGCCGCGTGGCGTTGCTGTTGTGCAGTTAGACAGCAGCCCAGCCCGGAGCTGAAAGAGCTGTTGAAGCTAGTGATGTATGTCGCCATCAGCCCATTGATGCCATCGTGGTGAGACCTTGCGATCCGACCGCGCTCAAGGGTGCATGCTTTACTCATTAACAGACTACCTGTCCACATCGCCCGGACTCATGATGCTATAGCTTTAACTGCATGACCACTTACACGAGGAGAGCAAAGAGTTTAGTGCTCTTTATAATCTTGTAAATTCTCGCACTCATCCTAATCGTGTTGGTGCTGCAGTGTTCACGGTTTCTAGAGAGATACGTCTATTGTGGACATGGCCTTCAATATCTACACGGGTGTCTGGACCGACTGGATGAGAGGCAGCATTTTGGGCGCAACCTTGACACTGACGGCGCGCGATGCTAGCCTGCTGCTCGCTTTCATTGCTGCTTTTGTGACGGTCGTCGCGGCTCGGCTGTGGTTGATTCTCAGCTTCATTTTGCACCAGTCCTTCTCATCTGGAGGACAACACGACGGGCTTCACTATCAGCGGCAGCATATCCTACGCAATTCTACTTCCCCTGCGTCAGCTATATGGCTCTTCTTGCAACAAGCGTGGTACTGGAGGGGCATAGCTAGAAGAACCAACTTGCGAACATTACCATGGGTACTGTTTGGAGTGTTCTACATTATGGCATTTGCTGTACTTGCCATCTTCTCTTCTCAAATATCCGACTCAGCTTCCGAGTACAGACTCGTCGCCAGACAAGACGATTGTGGGCTGTTCATCCCAGCTGACAGAAGTGAGTTGCAAAGAAAAGAAACATTCGACAACTACCGTGCCGCCGTCTACTCTCAGCAATGCTATCATGATTCCGCATTTACGACCGAGGGCACCTGCAACGCGCTGCCACAAGCTTCTTTGGCATGGTTCAACGCATCCGTACCCTGCCCCTTTAACGATCGGATATGCTTGGGTCTCTCTGCCTTCAAGATGGAGACGGGATGGATTGACTCTTTTTCTGATCTTGGCATCAATGAGCCTAGTAGAAATCGCATCACATATAAAAGGGAGACAATCTGCTCACCGCTCGTAACGCAACCTGGCTTTGCCGAGTTTGTGTCGGGCGACGAAGCCGAAGAGCTTGGGTGGGATGATGACATCCTCCTCCGTTTCTATTACGGGCCAATCCAAGGACCTGGGTTGGACCAAAACCACACGCACAGCTACAACACTTACGGGCAAAATATGCTAAATACCTACACCACTTGGCCCTTCTACTCGCTAGCTGGTGATGTAGAAACGGAGCTCTCGACCTGGCGTCCTATTCCCGAACTGGCGCTTGAAGACAGAGATATCTCCATCTTGCTGATAGCTCCGAACTCTGTGATCCACCTAGAGCAAAACAACGACCCGGTCTTTCGAGCCAATGTCACTAGAACGATTGATGGAATAGAACGTTACCTCCCTGATCGATATGTGAGCCCCATCGCTTGCGCGGACGCTCACAAGATCTGCAACCCAAATAGCGGCTCTTGTACTCCCTGGCAGGGGAGTACCCAAGTTCTACAAAGCGCTCGGAAGGCCGATGTTGGGTTGAACAAGGTGCAGATGGCTATTGCTGAGCGCTTAGGGATCGACCTCACGTCCTCCACTTTCTACCACGCAATGTGGACTCGGACTCAGAGCTTTCTCCGCGCACATGAGCTTGTGTCAGGGCTGACACAGCTACCCTTACCGGACAATCAGTGGGAGATCGAAATGGCGTCTTTGTTCGCTGTTGTACTTTCAAGACTACAGTATCAAATCCTGGAGTATGCTACCGGACCGGAATCACCAGCGCAGGTTAATGTCGAGAAGGTCTGGGATAGTGATAGTGATAGCAATGGCCCGATCCCTGACCGCGACGCGACGGCTGCGCATGAACAAATGTGCCGCAAGCAGCGAGTGAAAATCGCAGGAAACACACTGAACTTCTCCGTGCTTGGACTGTCGCTGCTGGTTGGTTTTGGCGTCGTTATCATCTTTGCATCATTCACCATCCAACCTCTCGCGGGCTGGTTCCAGACAAGATATGGACGGGGAGCGCAGCGGCATCAACGATGGATCTTGGATGACAGTCTTCAGCAGCTGCGTATGCTCCTGGAGCTAGGTGGCGTGAGACACTGGAAAGGCGAGCTCGGGAGTTTCCCGCGAACGGTTACGGGAGATACGTTCGAATATGATGCTCGTCTGGGTATGGAACTGAGTGCTCATTTGCCTGTGGAGGAGACTCGGCCTTCGCACAACGTGCCAAGAAAGCCGCTTCCGCGAACTTCGAGAACACTCTTGTATTAGTATCGAGAATGGAAGAGAACCACTACTAGAAGGCGACCCGGTAATTGAAGTCATTTTTTCAACGATTGGAGCGGTCACATCCTATGGAAAAGGTGGCTCCACGGGTAAGGGTTAGCCTGTCGTAGTGCGGTAGTACTGGACCAGGGTTACAGCGAACCAACGACTCGGAACGACCCGAGCTGAAAGATACTGCTAATCCTCCGCGATGCTACACACCTGTAGGCTGTAAGTACTTTGTACAAGCCTTGAAGCGGATGCCGCGGGGATGTGAGTAGACAAGACGCTTCCACAAGGCTTGCAGCCGGATTCACAACTTCGAAAACGAAATACATCGGTTTTTTTTTTTTTTTTTTTTTTTTTTTTTTTTTTTTTCTGAATGAGCAATCAAAACGTTTTCGCGAAAGAACAGTTGATTACGGAATCTCCAATTTAATTACCTTGTTGAGGGAAGCAGATATGACATGACATAAGCGCCGTGGGGCTTTACCTAGACGTCTCTTTTTGTGGCCGTCGAAGCTAGCACAAGTGCCCGGAAAGTCAGATTCCGTCTTGTCGTTCCGTGGCCTGGCAACAAACAAGACTCTGTAAGCCACGAACATGTCAAGCCGGGCTCCCGCAAAGCGCCGGCGGGGTGGAAAATCCTGTGAATCTTGCCGCTCGAGAAAGGTGATTTGATACTTGTACTCTGTTGTTCCAAAAGCTTTTTATTGTACCGCGCTGACAAGCGAAGCTGCGATGTGATGAAGCGAGACCTCGGTGCCAGAGCTGCGAAAGTCGCTCTGTTGCCTGCGAATACTTGGCCAGGCCGCGGAGACCTAGGTCAGTTACTATACTACAATAACGGTAGTACCATTGAGGCATATGCCTGTGTCGTAGTGCTTTCTGTATTAACTCTAAGCCATAATTTTCTTTTTTGCAAGGCCATCTAATGCTCGCATCGACCAGTTGAGCCAGCGGAACGCAGCCCTGGAGGCGCAACTACAGCGGCAGCATCAAGATGGATCTGGATATGGGTCTCATTCTGTGTCTGGCAACGGCCGTACGCAAATCTCGGAGCAGGCCACCACTCACATGAGCCATCTGCCCGCCGCGTCGAGCGTCAGCCAGCTTGAGCGTGGTCCAAGAGCTTCCGCTTCCCAGGGACGCCCAACCCCGGCATCTACAGAAACAGCTCTGACACCCTTAGATGCCCATGTTTTCAATACTCGAGAAGATCGTTTCCATGGACCTACCAGTGCCATCTTTGAGGCTAACATTCGGGAAAAAGAGAGCAGCAGGGATGGTCAGTCGACCGCAGTGCCACATGCTAGCCACAAGGCCCGACTTACTGTTGAAACTGTCAAGCAACGTAAGTCCTCCAGCTCTGCCCATGTCGGCATCAACAGACCTTTCAGCACTAGAGAATCCATGCTGAGATGCTTCTGCAGGGCATCTCGAACGAATCAACCTCCGTCAGGGTCGGTTCGACTTCGGCCACTTCAGTGCAGAGCAGGGCCAGGCTCTCCTGGCAATCTTCTGGAACCGGCAACACGCCACAGGATCCGTCGTCTATCGGCCGAGCTTTTCGCGCGACATGGCTGCCGGCAGTGGTGAAGGTACATACTATTCGCCGTTGCTGTTGCAGGCGATGCTTCTGTATGCCCTCCGATGCTCGGCGACTACCTTAGGGTTCGCTGACTCGCAAGAGGGCGGCCATGCCGCAAGCTTGCCCTTCCGACGAACCTTCGAGCAGCTGCTGTACGGCGACCACGGACGGACGGCATGTAGAAGCAGAATTACTACGATACAGGCACTGCTGCTGATGTCTGATGTGCTCTTTGCCTGGCTGGACGAGAAGAGCGTTGCTTGGCATTATTTGGGGATGGCGATCAATATGATCGTCGACTTGGGGATGCACTCGGAGCAGAATATCATAATGTCGGAAGATTTGCACCAGCTGGAATGGCTAGAGACTCGAAGGAGGGTTTTCTGGGCTGGCTTTAGTGAGTTTACTTCCACGGTTCCGCCCACCCCCAATGTTCGACCTCGAGAACGCACATCTTTGGTTTCGCTAACGAGAAGTGGCATCTAGTTCTCGACAAGATCCAGTCCATCTATCAGGGGCGGCCCACCCGCCTACGAGCCAGCGACTGCAGCATCCCGCCGTCTTTTCTAGACGAATTTGAAGAATTAGAGCCGTTTCGCACTGACGGGTACGAATTGACGCCTGGGGAAACAGGATACCCGACTTACGGAGTCTCTATCCTAGCTCAGTTTTGCCGCTTGAGCATCATTGCAGATCGCATATTGAACGACATCTATGCCGAGGGACGGCGCCAGAGCCGCGCTGGAGACCCCGATGACCTTTTGCAAAGACTTACGGAGGAACTGGACCTATGGCAAGCGGCCCTCCCTGAGCACCTGTTGATCCGCTTTGATGACTCGGGGGTGCCTGATGTGCGGAGTGACTGCCGCGCTCTTCCGCATGCTCTATCGCTACTGTGAGTGTTCCATGTGTATATCCACCAACGCTATTCGCATAACTCATCCCGTTTCCTTCAAGGTCTATGTTCCATGCCCTCAAAATCTTACTACATCGACCATTCGTTTTGAACGGCCACATGGCGTCGGCGAATGGCTCAGCGCCCATGGCAGCGTCGCTCCACTGTTGCAACAAAGCAGCCCTCGGGATTCACGCCCTTCTGACATGGTACAAGCCACAATTCTGCATGAAGTCACCCCCTTACTTCATTACTTACGCGACGTACGCGAGCGCAACGATCCACGCTCGCATTGCGTCTGATCAAATGTCAGGCATAGGAGCTCGTTACGAGCCGCTGATGACGTGCCTTGAGATTCTCTCGGTGCAATCTCGTAGGGCTCGCGGGGCTTCCCGGCTAATGGAAATCCTATTGGAACTGGTCAAGAGACTAAATGTTGACGTTGGTGGACGTTTCGCCGAGGACGGGGTTTGGGAAAGGCATGGCGAGGCGGCCCAGATGAGTACAGCATCTTCAGGCCCGTATACGTCTCCGGAGCTGTTAAGCTCCACAGATAATGTTGACAGCGTTGCTCAGTGTCCGACGCCATGGCACAACTGGCTTAGCGACAGTGAGGTGGATTTTGACAATTTGTCGATGGTACCGGAATTGTCATTCGACCTGGACCCCTTGTTCGGTTTCCAAGGACCAGATATGGACTTTGGGGGTGGCTTTGGTGGATTCTGACATGCAGCAAAATGGTGTATTTCGAGATCGCCAAGTTCCGAGCATGCATATTCTTCTCTATGCAATAACTCTGTTCACTCTCTCAATACGGCTTTGAGGAATGTGTGTCCGCCGGTCGTTGAGAGAACGCCGAGTAATGCTTGTCAGAAAAGACCAGGTCCCGCGCGAGAGGCAGCCACTGTGACGAGTCCCTCGGCGACTCATTGCACTCATCTTGTGGCGTTGAGCTGGGCACTAGCTTGCCGATGTGCGGAGGCATAATCGTCATGATATGGCCGCCGAGATCAGCGCACATTCTGGCAACATTCCTCATGTACTGGACGGTGTCTCGGCGCTGCTGATGATCTGAGGAAATGAGTGCCCGGGATTCTTAGACCATGGTCACTGCGCCCCAGCATATCGTGTTGTGCTTCTTCAAAGTTGACGAGTCTCCTGGATGGGGCCCTGATCTGGCCCGCCCGCGATGTCCATGCTGGCATAGCCCATGCCGCTTCAAAGCATGCTGAAGCGTGCGCTCGAGGTTCTCAGGGCGCATCCAGGCATATGCCGAAAAATGCACTTCGAAAAAAGCTTTGGTGATGAAGGAAACGTGACTCGTCTCATCTCAGCTTGCAAGATGTTTTTGCTGTTGATATAGGAAAGGATGAGATATACAGGTTGCTCATAACGTGCGAATGCTTGCATTGTATGTATAAGATTACTAGTATATCATCATGTCCTGAATACCAACGGATGATCAAAAGATGATGGGCCTCCCTGCCCTGTTGCTTGTAAGCTGTCGGTCAGGTCTTTCGGCACATCAGATTCCGACACGGGTCGCTCAGCGCCGCGGCCTCAGCTGTTTCTGCCCTGGCTAGACCATCTGGCCCGCATTTACATCGAATTTATACACAGAATTACTCATCTTACTATTCGGTCGGTCATAAGATTTCAAGTAGGAACGCATGTCAGCCCGTTGCAGCGGGATTGTGAGCTTCCACGGAATATGACTTTCCGGTTTTGTGGGTCTATTCGCGTAGCATCATGTTCCGCTTCTACTTGTAAGCTGGTAATCAACATAGCAAACAACCTTACCGTGCTACTCTAGATGAATTAGTGAGTTTTTCCATTATTAATTCATTATCCTAGGTGTGTGGATGATAAATCAGCTTTTGTACATTTTAGCATATTGGCTCCCCTCCGTTGTATATAAAACCTCTTTAAAGCTACCTTCAAGTTTACACTGGTATTCTCAACCACTACTCTGTACACTTCGCAACTTCCTCACTACTTGAAATATATCAAGAATTTGATCATACATCTACTTAGTCCTTTACAACGAGGCCAACAAGCATAATTGCAGTGATCAACGCCCAACATGACAGAGCAATGGCCCGACGAAACTATCTTCAAGGATTTCGACGTCTTTGAGGTCACGTAAGTGTATTTACCACTTGATTCATCGGATAGCCTCTGATGAAGTTCCAGATATAAGAAAATTGTGGACACTGAGCTCCAGGCTGCCATCATGACCCCCAAGGACCTCGGGACAGGGCGTCACCCAGTGATCTTCAGCATCCACGGTGGCTTTCTCATGACGGGGCACTCCCTTTTCGCGCCCTTCTTCTCCCCTTCCACTCTGAAATTGTCTTTACAGAACTCTGCCATCATCATCTCCGTCGACTACCGCCTTTTGCCGTCAGCAAATGGTGTCGCAGACCTGCTCGAGGATCTAGAAGACAGCTGGCAGTGGGCTCGCACTGAGCTCCCGGCTATAATGGAACGCCGGCTTCCTGGGCGACAGCTGGACTTTACCAGACTCCTATTACAGGGTGGATCAGCTGGCGGCTATGCTGCAACACAGCTAGCCCTCTCGCATCCAGACGAGGTCTCGGCCATGGTACTCACGTACCCCATGGTTGACCCGCAAGATCACATCTTTGTCACCGGCCCCAAGGAGGGCGAGGAGACTGTTTTGCGCTTTCCATCAGAAGAGATGCCTGCCAAGGACGCGGTCGAGGCCTGGATCGAAAAGGAACGACAAGTCGTTACCACCAAGGCTGGCTTCGAGAGAGGACCATTCAATGCAGCCTCTGCCCAATACGGGCTGTACTACTCCCACGTCTTCAACAACCGAGATCTTCCAGATGCCGACTTCTTACCTCTGGAACGGATCAAGGCTGGCGCTAGACTGCCAAAGAAGATGTATGTGTTTCTCTTTTGTTTCTCTCTGTGTACTGTGTAGTAGGCAGTATAGTTGAGAAGACGACGCTAATTCTTTGCGCAGCTGGATTGTTCATGGAGACGATGACAGCGTTGTCTACATCCGCAGCTCGTATAAGCTTATTGATCTAGTGCAACGTACGCAGCCAGACGTCGTCATAAGGTTGGATATTGCTCAAGGGCAGGATCATGCTTTCGATCACTTGAACCATGACTGGGAGAAGTTTATCGAGACCGGAGGTTATGATTTCGTGGGTGACGCTTGGCTGCGTTCTTGAGTTTATGAGCGTCCAAGAGGGATTGTCACGGAAGTCCTAGAATTCTACCCATAGGTTGCTTACTTGGATGTTCATGGGCAGACCGAAGCTAAGATAGTACAGCAATATGATTCGTTCATTTACTATTTTTGATTGCGTGAATTGCGTAGTTCTTGCCTCGCCGCAACGGACTCTCGTTTGCTGGGACCGAGTCACGTTTGTCGCACTTGCCTCGGAACAAGTGAGTGCCTAATGAATATGCCTCTCGTCCGAAGCCAGTGGAAGGTTGTCGTCCCTGTCGCATCGCCTAGAGTGCCTGACCTACATTTTACCCGAGGCAAGCCATCGGACACGATGGGCAAGTACAACCCTGGAAGTCCTTCGTGTGGAAAGGGGGGAGGGAGCAGGGTGCAGGCTACAGGGTGCAAACTCCACAGGGAAAGAGCAAGCCCAAGTCCCCCAACCCAACCTAACCCAACTTGAATCCGACACCATGTAACCTGCAAACCAATTGAATTGTACGTCCGAGTCTCTCACTTCAGCTTCCCGAGTAAAGTGCATGTACTCACGCTCGGTATCAGGGTCTTGTGACGTGTGGACCACTTTCTGCTCAAGTCTAACTTCAAGGCGAAGCTACCGTATTTCCCGCCCACACAACACTTCAGCTCCAGCTCCAGCTCCTAGCCAAATCCAACCCACACCCTCCGCTCAGCTCAGAGTCTCAGACGCATAACGATATGCAGGTCCAGAAGCAGACTTGATGCAGTGAATGCACCCTTGTCCACCCCCGTAAAGAGCTCAACCCCCCCTCCACACTCCCATTCTGACCCGGAGTTCAAGTTGCATCCGCATCGGTGGAGTCTCCCAACAGTTTGATCTTTTCTTTTCACCGAGCTCAGCTACCCCTGCGGACGCATCACTAGCATGACAGCCTATGTTCCCAGCATCGCATCGATCGCGAAGGAGGACGGGCCGGTGACATCGAGGGATGAAGCCGTACTACGATTAGTAGCTCCGCTCTTCTTCCACGCGACAAGATTGACCACAGGCGATTGATCACCTTACCTCTAATTAATCGTTTAGCACCTGTCTTAGTGCGTGCGCAAATCCCAACCAAGAACGAATCGCACGCTTTATTAGAGGCCAGACCGCACGAGAACCAGCTCGGCACCAACCGCGTCGCCTGGATCGTAGGGCCGTCTGTGCGCGCGCTTATTGCTGCCATGTACTAGTCTTGCCGCCTCTTGACTCTTCACTCATGGGTATGCACAGCGGCCGCCCCCCCGGTTGGTCGTCCGTTGGGATGGTGGCAGCATTTATTGACTGCAGCCACACCAACAGCACAGCTCCGTGATGCACCAGCCCTCTCTGAAACCTCGTCATTGGTGCGTCTGGCTTAGCTCTGCAACCTATCAGGCATTACGGAGTGACAACTGCTAAGTAGTACTACTGGCACTACTGGCACTGCTGTACCCAAACACAACGCCTTATGAGTGTAGGGCTGCTCGTGCCATGTACATGTACAGCTGCCAGTACTTTGAGAGAATAGTGATAATTCATTGCCAACGACCAGACGTGTTTCGTGTGACGACTGTCTTCGTCTATAACTCTTACGGTCCCCCTTCTGCCTACGGGAATCCATGCCTCTCCATGCCCTGACTCTTCTAAACATGTCGTATATGCCACCGCCGTCACATTGAAATTGCAAAAGAAAACCTGTTCCTTTCCAGTTGCAACCTCGTACCGCTCTCTCGCGTCCTGCAAGCACCCGAGCTCACCTCACCGTCTTTCCCCAGAAGAGTTATGTAGCAGGGCTGAATCTTATGTACAATTGAGCACACCGGACCATAAGCCAAGCCCCCGGACAACCAAGAAAAGATGAAGCGTTCTGCTGCTCTGATTCTGGTTGGTTTGAGTCTGGCAGCAGGTCAGGACGAAATCTTGGAGCTCCAGTCTCAGTTACCCGAATGCGCCTTGGAATGTATCGCCAAAGGAGCAGCTCTGTTCGACTGCGAAGTGACCGACTTGAAGTGCTCGTGCAGCCAGCTGGAATCCATCACCCAAGAGGTTGCCCCCTGTGCGGTGAGAGCGGGATGCGGCATGAATGAAATCACAGGTAATGCGCTTCCTCCCTTCCCGTTCTCTTGTACTTGCACAAGTTATGTACGTTCGTGGGATCGGGGGCTAATTTTGCAACAGACGCTGCAAGTATAGTCGCCGAGATTTGCGTGGAGGTGGACAAGTCTTCCAACGATACTGTCTCGACATTGGATAACGATGACAGCGACGAAGATGATGACGACCAAGACGACAGCGACAATCGCAGCGAGGGCTCAGAGACGGAAGCCCCCGACGCAACTGCCACATCTTCCACATCTGGCGTGGCCTCGTCCCGAGCTCAATCAGCACAACTTGTTGTCGCTGCCATGGTCGCTGCCGTCAGTTTCTTCTAGATCCAACCCATGCGGACTCTGCACCGTGGATCAGGGTGAACTCAACCAAAACAAAAACAATTTTCATGAATCAATGAGGGCGCTTGGGAAAAGACAAAAAATAATCACATAACTGGAAAGAAACTTACTTGAAGAGCTCTCGGTGGGTTTGAAAAGAAATGCTAAGTTCTGTTCAGCGAGATGTTTGCATCGAAAGAATTATAACCTAGATGGAAGGAGGATCAGGAGAAGGAGGGACGAGGAGATGTCTATGTAATTATTTTCCATTGTATATCAGGAACGCCTGTAGTTTATAGAGTCTAGCGTACTTATCTTGTCTATGCGAAATTCACCCCCCCGTCTATAGGGAAACAACTATTGTTAACACCACTTCTCATCAATCATCGTCTCTCAATACTTCCTCTTCGGGCTCCAACCTTCAAAAGAATATTATATGTCTCTTCCCTCCAAAAGAACGGAGCGAGGAGGATGTGTAGAGTGTACAGTACTTAATTTGGCCAAGCCCTGGCCAGTGCACCCTTGCTCCCGCCGTCAAACAGATCATGCGAAGCCTCCAGGTCGTGGAACTTGGACGCCAGCTCCATGCCCTTGCGACGCTGAGCCTCGACGCGGCGCCAGTCCCACTCGCCGTCAATGTTGAGGTTGACGTCGCTCACGTCCACCGACTCGTCGCCGACCTGGTTCTCGCCGGACATCCAGCCGCCGTCCGGGCGGTCGGGCAGCATGTTCGCGTCGCCGAGCATGAGTGCCGGGTGCACCGTCATCCGGCCGACCTTGAACACGTACTTGCTGATGGCGGTGGCGATGATCTTGCGCTCCCAGCCACCAGCGGCGTCGCTGGGTCCGCGGACCTTGACCTTGCCGTAGGACGGGTCGAGCCACGAGGTGGGTTTGGCGGTTCCCTTGGGGACAAAGTGCGTGAGGATGAACACCCACTTGCGATCCCAGCAGAGTATGCGGCTCCACAGCTCGTACCCGCGGTAGGGCGGCACCTCCTTCTTGAAGCTGCACTCGACAGCGCCGAGGAGGATACCCAGGGGACCCTTGATGGGCTCGTTGGTCTTGGGGTCGAGGACCAGGCGGCTGCGGGTGTTGTGCGTGAGGTTGCGGAGGGCCGGGCGGCAGAGGTAGGAGATGAGATGGCTGCGGGAAATGTCCAGGTCCGTGAAGAAGGTCGAGTTGCTCTTGTGCAAGTTGTAGTCGATCTCGAGGAGCGGCGCGCTGGTGGAGGAGATCATGGGCTTGAAGAGGCCCGCGGGTCCGACGGCGGGCGACCTGCGGATGAAGTGGTGGTAGATGATGCTGTAGAAGACGCGGAACTAGAAAACAGGAAAAGGGGTTCAGATTCAGCGTTTTCTTTGGACAATCGCGGAATAATGGCAGCTTGGAACAGGTCCACGGCTTGCTTCGTGTAAAACTTACCGTCCAGGCGAAGGGCATGTTCTTCCAGTTGAAGACGACAAAGAGCAAGATCAGAACGCGCTTCGTTCGGCCTGGCCCCGACAGCAGCGACTTGACAATGCGGCGCCATTCCATCTTGTAGGCCGCATAGCCCGCGCCGCCGACTGTCAGCGGCGCAACAATGGGCGCCAGCAGAGCGAACGTGTCGATTCTATCGCGACGGCCCATGGCGGCGGATCGAGGTCTGTGGAGGTGGTAATACTACAAGATGCGCCCAGTGGTTTGCTGTCGGTTTTCTCTTATCGGAGAGAGGCCCCGGCTGGCTTATCGCGTTGTCCTAGCAGGGCACGCAGCGGATGACGAATGAGGGGGGAAGAAAGGGCGCGCGACGAGACAGAGGCTGATGCTACGGATAAGGAGTGACAGTCGCGACTGATAGAGAATGAAAGAAGATGTGCGGGCTGAGGTAAGATGATGCGCCACGCGGAATTGATATCATTCGACCAGGGTGTTGTCTCATAACGCCTACCTTATCTCATTTGTTGAACGTCAGAGCTGGCAGGATTCGACTTTTTAGCCGAGGCATGTTGTTCCTGGCGACCCACCCCGTACCTAAATAAAGTCTTTCGACGGCGCCGTGGATTCACCACATGCCAATGCCAACGGGAAGTCCGGGCCCCGTCTTATCCCAAAATTCTTCTTTCTTCTTCGGTATTTTAACATGCTGTGGCTTTTCTGTTGGGCCCCGAATTTGTTTCTTATTCGGGAATAATTCGTTCAAATGAAGCCCGGGAGTTCCAGTTTGTAAGCACCGTGTATTAACTGACACCGGGTCTCCGAACACTTTGTTCTCGTGAGTTTCGTAAACATGTCTATACTAGTAGTATTCCCGGGTTCCCGCCAACTCCAATATGTTGCCTTACTTGAGTCATTCGATTTTTCCTTCTTCTTTTTTTATAAACATTTTAGATATCTCTTCGCCTCCGGTACATCGGCTCTATGACCGTAAGACTTTGGTACCCTCGGCAGGCTCCAAAACCTGCCACGAGCACGCCAAGTCCTTGTTCTCGTTGAACTGCCTCAGCTTCTCGATGATCTTTCCGGCAATGGTATCAAAATTATGAGTCGCAAGCGCTAGAATGGTGGGTCCCGCGCCAGATAGGCATACGCCCAGGAAGCCCGGATCGGTCTTTGGTGACATGGACTCGACGATTTCATTGAGTCCCGGGATGAGGACCTGGCGGTATGGTTGGTGAATCTTGTCTTGCATAGCTAGGTGGATGAGCTCCGGGTCTGGCGGGGATTGACCCAGTGCCACGGGTAATAGGGCGATTCGCTGCAGGTTGTAGATCTGGGTGTAGCATATTAGCGGTTTTGCTCCTAGGGAAAGGGCAAACAAAGGAGGTGAGGCTACAGAACTTACCACATCAGGTCGCACGTATTTCTCCGGCAGCACCTCGCGAGCCTTGTGGGTCGGTACCACAAAGTCGGGGATGATGGCCACTGCCTTGATCTCGCTGTTCCAAGGGAACTTGATGTGATGACCGATGCCGTGAGGCGGGTCCGGGGGCTTCTCCCCGGTGTCAGCGCCTCCGGCCGGCGCGGGCAGGACTTCACTGATGGGAATCTCCGTCCTGGCCACGTCCTCCGGCGTCAATGGCTTCAGATAGGTACCCACGAAACCTCCAAACAGAGCTGCGCCAACATTGTCGGGATGCCTCTCTAGAGATCACGTAAGCATGATTTACTATCAAATGGTTGCAATGTAGGCAACGATCCTCCATTCACGTACCAATCATGAGACAATAGTCGAACAAGCGGTCGTTTGTCAGATGAGAAAGCCCCCCAACTTCCTTGCCGAGCATCACGCCAGCTACCACCGCAGCACCGGAGCTCCCCAGACCCCTGCCCAGCGGGATGGGGTTCTTGATGTGCACATGGGTCTCTACAGGGAACGACCGCTGGTCATGGCACCGGAGCACGTAGAGAGCCACGCGGGTGATGAGGTTCTTCTGGGGGTCAAGATCGATATCCGGTCCACCCTGACCCTGTCCCTCGTACGTCACACGGCAATTGAGCGGCTGGTCCGAGGAGGCTTTGCTTCGGTCGATGGTGACATGCAGCTCGAGATAGATGGACAGGGCTAGGCCGATCACGTCGAAGCCGGGGCCAATGTTGGCGCTGGACGAGGGGGTCTTGATGACGAAGGAATCCATGGCCATGACGACTATCCTTGCCGGGGCAGAGCTTCTAGTTGGAGCTTAGAGAGGTTCGGGAACGTGTGTAGGCTCCCACACGTTGGTTTCATGGGAGAAGAGAAGTCGCGGCGTGACCCCACGGCTGAAAGACAATTCGCATCGACTGAGGTCCAAAAATTCGGTCCCGAAACCGGACGCTGCCAGTGGTGTGGTGTGGTGGTCGTTAGTGGGGTTTCTTTGGGGGGCATGCTCACTGGCGGTTGGCCTGTCGTTGGTACCCGTACAACTACACGGTGGTTGAGCGACTTCAATCTTGTAAGTCAGGCCACTGGCAAATGGTCGCTACCTAGTACTCCCCAATGATATATAATCACGAATATCCACTACTTCTCTTTATTTCGTTTCGGCTATAGCTTTAATTATTTTCGTCTTTTTCTAGCTGTTTTCATTTTCCCCCCATATTATGCCCAAGAGGTCACGCTGTCATCGGACCATCGCCCGGTGGAGTTCCTTTAATTCTATTGCTAGAAATAATTGGATTGCTTGTGACTTGGAGCCATAAGTCTTTGATCATCAGTTGAACCTATTCACCAAATTAAGTTGATACAGGTAATGAAGCTCATGTTCAAATTGCCTTTCGTCAAAGAGCCATCTACTGCATCCCAGTGTTGTCACCTACACGGTATCTCTTAAAGCATCCTCGAGCCACAACCATAACCGCCTATCTCCAACAAACCCCAGGTTCATTTCAGACATAAGGGTTAGCTTTCTGGCGATAGCTAATCGGTCCATCTCTACATGCGAGAAAACGCCCTGTTCTCTTTCTTGAAGTTCTTCTGAGGATAGGTCATATTCACTCAATCTTGAGAGAAGCTGCTGGTTGCCTGGAAGCATAGCTCGCGCGTGGAACATCTGACCATAGTCTATGGTATTTGATATCACTTCAGTCTTGGAATTGTGAACAAGCTCATACAACCTTTGGAATAAGAAGAGGTCCTGACCAGAAAGTAGGCGAACCAAGCGAGAAAAATACCACATCATCTCTGCCTTGTTCCATGTACTACTTTCAATAATTGGAGGTTCTTTAGATTAACCATTTTGGAAGGAAGAAATAAGTGAAGGCTCAGGGGGTTTCGATGAACCTGCTAATCCCGGTGTAGCAAGTAACTCGGTCATCGGGCCTGTTGTTGCAGAACTCCAGTCAATGATGCATGTGACGTTGAGTTCATCATCAACGAATATATTTCCGACGTGAAGGTCAGGATGTGACAGGGTGAAGCCATCTGATTGAGATAGAAGTGAGGGCACCAACTCTTCTAGTATCTGGCCGGCGATAATATAGGAGAGCCGATTCTTGCTCCCTTCGAGCTTATCGCCGACGAATATGAAATCTTCTCTTCTATCAACAGCGGTCTTGTAGCTATCCCAACTGGGATAATCAATTGGTATAGGCAGTGGAGAGAAGAAGAAATAAGGGGTAAGGGGCAGCTCCTCTGCATGGGATTGGAAGGCAGATATTAAAGACTTTAGGTAGCAATCTTCCTGAGAAAAGGGGCCACGGTTTATTGGTGTCTCCAGAGAGTCTCTCTCTTGCCAGGTCAGGACAGGAGACAGACATTCGCGAATAGCATAGCTTCCACCATTCTCGAATAGTGACCCAATTTTACCAAAGCGGACATTGGAAAGGCGTGACATGATGGACCCAAGCTGATTCATAGCCTTCTGTCGTTCCGAATCTGAGAGTGGGAGCTGTAAAATAGCATGTCTGGGTCCGGGAGGCTGGATTGAGGCATCGGTCCAGCGGTAGTCAGACAAGGGGCGACCAGGTGCTTTGCTCTGGAGTCTATAAGGTACTCCGATTTCGTTTTCGTAAGTGCCACTGGATTCGGGGGGGTCAACTTTGAGACCCATTGTTTACATAGCTTGTCATTCATACCTGTAAGAGTACACTTTCGGAACAGGGATTGAGCAATGTGTTTCCAAATATTTCAGGGTACTTGCTTCACTAATAAGCAATTTTGAGGCCGTTTCATGGGTGAATATAGAGTTTTGTCGACGAGGAGAGCGAAAAGGCCATTGAACCCCATCGTCAAAGGTGATAAAAATCACCCAATTCAGACTGCCAGCTTTGGGGGTATTAGAATCGTCACAGGTACATGGACAACCCCGAAGTTTCTTTGCAAGCGAGATCAGTGCCTTAAGGTTGAACTCGGCAAACCTGAATATACTTGGTCGTTGTGACCCTGGCATTTCAGTAGGGTCTCATAGCAGAAGCGCTCTTTTGTTGATGGAAAGGGAGAAATGGATGCTTAGACAGAGACCTTGAGCTCGCTATGTTTGAGAATGCGGGATGACCGATGCGGTGACGTGGGATGGGACTTGCATCGATGATTAAGGTAATTGAACTCAAGGCAGTGTTTTGCATTGCGCGTTGCAACCACAGCAGCTCTGAATTCGCTTATCGCAGCGTCTGTTGGTAGATCATTTGTTTATAGCCTGACTTACCAGATAGCGTAGCAAATCCGGGAGAATTCGCCTAATACAGTAGCAGCACATCTGCTGAGAGCCCAGCTGAAAGAAGGTGCCAAGGAAGCGCTATAAAGACTCGCGCAAAGGCTCGCAGCACACTTGCTGGGCGTCTTCAGTGCCAGGCTTGGAGTTCAGAGGGCACGCTACATCGGGCAAGAGGGCTCAAGTTGGCGACGCTAACCACCACATGTAGACATTCTTAGCCCCGCCGAGTGGAATCCCATTGCGTCAACTCACTCCACGCATTGTCGCTTTCCATCCCCAAATTCCCCTTTTAGGCCAGCAAGTTAATACTAGTCAATTTCCATGTGTACCAGAGCCGAGAATGAAGTGGACCACCAGTTGAGGCTCCGGATGAGACAATGTTCCTTGGCTGGGCTTGGTCCTCGGAAAGATGGTAAGAAAATGCTTCCTTCGTCACCAGCGCAATGAAGAGGATGACGCCACAATTTCATCCGTAGTCCACGGATCCTGGTCAAAGTCTAAGTCAAACATGGCCGTGTCGAAGATCTGTCTAGAATAAGCAGGCAGTTTGCTTGCATGGACCGCACCTATCCATGGCTAGCACGTGTCTGATCCCTGCACTGCAGAAAGATGAGACCCGAATGACATCTCGAACCGGATACGCAGCGTTCATGGTCTCGAGCGTTGGTGATATCTTGGTTCGTTCCGCTTTGCGCTGTGGTGAAGGTGAAAGGATGGAGGAAGAAGAACTATGGATACTTTACTATCTATTACATCTAGGGGTTGATCACGAAGACAGACGGTTGGATTCTCCGAGATGACGCCCCCAACTTCTGCGTCTACGTACTATTAACCACTAAATTGTGATAATAGCACTGGGGACACATACGTTGTATGCAATCAGCCCCGTCCTTTCGGCAATTGAGTCTGGCAAGGTAATCCAGTGGGGCCAGACGGCGGCTGGGCTGACCTTGTTTGATCTCATGCAGCGCCGCAACTGCGAAGGATCAGCGCCCTGGGATCTTCGTCACTCCCGCTCCCACATGGAATTTTCAATCGCGGCTGGCAGCTGCAGTCTGCACCTGCAGGAAGTGAAGGGCCTATCTCACGGTCTTTGCCTGTGGAAGCCCAAGGTCGCGCCGCCCATAAAAGGATCATGACCTCCCACATGATCATCTTGGCCTTTTTCTGCGCGTGTTTCGACTTGGCCCCTGCTGTTTCGAATCCGACATAGGACGACTTCAGAAACGATTCCATAAAACACCACAGAGGACGGAGTACATTGAGACCAATACTACACCACACCACACCACACCATCCCATCACCATCACCACTCTGCCTTGCCCAGCTCAGCCCTGCTACATCACTTTTCAAGCTGTGCTCCCTTCTCGTCAGGAACGGAGACATCGATTGAAAGCTCCCCTCAAACATAATGAGAGCCGTCTCGTTATTACTCGCAACGGCCTGTGTCGCTACGGCACTGGAACCCAGCGTCACCCATGGCCCCAAGGTGCAGGCCGCCGCGGCCCTCGTGCCCCGTCAAACCGGCGACCTAGGCGGCGAGGGCATGGTGATGCAGACGATCAATGAGAAATGCGTGTCCGATGCACTCGACTTCTTCGAATCCATGCCCACCCTCAGCCCGGAGTTGCATCAGGCCATCGACGGGCCAAACGAGGACGACTGCATAAGTCTGCCCCAGAGTCTCGACAGCGAGTTCCAGAGCTACAGCTCGGCCATTGAGGACTGGTACTCTGAGTACAGCGACGTCTTCCGCGCCGTGGGGAGCAACTGCCCAACACCAACGGGCGATGCAGCCGTTTCGGAGCAGTCGTTCTGCGAGGGCGAAGGTCCGGAGGACAGGGACGACGCTGCTGGAACGATAGGCATGTCGATGGCAGCAGCTGTTGGATGTTTCCTCGTGAGTGCTGCTCTGCTGATCTGAAAGCGGACAGTAAATTCACGATCAACGGAACTCCAATGTAATAAGTTGGCTGGCGCTTTTGGCGGGAAAGACTTTATTCTATTTACTCTGACATTTAATTCCGGGCGTTTGTTGTTGCAAACAACACGACTTACGTACGGGCTGCGCGGCGTCAGGCGGATAACACCTTGGACCGGGACTGGGAATGAGACTGGGGTCGGGATTACGGCCTACTCCATGAAACAAACTAATGAGATACCATTCAACACTTTCGAAAGTAAACAGAGGCCTGGAACGACGAGCAAAATCTGAATGTGAAAGATCAGACAGACATGGCTGCTGCAATGTAACCGGATCGTGACGCCGGCGGAACGGTTCACCGAGGCTAGCACGATTGCCAAGCCCGGACATGATCGCCACTCCGTCCACGCACGCGCGCGCTTTGGGCGTACGCTGGTTTACCTCACGGCACTTGCCGGATGCTCTGGAAATGAACAACTCGCAGCGATGTTGGACGATAGAGAGGTTGACTCCGATCGGCGCATAAGTAGTTTGTCGTTTTGTCGATAACAAAGTGGCTGTCGGGTTTCACAAGGCATTTTTTTAGAGTAGATCCAGAACCGATCCATCGGCGTTGGACCTTTCACAAGGAGAGAGATCGCATGTATGCTGCTGTCGGCGACAGCCGGAATATATAATACAAGTAACCTACCTATATTGGGATATGCCAGCGGCACACTCGACTCACGGACCCCGGCTCTCGAACACCTCCAAAAGAGCATCACTCTGATCCGATCCTGCTCATAAATGCAAACAAACGCAGCAGCCATGAATTTTTCATGCAATTGATGAATTCGATAATTTACGTGCAGCTGAGTTCGTGTACTGCACGTCCATCCCACAAATGGAATCGTCCTGCACGTCCCGGCTGACTGCCCGCCGCGAGCCACTCACACATCAGCAAGCATCAGCCAAACTGGTATGGAACATTTCGAATACGAGATGCAGGGCCATAATTAGCACACTTCTTTCTGACATTGGAAATGTCGATGACTCAACTCATCAACACAGCAACCAATGCAAATAATGTTAGAACCTATACATAATATTCATTAATTGGCCCATAGACAACAGTAGAATACTGCCAGTGCCTTGGTGGTACTACCCCAACCACGTGGATTCAACACCGACCGGCGGAGGCCCTCCCAAATGTTGATCCTCTTGAATACGGGATTTCCTTGTCTCATCTGTTACCAAATCACCACCCCGATATTTAGTCTAATTCTCCACCTCAAACGAGGTCCCGCGTGATGCTGTGCTCGGCCGAACACGAAGAGCGATGGACCGACCGCGACGGGGCGGTGAAATGATCTCACGGTAATCTTTGGATGACGGGAGCATCAGTCCAGAGGGCAGTGCCGGTTTGTTCCTGGTCTTCCCCGCCATGCGCGTAGCGGCGATGCTACTCACGGTACATACTTTGAGCCATGCTGCCGCTGCCGCTGCCGCTGCCCGTGGGGCTCAGATTGTAAACCAGCCAGAGAGAAGCGTTTCTCGACACGAGCTGAGATGTTCTCTCGTGTGATGTGATGTGATGTGATCAAGGTTCTGTAGTGAGATCATGACGCTTGTTGTCCTCCAGTGGAATAGGTATAAAGTATAAGGCAGCCCTGATCAATACATTCACTTCAACTCATCATCCATCCTCTCCAAGGCTTCCCCGGCACTACATTTCTACACTTACTTTAATATTTAATACCAGCTCTTTCGTTCCAGCTTTCCACTCGCTACCACCGCAATCATGCAGCTCTCCAACATCCTCAGCATCTTCTCCCTCACAGCCGCAGCCTCCGCGGTCACTGGTAGGTCTAAACCCATTCTCCATCACGACATGAATCAATCACTAAACAAAGACGCTGGATGTCCCAGTCTCCTACGACACCGGCTACGATATTGCCAGCCGCCCCCTCTCCCAGGTAGCCTGCTCCGACGGCGCCAACGGCCTCACCACCCGCTTCGGCTGGAAGACGCTCGGCCAGACCTCCAACTTCCCCAACGTCGGCGGCGCCGTCGCCGTCGGGGGCTGGAACTCGGCCGCCTGCGGCACCTGCTGGAAGCTCACCTACAAGAGCCACTCGGTAAACGTCCTCGCCGTCGACCACTCTGCTGCCGGATACAACATTGGCTTGAAGGCCATGAACGCCCTGACCAACGGCAAGGCCAAGGAGTTGGGTCGCATAGAGGCTACCGCGGTCAAGGTCCCGGCCAAGCAGTGCGGTGTTCCTGGTTCTTAGGGGGCAAGATGGATAATTTGACGCGGATTTCCGCTTCTTGGCGAGCTAGATCTCTCGGTATGGGATACCGGCAGAGATGTATGTTAACTGCCTATATTACAATACTTAGTTCGCAAGCCGCAACATCTCCTTCCCTTTCAAAAGTCCAACATGATCAATTCTCTCCAGATAGTAGGCCAGCAAGACGTGGAAAGGCCCAGATTTCAGTCGTAACCTGCAAAAGAGGAGACTAAATGCTTGAGACACCTCGGAAGTATGAAGCCGACAGCCATTCTTTCATCAGCGGTTGTCGTACCCTCTTGAAGATTCCATCAAGTCTTCTTCTCACTCCCCTCTCAGCGTCGTCTTCCCCGGGTGGCGGGCTTCTTCACCTGTGCGATGCCTTTCTTCTTGCGCGCGGGTTTTTGAGTTGTCGACGCAACAGAGGCAGGCTCCGAAGGGGAAACTGACACCCCAGAAATCGGCGTGGTTGCATAGGTCGCTGCAGATCGGCCTCGGGTTCTCAGAGAGTAGCGTCGTCCAGATCCTGCTTCAAGCTGCGCGGCAAGGGCAGCATCATGTTCAACATCCGGTATCAAGATCGGAGTCTTGAGGGGTGTCTCGGCGGCCAATGATAGCTCGTCCTCGGAGGACACATTCTGTCTCATCTGGGACATTTGCGTAGTCTTCGTGGCTGAAGGCGGTACGGGAGACGCCTCTGAAGATAGGTCAGCATCCCGGGAAGTATCTCCCTCCAGCGGCCCTTCCATTTCGACGCTTGAATCTTTCATCTGGTTATCGGAGCTCTACTCCTGACCCGAGAAAAGGCCACGCGTACTCTCAAGCTCCATCTCATCAATGTCCTCCTCGGGCCACGACAACGTACTTTCCGCGCTCGGGTCCTCGATGGGTATTCCAGGCGAGCCGATAGACTCCATCGGCCAAGTCGGAACGCCGTCTTTGACGATGCTGATGAGTGTCATGGTCTCGTGGGTGCCTGATTTCACTGTTAGCTCTATCTGACAGTGCACAGCAACCGGATGGGACACTCATTACCTTGATCGTCGGGGCAGTCTTTGAGCCACATGGCATACTCAATAATTTCAACCCGACTCGCAAACTCATCATACCCCAAACCAGGCTCGATGCCCTCTTCAGGGAAACAAACGTCCGAGTTGGCTTTGATGGCGTGCTCTACATGCTCCCTCTTGACGATCCCATAGGCGAAAGTCAGAAAGTGCTCGAGGTGACGAGCCTCGCCTCGGAATACAACACAGTGCTGCTCCTCGTTGTACCCCATAAAATTGGTGCCCTTGCGGTCCGCCGAACGGGCATCGCGGACTTGAATATCCTTCAGAGCCTCTGTGACCTCATCTAAATGGGCGTGAATCTTCAGATCGTCGCTGTGGACGAGTCTCACTTGTGACCTGGAGTTGGAATCCTTGGCAGGGACGTACTCGCCGCTCAGATAACGTTGCCAGAGACTTCCGATCGCACCATGGCGGAGACCATCAAATTCCTCCAGCCATTCTCCGGGCTCCTCCATGGAGACGTGTTTGGCAATGTCGGAAGGGTTCATCTTATCTCGCTGTTGGGGTTTATGTTTGTCGTCGCTGGGGTATTGTCGAGGGGAAAGAATTTGGTAGATCATGCAAAAGTTGAACGATTATTGCCTTCTCTGTTGGATATTTGAGAAGCAGAAAGAAAAGCAAAAGTGAGAGTCAAGTGATGTGATTGTCTTCAGTATTGTTGATCAACAACTTGACTGTAGGCCTGCTGATGCGCATAAAGTGACGGGCAGCTGGCTGTCGGTCGGCAGCGGGCTGGCTGCTTGGCAGATACCGCCGCCCTAACAGAATATGCCATGATGGTAGGCAACAAGGCAGCACGAAGGGGCCTTGGATTCTGTGACTTCCGTCATCAGGAAGCTTGGAATGACCTCGCCATCAAATTGCTGCGATGTGAGCAAAACATCAACAGTGGCTGGTTGATACCTTCATTCACCCACATTGGGCAACGTGAGAGACATACAGTCGTTCCATATTCTATCGAATACAATTCAGAATGCCAGACAGCGTAAGTGGCTGAAAAGTATTTTCAAGACTGATAATCTTATTTCATTTAGCATTCTGGAGGGCGCAGAGTTTCATGTGAGAGAAGCAACCGTGAACCCTTCTCGGAGATCAGCGCAGCCTACATGTTGTTCCCGTGCATTTCAGAAGGTTTTCAAGATCAACAATATAGCGATGTAAAAAGTAGAGTTTTGATGACATTCAGGTGGAAATATTGGCCATATTCGGGTTGGTCTAAGGATGAAAGACCATTAGCAGTTATGCTTCGATCTCCATTAGTGATATCTGCACCCTTACCTCCTCGACGTAAAATGACAAGTCAAAGCTAGTTTTCATCTAGAGGAAGAGCTAATTTGTCAGCCATAAGTAGCAAATAGGCTTTCCATCCAATGGATTAAGGTGGTCAGATTCCTTGTAAACGACTGGACTGAAATGAGTGAAGTTGATTGATTACCCCGCCTAGACCAGCACATTGGTATTTCCGGAGCTGAAGGAGGGATTGGTGGGTCAAATGTATGATGATGCGGATAATACATTTAACCACCATCGATCGAATCCGGTAAGTCTTTCCACGAACAAAGTCTAAGCTCGACTCATGATTTCTTGGTCATTGAGATCATCTGACAGTGACACGAATTGCCATCTCATCGTTGAAAGCAAATGCTTTGCTGACTGGACTTTTGCCTCTCAAACTGGAAGCAAGCTTACGACAAGCCCGTCACCATGCCTCTCATTGCGCAAAAAGCTACCAACCGGGTCATCCTGGGCCTGATGACCTTTGGGCGCAAGGCGGAGGACGGCGCCCGGATCACGGATCTCGACACTTTCAACAAAGCTCTCGACGTCTTCCAGTCTCGCGGCTACAATGAGATTGATACAGCTCGTATCTACGTTGCCGGGCAGCAGGAGGGCTTTACGCGCGAGACGGGATGGGTGGACAGAGGTCTAACCTTGGCAACCAAGGTCAAGATGCCGTATACACCGGGCGACAACAAGCCTGCGGGGGTGGCTGAATCGGTTGAGACAAGTTTGAAGGAGCTGGGCGCGGACTGCGTTGACGTGAGTAGTACAATGCTGTGCTTACAGTGACTTACCACTTCCAGTCGTGAGGAAGTGATACCTTGAGAGGGATGTGACTAACATTGCCTCCAATTTGGAAGATCCTGTACCTGCACCGTCCTGATCGAGGTACTCCTTTTGCCGAGACCCTTGAGGCTGTTGATAAACTGCACAAGGCTGGCAAGTTTGTTCGTCTCGGCGTTAGCAACTTCACGGCGTTTGAGCTGGCCGAGGTGGTCATGATTTGCAAGTACAACAACTGGGTGCGGCCAACCGTGTACCAGGGCATGTACAACTGCATCACTCGAAACATCGAAGCGGAGCTGTTCACAGCGTGTCGCCGCTACGGGCTCGATATAGTTGTCTACAACCCGCTTGCCGGGGGCTTGTTCTCTGGCAAAATCAAGTCGAAGGACATTGTCCCCGAGAATGGGCGTTTCTCCAACACGTCCGAGGCCCAGGGTAACAACTATCGCACGCGCTACTTCCGCGAGAGCACCTTCCAGGCGCTGCAGATCATGGAGAAGGCAACGGAGAAGCATGGGCTGAGCATGATCGAGACAGCGTTGCGCTGGACGGTGCACCATTCCAAGTTGAAAATCAAGGATGGCAACGACGGGGTCATCATCGGCATCTCTAGCGTTGAGCAGCTGGAGAATAACCTGGACAACCTCGAAAAGGGCCCACTGCCGGACGAGGTGGTTCAAGCCATGGATGAGGCCTGGCAAGTTTCCAAGGTTGATTCAGTCCCCTACTGGCAGGGAGAATTGGAGTACCATTACAATACGCAGGAGGCGCTGTTTGGAAAGGATGCAAAATAGAGTCTGTGTCCCCCAAAAGCGAAGCTCGCAGTGCAATTGAGCAAACGTTCAAGCTCTTCTTGTTGGATAAATTGATGACTGGTCGAAGGTAGCACAAGCCAAGATCCTGGTAAGCACGTGAGAAAGAAGCAGGACCCCTCCAGATGATGAGTCTCCTGCAGCTTTGGCGTGTCATCTGATGGTATTTTGTCCCGAAGCCACATCCTCTCAAGCGGCAAGCCCCATCCGGAAGTGGGAAAAGACATACAGGGGCCGCAACTCACTACAACCTTACCTAATTCCAGTTGTGCGGGAGCAAGATTCAGCCACTGAAGAGCCCGGGGAGCCCCCAAATTCCCCCACGAGCGTAACCCCAGCCGACCCTCCCGCGGGCTTGATGCCCAGCTGCGCCCAGTCAGAAGGGCGCTGAAAGACCCTCCCGACCTCCTTCGTCGCACCTAGTGACGTCGCCCGCAGGCACTGTGCATTCAACCAACCACGGCGCTATGGGTACGCTACGCGAGTAATCATCCTTTCTTGGGGCACCAACTGTTCACATTGTAGACAAGCAAAACGCATCCCTCGTTCTCTTCGCTCGTTGGAGACTAATCGTCCGCTTCTGCTTCACAATTCGCCCCCTTCTCTCACTATTTCCCGGTGGATTTTCTCCTCTAGTGGAACGAGCAGGCGCTGCAATTTCTATCGGTAACACAGGGCTGCTGAGAGGTCAACTTCTCTTATCTCTGTACTCCTTTTGGTAAATTGCTAGTTTCGCCTCAAGATAAGACATTGCCAAATGCATGACTGCACGAGTCCCGCGACATCATAATAAACCGGACGGCTGTGGATGCGGTAATCACTGGGCTTGGTCAAGACTGCTCTACATTGCTCTGGGGCTTGGGTTTTGAAACGAGCGCAATCTCACCAACACTACCTACATCGTTCTGCCACGACTCGACCACATCATGAGCGTTGACATTCGCCGGCCGAGCCTTGGCCGCTACGACACAGGGCGCTCGGGGACACCATTATTACACAAAGATGGGGATCTGGAGGAGGATGACGACCGCGGGCGTCAGAGCATGACAGACAGGGCTTACGACGATGGGCGAGACAGCCACGACGAGAGCGCGGCTCTACATCCCGCGCAACGACCGACTTTCAGCAGGCGATCAACGATGCGAGAACGAAGCCCACGCGAGGTCGCGGCCGAAAATGCGACCAAGAAGAAGTACACATATGCCGCCATCTTTCTCTGCATAAGTCTGGTCACCTTCTGTATCCAGACTGAGTTAAGCGCTCATATCCAGCACGACCTTGGCTGGAGCAAAGCATATTGCATGATGTACTTTACGCATGGCTCCTGGGTTGTCCTTTGGCCGGCGCAGCTGTTGGTCCTGAAGTTACAGAAGAGAGATGTGCCTTGGTCGGTCTTTGTGAGGAAGCATCTGGAGTCTCTCAAGATCACAGCTACCATGGTGGAGACGCGTACGCTCGACGTGCATAGGCCCTCCATTCAGCAAAATTCGAACCCGATCCGCTACATGATCAAGTATACAGCAATTGTGACGACAGCCTTGACGGTTGCTGGCCTTAGCTGGTACATTGCTGTCGCTTTGACCACCCCGTCCGATCTCACGGCCATCTACAACTGTTCAGCTTTCTTCGCCTACGTCTTCTCGATCCCGCTGTTAAACGAGCCCTTCCGCTGGGATAAGACATTCGCTGTTCTGATCGCCATCGGAGGTGTCTTGATCGTTGCATATGGAGATAGCGCCGAGGAAGTGCCTGATGGCGGTGTTCCGGACGGCCAACCTGACACTACTACTGGAGGCCGGTTTCTCGGCAACATTGTCATCGGCATTGGCTCCGTACTGTACGGTCTTTACGAAGTCATGTATAAACGATTCGCTTGCCCTCCCGATGGGGTATCCCCAGGCCGAGGCGTTGTCTTTGCGAACACGTTTGGAGCCCTCATCGGCGCCTTCACTCTTCTCGTTCTCTGGGTTCCGCTACCGATCTTGCACTGGCTGAATATTGAGCGTTTCGAGTTCCCCACTGGCACCACCGGCCTGTTGGTTCTCTGCGCTGTGCTAGCCAATGCGACGTTTAGCGGCTCCTTCCTCGTCCTGATCTCTCTGACCTCTCCCGTGCTGTCGTCGGTTGCGGCCCTGCTCACCATATTCATGGTGGCCCTTGTGGACTGGTTCCTCACGGGCGACCCGCTCAGCTGGGCTGCCATCATCGGGGGTTCCATGATTATTGTGGCCTTTGTGGGACTGACCTTTAGCACATACAGAGAGATGAAGGAGCACGAGGCACAGAAGATGGAGGTTGATCTCTCCGACAGCGACGTCGAGGCAGACGCCAGCAGCGATGAAATGAGATGAGTGAGCTGGGTACGAGCATGACAAAGACTTTAGGGCGTTTCTTGCATTCAAGTTGATTTCTTCCCGGAGCATTGGGGGGTGCGCAGGCATAATGTTTTTCTTGCCGATCATACACATTGGGCACATCACGTAGTCATATATACTGGTATATAACTGAGGGTTTTAGGCTTATCGGAGATACCAATAGACATTAAACGATTTCCACATATCCTGAACCAAAAATCAAGCAAAGTAATGAGGTGACATTCACAGGAACCGACAAGATATGAACGGTAGGCAGTGTTAGATCAGACTTGCAGAATGTCCTGTCCAGAATCAGTCGCAAGACAGTTCCACAAGCATACTAAAGCGTCATTGCGAGTGATAATATTTGCACTGAGACTATCAGGCAACAAGGGCAAATATTTGCAAAATGAGAATAACAAAGAAAATGAGACTTGAAAAATAAAGGGGAAAATTGGCAAAGCACGGAACAAAAGTCCACATGATCCGTATCCAGCCGACGCCGTTTCTTCCTACCCTAAGCTAGCGCTGTCGATCAGGTGGGAAAACCGCGGCTAATTCTCAAACTACGCGACCTGCTATCAAGTCGCGATAACCTCTATGAATTTATAGATCTTTGTAGCCGATTACCAAAACTCGCCAAGGTCTTCAAATTGCGCAAAATTTGGTTTCAAATATGATTAAGTATGGAATCTGACCAAAGACGACATCAATTGACCAAAACTGATGTCTACTCTTAGCTACCCGTCATCGTAGCTGAACACCATGAGGGCAAACCTAGCCCGCCATGCTCGGCACCTCGTCGTTCGCCGCGCACATGCGCCGTCATGTGCAGCCTACGCAAACCCTTCCCGGAGACGACCTGCTTCACGACAATTGGTCTGCAAGAGCTTCGAGCGCACATTCTTGGACATTCTGTTCAGGAAAGCTCCGAGGGAGATTCGACAGCCCGAGTACGAGCCGGGATGGATGCAAATCATGGTATGGCGCAGTCGCATGCTCGACAAGCTGCGGCCGCCACCGCGCACAGAGCTTCTGACAGCTTGGAAAAGCTTGATGCAGTCGAAGATTAGGAACCACTCGCCCCTGAACAGCACTCAGGCTCTGCAGTGTCGACGACTATTAGAATACCTGACGAAGCTACAAAAGGACGACCAAAATATGAAGAAGCTCGCGGCGGGTGACCTAGAGATGCTGCGAAGGGTTCTGCTGGAAATTGAACCCTACGAGAGGACTCGAAATCATTTGGATCTCGTCAAGGCTCTACACGCCGTATGGACCTCCGGCGACTTCAACGGGAAGAGTAGAGACCCGTCGGAGCGATGGAAATATCTTGTCCAAGGAATGGCGCGTTTTGGCGGCTCTACGGAAGCTCTGAGTGAATTGTACTCCAAATGGGAAGACCCTGCGTACTCTAAATACACGGCTGGAGAGGAACGGGTCTTTGGAGATATCGCTCGCGGCCTGGCACGCGAAGGACAAGAGCAAAAGCTCGTTCAACTCATGGAGTTCCTGGAGAAGAATGGCGTCGCCTACACCCCAGAGTTGCAGGAGGTGATTACTGTCTTCTATGCTCAGCAAAATCGGGTTCCTGAGACACAGCAGTGGTTCACGAAACAATTGGCTGTCGGGCATGCTCGGCCGCGGACCTACACCGCTGTGGCTTCTTTTTCATCAAGGAACGGCCTAGAAGAGTGGATCACACCCCATCTTTTGGAATTGGGTCAATTACAGCCGAGAAAAAGCTATTGGGGAGCCTTGTTTCAATCTATGCTCCTTGTCGGTATGGGGCTGGAAGAAGTCAAAGCCATGATGTCGCATATGGTAGGCCAGAATGGCCCATTACGTCCCGATACCACCACGATCAATTCGATGTTCAGAGCGGCCGAGGAACTGGCAAATCCCGTCCTGGCTCAGGAAATATTATCGTTGGCAGGAGAGCAGTCCATCCGGCTGACAGGAGAGACACATCTTATTCTCATATCCATGCACATTGCGACCAGCAACCTGGCCGAAGCACAAACAGCATTCCGTGAATTTCAAAACGCGGGCTCTATCAGCAACGACGCTTCAACAGACCTCTGGTCTGAGTACGCCCAAGTCATGAATCGCTACCTCCTCCTACTAAGCCAGCAGAGCCCCACCGATTTCAAATACATCTTACGACTGCTCAATGCAGGCGAAGAGGACCGCCTACCCCTGACTCCTGAGACTGTTGCCACGCTATGCTTGAGGTTCTTGGAGAATGACCAGCATTTTGACGTGATGGATATCTTGTCCGTCCACGCCTTTACTTACAGTGAGGCTCAGCGAGAAGTTGTCCAAAGCGCATTCCTCGCGTTCTGCCTCGATCCGAACACGAGTACTTCTCGCTCATGGGGCGCTTATCAATTGCTTCAGCAGTTCTTCCAGGATTTGAGTTTCGAGCGGCGAGTAGAACTCTTGCGAGCTTTCTTCGATCGGAAACGGCCTGACATGGCCACGCTCATCATCGGGCATATGAGGCAACACAGGACCATCAGCTTCCAGCCTACGCTGGACACCTACGTCCAATGCTTCGAAGGGTTCTCGCAGAATCCTGATCGTGAAGGCACGGAGCAGGTTCACAATATGCTTAAGATGGATACAAGAATTCAACCAAACACGAGGCTCAACACGGCCTTGATGCTCGCTTATGCGGCCTGCGAGCGACCACTCAAGGCACTTGACTTCTGGGACGAGATCACATCGTCCCCCGAAGGCCCATCGTACTCGAGCCTGGAGGCGATCTTTTTCGTGCTCGAGCGGAAATCAGGAGGTGACAAGAAGGCCCGTGAGATTTGGGATAAGATGGAAGCAATGGACCTGGAAGTCCCTCCATCTGTTTACAACGCCTATGTCGCTTCCATAGCAGCCCAAGGGAACGAGAAAGAGACAAGAGGTCTCATCATGAAGATGGCGTCTTATACTGGGTCAGAACCGGACGCAATGACGTAAGTGCCATGAGCCCGCTTGGTGAACGATACATGTACTAACAATTCTTCTAGCTTGGGGGTTGCATACAACGCTTTACCTGGAGAAGAATTACAAAAGGGCTTCAAGGAGTGGGCAGAGAAGCGCTACCGCCAAGCTTGGCAAGATCTATCGACGAGGAGACGGAAGATGTCAGAATATGGCCTGTGCCATTACAAGCTAAACAGGGTTGTAAAGGCCTGAAAGTGTACAAAAGTATGTGTCTATAGAGTACATAATAGAGTCTGAGGGTGTTGTACATATGTCATGCTTCGTGGCATTCTGAGAAAACACGACCCTTGGGTGTCGTCAATATTCAGCGAGAGTCATCCGACTTTTACCGCCCAATGCCATTAAGAAACTGATCCCTAATGATTTCGGGATGACCATGCACACTGGGATGGATACCCATTCCCATAGCTCGGCGAACCATCTTGGCCATCTTGCGCTGGTTACGAGGGCGGAGACCGGTCTGCGACGATGGCAGGATTTGGCCGACTGGGTTGATGTACTCCTTGATGATGTTGAAATTCTATCCGAGCACAAGTCAGCAAACAGTCTCAAACGATGAACCCGTGACTCCTGCCTCCCGTGGGCAAAAGCAGAGTTTCTCAAACATACCTTGTACATATCCTGGGGGCGAATGCTCAACAAATCCACAACGTCCTCAGTGCGGTTCGCCCACTTCCTGAACTTGGCCATCTCGACAGGACTCAGATCGTGCGGCGCGTAGACGTCTCCCACCTGCCACCGTCGGGGCATCTCGCGAAGGTAGGCCTGGGCCACCTTCTGCTCCTGCGCCCTCTCGGCAATGGCAGGGTTGGTAGGCGACTGGAAGCGGTCCATCATGCGCTGGGCCATGTCGTTGGAGCGCGATGCGGCGCCCGCGGCGTTCTTCTCCTTGGCTTGGCGCCTCAGATTGCGGTTCGGGCGGTCGAGAGAGAGGAGGCTGGCGGTAGAGGACTGTGGCTGCTGCTGCTGCTGCTGCTGCCGTTGCGAAGGCGAGCGGCCTTGGTTGGCATTGCGGTTGACGGAGAAAGGATCATCGCGAGGTTCGGCCATGGGCATCGTCGTTGAGAAGGCGCGGACGCTGTTGCATTGAGTCGCGCCGCGAAGGGCGGACAGCATTGGGAGTCGTGGAGGCATGATTTTTGACGGTGGGATATTTTGACGCCGCCGCCGCGTGATGAGAATTGATGGACGGTGAAGCTTTCACTGACGGTTTACGATTGCTTTGGGAGGTTCCTAACAGGGAGTATTTTCGGCTGTCGGGATCTTCCGTGCGGCGGCCTCAATTCCGCATTTTTGAGTTGGGAGCCCCACTAAGACCTTTTTTTCTGATCAGTGAGATACTGGACAGTGAACATATCAACCGACATTTTCGCATGCGCTGAGGATCCTGTTCAGCAGCAGAGTCAACTTAGGAAGTGCGAGATTTGACTGTCAATATCCGGATTGCAATAGGTCGTCACAATGGTTCGACAACTCAAACATCACGAGCAGAAGCTCCTGCGAAAAGTCGACTTTGCTTCGTACAAGCAGGACAACAACCACCGCGATCATCTCGTCGCCAGACAATACGGGATTCAGAAGCCCGAGGATTACCATCGCTATAATCGCATATGCGGCGTAAGTGTCATCCAGACTCGTCTTGCTCTCAGTGTAGAGACTCGCCCTGCTGACAATGTTCTACTAGTCTCTTCGCCAACTCGCACATCGCATCTCCCTGCTGCCTCCCGATAACGCGACTCGCCGCAAGCATGAAGAGCTCCTCCTGAACAAACTCTACGACATGGGCATCATCTCCTCAAAGTCAAAGCTCAGCGAAGTCGAGAAGAAGGTCACAGTCAGCGCCTTTGCCAGAAGGCGTCTCCCGGTGGTCATGACCCGGCTGCGCATGGCCGAGAACATTAACGCGGCGACCAAGTTGATTGAGCAAGGACATGTGCGTGTGGGGACGGAGACGGTCACGGACTCAGCGTATTTGGTGACAAGGACGACGGAGGACTTTGTGACGTGGTCGGTGGGCAGCAAGATCAAGAGGAACATCATGAAGTACCGCGATCAGCTGGACGACTTTGAGTTGCTATGATGGCAATTTCTGGATTTGACGACGTTACGATACCCAAGATGAACGTGCCAGACTTTTCTGTGGAGGGTCTGACGCTGGACTCTTCTACTCCCGGCGAGATGCACTGCTTAAGAGTTTCTCAAACTCCCCAGCCATTAGCATGCGGCGATGGCCACAAGATCAACTGTTCAGGCATCAGCAGCTGAGCGAATATGATGTGAGGCAGCCATGACTCCGTGAAACAAAGCAGAGCAGTTATTTCTTGCCGCCGTCAAGCTTCGTTGCATACCCTGCAACGGCTTCACCAAAACAAAAGTCCATTGGCTAAGAATGTCACATCACGATGCTCCAGCAGCGGCCTATCGTGGTCAAGTGGCAGGTCTTCAAACTCAACGGGTTTTTAGTATATACAACAATAAATGATCACCATTAGAGGCTGGTTCGAATATAGTGCACTTACTTTCCACCGTTGCTTGGATCGGATCCTAAGATACCGACGTGGATTCATCAATGAGCCCACCCTTGAACTTGACACGACGGAGAACGATAGCCGCTTCACCCGGCAACCCCCACAATCTTGCAATCTCGCTTGGCGTCTATATCGTGCAAACGCTTGAAGATGCAAAATACTGGTAAGTTTAAAGTAATGAGATTGGAAGGGGCTGCTGCTCCGAAACCCGAATGATTTGACGAAGAGCATGAATAGCGTGAGCCTTCGCAAGCATCCATCCTGTTCTGGCTTACAGGTCTCCGATAGCAAAGTCGTTCAGTGCTCCAAAACAGGTGTACGGGTACATTTCCATGAATCAAGATAGATTAGTAGCAGATGCCCCTGCATTTGCGTAATGGTGCATTGTTAATTGGGGGATAGCACTCCAGGGCGTTCGGCGGGACATCGACTCTTGTGACTTACATGGCACCTTGGCAGCGGACTGAGTGACCCGCATCGACACTCCGTGCAGGCAAGCATTATCCGTGGGCAGTGTCGAAGATAATGGGGACAATTGGGACTATGGGACGATCTATGTAATAATATAACTGACCCCGCTAACTGAAGGTAGCATCGCAAGTGTACTCCGATGGAGTAACATTCGATATCAATGCATTTCGTGGCTTACCCCCTAGCCAGTCATCAAGCTTACTGAAGAAGACGGACGTTCAGCTCCTTTCTCTCTTTCATACGAGCTTCCACTTCCATAGCAGTTGTGAATCACATTGTCCGCTTTCCTCCAGGATAAGCTGCTGACAGGTTGCTAAGGGCTCCTGAGTACCGCTTTCCGTATGCCATCAATGACTGCTTTGATGCGCTCAAATGGGTAGGACCTTCAAAATGACAGTCACTTATTGGCACTTGCCTTGAAACTGACAATCGACCAGGCCAAAGAGAACAGCTCAGAGCTAGGTGTTAATCCGAACAAGACTATCCTTCGCGGCGGAAGCGCCGGGGCCACATTAGTGAGAGTGCTTCAGAATTACAAGATATGACAAGAAGAGAATAATCGATTGGCTTATCCAGTTTTCCATAGGCTGCCGTCGTGGCCATCATGGCAAGAGACGAGGGAATCACGGACATCATCGGCCAGATGCTCTGCTTCACCTCCAACCGTGCACCCCAAGTTCGCACCGAGGGACAAGTACGAGCTGGGCAGCTGGCAGCAGAATATGAATGCCAGCGTGGTGACTGCTTCCCGCCTTGAGTGGTTCGTGGATGCGTATATGCCAGAGCCCACCGACGACTGGCGATCCTCTCCACTGCTTACGCCGTCACTTAAGGGACTACCAACCGCCCGTGAGTCCCGAGAAGATGCTCCACAAGACTATAAGTGTAGATTGTTCTAACCTTTTTTTGTCAATAGTCGTTGTCGTTGCCGGATACGAGCCCCTGAGAGACGAAGGCCTTGCCTACGTGGAGAGGATGAGGAGCGAGGGCGTTGAGGTTGAGCATTTTGTAGGCCAGGGACTACCCACTGCTTCTACATGTTTAACGAGCACCCAAAGGCGATCGAGTACCATGAAAAACTCTTGGACTTTATCAAGAAGGTCTCCAGGCGGGATTCTCCACCAGTACCAAGCAGGTCGTGTAAGTCAAGGGGGAAAATGAGCAGTCAGAAGGAGATGGCAGGAGATATCATGCTTCACCACAAGTCAGTTTGACTACAATTAATGCTGGCCCCTTTTTGTGTCATTCTACCGGCGAAAAGCAACGTGGTGTGTAGGAAGTGTGCAGGAAAAGGGCACATACAGCTGATCGACTTGGTCGACTTGACTTATCGGGGGCGGCGGCCCCGCACCGGTTCCCCGACTTATAAAAGGCACATCCGCTTGGTAAGCGCCATCATTCCTCAACTCTCCCCCCTTTTTAAATACTTCAAGTTGTACACAATCAAGCCACGTAGCTTCGCAGAATCGAGAATCCCCTTTCCACTTCATTTTCCGTAAGGTAGGTCTCGAAGCCCGACAGACATATTTGGAACAGCAATCTGACAACTTACAGGAGCGGACTGCCCAGCATGTCTTCCTTTAACACGCTGAAGGAGCTGCTCACCTGCCTCATTGACCCTTGGCTTTTCATGGCCTTGTCAGCCAGCCATATCCCCAGCACCGTCTCCAACCTCGTTGCCGCCCGTCAGTGGTACTTGCTCTTCACGCCTTGGGGATTCAATGAGGCGCTCTTTGGCAATTTCTGGGCCACCGTCAGCCCGCAACTCAGGCAGAACGCGGGTACCAACAAAGTGATTCCTCTGCTCGAGGGGAGGGTTCGCGACGGCGTCATATCAGACCGAGTTGTTAGTCCGCCTGTGAGTGGAAGGATCGTTGAGGTTGGAGCCGGGACGGGCTTGTGGGCGGATGTCTATGCTGAGATTGGCAGCACCGGCGCCAACGACAGTAGTGCAGGGGCTACCCGGGCTAGCAGGAGGAGAAAAGGAGCACAGGATGAGACGGGCATCACCAAGATCTACGGTGTCGAGCCCAATCCCCAGTCTGCCGAGGCGCTACGCGAACGAGTAAATGAGGTCGGACTAGGCGACATCTACGAAGTCATCCCCGTCGGGATAGAATCGTTGAGCGACCCCGATGCCTCTAGCGCTACGACAATCCAGCCAGGGAGCATTGATTGCATCATCTCCATCCTATGTCTGTGTAGTATCCCTGACCAGGAGAAGAATATCAAGGAGTTGTACAAGTTGCTCAAGCCTGGTGGCCGCTGGTACGTGTACGAGCATGTCAAGGCCGAACGAGGAGGTATCTTATTGAGAGCCTATCAACGTGAGTCGAGTCAAACCCACAATGTTCACTTCGTCGCTCTCCTGTACTGACGCTTTTCGCTCAAGGCTATGTCAACATCTTTTGGTCTTTCTTCTTGGGGTCTTGCCGCTTGTGCAAGCCTACCAGAACCAATCTGGAGTTGGCCGGTCCATGGTCCAAAATCGACTTGGTGCAGCCTCCAGACGAACCGGCGTATAAGGTATTGCCACATATTCTGGGAACTCTCACCAAATAGTAAATGGAGTACTTGTATTCACAGCAAGGGCGCGCGGACAGAATGATCAAAACAGCAACCCCGGGGTATCTTCCGTTGAACGCCTTTGTACCTCATAGCTCATCGTCATCGTCATCGTCTGACAAGAAGATGGAGGATCTTTTAGAGGTGCCCTCCATCTTGGTCAAGGTCTTGATGTACTTCTTATCTTTGAAGAGATCTTCCTCACCAGCAATACCATGAGCAGCCTCTTGCTTGATGGGTTTCTTTCTATCTTCGTCAGTTGCCGTTGCACTCTCGATGTCTTTCTTCTTGATGAAATTGTCTTCACTCCCGCCGGGTCCCCTCATGGTCTTTATGTCTTCCCTCTTAGCAGTATCTTTCTCCCCATCGTCGGCTGTCATCCTAATTTTGATGTCCTCCAATTGGATAGTGTTCTCATGCTCTCTTTCGGACTTGACGAGTTTCTTGTCGTCTTCCTCCGAATGCTTGATTCCTGCAGTGGCGTCGGCTTTCAGCTCCCCGTCGGCGCTTCGATGTTCATATTTCAACGGTGATGCGTCACGGATAGCTTCGGATTTCAGTTCTTGTTTGACTTCTCCCTTAAAGTCCTCACTTTCTGTCATTCCACCTTCCGTAGATCCAGCTTGCCTTTTCCTGTAGAATATGTCGAGGCAGTTCCGCCGCGACTCCTGCGACCAATTCTCTACCGTCACAGCAAACTCAGTAGCACTTGGAAACCCGAATTCCTTGGCCATCTCACAAAATTGACGTAGACACACTTCCTCCGGAGGATTGTACTTGCTGTAAAACGAGCCGCTGTTGGAATGCTGGCTGCCTGGGAAGAGGGCGCTTTGCCCAGCCTCATCCCCCTCGTTGTAAGAACCCAATGCAGCGCGGCGTGATAGCTGCTCTTCCACCTTGGAGGACCCAACAACTTCGGCATTGTCGTGGGTGTATTCTACACCGGCTGAAGTCAGAATAGCCTGGATAGCATCGGTCTTCGGACCTGAGGCTTTCCGACTATCTAGGAACTTTTGCTGGTTCTCAGACTTGAGTAGTTCGGCTAGCTGGCTCATTCCGCCATCTTCCTCAGAATCTTCCTTCTTCACTATACCCAAAGCTTCGTCTTCTTGAGCGGCCTTTTCCATGTCGACGTCTGTTAGACTTACGCCAGCTTTGGCCTCCGCGACGTTTGTTTTGTTGACAATGTCTCGAAGAAGACCACTCTCCGTATGGTAAGTAAAGATGTTGTTCAAACCAAAAATCTCCCCCTTGCGTTCCATGTCCTGCTGTACTCCCCTGAAATATCGTCGCTCAGATGAAGCTGTGTAGCCAATGTTTGCTTGCTGCTGTTTGTAGATTTGCCGGGCATAGACGATTTCCTCGACCGTTCCCAGGGAGATGAGACGAAAAACCTCCACGTCTCGAGTTTGCCCAATGCGGTATGCCCTATCCTGAGCTTGCAAATCGTACGAAGGATTCCAGTGAGGGTCCAAGATCACGACTTTGTTGGCTGATGTGATGTTTAAGCCCACTCCTCCAGCTTTGGTTGAGATAAGAAAAACGAATTGAGTTGGATCTGAGTTGAAGGTGTCGACAATCTCCTGGCGCGCCTCATAGCTTAGTGAGCCGTCGAGATAGCTCACGTTGTAACTGGTGTTGTGGAAGAGATGTTGCAAGATTCGCAGTAGCCTCACGCTGTGAGAAAACACCAGTACTTTGTCTTTGTTGCTGTGCCAAAACTTGAGTAGTTTCTTGAGAATTTTCCATTTGCCGCAGAACTCTGGATTCACTAAGCTTCGCATCTGGTCCCTTTCGGTATAGAGCTGATTCCATATGTCGGGCATGCATGTCTGGAGAGTTCTAAGCTCCGACTTGTGTTTCATGTCCTGATCAGTGGTCTGGGGTATGAGTAAAGTAAGGTGGTTCGCCAGTCTTTGAAGAACAAGCATGCTTGGAAAGACGATACTCTGCCACGATCTGCCGTCCGCCAAGAATTTATAGCAGCACCAGCCTTTTTTATTACCATGTTCACATGTTTCGGAGACGCTGCGAAGTAACTGGATGTTGTGGCTGTCGAGGAAGTTCTCATAAGCTTCCCGCTGGAGATCTGTGAGAGGGCAGAAGACAACTCGGTCGGTTTTCTTAGGTAGCTGATGGGCTATCAGCGACTTCATACGCCGCAGGAAATATCGCGGAAGGAGATTCTGAACAAGCTTCGTGGCTGTCTTCCTGGCCAAGCTGAGCTGGGCCATCGTTGCCTCGTGGGATTGCCCGATAGTCAGGGGTTTCACCACGGTATCTTTCCACTCGGCCAAGGTACCAAAGTGGCCAGGATTGGTCCAATCCAGAAGTGTCCACAGCTCCTCGTATCTGTTTTGGATGGCGGTACCAGTCAGGCCAATGCGACAGAGAGCGTTAACCTCATTCATGGCCTTGGTTGTTTCTGAGGACCGCTGCTTCAGTCGATGGCACTCGTCTGCGATCACGGCATCCCACTGAACCATGTTGATAGAGCTTCGGCTATTCTTGTAGGTGTCATACGTTGTGATCATGACCTCCAGCATCCCAGAGCGCGCCGAACCCAGGATATCGTCCTTGTTCGGGCCGTGGTAGAGATCAATGTGCCACCAACCCCATCGATGGAGTTCATTCCTCCAATTCATAATTAGCGAGCCCGGGCAAATAATCAGTATTCGTGGATACCATCGACCGCGACGAAATCGCATCTGCCTCATGCGTTTAGAGTCCCGTACATCACCAGTCTTGCCGAATGCCACCGTCAGAAGAGCGGCGACCTGAACGGTCTTGCCCAATCCCATGTCATCACCCAAAATTGCGCCCTCTTGATAAACAAATTTCCGGTGGAGAAATCGCACTCCCTCCACTTGGTAGTCTCTCAGGTAGCGGGCGATGGAGGCGGGAATTAGGCCGGCGGATTGCGGCAGCTCGATGTCTTCATATGGACGAGAGGGCTTGATTCCACTGTCGGCATCAAATATAGGCCGCTCTTCGAGCTCTTGCAGGTCCTTCATGTCGTCGAATTCAATACCCGTAAAATCGGGCGGAAGCATCAAGGCGGCTTCGTGATGCAGTTTCTTATTTGCATCAAAATCCCGTCTTCTGTGCTGCAGATATTCAGGAATGTCGGCAAGTTTCAGATCATCCTCGAGAAGCACGTTGCCGTCATCGCCATGGACAGGCGTTTTCGACTTGCCTGTCGACTTTCGCTTGGCTCTACGCTTTTTGGGCTTCACAGGTGCACCGTCTGATTCATCCGTCAACTGTATTTTATCTGACCATTCCAAGGCGTGCTTTCGCTTCTTGCCTGACGGTAGGGGATCAAGGTCACCTGATGCCGAAGATGAACCATCGTCGCTGACCAAGTCGATGACATGACCTCCTTTCGAGGCCATCTTAAATGATGGGTTGGAGCTGGAGTGTGAACGAGAGGCGCGTCGATGCGCGATGAGTTAAACGTGCAGGTGATGCGTCGCCACGTGACCTCTATCAGTGTTCACTCGTACTTTCCTCAAGGGGTCCTTACAAAATAAAGAGAGTCGCGTGGATACTAAAGCTCAGAACTTAACCAATCCAATTTAACCGAAACGATTACTTCATCTGCCACTATAACATTGCACTTTTTGTCGTAGAGGCAAAACACCATATTGGGCTGATACATGTCTGATTTAGAGTGTCTTTGAGCACGAAAAGCATATCGACTTGTTTAGTGGGGTTTCTGGGCTGGGTTCAAAGTCTGAATCTGAATCCATGCTCCACCGCCTCGCCCGGAGCGGCATTGATGGCTCCTTCAACCCTCTCGCCTCGATCTAGCTTCTTGTTCAGCTTCGAGAGCATGGTCCTAAGCACGAAAGCTGCGCATATAGCCACTGCAGCCATCACGCAGTTATGAATGAAGGCACCTGTGAACCGAGGGCTGGAGTGGCTAGGGTACAGGTAGCTCGCGTAGATGGAGGCGCAGTTCGAGATCGCATTGATGAATCCCAGAGCGGCTGCTCTCTTCGCCGGAGGTCGGGGCAATGTGTTACTGATCCATGCAAGGGCTGTCGTGTATCCTGAATACAAGCCCGGAATCTAGATGCCGTCAGTTTTCGGGCGAAAGGGTCGATGTTTGGGTGAGTATCAGTGGTTACCATGAGCATCATTGCGACATATCGAGCGGGGACATTGATTGTTGCCGCAGCGATAATGAAGGTGGTCACAGCTAACGAGAGTGGGATAGCGATGTGGAAGAAGCGCTCGCCTGTCTTATCCGCATGCCGGGCGTTTAAGAAGGTGGTGATAACTGCAAGCACGTACGGCGGGCTTGTCAACAGCAAGGTAATGACATCGTTGTAACCCAGTGTCTTCACCACTGTGGGGAAGAAGTTGGTGACTGAGGCGGCCGATACATTACCAAAAAGCAGCACAAGCTTGATGCGTGGCGTCAGCATCAGCTTCATCCATGGGCGGGCACGGGGCTACTCACCAGAACCCACATCTTCACATCCTTCAATGCCAGCTGGAATCCATGCCACAAGGTCTGCTCTTCGCTGGTAGTCCAATCGTCGGACCCGATGTCCTCTTCCAACCGCCATGTTGCCAGAGCAACTTCTTCTTCAGACAACCACTTTGTTGTTCTGGGGAAGTTAGGCAAGGTGAAGAAGGCAGCAATGGCGACCGCGATGGTGACGACGCCCTCGATCAAGAAAAGCCACCTCCATGCTCTGAGTCCTCGGGCTCCGTCCATGTTACCGGTAATACCGGCGGATATGAGACCGGAAAAAGCACCTGAGATCAAGGAGCCAGTGTATAGATAGGTCGTGCGCACACCCAGTTCCTGTCGAGTATACCAGCAACTGAGGTAGTAAAGACATCCAGGCTACTCGATCATTAGTATCAAGGTATTGCATTGTGCGCTGTTGGCCTACAAAGTATGTGGCTTCAACGAAACCGAGGAAGAATCGGGCGGCATAAAGACCACCAACTGTATTGCATGCCGCAGTCGCTGTGGAAATCACACCCCACAGAACCATCTTTGATCCATCAGCGCCACGGTCATAAACTTGTGCTATTTAGAACATACCGATGCAGGCAAGTAGATGGCGGGTTTCCCAATCTTATTCAGCAACAGGTTCGACGGCACTTGCATTAAAATATACCTAGGAACTTATAAGCACTGCACATTGTTGATCTTCACGCGGAGCACTTACCCGACAAACAGAATACTGACAGCGGTCTTTTAAGAAGAGTCAGCAAATTACAACACGCCTTTGTACCGACCAACGTACTGAGAATTGCGTCCCGTCTTCGTCCATGTTCAGGTCCTCTTCCAACCCAGCGAATCTCGCCGCTGCAATGTTGTTCCTAGCATTGATCAATTCCAAAGCCTAGACTGTTGTCTCTGCCCGTTGTTCACCTACCGATCGATGTAGTTCAAAATATACATGATAATGATCATGGGCAAGAGTCGAAGATCGATCTTTCGTCTGAGCTTAGTCTCTAGCGCAATTCGTTCCTCGGCGCTCATGGAACGCAGGATCTCGGGGGGTTGCAATCCCCATTTCTTTGCGGCAGCGGGCGCCTTGGAGTCGATTGACACCTCGGCAAGGGCAATGTCATCCGTGGCATCGTTGTTGGTCTGAGATGCTGGTCTAACGGCATCTCCTTGTGCCGTTGTGTTGGCCGTCCCAGCCGGGGCAGGCCTTTCATCGGACTCGGCCATCGTGTATGATTGGAGTGATTGTGGAATTTTTGCAACAATCAAATTATACAACTTCTCGGAAATCCTCAATTTGACTACGAACAAAACACAACGAGCAACTACAACTTATATGAATTTATTCCTCATCCCTTGATCTCTCCACTTGTTCGTTCTATCTCGCCCCCGCACATGCAACTGGGGCCGACGTTACAACCATCTCATTGTAACTCTAGAAGCAACCCAAACGACTTTCATTAGACGAGGGTACAGCATTGAATTGATATGATTGGCGTCATTAGGGGCTTAGGGCGTGGGCGGAATGCGGGGAGCTTGCCATGGACCGGGATGTTTACCGCGAATGGTAATAATCGTGGGGTGACTGATGACCAACCAGAATGATTTCCTACCAAGAAGGAGAAGCTGTTGCTTCCGCCGGCGTAGAGTCGCCCTCGTTGCACCCGGAAATTCGGCACATGCTTGGTACCCGCCAGCTGATTCCATGCTTTCCACAGTCATTGTCTTTGGGGAGATGACGAGCTATTGTTCACAAGAGCCAACTAGCTCCCCACATATAACCCCCAGATCAACATTTGCCGACGGCTAATATGCCAAAATTGCTCCAGCTTAATGCCGGGGACTCTTCTTCTTCAATTTGTATAGTCGAGGCTCGGATGTCGGCATCCCTTGAAAAAATTAACAATGCTTTGTAAAGGTGTTCGACTTTACTAGGAACGGCCCTCGGCCGGCTAACAGCTAAGACACTACTCATAAGCATTGGCGGCCGCTTCCGTTGTGGAGCTCCGGCATCCGGTTCGGTGCAAATTGAAATGCGCGATGGGCCGGTAAAGTCTTGGCCAACCCGAAATCTATCCATAACAGCGTAATTTTCTACCCACAAAGCTACAGACGGTGCCTTATTTCAGACAGCAAACCATCAATCCCGCCCATGCCATACCCCGGTCCGCGACAGTTGTCTATGTGGCACGGACCGTTTAAGAAAGGCAGGCTCGTGGGCGTGCAAGTTCAGATGAGAAGAGAGAACCTAAGCATGGTATGAATCAGTCCCCAGAACGGACTTTCAACTATGACAGCTCCGACACTTCGACCGAATCATCAACTGTTATATCGCATCTACCAAGGTTTGAATACTTGGAATTAAAGAAAAATCCATATGAACTTTCGGGTACCATTTCAAGCTCGGACAGGTGGGTCTTGCACGTGATCCTGAGAGCTGAGCCAGATATGAGATTGGCGAAGCTCGTCGCGATTTCTCACTAGACGAAAACCCACGCTGCCCAATTCGCGCGTCGGGGACTTTCACAATCCACCACAATCATGTCCGCGGCAACGCCTGTGAAGGGCCAAACGGCGCCCTCGGTCGAGATCAAGACGAAAACTGCCCTGCCACCCGTGGCCGTCTTCGACACACCATTAGCCAAGGCCATTACGGTGGGAAGACCCGTCCTCCTTTTGGCTGCCTGCTACGCTCGCCTGTCTGCCCTGATCAAAGACCCGGTATCTACTTTGCAGACGGCTCTGCCCTTCGTGGTCCTCATTCAGGTTCTTTACGCTGTTCTTTGTCTGCCTGCTGCTGGGTCTCAAAATGCGAAGCCAGCCAAAAAGGCTCGTCCGGGGGAGAAGAAGAAGCACGAAGCAACTGGGCCTAACCTTGCAGTGGTGAGTCCTCTTCTTCAAGTCAACGCAGCCCTAGCTTCTATTCGCTGACAGCGGCCATCATCACAGACTACGATGCTCGCCCTGGTCCTCACCGCCATCGCCACACCAGCCCTGCACATCCTCTTCGTCCTCTTTGGCGCGCCGTTCCTCGCCCACATTCCCGACACGCTGCTTTGCGCAGCACACTTTGCCACCCTGGCCGCCTTCCCCATCTTCTACACTCGTGGCGTCGACTCGCAGGCTATGCTGGCGGTGGCGGGAGCTACGGCTCCCCTGGATGAAGTCTTCGGCGGCTTGCTGGGCGCCGTGCTTGGGGCGTGGCTCGGTGCAGTGCCGATCCCGCTGGACTGGGACCGTGAGTGGCAGCGGTGGCCCGTTACCATCGTGGTGGGCATGTACATGGGCTACGCGATCGGTTCCAAGGGATTGGGAACAGTGTTTTACGGCAAGAGGCTAGCCAAGACCGACGAGGCGGCAGAGTAAGACGGTCAAGCAGACATATGGACGAAAAATCGGTCTAAAGTAGCATGTGCGATGCGACGCTACGTGTACGATAAGATGTACGATTCCCGTTGCTTGGAGAAAAAAAAAGTCGAAAATACCGTACAAAACAGACGGGAGTGGCCAGTGGTGCAAACGCAACATTGTGGCTTCTATCTAATATTAGCGTCTTGCGTCGAGTAAGGCTCGTCAGCACCTGGGCGCAGATCCAAGCGCCTCACTGCACGGCACTCATTACTGGTAATTATTCCCTACCATAGTTACTAGCACAATTGAAGAGACAAAATTATGTAATTGTCCAACAACAGGGACAGCGTCACCGGTCCCGCCGCCAAGACACCGTTACGCGTCTTCGGGGAACGGCAAGACTTCAGTAATTGGATGGGAACGTGCATCACACAGCAACGCCTTGGCTTTACACCATCTTGGCATTGGCACGAGACAAAGTACAGAATGCCCATGTCCATCGGCGACCAAATCTAAGACCTGGTGATGACGAAGTGATTTATACTGGCATCATAATCGTGCTTATGAAGAAGGCGCATCGAGGCGCTCAGACATATGCTACTGCGAGTAGAAAGGTCTTCTCATTTCCTGCGATCACAATGAACAGGCCTTCATTGCTGTCAGAGACATGCCACGCAAGCTTGTGGGATCCTACGTTGGTGCTAGTCAATTTGCATTACCGAGAGTAGCATCGCTCGACCCGCAGAACATGAATTTGGCAGCCGCGTGAAATCTTTGGTTAGTCTAAGCTCCACAGGGCTGCCCATCCACTCTCCCTGTGCTTAGGAGCAGATTGCAACGCCTTTCTGAAGATCTCTCGCGATGTAGCCCGATTGGTGGTGTTCTCAATGGTAAGCAGTGGCGGGTCGCGAGGGCGATGTCCCAATGCGTCAGCCTCAAAAGGGCCAAGGTACTCCGTACAGAACTATGAAAACACAAAATCTGCACTGTTTTTGAACAAGCCTCGACCAACTGTTAGTAGATCCGGATCAACAGTGGAACTCGAATGAAAAGCTCCGATGGGTGCGATCGTGTGTGGCTGGTGGATGAACTCAAGCCGCGCAATGTGTGGCAGTGCGACAGTGCCAAATGCGAGCTCAACTACCGTGATTGGGTAAAGATCTGTGGCGCATGACCTCGCTGTGGCGGCAAGCTTGTCGAAAGCATGACGTAGCTTGGGTCGATAGCGCCCGGCTCTGCGATAGGCAATCCCGTCCCATCCATCCATCAGCGAGCGCCAGCCAGACAATCTGATCCAGCTTAGGCTAGCCGCGTCGAGGCTCTCGCTCAGTGGTTGCATGCTTGTTCCCTGAGCTGTTTGTGTTTGCTTTCTTCACTGCCGGGACCCGTCCTCTGTCCTCGCTTTCCCAAGGATCCGTCCGGGGCACAACCCGAAAACGCGAGATAGCGTGAGCCGGCTGAATGGGGATGTAAGCAGCGTACATACGAGAGTCGCAACAGGGTTCTTCTCGGTCTCGCTTTTCGCCTGTCGGATTGGGCATTGGCATTTGACCGTTTCGAGATTTTTTTTAAACTTATGGGGATGGCTGGGGCGCGCGCATCCGGTGGGACGGGCATTGCTTCAGCTGTGGCTTGCCAAGCTACTATGGAGTCGATGACGCAGCTTCTTTGGCTGGCAGTGCCAGTGTCGTCGTGCTCTTTGCATGGCGCTTGGGGGGGGGTAACGAACGTATCCAGTGATCAAAGTCGTGTGGGTAACTGACAGTGGCATTGCATAGCGTGCGTGGCAGAGTCAGAAAATCGTACGGGACGATGGCAGGGCAATGTGCATGGCCCTGATCCTTGTCGTGTCGTGGTTCTTGGGGAGGGATCGGAGATGGTCACAGAGGCGGATGGACGGCGCCAAACTGGAATCGTAGATGCCCGGCAGACCCATCCATTGGCATTGGCATTGGCATTACCTTTGACGGCATTCGTACGAGTATGCCCTGCTTCGCGTTTAGGCTAGTGTCGGACCTTAAAAACCTGGAAAGAGACCTGATGTCCTACCTACGTAAGTATCTACCACACTCCGCAAGCCAGTCACTGTCGTACATATATAACATTCCCCTCGGGCCACTACTTCCTTCCAGAAAGTCTGACTCTTCTCTTGCTTCTTTCCTTACCCAAACCTACCGATAGCTCATTCTCGACCTCACCTCTATCAACCCTCTCCGAATCAACACCGTTTGATCACATCTTGAAACACCGCCGCCATGCCTTTCACCGCTTCGTAAGCTACCCTCTACCTTGTTCCCCCGCTCTGCTGCTCTGTCAGTTAGCCGTTGAGTTGTCCGAGACATCCGCGTTGTCCTAGCTGCCGACCATCCACCCGCCAGCCTGACGGAGGGTGACGGCGGACGTAGAGACGACCACGATGGGAGTCGCAGAGCATCTACTGTTGGAAATCTAAGGACAGAAAAGCTAACAGAACCCTCTTCAACAGCGACATCTGCAAGATTATCCTTGCCGTTATCCTGCCCCCTCTGGGTGTCCTCCTCGAGCGCGGCTGTGGTGTTGACCTGCTCATCAACATCCCTCTGACCCTGTTCGGTAAGTTCCCAATTGATCCCCAATCCGGCGCAAGTTCGCGCAACCCTTGTCAAATCAATCGCCCCTCTGCGGCCGGGGTGCGAGGGGACGCGCAAGCTCAAACCCACCTACCCACACTCGCCAATGGCAATTTCGCGAGTACGAGTATTCTAGGGCTGTCAGAACTAGCTAGCTAACAATGACGACTCATAGGTTGGATTCCCGGTCTGATTCACGCTCTGTACATCATCTTCAAATACTAGCGACGCTCCCGCCAATCAATGTCGGGAGCCTAAAGACATGAAGATCATGATGCCAGAAAATTGAAAAAGAAGAAAAAAAGAAGAAAAAAAGAGAAAAAGAGAGAATTCGTCAGCTTTCGCGTTTGCGCCATATGATGCGACTATCCTAGATCAGCTGGTCTAGTCGCATGATGCGGGGCGAACTCCGTAAGCTGACCGACGAATAATCAACACGAACTTCCTCCACCGTCACCACCTACTACTACTCAGTTTCCCTGGATGTCGCTCTGGGCTAACTAAGAACTGCACGACGCAACGGCCGGTAATGGTATTTAGGGAAGGGTGGGAAGATTCTTTTTATCGCATTGTATTTTTTTTATCTCCCACTTCGCTATTTCATTCAGTGGGATGATCGTTGGGCCTTATTTGACGGTCCTTCCTTCATACTGCTTTATTTTGATTTCCACCACGCATGGGTTTTTCTTTTGTTTCTTCAATGACCCGAAAGGACGGACAGGCGTGGGGTTACAAGCCGTGGCTAGCTGGGATTGTCTAGTTACAATTAATTCGATACCCATCAATCCGATCATGTCACAAAACTGAATACTGTGCTCGTACACCGCGAAACTGTGAATGAAATGCTCGAAAGATCGTGAAAGAGGCAACACACGGGCCTCGATGCTTGTTGGCCAGCTTACATACCTAATTGTATTCGTCTGGCATGGTGAGCTCAGTCAAGGTGGAATTACATCTGACTCACGCTCTCCAGCAGGGCACAGATAGATGTCTGCGTAGATACAATTTGTTTGACTTTGCGATAACGGCGCCCATGACTACTAAACTACCTATCAGCTCCAAAACGCCAAGTCCCCATGCCATTTACTCCGGATTCAAACTGTTCGCCGAGACATGTATCTCCGACTCATCCCACTAGAATAGTGCATGGCCTCACAGTAATTCCCCTTCACCCTCATCTGCGGCTAATTCATCATCCTCCTCTTCCCAGTCCACGTCCCCGGCCATCTCCTCCGCCCTACGCTGCACCTCCGCCAGCCCCGACAGCTCCGCAACGTAGTCCTTCTCCTGCAATGCGCGCTTGACAAACCCCCATCCGTCGCCTCGGTACGCCTCGAGCACCCGCGGACTGCAAGCGCTGCAACAGTCGTACGACTGGCCGCGGATCACCATGTTCTGGAAAGTCGACACGTAGCCACGGATTTGGTGTGGCACCAGCCCTAACGGATGGCCCGGAGGATCTCTCTCTGGCGTGGTGCCCGGCGTTGGCTGTGGTGCCGGTGCATCCTTGCCTTTGGGGTGTTGCAAAAGGCTGGTAAGGAGCTCGACGAGGAGTGCTGACGCGATGGCTGCTACTCCCGGACGAGTGACTGTGCATTGCTGGTCGAGTGTTTGATCCTTCATGGACTATACGCGGAGTGGACATGTATTAGTTCACAGAAATCAAAGGAGAGGGACAGCTTCTGTTGCTTGCCGGGCGGTAAGGGATACTCACATCTGCTGGTGCGACAACATCATTGCAGAAATAGCAGCCCAAAGAGGAAGAAGAGGAGCCTTCTTCTTTACCATCAGGCTCAGAGCCATGGCGCATGACAACGTACGAGTCGAAGCCCAGTGCAGCGTTCATGACGATTTTGCCGGCGGCTTTGCCCATCACAGTGGGAAGCCACCTCGACTCGCGTGTGTCCATGAGGAGGAAAATGGCATCATGGTCTTCGATCAGACCTTTCAGCTTGTCATAGTCGGCTCTGGTGCGCTCCTCATCAGTGAAAGGGTGACCCAACATAGGGACCGACAGCGAGTGACCTTGGCTCTCGACGCCCGGGTAGATTCTTTTCAGCATTTCCGCCGCCTGTTCCGCCTTCGGCTTCCCGCCGTTGATGCAGTCTTCAAACTCAAACAGCGGCTGGCGGACCGGGTTGGAGTAGGATACGCGGCCGTAGTCGACAAATGTCACGTTGCGTACGCCCCATCCCAACAAGTTACGCGAGACGTAGCCGCCCAGCGTACCCGCACCCAGTAGCAAACACCGTGTCTCCTTGATACGGTCGAGGTCCAGATCGGGTGCCAGCCTCCACTTCATGAGTTTGAGGTTTAGGTCAACTGACGAATCGGCCAGTCGCCGTGGGTCCATGTACTCGCCCAGATTGGCCTGCTGCGCCTGCAGCTTGCCGTTGCGCGATCGTTCCCAACCTGTCACCTTGGGCATCTCGGTCATCTCCATGCTCTCGACGGCATCCATCTGCAATGGCAGGATCACGCTACGGGCTTCGTGTCGGCGAGACCACATGTCGCGGTAACAAAGAATCTTGACCTTGCTTAGGTGAAAGCGCTGGCGGATCAGCACGAGCAAGTTGCGCAGAGGCCAGCCCGGTCCCTCAGAATACGTGGATGGGTCTACGAAAGACACATATCGATCTTCCTCGGCGGTGTCGTTGAAGAAGCCTTCCTCAAATTGGCTCAGAGACCCGACTTCCCAGCGGTAGGATAGCTTCTGCGCCGACTCGCTCTCATCGTTGTCCGTATCAGGGCGCCCCTGGACCTTCTTTGCGAGGAAGAAGCCGTGCTCTCGTCTATCGACGCTGTAACGCCACGTGCCGACCCGGTCAACCAAGGCCGTGCTCTCATCGCCGCTCAGATGCTCGGCCGGTCCCGATCGCTTCCACTGGGGGTCGGAGTGTAGCGCTGGGAACGCAAACCAGTATGTGAATTTGTATTTCTTGAGATCGGCGTATGACAAGATGATGAATGAAGAGAGGAGAGAGGGCACTGAGTAGATGCTCCCGTCATTGATCGCATCCCAGATCTGCATGGGTTAGTGATACCTTATCCTATTGCGCGTGGGGGTGGGAGCAAGCAAGTCAGTACCTGTCGACCAGCCGTCTTTATCATGGCGGACTTGTCCGTGTTTCTGAAAGCGTCCAGCGTATTGGCATTCTTGATGATGCCCTCGGCGCGTACGGTCCCCACGGGTGCTCTGGTTCCCCCCGTTGTTAGCCCTTATTTCCGTCGCCACGGTTCAGACCGAGTCCATCGCATGAATGAAGCGTACTCTTGACTTGTGAGGGCGTTGCCTAGGACCTGCATCTTGCAGCTGGCATCCGGTTCCTCCAGCCGTGGCTCGTATAGGCCCAGCACCCCTCGCGCAGAGTCGTCGAGCTTGTCATAATCGAGCTTCGAAGCGAAGAGGGCCGAGTAGAAGGGTAGTTCGATTTCGGACGTGAACGTCGCAAACTGCAGTGGAGAGGCCATGGCGGGCTGCAGCGCGTCTGGTAAAGCTTGTAAGAAGCGTCGAGATCGGTGGTGTTTTTCACGGCAGAGACTGATCATTAGAGGTAAGATGCTAGTAATAAGGCCAACAAACAAAGGGCAAGCTTTAGAAGGGGTGCAAGATTTCGTGGTAGGGGCCGTCGGGGAGCCGAAGCCCACGTCGAGAGGTGATGCCTTAGGAGGACCAAAACACGAGATAGAAGCTTGCAGTGAGAAGCAGTGAGACAGGACGCTCGTGACCGAGGTGAGTGGAAAGAGTTGTCAGGTGTGCCCTCGCGGCATGATGCACTGATGAGCTCGTGATAAGAGTACGTAAGGGCGCCTAGAGGAGTACTATCACTGAGTTCTGAGGGGCTACTTTAGGCTCTTCGCCCCACCGCGGGGTCTCCCCAACCTAGGGTCTCTGCCTTCCACGGCAAACTCGTGCTAACTCAGGCACTACCTCTGCTTACAGTGGGCAACAGGTAATTTTGAGCCACCACCAGAATCTCACTACGGAGGTAATATGCCATGTATACTCCGTATCAAGGCCCAATATTGACATTCAGTCAATATCAATAAAAGCTAATAAACTCTTAATTACTGCTTATTACCTTATACTATTAGTTTTATTATCCTTGTATAGGAGGTCGCACTTATCCTTGAATTTATATCCGTCTACTGCTAACTGTGCTTGAAAATCTTTGGCTCCTAGTTCAACCAGAACGACTTCTTTAGCAGAGAATGCTACCAAAGTGCCTGCTAGCTATCTGCTTGCAAGCCGTTGTCGCCTCTTGTGAATCCTTGTGTTCCAAATTATTACCATATCTAACCGCACTACCCATCTTTACTTCTGAGCAGTCGCAGCCTAGTGACTGAAGCTATTAGCAGCCCACAAGCACTTGCTTTAATGGCTAACAGATGGCTGGATCATTAATGGCTAACAGATGGCTGGATCATTAATGGCTAACAGATGGCTGGATCAAGGCAGCTAGAATAATACACGATAGGTACTAGCGTTGCAAAGCTAACACCGCTAGTAGAGCTGGAACAACCAACGGTGCTGTGAGAGCTGTCAATATCATTTGTCTTGCACCTGCTCTACTCACGTCTGCAACTCGGTCAGAGCATGAAATTCCATTCTGTGTGTACTTATGCGCAGCGCTTGCAGAGCTTTCAGGAAGATTCAGAACAATTTCTAGGTAAAGTGCCGTTCTTAGTCCAAGGCTCTGTTGCCGTAGGCATCTTCTCGGAGGGGTGATAAAATTGCAAGTCTGTGGAAGATTAATACTTTGTTGCCTATCGATTTATGTATATTGATCTAGGCAATGAATGTACTACCATGGACGGCATCCAACGCTACCTAAAATATGCTCTTTGACATACTTTTGCATAGCCTTGACCTTTGCTACTATACACTTTGAATCGAACTGGCTGCTCAGGCACGGCTTCTAAAGGAAGCACATAGGGACAAGATAGTTACCCACTAGCTCACTATTGAGAGAATGACCGGTTCTAACCACGCTGGACTCTCTAATTGATTGTTCCTTCAGCCGGTGTTCACGCAATGGACGCGTTGTACTTCTTATTGTTGACACTATCCCTCAAGGTGTCTGGGAGTTTTGAGTCACTCTTCACATTACCTGTTCATCACACATTATAAGCAATAGAAGAGTGCGAAAGTAAGTTAATGGAGAGAGACCACACAGACAGACAGACATAGGTAAAAAAAAAAAAAAAAAAAGGCTCCAGTTCGAACTCCGACACTGGAGTCGAACAGACAGCCACAGATGCAAAAAGGTACTCCGGTACAGGGAATCGAACCCTGGGCTCCGCGGATTGTTGAATCCCCTCATTGGTATGAGAGCGCGAAATGTTAGCCACTACACCATACCGGATCTTGTTGAAACATTAGCAACAATTATAATATATAAGGGGTATCTACCGCCCCAAGACCCCAAGACTGCTGCTATCGTATTCGCATGTGCCTCCACAGTAGTAGTGTGTACATCAACACATTAGATGTATGTATTCACAAAATAGGTGTATATTAACATAGTAGATGTATATTATTGTATAGTGAGTGTATATTAGTAAATCAAATGTGTACGCTATCACAACAGACTTGTATGCTCACAAATCATGCGTGTGTTAATATGCTAGACGTATATTAATAAATCAAATGTATATATTGGTCTATTTGACGTGTATATTCACAAATCAGACTTGTGTTAATATACCAGACGTATGTTGACAAACAAGAACTGCATATTCACAGATCAGATAACATATTAGCGAGTCAGGAGTAACTGTCAGTCATCCAGAAGCTTGCGAATCATGATGGGAATTTCATTGTCCAAAGTGCGCAAATGCGTGACAAATCAAATTTACGGAAGTAAGTCAATTTATCTAGCAATGGTAGCGTCATGCGGCAATGGGCCTGTAAAATCATTTCCTACTTGCTCTGACAGTATAAAATTCTTACGATGATCTGAAAGCCCGTCTTTGCTATGTTCATCAATTTAAGATTGTTGTTATTGTAGGGTATAACTTTACTAGTACGGGACTGCCCCGCGAGCACGGGCGACGACTGCAAAGCCAAATGGGACCGACCCGGGTGATTCGGGCGTTCCCCGTCGAGCCGCTTCTGGAAACTGGACTCTTCCTCTCCTTGCACGCCCGTCATCATCGAAACTCATAAACGCATTGTTCCTTCAACATGGCTTCAAAGTCACTACTCTCCAAGCTACGGCCCTTCTCCAGCTGCGACGTGAGTTGAGCTAGCAGAATTCATCGGTACCATTCATCGGAAAGGATACTCATGCCAAACCCAAAACCTCCCAGATTGGCGATGCGCTGGTGAAGCTCAAGTACCCTTACGGGGGCTTCCTTGATGGCCTTCACATGTGGTCGCCGCAGATGCGCTCGGGCGCCACGAGGATCCAGGGCCCGGCCGTGACGGTCAAGATGGTCGAGGCCAGCGACAAGACGTCGCCCAAGTCCCCGCGGCACTTTGCCGACTGCAACGAGGCCGGCAAGATCATGTACGTCCAGCAGCCAAAGGGCCTGTACTCGGCCTGCTGGGGCGGTCTGATGTCTACGCGCGCCAAATATCTGGAAGCCAGCGGCGTAGTGGTCGATGGTCGCGTGCGCGATATCGGCGAACATCAGGAAATGGGGTTTCCTGTAGGTCTCCCTCTCTCTCTACATTTCACCTACTTTTGTCTACATCGTGTAGGCTTCGATGAACCAACCATCTACGATGCAATATGCTCACAAGTGCTTATTCCTATCAGGTATTCGCCCGCGACACCTCCATCCTCGGTTCCAACACCTTCACCCGAGCCTCCGAGGTAAACGTGCCGTTGCAGTTCAAGGATGATCTTTGGATCAACCCGGACGATGTCCTCGTGGCGGACCGCGACGGCGTCGTTGTTGTGCCGCCGTCGCTGATGCAGCAGGTTATCGACTTTTGTTCCAACCGAGCAGAGATGGACGCGAAAACTTTCGAGGCGCTCAACAACGGAGAAGAGATGGGCCCTACACTGGCGAGGCTGCGATGATAAGAATCATGTAGGAAACATACACGGCAATGACATCTCTGGTCAGGACCCCTGTTGAAGCTTGAAGCTCTATAATCAAACACTCAGCCTTATGCTACATCTCGCTCACGAGCACGAGAAGACGCGACAAAGCACTAGACTAGCTAGCGCAGGGATCATGGTATTTTTGTTCTGACGGTGGAGAGAGAGCTATGTAAAGGTGGCCGAGGCAAACGGGGCCAATTCTCCATATTTCTCACTCTGCCTTATTTTCCGTGCTTGCGGAATCTCGGCTAAGATGGTGCACGGCAGTCAAAGGATTGGATACGTGTTATCTGCCGTGCAGGGGCTAGATGGTAATACTTGTACTAATAAATAGTGAAAAGTATGGATTGACGCGTTCAAAAGTAAAGGTCTCCAAAAATAGTAACCACAAACAGAGAAAAGGACTTCTACGATTGACATACGCATACGGCATATCATTGTAGCTTATGTCTTGAAAATCTGGATGCACGCCTTTGAAGACAGGCACATGGCATCGATCGGCCATTCATGGGAGCATTCCTCACAGTTGTCACAAGCATTGCGGAACCGAAGCGGCAGAATCTAAGCCGACGACAGGAGAGCGACATTGGACCTTCAAACTCGAAGGAAGCGAGTAATCAAAATGTGGATCGGTATCCATCCCCTGCTCGAGACGAACAAACTCCACAGGATGACATGCCGCGCGCGGAAGCTATGTACAAGTACGTGCGTGTCCCATCGATCGCCATTCCATCAAGTAATAGCGTGCAGACTGAAATAAGATAGCGTTGGGTAAGATTTCACTACTCCGTACACCAGCACCCTGGCACAGACTGTTAGAAGTACTTGTAGAAGCCGTCCATTACGGAGTATGAGTACAGCAACATAAGCACGGGCCTGAGCCGACATCTGAGACGTTGGGGGCTAGGCTAGCCGTCAGCAGCTCGGCGCGGGATGGCGTAGGCGGCGTCGCGGCAGTCATTCACGTCAAGAGTTGTATGTACATCAGATCTACTTGGCACAGAAGAAGCCGCATTCTTCTTGTCTCTAGGCCTCAGAACTGAACAGAATCTATCCGTATAGTCGGGGCCAGTTACATATGCTGGGAAAAAGCTGCTGAACATGCGTGGCGGTCGGATCGCGCTCCCGAAGATTAAATAAATCGACAATGTCTCGCATCTCTCAGAACCCTTGGCGGCGATCAGGGCGGGCTTGTAGTTGTGTCTAATGTACTGACAATGAGATTGATAATCTGAGGAACAGAAGGAAGAAACTGCTTTATTCAAACATTGTTACTTCGATTCTTATAAAAATCGACATGATAACTAAAAAGCGACTGCTACATAAAGATCAGCAAGAACCCCAGGTAAACGATTCGCTTCGCACTGGCCACCCGCCGTGTCGACAACCAGTAGACCACACCAGCTACATGCAAATACCCGATGACCAGCAACCAATCACTCTGACCTTGTTAAAGAAACCGTATCATATCGGTAAACACCACTTCATCTCCCAAAGATGAAGCCCGAAGATGAAGAGCCCGAGCGCTCGGGAAAGAAGTCCCGAAATGGTCGGCTTGAACAAATCGTCGGCCACGAGAAATCGCCGAAGGATGGGAAGAGGCGAGCTCACCCAATTTGGGGAATGGTCCATCCCGCGCGGAACGGTGGGCGGGTGAGAGGGCTCCCAGTAGACGGTACATTCCAAGGGGTACCTATAGTAAGGCACAGCTTTAACGCCGAGCGTGCTCGTCTATAAGTACAAGTGTCCTCCCGAACCGAAGCCTTCCAACGGGCCCCATATTCTGACATCAGCCACCTAGTCCGTAGCTACGGAGTACTCACCAAAAAGTCAGAGAGTAACCGAGTCAGTGACAGAGAGGTACGTAGGAGCTTTGCTCCAATTCAGTTTGGAGTAGGTCGTATGCATGGATGCCTAGCGTATGCGGGATGGAGTGTAGCCCTACCAAGGAACCAAAGGAGTCAAGGAGTCAAGGAGTCAAGGAGTCAAGGAGCCAAGGCGGCGTCCAGGCGGCGTCAAGGCCTCTCACCCCCGGTCTCGCGGCTCGTTTCGGGATTGGCCTTGTGGGCGGGAGGCCCAGCCGCCCATTTTACCTACCGAGTCCCACACCAGCTGACGCCCGTGATTGATCCTCTCTCGTGTATCCGTGTGTATCCATCCGTAAGGCAAGTACTATAGGTACTCCGTACTCTCGGAGAGATGTTTCTACAAAGTTTCAAATCCGCATGACATGCTAAGCCTAAGGTAGGCAGGCCATGCTAGTATAACGTACCCATGCATGTACTTGCATGTACTGACGCAGCATGTAAGAACTTGCAGGGATCCATCGTTGAATATATAACGACGGGGACGCTGAAGACGGTTCGCCATTTGGAAAATGGTACTCCGTACATAGACTGGAATCGCAATCCCGTTCCGGAGAATTGTTAAATTGAAATCTTGACTTTTTGTCTCATGCAATAACATAGGACCATGGTGAATGCCCAAAATCCCCCTCACATCAAGTCGACGGCAAATTAACTCGCGTAGGGTGAACGGTCCAAATTTGGCCTCCTGGGCTTTGGTGACGCCAACGCAAGCATAGGTGCCTATCTGGCAAGTCGAGGACCAGCTGCCACGGCTTGGACACTGCCGCTTCATCGTCAAAGCGGCAAACAAAACGGAAATCACGACGCTAATCACAGCAGCGTCCCAAGCAACGCGCCCCCGCAACTGCTCAAAGAAGCATCCAGCCTGCAAGAGTTGGTCGGGTGGCATGAGTGCCTCATTCTTGCTGCCCCTGCCGATGCGCAGGAACTCTATATTGCCGCGCTCGAAGAGCTCAAACCCTCTCTTCATAACACCATACTCGTCGTCGTGGACGGCTACGACTCTGCCCTGCTCCCCAATGGTCGCCTCAACGCCAAGCACATCGTCGAGACCCATCTTTTCCGCCCAGCATCCAATATTGCTCACGACAAGCTTGCCGTGAACGGTAACGGCGTGAGCAATGGTATCGAGTCGTCTCAACATGAATTCCGCAACGGAAATTCGAACAATTCCGTGCCTGGTCTTCCTGAATACGTCCGATCCCTACTGCATGATCTTAATCGCCTCGGTGCCAAGGTTACTCAACAGGATATGGGCTTAGAAGACGGCCTCGGGGAACTCCTCCGGCAGAACGATGGGCTTGTGGAAAGCTTCGGACACATTGCAGAGTACGAGAACAAGAATACCCCCGTCGTCACCATGTTTAGCGGCGGCCTGGATAGCACCTACTTGCTCCTAAAGCTTCAGCAGTTGGGCTTTGCCAATGTTCATGCGGTCGCAGTAGATGTTGGGGGATACATTGACGAGGACCAGCTGTCCAAGTTTGCCGCCCATTTTGGTGCTACGTTCAAATGCCTCGATGGCCGGGAGCTCTTTGTCCAGGAAGGAGTTACATCAGCAATCCGCGCTCACGCAAAGTACATGGGCATGTATCCTATCAGTAGTTCGCTTAGCCGTCCCGTCATTGCCCGGCTGACCGCAGATTACGCCAAGAGCTTGGGTGCCGGTGTACTGCTTCACACCGCAAACCTGTCGCAGAACAGTCTGCCACGACTCAACAACAGCATTCGGCACTATGGATTCTCTGGACAATTCGGAAGCCCATACGTCCGTTCCGTTGTCTCGCGTGAGCAGAAAGCACAGGCGCTGGCGGCAGTCGGACTGACCTTCAAGTCCGACCGCAAGCTGAGCAGCGATGACAATCTGTGGTGCCGAGAGTTCGAAACCGGTCCGCTGGACGATCCGGAGAGCTTCGATATCCCAGAAGATGCTTACCAGTGGACGGTGGACTCCGGACGTTACGCACCCGAAAAGCTCACACTTACCTTTGAGAAGGGCAATTTGGTCTCTGTCAATGGTGACAAGCTGCCCCTTGTGGAAGCCATCACGTTACTGAACAAGGAGGTGGGTAAATTTGGCCATGGCCGATTTGTTGGGCTCGAGCCTATTAGAACCGATGAAAAGGTCCTGGAGGTTCGAGAAGCCCCGGCCGCCACTATCATCATGGACGCCCTGCGCCATCTGGAGGTCGCCGCGTTGGAGAGTAACGCGCTAGATCTGAAGCAATACCTGGAGCAAAAATGGGTCGCGGAAGCGATTTCTGGTCGCTGGGAAAGTTCATGCCATACCATGTGTGACAAGGCGATCGCCTCCGCCCTGGAAGGAGTGGGTGGCAGCGTGACCTATCGCATCGACCACCTGCGTTACCTCCCGTGCTCCATCGTGGCAGACACTCCTCGCTATATCAGGGATCGAGATCAGTGGGAATATAAAGAGTCCCTTCGCCCGAAACTCCGGTTTTGACGCGGTCGATAAGGAGAATGAGTCTGCGATGATAGTTAGACCTGCTTCCTCAACCCCTGATCCATCCACCCCTTCAAGTTGGGGAAATTCAAGACACAAATCTATACTCATGACCTGATGGAGACAAATTGCATTTACTGCTTGAAGAAGATGCTCGGTGCTATGCAACCACGATTCATGATGTGATAATTGAGGGCATCAGGAGCTTTGCGGAAGAGTTCCTGGGGGAGTCGAGAAATATCTTCCTAGCGACCCTGAGCGCGCAATACGGCATATAGCTTGGAGAAGCCACGCGTCTTCTGGAAATTCCCGGTCTCCCACGCCATTGACTCGCTGTAACGTTTCGAAGAATTCCTCGACAATTGTCAAGGTCACCCAATCGACTGACAAGGTTGCCCAAGCGTCGAGATTAATCAGACAGCCGGCTAGCCGTGTGAGAATTATCGTCTTTAGTAACTCGGGTGATGACTCCGGTAGCTTGTTGATATTGAGTTCATGAGAGTTGAAGCAATGGAGTGGGTGTTAAGATTACCAGTATTGCACGACCGTAAGATTGCTTAGTTGAACGAACCGACGGCTGAACCGTGATGATACCACGTCTCCAAGAACAGTTGATGAGGTTGTTTGAGGGAACGGAGAAAAGACTCGGGCATTTCCGAAGCATAATGAAAAGAGAATATCATCGTGTCGTTAGCTGCAGCAGAACCCTGTCTGGTTTGCCAGAATTGCTATAGAGACGGCTCAAGAGTAGCATCGTGATTCCATCCAGGACGGTAGATTCAAGGAACCCGCTGAGTTGCCAAATCAGACCCGGACTACTTTTTCGATTTCAATTCCAACTTCCACTGAACCTGCTTCAGCAGCTCATAGACCTGCGTCAGGATCGGCGTACTGATACCCTTCTCCAAGGCTACCCTTAACGGGGCCCCAAGAATGACCTCCAACTCCAACGGCCGTTCATTGTCCAGGTCGACCAACATGCTGGGCCGAAACGTGCTAGTGGGAGGCGAGTCATGAAGCTTATTCTGGATCATATCTTCTGATACCGCGTCTGCGTAGCCCGCGGCAGTCGCCACAGCTGCGACCTCCCGCATCGCCGGCTCCAGCAGCGTGTTCCGACCCGGGCCCGAGATCAACTCGCCCACGGGGATACGCAGAACCGTGCACAGGGTGTTGAACGAGGCGTTCCACAGTAGCTTCGCCCATCGGGCGCCGACGATATCCTCGACTAGCAGGCAACGCGCGTTCGTCTTGGGTTTGGCGTCCGCGAGCCCAGCATTGTACACGTCGACGTAGAGCGCGGCGGCGTCGTGCTGCTTTGCGCGCGTAAACGTGTCGTCGACATGGTGGAAGTGTGCGCCGATATTCGATACATCTGGGTATTGGTGGAAAATCGACGTCGAATTTGTGAGGCGTGAGCCGACCATGCTGACGCTCGAGAAGATGGGTGTGTTGGGAAACGCGGTGGCGAACGGAGCTTCAATGGCCAGTCCATTTTGGAGCAGCGCGAGGCTGGTTTTGCCCGGCGTGATCAATGGTTTCAGCTCGGCAATGATAGAAGACGTCACATCTGGCAGGGCTTTGGTCGAGATGACAATAAAGTCATAGCTTTTGTTGTCGGCGGCGGCGGCGGCGAAGGAGGGGACAACTGTCAGAAGACGAATTTAGCCCAAAGCTGATTGAGAGGAGATGGTCAAGGTGAGCTTCCTTCCCCCTTTCCCCTTCGTAACCTACCATTATACGGCCTCCAATTTGCGACTTTTCCATGATCAATTGAGTCAATATCAAACCCGCGTTCCTTCACAAGCGCGTAATTGGATCGTAGGATAGACGTGACACGGGCGCGCTGCGAGTTCTCCAGGACATAGGCTGCAATTGTGCCCACGCCGCCGGTGCCAATGACGCAGACATCCAACATGTTTTTAACCTTTGGGAGGCTGTGGTTTAGGCGTCTGGTGGGTGAGAACATACTTCAAGTTGTCAGCAGTTCCACAAATGCAAAGATGGTGGTGGGTGCGTACTATTACTTAAATCTCATTGGGATGACATCTTACCTCACGGACATCGGCCCCTCACCCCTCGACTACCCTAAAGTCAGGTTTGCAAGTCCACTAGATCCTATACTAAGGATGATATGGTTCTGGTAGCAGATGAACTTGATAAAGATTAAAGACGGGCAGCACAAGAAGAGCATAAAAACTGGATGGTGTAGACCAAATTAACCAAGAGGAAGCCGTGCAGTTAATCTCACAAATGTGTCGGGCATACTCCGTAAGATGGCTCCTTGCCACAATAGTTCATTGAGGGCGATGATGCTGCACTCAAGAAAGAAGCATACATCTCTATACGTCCTTCCTTATTATGCAGATTTTTGAAGAGTAAGGAGGGGACCTTCCGATGTGATCAAAGCTGCGGCAGTAGCAGAACTCCAAATACAGTCGCGACAGTTCACGTGGCCCTTCTTGCTTCATCACTATTCGAATAATCTCAGCCCATGTTGTTTATGTTGTTCAGCTACTCCATGAGAGTCAGAGTTGGTATGGAAAATTTTATGAACATGAAGTCCTTATGAAGAAGATAAATGGTGCGTGTATATCTAAAATTATCTATATGTAGTATTATACTGAAATAAGAGCCTCGGTTCGATAGTAAGCAGCCATAATAAGCAAAAACACCTCCAGAACATCACAACTCCGCACCTCTACACCCTCATCTTATGTCCCTTATTGCAATCATGGGCCCTTCTAACACGCCAGAACTTCCCGAGGAAGGATCCAAACGCAAGACCATGGCTGAGTACTTGGCCAGCCCCAGCGCCCTCCAGGCGCTCTATGCCGGAAACGCGGTAGGTCGAAGCAAAGCCGCCATTCCGTTCCGCGGCGACCCTCTTAGTTCCGGATCGGGTTTCCAACCAAAACGTGGAATAATTACATTGTGACTAACGACATGAGGGTCTTGGCATGGAATAGCTCTGGTTCACTAGGTATGAAGACTTTTTTTCTTGTTAGAGGACCGCCGTTCACGATCGTGAAGGACGGCGCTATTGACAATCCGCGACTCGTGATGCTCAGGAAAGACCAATCATGTTGACATAGTAATGGCAATAGCGCGTTTATCCATTTCGCATTCAAGCAGCCTGGCATTATGCGCAAATACTCCAAGCGCAAGCACAGCACCGACCCGTTGGTCAGGAAGCTGGCCAAAGGCGACCCATGGCACCACGACATCATGGCCTACCTGGGGTACATGAACACATCGCTTGCCGCCCTGGCTCTGCTGCGCCTGTACGCGCTGTGCAAGCTCACCAAGCGGGCGTCGCCATCCCCCGCCGCGGGGGCGTTGTCGACTGGCAGTGTCAAGGGCGACATTCCGCTTGACGTGACGGCGCTAGTCGTGCTGGGCCTGGGCAATGCGTCGCAGGCCTATGGCAACTTTGCGGGCGCCATTCGGCACGGTAGGTGGATCATGGGGAGCGGCTTTGACATTATTACGGTGCTTGATGCTCTCTTCACGGTGCTGGATGGGTTGGCTGCCATGGGCAGGGTGGCCCGGTTGTGATGAAAAGGTGTGACCACTGGATTCTGAAAAAAAGGCGCTGGAACTTTCCGATCGGATGGAGGGCAGATGGCGTGAGGGCGGAAAGCTCTGGCGTTCCACTCGTGCTAGCACATGTACTAGACTACCTTAGTTTTCCACCGTCGCGCCATGTGGCTGCTGACGCGGGAAACAAGGGTCTATGGGCGGGCAGGTGTTGAATTAGATTTGGTGTTTGATCAGCTACGAAAGAAAACACCATCTACTTGTTTAAGATCAGTCTTGGGGTAGGATCGTGAAAGGTCTACGACGCTATTTGGAGCTAGTGACTGAATCTATCATTTGCGAGTTTTCCGGTGAAGGGCTGGAATCTACGAATAGACGCTGCAACAAGTCATCAACCTCCTTGGGCAGTTTCGCTTGTGGAGCTGGTTTCCTCCGATCAAGTGGTTTCTAATAATTAAATTATTGGCGCAATAGTCATGAATTGAGCACAGAACTTTGGAACAAAGAATAATGACCTGCTTTTTGCTGCCAGGATGGATCACAGTTTTAAGTATGATGTTAGGTTTAGGGCGTGATCATTGAGGGCTTCGATGCCATAAGATCGGAGCCAAAGACAAAGTAAAAGTCTTATTTACTCGAAGCTAGTAGTCACACTCTTGAAGTCTCTTGTTAAAGTCGTAACCAAGTTTTGGTGAGCTGAAACTTGGCAACAAGACTTGTTTTGATATTCATGATACTCCTCTCCGCTAGTATCTCGTTAAAGGGCGATTTGTCAATGACCTGGAGTCCTCAAACCCCAAGACACTCCTTGGATCACTCAAACTCTGCAAAGATTTAACAAGATGTCCTCGTAACTATACTCAAGTCGAGTCACGGAGGAAGCAGACTAGTAAGGAGCTGCGTAAATAGTGCAGCAATATGAGCCGACCTAGTCTACACTCAGACGGTCTCGTGATGAAGACAAAGAGAGTGAGAGAGCCAGGAGAGAGAGAAAAATTCTGTTTGCATATGCTTGGCCCCATATATGCCAAGACTGTCGCCACGAGCACCAAGAATGAAAAGTATCAGGAGGCTGAGTTAAAATATCGTGAGCGTGGGGTGCCCATCTCGGGTGTGTTGAGCACAAGGTATCTATCTACCAGTAATTACTAGGTGAGGTACATGGACCGAGCGCACCCAGTCTGCTGGTATCCATCTGTCCCACAGCGCCGGGCCTCAGGCCAGATTCGGACCCCAGGGGCCAGGAGCGGCCGAGCGCACCCCCGCATTATATGCACCATCCTCTACTTGTACATGCACCAAGGGCATAGCCGGACCTGGTCGAATTGAAAAAAACAACACTACCAGAGAAAACACTAACTAGATACGAGTAGTGCAAATTGGACCGCCATCCATCCTCGTGACGTGGAATCATGAATCAGGCCGGCGGGGTGAGCCCACGCCCACGATCCTGGATCCTGGCTAATCTGGTAGCGTCACGCAACCGAAGTAGAACATTACCCAACAGTGACAAGCCTTACTCTGTGTCGGCGATGCCAACAGCGAAACCGACTGAAGGGGCTTGGAGTCTGGCTCAAGGGCAACAAAGAAAACAACATCCGCTTTCTGCCATGTAATTCGAAGCATACCTAGGGCCCGCCCAAAAAAAAAAACAGACTCAAGCGTCAAGACCAAGTCCGAGGACCCACCACTCACGCGGAAAACAGAACGGGGAAAAAAAGAGTTTATTGGAGGCGCTTGGTACTTGTCATCAGCAAAACAAGCACCACGTGGAAAACCTCACCCCAATCTTATTCCTGCGCCAGCCCTGGATTATGCTCAATTGGACATTGGCAGTGGCTGGGGATGGCTCCGCTGCCGCATTGACCTCGGGATTTTTCGCCCTTGGCAGAGAATGACCACTGTATATCGACCATATGAGTCCTTGTATTACAACTACGGAGTAGATGACACGACCGCCGAGACTTGGCGTCCAGGCTAATCCAGTGTGAAAAGGCTCAATCGCCAGGCCCAGAACCCATCAAGTGCCGGAAAGCTCGAGACCACTGCGGAAAACTCAACTCCGTACTACGGTGTGGGGAATTCAAGCAGGGGTCCGGCCGGACGAAGAAGAGGAGTCGCCTGGGTATTCTTCTTCTCCAGCTCCATTCCAATGCCATTTCCCCCCGGGGGGTTTCGAATCGCTTGTTTTTCTCCATCTCCATAATATTACCCCAGACACACCTGTTTCCGCATTGGTCCCGTGGGAGCGGTTGTGAGGCTTTGACACGACCCCGGTGTATAAGAGGGTTGGGCACCCCACGATCGATCATCACTCTAATTTTTCCCCATCGCCGTCCTCTTTCTCCTCCTGCTCTTCATCGGCCTCGCTACTTCTTCTTGTCTGGTTTGATCCCATTTATCTTGTCAACAAAAGAAGAATAACGGAGAGATCCAACTCAACCATGGCTGAAAAGGATATCCCCGCCGTCGAGCATGAGACCATGTCGACGGCCGAGACGCCGGCCATCAACAACAAAGCCATAATCGAGGAGGCCGCCGAGCGCACTGCCTTTGAGCACAGTCTCACCGTTCGCCAGGCCGTCAAGTACTACAAGTGGGCCATCTTCTGGTGTCTTGCCGTGAGGTTTGTCTTTCCCCTCCTCGTCTCCTCTCCTCGCTTCCCAAACGGGATCCATGTTGCGGCGGGTACTAACAAATTTTCTTGTGCAGCATGACCGTCATCATGGAGGGTTACGACCTCATTCTCCTTGGTAACTTCTGGGCCTACCCTACCTTCCAGCGCAAGTATGGAGAGTACGTCGGCGTCTCCGACACGACAAGGTCCGGCTACCAGCTGACGCCCGCCTGGCAAGCCGGCCTGGGCAACGGCGCCGGCGTGGGAGCCTTCTTCGGCGCCCTGGCCAACGGATTCCTCGTCAACAAGTTCGGCCAGAAGCGCACCGTTGTCGCCTCGCTCTGCCTGCTGTCCTGCCTCATCTTTGTTACCTTCTTCTCCAACAACCCGCCCACCCTCTTGGCCGGCCAGATCCTCTGCGGCCTGCCCTGGGGTGTCTTTGCCACCTCGGCCCCGGCCTACGCCAGTGAGATGCTTCCCATGGTGCTCCGCGTCTACTTCACTAGCTGGACCAACATGTGCTTCATCATCGGCCAATTCATCGCCTCGGGCGTCCTCCGCGCCTGTCTCGTCCGCGACGACGAGTGGGGGTTCCGCATCCCCTTTGCTCTCCAGTGGTTCTGGCCTGCCTGGATCATCCCTCTCCTCTGCTTCGCTCCCGAGTCCCCCTGGCACTTGGTGCGTGTCGGCCGCCACGCCGAGGCCGAGGCTTCCCTCCGCCGCCTGCAGAGCCCTGACTGCCCCGTCGACCCCAAGCACACCCTCTCGACCATCATGTACACCAACAACCTCGAGGAGGAACTCGCCGTTGGCACCAACTACAAGGACACCATTAAGGGCTTCGAGCTCCGTCGTACCGAAATTGCCTGTATTTCCTTCATGGGCCAGGTGCTATGTGGATCGGTTCGTGCTTCCCGCTCTTATCTTCCCTATTGAGGTGTGAAAGAAAAAACCACATGCTGACTTATATGTATCATAGGCCTTTGCGTACAATGCTACCTACTTCTACGAGCAGATCGGCCTTCCCTCCGCCACCATCTACAACCTCAACATCGGCGGCTACGCCCTGGCTCTCACCGGTGCCTTTTGCAGTTGGTTCATCCTTCTGCCGCGCTTCGGTCGCCGTACCATTTACCTGTGCGGTGCTGGCGCCATGGTCACCATCCTGTACCTCATTGCCATTCTGAGCTCCTGGAAGCACCTCAACGGTGTTGCCTCCGCCCAGGCGTACCTGACCCTCGTGTGGAAGTTCACCTTCCAGCTCTCCGCCGGCCAGCTCGGCTGGGCCATCCCCGCCGAGGTCGGAAGTACCCGTGTGCGCCAAAAGACCATTGTCCTGGCCCGTAACTCGTACTACATTGTACAGGTCACCGGCAACGTCCTTCAGCCATACTTTATGAACCCGACCGCCTGGAATGCCGGTTCGCGCACTGGTAAGGACCCTTAACCCCCTCCCCAAGTTGTCGTTTTCGACTTCAGTCAGTTTTGCAAAGCATGGAGATATGTAGACTAACAGTGTTGTGACGTGCAGGCTTCTTCTGGGGTACCACCGGTCTGTGCTTCTTCATCTGGGCCTTCTTCCGCCTTCCCGAGACCAAGGACCGCACTTTTGAGCAGCTCGACATGCTGTTCGCCAAGAAGGTCTCTGCCAGGAAGTTTGCCACCACTGACGTCGATGCCTTTGATCAGGCCGAGACCAGCGAGCTCAAGCAGGCTTACAACTCGTAAGGGGGGAGGCTTTGTCGGTGAATTTCGAAACTTCGGAAAAGACCCGCGTTATTGTGTATTAAGTGTTAGACGATATTAATGATGATCTCTCCGTTCATGATGGCCGACGTGGCGCCATCGTGCCGCATCCAATCATCCCAAGCAGCTATCATGGCTTGAATATCGGCTTCGGTAGCCACGCCCATCTCCATCGCCTTGTGCCGTAGCTGTCCCGTCTTCAGCCTCTCTGTCATGGCGTTGCCTATTGACCGGTTAGCCAGCTGTCAGGAACCTACCTGGCTCTCTCTCGGGGCGAGGACGAAGTTGCTTACCCCACATTTGTCTGGCATCAGCATCGCAATACGCCATGCTGCTAAACGTTGCTTCTATATCCGCTCGAGACACCCCGGCGTCCAGAGCCCAGCTCACGAGCTGCCGGCCCCCTTCGTCCTTGCCCCCATTCGCCACCAAGGTCTGGGCCATGACCTCGCAAAAGTGCACCAGCGGAGGCAGTCTTGGCCATATGCACCACGTTCTCAAATCGGCCTCGCGTATGGCAACAACACCACCGGCCTTCGTCACCCGCACGAGCTCCCGTATGGCGCTGACGGGATCACTCAGATGGCAGAGGACCTGATGTGTATGGGTGACGTCAAAGGCCGCATCCGAGAAGGGCAGATGGAAGATGTCTGCGCGCTGGAAGTGGATGCTGCCGTCGGGCACGCCCTGGGACACGGCGTGCTGGCGGGCTCTGTCCAGGATGTCGTCGGATATCTCCGTTGCCGTTATGCGGGCCTGGGGTATGTGTTTTGCAAAGGACGCCGTGATGGTGCCCGGCCCGGCGCCGACGTCGAGGAGCTTGAGCTGCGGCGTCTTGGAAGCCATTTCGTGCAGCCGCGGCAGCAGATACGCGGCGCTGTTTTCTGCGGTGCGCCACGCGTGGTGCTTTACTTGGGACGCTCTGTGTCCGGGCGCGTATGTCTTGTTGGCCATTTTCGTATGCGAGTCAGTCATCACAATGAATGTCTGTTATAGGCGTTGCTGTGAAACTTTTGGAGGTGGTTTGTCTGAGCAAGTGACAAGTGAAGAGCTGAGTTGTAGGGTTAGGGTTACTCTCTGGCACAGACCCGATTTCAAGACAAGGTTGAGTCCATCAAACTTCCTTTCCGTCACCACAACGTAGCAGCAACTTTACTGCATGGCCGCACTTGACACACCCGTATTCTCCAGACCTGCATTTGAAGGTTTACTCGACAAACCCAGCTGTTGTTTCATCATAGGCAGCGTTGGTATCGACGAATGCACATCTCGATTCTACCACGTCTTAGGAGCCGAGAGGCTAAGGTTTGGTTATTCCATTCGGTCGGACAGCACTTACTGTAGAGAGAAGAAAATGACATTTTTTGACATTATTAATCTGCTTCAAAGCCTTCCCCGAGACTCCGATTTCCCTCTTCAATCATAAGCTCAACATACGTTTCCGGCTCCAGCATAGCCGGCATGGAGGCCAATGCCCACACCAAGAGCCAGGGCCCTGGTGAACCCCGGAAAGGGAAGCTAGATGGCTGCTAATTGGCCGGTTCCCAAAGATAGAGAGACTCCCCCAGAACAAAGCGCTCAAGTCTCTACAACCGAGACGAGATGAGATGTTTTAGAGTGTTCGGAGTACATCAGATTATATTCGGATCTAATTAAACCTGTTCCGGTCCCCCCTCATCTGTCCCTTAAGGCGTGAAAAGTATCCAAGTCTCCGACATCCTAGCTGTCTTGTCGAAACTCCGAGACTCCAAGGAGAACCAATCGCGCTGTAAGTGGGGGTTACGGGTCCATGAAAGCACGCCGCCATTGTAGTTCGATGCCTTGCCCGATGCATTTGCGCACAGACGCGTCGTCGTCGGCGATAGCTTTACTATCTGGAATAGTCCAAGGGGAGTTCAGACAATTATAATCATTACTCAGAATAACCAAGGCCCGGCGCTGTGGAGCCATGAAAGGTATAAAGGCCTGTCGAGAATGGGTTCTTCACGGTCGTAAGTCAAATCCACTTCCTCAACCCTCTTACACTGAATAAGCAAGATACATTTGGTTTCTCAGACATCTCTCCCGCCCCTATTGTAAGTTAGAAAAGCAGAGAAAGGTTTGAGTGCTACAGATCACCATGGCTACTCCTCCTTGCCCCCCTCCCAAGAGCGTCCTTGGACGTCATCGCCAGCTCGCCCCGAGTGCATCCGTCTATGTCAGTCCCATCTCCCTAGGCGCCATGAACTTGGGCAAAGCCTGGAACTGGTTCCTAGGCGAATGCACCAAGGAGACTTCGTTTGAAATGCTCGACTACTTCTACGATCAGGGAGGTAACTTTATCGACACGTATGTCTATCATGCAACGTAATTTGGGTACCCCAAATGGAAACTCAGATCAGGCTAACAAGTTGGGGAAAACAACACAGTGCCAACATGTACCAAGTAGAAGAATCAGAGATCTGGCTAGGCGAGTGGCTAGCCGACCGCGGCGTCCGGGACGAGATGGTCATCGCCACCAAGTTCTCCCTGGGCTTCAAGGCCGTCTCGGAGAAGCACAAGATCCAGAGCAACTTTGGCGGCAACGGTACCAAGTCCATGCACGTCTCCCTCGAGGCCAGCCTCAGGAAGCTGCAGACGAGCTACGTCGACCTCTTCTACGTCCACTACTACGACATGGCCACCTCGGTCGAGGAGCTGATGCAGAGCCTGAACGTCCTCGTGCGCGATCGCAAGGTCTTGTATCTCGGCATCTCGGATGCGCCCGCCTGGTGGGTGGTCAAGTGCAACGACTATGCGAGGCACCATGGTCTTCGGCCCTTTAGCGTGTACCAGGGTCGTTGGAGCCCGGCCATCAGGGATATGGAGAGGGAGATTGTCCCCATGTGCCGTGACCAGGGCATGGGTATCACCGTCTGGGGCGCCCTGGGCGCAGGCTTCTTCAAACCCAAGAGCCAGCGCGGAGAGCCGGGAGGTCGTTCCGCATCGGCCGGGTCGAGCCGCGAGGAGGCGGTGGCCGACGCGCTTGAGCGGGTAGCCAAACGTACCAACGCCCCAATGACCAGTGTAGCCATCTCGTGGCTCATGCAAAAGGCCCCGTACGTCAATCCGATCGTCGGGGGCCGCAAGGTTGATCATCTCAAGGGCAACATTGAAGCGCTGTCGTTGGAATTGAGCCCCGATGACGTGGAAGAAATTGAGGCAGCGTCTGATTTTGATCCGAGCTGGCCGTTGACTCTCCTCGGTGGCGGAAAGATGCCCAGCGGACCTGAAGATGTGGTCTTTACGCAGCGCTTTGGAAACTTCGACTGGGTAGAGCAGGCCAAGCCCATCAAGCCGCACAGGGGACCTTTAAGTACGCTCGATCCGAAGTGGGTGTGAGGAATGGTAGTAATCTGGCCGTACGGAAGTGGGATTTTGCCAGTGAATGGATCTAGCCGGTCAACTGGTGAGAAAATCATAGGGTTATGGTATGTCATAGCATGTTGTTCGTCTCGATTGTGCAATGAAGAGTCTGATAGGTGGTGTCGACATGAACTTTGATAGTGTCCATGTCTCCGTGTGTCAATCCGCTGGCTCATAATGAAGTCGATACTAATCATCGAATGGCTACCGTGATGAACTCATCAATACAGATCCATCTTCTCCAAGTGAATCAATCCATTTGGCGGCTGGTAACTTGGTTAGATTGGGCTCTGCCACGGACTTGTCTTGACGTTTTACTTACCGGCACGAACTGTCGGAGCTTGACACCTGCTTGCCGAAACACGTCGGCTGTCTCCGTGTCCATGCTGTACCCGTGCGCATACACGACCTCGCTAATTCCCACCTGGCATATTTTGATGCTGCACGTCAGGCATGGGCATGTATCGCAGTACAAGACGGCGCCCGCGCGGATCCGCTCTCTGCCAGCCTCCAGCAGGGCGTTCTCCTCAGCATGGAGGCACAAGCAGGTTGCCAGGCCCACCCCTGAACTGTTGCCGTCATTGCAGCGAGGGCATCCCCCCTCTGCGCAGTTGCGAAGTCCGCGTGGCGTTCCGTTGTAGCCAGTGCTGATGACACGGCGCTCACGGCCGACGAGGACGCATCCCACGCGGCGCTTCATGCAGTTGGAGCGCTGGGCGGCAAGAGCGGCGAGTTGCATGAAGTACGTGTCCCAGCTGGGACGAAGACGATCCGGGTTGGGAATGTCAAGCTTGCCTAGGGTCGCGTACAGATGCGCCAAGTCGGACGAAGTGTTGAGCAGGCGGACGGTAGCGCGCGAGATGAGAGGCTGGAGCCCTGTATGCGGATCATACAGATGCTCATCGTTGCGCATGGCAAAGTCCTCGAGGCTGATGGCGGCCTGCTTTGGCGTGCTGGCGCGCTGCCGGTAACGCCGCCAACGGACCGTCAGGGGCGCGTCGGTCGACAGCAGCAGGAAGAAAGGACGGCGGATGAGGACATCGAGGATGGCCTCGGTGTGAATGTCGGTGGTGACGAAGCGGCTCCTCCAGCGCTTGGTGACATAGTCGAGGAGCTCCTCGGCGGTGGGAAAGGTGTGCTCTACGGGATGCGGCCGCAGCGCCAGCGACGTCTCGGAGCCCGATGTAGGCCCGCCGTTCTTGGTGGTGAGCGCGCTGGAGCTCAGCGCCCCGGTGAAGGCTTGCGTGCGTGCTTGCTCGGGCTCGTCGCCGTCTTCCTCATCGTCGTCATCCTCCGCGTCACCCTGACGCCGTTGGCCTCGCGCAGCAGCCGATGAGGCGGAGGCCGACGGGGATAGCGGCTTTGATACATCCCTGGCCGGTGACTGCAAATAGAGACGTTTGAAGCCGTGATGCTCGACAAGATAATGCGCCACCGTCTTCTTCCCGGAGCAGATGCCTAGGCAACATCACGGTCAGCCAGATTCAGCCATGTTCAAACTCATCGCCCCTGAGCATTCTAATCCAGGAGTACATACTGCCACAAACACCTATGAGCATCTTGAAATCCGCTGGCCTTGATCAGACTGGTGCAGTGCTTGGTTCGATTGACGCGTTGCGTCGCGTCCGGAAATCCCACCCGCGATCCTTGGCGTTGCGATCGCGGACTTGGTTTGCTGCCTGTGGAGTGAGGAACTACTAATCAGTCTGTAGTGGTTATCAAGATCGTGCTATATCGACCTTATCCAAAGTGGGGTTAGAGGTTTTCTTTTTCCAGCACGCACATGGTCGTTCTGGCGAATGCAGTGCCTTTCATCCAAGCTCGACAGGCTTGCAGCGAGCCATTTCAGTGGAGCCCAGATTGGCTTGGAGGCACCGTAGCAGTTGGAGTGAACATCTACGGGCACATTCAAGTGCTAACAGTGTCGTACTCTACTAGTGCTACGACTTTAGTGGAGATGAGATTGGAGTAGATACAACACTCTCCAAACTCCGAATTGGGTGTCTTATTCACTTCGATTTCTTATTTTCGGGGGAGGGGGAGGGGGAGGGGGAGGGGACGAATTCTGTGAGATGATGAGATTGGGCCGTTGTGTGGCATGGCAGCGGCTACCGGTCTTCCCATGATTACCTACTATCACATTTGACACATTCCAGACTTTGCAAGTACAAAGCAGTAGTACTAGTACTACTAGTAGTCACCTAAGCCCAAGGCACCAGAACGTGCGTGCCTGCCTGTAGTGTGAAAATCTACGGCATTTCCTACATCCTAGTATGATTCTACCCCGTACTCCACTGCGATTGAGGCACAAAGTCTTACCCAGATAGCAGACTGCTGCGGCCTCAAAAACGGTGGTGAGCGCGACCGTGCCGAATTCTACCAAATAGTGAGAGTCAACGAGCGACCGCGCAAGATTACGATGGACATTACCCCTATTAGGGAACTATCCGGAACAGCAGGTAGATCTCGTCTCGTTCTCTAGCAGTGCAACCTCAAGGGACTGTGCACGTGTAGATGCACGTTCGCAAGCGACTAATACGGCAGGGCAGGTCGATCTATAGAGTCGCTTTGGAGTATGATTTGTTAGTGCAAGTCCAAACAAGGTAGAACTTGTTGTAGTAATAGTATCCTTCTATCCATGTGGTAATTAATGAGGACTAGTACATAGGTAGTACAAGTAGGTAAGTATTTTCATGGCGTAATTATTCTATGCCTCCTTTGTCTCCCTGCATCGTCTATTGCCGTGCCTCTCTTGCGTCATTTCCCCTCTCCCCGGCCCCTCCAACTATGCCATTCTCTATAATCTCTAATTACTAGTCATTACTACTAGTACTACTATAGTAGTCTCTTCCACTTTATCAAGGTACTTACTATCTCTTCTTCTTCTTTGGAGCTTCCTTTTTGGTTCCCCGCGATCCGCCAAGGCGGGCTACGGGTGCCGAACGTGGACAGGCGGGGCCGAGGCTGGCATTTGCCGGGGGCCTGCTTGGCAAAAGTACCCTGCTTGCCCTGCTTGCCCTGCTTTCCCTGCTTACCTTGCACTGACATTGCTTTCTACCTAATACACTTACTGCTAGCTGTACCCGGCACCACCTGGCTAATAGGCGAGTAATGTACATGTACGAGTAATGTGCAGGTAATGTAAGAGGAATAAACATGCACCCTCCATGAAGAGCGATAAACAAACAAACGCCGTGGCTGGGACGGATTGCGTTGCTCTGCATGACATTATTGACATCTGATAAAGTAATAGTCCATTGAGTGTCCGTCTGGCGTCGACTACGAGGCAGCAAGCCAGGTAAGGTCTAATCAAGTTATCCACGATTCTTTAGTCGGATTAGCAGTACGCAATGACTGAGTCGAGGCGAGTGATGGTCTCATACTCGTTGGGGGCAGTGAGCATATTATTGACGCGATTGTACTGCGTCAACAAGGCATTGGGAGCTCCCGAGAGATAACGCCACAACCGTCGCGGGCTACATAAGTACCCTGGCTACCTCACTTTTTCCGGCCCCAAAGAAGTGCTAGTACGTAGTGCTGCTAGTACAGGCTACTAGTGGAGAGTCCGCATGGGAACCTATGTAATTCATTAATCATGTTGGTCCCGAATAAGCAAAGCTGATTGAACTTCTGTCTTGTTGCCGTCCAGGATCATTCGCAGCACACCCCGCTCCTTGGTCTGCTTGGCCTACTTGGCCTACTTGGCCTGCTTGAGTTACGGAGTGCGGAGAAGTACTGTAAATGACCTGCTATCCTGCTAACATGGCATGATCCGGAGTTCGGCACTGGGCTCGTGGGATCCTTGCAGCCTCGCCAATCACACAAGATAGCGTCACACTTCCCGCGGCCTCCTCCGGGTCTATAGCCTGATTGATATGCATGTACTCCGTACCATGTTCAAGTTCATTGTTGGACTGTTGGACAAATAGGAGGGATCATCATTGTCATCATCTCTCCCTCCCTCTCCCCCTCTTCCGAGGGGGGGGTTTCGCTTATATCTACCGAGCAATCATCCCTCCTCTAACCCCCCTCTCCCTTTGCTTTTTTTATCCGTTGTTGGTTTCATTGGTTCGTTGATCTCGTTGCCTGTAGAAAGCATTGGTAGTTACACTGCTTGAGCTTTTACGGACAGACAGACATCATCATGAAGGGGTCAAATGCTTCTCGTGCGTTGGCCGCACTGGCTGTGCTGCCACATGCCCTTTCTCTCGATCCCAAGAGTATGCTGGCTGCCAACAGGTACTCCGGCGCACTTCCAAACCCCTCCGGAGTATGTAAATGCCCTTTCACGGAGTTAAGATTCACCCAAAAAAGAAACAGCTCCCCCAACAAGAAGCTGCAAAAAAGGCTAATCAATGAACTTGCTAGGACTTTGCCTTGTTCACGTCTACCAATTACTCCTTTGCCGATGGCGAAGCCTCAAGCGTGTGGAAGAAGATTGATCTATCCAACGGGGATGTAGAGACCTGGGCAGATGCTTCAGAGATTTCCGAGATTGTCTTTGTCGGTCCCAAGGACACGAGCATCCTCTACCTCAACGGCACCAACGCCGACGGCGACGGCGTCAGTCTCTACACGAGCGACGTCGAGAAGCCCGACAGCGCCAAGCTTGTAGCCTCGCTGTCGGGTGACTTCTCTGGTCTCAAGGCCTCCAAGACCAAGTCCGGAGACATTCACTTCTTGCTGTACTCCAAGGCTTACCCCAACGGCACTGCCTACAGCGAGGCGACGGCTGTCACCCCTCCCAGCACGGGCCGGCTGTACGACTCCATCTACGTCCGCCACTGGGTGAGTTTTGACGATTCTCCCTACAAGGTCTCCTCAAAGATGCAACCACTTGCTAAACATGATTTTTTTTTGGTTAGGATTATTGGCTGTCCGACGTCAAGCAAGCCGTCTTTGGCGGCCGTCTCGAGAAGGGCTCAAAGGACTCTGAGTTCTCCTTCAAGGGCAACCTGACCAACTACGTGACCGGAATCCACAATGTCACCTTCGCGGAGAGCCCCCTTGATCTCAACGGAGACGACGACTACGATCTCTCGCCTGACGGAAGCAAGGTCGCCTTCTTGACCAAGGACATCAACCTGCCTTTGGCCAACTTTACGAGCAGTCAGATCTACGTGGTGGACTTTGACGGTAGCGCCGAGGATGCCGTCCCCGTCAACGCCCGAGGTTCCACAGACTACCCCGAGACGCAGGGGGCCTCTGCCAATCCTCGCTTCTCGCCCGACAGCAAGAAGATTGCCTGGACTCAGATGGACGGCATCTACTACGAGGCGGACCGCCAGATCCTCTACACCGCCAAGGTCGACGGCAAGGACGACTTTGATGTCACCCGCCACGCCGGAGACTGGGATAGGTCGGCCGGTATCCCTCTGTGGGCAGCCGATGGCAAGACCATATTCGTCGATGCCGCTGACCTGGGTCGCGTCCGCATCTTCCCCATCCCCCTCTCCGCCGACAATGACTACGAGCCCAAGAACATCACGGACGAGGGCGTGCCCACTGCCTTCCACCTGCTCCCCGACGACAAGCTTCTCGTGACGGACACCAAGATCTGGTCCAGCGGTGACATTTACACCGTGTCCAGCGACGGCAAGAAGACAGACTACCTCTTCCAGGCCAACAAGGTCGACGAGGAGCTCTTGGGCCTCAGCCCGGACGACGTCTCCGAGTTCTACTACACCACCAACACCACCGAGATCAAGCAGCAGGCTTGGGTCGTCTACCCCAAGGACTTTGACAAGTCCAAGAAGTACCCCCTGGCGTACATCATCCACGGTGGTCCCCAGGGTGCTCACTCCAACAGCTGGTCCACTCGATGGAACTTCAAGGTGTGGGCTGACCAAGGCTACGTAAGTCATATATTCCCTCTCTCCCCCCGGTCCCTTGAGTCTCCTCGATCGCACCATTTGCCGATGGTGAGAAGTGCTGTAAGGGAACTGACAATGTCCATCACAGGTCGTCATCGCACCGAACCCTACTGCTTCGACTGGCTTCGGCCAGAATCTCACCAATGCCGTTCAGGGCCGATGGGGAAGCTACCCCTTCTGGGATGTCGTCCACGCCTACGAATACGCCAAGGACAACTTTGACTTTATCGATTTCGACAGGGCCATTGAGGCGGGTGCCAGCTTTGGCGGATACATGACCAACTGGTGAGTCAAAAATATCCAAAGAAAAATCCCTCAAGACGCAGCCCAGCGTCCTCCACGCGTCGGTGTCATTCGACCATTCCACTAAATCAACAAACCCCAAAAATCTAGGATTCAAGGGCATGACTTTGGACGCAAGTTCAAGGCCCTAGTCACCCACGACGGCTCCACCTCCACCCTGAACCAGTACACCAGCGAGGAGCTGTGGTTCATGAACCACGACTTCAACGGGCCCTTCAACGCCTCTGGCTTGGAGCCGGGCTCCCCTTACTATGACTGGAACCCCATCAACCACGTCGACAACTGGGCCACCCCTCACTTTGTGATCCACAACGACCTCGACTTCCGCCTGCCCGTGTCCGAGGGCATCCTACTCTTCAACCTGCTGCAGGTCAAGGGCGTCCCCAGCAAGTTCCTCAATTTCCCCGACGAGAACCACTGGGTCCTGAGCCAGGAGAACAGCCTGGTGTGGCATAACGAGATCTTCAAGTGGATCAACCACTATAGCGGTGTCAGCAAGGACGAGGACGATAGCGATTGAAGCTCTCTGTGCAAAGCGTAATATCTAATATAACTCGCGGTTCTCGACAAGAAGGATGTATCTTGACTGACGTCTTATGTTAGCCCTCGTAGACCCCCTGCCCCCCTCCCCCAATCTTAGTCATCTTGATCAAGTCTATCTCTCAGATAGCTTCGCTCCCGCACGGCTTGCCTGCGGTCTCTTCACAGGCTGGGTTTTGCTGTCAATCACTCAGGTTTGTGTTACTATAAAAACTGGGGGGGGGGGGGGTATCAAAGACGTCAAACCACGATGAAACTTGAGTTGAGAAAATTTTCTCGTGGAATTGTGGTCGGTATGACTACCGTGTGTTGTTTATATTCACATTTGACACAGTACGCACATCGACTTCTACAATCTAGCATTTTGTGCTTAGACGATCGATAAAAACTCCGCCGACGATGAAAACGAGCGACCGGATAGCATTCTTTGTTTCCTCATCAGGTATTTGAAGCTGATTCAACTCCCTGTTACCCGGCGTTCGCGTGTCATAAAAATAACGAGTCGAGCTTAGGGTAGGTTTTGATCGTCTTGACGGACCTGCCGTCGTCGCCCGGCCCATCGCGTGAGATTAGATGGACACAGACCGCGGCACTCTCATAACTGGACTTTTAGGTGCTTACCAAAGTACGGAGGGGCAATTTAAATCGTAAATCGTGGGCCTCTCATCAGATAAGGGAACAAGACAAAAATTCGTTTTCTCAAGATTAATGCAGAATTTGAGCGCCAGGGCATTTGCACAAATTGAGGTACATACAGCCATGTCATGCACTGCTCACGAGTCGTCGTACTTGTACAGTCCACAAAGGTTATGCGTGACTACTGGTAGCAGTCGGTATTACCGTACAATTGTGCACTATTGAGGTTCTGGTCTCGTTCTGGGGTGAGGTTTCCAGGGTATCTTCACGATGGTGGCAGGGAGTCGCGAACTGGTGGTTCAATCTGGGGATGCTAGGACACGAAAGGTTTTTCTCTCCCCCCCTCTTTCCTTGTGGCCCTGTGGAAGTGTCGGGACGGGGAGGGCCGCGACTAGTTACCCTCTCAAATCATAAGCATGATCCAAAGGGGTCACGGGAGCGGGATATCGACGCCGGGCTGGTCGCGTGTTCGGACGACCCAACCGGCGGGGCACCCGGAGCCTCGAACCCACCAGGCTATTGATGTGTTAAGATTAGCATCGTCTTCGGGATGCACAAGCGAAATGACATGGGCGGTCAGCATAATCAATGCCAAATGAACAAACACTGCAGTTTAAAGCAATTACAACCACAGAGTATTACTCCGTACTCGTGCTCCGTACCGATGTTCAGAACCAGGGGAATCTTCGTATTACGGAGTATTAACTTGGGTTTATCCATGTCGACTTGCGTTAGACCCCTAGCTACTTTTGAGTGAGTGAGAGAGAGGGGAACTGTCTAGGCAGTATCGGACTCACTTGTATTGCTGCAGGATGAGGTTTTATTACTGCTGACTTGCGGTCTCGAGCTGCATGATTAGTTCGGAGTAGACAGCACATGCCGCGAGAAAAAACAACTGGCGGTGGACTAGTCTATCACCAAAGTCTCGGGCATGCTGCGAAGTAAAGGGGCATATGCACAACTACGTGGTCAACTCGCCGGACGAAAAGCTCAGCGGATACCTAGGTAGTCTGAACCCAACGCAGGACAGCGGGCGGTCAAAGTGTGTCCCGAGCGTTTATGACATCCTGGGACCTGCACAGCGGTATGCAGGCTGCAGGTCAACGTAGCCGCGCTCGCCGGATTTGCTGGGCTGCCAAACTTCTGGGACTGAGTCTTGAGCTAGCCAGGGGAAGGACCCTGGACCCCGGCATCTTTCCACCTTGATCATGTGTCAAAGGCCCGGCTCTCCTTGGGTCCCCTGGGTCCCCTGGGTTCCCTGGGAGCCAGGATTCATGGCAGGGCAAGGAGCCAAGGCGGCGAGGCAAGCGCGTCGTGCAAGATCGTCAGGTAAACAAAGGAAAAGAAAAAATTAGGAAAAGAGTCAGAGCAAAGAAAACACACCGCTGCATGAGAACATGCCACTCGGCCTCAGCATGTCTTGGGCTGGATGATATGCGAAGTAGTCTGACAGTGATGAGGTTGCAATACGAGGCACAGAAGACCCATGAGAATGTAATGTCTCCTGTCGTGATAATACGTAATACTTGACTTTCTGATATTAATAGCAGGAATAGCATCCTCCGGTCTGAAAAGGTTAGGTGGAAGCATATGACAGTAGGAGCGCCGTCTTCGTACCTCACTCCGTAATCCGTACTCCGTATTGTAATTGTTAGTGGTGAGGTACAAGCCTGAGTATAGCGGGCACGGAGTTGAGGTACGTACCGTCAGCCCACTGTTAAGCCCCGTTCGGCGTCGCGTGTCAGGGGTTCAACGCGTTTCCTCGTGTTGCTCTAGCCTGATATGGAGATATTGTAAACAAATGCGTCACCTCCACTTGTCACGACGGCGCGCGGTGTCCACGAAATTGTTGGTGGATTGGGTTAAGGGGACCCATTTCGTGTCGGAGAACTGGGACTCCTGTCTCGCGTTGGATGGAAGATTGGATGCTCATTGCCCACAAAGCCTGGTCACTTGCCATTAAGCAGCTCGAAGTGTCTTGCTCGTATCGTCCTGTCCTGTATGTTCCGGGGAGTAGCATTACATTCATCCTGCTAGTCTGACCAGTTGGCGTCACTTCCTTCCCACACACCCTCTTCCTTCTGCCAACTTGCCCCGTCATTGCTGAACCAGTTGGCACGGTTGCTTTTTTCGCCACCATCGGCACCTAAGTCATCCCCAGACGTCACGCTTTCGCCCCAAACAAAGACGAGCGAACAACAAAGAGACCCTTACACGCCATGTTGTGAGGGGTTCTTGCCAACATCCCGAGTAGTAAGGTAGTTTTGGGCAGTGACGAAGAGAACGGGGTTTTGTTTAGTGTTCCTGAACAGAGGGTCCAACAAAAGTCAGGCACGGCCCAGCACGACGCGCTAAGCCCAGCGCTCCCTACTCTTGGAATATTGAATATTCTCTCACCCACGAGGTGCAACTGCGACACACGCCGGCGGAAAGAACGCGAAGGAGACAAAGGAAGCGACCTTGTCCCATACTCTTCGCCCTCCTCAAGTCGACAGGGAAAAAAAGGGACGAACTTAACGAGCATCGACCACCACCGCGACATGATTTGAGCAAACAACGACTTGTCTGCCGCGCACCGTTCCAACGAGCGTTCACGCCACAGCGCAGCCCAAGCCATTCTTCAACGCCCGGTGCCTTGCGCCTTCGCGCCGCATTCCAGTCAGTCTCCCAAGCCAACATATCTGGGAAAAGAAAAGGCAGCAGCTGCCTTAGCCATTGGGAAGGTACTGACAGTTGGAACCTTCAGGCTGCAGCCTCACACGCAACAGCCGGTGCCTGGTCAACAAGCCACCATCGTACCTGCCTTCTCATATCAATCGTTTAAATCATGTTTTGAGGCAGGCGCGAATCGTTAAAAGACGACGAGCTCAGAACTTGCAGCCCTCGGTGGCCAAGAAATCCTACCCACTAGTAGTTACTACGGGACCCTAAATTGCTGCGAAATCAGCATTTCTCATCTTGAACTATTCGATCACCTGGAAAAATCCTCAACTTGGGCTCAGCCTCTGCTAAGGCTCATACCATACAGCACTTTTGGCCAAAGGCTTGGTGCGTTGGTTTAGCCAGATTTTTGTCTTTGCACAGCTCCTTGAGCATTCTGATTCACCTTGAAACAGGTCCAGAACTAGCTCTGTCTGCATATCATACCACTGTGAAGCCAAGCCGTACAGTCGGCGTCGATAGGAAATCCTCGGTCACCATTCCCCGATGATACAGGGGCATTTTGCCAGCAGGAACCATATTGTCGAACACAACATTCCACACGTTTCCACCATGTCTCTCCCAGAGGGTGGAGGCGGCGCCTTCGCCCTGCCCTCGCCCACCCACGCCCATCATATGGACGTGACATCAGCTGTGCGCTCTTTGAGGCGGTCCATATCCAGATCGCCGTCTCGCTTTCTGTCTCGCTCAAACTCCCGCAGCTCAGACGGCTCAATACCGGCCTCTCCCCAATCCCCTTGTCGGCGGTTGCGACTTACACCGCAACGACAACAAGATCAACTCTCCCTGACTGCAAGCTCGCAGTCAGCTCCGCCAGCTGCCGCTTCGTTGGCTCCTGGATCTAGCGGCCCGCAGGCTTCGTCTTTTACTCCTGTTAGATCCAACACCAAACTATCACTGCGCTCTGCCAAGTCTACCAGAACATTGTCACCATCACGGCAACTTGTCCGCGCTGCTCGAGCCTCTCCCAAGAGTCCGTTGCGCAGAGCTTTGAACGCCGCGTCAGATCAAGGTAACGCCGCTGCTGCGCAGCAATCATACGCCCTGTTTGCAGCTACTGGCATCTCTGTGGGGCAAGAGAATCGGAAAAATACCCCAAGTCCGGCTTCTACCCAGCGCCGCTCTGGAGATAACCCTGCGCGGCACAGCTTGCACTTGGACGTGTCAGGCTCCTCCGAAAGCGCCTTTTTGAAAGCGCTGGACGTTAAGGACCCAGCAAATTCGACTTCAGGCGCTTTGAAGCGGAACGATGCTATGATGAATCTGGACCAACCGTATCAGGGAAGCCCCGTGCCCAAGCGACGGAGCATGTATGGGGCCTCGAGCTTGGATCCAAACGGGGATCGCGGCATCTTCAACTCTAACCAAGCCACACCAGCGGGAAATTTTCGGATCCATGAAGACTTCGGCAATGCGCCAGCGGACGCGACGCGCATTGATAGTTTGGACTTGCAGCGCGACGCACAAACAGCGACACCGACTCCCAGCCTTCCGAAGCGCTCTTCGTCTCTTCGCAAGTCGACTGTGATGCCACGATTTAGCGACAGAGGTTCGTGGGGCAGACGTTCAGGGCAACGCCAGTTGGCCCAGATTGATCCGGAAATCATGGCGACTCCTGCAAAGCCTCGCGCTTCGGTGGCCAGTTCCCATTTCGAACCCCTCGTTGGGGACAGCCCTTTTGTATCCACCACTCCCGCTGGAAATCCAACATCCCAATTCGCAGAGCCAAGGATCCCCTCGAATCACCACCCGCTCGCACAGATCCAGACCCTGAGCGCGTCCTCGTCAGGAAGCAGTTTCTCAGAAGAAACTTCAGTATTTGCCCCGCCTCCTCTCCCGCCTACTCATCGCCTCAATCCACACCCCTTTTCTCAGTCGCTGCCTCTTGGCGCAGAGAGGCCGACGCTGGGAAGCTCAGTGGTGGGACAAGCCACCCCTCGCCAACAAAGTGTTCTGTTCCAGAGGGCGTATGCTTCTACTGGACTTGTCTCCAAGGTGAATCGTAACCCTGAAAACCAGGAGAAGAAGCTTGTTCCCCCAGACACGCCTTGCAAGCCATGGAAGAAGCCATCGGAGCGATTCAACACCTACCCGACTGCGGGGACGCCCGCATCCGCAAAGAAAAGCCGGACTAATAATCGGAATTCGTTTGCTGGAATTAGCTCCTCAATTTTCCAGCCGCCTCATAACCAGACGCAAGGTGCGGCCAAGTTCGAAATCTCAGCATTAGTTGGCGGCCAGACACCTTCTCGCAGCCTTCGAGGAAGCGAATTTCTGAGAAGAAGCCAGAATATTAGCAACAACAAGCTTTTTGAGGACAACAACTACGAAGCAGTCTCAACTTCTGGCAACGTTCCTCCGACACCCACCAAGAACGGCCTGACGCCTAGCTTCAGCAACCTCAGTGAAGTGAGCGAACAGAGTAGCGATCAGTCTGTTGAGAGCCCGAGCATGAACCGGAAGAGCTTTGGTCCACAGGAATCCTTCCGGCCTACTCCCTTGCGTCAGCCCAACTGTAAGTACATGTTAAGAACATCTCTTAGTGTCCGTGTTGAAGCGGCTGCTAACAACCTTCAAGTCGGTCCAGTGAGCCCTCTTAGTGAGAGGCAGACCCCTCGAACGCCTCTGGAGTTGTCGCTGCCCGAGAGCACTGGGCAGTTGTCAATATCGCGCCAGAACGCGACGGGTATCTCCCCCAACGATAACGCCACATTGCCTCCCGCCACTCCCACCACAGAGCGGGATTTCCGTTCGTCAACCGGCGCTTTTTCGACCCCTATTCACGATAAGAGCAAAGCCTCCGTTGGTGACAGCGTTGTCGAGCACAACCTGCAACAGAGCTTTGATGAGGTGACGAACATCGGGGACGGAGAGTTCTCGATTGTTTATCGTGTCAAGGAGAAGCCCCGCTTCCAACTTTCTAGCGTCTCGCCTGCCCCCGGAATATTCTCAGCTGTCCCCCAGAACACGCAGGGCAGTGTTTTCGTGGTAAAGAAATCGAAACTTCCCTACATTGGGCCTCGGGATCGAGAAAGGAAGCTCAGAGAAGCCAACATCTTACGGTCCTTGAGAGATGCTGAACATGTTGTGCAATATGTTGCGGATTGGGAGATGAGTGATCACCTGTACATCCAGACCGAATATTGTGAAAACGGCAGCCTCAAAGACTTCTATACCCGCGAGGGCTTCTTTGGGCGCCTGGACGATTTTTGCATATTCAAAATTATTCTGGATCTCACCTTGGTAAGTTCATCTCTGTTTACTGGTATGATGTGTTGATACTAACTTTGGACGCAGGGACTACAGGAAATCCACAACGCGGGCTTCATGCATCTAGACATGAAGCCGGCGAATGTCTTCGTCACCTTCGAGGGTGCGTTGAAGATTGGTGATTTCGGCCTTGCACGAAGCTGCTCAGACGCTGGTTCGCTTGATATGGAAGGTGACCGTGAATATATGGCTCCGGAAATGCTTCACGGGCGATTCGGACAGTCGTCGGATATCTTCTCATTGGGCATAATGGCTTTTGAGGCCATAGCAAACGTCGAAATTCCTGGAAATGGCGAGGATTGGCACAAACTACGATCGGGAGACTTCTCCGGAGTCCCCAGCCTAGCTTGGACGGCTTCTTGTGAAACAAATCCCTATCGCAGTGGTCTTCATAGCGAAGAGCAAGGTTTCGAAAGAACCCATGACGCGGGCGACTTGTTTGGATCCCACAAGCGATCTGAACTTCTCGAGCCTCCTGCATTTATGGAGGATGCGACACATGCAGAATCTTTGCGATCCATGATCAGCTGGATGATGTCGAGCAACAGCCATGATCGGCCAACGGCTGCTCAACTGCTTAGCCTAAGTAGTCTGCAGTGGGTTGCTCAACGGCGGAAAGCCCCCGCAACTATATTTGAAGGGCGATGGGGACCTGTGGAATCGGAGTTTACACCTATGGATGTGGAGATCATGGACACTGAGATGACTGGTGTTTGAATGAGTTGGTTGTCGTCACAGGAGTTCGGTCCAGCTTTTTTTCCGACAAGGAAGGCCTGGATGAAGTTTTTACAAGAAACGGAAAAGTTAGGCTGCCATTGATGCGTACTACAGAAGCATCTCATTAGATGGAAAGGTGTTTGGCGGCTGGTGCGCGGCGCAAGAGGATATTGTTGTCGCTGAGAGCACCGCCTGTATAGTATAGGTATCTTGAAGTTGGAGTGGGTGATGTGAGGCTGGCTGGTTGAGACGTCATGCATGGATCTTGATGGCGCTAAAGGGCGGGACTTCATTTGTTGCTCATGATTCTTACGAGGAATTGGTACGAACATACTACGATATGGCATTATGAAACGAAATTCAAGCGATCGGAAACGGGATCGGCGGAATGTACGGTGATAAGTTGTTTTGGGGTTTCTTCGTGTACGAGATCACTGATACACTGTGCATGAGCGCAGAAGTTACGATCCTCTCGTTCTAGTGTATGGAATAGAATAACAGTAGATAGAATTGATATAGGACACCGACATGTCCTTTATTATTGATACCTGGAGAGCTCCTTTTAGGTCAACCATGCCGCAAGTAATGAATTCAGTGCTAGACTAGTACCGACTCTGTGTGTGGAAGCCGACTTAATTAAAGGTATCGTTCGTATATTATGCGGAATTTCAAGATGATACTTGTCATGTCCTAGGCCTCTCAATCCCGCTCGCGCACACACAAACTCAATTGGGACATCAGCATCCCTGGAACACAACAAACTCGATAGTTGTAGAGAAAAGTCTACAGCTCCTCCTCTTCCTCATGGGCCTTGTCCGTGAGGATGTAGCGCTTGTTGCCCGTCTTGGAGTCGATCTCGTGCTCAACGGCGAGTTTCTGCAATTGCGCAAGAACGTCTTCGACGATGGTGTCCTTCCTGCTGCGGTCCTTGCGCCCAAGGTCATTGAGCCAGGCTACCTTGTTGAGGATGAAGTAGACGATAGCGATAAAGACTGTGACACCGAATGAGTACAGCCAAACGAGGACCACGGTAACGATATCTGTCCACCCATCACGGCGCTGCCTGAAGTTGTCGTCAGGATCGTCGTCCTGCGGATCCCCGGATAGCCAGCCGAAGAGACAGAAAAGAGTGGCAATCACGTCGACGCCGAAGATGGCAGCGACCAGCTGCCATGAGGGCCACGTGCGGCCGCCACGGGTGACAAAGATGAGCCAATTCTCGGTGAGGGCTACCTGCAGGAAGAGTACCTCCTGCACGGAGCCAAAGTTTTGGACGATACCGCCGTTGGTAAGGTACATGGTACCGCGGAGGATCCATGTACCAGCCGCAAGGAGGATGCCGAGGATGATACTGATGACCCAGATCTTGGGAAGCTGCCACTCCACCGGGCGAGGATCCCAATGGGCGTTATCGTAGGCGACGGCGACGGTGGCAAGATCTGCGAAGAGAGCGATGAATACGATGAGGTCTGCACGAATGGTCTCGTTGATGATAATCATCGAAAGGGTCAAATAGATCTCGAGGTGCAGGCACAGAGCGATGCGGTACTGTATGTAGCTCTTCATGCGGAGGAAGATTTGTCGGCTGGTCTTGATGGCAAGGACAATGGTGCTGAGGCCTGGCGCGAGGAACACAATGTCCGCGGCGGCCTGAGCAGCCTCGCTGGCGCCCTCGACGGCGATGCCGCAGTCAGCCTTCTTGAGAGAGGGAGCATCGTTGACACCGTCTCCGGTCATGGCTGTGAGATGGCCTCTTTGTTGCAGCATTTCAACCACAGTATACCTACAAGCAAGGTCAATGAGAAGAAGGCACACACGGGTGGGAAGGCGGAGCAGTCCTTACTTGTGTTCGGGATAAACCTCAGCAAAACCGTCAGCACGCTCAACGAAATCATGCTGCACGCTTCCAGCGAGACCGCCGTGGATGAGCCTCTCAGAATTGTACACCTTGGTTCCAAGTGCTAGCATCTTGCACGTCTCCTTGGCAATGGCAATGGCATCACCCGTCAGCATTTTGACAGGAACGCCGAGCTGAGAAGCCTCAATAATGGTCTGCGCCGTATCTTCTCGAGGAGGGTCAAACATTGATAGCAGACCGAGAAGTTGCCACTCTTCGTTGTTCCTCTTGGAAGCTACACCAAGGGATCGAAAACCGCGGCGTGCAAACTCCTGCGCCTTCTCTTTATAGACATTCGCGACATCTTCTGAGCAATCGGCAAGTTTGAGAATAGCTCGAGGAGCACCCTTGGCACAGATGTACTCGTCCTTTCCAAGACGACACGTAGCTGTGATACGCTTGGACACAGGATCAAAGGGGGTGAACTTCTCAGTGACCCAGCCTTCTTGTAGGATCTCGCGGGCGCGTGGGTATCGCTTCAGAGAAAGAACAGTCACTTTGTCGATGGGGTCAAGAGACTTGATATTGTGAGAGGAGGCGAGAGCGGCTACCGCCATCATCCAGTCCACGTCTTGACCCTCAGAAACAAAGGGCTCACGCATGCTGAGCTTGTTGGCGGTGAGTGTACCTGTCTTGTCGGAACACAGAATGTCGACACCCTGCTGGGTGATTAGAAACACGTTCTGCAAAATGGGTTCAACTTGTTTCGCCAGAGTACTCACAGCTAGGGATTCAATGGCTGTCAACTTCTGAACAATGGCCTTCTGCTTGGCAAGGTAAGCAGCGCCTACAGCCAACGTCGTAGTGGTGACCACGGGTAAACCGACAGGGACACCAATGATGAGGAGGATAAGGGCATAGTGAAGCAAATTCTGAGATCCAGGAGAGGTAACGCCGATATGACGGAAGAAACCACCAATCCAAGCGGCGAGGATCCAGAAGATGACCATGATCAGGAGGGTCGTGCCAATGTTATTCATAACAGCCTTGAAATGCCCTTGGTCTTTGGCACCTTGGACAAGACCCGCGGTGCGACCAACGAAGGAATTGAGAGCCGTGGCAGTGACAACACCATAGGCTTTTCCGCGCTTGCAGCCGGTGGTGTAATATGCGGTATCACCCATATACTTCTCAACAGCCAACGACTCGCCGGTGATGGCCGACTGATCAACGGCAACCAGGGGATGGTTGCGATGCTGCATCATGTAGTACACAGATCCACGGCGAGAATCGGTCGCTTCTTCCTCCTTTTCCTCTTCCGAGCTGTCGCTACTATGCCCCAGCTTATCCTCGGCGAGAAGGCGCTTATAAATTTCAAACTCCTCGGGATGCTCAAAGTCACAGATAAGTCTTGCATCGGCGGGGACTGTGTCGCCCTCTTGAACGATGACCTTTGTTTGTCCAAGCAAATCAGCAACATGAAGTAGGAAGTGGGAATATCAGGGAGAGGAACTTACGACATCTCCCACGACAAGTTCTCGTGCGAGTATATTGTTCCATTTCCCATCTCTAAGAACGTGACATTTCATGGCGATGTCACCCTTCAAGCTAGCCACGACATCGGCTGCCTGCTTCTCCTGGTAGAAGCCGACGAATGCGTTCAAGGCAAGGATACCAACGATGACCCCAAAGTCGATCCAGTCCCCGAGGCCAAGGGCAAGGAGCGCTGCCAGCTCCATGACTGTGAAAAGAACGTTAACCGACTGACCTGGGACTGTGGTGAGAAAAGGAATTGAGGCGCCACAAACCGTAGAGAATCGGCCCTTGGAAGTAGCCAAGGACCTTGGCGAACATGTTTTCTTTCTCGGCAGTCAATTCATTCCAGCCGGTTAACTTCCTGCGCTCCTCGATCTGATCGGAACGGATGCCAGTCTTGATATCAGTGGAATACCATTCCTCTGGTATCGTTGGGCCGCCGCTTTGGGTAGGGTGTTGGTCATCCTGGAACTTCCAGAATTTCCACCATGGTGTCTTGCCACGACCCTTTGATTTGGTGTCGTCCTCGCGCAGGCTTTCATCGCGGTAGGTGCTGATGTAGCGATCCAGGGCTGGGTACTCGCCTAGACGGTCATTGTCCGCATCGTTCGCGGAGCTACTGGAAGCACCCTCATGGCCAGCTCCACTCGCCTCTACATCCTTCTCCTTGTCCTTACGGGGACGACGATGATGAAGCCGTGAAAACATAATCACGATCGAGAAACCCGCAGGTCGGTAGTCTAGTCAGAATACGAGGTTCAGATCGCTCTCAGCATATCAAACTACCAATCGCTCTGGCAGCAAGAATGGATGAGAAGCAAAAAATCATGAAAAGGAACACGAAAGTGAAGGGCAGGGAGTTACGTTTTATGACGAGCTTCAACTGTTGCTCTGATTCCAAGCACTAACGCGCATAGCGACGGTTACCGTGTATAACCAGCTGGAAGCTCCTCCGCAGCCCAAGCCCAAGGTACGCGAGGTCATGTCAACGTGCCAGCATTGTCCTTACTCCAGATACATGGCTGGAAAGTTCCCTGGGCATTGTAGCGACGACCGAGAGATCCGATGGTTTACTTCGACAGGAGAGGGTTGCCAACTAACTTTGGGTTTCGGCGTCCTCCCGGGCAAGGCGGCATGTTCGGTAGCTGAAGGTAGCAGCACAGATTCTCCAAATTCCGGATTTGACGGGATGCTATGAAGGTTGCTTGGTATATGCCACGTCAACGGCACTCACTTGAGGCAACATTGTCAAATGACTTATTCCCGTAACTTACCCGCACCCCGACTGCGGCCCATTAGGATCGAGGTAATAGCGCCTCCGTCCTCCAGGACATTGGAGGTCGGAGACTGAGTTGATGTTTGTCGACATCTGAGGTAGCCCGTTTTTTGCGGATGTTCGACGGATGCCCGATGAAACTTGCAGAGCGAACTATCCGGCTTTGGTCCGGATTGACTTTGGCAAGCGTTGAGGCATTACGAATAAGGCGAAAGTTTAAGTGCGAATGGGGAGGGCGGATGACTGCCCTCTTCTTTATTCCCTACACCATCGTCATCTCGATGCAGCCAGTAACGTCGAGCTTGAAACCCTCCAGGAATTGGCGCTATCGAGGTTCTTGGTCAATCAGATGTGCAGAAACTTGCCGCACCTCCGACGGCTCACCTACCCGCTTGAGCAAATCTTATGGTTTGCCCAAGTCTACCATGCCGAATTCCCGTTCACCCAGTATTTGCCGCCCAAGGCAGCGTCTGAACTTGTTCATCATTTTTCCATCAGCACTGATCAGGTATCGCACCGCTCACAATGAGCCAATGTTCCTTCGCCACAGAGTTGAGGCTACGACGCGATGGTGGGGCCGTTCCTGAGTGTGATTTAATCGTCGCAGTGAAGGGAAACTCATGCGACATGACACTGGCGGATTTTTTTTTTTTTGGCCTGCACACGCAAGGTACCGACGATGGCCTCAACATGTTCCGAAGAGTGTTGTTATTGCTGTACAAGCAAGGAAGCGACGAGGTGCGGAACTGACTAATGTTGAAGTTGCAGGAGCGCTCTTTCCTAGAGAGGCTGGCCGGTGAGTCACCACCGTCTTAGGCACCAACATTTCAATACTCAGGCATATCTTCTTTGACATCACAATGGTAAATATTTCGGTTTCAATGAAGGACATACAATAAAGAAAACCCCCGATATGGGTATAAAGATCGATTCATGATGTTTGATTTTACCATTGGCAAGAAAGAGAATAAAAAAAAATTACAAGAGAGACGTGCTTGGCGACATTGGAAAGATGACAACAATCTTGAATCCGTCTCAAGCCCAGGACAGATTGCCGAGCCGAGACAGTACCAATTCTTATTGGCACAAAGAACCTTCGCAGATCCTCCTGAATCATCGTACCACCGAGACCCTACCCAAAACTGCTGATGTCGTTATTGTGGGAAGTGGCATCACGGGCGCCTTCGCTGCGCAAGAGCTTGTAGCGGGCAGACGAGAAGTCCTCATGCTTGAAGCCCGTCAGGCATGCTGGGGAGCTACGGGACGGGTGCGTTCATGTCGTCTTCTCACCCAATCTTCATATGCTTCAATCGAGTGGATCAGAAGTTAATCTGCTGTTTGTTGTAGAACGGCGGACACTGCCAGCCCTCAATCTATCGAGCCAAGCCCAATATTGCCCGCTTTGAATTGGCAACATTTGATTTCCTGACCAGCTTTGTGCGCCAGCACAACATCCCATGCTCGTGGGAGACGGTCGGAGGTGTCCACGGCATAGCATCCGAAGAAGTCCTGTCCCTGACAAAGCAGCTTATCACTCAGCTCAAAGCCTCTCATCCTGATATGGCAAGGACGGTCCACCTTGTTACTGCACCCGACGAGTTGAAAAAGCTCCGTCTTCGCACAGATAGCCACGTTGGGGCGGTTGTTCAAAACTGTGCCGCCAAATGCTGGCCCTACAAGCTTGTGTCATGGATATTGGAGAATTTACTGAAAGGGGAACCAGACGCCCATACTTTCAATCTACAGACAAACACGGCAGTCACTGGTGTCAAGAGGGAACCCAATGGGCACTGGGAGGTACAGACGGATCGAGGCCAAGTCCTGGCAAACCACGTTGTTCTTGCTACTAACGCACATACATCTGCTTTGTTACCACGATTCTCCGAGCTCATCACGCCAGTTCGAGGCCAAGTCTGTGCTCTGAGGGCCCCAGAAGGCAGTATACCTCTGGGCCATACTCATTTGTGGACGACAAAAGACAGAAATGATAGAGTGGAGAGCGATGACTACCTGATACAGCATCCCCTAGGCGAGCTGTTGCTGGGAGGGGAGAGAAAATCGTTGCCAGATGGTGGGGAAGGGATATTCAGAGATGATGAAATGGATTCGGTGGTAGGCCAAAGGCTACGGAGAGCGCTTCGTCCAGCTCTGCAGCTATCCTCGTCTGATCCACAAGAGCTGGAAGCCAAGTATGAATGGACAGGTATCATGGGGTTTTCCGCTGATGATTATCCTTGGGTCGGCCGTGTGCCGGAGAGTCTAGGCGGTGCGCCGGAGGCGCCAGACAATGGGCTTTGGATGGCTGCTGGATATACCGGACACGGGATGCCGGTGGCAGCACGTGCTGCTGTTGCCGTCTCACAAAGAATTTTGGGTGTCACTGACAACATCATCGTGGTGCCTCAGGAGTTTGAGATTAGCGAGGAGAGGGTCCGCAAGATAAAGGCGTCTTCACCACCGCCGGATTCATTAGAACAGTTTCTCAGAAACCTGCTCCTAGAGACTGCTGGCTAGACCAGAGCAGTGAGAAGCCTCATTGACTAAAGCAATAATTAACGCTTTTAATAAACTGAAAATCTTTGACAGTGAAGAAGGAATGCTCTGTGAATTGGGGGGACCGAGTTCAGTCTCACAGTCTGGGCCGTTCTGCTTCCATCTCCCGCCTCGCCCGTTCTTTCAATACTTTCCTGAGAATCTTGCCAGACTGGTTTTGAGTATTAGCTTCTCACTTTCCACAAACTCAACGACAGAGTCCGTTAAAGAGACCTACCGGGTTCTTTGGAATAGCATCCACAAAAACGATGCCACCTCGCAATCGCTTATAGGGTGCCACGCGTGCCGAGACCCATTCCTCAATCTCCTTCTCCGACGTGGCCACAGCCCCAGGTTTGCAGACCACATAGGCTCGGGGAACTTCGTCACCATTCATGGGGACTCCGACTACTGCGGCGTCAATCACATCGTATCGCTCAAGGAGCACGGCGTCAAGCTCTGTGGGCGAAACTTGATAGCCGCGAACCTTGATGAGCTCCTTGACCCGGTCAACAATGTGAAAGATGGCACCCGACTGATATGTTGAAGACACAAAGGCAATATCCCCTGTCCGTAACCATCGACGACCATCCGTGTCCCTTGATACGACCATGCTAGTTGCTTCTGGGTTATCCCAGTACCCTAACATGAGTGTAGGTGCCGACAGAAGAAGTTCGCCAGGCATATCTGGTTCCAATATCTCTTCGCCCGTGGTCAAATTAACAATCTTGGCTTGACAATCGGGCATAAGCTCCCCCACTCCTTCTCTGCTCCCATGTGTCGGGTCCCATGCCATAGCCGTGCATGTCAATTCAGTCATGCCATAACCCTGTTTGGGACCGCCCTCATTGCCAGGAGATAAGAGCCTAGTCACCTCACGCTGCGTCTCTGCCGCTAGTGGGGCCGCGCCGCAAGCAATCATCTTGAGACTACTTAGGTCGGCTTTCTTCGCAAGCGGGTGTTTCGCAAGAATCATCAATATCGGAGGCACAGCAAAGAGTTTGGTGATCCGGAACTCCGCTATATGCTGAAACATTTTCGCCATGTCGAAGTGAGGCATAACGTACACTGGGATGCCTTCGCAAGGAAATGTAGTTAAGAAGTAACCCTGGCAGAAAGAATGAAACATTGGAAGAAAGCAGAGCGTCGAGTCCCGCTCCAGCCTCTTCTCGTATTCTGGATGAAGTTTATGTGTCGTTGTGATGCCATGACAGTTGGCAACAAGGTTGTAATGGGTGATCTCCACACCTTTGGGAAGCCCAGTCTGTTATATATCAGCCTAGTAATACTCAAGATGCTTTCTTTTGATGGTACAGACGTACAGTTCCTGAGCTGTAGTTGAGTGTGCATATTGTAGAACGGGAGTCCTCGGGCTCGACCCACTCATAATCTGACCCCCTTTCCCTGGACGCTACTAGTTGCGTCCAATGAGCCGGCTTGAGGATATCAAACAGTCCCTCGGTCTCGATGTCGGGGATCTTGTCGTCGAAGGCGAATATATTCTCAAGTCCAATGCCCGACATTTCCGCAGCGTCAACCGCCACACCCCAATTGAAGCTTGTGGCAAGCATAATCTTGGCACCGCTGTTGTTCAGCTGAAAAGCAAGCTCTCTCGCGGCATAACCAGGGTGAGCGCCTGTGAAGATCCCACCAGCCATCCAGATACCAAGCATAGCTACCGGAAACATGATGCTGTTCCCGGCGAAGACCAAGACACGATCTCCAGGCTGTAGTCCATGGTCCAAGAGGCCGACTGCAAGACGTTTGGCCAGCAAGCGAGAGGCAGAAAGCGTCACATATCTCGTGTGAGGGTTATCCGCGTCTATCCAGACCCTGCGCTCGGAAATCGGAGCATGGCAGGAGCCAAACATCCATTTCTGGATGGAACAATTAGGAACTTCGATGTTGAAACGGGATGTGATTACCATTGTGACTGGACCTATTCAAGACCACACTAATGGTGCCCAACGACGATCTGCACTAAAATGACTTTCTTTGAGCTCAGGATAACGGTAATAATGCGACAGTGAGATGGAGTCGACTTAGAGCAATACGGCGCAAATACAAAGTGAAAATCAAGGGCCCCGGCTCTCTCTCGGTCGAGATAATTGCAGAAGCCTAGGAAACTTTTAGAAAGAAGTGAGGAAAGGATGAGCTGCCGCCAGTTCCGAAACATAAAAAAGTGGTAGAAAGACTGGTGGAAGTTAATTAAAGAAGGGGACGAAATGGGAAGCCCCGGAGAAGAAGAAGTAGAGAGCAACAAATGAATCTTGATAAAGGGTCGCAGTGGTTCGTAAGGAAACTGGCCAAATTCTTCACGATTCTGGAGCCCCTTTGTTCGGCTGGCTGCTCAACGACTAGATGTCGGGCTGTATCCCTGGAACGGCGAGCTCTGTTCGTATAAGGTTTGCGGGCAAACCATTTATGGGTTTGTTGTATAGTTAGCCTCACCTGATGGCAGAGAGTCGAAGTAACAGCTACGCCGGGACAGCCGAGACTATTATAGGCGGCCGAGAAAGACGCACATGCAGGACGTCCAATTCCCATCAAATAGCTAATCTAAGCGACATTGCCATCGACGTGCAAGTTCTGGAGTTGTTGATGGCCACTGCGTCCTACACACACATCGAGCCCGCATCCCTCTCTGTGCTCTCTTGAGTGGCTCTTGAGGCATGCATCGCCTAATCAGTCTACTGCGTCAAGAGCAGAGAGCTCTCACTCAGCCATATCTGTATACAACACACATGTTGATCATCTTATCACTGCGGTCGGCTTCCCCCCCCAAACGATCCTGTCACCAAAAGTTGCACCTGTAAGGAATCGCAAGTGATAGGGAAGTGTATTTGGAGCTACACAGCGACCCGTTGCCGGACGAAGGTTACACTGCAGGCCAGGGATATTAAGCAATACCGTGATTGCTGTGCCTCGGCCAGATCAAAGACAGTGCTTGTAGCCGAGATCCTGTGCTGCTCTGAGGAAGCATTTCCATCGTCAACGCCAGTCTCATCGTTGTGTGGCTTGCCCTGGCTCCGGGGTCGCGAGACATTGTTGATGTTTATCCATACCGAGCGAGGTCAATTTTCTAGCCACCTCTGTCTTCCTTGCGAGAATCAACAAGAATCAACAAATAGTCTACCGACTATCCACCTGTCATTAGTCGAAATGCATCGTATTTTCACTTGATCAACCCTTTCTCACGCGCCAATGTATCACGCATGGAAGAGTAATCCTTTGATGGTTGATTGGTTGCAAGCGAAGAGTGAGTCGGGCAATTTTACCTGTTGTACCTCGATACGATGCTGCACGATATTCCGCAACTCAATGCTCCGTCGAATAGCCTGGTACTCCAACCGCCTGGGGGTCCTGTATTGTGCCATGCAGTCATGGATACTGGGTTCCGGAAAGCGGGGATTTTGTTCTGCCCGGCTGCGCGCACGCCCTCGACCGTCACCTCGGGCATCACATAAGCAGATTAGTGGGAGGACGCGAAGTACAGCAGCCTGTGAAGCGACACTCTGACAACCAGCAGCGCCGGATTGCCGTTGATCTAACAATTGTGATCGACTGATCGCTGTATTACAGGGTCCACAGGATCCCGGAAGCCGTCGATGCTGTGATGAAGCAACCGGAAAAGCGCGCAGGAAGGGCTGTCAGCTCCGGCGAATTCGGTAAGGTTAAGCTCGAGATTGGATGTCAGTGACTCGGAGTAGTACATTCTTGTCACTTAGTCCAGGTGTTTTGCACCACTAATCATGACACCTCCCATGTAAGGTGAGCAGCCATGGTTCTTCAGCATCGGAAGTCATGGGGCCTCGTTTACAAGCTGCCACGCAGTTGTTTGGCCAGTTAAAGCGCAAAAGCGCAGTCGCACCCGTCATATTTACCGAGTCCTAGCCAACCAGATAGTAAGGGAGGCGACTGAGACGTTGATTTAGCATTATATGCAGATCTATATCGGCGGATCATTTCTGGAGGCAGGGACATGAGCAGGAGAATTTGCGAACGTCCGGATGGACAATGCCGATGAAATCGATGTTTCTGTTGTGACTACTTTGTATCTGTAGTAGGAAACGAATGAGCGCGCCAGATTGCGAGTCAGAGCCAGAACGCTCCAATCCGCAACCCTGCCCCACTGCTCCCATGGTGCACGAGTTAACCGACTCTTAGCCGTTTCAGCCAATCATATGCCGGCATTTTGCAAGCAGGTCCAAAACTACTGGCGACGACATCAACGACAATTTGACTAAACCAAGCTCACGACGCCTCCTCCCCTCACCCTCGACCCTCTCGACGACCCCGTTGCCAGCGCTGCGCTCCAATCTGAGGCGAGACGTTCACAATGGCCTCCAGAATGACTCCTTTCTTCGTCCGCTCCGTCGTGCGGACTGCCTCGCGCGGCGCCTTTATCCAGACTCGCGCCTTGTCAGCAACGGCTCGCCGACCGAGCGATACCCTCCAAGTAGTCCGTCTCCCGCAGCCATTGGTCCCCGGTCTCGGCGTCAATCATCAATTGATGCCTGTGGCCGTACATGAAAAGTCCTGCTAACCTGCCTGCAGCATCGCAACTCACCCGATAACAACCCCGATATCCCTTTTAAGTTCAACAGCCAGAATGAGGCCATCATCACCGAAATCCTCAAACGCTACCCACCCCAGTACAAGAAGGCCGCGGTCATGCCTATTCTCGACCTCGGTCAGAGACAACACGGCTTTACTTCTATCAGCGTCATGAACGAGGTGGCTCGGTTGCTCGAGATGCCTCCCATGCGCGTTTACGAGGTTGCCTCTTTCTACACAATGTACAACCGGACGCCCGTGGGCAAGTTCCACGTCCAAGCTTGCACGACCGTAAGTTCTCTTCAGACCAACCGATTATATTCGCCACTGTTTGCTCGAGAATCGGCGCCACAGTTCTGGTTTTCTCGAATACACTATCTCTGTCCCGAACTGCTGCAGTCCGACGTGTACTGAGGGACAAACTTTGTTGACTCATTTGTTAGACACCTTGCCAGCTCGGCGGCTGCGGCTCAGACGTTATCGTCAAGGCTATCAAGGACCATCTCGGCATCAAGCAAGGCGAGACAACCTCAGACGGCCTTTTCACCTTTATCGAGGTCGAGTGCCTCGGCGCCTGTGTCAATGCCCCCATGATTCAGATCAACGACGACTACTACGAAGATCTTACTCCCGAAACGGTTGTCGAGCTTCTCAAGGCTCTCAAGGCCAGCGCTAACGCCACTGGACAAGCTTCCAAGGTTCCTGCTTCCGGGCCTCTTACCGGCCGCCACACATGCGAGAACAGCGAGGGACAGACGAATTTGCTGTCGGAGCCGTGGGGCGTGGAGAAGACAAGGTCGGATCTGTAAAACTAGCACTTGAAATTTGGAAGTAGGAACCCCATCTAAAAGACCTTGGTTCTTTTGTATTGCCTGTAACGGACACTGGGAATGGGCATCAAGGCAGCAGGGTGGCAAGGATTGTACATAAGCAGTGCGTGAATTGATATCACGATATAGACAAATCATTCTCGTTCCCATCATTGCTGCTTTCCAACGTTGTTGACCGTACAATACAGTATAAACACAATAGACATGTGACTATATTTTCCATCTTGGGACACTTGCCGTAGTATTTTGCATAATCATGTTCTTTCCTTTAATATCTTCCCAGCCTTAGCCCAGTCGTAAGATCCATCCATCTCCAAGTCTCTCGTTGTCCTCATCCACACCACCAGCGATAACAATCGCACTCTCCTCTAAATCCGCCAGGACAGCGCTTGCAAGCCAGCCACGGCTCTCGGGCTCGCCTTGATATTCCTCCTCATCGTACGATCCCATCGTTACGCGCTCCCATTTGCCCTCACCCGTCTTACGGCCCATGGCCTGCCACACGGCTTTGGTAAGGCTTGCAGTAGTCATACCCATGGGAGGCAGCTGGAATGTCCAAACGTCGTTGAAGAACTTGCCTGCCGCAGCATGTCCATCGGCACTGGGGGAGGCCTCTCCCATAGCCAACACCAGGTACTCGGTCCCACCGCCAATGGTAAGCGCATGCAGAGCCGCGACACTGCGGGGAGCAGGCCACTCCTGGGCTGGCTCAGATCGAATCTCGGTGGACGAAGCATCGGTGTTGTTTTTATGAATAGTTTGCCAGCCACCGCGGGCGAGGATGCCTACCTCGCCCTTACTGACTTGGTCGTCAAACAGCTCGACTTCTAGATGCAGGAAGTCAAGCTGACCACCAATTTCGTTCTCACCGTCGAAGCCGCCAAAGCGGAAGAGCCTGGTCTTGCTGATAGTGATGGCTGTGCCGCCCCTAGAAGGGCCGGGAGCGGCCGGCAGCTCTGTCCATGTCCGTGTACGAACATTGAAAGCCCAAATATCGCTGGTACGCTCTCCATTGGCCAAGCAGCCTGCGTGAACGAAGAAGGTTCCGTAGCCTTCAGACTCCTGGTCTACAGCATCCTCGGCGACATTACCGACGATGGGCGCCTGGGGGATACCGGTCTTAGAGGTATCTCCAATGAATCGCTGCTGCCAGGTAGTAGGCGGCTTCGGCCTTGGCTTTGCGAAATCTTGAGGCCGGTCAGTGGCCGTGGCGCAGTGGTAGCTACGTGCGGCAGGATGAGGGACAATGGCACCACCCTTGACGGCGGGAACGGGATCAAGGTGACTCCAGGTGTGGGAGCGTGTATCGAAAATCCAGACACGGCCAGCTTCCTCCAGCGGCTTCATCTCAGGGCCACCGCGGCCTCCAAACAGGAAGATCCGTGAACCAATAGACGCAGTGGCATGGCCGACACGAGGTGCCGGTACCTGTTCCTGCTGGGTGTTGGCAGCAGCACTGACGGGCTCTTTGCCTTTGTCCTCCTTCAGCGGCACTTCATCCAAGTCCTTGCCTACCTCCGTCTCGTCGCCCTCCACCGTCTCCGCACTCGATTCAGCGGGGGCGGACCGGACCTCTTCTGGCTCTGCAGCGACAGCTTTGACGGTGTAGTAGTCGGCATCGGACATGTTGGAAGGCAGTCTAACAACATGCATATCGTTGTCGACGGGCTCGCGGGGATTGACTTCGCCGCCAAAGATGTAGGCGTTACCGGCGATCACATCGATCGAGTGGGAGGAGCGCTGGAGGGGCGGTATAGAGATGCGATCCCAAGTGCCTTTCATGCCAGGCGCGGCGCCAGAGCCAAAGCCCAGAGAGGGCAGTTGAGGGATCTGGGGAATCTGGGGCATCTGAGGCAACTTGGACGGCATATTGTCCTTTGCATTCTGGACCAGGTCGCCGGTGCGACGTCGGATCATCTTAAAGTTGTCCTCCATCGTGATGGACTGTTGAGAGAATTGGGAGGAGTCGGGTTGGAGGGATGAGATTGGATTCTCACAGTTTCTGCCAGTTGACGAGATGACCGGAGAAGCACGAGTATATGTACAAAAGATAGCGAGGGTGTAAGCAGAGGGCCATTAACTTAGCAGCATTTTTGTGCTTGTGCTATATTTAATACGAGGATTACCTGTACCCAGCACTGGACCCTGGCACTGGGACAACACCATATGCAATGGCGGAGGGGTGACGTAGGCCAGAGCAGCGGTTCGATGATGGAGCCAGAGCTACAAGCGGGGAGAAGAGCCTCTAACAACTGATGCGAACCTTTGCACCTACCCATTCGATTCCAACTCTCCAGAAAACTTCCCTGCGCTTACTAGTGAGGGCGGAGGAAGCCAACCCAAGTATCTCTGGGCATTGAGGGCCGCGACATTGAGGCACCATCGGATGCCTTGCCTTACAAAGACGGCGGGGGCGCAGCCGAAGCTAAGGGCTCCTCCCCACCATCAGCTGCACCGTTGCCTCAGTGAGCCTTCCGGCGCTAGGAAACTTGCTTGCTGTACGGAGTACCTTACCGACTATAAGCAGCAGCAGTAGTACCTCCAGTAGGTGTAGAGTATCAGCGGATGTGGAGCCTAGCTCAGCGTACCTTGCGCCGTACCTAGCCACTGTTTACAGAGCCATCCGTTGCGCACTGGCAGTTCAGGGTTTCTTCGTACGAGCTGAAGAGTACACCACTTTGTAGCAGGTACTTGCTGTATTACTGCCAGACCAAATGTCATGGTCGAACACTTTACCTCAGGGTTTGAGGTTGAGACTCAATTCTTTTGGTCAAAGAATTCTGAGTACTCAGAGTCACCAGGACGACGGATGCATGGGCGAGTTCTCCTGATCCGTCCGACATGATCAGCCACAACGAGGCGCAAGAGTTGAGCCTGTACCAATTCACGTAGCACGTTCAAGGTGACCGAATGAACGCAATGAGTGCTTGTGGCTGAATATACTGAGTATTCCATCTACCAGACTTAACAGGTAGTAACCAGATGCTGGCCTCGCCTGATGTTGACTTTTTATGACATACCAGTTATCGCCTCTCGCTTTCGGAGGAGACGCGGCAGTAGTCGCGCGGCTGGACTACCTAGCTGGTAACGATAAAATTTCTACCTTTCCAGCCTCGGACACAGCCTCAGACAGAGAGGAAAGACACGTTACGAGCATCAGTACCCGTGCGGGCGAGCTAGCATCGCCTACCCACTGCAATCGTCAACGTTATCGAGGCGTCGTCCGAGACAAGACACCTCAAGCACGTTGGTGGTTCAGCAGCTGCAGCTCTGAGAAACCGGCGTTACAGCTGCCAATCACAAGAGCAGATGATCCTTCGAGCCGCCGGGGCTGCACATTACCAGCGCCTAGGATGGGTAGCAATACGCAGTAGTAGTATGCACGATGCCCGCTACGGGCCGCCTTTGGGGACTATTCAAGAGGCCTGCCTTCTGAGCCTCTCCTGAGGCCGCCCGACATAATAAAGAGCTCGTCAGCCGACAGTTGTTTGATGAAGGTGGAAGGATTGTCGCTCAAATGCCTAAGAACTTGTTTCCCTCTTCTGAAAGCTCCTATAGCATGTTCTGAACGCTAGATTTTTACTTCGAGTGGCGGCCAGGTCCCTCTCAGCGCAGGACGGTACTGCCTGCTTGAGGTGCGCTACCGTTGCTCATCCATTCGCGATTCTACGGCGAGGCTGAGGCTGCCCAGCAACGCCATCATGACCGACTTCTACATGACCGTTGGCGCCGATGACATTTGGCAGCTTCCGTCCCACTCCGACGTCCACTCTATCGAGGCCACTGAGATCTGGCTGCAGCCATCGGAGGACAAGGTCAACGTCAAGACCCGCATCATCGGCCCCGACGAAGAGTCTAGAGATGCCTGGCTCAACCAGCGTACCAAGGGTGTGGGTGAAGATGCTCAGTCGCTGCTGGGGCGTTTCGTGTGGCTGGTCGCCGACAGCAACGACATGACGATCAGCCTATCCCAGCCTGTACAAGATATCCTGCTCAAAAAGTTTGGCCTCAAGCTGGCTTATAACTACTTCAGGTCCTTTGCCAGCGGAGTCACAGCCCTCCCGCGCGTTTCCACCCCGGACTTCGACCGCCGAGCGTATGCCTTCTGTTATGGACCGAAGATAGCAGCCATTTGGTCCCACACCATGTTCAAGGGAGAGAGGTCAGGCTTGTGTGTTACCGAGGGCCTCATCTTTTTGAGAGCACCGCCAAAGCAAGCCAAGCCCGGGGGTGACCCAAGCAAGAAGAACAGGAACCCCCTGAAAGAGCTCCAGGGTTTCTTGCAGAAGATTCCCCTTAGCCCAGCAGTTTGCCGCAGCTCTGCCTTCCCCGCGTATTTGTTCAGCCTCTTGCTGAGCAGAGAGATCAGTCAAACACAGGTTGGGATCGCCGAGAAGATGCGGTATATCGAGGGACAGACGGGCTTCCATGATTTCGAGAGTCGCACTAAGCCGCCACATCAGTCTGAATTAGGGCCATTATCAGCTAAGGCGGGAGGATTCGCGACTAAGTTGGCGGGAGTCGAACGCAAGAGGCACATGGTTGAGAAGCTACTGGACTTCATATCTCGTCACGTAGATGAGGACGCCAAGCATGGGCATAAGATTGGGCTGCGCGCAGAAGATCCAGGAGCGGAGACCGCTGAGGAACATCCGCTAAAGTTCAATGCCGAGGTGCTTCGAGAGAGGCTGGAAATGCTAGCCATGGACACCGCGTATACGATGAAGAGGGTGCAAATTCAAATTGAAGCTGTAAGTTTACATGACCTCTGGCACCGGATGAATGTCTTCGTGGGCGATCAGCTAACATCTCTTCAGCTATTCAGCCTCATCTCGCAAAACGACAGCATGAACAACTATGAGCTGTCCATGTGGACCAAGGACATATCCCTGAGCAGCCAACGCGATGCCTCGTCCATGAAAACTTTGGCAGTTGTCACCATGTTCTTCCTGCCCGGGAGCTTCATTTCCGCCCTCTTCTCCACACCCTGCTTTGATTGGGACGTCGTGGACCTTACTCTGAAAAACATTGGCGTTCCCATCACCCCTCAATTCCACTTATATTGGGCCATAACAATTCCACTTACCGTGCTGACTTTCCTGCTTTACTTCTACTGGCTGTGGTTCCAGCACAGGAGGCAGAAGAGGCTGGAGACCGATAGACTGATAAAGGCCACGGAGCTTGGCTATTTGCCTGCCATTCAGTCCCAGCGAAGCACAAGGGACAGCGGCTTTCGCGAAGCGGAGGTATACAAGCTGGCGGCTAGGAGGAGAAACACTTCCATTACTACGGAAGATACAGACTCAAAATCCTCGACATGGTTTCCCGTCTCCAAGGAGCCCTATGGCCAGGTCTGAAACCCACTTTTGAACCATAATTTTGCATTGACAGGTCCATGTAAAAAATGGAGGCTGTTGCCCGAACTGTCTCTCAAAGCGATGAGGCGTGTCTTGAGTACTAGCAGTAGTGGGGTGTAAGGCGCAAATTTAACGAGCTTATGACCGACTGTACCTTAATTGACTACCTGAGCATTGACCGCAATCCCACATGGCCAATCGAAGATGTGTATGGGAAAGAAGAAAATCCCGTGATGGCGCGTCTTGAAAATCTCTCGGAAGCGGTCTGAGCCGCTTAATTGAGACCCGCATGCTTTGACGTTCCGGGCTGGTCTAGACGTCCCGGCGGTACGCAGTTTCTGATACCACTCCAAGTCCAGACCTCCGGATCTGCGGCGACGCCGACATGGCGCCAACAATCACGCGTACATACAGATAAGGAGCACAGCGGTCTCGATGGTGTACTTGCATCCAGATCGATGAATATACGTTCATGTATTCCTGCTGACGTTGTTGCGACCGGTGGTTAATGGCTCGATGCATGGACCAATCTCACGCGGCTAAGCTGCTTAGACGCACGCGCCTGCGGGATGGATGGGTATTGTTTTGCAGGGTTGGCAAGACTTCATTGGGCAAAATGAGGACAACAAGTGTCGTCAATCTTGTATCATAATATAGCACAACTGTACAGTAACTTGCACTTCTGGTCCCGTTCACTTTCCAAGCGAGGACATGACATATTCCAGATCATAACCTGCTTTTCCTGGGCAGGTCTTCATTATATGATCTAGAACCCGAACTTTTTGCTAAAAAATACTCCTTACCATGTAGCTATTGCTTTGCATTGAGCACCTCCTGAACTACAGAGAGGACCTTGGGATGGGCGCTTGCCGGCGCAGCCACGACGCCCTTGTTGTTTGCTAGTGTACGCCCAACGCTGAAGTCGAGCCTCTTGCCATGAATGTCGGTAACCTCACCTCCGGCTTCACGCACAATGAGGTCGCCAGCAGCATGGTCCCAGATCTTCTCTTGATAAGTAGCGCTGACAGGAAGACGCAGGTAGATGTCACCAGCGCCACGAGCGATGGAGCCATACTTAGCTTGGCTGTCCATGCGGACGCTGGGCTTGGTGATGCCGAGCTTAGCGGCGATGTCGGCCTGGTCGCCGTGAGCCGAGTGGCCAGCCTCGACACTCTCGCAGAACGTAGCATCGGTGAGGCCCTCAACGGCAACAGGCTTCATAGAGATGGGTTTGGGGTCAGCGAGCGCACCCGCTGTGAGGGCGCGGCTGGAAGCTCCCTGAGTCTTGATGGCAGAGAAGAGCACGCCGTGACCCTCGTCGGTTTGATTGGAGCCAATGTCAGCGGTGAGGGGAGCTTGGTCGTCAACAGGCAGGTTGGGGCAGCCGAGGACGCCGACCTTGACATCTCCATCCTGCATCAAGCCTAGACAGACAGCATACTGGCCGCCGCGGAGGAAGCCCTTTGTACCATCAATGGGATCAATAGCCCAGATGCGACCCTGTGAGCCGCCAGCGCTGTTGCCGCGGTCGAGAAGGTCTAGCATTTGGTCGGCATCGGCAATAGCCCCGCCGAGCTCAGCCTCCGCGTTGGCATCGTCGAGCTTGGTGTCCTTGACGAGGTCCCAGATTGTGGCCTTGAGGTTGTCGTCACCACGGAGCTGGGCGGCCTCCTCCTCAGCAACAATGGCGTCGTCGGGGAAGTTATGGCGCAGGGCAGCGATGATTAGAGCTTGGGCGCCAAAGTCGCCAATTGTGACGGGGGACTTGTCGTTCTTGTCGACGGTGCCCTTGGCCTTCTCGTGGAAGACACGCTTAGTGAGAATGGCAGCCCGCTGAACGGCGAGCTGGGCAATGTGCAGCTCCTTAGCGTAGGAAGCCATGCTGGCTTTTTCGAAGGACGAGGAGGGCGGCGTTGTCGTCGTCGAGAGAAAGGTAAAATTGAAGTTTCTGAAGCTATGTGGGATGACGGCGCGGGGCACGAAGGAGGGCACGAGGCGGGGTATACAGATCAATGGGGCGAAGATAGCCAGAATGAGGACGAGGAGGGATCCACGGTGCATAAGAAAAAAAGAGGCACGAATACAATGGTAAATTGGGAAGTCTAAGAAGAGAGGGTCCTGCAGGGAACGGCGGGCGGCATCGGCGTAGAAAGTGAAATGTCGAAGATGGAGGAGAAGCCGTAGCTGATTGGATGGACGCAAGCGTACTAAGGTACTCGGTAGTACTATCTAGTTATCCGGACAGGGCTGGCCACGCTCGGTTGTTTACCACCCAGGTAGGGTCTGGACTCTGGAAGGATGGAGGGGTGGAATCGAGATGCGTGGATCGAGTCGGCCGGCAGTAGCAGCAGCGCTCGGGGCAAGGCTGGGCGCATCGCTATAAGAAGTGTCTGTCGGTCGGATTCAGGTTTGGTCTGAGTGCGCCACGACTCGAAGAGTATAGGGATTGTCGTTCGCTCTTGCTCAACAGGCGCACGCGCTCGAGTTCACTCTCTTATCGCTTCACCGCATGACGCAATAGGCCAAGTCAATAAGCCCCCCCGCTGCCCTCGCTACTTTTTTTCTTCGCCCGCACCCATGAATTTGAAGACGATCCGGTCTGCCGCGCCGCCTTAAAAAGCCCCGGTCTTCGACTTTGTTTTCTAAGGATTGGAGCGTTGCTATGCTTGAGCAGTCCCGAACCCTAAGTCTCCGTGGGTGAGGGACCTTAAACACTGAGATTTGCAAAGCTGGTCGGCATACGCGTGCCCAACTTTGTCTCCTTGGACGCTCATCCCACTCCAGCCTTGTACTTCCTTCGACCCCGCGGTCGGTGACGTCCAGCCAACTTGCATTGATTAGATCGTCATCACTGCTGATCTGGTAGTTTTGGTTCGACGCTAAAGCGCCTCTGATTAACAAACGAAGTCAACTCAACCATATGCGCCGAGTCTCGTCTGCCTCTCTTACTCTCTCTCATATTCACCAAGTCCCGCGAGCAAGGAGTACACGACCTTGTGCTCAACCCCCAATTCATTTATAGCATAACAAAGCCGACGGGCCTGCTGCTCCTCGAGCGAACCTTTATGATGGCTGTCGCTCCAGCAGCAGGCAGTCTCACGCCAGCCCACCTGGGCTTCCTTGCCATCTTTAATCCTTCGCTTGGCAACACGGACGAGACTCTCGAAGATCAGATTGTGTACTATGCGTCAGTCACCACTCAGGCAGGGAAGAAGCGTCGACGCCGTACACGCAGTGCCCGACCGACCGACGGCATCTCTCAAGAAGAACGACATGAGCGTCTACGGCAGATTGGTCTTGCGCAGGGCATGGCCAGCTTCAGCAGGGGCTTTGCAGATGGCCGCGCCGTGGACGCTGTGGACACAGAGAAGTCGAGAGTCATTTTGCATGAGCTGGAACCGGGATGGTGGATTTTGGCGGTAAGATCATCACAGTGACCCAACAGCCTGAATGGAGGAACTCCGCCGCTGACAGCATGCTTTTCTCAGAGTATCGACTTGACCAAAATCCCACTGCCACCACGACTCCCTACGAAAAGTGGCGAGGGGCAGGAAGAGCGCTTCGAATACTCTAGTCGGGAGATGAAGCCAGCCAGTTTGCTACTGAACGACCTTCTACGCGCGCACAATATCTTCCTGATGCACCATGATACCTCCCTAAGCGCTCTGTTCGTTCGATCCCGCAGGTCAAAATTCATTGCTGTCCTGACCCGATACTGGGACTTATACCTTTCTACATGGAACGTGATGCTACACGGCAACCCCGCTAGGGATATTTACGGCGGAATCAATGTCGCTGCATCCGGGGAACTCGGTGTCGGTGTTGGGGAGGAAGAAAGGGGCAGTGGCGAGCGCGAAGTCCTCGAAGGGTTTGTTGGAAGGGTCGAGGGCCTTGTTGACCTTGTGGTTTCCCGATTTGGGCAGTACGATCCCGATGCCGAAACAGACGAACATCCCGCTGAGGAGCAGGTATCCTGGTTGGGGAGTGGTCAAGAACCTGATGCTGAAGACGGCGCAATCTTTCTAGGCACAGGGGCCTTGTCCCGAAAGTCTGTGAGGGATGTAACTCACTGGATGGAGGATCTGTATACCTGGGGAGAGCACGCCTACGGCCTCATTGAAAGCCCAACCTCCACTAGACGCGCTAGAGAGAGGAAGTCAAACAAACCGACACGGCCCACGAGTGACGACGAACCGCAGCCTCGGGGTCCCGAGACGGCAACGGCAAATCCGGAAGCACAGAACATATCCACCAAGCAGAATCCCAGCAGCGACCCGACTGCATCAACAGAAGCGCAAGGCCTACAAGCCACCGAGGAAGATGAGGGCAAGCTCGATAAGATGGTCAGCTACCTGAAAATGGGCTACGGCACATACTGGTCCTTACCTGGGGGTGGGGGTGGAGGTGGAGGTGATGTTGGAGGTACACAAGCAGATGCATCGAAGCCTAAACAGAAAGATGTCAATCATCATCTCGGACTACCCAAAGAGCATCCCAATCGACCCGGGTTAGGGAGACGGACTTCTTCCACCGAGGCTCAAGGTCACTACCTCATCGGTCTCAAAGGCGACATTGAAGAGGGGATGAGTGATCATTCGAGCGGTTCCGAAGGCGAAGATGCCGATGGCGACCGCAACGCCCGCACGGTGCTTAGGACAGTCAATGTGGAGTTCGAGAATACTTCCGAGCAACCAGAAGCTACCATTGTCAGAGACTTTCAGCACCCGGCCAGTGTTCTTACGCAGTCCCAGGTTGTGGGCAATATGGTCCCCGGCTATAATTCCCATGACCTCAATAAGGCCAGTAAAGTACGGGTCGTTGTCTATGTCAACCGGCCATTCATTTTCACGTTCTTGTTTCGACTACGGACAGATTCGCTAGCCTGGGATACAATGTATCGCTCGTTACACCATCAACTTGCCCCCTTGAAAAGGTCGTTATTAGCATCTACAAGCTACCGACCCGAGCGTCCGAGCGCTGGCGGCTCAAAATCAAACATCCATGATTTGGTCTGGAACCCGACTAGCCTGACCGTCCACTCAACGATCCCCAACATTCCCGAGACCTACGAACCAGAAGAAACTTGGTCAAGGGCAGATGCCTTGAGCACGCACCTGAACCTTCTGACTATTCACAGCTCTAGTCGTACCAAGATGACAGATCTTGAACGCACTCAAAAGACGTCGCGGGGTTGGTGGATTGTTTGGACGAGGCTGCTGGAGCACGGTGGTCACGATAATCGTTCTGACAGCCTTTCCCCCATCAAGGAATCCACTTCCCATTCTACCAATGGTAGCAATGACGATGGCGAGGAAAAAGAAGAAGTACAAGGCGACCCCAAGCAGAAGAAAGTTGACAAAGAAATTTTCCTTATCCGAAGGGCCAGTGACCATATCGGATTTAGGAATGAGGGAGGGGCAGGCAGCGAAGGAGCAGGTCGTCTCGCGCAGGGTATCGGAGTGGACACGAGGCGCTATGTAGAAGAGTTGTTGAGCCTGCTTTAGCTGCGATGTTGGAGCTGCAGAGCGTTGGTTGTGTGTTTTCATTTTGCATATCCTCCCGGAAAGGGGAAATCTTCTTATGTTAACGACCTAATGATGGAAGGGAAAGTAGAGCATGGATAGGCTGCTAGGCTGTATATCCCCCGGCGTATCACCTTGTGTGTATTTTTTTTTATATTGGTGGGAGCAGAGAGGTATAATGGCTGTTCATACCATCTAGCCTAGAATTCTTCGTTTTTGTTTAGCGTGATGCACGTTAATCAGAGTGGTCTTGTACTGCTGGTCGTCGTAGACCTGCAATAGGTCAAGAATCTTTTGTTAAATGTGTGTTGGGCCACATCCAATAGCCTTTTAATCCCACTGAGGGGGTGTCTAGAAATGATGTACAAGAAGTGAAAAGTCAAACCAAACCGTTCCCAACCGGCGATATCCAGGTCTATCGCATGTAGACCATCGCTAATCTAGCACCAGCGCCCATCAAGACGAACCAAAGTGGGCGATTCCCCTATAATTCCCAAGGCTCCCCGTTTGCAATCAAGTGACAACAAACCCATCGCGTTTTTCTTCCTCCTATTTTCCCTTTTGGGGCTTGCATGGTCATAATCATAAAGAAATCAAAGTCCCCCCTTTTTAGGCAGAATAGCTGTTAAAGGACCAGGACATGGGCTTGCGCCCGGCTTCGAGCGTGCCCATGAAGAGCTCCTTGAACATCTTCCTGGAGACGTCGACATCATCCTTCTCGCAGCCCATGCACTTGTCGCGGACAATGCCCTGGACGGATTTGCCGTTGGCGGTGATGGTGACGGTCTGGCCGCACATGGGGTTTCCGTTGGACTGTTCACCCATAAGGAGGTGCGACAGGGCGACAATGTTACCCGTGTTGTCCTTGCCCGAGTCGTCTTCGCCACAGGCGCCGAGACCGAGATCGTAGTAGGTGATTTCGCCTTTCTTTGAGTTACCGTTGCCGCCACCGCCGTTACCGGGCTTGGGCTTAGGCTTGGGCTTGGGCTTGGGCTCCGCAGGCTCAGGGTTGGCCGGTTTGGCTTGCGCAGGAGGCGGCGGGGGAGGGGGAGGAGGCTGGTAGAACTGGTGACCCTCTTCTTTGGGCTTCTCCTTCTTCTGGGTCTCTGGCTCAGGTTCCTCCTGCTTGGGCTTCTCCTGCTTCGGCGGGGGAGGAGGAGGGGCCGGAGCTTCGGTGGCCTTGGCCGGGTAGATGAAGGAGACGTCGTCTCCGTCGACCAGCTTGGTCACAATCTCAACCTCGGTAACCCATGCGGTCTCAATGACAACGCGCTTCTCCAGGTTGTCTTCGGCTCCAGCGGCGGCGGCGCGTTCGTGATGAAGGTGGTCGTGGCCGTGGTGGGCGACAGCGGCCAGGGAGCCGGTGGCCAACAAGGCCGAGGCGAGCACAGCAGCAGTCTTCATTGTGAAAGGCAAGGAAGAATTGATTCTGGTTTGCGAGGGAAAGAAATGATGTCTTTATCTTCTTGTAAGGTTTTCCTTTCGCAAAGTCTGACCGCTATATGTGAATAGAACGGAGGTTCAGGGAGTACTGTTCAACAGTGTTTGAAGGTCCTCGGCAGCGGAGTCTTTTTGTTCCAAAAAAAAGAGTGAGTTGGACAAAGGCGAAAACAGGTAGCCTAAAGGCGCTGGGTGTTCCGTATCGGGTTTTGTAAAAGAGCGAGACCTGCTCAAGGGGATACCTCAACACGGAAAAAGAATGAATGGACGAAGGCGGTTGGGGGAGAGGGAGTATGGAAAATGGGAGAAGCAGGAATAAGAAGAAAACCTCGATGGTCTACTCCGTATTAATTCACTAAAGCCGAATGGGTGAAGAGCTAACATGGGACGGGACGATGACACCCGAGAAGAGAAGGGAGGGAGGGGGGGAGGAACCCGGCGAAGGAATCACAGCGGCTGGCCGGCTGGGTGAGTGGAGGAGGGCTTGCAATTCGCGCTGCCAGTGGTTCAACATGGATGCAGCGATGTTCCCAGTTACCGTTGGCCTACTGGCGGTTCCCACATGAGTCGTGGCTGTGATGCTGGCTCAGCTGGATATTTTGTGATTGGTCACTCTCTAAGAGTCCCTTGCAGTTGGCCATGAGTTGACCAATGGCGAGATTCGGGTGCCTGAGCGGGCCCGATGCTGGGGGGGGCTGGCTCGGTGGGCCTTCGTTTAGGTTTTGCCCGGTGCATAAGGGCTGGACAGCGCCGCCAAAGGGTACCTTAAGGTAGTACAAGTTTTTGTGAGGGTTGACAGGTTGCTTCAAGTTGTATCCTCCCTACCTTGCTACTATTGTTGAGTACTCGTGCTTGTACTCTGTACTGCCTAGTAGTACTTTACGGGTACTCCGTACAGCACTCGTCTAGCATCATATCACACCACATGGCGGCTCCATCCGAGCACTGGCGACCATCGGGATGGTGATTGGAGAGGCAGATGCCACCTCCCACTGCCGACCGGTTCTACCACCACGGAAAGACGATGAAACACGCCCACGAGCCTTGTACAAGGTCAAGTCTGGCCGTCCACCTGGCTGGTTTGTTTTGAGAGTTGGCTAGAGCCATCCTATGGTATCTTCAGCATAGATACCGCGCGCGATGCTGCGTGCGTTGCTGCATGGTGCCATGGCCACGTCAGCACCGCTTCTTCTCCGGTACTTGTACAATGCCGATGAATGTCGCTCACAATAAAACATATTGGGAGTGATCGCTCTCTCAATTTTAACACAGATGGTACGGAGTACTTGTAGTAGAGTGTTCGTTGAGTTCTGTGCTAGTCGTCTATAGTGCACACTTGTGACGACACTCCTTATTTCCCGAACCTGGTTGGGCCGTGGCTATGCTGGATGTTCGACAATCCCTAGTCCGGGGAGTCAAGGACATTTACCCCTTGACACCCTAGCTAGCATGTGCAAGTACTGAGTAGAACTCATACTATTACTGCGTAGCGTCGTAATTGTCAACCATGTATCTGTACGTACGGATATCATCCTTTCGAGAGAAGCAACTGTTTTGAGGTCAATAACGCGAAAGGGGGAAAATAAGATCTTTCTGACGCTCGGCTCCGACTGCCGTCGACGACACGTTACTCTGTGCCTGTTTCGCCACTGCAGGTCTGGTCTAATCGTCCAGATCACTTTCTGCTGTTCTTTATCTCCGTTAGGGGCTGCCGGCAGCGGCATGGCTCTAGTTGTTTTCATCAAGTGTCCCTTATGCCACTGTCGCTGGCGGAGCTTGATTCGGCACAATCAACCTCTGAATTAACTGCCTTGGGTTTCACGTAAGTCTGACGACTTCGAAAGGCGAAAAGAAAAAGCGCCCGACGTGAAAAGACAGGCCTGTCTTCGTCAAACATTTCTTCTACCACAAAGGCCTTGCGTGCCTGCTTGACGAATTGCAATTCAGCTCTTCTACGTTTCTTGAAGCAAAAGTACACCGTAGCTTCGCTGTTTAGCTGGAACAGATCCTTGAGCGTCTGCATCAGCAGCGGGAATGCCGGTTCAAAGTAGACGCACTCGGCGGCGATGATGACGTTCGGCTTGTGATCACACACTTCCCGAGGGAGTGGCTCGCCCCTAGAAAATCAACCCGTGTTAATTTACCAACCAGTGATTATTGAATCAGTGGAAACGCACCAATTGAGGATCAAGGGCTTCACTCGATCCTCGACATTGTTGATGTGTGTGTTGTGCCGCATCAGGTCCAGCATATGAAGCTGATCGGTGATGAGAATCGGATGCAGCTCCTTGCCAGTCGCGGTGGCAGTGGCGGGAGCGGTAGCGGATTGCTGCCCTCTACACTCTAGCGCTACAGCTAGGCCAACCAGCCCACCTCCAGCTCCCAGCTCCAGTCTGCCCACAAGCCAACCAGTCAGCATTCGGAAGCACCCAGAGCCATTTACTGGACGGGGTTGCGCCATCTGCAGGGTCCAAAGACGACGCCCACCACATGGGATAAATGCTTGTGCCCGCCAACTCACATTCTTGCATTCTTGAGTTCCTCGCGGTGGTAGCGTAGCAAATGCTTGCCCATCACCATCCCCGCAGGCCATGTCTGGCCGCCGCAGCCTGTTCGTACATCTTCGTGATATTTGAGTGGAACCGATAGGTGGCCGTCAAAGGTGATATTGGTATCGCCTATGCCCTTGAGCGTAGGGAGAGGCGTGAGCTCCTCACTAACGGCCACTAGATCCGGCGGAGGAGAAGGCGAGTCTCGCAGTACTCCAAGCATGTCTGCTAATGGTGGTATTTGCACTGTGCCTTCTGGTAATCCCGTAGTGAGCGTGGCTTTAGTCAACAGCCTAAAGATCGAAAGACGCTTTGCAAAATATGCGTGCAGTTGACGGCAATGGAGCTGGAGAACGCCGACAAAGAAGATCAAGGAACAGTCCGAGAGCGGTCATGGTGGCCAGTTTATGAGCTCTTACTCCATACCGGAATCGAACACCTTATTTGCTTCCGATGCAAGCAGATAAGATACTAGTCTTGTAGCAGGCAGTAGCAAGAAACGGAAGGCACTAACAGGGAGCCTTTTGGTTTTTCCGGAGTGCTTGGAGGCCTTTCGTTGGCTCTTTCCCTCCGGCGGCAAGGTGAGCCCTTGTGATAAGGGTCCATATCGGAAGGACAGGCGGTTTGGATGGCGGGCTTGGAGGGGCCCAGAACAGAACTTGAACCGCCGATCGCCGAGCCCTAGATCTGATCTCCAATTTTCCATCCTCCGTCCCTCCGTCCTCCGCAACTCACGCTCGCCTGGTCATCGTATTCACGTCCGCCGATAAAGACGTGTCCTCTACGCGACACGAGGAACACGATGGTCTTCTATTGCGCGCCAAAGAACCCCGCCTATTAGCGGCAGTTACTGCCCCTCAGTGGCATCTGATGTCTCATCTTCCAACAGCGCCAGGCTGCCGGACCTCAGGCTGGAATGCATACGGCGCTCACCAGCCTCATCCTGTGCCTCGTTTGCCGCCGTTTTGCCCATGGTTCTCCCCGGGTCAGCCACAGGACCCCCAGAGTCCCAGACAGATCACCACTTAGCTCCTATAACCAAATGTCTCACAGCCGCTCTTCAACAGTAGTCCCCTTTACTTCTCTATCCTTATGAACCCCCCTCCGTCTAGTAGTGGGTCGCTTCATCCGGCACCAGGAATGAAGGGATCAGTATCGCTTCGTGAGCGGGTGCCCTCCAGCCATCGAGGACTGCAGCCATGTTCTCTACCACGAGCGACGCGCAGTTCTCGCGATGTTACTCTTCCTTTCTCTCTTCCCAATTTCTGTGACTTCTCGATACATGCGCATCGTGCTTGGATGGCTTCAGTTGAGCCTCTCTTCATTCATCTCTTGCGCTGCTGAGCGCGCCATATCGTGACAGCATGACTCCTCTCCTCAAGAGCTACCTTGTTCTACCACTGTGCTTATACGTCGCCAAAGCTGCTCCAGAGCTCGCGTTTTCCTTCAACGCGCAGCTGCCGCCGGTCGCTCGCATAGGCAGTCTCTACACTTATAGTCTTCCAGCTCATACGTTCAGGTCCAACACCAATATCACATATTCACTCGGGGATCATCCCAGATGGCTGTCACTGGAGGAAAATGGCCGTCGATTATATGGCATCCCAGAGGAGGCAAGTGTGCCTCCTGGCGAAGTTGTTGGACAGCCCTTCCAGATCATCGGAACAGATGATACGGGGCCTGCAATCATGGATGCTACGATTGTAGTCTCTCGGGAGGACGCACCCCAAATCAAGGTGCCTATTTCGGAGCAGATAAAGAAATTTGGCGACTACTCATCTCCATCCTCAATCTTAGCATATCCGACAACCGACTTCAAATATGCCTTCGACGCAAATACCTTTCGGCATTCGCCCAGAATGATCAACTACTACGCGTCATCCGGAAACAGCAGTCCCTTACCGGCCTGGATCAGCTTCGACTCCTCGACTCTGACTTTCTCAGGCACAACTCCAGCCGCTGATGCGCTTTTCCAGCCTCCCCAGCAATTCGACATTCGGCTGATCGCCTCCGATATCGAAGGTTTCTCATCCACATCCGTGGAGTTCTCCATTGTCGTTACCACCCACAAACTTACCGCCGATAATCCGATAATAGAGCTCAACGCCACCAGAGAATCCTCTTTTAAGTACAAAGGTCTAGTCGATGGCATCAAGTTAGACAACAAAGCAGTCGGTGCCGGGGAAATCAACGTCACAGCGACAAATCTTCCAAGCTGGGTGACATTTGACCCTGACACCTGGATCATCGAGGGCGAGCCGGGGAAAGGCGACCGATCGACCAACTTCACTCTCAGCTTCAAAGATGACTCGACCGACACGCTCAACGTTTGGGCAATGGTTAATGTGGCTACGAGCGGCTTATTCAAATCAACTTTTCGCAACGTGGAAGTCACGCCCGGTGAACAATTCACTTTGGATCTTGCCGAGCACTTCAAACATCCTGATGACATTGAAGCAAAGATCAGTACGAAGCCAGCCCAAAACTGGCTGAGCTTGAAAAACCAGAAGCTACAAGGCAAGGTACCAAAGTCGGCATCGGGCGACTTGGAGGTTACCATAGAAGCAAGGTCGCGTAGCTCAGGCCAAACCGAGAGGGAATCGCTGGGTATGATGTTTCTGTCTGCGGACGGGAGATCTACAACAACAGCTACGACCACGGTGACTGAGCCTTCTCAAAACCCCAGAGAGAGCGATGGCGGTGAGGCCGATGACGATGCTGATAAAGATGACGATGACGATGACGATGACGATGGTCTTGGTACAAACGCTATACTGCTCGCCACCATCCTGCCGATCGTTGCTGTGGCTCTCCTCATAATGTTATTAGTATGCTTCATCAGAAGGAGACGGAACCGTCGCAACTATCTATCAGAAGATCTGCGCGCGAAGATCTCCCGCCCGGTATCTGGAAGTCTTCGCATTAACAGCTCATCCCAAGGATCGGGCTCTTTAGCAAGCTCCGAAGTTGGTGGAGGTTCACAAGTCTTGAGAGCGGAAAAGGGCGGCTACGCTCAAGCCCACTCGCATCCTTCTTCGAGAAGCTCTGATACATTGGGGAGCTTGTCGTCTCAAGACATGAGCCGCCTCTACATGTATAACGCGGGCCCAGAAACTAGCAGGATCCTCGGCAGCTCTGACACGGAGGGAGGAAGGGAATCGTGGTTCACAGACAATGGAACCCCCACGGCTCTGAGAAGCGAGCTGTCGACTCGAAGTCGAGGTTCGCAAACAACGCTCCCATTCTCCACGCATCAACTGCTCCCTACGCCTCCTTTCCTTGCCCAGACTGGCGGCGGAGATTTCAGGAGTGGGTTGGATTTGGCGATACCATCCCTGGATGAGCTCAATAGCGCATACGCATTGGGGGACCAGGCTCCTAGGCGTCCCATACGTTCAGAAGCCATGTACTCGACGATCACAACAAGTTCAGCTGCGCTGCCTCTCTCACGACCGGGAAGCCCACCATCGCAACCTCTCCCCCCTATTGCCACAGCCATGAGCACGGCCTTAGCGGGAGGGAAGCGTTCAAAGAGCAGTTCCGAAAAAGACTGGAGTACCATACGCGAAGACGAGTCCGAGGAGCGATTACCGGAGCTTCATCCGCCTGGCCACGCACGTCTCTCGAGTCAACAATGGCTCAGTCGCCGCAACGGAGCCACGAGAGACTCGCTATTCTCAATCGCCTCGTTTGGATCGACCGAGAATTGGCGTATCATTGGTCGCCCAGAACAGAGCGCGCCGAACCTGTCAACCTACAGGAGCATCGTCGACATGGCACCCTTCAATCCTAACAGGCCAGAGACACCACCGGTGCCGGTATTGAAGACTGCGGACGAGGGGCAGAGCTCTACGCCTGCTGCTGACGCCGCCGCCGCCGCCGCCGCTACGAGTGCTGGGGGTTCTAGGGAGTCTGAGGAAGTTATGAAGACATCAAGAAGCCGCTATTCCCGGCTCAACTATAGCACCTCCTCCGTTATTGGGGGATCAGCAAATTGGAGAAGAGAAGATTCGGGCAAGGCATCAGAAGGGAGTTTTAAGGTGTTTCTCTAAAACTTTTTCTTTGTTTTGCATCTGGGGAAGAATTATTAACCGTTTATGAGATGATATGATACCAACATTTTGCATTCGCTACCGTATACCGTTGCATTTGGATTTGCATGGGAGTGGTCACTTCTTTAGTTGAGATTTACTATAGATCAACAGATAACATATTTGCTACATTGTGCCGTGTTGGTTGCTGCAAGTATTCTTGCAACATCTCGGAACTAGGTCGTAAAAACTAGCAGTAATAACATACGAAGTAGAGCCTCGGGGAGGCCGCAGTCGCATCCGTGGGTTGCACTTGAGTGTGTGGGGTAAAAGAGCCTCTGAAAAGACTCCGAGTCTACCTAGTGGCTGGGCCAAGCAACACAGAGTTCTCGACCCTCAACGATTTCTGAGCCGCAGCGCCGATCTTGTCGTTTTCCCGTTGAACATGGTCTGGCCTACCACTCTGATACTCTACCGAGTTACGGATAGTGATTGACGCAGTTGAGGGTTTTTTTTTTTCGGTTTTTGATCTGTCCCTCTTCTACTTTAGTGGGTAAGGTCTGGACCCTTATAGGCTGGGAGATCCTTGGAGTGTCCGACATGTCCGTGTGGCCCGTAGGAGATTTCACCAGTCCGCGCCAAGGGCAAGGGCAAAGCGCGCGTATCATTAAAGTAATTTTTTTTGGGGGGGAGGGGGGATCCCTTTCCATCAGATCGGTGGGAATTCTGGCAACGCATGCGAGCTTCGGAAGACACTAATCAGTAGGTACCATCATATTACTAGGTAAGGTAGGGATGCATCCCCCTTCCGCCCTTCCCCCCCTCCCGCTGGAGAGGAGATTTGCGTGTGCGTGTGCGTGTCGGAGATGGGTGACGATGGAAAGAAGGGCAGATGAAAAAGACCCTCAGATTTTTACAGCTACTAGCTCTTGGAAGATGAGGAACCGGGTCAGCATATACGTCAGAATTAGTTGCCTAGCTCGATCGATGATGGCCACCAGGAGCAGCAAATAGGCCAACGAATTTCCCTTGCGATTCAGGATGTAACTGCCATAGTGACGTCCTGAGCGGCAGAAAAGTGAAAACAAGTTCCAGCCTCACGAAACACGGTTCCACGGATAGGACTAGGAAAAAAATTTGCCAGCCACGCGCCATTACTCAGATAGTCTAATCGCGGACAGTTAAGGCATCGGCTAGGAACAAGACTTTGAGGGACGTGACCGCGAGCAACCAAAGCAAGGCAAAGGTAAGGCCAGCCAAGGCACCTTCAAAGGCTCGAGGCTCTACCCCTCTATGAAGACGACGGGCTCGGGGCAGGGCCCTGCGCTGTACCCCGCTTCCTGCCGAAATTTCGCTGTGCTTGTCATCAGACAACTTGAAGGTAAGCGGCCGAGTTCAACTTGAAGTTCATGTTGTTAGTGGTCGCCCACATCCAGTTCGGCGGGACTGACGCGGGTGACTTGGCATTTCAAGCCTGCCGACTGTTGGGATAGGCTGACGATCGGCCTTGTTCGTGCTGCTTTTTGCTTGCCTTGCTCTGATGATAGGTACGAAGGAAGGCTCCTCGGTGCCTTGATCTCAGGTGGCTGGACGTCGTAAATACGGCTTGAATTGCCGTTCGTCCTTTGAGTGAAATCGTCAAATTACTCTCTGGGCACTAGCACCGATGACATAGTAGGTACCGTAGCCTGCAAATCATCCTCGAAGTTAGCAGGTATTCTTCCTTAGCAGCGACTTCCCCAACCATTGCGCGCTTCCACCAGCTGCCATCAGCGGCCATCGGCCAGTGGCCACCAAGCTCTGACGCCCCAACTAAGGTACTCGCAATGGTGCCACAAAGTAGCAGTACTCCTTACAGCCGTCTGTGGCGCCATTAGTGCACCAAAGCCATCGTGGTGGGCTGGTCCTGGGTACGTGCCTAACCAACCTTGGGAGTCTCGCTCTACCTAAGCTGATTTCGCTGAGGGTGCTTGACAAACCCAAAGAAGGACAAACCACCAAAGACGTTCTTCTCACAACCACTACAAATCATCACCACCCGACTCCCTCCAAGTCGACAGCCTTTTGGCAATACCTTTCCCCCTTATCCAGCACCTTCTTTTGTGTCGCTTGTCCTATTGAATCTGCTGCATTCTGCCTTCTCGCCTCAATACCTTACTTTCACGACTCGCACGGTAGCTGACGCTACCTACCGACCTTCCACCATGGGTCAAACCCTCTCGGAGCCCGTTGTCGACAAGGTTTGTTGCTCTTTTTTCTTGCACACATGCATCTGTGTATCTAGCCTCATGGCTCTATGATTCGCCTTCGCCAGACCAATCTGAATTTGTATTGTGTCGAACCACCACTTGGTTGTCTGATCGTGGCTTGGGAGGGGCATTATTGTGCGGCTGCCCCTCACCAACTTCACGATACGATATCAGCATCAGCCTTGCGACGCCAAGAGTCGCTACATTGGCCGCCTCAATTCCACTGCGATCCTGCATCTTCTTACTCTTGGATGATTGAGACCACATCTATCACGTTCTGTGCGATGGCAGGGTCGCGCTCCTTTCTGCTTTGACGACACCCCGCTACGGCGCCGCGCGCCCTGCCCCCATGCCCCTTCACTACTGCGTCCGAATTTGCGCTGACGTGTACTTGCCAAAATACAGGTTTCTGACAAGGGCGAGGATGAACGACTCTTCTGGGGCGTCTCCGCCATGCAGGGCTGGCGCATCAGCATGGAGGACGCCCATACCGCTGTGCTCGACCTGAAGGTGCCGGGTGCCGAGTCCAAAACCCCCGCCGACAAGCTCTCCTTCTTCGGCGTCTTCGACGGCCACGGTGGCGATAAAGTAGCGTTGTTCGCAGGCGAGAATATACACAATATCATTGCGAAACAGGATACTTTTATAAATGGCGACTACGCCCAGGGTTTGAAAGACGGCTTTCTGGCCACTGACCGTGCCATTCTTAACGGTACGTTGGCGTCTCTGTGAATGTTACATCGCAAAGAAACCTCGATTATCCATGGTCCTATCAAGAAAGGAAGCACGAGAACTAACATAATGGCCATGCAGATCCCAAATACGAAGAAGAAGTCTCGGGCTGCACTGCATGTGTCAGCTTGCTGGCCGGAAACAAGCTCTACGTGGTATGGACCCTTCAACAAACCAGTCTCTGAACAAGCCATTCGGGGCGGAGTTCCAGCCTTTCCAAACTAACATTTCCTTCCAAGGCAAATGCTGGAGATTCACGTGGTGTTCTAGGCATCAAGGGTCGCGCTAAACCCCTCTCACAGGATCACAAGCCGCAGCTTGAGAGTTTGTCACCCCATCTTCGTTTAGTCTAGCTGGGCGGTATGCTGAAGGCTGCCCGATTCCCAAACTGACTATTCGTTTCCAATAGCCGAGAAGTCTCGTATCACAGCAGCGGGCGGCTTTGTAGACTTTGGACGTGTCAACGGAAACCTGGCCCTGTCGCGTGCCATCGGCGACTTTGAATTCAAGAAGAGTGCCGATCTTTCCCCGGAGAACCAGATCGTCACTGCATACCCTGACGTCGAGGAACACGATCTGACCGACGAGGATGAATTCCTTGTGCTTGCTTGCGACGGTAAGTATTCCTTCAAAGCTGGCCCTGAGGGGGAATTAATTCACCTATGTAGGCATCTGGGACTGCCAGTCTTCTCAAGCAGTCGTTGAGTTCGTCCGGAGAGGTATCGCTGCCAAGCAGGAACTCGACAAGATTTGCGAAAACATGATGGACAACTGCCTTGCCTCCAACTCCGAGACTGGCGGCGTCGGTTGCGACAACATGACCATGATCATCATCGGCTTCCTTAACGGCAAGACGAAGGACGAATGGTACGAGGAAATCGCGCGGAGGGTCGCCAACGGCGACGGCCCTTGTGCTCCTCCGGAATATGGTACGATCATGCCCCAACTCCGTTGAAAGCGCTCATTGCTCTACCGCACCGGCCCAGTTGCTGGTCCTTTGCGTTGTCTCCTTGCGGCCGCTCGCACCGCCTCAGTTTCAGTCCCTCATCTTTGCCATCATCATTATTACCGTCCCGAGATTTGCGCTACCATCTCCCGTTTTCGACTCCCAAGCTAACAACATCTTCTTCCTCTTTCTTCAGCGGAATTCCGAGGTCCGGGAGTCCACCACAACTACGAGGATAGCGACAGTGGCTACGAAATTGATGCGGACAACAAGGGGAAAAGTTTTGGTGTCGGTGGGTATAAAGGCCGGATCATTTTGCTCGGTGACGGGACTGAGGTTCTTACCGATTCAGATGACACCGAAATGTTTGACAACGCCGACGAGGAGAAAGACCTCGAGAGCCAAGTCTCAAAGAGCTCGTCCTCCGCCGAAACGACGACTACCTCCGCTTCCACCAAGGACACCACCGAGACTGGCTCCGAGGCCAAGTCATCCGACCCCACAACGGACGAAGCGAGCAAGGAAACAAAGAAGGACGAAATCGGCAGCGATGCGCAGAAGGAGGATACGACCTCGGAAGAGACTAAGAAGGACTAGGAGGTCATTTCGTACGGGGACGTATCAGGTTACGACAGACATCGTTCCGGCGTTGGTCTTGCTGCGAGGTGCGGCTTCGGCGGGTATTTCGATGATGACCATGACGATCAATTGGCAGGAAATAAGACAGAGTGAGGTGGCAGCGGTGGATCATTATACACGGCGGAATCACAAACGACGAGGATTGGTATGGATTGTGGGGAGGGGGAGCAGGAGGGGCTTTGGAAGTAGACGTCAGATGTTTTGTTGTCTTTTGCTTTGCGTGATTATACTCATATCACACACACTCACACACTTCCCATACACTCTCACACACATTCGAACTATTACTACTACAACCACGACTACTACTATTACTACACATACGAAACGCTTCACAAGATCCCAGAAACCTGGCGCATACAGTTGGAGTTTTAAAGGTCGTCTTATTATAGGATCACCGGAGAGATCTCCCCCTTTCGTGACCTTTAGGGCTAATTTTGTTTACAGCGCCAAGCTGTAATGACAAATCTTATGCGTCTACTTCATGTGGGTGATACTGCTTAGAGTACCTGCGTTAATGGCGTAGAGCGAGGCTCGAGTCATCACATCTACTATGCCAACTTGGAGGTATTCCGTAGCCAAAGAGTTCTTGTCCTCCTATCAAGGAGCATGCAAGAGGAGGGGGGGGGGGGGGGGGGGGTAGCCCCTCCGTAAAACATGCGTTGAGTACATGGTATGCAATAGATGAGTTGTTGTTGTAAGTTATTAGTGGCCCGTATCGACCAAGGTCTCGTCCTATTTACAGAACTCTCAAGTTCTACATTGATGGTACACATCCCCCTAGTTCTCAGGCTAGGCGAAAAAAATCGAAATGCAAATATCCTTGGTGGTGTTGGTTTTTGGGCGCCGATTATAGGTCTCTAGCCCCATGCTGAGACCCATATGCAAAGCTGTTCGATGAGCAGCAGTAGTATAATAGTACAGAATTGTGACGCTGAAATGTACAGTGTAGGTAGATAAGTCGACGTGAGTGTTTGCGGATCTGCCTTTAGCTTTTCGCGGTGCTATGACCTGGAAAGCTGAGCAAAATCATACTCTGTTTCTGGCGCCACGATCACACTTGGATTACTGGATTGGGGTTGCTCTGGACACCATTGTGTCTTTATGCTTCCTTACTTTTCGCCTTTTGATCCGGCATGTCGCATCCCTTCACGATTTGCGAAACAGAAGACTGAAAGGACGCCCAGTCAGGCACCAGTTCAGCCAGCTCCTGCTCCCCTCGTTTCCGGTTCGGATCCCGCGGCACCCACTTCGCAACCAATGTTGCTGGGTCCAAGTGGTTCTCGAGACGAAAAGTTGTGATGTGCGGCGGCGCTGTGGCAGCCTCCTGGTCCACGGGGGATGAAGGGCTCAGCTCCGTCTCATTCGCAACGTTCCTCATCTTGATCTCCAGCGGTTTGGGACTCCCATCGGCTTTGAGCTCGCAGTCTAGCAGGTGAGCTGCTTGGATAATATCAGGTAAAGATTCGAGAGGTTTCAGTCCCTCAGTCTTGAAGGCTATAGCGCGGATGGCTCTTGAAACGGCTGCTTGAGGAGTAGTACGACGCAAGCCTTGCAGGGATAACGCCATCTCTGAGGTCAACAAGGGGACTTTGTTGTGGAACCAGTATTTGTTGCGGTGACGCCCAACGAAGACCGTTCTTAGCAACATTCTGGCTTTGTGCTGTAGCTGGTACTGATGGGCACCCAGGAATGTGATCGCACCTAGAGCATGGGGACTTGACGTCTCTGCCGCAAGCCTGAGAAGATAGATATATGAATCCCAGTTGGGTTCAAGGCCATATTTCTCCATGAGTCTCAACGCGTCAAAGACGGCCTCCCAATGCTGGAACATGGCGCCATAGTCCAATAGCAAATTCAAAGTAGAAATATCCATCTCGCGGGGTCCGTTGGGTCCCATTCGGAGGAGGCCGGCGTACGACTGGGGCGATGGTTTCAAATGTCCTTTCAGAAGGAAAAACTCGCTCAAAATCCTGTTGAGATCCTCATAGCTCAACCACCCCGCGTCATACTTAATATCATATCTGAGTTTTTGCTCGTCGAGAAATTCGTCCAATGTCCTGCCGGACCGCATGGCCGTGTTTGCGTCTAATGATGCCATTGTGCCAGCCACGGCAGTGCAGACAGCTGGGTCGGTCATCATCTTCATATTATACATGGCCACGACGACTTCTCGTCTAATATCATCCTTCTGGACGAGCTGCAGAAACAGGAGCCACGTGCGTGCATTGGCGTGAAAAAATCCGGCCTTCATCGTCCGCAGAACTTTGTAAAAGCTCCGGTGATCACTTCTCACGATCACGCCGTCCAACATGACATTGAATAACTCGGTGTCCATAGGTAGACCCCAGTCCTCGGCAAGTCTAAACAGTTCAATCGCCTCAGTGTAATGTCCGCCACGCGGAGACATAAAAGCCAAGGCCAACTTGAGAACCGGAGCAGTGATAGAAGACCTGGCTTCAGGATCTTTGAAAGCATTCATGATGAGCCCAATACGAATGCCGTCTGGGTCCAAGGCGAAGTCTCCGACTTTGGGGTCGCGTGTAGGATTGTAAAGCGGCATCACAAGGTGAGTGCGTATACGACCATAGACAAGTTTTTTAATGTATTCCTCGAATGATCCAGGAGTCCATTCCTCGGGCCGGGGGACATCTTCATATTTCGTTTCCACCCAGTAGTTGTTGGTCTCGTTATGTACCCAGAGGCTGTCCTCCTGCACGTCCTCTCCGTCGCCTTCCAAGGCGGGTTGAATGGTTGGCCACAATTGCCGGGTTAAGTAGTCGCAGGACGATACTTCGCCGAGCTCATAGACCTGTATCCGTTCGTTGATGGCAAGGAGCTCGTCAGCGGCTTTAGCCAGGGCTTGTCTCCTGCCTCGCACGATAACGGCAGAAGCATTGCCATGATCTCTGTAAGCGCGTAGTTTGTCGACCAATCCGGTATGGGAGTTTACGTAGTCGACATCTTGCTTGCTAATGTTCAGATCCCATGAAGGTGGAAGAACGATGCGCATGGCAGACAGGTTCCTCTTAGACTCGCCACTCGTCGGAGGCGTCATCTCCTTCAGCAGCCGAATCATGTCCACGTAGTCGAGCCTCTTCACTACGTAGTGGTTATCGTTCTTTTGCTGCCCCCATAACGTTTGGAGACCGGCTTGCGTCTTGGCTGACACGCGCGCCTCAAAATCATGGCGCTTCTGAGCTTTGACGGTGGGATACGTTCTTTTTGGTGCGGCGAAAGGAGACGGAAGTAATCGGTCGACATGTTCCGGGTCGGGCTCCGTGAAAGCCTTTCTTATGAAGTCGTTCCTTTCCCAATTACTTGAACTATCGTCAGGCGGGACATTATTCGTTTCGATAGGTCCTGTGCCCTCGGAATCTTCCACGGCCGTTTCGAATGCCGGTGGCTGCGAGTCCGAGAGCGCGCGTCTACCGTATCCGTGGATCGTCGTTTGGGCCGGACCAGGTCGCAAAAGGTTTCGGGAGATGGCGACAACACGAGCGCGGCTGCCAACGGGCACGCGAGCCCTCCATAGCGACCGTATCCCCAGGAACATTGGTCATTGGGCGCACATAGACATGAACCTTCGGATTCGATGTCAGCCCACACTTTTCATGCGGATACCTAGTGCGCCAAGTTCAGGAAACTCGGTGGATCTGCCGTTGGCGATGTTTAGGACGATGGGTCACGTGTGATGCTCTGCAAGCAATAGTCAACCACCTTACCTTGTTAATTTAAACACTTACCCGCGAATATATCGAATCTACTCAGGCTAGCACCATTGATACTTGCGAGCTTATCGCTCGATCATGAATAAAGAATATGATTATCGGTATTAGATTAATTGTCTTCTCGTGTTATCTTCAAATGTTCTGATAAACATAAAGCTATCCCACGTAATGATCCCAGATAGTCCTCTTCCCAGTTAGTCCCAGTAACATCAGGCATCGCAACCCAAAAAAAAAACCCATACCATGCCATGCCAGACCCTGATCCCAGGAGAATTTTGTCGTCCGAAGAAAAACAATGAAAAAGAAAGAAAGAAATTAGGAAACACAAGTGCGTCAAGGCTTAAGGCCCCGGGAGTTTACCTCTGTTGGGCGTTAACGGTCCGCTTTGATCTATACCCTCCCATTCTGGCTGCCATCCCTTGTCCTGATCAGCAGCGCCTCGAGACTCGCCGCCCTCCGCCATCTGCTTCACATCACTCCAGTAAGCCAACTTTCGAACTTCTTCGTCGGCATGTTTCAACGCTTCGTGCAATGCCTCCTTGCGCTCTTTGGCGTCATCATCTTCGTTCTGCTCCGATTCCGCGTTTAATTCGTCGTAGATTCCTATGATGTGACTGAGGAGAAGTCGCCTTGAAGCTTGGAAGACGAATAACGACATGATCTCGTGCATTTCCTCGTGTAACCGGGATACGTCCACCGCATTTTTGAGATAATTTTCTGTCGCCTCAAGCTTTTCGCGATCTATTCGAGCGGATCGCAGTGTCTGCAATAGTGTTTCGAGGTCATATATATCCGGCTTGACCTGCTCCATCTCCACACTTGAGGCTTGTGCCAGGCTCGTTTTACTCGGGACCCTGCTGCTGGCCAGGCTCCGCTGGGATCGACCACTTGTGCGACTCGACGCGGGCTTGACCATGAAGTAATCGCCGTTGAGCATGTGCGGGTCCACGGAGAGGTCTTCTTCCTTCTTCTTCGCCCTCTTGCGGGTCCAGGCCCGCCTTCGCACGAACGAGTTGTACCAGCGAGCTGGGTGCCAAGAGAATGACTTGCCGAACGCGAAGGAATATTCCCAACCACCTTCATCAACACCCTCCTGTTGATTGATATGCCACTCTGACCATACCCATTCCCAGGACGGATCGGGGACTTGTGCTGTGTCTATATTGGTGGGGGATGGCTTATGATATGCATTCGCTAGGTGTCGTCAGTTATCATAGTGATATATAGCCAGAAGATTCTCTCAACTCACTCCAAGCAGGGGGGTCCAATCCTCCAAGAGCAGCAGCGGAAAAGAGAGGTCTGCCACACAGAAAACCACCCCTTTCGTTCTCGTACAAGATGTCGATTGCTGTCTCTCGTTCAACCTGTGGTTTCTTGGGTACAACCTGTGGGCCGTCGTGGAAGGCCTGGGGGGTGGGTTCTGTTCTAAACGTTAGTATCCTCGCAAAACGAGATTCGGAGAATACCTAGGTAAACTGACCTTGCACCTCAATTGAGGGCCGGAGTGCAGCATGGGGCAACTCTTGTTCCTGCTCTAATTCCTGGGCGGGTCGTTCCTGAACTCGCATGTCCTGCTCTTGGTACTCAGACCGATTCTGGTCCGAGGCACGGCCCTCATCAGCACCACTTTCGTCTGCCTCTCCGACAGAGGGCAGGAGTCGCGACTCGGTAGAGACTCTCGCTATATCGACCTCCTGGGCTTCTTGGGTTCTCGATCTTGATGACCCATCGTGGTCGACTAGAACAATCTCGTGGTCATAGTCGGTCGGCCTCAAGCCTGCCGCGCGGCGAGAAGTGCGAACTCTCAGCATTGGACGAATAATGGCATTACACTAGCATGTCGGAGTCGATGCCCGAAGATCTTGGGGGGTCCGAGAGGATTCGGGACAGAGTATGTTGTTGACAAGTCTGGATCCACGTTGAATTGAATGGTCAAGCGTCTCGCATTGCGCTGTCTGGCTGAATTGTTCGAGATTGAGGACCTCAAGTGCTGCGTGAAAGAGGAGATGCAGTGATATTCGTTTTGGGGAGGTCTGTACCACAACCAGGGTTCGGCCACGCCGCGGGAGGTCTCGGTGCGCCAAGGGACGCGATTGCAGCTCTAAGCGTACTAAGAGTCTGAAACTTGGAGGCTGTGCAGAAGTAAAGTGTTAATACCGCGATCTTTTCAATGATGATCGGCGTCGAGGGTAGCAAACCGGTCTAGCACGGTTATCACAGCGGGAATCAGCTCCACGGTCTCACTGTGAGCAGCACGAGCAGCACCCTGCAATCCTCGGTGGTTCCGCAATTCAGGCCTGGCTAAAGCAGAATGGCAGCATGGTGACGCTCGGTCGGTTTGCTAGAGCAGGTGACTACTAGTCTAGTACAAGTCCTTAGCGTCGCTCCAAGCTGGTTTAGGGCCTCACCATGGACCAGCACCTATTTCCAAGGGGGAGCTCATGATGTCATGCCGGAATTGAGCTGCCGCGCCCGGAATATCTATATACCGCTCCGTAACCTTCCAACTGCTTTCATCGGGTCGAAAGTCCACTGCGCCGAGCAATTAGATAAGGTAGTTCAAGTTGCGCATCATGTATCGTGGCCCTGATCCCACTCGGACCTCAAAGTACTAACGCAAGGTGACATTTGGCGTGCATAGGGTATACCAGAAGCTGCGATATGACGGAGACAAGTATTTCAGAGTTTTCACATCATTTCGCTTCGACGCATTATCTGCAGATGCTTGCATCATAGTAAATACGTTTCGCCTTCTCATTTTGCACTGCGAGTATCTACTATCGTACAGATATTCAAACGCACAGGTAGTGTGGAAATCGTCAATTGAGGAACAAGATGCTGAGATAGCCCAGTCCAACCAACATCCTGTGGCACTCAATATTCCGGCCTCCGTGAACCGCATCAGAGCCAAGGTTGACGGTCTCGCTTTGCCGATCAGGGTCTTGCTACTCCCACAATTCATTTCTGATCTGCAACACCCTCCGGATCTGCTTCTCAAAACTGACATCTCGAATTTGAAGATGCGAAAGTACAAGGCAATATTTCTCCGTAGAGGCAAACGATTGTCTTGTCTTGACTCGAAGTATATCTAAGCGCCGGGCAGACCCTTCTCCACGACGACGTGACCAATCAAATAGCCGGATCTACAGCGAGCACCTAAGAATAGACTGGCTACCCCGGCAGCACGGGAGCAGCAGCCAATAGATCCGGAGCAGATCGTTCGAGTCTTTTTTTAGGCGGAGACGGTCCCTGCTTTCTTTTCTGCGATGGGTGATAGATTACAGTCGGCAGACAGAGACAGTCACCATCAAGGTAGGTCCAGTGAATGAAGATCGGTTTGAATGCACGGAGTGTTGCATTTCGCCTTCGAAAAGACAGCCATCGGGCATGATACGCTCCACTGTCTACTAAATGTGGGTGGTAGTGGAAGGATTTGATTTACATTACTCTTTATGATACTACGTGGTAGTTTGTAGGGCAGATCGCGTTTCCTGAAAAAGATCAGGTAGGTTCTCTACCTACGGAGTATGAGGTGCTTTAGGTTGTGGGGGCGGCCTTGTAATGCAGCGCAGTGCAGTGCAGTCACGGTTGCAGGGGACCGATGGGACACCACCGCAACTACTAATTAGGTATGCATTCCCCCACCGGCACCCACTAATTAGCAGTGATTGTGGGACAGTAAGATGGACACTAGTAATATTATGTACCTCACTATTACTCCGTAGTAGCATCTATGGTAGTGTTTGTAGTACCTTATTTGAGGCGACTAACGTGCGGCAGCTGCCCCTCGCGCGATGGGGGGATTAACCGACATTCACATCACCATCACAGGCACATCGACCCCCCTGCAACCACTCACAACGTGCAGCGAGCCACCCTCAGGGCTGACCATTCAGGTAGGGGGTGAGTAGAGTACACTGGCGACTGCAGGGTACCTCAACGCCATCACCTCATTCCCTCTTTCCTCGCCTGCTCCTGCTGGATGCTGCCTTCCACTCTCACGTCCTTGTCCGCCACACAACGCCCGCCGTCTGCCGTCTGCCGTCTGCCTCCTCCCACTCGCTTGTCCTATGCTATGCTCGACTGCCTTTAGTCGATTCCTTTTTCGGCTGGCGTCTATTTCTGTGCAGCAGCGGCTACGGGCACAGGCGCACTGCATTGGCCCGGTACTCTACTGCTCGTCTCTGTCTCACCATACTCATCTCGAGCTAGCGCACTCCCACGACCCTCCCGAGCACCTCTTGATCGACCTGTAGCATTGCAGCCTTGACTCTTTTCTTGTCAGGCTCGCTCACGGCCTCCATGAGCCCCCGCACACGGCACCGCCTTTCCGTCAAACATTCCTTCTCGCCGCATGGCTGCTTGTGACAGACGCTGCCTTTGTCGTCTGATAGGAGGCTTCTAAACTGGGGCCATCAGAGATCTGACCACCTAGGCAGCCTATTCCAAGTCTGTACTCTTCTCGACGGGGCCACCTTTGACCCTGGCTCCTAGCCTCTCTCTCCCCCGTCCGGGACCAACGTGAGACCCAACAAGCGACCCAACGAGCGACCGCCACCCCGTCCTGACCGGCTGCTGGAGCCGGGGGGCTGGCCGCCCGAGCCAACATGTCTTCTATTCGCGACGCCGACCGGCTTCGTCTGGGACTTCACCCACTCACGACGACCTCGCTGGGACCTTCTTATAACCACCATCCCCTCAACACGCCCATCTCGGCCATCTCCATGTCGTCCTCCCACCTGCCGAGCACTGCACAGACACCAAGCAGTGCCATCCAGCCTTATAATCCGCAGGAATGGGTCGCCTCGCCTGCCTCCACCATGGATCGTCAACATCACTACTCGGCCGATGCTCAAGGTAAGACACTGCTATCTGTCTTCCCCTCCTCTTCATCTCTAGATTCCTCTTGTCGACGGGATATCAGTGATTAGAACAACCCAATTTTAACACCCTCAGTATCTTCCGCCCCTCCGCCGCCGCCATATAGCCCACCTCGAAGCCAGCAACCACGGCCACTCAGCAATGTCTTTGACCAGGCCCCTACCTCTTCGCCCACGCCCCCACCTCCACGAATACCATCAGCCCACTTCCATCGTCCTTCACCCGAGCCGATCGTGAACCCATCTTTTCCACCGCCGCCAGGATCCGGAGGTCGGGGTTCCTCTCGCGAGCGAAGGTTTGGTCTTCCATCGTTTGGCCGCCGCAGGGACACTGATCAACACCCCCAGACTCCTGAGGCACATCACCAAGCATCGGCTGTCAGGCAGAGCATGGGTCCCGGGACTTACTATTCTCCAGAGCCCGTCAGGCCCATTTCCATGGCATCCAATGTGTCGCAGAATGGCCCGCCCGCCGCCCGAAGAGCCGTATCAGCCGGCGCTGTGGAGACCCCTACCTCCGCTCGTTCTCGATCAGGCTCTCAGACCAGATTCGAAGGAGGCATAGCAATACCACCGCCTCCGCCTGGTCCTCCGCCCGCTGGATCCAGGTCACAGAGCGTCCAGTCTATGGATAGAACAAGCGTCCCCATCATATCACCACCAACTCGCCGTCGCCCGGCACTGACATCGTCTCTTGGGCCTGTGCCTCCAACCCCTTCGGACTGGGCTGAGGAAGGCTCACAAGACATGTCAGATGGGATTCATGAAGGGCTTACGATTGATACAGAGACAGCTCGGAATGCGGAGCATATTCCTGACCCACCAATCTCCTCCTCGAGCAATGGCGCGTTGAATCGAGCGAAAGCTGTGCGCCATGACAAAACGATATTGCAGAGAAGGACAGAGAGCCGCACGCGGCACAGTAGCCGGGATTCTAGTGACGACAGGACCCAGCCACACGCAATTGCCGATATCATGGTGCCAGGAGAATCACCATCTGGTTCATCTCGTCCTGCCAGGTTGACTCCTCGGAGTGCCGGCGGATCTCGCTTTGATGCACCACAGACGGGAGAATCAAGCGGACAAGCTGATTCGCGAAATTCGACGCCTCGCGTGACTGGGTCCGCGCGGAACCTTCCTCGATTGGATACCGAAACACCCCCTTTCTCCCCGTACCCTGCGAAGTCGGGCCAGAGAGCGGGTGGCTCAACTTCACTTGCGCCAAAGTCTTTGCCTACGCCACCACCCCAAGCAAGGTCAGCTGCCAGCTCGAATCCCCGGGATGCTTCACGTCCTCCAATTTCCACCACTACCAATGTATCGAAACACTTGGTCGTTACGCAAAGCGCGGAGCAGTTCGCCTCTGGAGCCATTGAGCGCTTTCAGGCTTTCGCCACTATCGAGGCTTCTGCAGGAAGTGACGCTGAGAGAGTTCGCCTGTTTGCCGACTTCATGGTCAATGAATCCCGCATACGTCGTGAAAGATATTCAAATGCGATCGGGGCCATGGGGTCTGAGATCTTTGATCTCACTCGTGACTTGTTTCGGCCGATGCTTCCCTCCCGTAGGGAATCAAACGCGTCGCAAGATGAGTGGACACCAGACTCATCAGAGCCAACGCGTTCACACCGAGGCTCGTTCAGCTCCAACCTTCCCGCTGATGCTGGGCCAAGTTCAACGCCAGGTTCTGGACGCTTACCTCCCTCACCTGGCGGCGGTACGTCTGGCAATCCTGGAGTGGCATCCAACTTCATGCCATCGTTGTCTCCCATCTTAAGCATGAGTATGAGTGGCTATGGAGATGGAAGTTCACGTGGTAGGCCCCCTAGTCGCTGGTGGGAGACGGACTCTCAAGGCGACCCTTCAAGACGACTCGAGCGATCTAAGCGAGAATCTAAATACATGGGGGTGCCCAAAGATCAGTGGACAGATGAGGACCCTACTCCTCCAACCAATGGCACATCTAGTGAGTTGGGGTCGATGAGCGAGTATCCTCCAGAGAAGACCGGTTGGCATGATCAAGTAGAAGAAACCGTATCTACACCTCAGCCACCAAGATCTTCGCACCAGCACCTTGGCTCGACGCCATCTCCTGCACCTGGACATCGTGGACATTTGGACGTCTCCCGCCTTGTTACGCTGCCGCCACCGTACCCGCGGCATCACCCCGCTGTCAACAACAATCACCCTGAGCTTGCGTCGATACGCAGCGCTGTGAGAGTACTGAGCGACCTTTCTGAAGTTGATCGAGTCAAGGAGAAGTTCACCCTCGACAGCTCGAAACGCAGGGATGATTTCGACCACACCGCAGTTGAGAAGCGCCAGGCCCTGAGGGCCAATCTGCAACAGGAGATCAATGCCGGTAATATTGGGTACACCGATGCTGGCGCGATTGAGTCGGACGCCAAAACGCAAGAAAATGAAAAGAAAAAAGAGCTTGAGAAGTCGGAATACGAGAAGTTCCAGAACGAGGTGATCATGCCTCTGAACGAGCTCTTGACAAACAGAATCGCGCGTGCAACAGAACTTCAAGACGATCTTGCGCGTCGACTCTTCAGTGATGGGCAGAATGACATCGATATGCCGCAAGAAGAGGGCGATGATCGCCCCGAGCTTTTGGAAAAGCTGACACTTTTGAAGTGGGTTTTTGAAGCGCGAGAGGCATTACACCGAGCCATCTACGATATCTTGTCCGACCGCAATGACCGTTTCCGCGAAGTAGTTATAACTCCATATCGCCTGGCTGGTAACACTGAGAAGGTGAATAGTGCACGAGCCTTCTTCCACGAGGATATGGCGAAGCGCGAATACGCCTACGCCAACGAGGTCTTGGACCGAGCGCGCGATTTTCGCTCGGTCATTGATAACGCAGTTCAGCGCGGTGTAGCTCTTCAGTTGTCTGCATTCTGGGACATTGCGCCTCCCTTGTCCAGGCTTCTTGAGAGCATACCACAAGACCTCGAGGGCTTCAATATCCAGATCCCGCCGTCAGAATACGAGGAAAACCCTGCATACCGTGATCATCCAATGCAATATCTGCTCACACTGCTACATCATACGCAGAAGAGCACGTACCAGTTTATCGAAGCACACACCAACCTGCTCTGCCTGCTCCATGAAGCCAAAGAAGCTGTTGTTCATGCTAAAGCGAGGGTTCTTGCAACACAAGTCGAAGAAGCGGACGGGACACCGGTCTGTGCCGAGCATAGAGATGAGCGTGCACGGAGTATGCGGCAGAGCGAGGACCGTCGATTGACAGAAGACCTTAAGGAGAAGGTCCGTGCGGTCCAGGATCAGTGGAACAACGCGCTGGCTGAGAGTATAGGCAATGTCAAGGAGCGCATTGGTGCGTGGCTTCTAGAGTCAGGTGGTTGGGATGAGACGCTGATCGATGGAGGTGAGTTGGCGGATGTGTAGAAGCACAAATACGTGGCGAGGTCCCTCGATAGGAAAAGCCACAGCAAAAGGAGGAGTTGAACACTGTCGTTTCAAACGGTGATACCCGCCTGGGACACTTATACAGGTCCTTCCGGCACTTTATTGATCTTTCTTGGTATATATACCCGTTTTCGCAGGAAGTCTTAGCCAGAATAGCCTTTTAATGAGTTGATGATGATGATTGAAACAAAGTGTGCCGTCTGCGCCTCGGGTATGCTCCGTGCCCTGAATTACTACATTTATTGTACAAGGGCATGATTTGATCGAGAAACCAAGACAAACCCTCCGTCTCTGTTTTGATACATTGTCGTCCCGTATTCGTGCCGGCATCTGTCGTTTGCCTTCCTCCCGCATGAGTGGCCCTTAGACGTAGGTGTATGACCCAACCTCCTGGGGGTCACCCACAATCCGCTTCTAAGATCCTCTTATCGATTGATGATGTTGCCGCTCTCCCCAAGAAAGAATCAAGGATTCCCAGCTGCCGATGTAGGGGTGTTTTCTCTCCCTTTTCAATCCTTCTTCGTGGCGTACTCCTCCGGCATGTTCATGCCCACCCTCCTCGCCGACAGTCGTATGCGCTCCTCCTCGTCCATGCCCATACCTGGGTTATACCGCTCCAGAAGGGTGACGTAGCTGCGCTGTGAGCGAAGGTACGCAGCGAGCTGCTCCGCACGGGCAGCGTCGGCATTCGAGTGAGCGGCGACGGCAGTAGCAGCGCTGTCGCCCGACGACGAGAACGAGTCGCGGATGTGGCTGTGGACAGGGGATCGTGGCTGGCGGAGGATGGGTCGTGGAGGGAGTTCGCGGAGGAGGGAGCGGTAGAGGGAGCGTATACGGTGCGGTGCTGGGCCTGCCATGGTGGATTTAGGAGGCTTTGAGCCTCGCCTGAATGGTCTTGACGAGTTGAAGCGATGTGATGAGTCGTGGTTGGCTTTTATTGCGTTGGTGCTTCTTAGAGGATAAATGGTGGAGGGAAATGCGAAGAAGCGCTTTGAGCATTTCGGGATGAGGCGTGTCGGAGTCCCACTTTTCTCCCGTTCGGTTCACTTATATGATGGTAGGACTTGTACGGTGAGCTAAGTTCTTGACGTCGACATAACGCTCCGTGCTTGCAACCGTTATCTCTCTGAGTTGAAGTGAACACGACTGCCCATGTTGATTGGTAGTGATTGCATAATAATTCTGTTTTGAATCCGATGACTAGGTAGGTTTCAGGTATTACGACGAGGTCCATTGTATACCAAAAGGTTTCGGTGGTTCAGCTTCTAGCATCAAGTGAAGTATGCCATGGGAGGTAAATAGAAGAAACGAGCGCTAATCAATTGCCTTGATTCACCTTAGAATTGAGGATTGGAAGATCCCTGAGCCAGGAAAATAGAACAAATGAGCAAAGCCTGACTGACTGACCAATGTTATCAAATGGTCAGATAAATAAACTCCTTAGTTTAGAATGTGAAGGGCCCCTCAATCAGGTAACAAAAGAACCGTAAGATAAGCAGGAAAGTAGCTTCCAAAGAATGTAGACCTGAAAATAAGACCAGTAAAGAAAACGACATTGGCCCGGTTTCCCAAAGACGCTTCCAGGAAAACGAGAGTTTTAATCTTGCGCATTAGACCACCTTACCACAAAGCCTTGGTATGCGAACATTAATTTTTTTTTTTTCCATCACCGCGGGTGATCCCCGTTTGAGATCACCTGTTGTAGCCTTTAACATCTTGCTAATACCTCATCGAATCTAATATAAAACGGTATATTACAGGGGAAGAAAAAGATACTCAAGATGTTACATAAAAATTACTAATACATCTTCAGCTTTATACACACCTTCAGTTTCTACCACAAACTGGGGCTTGGTGGCATGTTCAAGGCCACAAAAGCTGATCTCAATCCGATATCGCCCGTCAAAGGCGGCACCTTACTTACTAGATGCTATCACAACTTCCTTAGTTGATCTTCTTCGATTTGAGCTTGATTGTCTCGTCGTTGATGAAGATGCCCTTGCCCTTGTACGGCTCAGGTTTGCGCCATTGCTTAACCCGCCCTGCAAACGACATGATTGCCTCCTTGTCTGTCCCCTCAATCAGGATGCGTGTCGGAGAAGGTGTCGACACTGCCACCCCCTTGGGTATCGGCTCCTCGACGGGATGCGTGAAGCCCAGCTTCAGGCACAGGAATTTCTGACCCGGGTACTCCTGCTTGCCCCGGCGGTTCTCGATCGATGCTCGGTATCCGACACCCACGAGTCGCAGGATCGCACTGTGGCCTTCTGATACACCCGTGATATAGTTGTTCAGGTAAGCCCATGATGTGCCTAAGAATGCAACGGTAAGCAAAACGTCCAAAAGTCCTCTGCTTGCTGGAGAGCACAAAGCTAGGAGAGGCAAGTATTGGAAAAGGAAAAGTGTCACGCACCCCACATCTCGTGCTGCTTCTTCTCATCCACATCCTCGATGCTCAGCGATGCCGTCTTAGCCTCAGTGTCATGCTCCAGCTTAACGAAGTCCGGGACTTCGAGAGTCAGCTCCCCTAAATTCCCCATGAGTCAGCACACGGAGGCTTCAAAGCGAATGCTTGCGGCGCGCTCCATTCATACCCAAGGGCCCAGTCACGGCAATCGTCTTTGTCACGGTAGGCTGCCAATCTCTCGTTCCTCGCTTCGCCGTCGGTTCTCCCATGATGAGCTCTACACCCTGGGGAACTGTAATTGGTGTTCGGCCTAGCTTTGACTGGCATCGGGGGGTCGTGGAGAACTGTCGCGGCTGGCGGTTATTTTTTGAAGTGGTCTGCCATGCCGGAATCAGAAAACCCGGTAGCATCGCAGCTTGGGAGGTGGACGCGGCATGGCTCAATGCCTTCCTCCTACAAGGAGATAGTATGGCGGCCATTGTGCTTGAGGCGGAAGAACGAAGTCGACATTCATCAACTTGGAGGTCTTCCGCAGACGATGGCGCGCGCGGTCCCTTCCTCAAGCTCTATAACTTTTTGATGCTGAGTCATCACATCACGTGTGCCCCCAAGGAGCGACTGGTACCAACCGACCACGATATCAGAAAGTACAGCGCATCTCACTTGGCTCAATTGTTGGCTTAAATAATACTGGTTCGATAGCAAAATCACTGATTTTTGGTGTTACAGTAGTTGTACTCTCAATGACTTATTTTGGTTGGGCACAATTGCTACGTGAATCGTATTGCCACATGAGGATATAGAAACCCCTTTTTGGACACAATTACCTCCACAATCCCGAATTGAAATAGAACAAGGCCGGCTGCAAGCTTAAGAATTGTCTCCTTTGTAGAGACATTCCAACAAGGGTATACGCAAGCTCAACATGAAGCTGCTTGAAGCTGCTTATTCGTCAGCCTCAAGAGGAAGCTCCTCCTCGTACTCCTCCTCCTCCTCATCAATACCAGCATCCTGGTACTGCTGGTACTCGGAGACCAAGTCGTTCATGTTGGACTCAGCCTCAGTGAACTCCATCTCGTCCATACCCTCACCAGTGTACCAATGCAAGAAAGCCTTGCGACGGAACATAGCAGTGAACTGCTCGCCGACACGCTTGAACAGCTCCTGGATGGAGGTCGAATTACCAATGAAGGTAGAAGACATCTTCAGGCCACGGGGAGGGATGGAGCAAAGAGCAGTCTGGATGTTGTTGGGGATCCACTCGACAAAGTAAGAAGAGTTCTTGTTCTGGACGTTGCGCATCTGATCCTCAACCTCCTTCATGGCGACCTTACCACGGCTATAACAAATGTCAGCTTCTCGAAAATTCATCAATGTCAAGGAATGAGAAGAGCTACTTACAAGTAGGCAGAGCAAGTCAGGTAGCGACCATTGCGGAAATCAGAAGCAGCCATCATGTTCTTGGGGTCGAACATCTGCTGGGTCAACTCGGGGACGCTGACAGCGCGGAAGGAGTGAGCTCCACGGCTGGTCAGAGGGGCGAAGCCGACCATGAAGAAGTGCAGACGAGGGAAAGGCACCATGTTGACAGCCAGTTTGCGAAGGTCAGAGTTGAGCTGACCAGGGAAACGCAGACAGGTGGTAACACCTGACATGACGGCGGAAACCAGGTAGTTCAGGTCACCGTAGGAGGGGTTGGACAGCTTAAGGGTGCGCATGCAAATGTCGAGAAGAGCCTCATTGTCAATGCAAAAAGTCTCGTCGGAGTTCTCGACGAGCTGGTGAACGGAGAGAGTGGCGTTGTAGGGCTCAACAACGGTGTCGGAGACCTTAGGGGAGGGGACGACGGAGAAGGTAGCCATCATGCGGTCGGGGAACTCCTCGCGGATCTTGGAGATGAGCAGAGTACCCATACCGGCACCAGTACCACCACCGAGAGAGTGGGTGATCTGGAAGCCCTGAAGGCAGTCACAGCCCTCAGCCTCGCGGCGAACAACATCGAGGACCTCATCGACGCGCTCGGCACCCTCAGTGTAGTGACCCTTGGCCCAGTTGTTTCCAGCACCAGACTGGCCGGAGACGATGTTGTCGGGACGGAAGAGCTGACCGAAAGGACCAGCGCGGACGGCGTCGGTGGTACCGGGCTCGAGATCGACGAGGACGGCGCGGGGAACGTACTTGCCGCCAGAGGCCTGAACAAGAATCAACATGCGCACGCGTCAAAACCACAGCCAAGAATAGGTACGCACCTCGTTGAAGTAGACGCTCATGCGCTCGAGCTGGAGTTCGGAGGTGCCATTGTAGACACCGTTGCTGTCGAGACCGTGCTCGCCAGAGATGGTCTGCCAGAAAGCAGCACCAATCTGGTTACCCTGTTTTAAAGATGGTCAGTACTGCAAGGCAAGCTGGGGTTCAATCGATGAAGTACTTACGCACTGACCGGTCTGGATGTGAACCTATATTAAGAAGAAAAATTAAGGTCAGCTTAAACGAACTCATCAAGTTCAAGGCATATTTGCTGGTTGTTTAGGTTGCTTTGGTTCAAGTTGTTGCTTAACCACGACGGCGGGGTAAAATCAGGGGCACCACCGGCGGAACGCGTCGGGCATAGCAAACGCAGGATAAGAACTCACAATCTCACGCATCTTGAGGGATGATTTCGAAGAGGTAGTACGTGAACGGTGATGAGGACCTCCGGAGCTGTGCAAAGCAACGAGGCTAGAGGACGTGAAGAGTGTAAAGTTTTGGACCGGTTGTGGTGTGGTGTAGGACGGGGAGGAAGAGAGGTGAATGAGATGTTGATTTTTGCTGGGGGAGGTGAGGTGGTGGAAATTGTTCCTCACCGCCACGGCCTACGAAGACCCCGGTCCCCCACTCTTGCCGTTCGCCGCTCCCAAGATGTCCCAGGCTCCCCCGGCGCTGTTGCCCTCCCCAATCAGCAATCGCCCAGTGTAGCGTCTATCCGCGCCTACCTACTACTCCGTAGTACTGCTACTGCAACTTGTCCTACTATCCGTAGCGCTACCTCAGTATCTGTGCCAGTACAATGCGCTGGCAATACCAAATGCCACTGGGCCCCCAGCCGTACTGCTCCTACCCGCTGCCTCTACCTGTCATCTTGGCTGGGAGACCACTTCAGGAACCAAGAGATGTTGTTTGTCAGAATACTACTGCTATCACTGTATTAAACCAGAGCCGATCTACTATTGGGCATGGACATGTTTATACACGACAGATTCATGAACAGAGGCAAGTCGAGGAGCCTGAGTATAATAGTTTACTGCACTACTTGTACAAGTATGGAGATATTCGACTTCGGCTGCTTGTGTTCAAGGCTACTAATACCACCTACTGTCTAATAGTGCTGGGCAGGGGTGTTCAGACAGGGGACCTGGAACGCCAATATGTACGAACCCACCCACCAGTTCCCGAGCGTCCGTCCGCGGCGCCAGTTCGTTGTTCCAGGCACATCGCTCAATGTCCCTCCGACAAGACATCCGAGACTTAGGAGGTTCCGCATGAGCTTCGCGCTCATGAGGGGCTAAACCACGTATATGTACTCGTTAGCCGTAACTCAGAATGACGGCAAGGTCAAAGAATCGAGGAATTGCTAAGGCGGCGGTCGCAGGCAGCCTGTCAACAAAATAAGACCTGTGGATCTCTAATCTGCGTATTTTATCTGGCGCCTTTCCATAGGACGACCTTCCGGCTGTGACCTAGTAGGCTACGGTGGTTGGCCCCATCTGAGCGAGATGAACGTGGCCCCACCGGACACCGATCATGACGGCGGTCACTACGGAGTACTCGTTATTGATAGGTACATTGGCGGTTTCTCCGTGGAAGACAGGGACTGCCAAAAGGACTAATCACCCCGTACATACTCAATAGTACGCGGTGAGCCGTTCTCACAGCCTTATATGAACTTGTTGTGTACTTGCGATGATAGTCCCATTTGTCATTTGAGCTTGGTATCCGTATCTGTACTATCTAGTGTGCTTTGACGACACCCGCTTCATCAGCCTGGGCGGCAATCTTCTTCTTGTACTGGTTCACATCCCCGTCAAATTTGTTCACCGTCCCGTTATCACAAACCCAGAGAGATGTACAGACGGACTGAAGCATTGTCACGTCGTGGGACACCATCAGCACACCGCCCTCAAACTCATTCAAAGCCTCCGCGAGTGCGTCCATGGCTTCGATATCCAAGTGATTAGACGGCTCGTCAAGAACCAGAATTTGGGGGTTCGTCAGAGCCAGGCATGCGAATGCCACCCTAGATTTCTGACCTCCGGAAAGCAAGCCCATCTTCTGTAATCCTGTAGTGCCTGTGATGCCGAATGCGCCCAGTCGCCTGCGATATTCCTCGTCTGTCCGCCCGGGATAGTTCTTGGCCATGAAACTTACGGCACTAGTTGTAAGATCCAACGCATCAACGTGATGCTGGGCAAAGAAGCCAATTCGCAGACGAGGATGAGCGGTGATTATACCGCTGGTGGGTGAGAGCTTCCCGATAAGAAGCTTCAAAATTGTCGTCTTACCGGCGCCGTTGGGTCCTACAATGCCGATTCGAGAGTCGAGCTGGACATCCAAATCAACATTCCTCAGCAGAATGTTATCCGCGGAGTAGCCAAAGACAACTTCTGACATCTGTACAATGGGTGGTGAAAGTTTTTCGACCTCGGGGAACTGGAACTTGACGCTGTACTCTGCCTCTGGGGCTTCGAGAATAGGCATCTTCTCCAGCTTCTTGATTCGCGATTGGGCTTCGGATGACTTGGCTGCGTTGTAGCGGAACTTGTCGATGAAGGCTTGCAAGTGCGCACGCTGAGCCATCTGATTCTCGTACTCTCGCTTGGCCACCTTCTTCCGCTCCTCTCGGGTAGCATAGAAGGAGTCGAAGTTGGCTCCTCTGTAATAGTCGAGTCGCTCGGAGTGCTGGTGAATGATATCGGTAGCTACTTCGTTCAAGAAAGCTCGGTCGTGAGATACAACGAGGACGGTGCTGGGATAGCCCTGAAGATAGTTGGAAAGGAAGGTGATAGATGGAACGTCCAACATGTTAGACGGCTCGTCGAGGAGGAGTAGATCAGGCTCGCAGAAGAGTGCACGCGCCAGTGCCAGACGCATTCGCCAACCACCAGAAAATGTCTTTGTAGCAAACTGTTGCCTCTCGGGGGAGAATCCCAGGCCGGCGAGAATACTGGCGGCTCGCGACTCGGCCTTGTCTGAGTCCATCTCAGCAAGCTTAGACTGGATGTCACCAAGTTTTGTGTCTTGTGTCTCTCGTTCTCGGTCGAGCTTCGCAGCATCTGCTGACGTGTCGGCCAACGGAGCTCGTTGAGCTTCCAAGTCAGCAAGTTTTGCAGTGATTTCCTGTGATGGTCAGCGTTGTCTCCAAAGGTCTTGAGAAAACAACTCACATCTTGTTCTCTGAGAAGAACTTTCCTCCACACATCGGCGTCCAAAACAGCTTGAATTGCAGGCGTATCGTCGCCAGTGATCTAGCATTGTCAGTACTGGCACGGGCGCAAGTTGTCGAACTTGTGATCTGTTTCTTACCTCTTGTTCCACGTGCAGAATAGAAATGTGTGTGGGAATCGCCACCTCTCGCCGTGATAGGGCTCGCAGCAGCGTAGATTTACCGATACCGTTCTTTCCGACAAGGCCGTACCGATGCCCGTGTGCCAGAGTCAGGTTGGTGTCTGTCAAGATACGCAGGCCACCGATAGAGACATCAATGTTGTCCATTGTGATGTCCTTGGTCTTATTAGTACCGGCTCCCAGTTGTAGAGGATTGACAGCCATGTAGAATTCTTCGTATGATTGCGTGGAGTCGGGTTGCTCCAAAAGCCTCGATGCCTCGTACTCAACAGTCTTGTAGGTCTTCTTCTGTTGCTTGGCGGCAATCTTCCTCTCGGCCTTTTCAAGCTTCTTCCTGTCGACCTTCGACTCGACCTTCCTCGCATTGGCAGACTCAAGATCAACTCCACCCGAGGCAACCGCCAGGGTGGATGACATGTTCCTTTGGGAGCTGACTTGGATAGTCTGGTCCAGACGCTTCACAGCCAACGGCCCTGTTCTCTCCCCGCCGTTGGCTTCCGTATATTTTTCGACCCATTTCTGCACAAGATTGTTGATCTTCTCTTCCAACTCCGGATCAGTCTCTCCCGATGCTGAAAGCAGAATATCTCGGATGGCAGATGCTGCCTCATCCAGTGGCGAGGGACCTGCCGCGTCCTCCTCATCCGACCATAACGTTGAGGCGTGGTTCAGATATCCGACTGAATAATCCGAGAGCACGGGGTCGATGTTAGGAAGCACGGCTCTGATGTCGGCGTCCATTTTGACCTTAAACCTTGCGAGCTGCCTATACAGTACTGCTATGCTGCCGATGAGTCGGTTGCTTCTTCCTTGACCTTGGATACTCCTAGGTCAAATGTTCGCATTTTCAGTGAAACTCATTTTGCCCCTCCACGGCACTATTACTACTGCTACCTACTGCTAAACACTGCATGTCGTGGTTAGTGGGGCAGACCGCCTTGCCGTCAAGCGTCCTACCCTATAGGCCAGGCGGGAACTGCCTTGTTTCCAACGAGAAGTAATAAGCTACTACCCTGTAGCTTGGTTGAGGGGTCATTGATCCAGTCTGTAGCTGACAACATCGTCCATGCTGTTTTTGCTTAATCAATTTACTTCTGGGTGTCTGCTTAGGCTCCCATATGTTTTTACACTTGATCACAACTCGAAATTGATTCAGACACCAGCTCGGTTGATGTCACCGTTCGGCGCGGTATACTCTGTTAAAAACCACCAATTGGAGCATAATGCCGCTGCTAACATTGACTTGACAAAGGGGATCGAGCTATGTCATCCGTCTGATTGACTCCCCCCCGAAACGAAAAAAAAAGAAAGTGCATTATCGACTGCAAGAGAACGAAAACTTGCTTTTCAGAACGCTATCTTTTCTTTTGTTCTGCAATTATCTGTCCTTGCATGAGTCCACTCATTTGAGTGTAATTGCATATTCGTCGCTAGGCCAGCCAGAGCCAGCCCTACTTGGACATGAGGCGCCAAAAGCAACGCGCGGATATAGAATCCTCGCTTTGATAACGCAAGCCAGAAATTAAACTAGTACGCCCTAAGGGTAATATGACAGCACAACGCCTTAATAGCTCAACGTTAACCCCAAAAATTGGTACTCAAATTGGGCGCGACTTAATTCCGATGCTCAAACTATTCGCTTTGCCCCATCCGTCCACCCTACCTTACCTTATGGACTCGAAGCTCCAATGCATCTGGTTCCAGGTACCTTTTAAGTTGGAAGGGGTGGGAAAAGAAGGGACTATCTGATGCCCAATCACACCGCTGAACTCTAAAAAACCGGACGCGTCTAAAATGAATGATCCGCGCCGGAGTCGCGTCGCAGGGCCACTCTTTCTAACACACCAAATAACTTTGCCCCCCCTCCCCGATCGTCGACGCAAGAGGGAAAAGATGCCGAATTTCTTGCCTCACGGTCGGAGGGAACGTTGCTGTGATGCCTTGCCCACCTCAATTCTGGATACGGAAAGGAACCCCAACAGGAAGCAAGCTGGAAGTCCCCTGCTTAGCGAGAGAGCTGCGTACAGATCTGCAAGCTCAGAGGTGGTCAGCTACCCTAACGCAAGCATGCAAGCATCACGAATCGAGTACGTTGTACTGTATCAAGTGCGCCCCTCCCCATGTACTTGTGCGTAGTCTAGAAACTTTCCCGGGGTCAATCGTGGCCTTGCCAACACGGTGGAGGCACCCATTCCGATTGTTGGTGGTATTGACTATGGGTCATTCAGCTGCCAGCGGACAATACTCCGGGCGCGCCAAACCGCCATGGGCAACCGGCCTCCTTTACTTTCTGCCCAGACCCAGTGGTGGACGGCGCTAGACTGGAAGAAAACCGACTGAATGGATAAACCCCATTCTTTGCTCCAACAATTCACCAGCAGTACCGTTAGGTATGACTGGATATGTATTCTTAATGACGCCTACGACGTCCTGAGAACCACACCCCTTCACGGACGCGATCCACCTACAAGTGCATTGGCGCTGGGCAACTCGGCTCTTACGTTGACTCGACCGGTCTGGGCACTCTTGGAAACGATCGTTCATCGTAGCTGGGGCGGGCAGGACGGAGCCCAGACCCGACTGACTGGACTCGGCTAAGTAGAGGTCCAACACTGATATCAAAATCACAATTGCTCCCTAGTCGGGACATGTCATTGTCAAAGTAATTTAGGATCCTAGGTTGTTCCTGTATATCACCACAGAACAGACGGCAATCAGTATTACTTATTGTCAATTGAAAGAACGAGAGCATCCATTCTTTCCAGTGGTAACTGGAGTCAAGCCCGCCATGGCACCGAACACGAGGCAGAACCCCACAACATCCGAAAATCAGGTTTCAGGATCGTTGGCGCCTCTGGAATGCCCTCCCCAGGCGGAACTTAACAGGAGGGGCACGATGCATATCACGCTTGGACCATTTGGCACCTTCCTTGGCCAATGGGGCCTCTCAAGAAGCATAACAAGATAATCAACTCCTCTTTTCTTATTAGCCATTGCATCTGTCCCCTCCTTGGTGCCGGTCTTCGCCGGACGAAACCTACCCAAGACACTCGTGGAGGGTATACATTGATGCATATTGCATGCTCGATAGCGTTGCCAGTTTCTCCGGCTCCACGTGCTTGTGGCTCGCGCAATACGTGAGCCTCAAAAACGCTCCTGAGCTAAGGTTACTCACATCTTCCAGGGCGAATGATTATGGCCATAAGTTCTTGGGATACGTCGCGGAAACAGTCATGACCGTCGTGAAGACGCTGGGTGGGAGGCGACTTGCAGCGGCCTGTGTTGGATCTTGGGGCTGTCTCCATGATGTTTACATCCCATGACGACGCTACGTGCAGCATGAGGCGGCCGGATGTCACAGGGAATGTGCATAATGTACGTACAGGTATGTGTGTGTATCTATGTAGCCACAGCTCACACCCATCCCGTCCCAGCGCCACGAAAACCGCTGCTCTGTAGGTTGATGAATGTTACCAACGTCAGTGTTACGGAAAGGCTGCCGCACTAATCGCTTCCCAAACCGTGGAGGCGAAGCCTATAACCTGTTTTTTTCCTCATCTGAGATTCATTTCCCCGTGCTTTGGGAACCCTTAGCGTATATTTGCGGTGGAGGCGATTGTTTAGGAGCATTTCATCTGCATTCAATTTCTAGACAGGAAGCGAAGACGAGCATTTATTACTTATCCCTCCGTCCACATGGCCATATGGGGATACTTGTGATACCGGCAAGTTGGCACGTACAACTACATGCCTAGTGGCTGGTGAGGAAATGTAAGTAATGAGCCATACTATACGTAGGATCCGCGTCGCCATCACATGCACTTGCTTTCTTACACGGCATAAGTCAGTCGGGACCTACATATACTAGATACAACTTAGAGGTTGCAAGATGATGTGGCGTGACACGGTCACACATAGTGTTTGTCTCTCGCGAGTCGAACTGGACTATTGCCTCGTTGCAAGGGGTATCGACATTGTTGATCCTTGTTGGTGGTGTGTGGTGCCGATCCGCCACCGGTTGTGGTGTTGATGCAGGCCATGGACAGATGCACTACGCATTGACTGTGGGAATATGGGTATGGTAAACATGGAGAGACCACATGAGGCCGAGAGAAAGCTGGCAACTCCAAGGCCCCGGACACATCATGAGGGATCAATCTTCGAGGCAAGACAGCAGAGTTGGACAGATCTCGCAAGGCGGTGCACTCCATCCGTGCGCAAGATTTGGCGCTTTGATGGCTACACAAGGCCTGTGTTGACCCTCTTCTAGAGACCGGAGCCTTCTCCCAACATGAGTCGGGGTCTTCCTCCTGTAACGGCATTGACCAGCGGTTAGTGGCGCGCGCCAGCTCAATGCATTGTCAGCGCCGGGAACGGGCTGGATGGTGTCATTGTCCGACGGACGTGCAGTTCTGGCGCGTACTTTACCTTTACCAGACTAGGCCCTACGAGCAATACTCGTACCCGTACGCAGATAATTGTACAAGTAAGTAATAATGGTAGGTGGAGTACGTGAGATATGTACGAGAAGATGAAGATGGGAAGTGTACTCATAAGATGTTGTGCAAGTGGTGAGCTGAATGGCCAGGGTCTGTCGGCCGGACAGTCATCCGAATGCAGCCCGTGGGCTAGAGCCATGGAAGAACGGACTAGGGACGCTACGCTAGATTCATTGACCGCGCTTTGTACTTTGGGGGCGAGTGAGGGAATCAAGGCCGGAAGAGCGAGGTAATAACCATCTGTGCACGACACGGCCTGGCGAACCTGGTCCCCTGTTGGCGAGACCGCTTCTTAGTCGCCAGTGGAAGGCAAACCTGCATTACACCCGCCGGGGCCCCTTCGTTGGTCTTTTTCCCTTTTATTTCCTGCCGCGGGATTGACAGGGAAGAAGTGTTGTATTTCAAGCAGCTCGCCCGGGCTGATATCAACTAAGCCCCCGTCCGCCCACAGAGTCGCCGGGACCGCTTTGTGAGTGCTCGTTAAGGCAATAATTTGTATGGCGGCCGAGGCTGCTCGCGCAGAGAACCTAGTAATACACGTACATACGTACACGATGAGCGAAACTCAAAAAAATCGTGTTCTCATGACTTTGGCCAAATGATAGGATTTGCATCCGGATCAAGGTCAACGACATGCCCGCTTGTCTGGAATCCGGAAGTGGCGTAGGCAGTGATTCGCGGACTGTTGGGCTTCAGATCATGGGCATGTAAGTTATAGTATACAAGTACAAGTAATATCGTACATGTAGGTCGGCGCGAGTGCTGATTGCGGCTGCAGGACAGAGCCAACAAGCAACGAGGGATGGGGAACATGTAATCTCATCGCGATGGAGCCAATGCAGGAGACGTGCGTAACGGGAGCAGATGCGGGTGGTGAACTGGCCATCCAGAGGCTCACAATCTTCCGTGGCCACGTTCCAAGCGCTGATGTTTCTTGCAGCCCGTCTGTTGTTTTGCAAATAAGGTATGGGTGAATTCAGGCTGAGGCAGCCACCGAACAGAGACAGACCGACAGATCCGAGCCAGAGACAGAGACAAAAGACAAGACAAGGAGACAAGAAATAGCCAACAACGCGCTGTCCTTCGCTACAAAGTACTCGTACCGTCCGCTAGACGAGAGCCAATCAATCTCTCAAGGACTTTCCAGCGCCAGCAGGGGCTGCCGCTAGGCGGCGCCTGCCCTACTGGTACTCGCCAGTGGACAAGGGCTACCTGCCTCACCTCACTACCATCTCTTTGAATGTCGTTAGGTGCCAGCGGAGACTGAACAAGGATTTATCGCGAATCATAGCTATATACTCATAGGCACTTAGTCGCAAGGCTAATTTTCCTACCTTACAATGTAGTCTTATGTACTGCTATACAAGGCAGCTACCTTAGAGCTATTGTTCACATCCCTATTAGCCCTAGAAATCTAGATCTACAGCAAGTAGCCTCAATGTATAGGGCCTCTTTGTGGGTAAACTGCGCCACTGGCACCTAACGACATTCAAAGAGATAGGTAGCTTAGTGCTACTGCTAGTACTAACCTCGTACAGTAGTACGAAGTAGCAGCAACTTTAATGCATCAGTAGACCATCTCCAGCGCCCTCGCCAGCGCCTTCAGTACTTGGAATTACAAGTGCTCAGGTCGTTTGCTCAACAAGCAGGTACCTGTATGTGCGCACTACCTCACTGCTATTAGTACTGCTCTAGTAGTACCTCACTAGGTAGTCTGGTAATTCCCAGTAGCACTCAGGGAAGTTGCCTGTAAACCTATGGTCCATGACGGAGAGTCGTCAAGCGCCTGTAAACACGTTTTGAAACAGTCCTTGCACCCACTGAACAGACCAACTACGCGCTTCGCTACCCGCTAAGGTGGCCTTGAACAGCCCTGGCCCTGTGCGGCCCCCTACAATTATACCCGTCCAGGTACCTCAAGGCTACTTTAGGTGACCTACAACTGGCAGTACGTCCATAATTACCAGGTAGGGTGCCTTAGGTACCTAGATACTGAGTACCTAGGTAGGCACTAGCCTAACCTAACTGCAGCGTTTGTAGCTCAGCACAATTATAGGCCAGTTTAGGCACGCTGTACTCCGTACTCGTACCTAAGGTACTAACCTTACCTACCGCTACCGCTAATGCTTCGGCCGGGGCGGCCATCCCTGCAGAGCCGATCCATCTGGGCCAAAATCTCAGTTCGCAATCTCTCTTTTAAGACGCACGAGGCAACACGGCACGCATGCAGGTTTCCCTCTCTTGGAAGGCTCTTCTGACGTTCCAATCCTCTTCCTTCTCGTGGGTGGCCCTGCCTGGATGACTCTCGTTTTCCCCATCCCATCCCATCTTGACCTTCCTCCTTCTACCCGTTTCATTGTCTCTCCGCTTGTCTTTTTTCCCTTTCTTTCTTCTTCTCTGTTCGATCTCTTCTCGAGTCCTCCTCCTGCTCCTCTTGCAATTCCCAATTACACGCAGTCACGAACTTGTGTCCAGGGCCAGAAGCAGGGCCATCGGAGCCTACCTTAGGCTAGCGAATTTGGCCCTTTCATCTTCCTATCCCGAACCGTCGAATCTCTCCAAAAGCTCGGACGTTTCGTCTCCTGGACCGCGCAGACAGGGCATTGAAGCAGAATCAGAATCAGAAGCAAAAGCAAAAACAAAAGCAAAAAGCAGATACAGAAGCGGAAACTCACCCGAGCAGCTATTTTCTGCGTTCCCAATTCGAATTCCCACGACACACATTTGCATTCGCACCTCTGGGACTGCGAAACGGCCCAGCTTCTTCTCAAGGACAACAATGTATCCTCCGTCAATCTCAAGCATCGCCGTCTTATTCTCCTAGAATGCTCGCTTGTGGGGTCTTTGCCATTTTTTGCGGATAGAACCCCTCTGCAACAATGCAGACAGTCCCAAGTGTAAGTTGGATCCTTCGACCTGCCGTTACCAAAATGTCGAATTCTTTATGCCCTGCTTTAACCCCCAACCACCATAACTGCATGACTCGGCTCAGCCCTAGTACTATTATACCCTCGCATGTTTGGCCACCTTGACCTTGCCCTTCTCGCCCTCTGTAACTGCTTTGATTCGTCTTGTCTTGTCTGGCTCTATTCTGTCCCTTCTAGTATCTCTGTATTACCTGTCGTGATTAACGTATTGGTGTTTTTAGCTGGTTGGGACTGGAACTGCCATAGCTGCCGCCGCCAGCGGGTTGGTCTTCGGAGAAGCTATCAACCCGGACGACCACTTCTTTAGCGCTCGCCCTCGACCAGTCTCTCACTCGACTCTACGATCCGAGCACGAACAGCCTCCATTGCGCCACCGAGCTAGCAACCCACCCACCTCGAGACCCGGCACCGGCTCAGCTGCTACCTCAATCACCGAGGGTTCCAAGCACAACGCAGTCTTACACCCCCCTGTGGTGTCGAGGCCGCCTCTATCACGATACCAGAGGCCCAAAACATCACAGTTCAGCTCGTCCCCGAGGAACCCCAATAGGAGAACGCCTCCTACACAGCAAATAGAGACACCAATCAACCCAATTGCCGAGACTCCGAGGAACTCCATCTCCTCGACGGGCTCTTGGATCAGGAGGCTGTCGGTTCGACGTCCTACATCGCAGCAAGAAGGAAGTCCTCGATCCAGCGTCGGCCCCGATTCAACCTCGATCGCCTTCTCGTACGGTTCAGCAGCCCCGATCCTCTCTCCTACTCAGCCACGTGCGCCACCGCCAACACCCAATAAGCTTGTCAAGCGAACATCGTCGACTACTACAGACACTTACGCTGGTTTATCACGGTCCAAATCCAAATCCCATCTGCCAACATTGCGTCGGCCTGCCACGAGCCATCAGCGGTCTGCCACGCTTCACGGGCATCCGAGCCTAGATCTTTCAACTCCTACCACCTCCTCGCGGGATTCGATCGAAGGAGTTCCCCAGGAGCCTTCTCTCTTGACTCCTCCAGCCTTGGACAAGAGCACTGGCAAGAAGAAGAGTGGCGGATGGGCTTCTTTCCTCCACTCGAGGACTTCAAGCACAAGCGGGCGTTCCGTTGGCCGAATTGCCGATTTGAATTCTCAGCACCGAGATAGCACCTCAAAAAGAATCCAAATTTTTGGGAGCGACCATCGTCAACGGGCTCACTTGGTGAAACCGAGCATGGTGTCTGTTGATTCTGGATCGGCGCCCATGCCCTCAACCTCCGCGGAGAGCCCAGGGCTTCATGACGACCACTCGCCAAGTTCTCAGCGGACTGATGTTTCCCCAGATAATACCCCTTCCAAGGGGACGTCGAAACGCTCCATCTCGATGACATTTAGCTCTGCGGGCAACTGGGTCTCCCGGACTTCCGGGAGTCTTCGGCGGCCGAAGCGAGGCTCTACACCTCGGAACGGGGGTAGCCGGCACGCATCAGATCCTGTGAGAAGCAAGGAAGATGGCGTGGACGGCCGCCCTAAAACAGTTGGTCAAGTCGCTACATCTCAGTCCCAGGTCACACCGCCGCGTACAGCGCTCCGTGCCGTCTCAAGCACTATCCATGAACAGACGCAGTCTAGGAGGAGAAACACACCATCTCCTGTGACGCCGCTTTCAAGCTTTGCGAGCTTCTCGGCAGACATGCCCAAGCATAGAGCGCCGAGTTCAGCAGCGAATGTCAGTGCAAGGCAAAATCAGCCGTCGGGCAGTTCGACGAGCTCTGCGGCTTTGTCACCCTCAAGGGGCCAACACTACGAAAGAGCCTCCACTGTTTACGGATCTGAAAGTGAGCCTCGTGACTTTACCTCTGGTGATGATGATGACACCGATTTCAAGAGCGATACCATGTTCGACTCGTTACGTACTGGTACCTCTGGGCGTGTGCGAGCCGTGGAGACACCTTTGGACTCGATGTATGACGAGTCTCCTCCAAGTACTGGAGGAAATAGCAAGTCGAAACGCATGTCTATTCGAGAGATGCTTGGTAGTGAATGGGACGGTACTGACAAGATTTCGGAGGAGGACGAGAGTCTTCAGACCCCCGTCCGAGCAACCCACGATCGTCCTTCTGACCCAAATCGACTGGCTGTGGCTCAAGACCCGCGCTTCAGCACCGAGTCTGGCAATTCGGGCAAGGATATTGGCAGATTTTCGGTTGAAGAAGATTTCGACGAGGACTGGACGATGGACGACGATTTGCCAATGAATGCCCTGTCCCCGCCGTCCAAAGGCAGCTCGCTCAACTCCAAAGGCATCAATCCTAATGTGCGCCTCGCTCTTGCAAGCGTTAGCGGCAATAGCCTTGCAGAGTCTAATCACGGCGACGTCCGTAACGAACGTCCCCTTAGCAATCTCTTCGATTGGAGTGAGACATCCCTTCACGAGAAGCAGGAAGCCAAGGGGCGAACTACTCGACCAAGGACGGCTTATGCGAACCAGGACACAGATGCTAGGGGCGGTCGTTCTTCGGTTCGGAAAGGTCCCACGCCAACTCATGTGCGGAGCCAGAGTGTACCCGTGGTCAATGACGGTCCAGATGAGACCAAGCCAGCCGGCTCGAAGTACGGAACTTGGGGCCTGGGGAGCAAAGCTATCAGCGAAGACTGGGACGACGACTTTGAGTTTGGAGGGGGCCCTGAGAACGACCATCAGAGCAGCAGCCACCATTTTGCCGTTCCCGAATCTATTCAAGCAGCGCAACCAAGTGTCAAGGCACACTCCGGTCAAATTCGCGAACTCTCGCTACTTGTGAACGACCTTCAACGTCTCTGTCGCCATGGCCGTGACCTGGATCTGTTGGAGGGTCCACAAAGGAGCTTATGGAAGGAAGCTGAAGGGATCATTGCGCTTGCGTCTCCCGACGATGATTCTTTAGAAGGGGATCACGAAACAACGTCCTCTATTGACTTAGATACGTTCGATACAAATGACCGCGGGTTTGACGACGCTCCAGAATCAACGCCACTGGAGCAGCTCGACGCAGCCTTAGACGGTCGGGAGCCGACAATGTCCAAAACAGCCGTCGTCCGTGATCGGCCCTCACCACGGCGTCGGTCAGTCTTCTCACCAGACGACGACATTTTCGGTGGTAACTGGCCACTGTCAGAGGAAAACCTTCCACCAAGCCGGCCGAGCCGTCCGAGAACACCAGAGTTGAGATTGGCGAAATCACCCGATGTGAACGGTGTTGTTCGATCTGTCGTTGAGGTCATGCAACAGCGTTCTGTCACCGAGAGCCTATTGGAAGGCGGGAATGCGAATAGGAAGATGCATTTCGACACCAACAGCCTGAGGATCCTAGTTAAGAGAGCAGGTGATTTGCGGGATATCCTCTCCGATACGGTCCGTCGCATCGATCAGATTACGCACAGCCCAATTCGAACTCCACGACATGAGCGTCAGCTTGAGTCGAGCCCTGCCTTTACCAAAGTCTTTGACGATCCTGGTTCGAGTCCGCCTCGGCGAATTGTACGAAACCGAGGCAACACGAAGGTTGATGATACGTCTCCAGATAATTCCCCTTCCTCAAACATCGCCCGGCGTCTTCAATTAATGACGGTAAAATGAACGGGGTGGAGTTATTCGCCTCGATAATACCTACCAACTTTACACCATAAACACAACACCACTAATATGTGGCACATTGTACAACATTTTCTTATTCCTGCGGGATCTTGTTTTGTTTGCATAGCGACGGTCTTCTACGATTAAAACTTGACGATTTTCATTGCTCGACTCATAGACGAAAAAATGAAGGGCGATCCCCACAAGGAACAACGTCTGAACCTCTTAATAGGGGGGAGCTCTCAACTGGATAGGTTTACTCTTGGCTTTTTGGCGCCAAGAAGCACGCTCCCGGCTTTCACGATGCCGTTTCTTCTCTGTCCCGTTAATGACCGCATAAACGATATCCAAAACCGATTGGATGATCATGTTCCAGTTCCTATCGAGCCGTGTGAACCTTCAACTATATTGCCATGGGCACAGTCAGCTTCAATCATCCAATTGGGGGAATAGTCGCCCGGTATAAGAGGTTCAAGACCGAACAAAAGGGGGAAAACGACAATTGACAAAAGAAGCAAAAAAAGGGACAATGGTAAACAGGATACGGGACGGAAAAATAAGGCTCATGTAGCAATGGCGTATACTTGGACTTTGCTTTTCTTGTTGTTCACTTACTCTCATTACTCTGTTTAAGACACTCATGAATGCATGCAATAGAGCTTTATGACCATACTGGATGCTGCTTCGTCTAATACGCTCCTCCGGAATTACCAATGTGACATGTTCAATAAAGCTGTGTAAAATTTGATTGATTGTCATCCTCTGTGTTGTTTTCCACTTGAGGAACATTATATGCTTATGCTGCTTTGTATGGTATCTGTGAAGAGGAAACCTATGACAGGGCACTTTTTGGCTACTAATATTTACACTCCTCCCCATCGTCGCTCGAGATATTGCTGTACCATCTGTACATCCCCAACAAATGTCCTCTTCTTCTCAGCCTTGTCCATCGTCTCCTTCCGCTTCGCTGCTGCCTCAGACTTGGTCCTGGTCAAGTCCATCCAGTTTTTCTGTGACACTGGCCGGCTCTGGTTTACCGGGTTCTTCGACCACATTGCTTGATCTTGGTGCGAAGGGAGGGAGGCAGAGGTGCGGCTGTCCAACGCCACGGTTCGGCGATCGTACCTCGGGGCTCGCACCGAGGATGATGGCTCGCTGGGGCCGTTGTTGGGTGACGGGCGCCACATCCTCTCGGTTTCGGGCGAGAGGGCCTGGGCAGGCCGCATCGACCACAAATCACCAACATCATCATTGTTGTCTTCGTGACGGGCACCTCGTGACCCGACCTTCTGGCTAGCCTGGGTTGCGTCTGCAAGGGCAACTTCCCAGTCGGCAGCTGTAGCCTTGGGGCGGGTCAAACCACCTCCCGAGACTGAACGGCGGGCTGCCCATGCGGTGGAAATATGTCCGTCAGCAGCCACCAGCCAGTTGGGGCTGGCCAAGACCGCGCTGACAGGCCTCCAAAGGTTTGCTGACGAAAGACCAGGAAGTCCATCAGGTTGCTTGCGGGTCATGGGCCGAATGTCCAACCCAGCAATCTTGTGGGCCGGAGACTTGGGCGTCTCGAGTGGCTGCTGAGACCACATGCCATCAGTTGTGCTACGGTACTCAGGAGACGCAGGCGCAGCCCATAGCTGTGTAGCGGACACGTTCGGCTCGTCGTGAGCGGAACCTACTAGCCAGTTAGGGCTGGACAGGACTGTGCTGATAGGCCTCCACAGATTCTCTGAACGGAGACCAGGCAGATCATCAGCTTGCTTGCGAGCCAAAGGTCTCATCTCCAAGCCAGCAATCTTGTGTGCGGGAGACACGAGCGCCTGCTGGTGCTGATACGCCCACATGCCATCCGTGGTAGGGCGGTGTTCCGGATGTAGAGGCGTAGCCCACAACTTTGGAACGCCCTCGCCCTGGGCTGGAGCAGTCGTAGAATCCCCCATCGAGGAGGCGATAATGTCGGGGCTCCAGAGCAGGTTATGAGACAGCACCTCCACAGGAGGCGAAGGTGCTGACCAAAGCTCTTGGCTAGAGATCACGGGGTGATCGGCTCGGCGCCTCGGTGGCCTCGACGAGCTGGAGGCGGCCTGTACGTATGAGTGCCACGTTTTGCTATCGGGTTGTCTCAGGCCATGGTGCTTTGTGGATTGGAACATCAGAGACTTCTTCTTCCATAGCAAAGAAGCCCTGGTTGGAACCGGCATGATTGCATCATCCTCGAAGGCTACGGGACTCACGCCCACATGAGGGCTGTCCGCGTAGTCTGTCGGAGAAGCAATCACGCTGGTTCGCTCACTGCTGCCCATCCATTGAGAGGGGGTCAAGCGCAAGGAAGGCTCACCTGGGGAGGGATTGCCTCGCAACAGGCTGGCAATCTCCCAAATCGTGGTCTCGTCAAACTCGTCACCTCCGTCGCCGCTCTCAGAGTCCGAAAAGTTGTCGCCCATGTCCTCCTCCTCGTTGTCGACAAAGAAGGACGGCTGGCCGCCTTGGGCTACGTTTCTGGCAGCAAAGACTGGGTTGATCATAGCACTGCCGGAAGTCATGGTACCGGGCATAGCTGAAGGGTTAGAATATGGGGGCTGGATCACACCCGTAGCTGACCTCTCACCCCAGGCAAACTGGAAGATACCCAACGTGTCTCTCTTCTCTGGAAGGGGCTGCGGGCTCTCGAGGATATCGGGTAATGCCGTGTTGCGCCAAATCTTCCTGGAAGGTTTCAGAGCTAAAGGTTTTGGCTTGGTCTGGAAGTCAGGCTCGGGCTCCGACAGGACATCGGTAGCAACTGCGACAGCCGTCAGAGGTGACATTCCCCAGAGACCCGTTGGAAGCACCTTTGGGGGTGATGCCACAGCCCGAGCCCACAGCTGGGAGCTCTGAATCTCTAGATTCTCCAGTTGCTTCCCGCCATTTGCGCGAGGACCGGGCTGGGTGGTTTCGCTTTGCTCAAGAGCATTGGACGAAGGACCGAAGCTCGGGGACCACAGACTTGGGGCAATCTTTGTAATCGTGGGTGATGGTGCCTCCCAGCGCCAGAGCTTGGGGCTATTGCTTTGCTGAGCAAGTTGCATCGACTGCATATATGCCAAGGCAAGCTCGTCGTCTACCTCGGCCTCGAGTTCATCTGTGTCAGGCGGTGTTGGGCTACCCTGATAAGACGTAGTTGCGTGAGAGACAGCAAGATAACTCATACGGCTCCCAGGTACGCTGAGCCGGTTGAGGCTATTCCTGCTACTAGCATTGTCTACCCCGGCGTTTGCATTTGGATCCTGGAGCTTCGAGTGACCAGCGGCGAAGAGCTGCGAACCGCGACTTTCCCGTGCCTTGGCCCAAAGAGCGGCAACTTGACCAACATCCTCGCTGGGAGAGACATTGATGGTAGAAAGCGAATCACGAATGATGGTGTGACGCATCTGTCTCCACTGGTCTTCTTGGGCCCCCATCTCCTTCTCCAGGTCTGCCAGTAGTGTCATTCTCTGGTCACGATCCTCGGATGAGATGTGGCTTGACCGCTCAAGCCTCTGTAACTTTTGGTCCATTTTCAGTACCTCATCAGGGGATGACATGGGTGAGGGCTCTGCTTGAACGATCATGGTCTTTACAGGGGGGTTGAGTCGCAGAGGTGCAGGAGGCGGGCCCCGACGAGATCTGATTGTGCCCCCTCGAGTGGTGAAGCCTGGGCAGCGATCGCCGACTTGGTGGTGGAATAGCTTGTAACCTGATTGCTGAGTGGCTTTGGCGAGGCTGTTTCCAGTATCATCGTATTGCGAGCTCATCTGGCCGCCAGGTGCAACGTTCTCAACCATTGCGAAAGACTCAGAGGCCTGTGGCGGAGAAGGGCCAGCCATATGGATGGACCGCGCCTGCTGAATAGTAAGCTCTTGTCCAGGAGACTGCATCGAGCCAGTAGTAAATGTAGCATCGTCCTCGAAACCATCAATGTCCCACAATGCAGGGTCGTCAAGAGAAGAGTCCTGGGATCCTCCCCTCATTCCGTGACCATGGCCTTGTATAGTTGATGGGCTCTCCTGACGCAAGTGAAAGTCTTGGTCGTCTTCCTGGCCCGCTGCTGGAAGAGCATTGGACATGGCATTGAGTGCATGCTTGAAGCCTTCAAACTCGCGCAACTCGAGGATACTCTGTGTCCTGACGGAGGTCATGGTCGACCTATCTGGCAGCGTATCAGGCTTGGCTTCAGAATCAGGTCGCGGCCGGTTTTCCAGCTCATGAGGCATCTCAGCAGGCACAGGGAACTGCGAAAGATCGGGCATCGAGGAAGACCTTCGTCTCATACTGTATGAGGTGCTTGGTCGAGAGTCTATCGAATTCTCCGCATATAGAATATCCATCTTCTCCTCAAAAGTCATACTCTTGGTGTTGTTTAGGAATTCCCGACTCGTAGACTCAGAAACCTGGGGGATCGGAGGCAACGGAGGCAGATTGCTCGGGCTACCGAGAGGCGTGGCGTGTACAATTGAACCCTTGGTCTTGATGGTATCGAGAGAGATAGAACGTCTGTGGCCGCGGTGAACTTGCATTTGACTTCGTGTATGAGACTGAAGCACTTGAGCAGTCTCCGGGGTCCTAGGGATTGGTCTCGGTCGGTTCAGAACAGATTCTCTGACACGAGCAACCAGCCCCGGGGACTTTGGAAGGGGCTTATCTACAGGCACAGAAATCGATCGAGTGTGAATCGATCCGGCATTGTTGTTCCGGAGCGCAAGTCCGCTAGAGGCCGGTAGGCCCTTGGGTGTGTGAGCAGCCTCGAATGCTTGCATTTGGGAAGGAGTGAGTATTCCCGCTAAAGCAATAGAGCGAGCAGCCATAGGTGAAGTTCCTCTCATGGTATTCGTCCAACCGGGAGACCCAAGCGTCCCTTTACTGTTGGAGTTGGGAGGGAAAAGAGACAATCGTCCTTCAGGCCTACTTGGGCTGAGTTTGTCCTGAAGCGGTGACGCATGTTTCGTAACGCCCAATTCCTTCTTCTCTGCTGATCCGACAGCCGCCTCAGGCTTATCTGCTGTATTATGGGGCGGAGTCACAGGAGGCTCTGCTGCTGCAGTGGTCGCCGGTTTTGCCGAGCACTGTTCGGGGATCGGAGGAGGAGCATTAGGGTCGGTGAACATCACGTCCTTTTTGTGTGTACGACTGTTGGATCTTGAGCGCGAACGGCGATGTCTTGCAGCACCATTGGGCCGTGAGGACTGCGTCATCGCACCAAGTCCTTTAGCAGAAGGCGTCCTAGTCAGGGTCATCGGACGCTCTTGGGGAGTCGTCTCGCAAGGCTTGTCGATGACCTTGTCAGACGGCTCGACGAAGGAAGCTACAGGAGGTCTGCGGACTGGTCTAACGGGGGGTCTCGCCGAGAGCCGAACCGAAGACATGGAAGGCCTTACCGAAGAGATAGCCGGAAGCCTCTCTACAGGCTTAAGCGTAGTCTCTTCGGAAGACTGGGCAAATGGATCCTTGAAGATCTTTTCAAAATCCTCATCGGAAGGGTCTTTAGACACCTTTGCGATTGTTTTCTCGGGGGCCTTGCCGGAGGGCTTCTCGGTCTCAGACGATTTGTTGGAAGGCTCTTCCGAAACGACGGCGGTTGGCGAGACGGGAGCAAGATTGCGCAATGGAGATTTCAGAGGAGGCTCGATTGGCACAGCTGATGTCCGATTATGCAAGGGAGATTTTGGAGGAGGTTCGATGGGGACAGTTGGGGGGGACCGTACAACAACCGAATCAATCTGAGGCAATGGGCGAGCCTCCCGGGCACCGTAAGACGTGTTGGATGAAGCAGCCCTCTTGCCATATGTGGTGGGAGTCTTGAGAGGCGCGGGTTGCAAAGACCTGTCATCGTTGACAGGATTCTGAGATTGTCTGGGTGATCGTCGTCGAAGGTCTTCAGTTCCCGGAGATAATTGAGCTGAGGAAGTCATCGAGAAAGCACTACGTTCGACTATTGGCTCAAGCTGGGCTTTTGGCTCGTGTGTTGCCTCTGGTTGTTCGACTGCCTTCCTCATGGGGATGCTCTTCGTTCTCTGCTGATTCACCATTGTTGTAGGAGACAGAGCCTCCGACTGCCATTGCGACTGGGAAGGCTCGGACGCCGACGCCTTGGGAAGCTTGTGAGAGTTTGATTCCAACGGACGAGGATGCATCTCTCGCCGTTGTTTGTCGTTTCGCGCAGCCGTCTCGAGATCGATGGTGGGCACCCTGGCCAAGGCACTGGATCCGTCTTGGGGCAAGACTGGAGCAGAAATCATCGGTCGCCCCTTTTGCTTCTTCTGCGCCTTGAACTTATTGCTTGCCGAGATTTTAGGCGCCACGGAACTAGCACCATCTTCCTTTACTGGAGGAAACAGCTGACCCTTCACAGGGACCCCTCCCACCCCAACGTTGGACTGTCCCGGCTGTGCTGGCTTGATATTCGGGAGCCCCTTTGGAGGAGTCAATGCAGCATGAGCGACAGGAGCAGAAGCCGAAGCCGGAGCCGGAGCTGGAGCAGGCATAGCGGCCACTGAAATCGATGTGGCATTCACTCCTCGCTTCGTAGCGGCAAACTGGCTTGGAGGTCGTTCGGTTGTAGGCAGTTGAGCTGAGTTCCAGCCGGCCTCGTTCGCTCGGGACACCCTTTGCATTCGGTAATTGTCGGTCGGAGGGTCTCCGCGTGGGAGCTTTGGTGTACTGTCATCTACCAAGACAAGCTGGCCTTTGGCGAGCATCACGATAGCTGGGCTTGTTAGCCAGAGCGAAAGCCGGGGCCAAGATATGACTTACAAATAAGGATGCCGAGTCCGATGGACGGCAAGAGTGTCCGGAGCAATATGTCAAGGTCACTCACTCCGAGTATCATTGGCACACTCATCTATTCAAACTTGTCAGCCCTGGGGTCTTACCGGCTATCAAGTGTACACTTACAACAGTCCAAAGGCCAGCCCCAGCAATGCTGAGGAGTAGAACCCTGCTGCGCTTCGCCGTTGACTCAGACTTTGTGGACATGTGCTTGACGAGCAGGAAGAGGATGATGAGCGTATCGGCTACAAGTGTAACAACGCCAAGAGCCAGGACCTCAGACCTTGGAATGCAGACCGGGCTGAAATCGGGTCTTTGGAAGCCAACCAATACGCCACCCAGGATGAATCGTAGAATGATGGCGGCTTGCGGCGCGAAATTGGCCATGGTTATGCGGACGCCGCCATGGAGAGCCCAGAAGAGAAACTGCAGGATGGCAGTGCGAGCGACTTGGTCGAAAGCGGCCCCGAAGGCGACGGCGAGCTGACATGCCGGAGGGCTAGGTGTGTTCAGGGCTATGAAGTCGACGATTGACCACAATGCCGACGCAGAAAGAAAGATAACGAGGACCAGCCTCAGGCTGTCTTGAAGGATGGGGCGGCCTTTTGCACTTAGATAGAAGTAAACACCCGTACCTGCGGCATTGGCGACAGTACCACTGAGAAGCAAGCATTAATATATACCCAGATCACAAACATGTACCTTTGATAGTTGCTTGTCGGATGTACTCACAAGGAAAAGGCCGCGGCGAGTGGTCGCGAGCTGCCATGGTCGGCCATGGCGACGAAGCGCCCCCCAGAGAACAACAAGACGACAGAAGAAAGGAGAGTAAAGGTGTGATAAAGAAGGGAGTATCAGTAATAATAATACTAAGAAGGTTGATAATAATAAAAATGAAATAAAAACCAGCCTCAGTCAATGAGGAGTGATACGAAAGGAATGGCTCAACCAGTAAATTAATTAACAATATTCAAAAGGATGAATCGAACATGTTGAAGCGTGGCCCAGCCAGATGTTCTACCCCGTACGCGCCGGCGAAGAGCTTAGCAACGTTCTTGGTGGATGGGGCGGCGGGTGGAAAGTGAGTAGGATGCAAGAAAGCGAAAACGAAGCCATCGCGATGGGGCAGCGAGAATCTTGAGAATGTCTGTCTCCGTCTCCATCTCTGGCTCTGTCTCTACGACCGAGTTTCAGTGGGTGGCCAGGCACGGGCGGCGGTTGCGGAAGCCCTCCCGCCAAGAGGACTGAGGCCATCATTAGCAATTACTCCGTACCTACGGAGTACTCCGTAGTTAGCTACCCCAACCCGCTTCCGCTGCTTCTCAAACCCGGGCGCTGTCAAGAAATGGACTTGGCGGAGACGGGCGTGTTTGGTGATTGGGTGATTGGGCGATCCAGGGCCACCGCCACGAGGGGGCCCCCTGCGTTGGCCCGCGGGCGCTTGAGGATGTGAAACTGGACTTGTCGGAGCCGAGTATGGCCTCTGCTGCGCCGTCCATACAAGCTGAGACTGGTCTCCTTCCATCGCTGCCCATCGTGGCCCATCATGGCCCATCATGGCCGTTCAAGGATCACGCTCGTGGCCCACCTTGCGTCTAGGCGTTTCGGCCACAGTTCATGTTTGAGGTGACGGTGATCGCGGTTCGCAGTGCGCAGTTCGCAGTTCACAGATAAAAAGGATGGGCGGTCAGATTTCATCCATTAGTTTCATCTTGCCCAAAGAAGGGTCTTCTACAGACCAGATGCGGGAGCCTCTTCACTGCCATTCACACGTAGATGAGACGGAGAAAATAATTAATCGATCTGTCGGCTAGAACAATGGGAGGCTGCGTGGCGAGATGAGGTGATACAACTACATGTACAATTGTGTCGCCGCGTTTCTGATTTGAGCTGTGCCTGCGTTAGATCACAGTTGGATAACCTAAGATAAGGTAAGATGCCTAAGGCAGTAGTACTGTATGATTTTCAGGGTCTTTCCAAGTTCAACTTCATAACTTCAAGTTGCCCTATCCATCCGGCGCAGGCGAATCATCACAAAGGCCACCTAGGTAAGGCAACTCAGCGAGTGTCAAGCAGCGAGTGCATCCCTCTAAGGCAATGATTCTAAGGCACTAAAAGGCTCCGTGGCTCAGCGGGGAACAGTGAGTGATGGTGGCAAGCAATTCAAGCCCATCGGCGCCCTACCCTATGTCGCACCACACACAATCTGCTCCTCCAGCATACATTATGTAGGGAACTCTTTTGCAGTCGTCAACACATGAGACTGCGCATGGTGCATTTGTGGAGACACGCTGCGAATTTCATTGCTATCTGGTCGATATTGTGTTGTTGCAAGTACTGTAGGTAAGTTATGACAGTGCTAGGTGACTCATTCCGGTACGTGAGCGATGCAAATATTCTCAACCTCGATGCTAACAATCACCACTGGTTCGAAGTCCCATCTTCTCACATAATGTACAACTGGACCCTTTTCGGCATAACGACCCTGAACTGGCGGAGCAAAAGGATTGACTCACATGAATTTGCATGCAAGTCATCGTTTTCTATTAAGTCATTATGGCTCCGCACCTTACCTTATCCGTATCCTCCGCTGCCAAAGTCTTTCGCCTCGGCTCGGATCCGAGCCGGAGCTCTCACAAACATACCAAACTGGGCAACTGACGATCCAATAAGGCCACTCTTATTAACAGGCAGCTTCGAACTAGTAAAGAAAACTCAGGTAGGTTCCCCTCAGAGAGAAACTCCGCAAAGAGGGCCGCTACTGCTTGTCATGCGTGTCCTGCAACCCTTTCCGTGAGCATTGTCAAATCGACCAATGTTCATTGGTCCTTCTCCTCCGGCTAACCTGTATACGGTCTTTGGATGTCAGTCCAGTTCGGATAGCAGACACAGTGGATTTTCTTGTGATATGTGGAATCAGGCGAGAGCCGTAAGCCGTACTCCGATCCAACAGTGACCAACGGCCCGGGCTGCATTAGACGCGCATAGCGGGGGCTTCCATATGAATCACTCCAAAGTTCGTGACCTATTCTTCCGAACTTATATAGCCCTATCAAGCACGCCAGTCTATCTTGAAAATAACACTTGAGAAAAGTCTTTCGAAGAGCAGAACATACTCTATATCAGGCCTCATATAACTCCCTCAATATCTCAGTCATCCGTCTTCACGCGATACGCCTTCATCATGGGTCGCCACGAGCTCGAATATCCCAAGGATGCTACGAACAAGGTCAAGAGACATGACGAGCGTGGTTCGTAAAATTGCCCCAAATACTTTCGATTCAACTTACTTCCTCGAGAAATCTCATTCCCACTGACCATCATCCCCCTTCTCTCTAGCTAGCTACGCCTTGAGAACCATTCATAGCCTCGTCAATGCCTCCCCGCTTGTTCACGTCTCCTTCAACCCGCCCAACTCCCCTTTCCCCGTCATCATGCCCATGATCGGGCAGATGGGTTCCTTTGCCCGTCCTAGCTCCGACATCTCTGACCCACTGGACCTTTACCTCCACGGCTACGTCTCCTCGCGCATGATGAATCTCGGCCGCAGCGCCACCTCCGGCTCTGGAGCCTCGGAGCAGCAGCAGCAGCAGCAGCAGCAGCCAGGGCTCCCTGTCTGCGTCTGCGCCAGCACCGTAGATGGCTATGTCCTCGCCTTATCCGCTTTCAACCACTCCTACAACTACCGCTCTGCCATCCTCTTCGGCTACGCCACTCTCGTCGAGGACCAGGACGAGAAGCTCTACGCCATGGAGCTCATGACCAACAGCGTGGTACCGGACCGCTGGCAACATACCCGGCTCCCCATCACGGGGGCCGAGATGCAGAGCACCAGCTTGCTACGCGTCCGCATCACCTCAGGCAGTGCCAAGATTCGAGACGGCAACGCCTCCGATGAGAAGCCGGACCTGGAGAATGCAGAGCTCGTCGCTAAGACTTGGACGGGGGTTCTGCCCATGCATCAGGGGTTTGGGGAGCCGGTACCGAGCTCCTACTGTTCGGCTGAGGTGCCGCCGCATGTGACGGAATTCACACGGGAGTTCAGCGCGGACAGCAAAGAGCATAGTGTCCAGGCAGCAAAGGATCCATGATAATGAATCAACTAGGGGCATCACTTGTGTCGCTGACGCTTTGAAGTGTTTGATAGTTACAAGTCTGCAATTTCTTTACTGTTTCTAACTTCCGTTTCCGAAGCAGAAAACCGGACTTTTTCCCCCTCTTTTTCTTACATACAACCCCCAGATCCAACATGACATGACATGACTTGACAGATAAAGGTCTCCATTGAGGTGAATGCCCTCTTTACCACAGCTCCCAAATCTTGGCAGGAATCACAGTCCTAATAACAGTCCAATGCCCGTGCGCGCTGGCCCTGTGCCACCTCGTAACTTTTTCGGTCGTGCCCTTCTTCAAGATGCCAGTGTGCTCCTCCTTTGCATCTTCCGCCACCTCCAGAATGTCATGGGAGACTTCGTGTTTGGGCTCAAGGAACATCTGCCTCGCACGGCTTTGGAGGAAGTCCTCGACCACCGCAGGCCGGAACTTGAGCGGGTCGACCGTCTTGTGGCAAAAGACAACCATGTTCGTAAAGTCCGCCCCTGCTTGCGCCAACTCTGGGTCAAATGGGCTCTCGCGGAACATTCGGCAGGTCGGGAAGACCTGCATAATCGTCCTGATGACAATCTTGGGGGCCGCGTGGTTGAAATCACCAGCGTAGTTCTGCCAGCGTGTTAGTATGCGACTGGGCAGTGAGAGGAGTGGAAAGAGAATGGGGCAGCAAGGTCCATACAATCGCAATCACGCCATTGGGCTTCAGTAAGTCAGATAAGCCTTGTAAGAATTCCAGGGTGAAGAGCTCGACCGGCTCAACACCACCAGTGAAAACATCATGGACAATGTAGTCATAGGTCTTTCCAGCTTTGACCTGGCTTGCCGTGTAAGTGACCGCGTCCGCGATGACTGGTGGGTTGTTCTCCTTGAGACCAAAGTATTTGGTAGCATATTCATGAACAACTGGGTCAATCTCTACCACAGTAGTGTCGATACCGTGATCTACAAACGCGGTTGGCGTCGTCCCAACGCCAAGTCCACTGTTATACAGTGTTAGACTTATGCAACGTTATCCTTCCATAGAGGGGTAGGAGGATTGACTTACATCACCAAGGCCTGCGCATCCTTATCAGCAGGCTTCTCCTTGGTCTCGATCAAACGCACAGCCTCCAGCATGACAAATACCCCGTATATGGGCTCCGAAGCCTTCTGACCCTGAATCATGACCCACTGCCCTCCTAGTAGACTATGGTCACACCTCAAGACACGGAAGCCCTTCTCGATACTCTCCAAGACTGACACGTACCCCGTCACAGACTCCGTACGCTCAATCAGTGCCCAATTGTCCGCCTGTAGGGTCTGATTCAAGGACAAGGTAGCTCCTGGAGTCATGATATGAGGATTGAGGAACGATGTGTGCAGCAGCGCAGGTATGGCCAGAACCAGCCATTTGGACGGGGCCACGACCGCAAAAACAGCGCTCACCAATGACTCCAGAGCCACGCGGGTAAGGAGAAACGTCTTGCCCATGTGCTGCTCGATGAGACGTCCGCCCGAGTTTTGACAAGTCTGCAAGATGGTCCAGGACATGAGCCCGGGCAAGGCGTCGCCCACAAACTTGGGCACCCACGGCGACAAGTCCATGCCTTCGAAAAGATCCGCAGCGCTGGCGGCCGCGATGACAGAGGTGGGCAACACCGTAACCGCCTCTATGAGTAGAGGCCCATGCTTGGCTCCAAGCTTCTCGCTGAAGCGGAACAGCAGGCATTGAATCACGGGCACGTAGGCGCTTATAATTGGCAGCAGGTGCCAGGTCTTGATGGACCTGGGAAGGTTGCTGCGGATGGCCAGATTGCTGGCCCAGCCCACGAAGCCACCGGCCGCAACAAATTGGAAGTGGTAGACTTGCGTCGGTACGGACCCATAGACGGGGGATAGGTTCAGCACCATCACATGGGAGAAAATCCCCATTGTGGCCAGGATGATGGTGGCTCGGAGGTAATAACCCAGATGGCTCAAGTCAAAAGCATCCTTGCGCGCCTGCGATGCCAGATCCGTGAGCTCTGCAGTGTACTGGTCCGTTAGATTGGGCTCAGGGGCCGGCTCGGCGGCCGGCGCAGCCTTTTTCGCCTTCTTGGGAGGCATCGCAACAATGTCGTGAGGCGATTGTGACGACTGTCAAATGTCAAGGTCGAATGGAGTGAATTCGGGAGTGAAGCTTTTGAGACAACAGCAGGATACAGGGAGAATAAAAATACCGCGAGACGCCTTCACTGACCAGCAATGGAGGCCCAAATGAAGACCATGGGGAGCAACGGAGGTTTTGGATCCGACAAGCCAAGTGTTCGCAGTGGTGCGTGCACAAGGAGTTACCTTGGGAACTCAGGAGCAATAGTGTCCAGCTCTAAGCTCCAGCTCCAATCGCCCCATGTGGCTGGAGCATCCCCTTAGCACCTAGCTACACCCACTGTATATACATTTGGCGCCTGCTAATCAGCTACAGATAAGATGCCTGAAGGTACCATAAATGGGGCTAGTGCCTGTCTGTGGCGGACTCGGATGCCTGTTGGATGCGGAGCAGCGGAGGTACTAGATAGTGGGGACGTACCCATGGAATGTGACACGGCAAGGACAGTATGGATTGTACAAACAGTAATACTACTCAGTACTCCGTGTGTTTGATAATTTGGTTTGTCCATTTTCTTGTCTAGCAGCTGGGCGTACATTGAGTCAAAACAGGAGTGTTGACCACTATACTTGAGAGAACACGATGCCCGAACGTTGCCTAACCGGGAACAAAAACATAAGGATAAAGAACCCCTTCTAAGAATCCCAGACCTAACTCATTTCAATCATTGCATTCTCGTCGGATAGTCATCCATATCATCGTCACTGCTGTATCTCGTACTCCTTGGGCTTTGCACTCCGCTCACGTCTGCGCTAGGCACGTTGCTGCTGTAATTGTCCAGTATACTCCCCGGACCAGAGAATGAATTTGGTCCTGAGGGACCTCCAAAATCGACGGTGCTACCATTCCGGCTCATAGAAGGCTTCTCAGGAAGCTGTTTTAGTAGCCCTGTTGAGATGTCGAGCATTGTCATGGCAAAGTCTGTGAGACCGCGACTTCCCCCCGGCTTGGAGCTGACGGATAACGTCCATCGGTACTCCGCTAAACGCCGGCGATACCATTCTGCTTCTTCACGACCTGGGGAGGTTGCCCATAGCAGCGAGCCAAAGGTGCCGATCAACGCAAAATTGGTTTTGGAAGCGAAGAACCAAAATGATCGAAGGTGATTTGGGCCCAATCGATTCACAAAATCCATTGCTGAGATGAGTCGAGCCTTGGCGGCGCTCCGGCAGATGTTCTGAACGTACGGATCGGTCGTCGAAGCCGTGGCCGCTAGTGACCTGATAATTCGTCGATGAAGAGTGATCTCTGTAGCAAAGTAGGCTAGGTGGAGGTACCCTATGCTGGTGAAGCGGGTCGAAGGTCCCGATAAGCTTGAGTAGGAGGAGGAAGAAGAGTCGATGCGGATGTTGCTGGGGAGGTTGCTGTACCACTCCTTCAATTTCAGCTGTATGGGTTTCGCAAGAGAGAGTACCAACTGGGTACCTTGCGGCCCAGCATCATTTACCGTTTGCATAGCGTCGAGTGTGTAGAATGTATCCAGGATCTCGGACAGGATCTCCGAGAGCTGAACTCCTCGAGTGAAGACGAGCCGACCACGTTCGATGTCTTGCTTCTCCTCAACGTCGTTCTCGTCCCACTCAACATCGGGGAAATCATTAGCGGTAAGATTCTGGACGCCCCAATTGGAAGAAAATATGTGTGACGGCCTTCCGTGAACCAAAGAACCCCACTTGTCTTGCATATATAATGCCCAGGCTAACCTCTTCCTTAAACCTCTTTCCCATGGGGGGATCTTCCAATTTGAACAGTCCAAATGAAGACCCAACTCCTGGGCAACCGCGACTAGTTGGGCAGTTGGTGCCCATTGGTCCCCCTCAGGGCGCTGAGATAGGAGAAGACCAGCTTGGACCGTCGAAAGCTTGGGTCGGTACATTGCATCGGCCAGCGTGGTGCGAATGAGCCGCTCGAGCTCCCTCACGTTGGGGCGCGCCACTGATGCCAGTTCCTCATCATGCTCCCACCAATTGATCGCGAGGATATATACAGCGGCGAGAATCGGCGGTGAGAATTCGCGGTATGAGCGTTCATATTTCTCTATAAAGACATGCTTCTGAATGATGGGAAATCCAGGGTGAACAATCTTGAAATAAAGGTCGACCAGTTTCCGTCCATGAGGGGCAACTAGAGACTCGATATCATCCGAGTCCTGTGTGATATGCTCATGGCCGGGCGTACTGTGGTCAGGGAGCATCAAGAAAGTTTCATCAGCACTGACTTTGCGGAGCGCGCCCCGGGCTAACAGACTTTCGTCCTGGGGGTCAAAGGAGGAGAGGTTGATCAGGGAGGGTTCAAAGTCGGTGGTGGGGCCGATATACTGGCTGAAACGATCCTCTTGTAGACCGAGGGTCCTCTTGAGCATAGTGGGACCGCCGACATTAGCCATGTCCTCGAGGAACGAACTGCTGGCGGCTGTGCTGGATAGGCTATTATTATGATTCCGCCTCCTGTTTGAAATGACGGGAGAGCTGTAAGGCCAATCATGAGTTAGCCATCGAGCCAAGATCTCTGCCTAATGCAAGCAGGGGCTAAACAGAGTTGTCGTCTACGGGGTAGATCGGGCCGCGTGAGATTATGGGAAATGGGGCTTGAGAGCCGGTCAAAAGGACACACGCAAATGATGAAGTGAAGTGGGAAGGGTGTAGTGGTGGAGTGCGTATTTCTCGAGTGATAGAATTGCGAGACACGAACCTTCTTTTGCCGCTTATCTCCACGGAAGATTCTCCATTAAGCTTCCTCTTGCGGGACTGGGGACTCGATGACAGGGAACATTCGGCAGCGTTGACTTGGCAAGACATGCAACCTTCCTCGTCCTCACTTGGGATACACCTGGTGCCTGCGTAGCGGCACGCTTGACAAGGCGAACGGGCCCGGGCGTTATTGGACGTTGGTGCGGATGCAGACACCGAATCAGTAGATCCTCTTGCATGTAAGCTTGCCGGTCCTATCTCAAATCGGCGAAGACTATTATCTTGGCGCTGTGGTGCAGGTTCAAGCCGGGGTGGTTTGGGAGCTATAGGTATAGGCGCAGTCCTCTGGACCGGGTTGCTGTTGTGTGCCATGTCGAGATGATACGCCTGCGCCCTAAACAGACACAGACGCAGTGGGCTCCCCGGACTCACTGGGACCGGAATCTCAGTGAACTACCCGGATCAACTAGCCTTGAAGGCTGGCAAGGCTGCCAAGCTAGTTGACGCCGGCTGATATCGTGGCTATCAAATGCACCCCACGCGACAGTGACGCAACAGAGACGAAGTATCAATGGCCCACCAAGCTGCGAAGTCCAGAAACCGCAAGACGCTGAACGCGGATGATACGCTGGCGACTCAGGCTGCAACGATCGACCCGCCAATCCACAGCCACGATGGCTACTCGCGCACTGTCAGCTTCAACACCAATGCTGAGGGCTCGAGGCCGAGCGCTAAAGATGCTGGCGATGGTTGACCCTGCCTCGAGCGACGAACTAGCACAGGGGTTGGAGCAAGGATTGCAGAGTCCGTTACGTGAAAAAACGGACGGAGCGGGAAGAGAAGTGATAGGCGCCCGCAGATAAGACCTCTGGGCGTGTGCGCGCGTGCTTTCTCACTTTGCGAGCCGTTTTGCAGCTGGCGATAGCGCTGTGTAAGTGGTCAGATTGACACAAGGTGGGATCGGAGGTGTATTACTGGGGGTCACCAGCGGGCGCAGATCCGGAACCCCAGAGACTCCCAATACCTCCCAAAGCAAGGCGGGCGGAGAAGACGTGGGCAGAATCGACCCCCAGGGTGATGATAAGAGAGAGCTCAGTACGAGTAGGAGCAATGTGGCCAACGCCACCAGCTGGCGAATCGAGTGACGGCGCCGGGGCGGATGCTTGGATATTGCGCTTGCACCCGAGAGTAAGAGTGTGAAGATACTTCTGATTCGCAGGATGCAATGTTGTTTGTCTTGTCCCTCAGGTGATGACAGCGGCGAGAACGAGATAAGCTTGCGTTATCGGCGTCATGGGTACCTATGCTTGGTCGTGGACCGTTAAGGGTCTCAAAGACAATGATAACCACTGCAGATAGCCGGATTGCCCACAAAATACTGGTGGTACTCGAAATAGCTACCCATAGAAATGGTAAAGTACTCCGAGAGGCTACTGGGCAGGGGCAAGGTGTCTGGTAGTAGTGGTAGGTACGGAGTTGTAGTAGTAGTATGGTATATCGTAGGGGTATTGTCAGGTAGGCAAGGGAGAAAGATAAGTACGAATATAGTACTAGGCAGATAGCTGGCGGGGCCCGATAGCCCGATAAAGCAAGCCGTTGACGAAACAGATATTAATAACAAGTCGACCAACGTTTGGCTGCAGCTGCCCCCATCTTTGGATTCCAAAACAAAATAGCCAGGCCAGTAAGAAAACGGGCGCTGACTGGGCTTTGTGCGCGCGACACAAATGATTTGATGATTTGAGGAAAAGGAAGAAGAAGAAAGAAAGGGAGAGAAGACAGACTAGACCAAGGAAGGGAAAGATAAAGAGGAGAAGGGGCGAAGGATGAGGATGGAAATATCTACTGCCCAAGGGACAGACAGATCGACTCGTGTGCTGGAGGGGAAAGGCCAAGATCTGAATTTGTGGACGGGAGACAACAAGCATGTGCCTGTACTCGCTATCAATATGACTTCTGGGGGGTTTCCCGTGCTTTGAGTGCACATGCGAGCTTCAATCGCGCGGAATCGAACCAAACCAAAAAGAATCGGCGGAAGTCAAGTTTGGGACAAGACTCAAGTCAAGGTTTGGCCCTTTTTCTGGTCCACTGGAATGGATGGAGAGAGGGATCACCACACCAAAACCCTCATGTCTACTCCCGTTAGGTGCGGTCGAAGAGCATTGTAGTACAAAACCTTAGGCGCCTATTGATAATGCGGACGGCTCATGCCCTTACTAGGCTTTCATCCGAGCGCCTCATACCGAAGGCCTCCAGGTCCTGTTTGGCATGCCGTTGGCCTCCCCAATGGTCCCCCAATGAGCACGGGCTGGCAGGCAGGCATAGCCAATTCTGCGAACAAACGGCGACCCGTCGCTGGCAACAGCGTCATTGCGCTACAGCGATCAGGGTCCATGCATCCTGGGTCCAAGGTCTAAGGGCTGTCATTCGCATGTCCCGCGCAAGCCTTATCTTTGATCGAGTGGTCAGCAGATAAAAATACCTAATAGATATCGAGGGAGCCCCATTACCCCCGGACTGATCCCAAATACACGGTACTTGATGGTGCTGCCATACTCACCTTGTACAAGGTGTAGAGAAAGCACCACCGATGTACCGCTGCGCCTATTGAAGGTCCGACCTGGGTGTGAGCCAGTGATAGGGCTGCAAAGTTCTTGCTATTACCAAATGGAAAAGCATCGTGTGCATGGGCCCGCAATTGCTCTCACGTAATGGCGTTTGAGCCGGCGCTGAGCTGGTCATTCTGAATTTGGCCGAGTCATTCTGCTTCCGTCATGCGACTGACCGTGAATCTCAAACCCTCAACTTAATCACCAAACATGACCCCCTCCTTCATCAGCTTGACCATCCACGTTTTCTCCAGACATTTCAAGGCCCTGAACCGGACCTGCGCTGTCGGCTTGTCGCTGTGCACCCCGCAGGGCTGGCTTTTTCGTTGCAGTCGGCGGGTCGACGGATGGCGCTGCATAATGACCGAAGGGCCGGCTACGAAGGCCCCACAGCTCTATTATCCGGGATCCCAGGCACGACCCCGAGCAGATATAAGCACACTCCCAATTCTTGGATCCAGGTACCGACATCCAGGTAAGGTTATGATTACAGTGACCATGAAATTTGGTCGAATTGTGGGGGTTCGTGTGACCCATCATCTATGAGTTGGGAACATTGTCACGTGCCCAGATCTTGCTCTTCTTTCCGGTGGTGATCATATTAGATCAAGGCAGGCAGCTAAGGTACCTAGGTAGGTTCAGCTATAGCCACCTTCCCGACCCGCGTAGATACAGTGGGCAACAGGTTGTATATCGGTACTGAGGGGCTCTTGGGGGCCTGTTTATTGCGCACTTCCACGAAGTACATATAAAACACAGCGGAAGATTGACGGTCTGGCGAATCTGCACCTGCCTTCGGGACACATCCCTGTAGAATGGGACCGAATGGCTAAAACATCTCTCCCGTCCGACATTGCTTTTGCCTCCACCCGTCTTCCGTTTCTTCCCGCGGAACCGCCCTGGAACTGCTGCTGCCCGATGCTCTTGTATTTGCCTGAACTTTGGGTAGCAGTCAAAACTTGACGTCCATAATAATTACGAGGCAGGAACCTACCTGAAGTCGGGACGCTGCGCCCGCAATGCTGCTTCGTGTTACCACACGGGTAAGCACATCGGTGGCTTTGCTGCCATCCATCATGATTAGTCCATCCACTCAAACTGCAACTCTTCTACATAACCGGAAACCCGTCTGCAGAGCAAACCCATCTGACCAGTGATGATCGTTGGCGACCGTACGAAGGAAATGCGGGCCATGCACCCCACACCGACGTCCAAGCCAACGCCCGTCCATTCGTGGGGGCCCCGTTGTCAAGATAATCACCAGTGAATGCAAATGTGGAAGGGACGAAGCCTAGATTCTTCTCAGGCTGCTTTGTGAGCTTGATACAGCGTTACATGGAGTTGCCATGAGACGTCGCTGTTCGATACATGCCGGAGCCACAGGACGACTTGTATTGTGGTCTAGGCCAAAGCTAATATTCATCGCAAGACCGGCTCAAGACCCCAACGCCCGCAGGCAAGTCAGGTCGATACCTTGTGCTTGGTGGCGTAGAGCTTATTGTTCCGTTTTCGACTCACTTCACTTGGAGCTGGGAAGATTGAGACACGAATCCTGAGCTTATCATTGATCTCTGCATTTATGGATGACCTGCATCCGCAGGCCGCCAGACCATGCATTGTTCGTTGTATGTTTCTGTCGGCTCGCTTGAACCTTGGGGTGGAAGCTTCAGGCTTAATTCCTGAGCGATGCTGAAGCCAAGTTTCTGATAGAATGTCACGGCATTCATTGTACTCTCCAGGATGACGGCCAGACCATCGGACTCCGCCAACTTCAAAACGTTCTGCATGAGTATCGACGCCGCTCCTCGGCCCTTATATTCGGGTCTCGTGCAAAGGAAAGTCACATCTACGGAAGAGACAAGGTCAACATCTCGTCCACAAAGGAAAGACTTTGAGGATTTGATCAACTTGTTCGAGACGGGGGAAGGCACATGTCCGAAAGGGCTGCTTACGGTAATACGGGTTGTCTCCCATGACGTCCTGCCTCGCTTTTGCCGTGAGATCTCCATATGAATCCAGATATTCCGTCCTGGAATCAGGTGGCCATTCCTCCGATGTGGCACCATGGGTGTCTGAACTCGGTTGATGTACGAGCCACTTAACGAAGCTGGCAATTTGAGCATTACCTGGGTCCCTGGCGATCAGAACGCCCTTACCGGCGTCGTCTCTGTGTTCGTTGGTGTCCTTTGCCAGAAAATCCTGAAGCCAGTCAAGACTCTCTGTTGTCGGAAACTGTGCATGCAGCAGCAGGTTATCCTGCATGGCTTTCAGATGAACATCTGCTACATCAGCATCCTCCTTATTGGTGGCGGTAGCAATTTGGAATGCCATGTCAATCTTCAATTAAAGCATCTGCCCTTCTCTTTTCTTACAATGTAAAGCCGTGCTGACGCCCGGTCGACCTCTTATCCCCTCAAGGGCGTGTGAGCTCCTGTCATGTGACCCGCTGAAGCTATTTGTGGGCTCCAACCAGCTTGGCCGGTCCCATCCGCTCGTGGAACCACCAACTTGAACTTCAATGTGAACACAGGCAGATCGGCCGGCCTTCAATTTACAATCTAATTTGGCAGCAAAGGGGCGCTGCTAGGTCACGATCAGTGATCAAGATGATACCTCGGATCAGGCTGTACAGACCCCCTGCGCTTGGCATGGAAAGGCTTTCATATAATTTGGTGGTATATACGGATAACAAAATGTATACAGCGAATTTAAGACCCTGACGCAACACTATGCCGTCGACCCTCCTTACGGTTCGCGACATTCAGTTACAATTCATGGAGTCCAGGGACACCGCCCGAGTTACCTCTCAGCGCTTGTGTTCCGGTGGGACCATCTCCAGAGTACTTTTTGTGTCGAGCTTGGGAAGTTCGTTCTCCTGCGTCTGCATCTTGACAGAAGCCTCCTGAAGTTCGATCTTCAGGCCCTTGCTGGGGAGCGGTACTCGTTCGCCCTTGGCCTATTTTCAAAATTAGTGGCTGCCAACAACCTCAACTACTATTTCATCTCAGATCGGAACGTACATTGACGATTGACACTTCGAGAGCAGACTTGATGGACTCCAGGACCTCATCAGGCTTAGCATCACGAATGCTGCTTGCTTCGAGCGCTTCATCGAGCGATACGCCGCTGTGCGCAATGCCTTCCGTGGGATGCTGCATGACGATAACTTCATCGACCAGGCGGTCTTCGATGTGCAGCTGCACCGCACACGGTCGCTCGACCTCAGCCACGTCGACTTGTACGTTGGCAAAGTATCTATTGGAGTTTCCAGAAGAGTCGGGTTTTGATAGAGCTCCGAGGCTGTTGGTGCTGGGAGCGTATAGACGATTGATCAAGCTCTTGGCGTCCCTTGCAAGTTCGGCTGGAGTCTTGCTCCTGTAATCAAGCCCTTCGTATGAGTATCCAAAGTCTTCGATACTCCTTACGGATTTCGTCGTGTAATGCTTGCCGTTGGCGTCGAGGAAAGGATGCAGAGGGGAGTCGACAGTGATTGTGGCCCCTTTTGGAGAAGAGAAACGGGGCTGTCCTTTAAAGCTGCCCTTGAAGATGTCCTCTGCCGGGGTCATGTACTGCCAGTATGCCCAGTAACGGTCGACGTTGGTGTGATGCAACATGCTGATTGCATTCAATGTTAGCGCCAATACTACTCCTTCCGAGTCTGACCTCATTCATTCCATCCAGAGGCTAGCTTACAATAAGGGGTCGAACGAGGTGAAACGGGTGTCAAGGAACTGTCCTTGACAACCCGCATCCCAATGTATGCCATTGTGGACTTGCTCGAGGCTGATTCCACTGTCGGCAGTCGAAGAGAATTCGTCAAAGGTCTTGGAAGTGCTGAAAACATCGTGCTAGATAATCTTGTTAGGCAAGCGTTGTAAGCGGGGCTGGAAGGATTCACTCACGATCCAGCGCTTGTAAGGCCTGGCCTTGAGATTCTCGTTGGCCGTCTTGGGGTAGCTGTCGGGGTCCTGGCAACGATTCATCTCGGTTCTGTTGTCCGGGTCGAAGTCGGGATTGTCGAGTGCCTCTTCCGGGAACTTGTAAGTCGCCAGTGGATTGTAAAGGAGTTTCCGCTTCACAGCGCCGTTTTCGGTAACGTTAACCCAGACCATGGTATGAGTCGTAGCTTTTGGGACGCCACCGAGAGCCCAGTCCCAGTACGGTGAGCGCAGCTCCTCGGCAGCTTTTATATATGCGCTGCGGCTGCTCGCAGGGTAAGTGGCAGCGATGCGTTTTGCGTGATCCACCAGGATCTGCTCGTACAAGACGACGAAAGGACGATGCCATGGCAGGAAGAGCTTCTCCCCATGTGGGCAATATCCTATCAGCGCAACTGCCTTGCCGCCCCCGTTCCACTCCTCGAATGGCTTCCCATGAATGCCCATGACCTGGTAGTACGACAGGATGTCTGAGGCGTCGGTGTTCTGCATGGCCTTCAAGGCCTGGATGTAGAGATCCCTAGATTACATGGTCAACTTTTGTCCATTTCGTGAACACCAATCCGCGGCACGTCCTCACCATGTAGGGCCCCTTTCCGCGTCTATTGTGTTGATGCTTTTCCTGATCGGGACTGATGCGGCATTCGAGGCCACCGGCACGCCGACCACATAACCCTCTTCAGATTGCGCCGCCACGGTCGAGATGACGGCGGCGACTAATGACCAGAGGAAAGTTTTGGATACCATATTGTCGAATTAGCCTGGAGCTAGCCAATCCAATCTTGAGAGTTCAAGATGTGAATAGCTTTGATATGGGTTTTGGATGAAGTCGCCGAGATCCAAAATGGTCAGATGGGAAAAGCAAAAAGCAGGGCAGGACAGGGGAGAATGGATTCTTGTTATAAACTACGTGATATCCATATTGCTGTACCGGTCGACGAACCGGTCAATCACTGCCCAGGTCGGAAGGCAGCAAGGATGTTGTGTGTGATCCTTCCGCCAAGTCATACCGTTTGGAAATGAAAGGCGCCCCGGGACCGCAAGGATCCCCGTTTCACAGCGACTTTTGGGGCCGTTGGCGTGGTTTTTTTTGCCCCCCCTCGTGGCCCCCCCCGGGCCAAAAACTGCCAGCTGCTATTCTAATCCATGAGTTGTACTCGTAAAAGGCTTGGCAGAAGTCGTACTTCGTACATTAGCTGACGGGTTGTGCGATGTGCGATGCTTTCTTGGGAAAACAGGGCTGACCTTGCGCGCGAGGTGCGACGAGGACAGCTCTGCATCGGGTTTTCATCTCCCTCCCATTTCTTCACATCCTCTCTCCCAGCGTCGCATTGATGAACAATCAAGCTGCCAAGGAACTACTTCTTACAGCTTGTCCACCCCCCTCAGGGCCACCCAGGCTTGCCAGGCCACCACCACGGTGGCTCAATTGGGAAATAACATGCTAGGTTTCTCCTCAATGACAGCTGGGCAGATCAGATCAGATCAAAAATACGAACTTGTAGACATGTCACCTTGCCTGAGCCCTATTCTCTTATTGGGGGCTGTCGCCTTTCCCCTCCTCAACCCTCAAGAGAAAAACACGAATCCCCACGTCATGGTGCGGCTGCGATGGTAACCCTAGACATTGGCATTCCCAAAATGATGCCCGCCGCTTCGTATTTAGCTTCCATCTTCGGGGGTGCATTAGTCCTTCGCTAAAAGAGCCTTGTCCATGTGCCGGGCAGCGTTGCGCCAATCACAAAAGCGATCACATGTAGGGTTTACCCAGAAGGGAGCAAGATCGAGGTCAACTCCAGATCGATGATTTGCATACAACTAACTACGGACGAATTATTAAGAAAATCGAGGGGGGCGAAAAGGAAAACCTCGTATCAATGGGAACGCGAAATGAATGATTATCCACGAATACTCTACTCCTCTCCTCTGTGCCAACCTCTGGTGTCTTGCTGCTGACGTGCCGGTTTCCGCTCAGCGCCAGTCCCTATTGAGTATCAAGATACAGGATACAGGATACAGACGAGGGTTTGAGGGCCTGTGCTCCTCGCATAGACAACGCGAAGTGCAAGCCATAGTAAAGCCCCCCTAAACCTGACCTTGGCAGCGTGGTCTAAGCTCCCCCCAATCTCCCTACGAGCGACTTCCTACCCAGGTCAGGTACACTCGTGTGCTGCCTTGTGTCACCTACTGGGATTAGCGGTTGCCGGTTGCTCGGAAGTGTTGTTTAGGGCTCACTTAGGCCTTGGGGCCACATTGCCTACAGGTGGAGAATGGCCCGCTGCACGTGTACGTTAGTATCCAGGTACGAGCGCCGAGTACTCTGGCAGCCAGTTCGAGTGCGGTTGACCAGCTACACTACGCTACGCTACGTTGCACGGGGCATCAAGAGGTGGCGCTGACGCAGCGGCAGTGATACGGCGCATGCGGTGATGAGCTTTTTCGACAAGGTGTGGTAAGATGGGAACCTGACCTGATCTGACTTGACCTGACCCTGACTTGTCCTGGCATGGCCCTGCACCGGGTACCTAGAAGGGGGGGGGGGAAGTACAACGACGACGCGTCAGACAATCAGCATTTTCTCTTCGGTTGCTTGAACTTCAATCAATTGATTTGGAAGCTGGTCAGCTGAAGATGAGGCAGCGGAGACCCCCAAGTACGGGCCGACAGTGAAACGTTTCGACTGAATGACACTTTCCTTCCTTTCTGCCCCCCCTCCCCCCCCACACAGCCTCGGTGCCGCAAGCTAGCTGGGGGAGGCAGGACGACCAGAGGAGAGGTGTGAGAAGCTAAGAATGGGTAATTAGTCGCGAATCGGAAACTTGGAGGGAGCCTGGCTGGAAACAAAAAAGTCCACTGTGACTGGGGAAACATTTCCCGACCGCACCGCAAAGTAATACCGATCGGCCGAGTGATCATCAACAATCAAGCGCAGGGATACCGGCAAAGTGTTTCCCGGGACCCGTCTTTGCCGCGTCTCTTGACCCGAAAACTGGCAGACCATGCATATCCATCCGTCAGGGTAAAGAAAGACCAAAAAAAGAAAAGAGAGAAGTAAAGAGAGAGAGACAGAAAGAAGAAGAGAGCAAGCCCAGATGAGGAAAGCGAAAGACACAGGATTACGAGTGATGCTCCAATTTGACCTCCGGCTTGTACGCACGTGGCTGACGGATATGCGGCGACGTGTGATTGTGGAAAGTCCCGATATCGAGTGTCTCAGATCGTGTGAATGGTTGCACCGGACAGCCTACACACTCATTGCGGAGCGGTCAATATGGTTGTTGACAATGAGACATGAGTGAATAGGTACTAGCCAGCCCTCGAATTCCAACTTCTTTGGATCGGGGAGGAGAACACGAGTGTGGAACAATTACCTTCACTTCCACCACGCTATGCTGCTCATCGTCGTCCTGCCCGTACCGATACGACGTGTACCTTTTGGGCCTGTCGCTCTTACATCTTATGCGAGGAGGAACAGATTGACCGATGTGATGAGCATCCATATCTGGACATCAAGAATGACCAGAAGTCATACAAGCTTCATTTGCAGGTCTCCTGCTATTACATCGTTGTCCGTCTCGTTTCTTTCTTTTCGTCATACATCAAGACCCAAACGAGGCTTCCCTTCATTGTCTCCTGAATAAACACGGCATCCTTGGATGTACCGTATTCCAAAAAGAAGCTTCTCTTATCGTGTCACACCAATACTGAAGGCCAGTCACCGACCCCTTACCAAGGAAAAAAAAGATACATATACCAGGCAAAATAGGTAACAGTCCTCAGAAATCACCTTAAATTTTCGCTTTTCCGCATCGTCAAATACGCTGTATCTTCTTGAGAATGACGAACATTCTCGTGTCGCAAGGAAATGAAGAAGAAGATGTACCGCTGCTGATCGAATTGTCGCTGGTGTAGGGTGTGAATCCCACTCTATCATCATCGACGCCATAATCGGCGCAGAGCCGAAGTCTGCAGTTTTATTTGGAGGCATACGGTTCCGAAAGCCTATAGTGACTTCTCTAATGCCATCAGTTCTCGGAAGCCTTCTTTCCATGCTCTGGTTTGCTCAGGCGTTGGCTTAGGAAGTGGGCTCCGTGCGTAACCTCCGTATCCCATCCAGGCTTGTAGCCCGGCTTTGGTGCCAACTACGCCTCCCCGAATAGCTGTCCAATCCCCATTGGACACAGTGTCTTGCATATCCTGTGCCTCTTTGAGGTACCCATCGCGGTAGAGCTGCAGTGTCCGGATGCAGGCTTTAGGAGCAATGTTAGCAAGTCCGGCCAAGATGCCGTGGCCGCCCGCCGCCATGGACTGAACTAGAAAGTCTGCCGAGCCGGCCAGAACGACAAATTCAGGGCGATTGGTGCCTCTCAGCTTCGAGTTCCCTCGAGTGGCAGAGACTACACGATTCAGCTTGCCCGTGTTGCCGCAGGTGAGTTTCACGCCGACAATGTTGGGATGCTGAGCGAGCTTGACAATGATGTCCGAGGACAAGTCTAACCCTCCCGCAGCGCCAGGAAAGTTGTAAACGATCAAAGGTATTGGGGACGAGTCCGCCACCGTTGTGAAGTACTCCAATATAGTCTCAGATTCGGAAGCGAATAGTGTGGCGTAGTAGGATGGTGGCAAGACCAGCGCAAAATCACCCCCAGCATCGTAGGCCTCGCGACAGTAGGTCAAGGTCTCACGTGTGCTCTGACTCCCACACCCTACGATGATGGGTACCTGTGAGAACCCGTTATCGTCGAGGGCTCTTCTGGTAGTGGCGGTGACGAGCTGCCGTTCCACGTGGCTCAGATGCACGGCCTCGCCATTTGAACCCTGTGTGGCTAATCCGGTTACACCAGCGCGCGCGAGTCGCACCGCATGCTCTGCTATAGTAGCGGTATCGACATCTTCAGTATTTTCTTTGAAGAAACACATGGTGGGCACGTAAACGCCCGGAACAAGTGGCCGACTCCTGTGTAAATCAGTATCCACGGAGGCATTGTCTAGAAGACTACCTAGGGATGACTGCGAGCTAGCGAGGGCGAAATCCTCGTGCACCATAAGACTAGGATGAAGCGCTGACGCTGTGCTGCTGAAGTTGCCCATGAAGCTCCCCTCTGGAGAAGGGGCATCGTTGTGAGGAGCCATTAGTGGTGGTTTGGCGGGTGATGCCGCTCAGACGCGGTTGATATTGTTATGCTTGCCACGAGACCGAAGATATGATCTGAAGCACTAAGCTGTTGAAAGTATAGCACGGATAGTATGTTGGAAGAAAACAGGTAAACTACACTTGGTAGCGGTCGTCCTCGGAGTCAAACAGCTCGAGAATCTCAAACTTTAGACTTTGCAATTGAGGGTTTGCCATCTTTGGAAATGGGATGAGAGAAGACTTATAAAGTCAGAGGTTAGGAGCCCTCCCCCGAAAGTCGGTACACTACCCATGAAGTAATCCCATCTCTCCATCGGAACCGAAGTAATGATTACCAGGTGGCGTGGCATAAACTAGCTTGCTTCTGGACCCTTCGCAGTGTCTCAACGGAGTGTAAGTGGATCGATTCTGATGTTATTGTCAAATGAAGAGGGGAGAACATGCCAACATTGTTGTCTGTCGTCAGGGGACAAGAGAAACCAGTGACCGGTCAAGTCTCCCGCTTGAACAAGATGTCTGGCCAGCCCCCTCAGTGCATGCGTCTCCAACCTAAACTCAAGAATTGACACACAAGAGGAGGTCCACCTCAAGTACATGATACTTCTGTGGAGTGGCCCAATACGTAGTGCGGGCGCTTCGTTCAATGAAGGCTAGAACAATTAGTACTCGGAACTTGAAAAGAGGGAAGCCAACTACAAGTTAGATTGGAGGCGGCGGCGGCGGCTACGCAGAGCGTCGGGGACAAACAAGATCGACGGCCTGGTGGTCCCCATGGGCAGGGATCAGTGACCCGACAAGAAGAGTGTGGGGGTTAGACTCTAAGCAGGGATGACAGGTCATCCCGCTGGTCAATGCCGAGTTCTTGTTCAGTGTTCCTTGCTTCAAAAGCAGCTCGGTCTTACTTCTCTGCAGCAGCTGACCTATAAACCACTCCTTTGTGGATATTTTCAACAGACTTTTGGGCTCCTTGGAGGAGCGCGTGACCCCCTGATTGCGCATATACCCAAAGCAAATGCAGCCTGTTCTTCGATGCCGGGCTACTGAGTCTCCAATGTGAAGTAAATATAGAACCATTTGATTGATGGATCTCTGTCGGTGAGGCGGGACAGCTAGCTCTACAGCTCAAGAAGAATGTTGGAAAAAACAAGTCTCTGAAGAGGTCACGTCTGGAAAGTGCCTTCGTCTACCATTGGGATCCCACGACAAACTTTGGCCGGAAAGATGGAAACTGGTCTAGGGCTTCGTAGCGACAACCTCTGCTGCTTGCTTGCACTCTGATCTGACCGCTGAAGTGGTATAATTGCAAAGTTGTTCATGCAACGCCGCATCTTATTGCTACATCGACATTCATAAGTGGAGCTCAACTTCGGAACGTCGACAACTACTTTGCCTCAGGTTCCGAGCCTCAGTTCAGCAACATCGGGAAAGTGGCTCATTCAATGGGGCCAACTGAGGGATCCCACTCACCGGCAACTGGCCATGTGATGCTTGGCGCGTACATGGACGGGCATCAATGCATCAAGAGAAGCCTTCCCACACCGCGTGACAGGCTGTCAATAAAGAAGCTGGAGATGGCTGACCACCATGCTAGCCCATGCGATCTGTGAGCAGCGCTTATGCCCTGTATTGCAGATGGCAGCCCTTTTGGGAACACCCACGAAAGCGGCGGGATCCTGCAGAGCAGTTTTTTTCGGCTGCTGCACCACTACCATACCCCGTGGGCGTGTTGACACGATCCGTATTGGACCTGCTGGAGGTTATAGGTACAGATCTGCTTGGGGTGCGGTGCGGAGGCTGCATGCCTTTGCGCAATACGTAAAGCGGCGGGGGGCGGGGACTTTTTCACCACGTCCCTCAATATGAGAGGTAGGCCAAGTGGGTTGTGGTTCGACCAATCCTAAAATGGCGAAGAACAGGAATACAGTAATGGAATAGGTAGTAATGAAGTCTCTGCTGTGGATGATGATCACGGTCAAGATGGAACTTGAAATGAAGTTGAGCCTAATCCACATTTCCTGGTGCCTTACCTTTTCTCAGGCTACAAGGTAGTAAAACTTGCCTGGGTTGGGGTTAGTCGCCTGATCTAAGGCAGGAGCAACCCGATCAATGAAAGACAATACTAATGTACTGAAACTCAATCTCTCAGCCTCCCTCAGAACAGTATCTCAAGCTGTCTTAACAGGAGAAGTTCCCACTAGTACTACCCAGTCTCTTTGGCTTCCTGTGGACCAGGCTGAGATTCACAAGGGACTCCGGTTCGGACCCTAATGCCCGGGGCACGGAAAGAGTGGAGGAGATGTGAACCAGTGGAGTCCTTGATGCTCTGAACTTGCGCGAACGCCAACGCCCTCCGTTCCTTCTTTTCCCTTCTCCATTGTCCTCCATTCTTGATGATTATCGACCCGTTGCCCAGATCATGCGAGCAGTGTTCTACAAGGAGAATCAAAGGTAGGTACATCGACAGCAGTAGCTCGGTACTCATACTTACATTCACGACCCCCATCTCGACCCCGACCCGAGCCCAGAACCGTGGGTCCGCTTGAGACAAGATAGACCCTGCTAGCTCGGGCTTAGTTCCTCTCCCCCAGACCCCAGCTTCGCTCCCGGTCTTTTCTCAGAGCGTGGGGGTCATCTCATCAAATTGTGTTACCGTAAAGTCCTCAAGTCTTGATCTTCTTATACTATCAAAAGGTCACTAAACATCCTAGTACTACTTGTATATGTACTAGGCCTACATTATCGGCAGCAATGTATTGGTGTTCGCCTCTTCTAGTCATAAGAGGGGCTGTTGACACGCCTTCATCTTGACACGCCTTGACCATTTGCCTCCTACATATACAACGTCGACATCTCGGTCCTTTTGCTCCCACTGCTGACAATTACCTAAGTAGACCGGACTTCAGCGACTCGGTCCCAGCCAAGAGCTGAATCAGGCCACTGTGCACCATTTGGACTAGAGGCCCTGCGGGTGCTTTCGACGAAAGCTCCACAATAGTCGTCCGAGTTGCAGTCACGGTACTACTCCTATGCAGCTCGTATAGATCCTAGCCCTTCAGAATCGCGAGCTCGTACGCGATAACACCGAGACTTCAATGCTTAAGTGGCATTGTGAGGATCGTAGCATATTCAAGCCACCCGGAATATTGACACTATGCATGTTGATTACGACGGTTGATCGCGAATATCTATATACGTCTGTATACCGACCCGGCGGTCTCGGTCTTTCGAGACGAAGACGAGATTAGAGAGAAGCACAAGTGTGGATGTGGACTGCTAGCATGTCTTGCTTCCTCCCAATACCTCGCCGAACCCTTCCGAACCCGGCCGTGGGCGACGTTGACGTCGACATCCTTGCCCTCTCCGACACCATCTGCTACTGACACTAATGCCGCCGATGATCCTCGCCTCAACGCCACCACGGCCGTAAGTCTCGTGGCTCAAAAGATGATTGATGGAAAAAAGCTTCCACCACCAGGTTTGACCTACTTTGCTCCGTCACGAGCCCGCCTCCACACATTGTGGCCTCGAAAAGTCAGCTCAGAGTCCTCGGTCGTTTACGGCGACGCTTGGGTGCCGGCCAGGTCGAACGACTTCTGCAATTCATTAGTCAATCGGACCTTGAACCAGCTGCAATGGTACCTCGGCGAGGTCCACCAATTTCCTCTGTGCTCGTATCAACAAGCAGCAGCGCGTTAGCAAGGTCATGGCTGCCACCCTCACACTCGTATGCCTGGACCAGTCGCCGTCCATGTCCGGTTGGAGCGAGTGATTTCGGTCACAGTGATCGGACGTGAGGAGATTTGACCTGTTCGGCAGACGTATTTCCCATGACCGCAAACTCGAGAGCCGCACCCGGGTCTACCCGTTGCAGCGCTCTGAGACTTGCAGCAATGACTTGCCGATGGTTCTTGGCAGCCATGCGAACCCCAGATTTCCCTCTTTTTGTCTCAGAGAGGTGGCTGTCCTTCTCGACCTATGCAAGCATGACATACTTGAGCAGACTCTGTGATCCGAGGCTTTCTCATGCCGCTTTATGAAACCTGCATGTGACTTTGCCTACTCCGCATCGAGACATATCGCGAAAGCTCTGCCGGTTCAAAGCGTCCATTGATGACGCAATCCGGATCCTTGCCACTATTTCCACGTTGCGTGTGCTATACGGTCTGCAGTTGTGCCTACCAACGGTGGCAGTGATCGAATGGCCGGTCCCGGAGTCAGGATGCAGTTTCGCCGTCGTTGCCTCAAACTGCTGGTAACTAGCGTACTAGCGCAGCGTCAGCTTGCATGAGAGCGGCATCATGTGCGACGTCTGATCTGGAAACCACCTTGATACTTTTGCTGTAGTAATGTCCATATCGAAACTCTATCCCGTGCTCCTATGCCGCTATACCAGAACTATTTTACAATCACTAATTCATCATCGTCGTCATCGTCATTAAAAGAGACCTGTTTTGCCACGAGCTCCTCGCCTAAGCTCTCACGTCCGGCAACACGTATCCCCTTTTCAGTCACGAATCGGGTTTTCTTGCGCACTGGAGATTTGGCGCCCTCGTCCTTGCGAAGCTTCTCGCCTTCTTTCATTCTTGCAAGCTTGTCTCTGAGTCCGCCACCCCAGCCTAGACCAGTTGATGTCTCGGTCATAGACCCTGTTTGCGAGCTTTCAGGCCGCTTGCGCTTAACAGAGCCCAGCTCGATGGCGCGTTCCTTCCCTTGCAGACCGAGTGACCTGAGGGCTGCATGGTTTGATGCGTCGCGCTCAGCTAGACTAGCCTCTCGATCAGTCATCTGGCTAGATCCCACAGCCTCGGTTCTGGACCCGGATCGCCTCATGTATTCTCTTCCAGCGGCATCGCCGATGTTTCCAAGCTTCTTCATAATCTCGCGCTCCTTTTCCTTCGTCTCGAGACTGCGTTTGATGTGAGCTCTTCGCTCCGCTCGGTCCTCGGCGCTGATGTCTTTGCCGTCAATCAGATCCGCTGCGCTCATGGAACGACTAGCAAACCAGCTGGTTTTGGTCTCCCAGTCATAGTTGCTGGGACCGCGACCCGAAAGATGTCCGTCTTTGGGGTAGTAGGGATAGTCTTTCTTCTTCTTACCCGGTTTTTTCTTACCTCCGTCCTTTTTGGGGCCAAAGCCAAAGCTGCTGTGACTGTTCACCTCCATGCGCGATGATCTGGCATGCTTCAAAGCTTCGTTGGTGTGGTACTCGCAGTAATGAGTCCTTTTCTTGTTGACCCACGCGCCGCAGCGCGATCCGTCTTTTTTGATAGATTCACAGAATCCCAAGTCTCTGGACATGCCAATCTCTATGATAGTATCTTCGTCCGAATTGATAACGAGACTGAACTTGCCGGTGTCTTCCCGGCCACGTGGGGGTGGCATGACATTTGGATTGAGTATGGCAACCACTGTCCCTTCAGTGAGCTTCCAGAATCTTTCGAACCCTGAGTCGAACAAGAATAGATCTAATTCGTAATCCAAGTCGCAAGTAGTCATGACCATGTATTTCCCCCGGTCCTCTCCTTTCTGGCCATTTGTCCCCGGACCTGGCTTGTGAGCACGAGGCTCCGACTTTTTAGCCACTACGCCGAAAATGACAATGTCCTGCTCCACATCAGGAAGAGCAAAGTCCGGCGCTTTGATCTCTCTCAGTGTGTCTTTGATGCTCATAGTTTTCTTCCCTGACAGCTGGCGTGCGAGACTTCTATGAGGGATGAAGCGCTTTGTAAGGTGAAGGCTGGAAAAGGCTTCAAAGGAGGCTTCGTTCCCATCATCCGTGCTACCCCCAGCATTGCTATTGGTTGCAGGAGTTACTGCTTCCTTTGCGGCCCCTGATCGAACGCTTGGGGCTGTATTGCTCCTTTTCAGTCCATTCGACTCGCGCCAGTTTGTTGATAACACCTCTTCCCTGCTGAAAACAGGAGGTTTGAGAGACGCCTCTGGAATATCGATAGCAGACTTTTTGTACTCGTTCATCTCTTCCTGTCCCACCCCGAAAGCTTTAGAGCGCGACAGCAGAATCCGCTTTTGTTTCTCCGCGCTCGCGGCTTCGTCGGTCCTGACAGACGCGAGTCTCTCGTTGAAGCTCAACGGGCGTGCTGGCATGGGAGTTTCGCTAGATTTGGAGGAAGCACCTCTTCGAAGATAACCTTCGTGCTTGTCCCCTCCAGCTCCATTGGGCTTGATGACATGAGGAGCAGCTCGCTTTAAGGAGATATCCCTGGCCTTGAGCCCCTTGTCTATACCAAGCTGAACCCGTCGCGGAGATGTTTGATCTTGAGAGGTCTGGGGTCTTCTGACAGGCGACGCTGGGACCTGCACAGGTTGCGCTTTTTCTGGTCGTACATTCTCATCTTTCTGAAAAGTGCTGCGCTTGTTGTTTTTTGGCAAAGCGCTCGGGCGAGGGGACGGTTTGCCCTCCTCAGCAGTTGCCGTGCTTGTATTCCCCGCTGCTTTCTCTTTCGCCTTTTGTAACCTCTTCAATTTCAGCTGATGCTCTATCCTCTGAAGTTCCAGCTTTAGAGTTTCCTCATCTTCTTCTTCGACATCGAATGCTGCATCCTTCCCCATTGAATTCGAATGTCTCCCTTTCGACGGCGAAGGGGACGGAGGATCGCTAATCGATAGTTGCCGGTGTCGTTTTCGGCCGTTTGGGGTGCTCAAAAGCGCTTCATGGGGAGATCGAGGAGGCCACTTAGCCTGCGAACCGGACGCTACAAACACATCATTAGCGATTTGGAGATTCAATCACTTCAAGATGAAAATACCCGAAGCCATAGTAGAATCCCATCCGGACCCTTCAGGCGCAACGTTTCCGGTTCACTGGAGACCAGAGGCCTGTTCCAAGTTGGAACGACAGCCCAGGTAGGATGTAGTGCCACGCCTATAGTTTGCAGCGAGCCAAATAGCCAAGTACAAGCTCAGGAAAGAATGACAAATACTATCGGGATATTTTGATCGATAACATATGGTCAAATTTAGATGGTGGCGCTAAACCGTGTGTCGTAGCATGTGGCGGTAACTTTTTGGGTACCTGGATCAGGGAGACGAACCTAGACGCGCTTTACGCGTGGCGCGTACAGGGGCGCGTTAACACTATAGGAGATGCCAGTATTATAGCTCTATCTTGACGTATTCCTTAACCTCTGCTCCGATACACGCTCAACCACATGAAAGCTCCTTCGCCGTGTTACCAAATCCCACAATTCCAATTTTTGTTCTCAATTTTTTGACTCTCGAAAGATTGACCTCCGAGGTGTCCAAATCACGGGAAACCAAAACTTTATCGTATCCCGGCACGATGCCAAGGACGAGGGCAACGAAGGGAACCGAGGACGAGTCAAAGAGTGCCGACAAAATCCCCAGATCTTCTACGAATATTATCCTGAGCCCTCGCACCGAATCGCCGCCAAATTTGTTCGTTCTGCCCACAAAAGCTTCGAAAGATGCGAAGATTATCACTCTGCCTCATCCCCGGCATGCGAAACCTTGTCGCTATCTAATATGTCCGGAGACCGGATTTTACGAGTTCACAAAAATTGCAGCTCCCCGGAATGAGCCGCGCAGTTGGCTCATGGAAAGCGGTAGTGATTCAGAAGGTGCCCACGCTGGGCTAACAGTTGCCAGCGGGGATCTCTTTCTGGCAACGTCGATGGATCCCGTATTTCTCCTCTTACCAGCCCTAGCCAATCCATACGTCTCAAGTTCATCTGGAGATCAGAAGCAGCTCTTCTTGTCAAGCGATGACTACTTCGATAAGCTTCCCGAGGAATCATCGCACTTGTCTGAGATCTTGCGATGGCACAAAACGCGCTCGTTGATGGAAACACGCATGGCAGCTATTTGCGATACTGTGGATGCCGGGGACGAGACAATGTTCCGTCTTAGCAAGGAGAAACTGACACTGGTCTGTTTGCAAAAAGCTCGCAAATTGTGCGAGGGCAATACACTGCCACCAAGCTTGGAGAAGCATTTTGTGACTAAAGCTCTACAAGCCCCGGTACTCAACCAGAAGCGTGCGCTTGTTGCCAAAGACAATCAGAGAACTGAAGACCCCGTCGAATCTGGACAGTCGACACCACTGACCGAGTCTAATGATTCTCAATCTTCGGCAGCAACCGTCGAAACTGCGGCTACGTCAGTGAGCGGAGATTCCGAAGAAGTTCAGCAGTCCGTGAAACCTTCTCAAGAGATTACCGATCTTCAAAGATTGCGAACAGCGCTCAATATGATCTGCGACATGTTGATCTCACCAGATGTGTCAATGTGGTTGAAAAGGGGCTTATCTGAAGAGAAACTTGGTGATGTTGACTTCACACCGTTGGACGAGTATCTGGCCAAAGTGGCAGGGCTGAGAGCGGAGGCTTTAGCCATGAGATCCATGGGGGACTATTCCCGCAAGCACCTGCGGGATGAAGAGGATGACGAGGCCAGGGAAGCGAAGAAACGAAAACTTGAGGAGGAGAAACGGAGAAAGGCGAGCGAGAGCCGTGGAGTCAGAGATCTCAAGAAGGTCAACACCAGTGGCATGAAGAAGTTGAGCCACTTCTTCCAGAAGAAATGAGAGGACTTCTGGTATGAATGGGTATCTTAATGATGCGAACGAAAACCGATATCACCACAATGCATCTATCTTGCAGCACGCGACCTGCCTCGTGCCGTCCCGAGCCCCCTGCCGATGTTTGAGGTGCCCCTACTGCTCGAGCTCGACGTACTGTCGGGTAGAAAGCTTGAGCTAGCACCTCTTGCAGCTGAGCTTGCTCTGGCCCGACTGCGTGTGCCGCGAACCCCGCCCCCCCGTGTGCCCCTCGAGGAGGCGGGTGGTCCGCCCAATCTACGCCTCTCTTCTTCCTCTTCCCGTCTACGATGAAGCTCTTCGCGTTTTCGCTCCTCTTCGGCCGCTTTTCTCGCGGCAGCTTCTTGCTTGCGCAGCATCTCCGCCTCCTGCTCAGCGAGATCTTCTGTTGCGCCTTTCCATTCGGGGTCAAGGACGAGTCGCTGGTTGTGTTCGGTTTGCGACAGTATTCTCGTCCAGCTGTTGAGTAAGGTCGAGGCATGGTTCACTGTGCTGAGTACAGTCTATCAAAACGTCAGCAAAACAAGTGGACAATTCACCACGCAAGTGCGACCACATACATTCATGTTGCCTCCAGCACGTTCAAGGGTTGCAATTACGCCTTCTAATGATTCATTGATGCCCCTCACGCCATCCAATTCCCTGCGCAACGATGCCTCCGGATCTATTGGTTCAGATGGCCTGTCCTGTTGACCTGTCGGTGTCTTGGGTGTTTTAGGGGTACGAGGGGTCTTTGGGCGTGGGGCATCTTGGGACGGTGAGGCCCAAATGTCGCTCTCTGTGTTTTCTGTGGTGTCTGCCATGCTGTGATCAGGCGCGACGGACGTGTTCCAGGCAAGGATGATTGAGCTGGTAACCAACTGATGCAGGCGTGCACCCCGCTTAGGATTTTGGGGTATTGTAGATAAATAACGAGTTTCAAAGAAAACAAGTGACGTTATGCGACCACAATCAAGGCCCAACTCGGCCAGCAGTCTGTGGTGACTGTTGGTGGTACCGCTTAATTGTGAGGGGTTCCCTGCCAGTGTGCGCTGTGCGGATTGATTGGCCCACTTTACACGAAAGAGACGCGTCGAGGCAGTGACCAATAACGCGACGCGCACGCCTAATTTTTTTCCGTGGTGGTGCGAAATTGCTGTAAACAGGGGTGGTTGGTTGGTTGCGGTGGGCTGACCTCACTGCATGCCAACTTGAACTGCAGTGCCAGTGCATAGGGTGGGCCCGTCCCCCCAACCTCCTCACTCTGTCGCATCTTAGCCCAGCCAACTCCAAACCCTTAGCATCCCATCCTTGAGCATCGTCAACTCTCACCATTCGCATCATCTGGCTCCATTGCGCACTCTATGCTTTTGCTGTAAAGGCTAATCCATAACAACGCATCTATAGCTACTATTTGCTTTAATCTTTTTGCTGCCACCGTCAGGCATAACCCATACCATTGCTTAGCACCAAGTTACCGCATACTTCGCCCTGGTTCTGCAAGTGTCGGTCATTTTTGCTACTAACTGATAACAAAGGGCGCTCGCTCTTAAAGCTTGGCTAGGGAGGGCTCACAAAACCAGACTGCTAGTACCTACCCCCGAGCGCTGGATCTGTGATCACCCGTCACTATGGCTTCGACTCCGTCACCTGCGGCTGAGCTTCCCTCGACACCGCCAGCCCCAAAGTTCGGCGCTTATGAAGACAACTGGGAACCGTATCAGCCGCGCAAGTCAGCAAGGATATCGGGTCAATTAGAGAGCGCGGGTCACAGAACACCTTCACCATCACGTCCTCGCCAAAGCACCAAATCTGCGAAGCTCAACAACACCTCGCACAGTCAGCCTGTGGCAAATAGCTCTGCACGCGCTAGCAAATCGAACGCCACAAAGATATCTGAATCGAAAGGCAGGAAGCGCTCTCCTACAACAAGCGATATGCTACCCACGCCTACCAAGACACCACGCAGATCGACGACATCCAAGCAGATCGCAGAGATGGGGTCTGTCAGCCGCAATATTTTCCCGTCGGACAACGATTTGCAGTTAGGCGACCGCTCTGGCCGTATCCCTAAGAAGCTCACTGGCTCGACGTTGGAAAGCTTTGTTGCAGAGGATGCCGATCAAGACTTTGCTATCTTCAATGATTCTTGCAATCGCATCCCAGAGAAGGATGAAAGCAACCCATTCTACAACCCACCCCCGGCGAAGCCAGAGAAGCGCCAGACCAAGCGTAAGATGGTTCGCATCCCCGGCGAGGGCTCTAGGCCAATTGAGGAAGCCGTTGGTCGCCCAGATGGCATGCTCATGAAATTGTACGTCAACCTTGTTACCATATAGCCCCGAGATACGAACTCGCACTAACTTTTTCATAGCCGCGGAAAGACTGTCTATCGCCAGTTTGCCAAGCCTGTTAATACCGACTCGGACGAACCCGACGAGCTTGCCGCTGGCTCACCAACACACGCTGCACGCCCGGCCGCCTCAGGACAGGTTGCACCGAGACTACTTTGGCCGACCAAGCATCAGCCGGGGTACGATGAGGAGGGGGAGGTTGACGATGAAGAGGCCACCACAGATGTTGAGGAAATGAACATGCCCGAGTCAGACTCAGCGCCACCAAGCCCAGCCACCCCTGCTCCGAAGCGCAGAGCTCCAAACGCACCTAAGTTCGCGCCTTTCTCACCGCCTAGTACTCAGCGAACCACGCGCTCGACAGATAAGCTGGCGGGCGATTTCGCATCTGCCAAGGGCGGCAGGTCTTCACAGCCTATTCTGAACTACAACAAATGGGGCGCTGTCGCCAAGACTCATAAGTCTGCGACGGCAGCGACCAAACGTGCTGGCGAGCCCCTTGGTAGGGATCACGCAAAGCGCAGTCGTACTCCCGGCACCTCTGACTTGTAAATGTCAACGCAAATTCGGAGGACCATTCGGGAAAACAGCCACTTGTTCTTTGATGGTATCATGTGACGATCCAGCACGTGGTGAATTCTGTTCTCTCATTGCATTTTGTCGCAACCGAGTTTTCAATAATTGTCTACACTCCCGGTTGCGTGAGGAGGTTTGGCGGTATTTTCTGGAGATGCTGATGAAGGTCTCTTTGTTATTTTTAATACTTCACGATATGACGAATGGTGGGCGGTCATGGCGTTGCACGGCGGTTGATCTTACTATTTGTTCATGAAGGAATGGGAACCACAATGGAAGGGAAGGGAACTGGAGGACTGGAAACCCATAGCATAGATTGTGTCTTCGGCAAATTATTCAACCACTTTGTTTTATACCACCGAATCAGCTGCACGTATTGTTGACCGCCATTGTCCTAATAATGGAAGCGATGAGTTGTCGTTGGACATAAAGGCGCCGATGGAATATTCATACCGTGACAACCAGCCGAGTACGCTTCGTCAGTGGGACCGGCGTGGGTCCCGAGATCGGGTTAGGCCCCACGTCGCCTGCCCCTCGTCGGGATTTCAGGCGCAACTATGATCACGACATCTATTTTTTCCCAAGTCGCGAGCTCGCAAAGGGACCATTATTTTCGGTGTTATATCTACTGACGCTTACCTCGAGGCTGAAAACTACGACGGCATCAGTACAATATGCATATTCTTGTCACAAATGACGATGGCCCGCCGTCTCCCCAGACCTCGCCCTACGTTCACTGCCTGATAAAACATCTCCAGGATGCTGGCCATGTCGTGTCCGTCTGCCTACCGGACACCCAGCGCTCATGGATTGGAAAGGCGCATATGATCGGGCAGACTCTGAAACCGCTCTATTACCACCCTTCGGAAGCTATCCATGGAGAGGAGGCTCAAGGCACAACGCACAAGCTACCTTCTGCGTCTGGGGACACCGAGGAGTGGATCCTCATTGACGGCACTCCGGCTTCCTGTGTACAAATAGGACTCAATCACTTCTTCCAGGAGCGAGGGCCAGTCGATCTGGTTGTCAGTGGGCCAAACTATGGCCGGAACTCAACAGCAGTCTTCGCCCTGAGTTCGGGCACGTTGGGGGCTGCCATGGAGGCTGCTGTGTGCCGACAGCGCGCCATCGCCCTGAGCTTTGCCTTTTTCTCAAGAAACCACGATGTGGACATCATCGAAGCAGCTTGTCGTCACAGCATACGCGTCATTCACTCTTTGTGGAAGCAATGGCCGACGGATAGCAGCGTTGACCTGTACAGCGTGAACGTGCCACTCGTGGAAGGCATAGAAAGCCACAAGACAATGGTTACGGAGCTTCTACAGAACTACTGGCGCCAAGGAGGCTGTTTCGAAGAAGTCCAGGGATCGTCCAACGACGAACACGCCGAGGAGCAGCATATCCGGGAGGGCGCCGGTGGCGAGGCTGACCCCGGGTCGGCGGGCAAGAGCGGGACACAGGGAAAACCTGGGCACAAGCACAAACACTTCAAGTGGGCGCCCAAGTTTGCAGATGTATATAAGAGTGTTGATGAAGCTGGCCCTGGCAATGACGGTTGGGCTGTCAAGGAGGGGCAAACAAGGTAACTCCCAATTATTCATTCTATCATCTCGCGAAATGGCATGCTAACCTTGTCCCAGTGTCACTCCTCTAAAGGCCAACTTTATCAGCGCTTTAGGCTCCGCGGGGTCGAGGGAACTAGAGCTGTGAGTGGTCTCCCAGTTGACACAACGAAGATACCTTGCAATGGTTTTATGATGAATGTCCCGGCACATAAGATATGTATAGTGAATAAAACATTTTCTCACTAGAACTGCGCTAGGTCAGCAACAGAAACGCCGGAAGCTGTGACTATGGAATTACCTATCAGACAAAAGCCCACTCAGGGAGTGGGTAACGACAAGCTTGCAACTATTGAGGTCGTCGTAGCATACGATGATGCATATGTACAACCTCTCATCTTGTCTGCTCTAAGCTCTGTGTTCCCAAAGGATCTTCTTAATTTGGTAAAAGAACTGCCACAAAAGAAGGCCCCTTTGTCTTGGACCGACTTTGCATCGTCTCCCGACTCCAACATCCTGTCAATGACCGCCTACGAGGACATCGACTTTGACTTTGCCTCTTCACATAAGAGATCTTACTTGATCAACAGCTACATGATTCGCAAAGCGCTTATTCGGAAACATTACCTCACTACAACTGTAGACCACTGGGTCGCCAAAAATCCCGACTCCATCCTCAAGACGCACGTCAAACGAAGCGAGGCATTTGAAGTAGACTATGCTGAATTTCTGGATGACTCACTAGTGGAAGCGTTTGATCTGAGAGAGAGTATGGACAGAAATGCAGAGGCACAAGAACCAAGTGATAGAGAGTGGTGGATATTGAAGCCTGGCATGAGCGATCGGGGCCAGGGTATCAAACTGTTCAGCACGATGGATGAACTACAAAAGATATTTGATACTTGGGAAGCAGAACGCCCCGACAGCGACGACGAGGATGAAGAGGAGACCGAACCAACAGATGCAACAGACAACAAGGAAGCAGACTATATAACCACCTCACACCTTCGTCATTTCGTCGCTCAGCCCTACATTCACCCACCCCTACTCGTCGAAGGAGACAATCGCAAATTCCATATCCGTACCTACGTCCTATGCTATGGAAGCCTCAAAGTATATGTCTACAAACACATGCTCGCGCTGTTTGCAGCCAAGCCCTACGCAGCACCACACGAGTCCGCCGACGATATCGAGACCTATCTCACAAACACCTGCCTTCAATCATCACCTAACGAGAATACAGTCCAGCGCTACTGGGATCTAAATCTGCCCATAACGCAGCTTGAGAGTATATTTGAGCAGATTTGCAATGTCACAGGGGAAATATTCGAAGGGGCGGCGCGTGCTCTACCCATCCATTTTCAGACACTCCCCAACGCCTTCGAAGTCTTTGGGCTCGATTTCATGGTGGATGCAGGCGGAGACGCCTGGCTCCTTGAAGTAAACGCTTTCCCTGACTTTAAGCAGACAGGAGGGGATCTGAAGCAGATTGTTCAAGGGTTCTGGGAAGGCGTGATGAGACGTGCGGTGGCGCCTTTCTACAAAGTTGAGGGCACGCTACAGAAACAAGGCGAGGTGGACGATATGACTTTGGTGACGGATGTAGATCTGGGAAGAAGATAGCTCGCATCGAATGCGATATGTCAATATAACTTGGAGTACAATGTACTCAAGCTCTTCCTCCGCTTTTCATTTGACCTAACTTGAATCGCCACACAATGTTTCATAAGCAAGTTCACTAGTCCAGAGCACTCCTTGTCCTTGGGAGTGAATACCAGGTAGTGAATACCAGGTAGTGAACACCAGGTAGTGAATACCAAGAATTCTGCTCATTCCTGACAAAGCTATCTCTAAGTTCTCCTCGAAATTCCATACGGCTCGCGGAATTTCGTTGGCAATTGCTTATGCTAGAAAACTTCTAAAAGTCAAGTTCTTCTCGACCAGCCCGCGACATCATGTGCAACTCTTCAGGCTGCGCCACAGGAACACGTTTGTATTCGTACCGCCTTTGCCATCGGAAATGGCGGGCTTAGAGCAAATTCTCGTGCCAGTCATTGTCGTCGCATATGGTTCGATGTCCTGAGTGCGCATTCGAGCTCATTACTCCGACTGTTTACTGTTTAGACTCTGCCTTAGTTGAGGCTGAGTATCTCCACGCCGTCATAAGTGGCGGGAAAAGTCGTGCCCCAGAACAAGTAGAGGTATGGCTAAAAAGGCACCCTCTTGTGGCACATGACACTATTAATTGATCCCAGAAATCTTAATGAATCTGGAGTGATGTACGAGTGTGGAGGTTCATCGCGGGAGCTGCAGTTGGAGATGTTATTTACGGAATGGACATGGCAGTGCCAGTAAGGACTAGATAATAGTTTACCATACGGTGTCTTTTTCAGTGACGATTAATAAACTTTTCCATCTGATCCAATGCCATGAGCAGTGCATTGGGTCAAGGCCTCTCTCGAGAATGCAGTACCGTAATTCATGTGCTGTCTAGATAACACTAGGGAACTAGTAGGAGCATTATAGACTTTGTCGTACAGACAAATACACGATAGCCGCGGATCGTGGTAAAGGTGCCGTCACTGGGGATCTGCGGTGAACATAGCGCCTCAATGGCGCCCGTTGTCCCAAGCCACGGTCAACGGCCATAGGCCATACTACTACTAGTAGTCTGGTATCTGGTGTCTGGACCGGGAAGTGGTACTGTAATTACCAGACTGATAGTAGCAGCTATCGAAGCAGTTGAGCCATGGGCCGTGTTCCGAGGAAGTGGCTCCACTCCCCGCAGTCCACCGTGACCGTGAGGGGCTGGAACGAATTCTGAAGACGGTGGATGTGGTGATTTCCATTTGTGAGGACAATGGATGCCTGTCTTTGTGTAATTCTCACTTCAAGTTCTCATGTCCAAAGCAATAGAGTCGGTGGGCGCAATTTGCGGCACTGATACCAAGGCAGAGGCTGCAATTTTGTCCATATACCGGTGGCACATAAATTGTATTTGTACAAGTCTAGTGTACAGATATGACCCCAGTGTAAGTGAATGACACTAGGCGCCGAGTGGGGAGAGGCGACCAGACCCGAATTCAAGTTGACATCAGGTTGTTGCACACGATTAGTATTGTATACCTAGTACTCTAGCACTGAGCAGATTTGCTTATGAATCCCTTTACTGTTTCCTGGGGCCAACTTGCCAAACTAGTGGAAGTATCGGCAGTCATGACCTGATTCAGTTGGTTCCGCCTGCCGGTTCCCGATGGTCTGGCATCCACTTTGCAGATCTTAGGCTCCACCTTCCTCGCGGGACCCACTGCAAGTGCCCCGTGGCTGCCCCAGAGACCCGGCCACAATCCCCCAAGAAGGCACCAATAGTAGCAGCCCGGCCAATCAAATCCATGCTGTGCACTGCCCCCGGCATAGCTCCCGAAAGCGTGGCAGCTACTACTACTAGTAGTACTCCGTAAAATCAGTATACTCGGTCTCCAGCATGGGAATTCATGTTCTGGCCGGCCCTTGTTTCTTGCCCTTCTGCCATTGAGCACTGAAAGGACCCTGACATTGGCACCAACTTGAGCCGATATTATGGCAACGACGCTCATGCTTTTACCATACCGTAGTATGCAGTTTTACCGGTAATTAGTCGTAGACTCATACTTGGTGGTGGCGAGCCAATATACTGCAGCACTGATACATTGATACTATCAGGTAGTTACAACGCCGAGAGCTCTGGACCTCAGGTAAGGTAGCTCCCTCGAGTTCCTTCCCTCCCCCCTTCGTATTGCTCAATGCTCATAAGCAAGCTCAAGCTCAGGCCCAGACTTTCGCTTTGCGCTGAGGAGCTTTTTGAATGCGTGCGTCTCGGCCGCTATTGCCGTTGATTCATCGGCTACTACCTTTGGCTTGCCGCTGATATCTCCATTTCACGGTCTCTCTGTCCGCTTCACTTGACAACCCCGATCCCAACATCCCATCATCAGTCTATCTCTCTTTTGCCTCATTGTGATTAGTCTTGCGTCACTCTACGCCTTGGGGAGCACGTCGCCACGTCGCGCCAGGCCCATATCTCTTCCAGCAATACCCTTTGTCATGTTCACTTTTTGTGAGCTTTCTCCCAAAGTCATCTTAGGCACCTCGAATTCGGAATAGTTCTCTTTCACTGTGTTTATAGCTTTTCGGATACCCTTATATCGACTATTTCCCTCCCCGGTTCCCCTCTCCCCGGCCGTTTCTTACAATACCCGGCTCGCTCGCCATCACGACCTTTGTGTTACGCAACATTGCTGTTCCAGTCGCAACTCGCGAGATTCTGTTCAACCGGGCACTGCCTCACCTTGGCTCTCACTATACCAAACTTAATATTGCTCACAAAGACCGGGCTGTGCTTGCAGCATGGGGAGTACCCCAGGTGGCGACCCGCCATCGGGTTTACAAAGTAGAAGAAGAGCGTAAGCCCTGCCCCATGTCTTGCTTTTGATTTGTCTCTCACTTTTACCTCATCGGTTCCGGAAGCGCCCTATGACTGACATGACATCCCGTAGTCCTACAATAACTATCAACTCCGCTGGGAACAGCAACGAGAGACTTCCTTCAACAGCCACTGATCGACAGTCTTCTGCGACTCGAGATGTGAGAACTGACTCAGAAACTCAATATGAAGCACGCCAACGAGAAGATAATGATCAGCAGCCCGATCTACACCTGCAGACTTCCTTCGACAGCAAGGGCAGCTTACCTCCTAGCCCTCATAACGTGACGAGCCCAATAATATCGAAAAAGGAGGACCAAGGATCTTTGTTCCTAGAGGTACCTGGCAACGAACGTGATAGGAACGGCTCTGTTGATACCGAAGATGGATCGCATTCACTATCCTCACAAGGTGGGGTCACGATGGTGGCAACCAACACCACTTTATCGGACCAAGGGAACAAGAATGTCAATCAAGACAACGATGAGATTATGAGTAGCAGAATGGCGTTGGCGCCTGATGTCGGAACGGAGGAAAATTTCAAGGTCGTCAACAACCCTTTCGCTTTCTCGCCTGGACAGCTCTCGAAACTCTTCGATCCCAAAAGCTTGGCGGCCTTTTACGAATTGGGCGGATTAAAGGCCTTGGAGAGGGGACTACGAACGGATAAGAAAGCAGGTTTAAATCAAGAAGAGAGTGTGCTGCGTGGGAGTATTACTTTTGAGGATGCAACCGGTGACGTTGTCAACCCAATGGGATGTGATGGCGGGACTGGCGGTAGCCTACAGGGCTCTGGAGAGCCTTTTGCGGACAGACGTCGCGTCTACAAAGATAATCGCCTTCCCACCCGCAAAGGCAAGGGCTTACTGGCCCTTATGTGGATTACCATACAGGATAAGGTCCTTATTCTTCTGACAGTCGCTGCCTTCGTCAGTCTCGCCATCGGTCTGTTCCAGACCTTTTCCAAAAGCCCTCGCAACTCTAGACGATGGCTGCCACTAAATGACAACGACGCCCCATCCGCTATGTTCTTGGAGACTCGGACTGAAGCTCCGGGCTCACCCCGTGTTGAGTGGGTGGAAGGAGTTGCCATTGTTGTGGCTATTGCGATCGTTGTACTGGTGTCTTCTCTTGTTGACTGGACGAAAGAACGACGCTTTGCGAAACTCAACCGAAAGAAGCAAGATCGCTCTATCAAAGTTATCCGCTCTGGAAATACCGTCGAGATTTCCGTGTACGACGTTATGGCCGGAGAAGTCGTTCATATTGAGCCAGGCGACCTTGTCCCAGCTGATGGCATCCTCATCGAGGGATTCAACATCAAATGCGACGAGTCACAGGCTACAGGGGAATCGGATCTCATCAGGAAGAAGCCTGCCGACGATGTTTACGCTGCCATTCGGAACCATGAGAGCCTGAAGAAAATGGACCCTTTCATTCAATCTGGTGCCCGCGTGACGGAAGGCATTGGCACATACATGGTCACATCCACAGGTATTCACTCATCCTATGGTAAAATTATGATGGCTCTCAACGATGATCAAGATATGACCCCCCTACAGCACAAACTAAATGTCATTGCCATTTGGATCGCCAAGTTTGGCACGGGAATCGCCCTTTTGCTGTTCATAGTTCTATTCATCAAGTTCCTTGCGAAGCTACCTACCAACCACGGATCGCCAGCTAAGAAAGGTCAAGAATTCCTGGATATTCTGATTCAGATCGTGACGATTGTGGTCGTGGCTGTACCCGAAGGATTACCTCTGGCTGTCACACTCGCCCTCGCATACGCGATGGTTCGCATGATTGACGACAACAACCTTGTACGTCATCTCAAGGCTTGCGAAGTGATGGGGAACGCCACTTGTATCTGCTCTGACAAGACGGGGACCCTCACCCAAAACGAAATGCGAGTCGTTTCGGGAACCATTGGCACAAGGTACCAGTTTGGAGATCGACCACAGTCTGATGGAAGCCACGGTGACGCACTGGATGGCGAATCTACTGTAATGACAGCCAAAGATTGTATAGCATGTCTCGACCCTGATACTTCAGAACTGCTCTTGCAGTCTATAGCGCTCAATTCCACTGCGTTCGAAACGGAAGAGGACGAACAGACGAAATTTATTGGATCCAAGACTGAGACAGCTCTACTTCTCTTGGCGCGAGACCATCTCGGAATGGGCCCTGTGAAGGATGTACGCGATCAGACCACTACGCTGCAGCTCCTCCCCTTTGACTCGGCACGAAAAGCCATGGGTATCGTCATTCGCTTGTCTGGTGGAGGGGCAAGGCTTTATGTCAAAGGAGCCTCTGAAATTGTTCTAGGCAAGTGCTCTAACATTGTCAGCGACCCAGCAACGGGTTTATCGAAGAGAGTCATAACAGAGTATGAGGTGGAAAGTGTCTCCAGGGCCATTGCTACATATGCCAATCGCTCACTTCGCACAATTGGAATCGCCTACAGAGATTTCGATTCATGGCCACCAAGGGAGGCGCAAAAGATAGAAGGTAGCTCTACAGAGGTGGACATAGAGAGTCTCTTCGCAGGCCTATGCTTCGTCGCCATGGTTGGAATCCAGGATCCCTTGCGCCCAGGAGTGCCCGAATCAGTTGCGCTTTGCCAAAAGGCCGGTGTCACAGTTCGCATGGTCACAGGAGACAACAAACTCACGGCGCAGGCTATCGCAAAGGAGTGCGGTATCCTTCAGCCTGGTGGGATTGTGATGGAAGGTCCCGAATTTCGCAACTTGAGCCGGACTCAGCAGGAGGAGATTATTCCGCGACTCCATGTTTTGGCACGATCCAGCCCAGATGACAAGCGTACCTTGGTGAAGCGGCTGAAAGACCAGGACGAAATCGTGGCAGTGACCGGTGACGGGACCAACGACGCACCTGCCCTCACCACAGCTGATGTCGGCTTTTCCATGGGCCAGTCAGGAACGGAAGTAGCCAAGGAAGCGTCTGCTATCGTCCTCATGGACGATAATTTTGTCAGCATCGTCCAGGCTCTGAAATGGGGTCGGGCCGTCAATGATGCCGTCAAGCGATTCCTACAGTTCCAACTGACGGTCAATGTAACAGCTGTGTTCCTGGCTTTTGTGACTGCGGTTTCGAGCGATTACGAGAAGTCTGTTTTGACAGCTGTGCAGCTGCTTTGGGTCAACCTTATCATGGATACACTGGCAGCACTTGCTCTTGCCACAGACCCCCCACAGGACAGCATATTGGACAGGAAGCCAGAGCCACGGAAGAAATCCATCATCACGCCCACCATGTGGAAGATGATTCTCGGGCAAGCTGTCTATCAGCTAGTCGTCACTCTGATACTTTACTACCTAGGCCGCCACGGAGTGCTGCCTTTTGACATGGTCCCGTCCCAGGAAGAGCTGGACACCCTCGTGTTCAATACCTTTGTCTGGATGCAAATTTTCAATCAATGGAAGTAAGTCTGATCTTCCTCTGCTTTGACGTCTCTAGCGCACCTTCGCCGGGTCCCCCAAAGAGAGATTGAAGGCGAATTAACCGCGCTAACAATCACGACAGCAACCGTCGTTTGGACAACAAGTTCAATATTTTCGAGGGTCTCCTGTCAAACCCTTATTTCATTGGAATCAGCTTATTGATGATGGGTGGCCAAGTCTTGATCATGTTCGTTGGAGGAGCAGCATTCTCGATCACCACGCCCACCTCAGAGAACGCAGGGCGTATGTGGGGTATTGCCCTTGTCTTGGGCTTTCTATCTCTGCCGATAGGTGTACTCATTCGACTGATTCCCGACAGCGCTATCATGGCACTGATCCCAGCATCTCTCAAGCGTCGTGCGAGTAAAAGGCCTGGTGTGAAGGTGTCGGATGAGGAGATGGGGCTGTATCCTCAACCGCTGGCTGAGGTGCGCGACGAACTCCGATTTATGAGGCGGATGAAGGGAGGCCGCTTGAAAAACCTCAAGTTTGCAGTGCAACATCCCAGGGAAGCAATCATGCATCATTCTCGCAGCCCCTCAAGGTCAAGGTCAAATTCTGCTAGTGTCCAAACACCCCAGACGACTCACAAGGATCCTAGATTGGAGTCGGGCGCTGGCACGCCCGAGTCACGACGCGGATCCAAGTCGATGCGCTCGCGTTCGAACTCGGCATTAGGCGCCCCTACCGTCATGGCTGGCCTTGTCGCAGCCGGCGTAGCAGCCGGATGGTCGCCGCAAGGGCGGCTTGGATCGTCAAATGAAGAAGAGGACAACCACGGTGCCACTTCGAGACCCGGGAGCGAGCAGAACAGAGACGACTGATAATGGTGGCAGCATCTGTTCATGCAGCCAAAGCGAGATAGACGGGGCCTGTGCTTTCACGCTGCTGGGGCGTCCTCACGATACCAAACCTTAATGCATTGAGTAGTCCCAAAAAGAAGAAGAAAAAAGAGAAAAGCAAAAGAAAGTATACTTTACATTAGCCTTAATATCAACTTGGCACCTGGTAGTGCCTAAAGAACGACAGACTTTTAGTGATCCTTTGTGAAAATGTGCAAGACTCTACTACTAGTCTAGTAATTAGATAGTAGTTCTAACACTCGGGTAGGACTACCAGGCGCACGTTAGCACTAGTAAGTACTACTATGGAATTCGTAAGGTAGATAACAGCATCAGAAGCTTCTATATTCCATTTCTACCTACCAGTACCTGCGGCCTCCTACCTTTTACCTTGATTCTGCTTCTTTTCATCTAACAGTTGAAAGCAAATGCTATTAGGATGAGACTATCCTCTCCACACTACTTCACCCAACTCTGGGCTTTTCTAGTAGCTTTAAATATTTACCTTCTCATATGTTAATAATTATTAAGAAAAAATCTTAAGGTGTCAAATGAAAACTTACCAGCTACTTGCCATCGCCCAGCTAAAATGCCGAGTGCTGCTACAAGCTCGTCATATATCTCTTCTCTTTCCTCAAACAGCGGTTCGCCCTCCTCAATTAGCCATTGGGTCTCTGAAGCTGCATCGTAGACGACCTGAGCCGCGAGAGGGTTGAGTCGAGCTGGGTGCTGCTTGCTCTGTAGAAGTATCTGCTTGGCAAACATTCGAGCTCTGGTACTGATGCTTTTGCCCACACCCTCGATGCAAGCCGCTTGCAGAATTGTTTCCTCTTGGTGTCGGTCCTCTAGGTTGTCTGGCTCGTTGCAGGCGTACATGTGATAGAGAACATGTCGAGCAGACGTGCAGAGGACAAGGTCCAGTAAAGGGCTTTCAAGATCAGGCGGCTGGTCGTCGATGGCGCCTGAGAGGTAGTTGTCCAGTGCCATCAAGGCAGAGTTCAGGTGGATTCCTTCCTTTAGCCGGTGCAGGCGATCTTGCCTCTCATAGTGACCATCTCGGTGAATGATGAGGCGTCCCAGCATGTGAGATGCTTGACAGGCTCTTGCGAAAGGCCCCAGTTCTACTTCCTGTGGGAAGCTGCTCAAATACAAGGCAGGGTTTGTCCCGATGCCGCCGCGCCGCCATGTGTCGTCTGAGGTGGGTAGAAGGGCGCCGAAACCAGGCTCGGGAGTAGCCAGGGACAGACCTTTTGGTCCCAGATTCACGTGTCTAGATCTTTTCTATCAGCCATGGTTCCGAACATGAAAAGATACTTGCCTATCTCTATTCTGCTGACCTTTCTAGGATAAGGGTCGCCCACCACGTGCGGCGCTCCTCTTCCCAGTCTGTCCACGTAGACGGTGTCCGAAAGAGTTGCGTAGCGTTCTTCCGGTCGTGCACTCCTCGCAGGACAGACATGCGTGCCGCTCGACCAATGGTCAAGTATGCGGCAGGGAAGATGCCGTGTCCCGTCTCAAACAAGGCAAGCAGCACAAGTGCCTGCAGGACACGAAGTGACGTTGGGAAGTCGTTCTCGGTAACGTTTAGATAAGCCTTGGCCTCGCGGTATAGCAGCGACGTCGAGGCAGAGGTATTATTACTAGTAGTAGTAGTACTACTTGCAGGGACCTCGGCGACTAGTTTCATGCAGAGAAGTAATGCTGCAATAGTAGGGTCTCTGAGAGGCAGGTCCATCGTGGACCGCCCTGTGAGGCGTCTCCTGTTGACGAATGGGAACCAAGTGTCCACGGATGTGAAAAAGGCATGGCAGATGTCGGCGTAATCATCGCCGAGAAGGACTAGGATATCGGGGCGGACAGGGAGGGACCTGGGTTGGTCTGCATGGGCAATTGAAGTGAACAGTTCCCGGTCCAGGAAGAATGCGTCTGGAAACGATAGTGCATTCGCATCTGCATTTGCATCCATATCGGCATTCACTTCCGCATCCTTGGCGACCTGAGCATCGATATTGGCTTTTTCGCCATCTCGTGCCCGACCTGATCCATAGGGGCGTCTGGCGGCTGGGTATTCGCAATTGACTCCCACACGAGTACACTGCGTACCATATAAGTATTGTTCTTAAAAAGGCAGCACAGGGAAGAAAAAAAAAAGAAGAAAAAAAGGGGGCGGGCTGAAGGAAAGAATAAGAGCAAGTGTCACTCACCAGAGAGCAATCCGGCAGTTCTCTTTGGCATTTGCGCTTCAACCGACTGGGTCATCTGAGTTAGCTACATTGGTGTGTTAGATATTGAACCCTACCAATAGTCATATATGGTAGGGCCTGGAATTTCTTCACCTGCATCGAATGCATGCCAGAGCAGCAAAGTCCGCTCCTTCGCCTCCTGGGGGTGAGACGCTCGCCGCTTCCGCGTTGGCCATGGAATTGTCCATATCTCCAAAAGTTGGAGTTAGTATTGCAGGTAGGTCTGCTTTTGTGGATGGGCTCGGGAAGTAGTGACTGCAGTAGTGCTGCTTACCACTTATCAGTATAAGTGTATGATAGTAAAAGGGGAGTGTAGTATCACTAGTCTAGTAGATAGTAATAGAGCGTGGAGAGTGGAGTGGGCGGGGAATTGAAGCGGACAATTGCAATGATTACATGGGCTTGAATCGCCGCTTGATTGTCCGCTCAATTCACCGCTGTCAGGGGTTCGCGATTGCAGAAACACCTCCACCAATATCCAATATTGACAACCTGATGCGTGCGGGTATCGACGCTCATGAGAAAGCCTTACCAGGAAGCGGGGGATGGAGAAAACAATAGTTCTGGATGTCTATAAAAGACGGGCGTTGGAACTTGGAAGTGATGGAGGAGAAGATGAGGAAGAGACTGGCAATTACACCTTGACACCACGTTATCAACACCATCACCATCACCACCACCATCACCACCACCATCACCATCACCTTCTTCCATAGATTGTCTCATCTGGCCCTGTTCAGCTTATCAAGATGGCCGATCCTCTTGCCCCTTATGCCGAGCTCTATGCTAAGCCTGCCAACGGCCCGGGAGACCACCGCCCGACTACCCAACATGTCATCCGGGACTTTGCCTCTCCCGATAAGCTGAAAGGCAAGACCGTGCTCGTCACTGGAGGTGCATCGGGTCTGGGTCTGGAGACGGCCAAGGCGCTTTTCACGGCCGGTGCTGATGTTTACATCACAGCTCGGGATGCCAACAAGGGTCAGCAGGGTGTTGACGATATCACCAAGGCTGGAGGTGAAGGTAAGGTGGATTTCGTCGAGCTGGAGTTGAACTCTCTTGACTCGGTCAAAAAGGCTGCTCAGGATTTTCTTGCCAAATCCAAGTCGCTTCATATTCTCGTCTGCAACGCTGGTGAGTTGTTTTCTCGCACAACCTTGTCAATACGTTATGTATGGTAGGCCAACGAATGATTTTGAAATTTGAAACAGGTATCATGGCCATACCGAACCGCACCGAGACCAAGGACGGGTTTGAGAGCCAATTCGGTGTGAATTATCTGGCTCACTACGTTTTGACGGCTCTCCTGATCCCTACCCTTCTCAGTAGCAGCACTCCAGAGTGGAATTCTCGCCTCATCTCTGTCACTTCTAGTGGCCACGGCTTCTCGCCGGTTCGGTTCCAGGACACGTACCTGAAGAATGACTACGACCCATGGGTTGCTTACGGACAGTCCAAGACTGGAAATATCTGGATGGCCAACTACATTGAGCGCGTGTACGGACCTCGTGGTCTGCATGCCAATTCTGTCCATCCCGGTGCTGTGGCCACAGGAATAGCACAGAACCTGTCGCCCGAGGCTGCCGGGGGGATAGCTGGAAATCCCGTCCTAGCAGCCAAGACGAAGGCGCCAGCCCAAGGTGCCGCAACTGCTGTGTGGGCTGCTGTGACCGACGCGTTGGAAGGGAGAGGAGGGGAGTTCCTGGTGGACTGTAGTCTTGGTGTTCCCGCCAAGAATGCCGGAGATATCGCCGACGAGGGGTTTGCATCCCACGCTTTCGACCCGGAGGCCGAGGCTCAGTTGTGGAAGCTCAGTAAGGAACTGACGGGGGTCAGTGTCGAGGCGTGAGATAAGCGCCATGACATTTCTCTCTGTCTCGTGTGGAATAGAGAGACTCATTCATATCTTGTCTACTCTTGATCCTCCTCATTGATTGTGATTATGATTGTGTGAATGAGTGCTCTTAGCTAGATATTCAAAGTGAGCGTCAAGTCAAAGTAGTACTAGTCTAGTAGTAGCCTACCTGTCTGAAGTCCTTGTAGCGGCCGTATATACCTAGTAGGCAAGCAGATGCTTACAAGTACTTGATCGATTCCTAAAGTGATCTTCGATACAAGGTCAATCATGCTAATTTGGAAGCTGCGCTACTTCCAAAATCAGTAATCACAACGAAGAGGCTTGTGAAGCAATGATGCTCGTACGGGTCGTATGTTACCCTAAATATGTGCTTGAATCGATATAGCGACGATGACTTGAGTTCATCAACCACATTACATGAAGGGTTACGGTAATATTGGTAGCAGATAAGTTGATTCATCTTGAAGCCGAGTTGTACTTCTGAGTTACCATCCCGAATTCTCTGTAAAGATGGGTGATTTTGGGTCGCGAAGCCAGACTCGTAGACCTCCGAGAGTGAGCGCAGCAATGAGGTGAGATTCGTTCAAGCAACGAAATAGTAAGAAAGCGTTCAGAAGTAAGCGATCGCCCACTTTTATAGATACGCATTATCAGAGCGTAAAGCGGTCATTGCGAATTCGCGACCGTGACATGCGCAGTTCGAAACTCACGCGACTTCTACGGCCGGTGTCCAAGCATCAGGCAGGCATGCACAACCGATCCTGAATCATGGCGATCATCGCGTGAAAAAAAGAGGACATACAGGTGTGAATTCGAGTCATGTAGGTCAAAATGATAGATACCTAGGATGGCGTGCAGCCAGTTGGAGGGACGGGCAGGTTTGGGTGATTCAAAGTGAGTGATCGCTCACTGTGAATGAGCGAGGGTGATCAAAACCTGAGCAAGAGCGGCAGTGCTAACTTGATAGGTACCTTAATAAGTACTGAGGTCGAGGTGGTCTGCACTAGACTTAGTACAATTACCAGTGGTAGTACGTACCTACACCACAGTACTACTACTTTTACTAGTACTAAGTGCGGGTGCTATCAGTATTACCAGTAACAGTAACACCTACCTAGTAGTCTAGTAGTAGGAGTTGCCTCATCACTTCCAACATTTACTCTTCCCTTTCTCGCCCTCTCTCCTCCCTTTGGTTAGAGTTTAGCCTTTGCGGCTTCGCGACCCAACATTGCAAATTGCTACCGCTACCGCTACCGCTACCGCTACCGCTACCGCTACCGCTAACTACTCCCAAAACTGAGCCTGTGCTATCCCTCAACATCTCCTTTCATCGTCTGGACACGCGTTGCTCGCATTTTGACCTCTCTCGAGAGCCATTCTTGTACCAGACACTGCAACAAACTTGAAGATGAATCGGAAACGGGGCACCGCCGCCGCCAAGGGCGTCACCCTCACCAAGCATAATATCAGCACCAACAATGTGGTCGAGAAACTACCAGAGAACCCAACCCCAGAGCAACTCAATGAGGCGGCCGTCACCATCTCACTCGCTGACCTTGAAGAGCGCGTCGCCGATGTTCGTGACTCGTGGGAGACTGAATCTTTGTTTGAAGATGTGTTTGAAGACTTGAGCAACAACAACAACAATAGTAATACGGCTGCCACTGCCACCGCCAATAGCACCACTACCGCCTCTGGCTCTGCTACGGCCACCGCGACTGCGACTGGCTCTGAAAGCACGCCTACTTCGCCTGGTAAGTTGCCTTTTTGCATTGTCGATGGATGGACGAACAGATGGATGGATGGATGGATGGATGGATGCCGCATGACCGCATGATATGAGACACACTGGGCGTCCTGGTGCTGGCTCACAAACATCAACTATTACCCGCGAGCATTCCCTCCATTATAATTTCAAAATGCGCTTATGGGATTGAAAGTGACGCTGACACGCCTCTTTCCAGGCGGACAATCTTCATCAAAGACGGGCACTTGTACGCCTGAAGAGGCCAGTCGCTTGCGCAGGGAGCTGCGCGAGCATGGCCCGACAGTATTCTGCCAGCGCACCATTGATTCTGGCCTCTACACGGCCAAGAAACTCCTGAGCGCCTTTGGCATCAAGGCGCCCGCGTTCCTCGATGGTGCGCCCGACGAAGACTACTACAGTCTGCTGTCGCTGGCCATGACGAGAGAGCTGTCCAAGCGCGCCAAACTCACTCGCTACAACACGGTCGATGACGCCGTGGACCTCATCCAGCGCTCGTCCAACATTATTCTCCTCACCGGCGCTGGCATCTCCACTTCGCTCGGCATCCCCGACTTTCGCTCTAAGGGCACGGGTTTGTACTCGAAACTCGAGCATCTTGGGCTCAATGACCCCCAAGAAGTCTTCGACATAGACGTCTTCAAGCAGGATCCCACCATCTTTTATTCGGTGGCAAAGGACATTGTTCCCGCCACCGACCTCTACACGCCAACGCACAAATTCATTGCCATGCTGCATCAGCGTGGCAAACTTCTCACAAACTACTCACAGAACATCGACAACCTCGAAATCAAGGCTGGCGTACCCAAGGACAAGCTCATTCAATGCCATGGCTCCTTCGGCACAGCCAGTTGTGTCCAATGTGGGTACCAGATCCAAGGCGAGAAGATATTCCCAGACATCAAGGCCGGAAACCTCCCCAAATGTCCACGATGTATCCAGACTTTGACGGCTTCCCGCCCTTCCATCAAACGCAAGCGCTCTACGGGAACCGACGCCGCCAAGCGTCGCCGTCGTTGGGGTGCTTCTGCGGCCAACAGCTCTGACGAAGATGATGACACGTACGACCTACCCTCTGTGGGTGTTATGAAACCCGACATTACCTTCTTTGGCGAGGCACTTCCCGACGAGTTCTCCAAGCGCCTTACTGAGCATGACCGCGACAAAGTCGACCTGGTCATTGTCATTGGCACATCACTCAAGGTTACGCCGGTATCCGAGATAGTATCTTGGCTACCCTCGCACATACCTCAAATCTACGTCTCCAGACAGGCCGTCTCACATATCAATTTTGACATTGATCTGCTTGGTGACTGCGACGTTGTCGTCACAGAATTGTGTCGACGCTTGGGGTGGGACTTTAAGCATGAGATGGTCGACCCGGCCACGACAATTGATGTCGCGACTAGCGAGGACCACAAGAGCCAGCATACATTTACTCCGGCAGACCCCTCGGCTGACAGTCCTGTTTGATTTTTTTGTTCTTTGTCATTGATCATGGTTTCTGTTTTTCTCTTTCTTAATTTGGACGAATGGTTCAAAATTTTGCAGGGCGTCAAGGTGTTTTGAGTGTAAATGGCAGGCTGACGGCCGACTTAAGTTGTATGATGAACAACTGCAAGAAACGAGGGTTTCAGTTCATTCTGTTGTCAATGTCCTCATTGTTATTGCAGACCAAAGCTTTATAGAGCAGGTAGAAGTCCTTCAGAAGAAACAAGCCGGGCATGGGCTAAACATGACTGTTTTGCTTCATGACAATACGGAATCGAGACTGATGCTGGCTGCCCAAGTTGCGTAGAAATTGGCAGCAGTAATAATAGTACGATGGATGCTGATGATTGTCTATGTGTCATTCAAAAACCGGGCGACTAGTTAGTTATGTGTATGTGAAAGTGCTATATATATAGACATGTTTTCCGACTGTCCCAAAGTACGATAACATGCTCCCTTTGCAAGAGAAACGCTGCATAGTGATCGCTAGCTTATATCAAACTTTCATATTTATCCAAACCTGACTTTTGCTGTGGTTGTTGTGGTGGTGGTTTTGGCGGCTGCTGCTGTTGCTGTTGCTGCTGCATGCCTCCGCCTCCCATCATGCTATTATTCATACTGTTCATGCTCATCGAGCTGGGGGATTGGCTCATTCCCGCCCAAGCATTATGTTGCGAAGGCGGTGGCTGAATGCCAAACCCAGACCCGGTGGCAGTTGATGATGATGATGCACCGGGGGGTGGAGGAATAGAGAATGACGACCCGCGTGAGTCGCCCATGGCGGGTCGCTGATTGAAAGACATATTGGACATGGATGAGTTCATGCTGTTCAAGCCAGGCTGGGTATTGGAGGAGTAGTTGGGTGTAGAGGCCCACGGGCTTGGAGTGGTGGCGGTTGTAGCACCCCAATTGATAGAGGAGGAGGAGGAGGGTTGAGCGGGCTGAGCCGCCGCCGCCGGTTGCGAGGAGAAGCTTGACCCGGTGTTGGCTGGCTGCATAGGTTGGCTAAACTGGGTAGACGAGGGCGTGAGCGACTCGAAGCGGCCGAGGTCCGGCGTAACGGTACGGAAGCTGGACTGCTGAGACTTCATGGCACCAGCGTGACTGGGTGGGCTGGTAGGTCCCGTCGGGGCCGGGGTAGACCACGAGAAGGCCGGAGCCTGCGGAGTGCTGGCAGCCGATCTCGACGGAGCGGCTGCGGCGTTGTTGGGAGCGTCGTCCCAGCTGGGGAACGCACCGTTCGGAGAGGCAGCCGAGGTGGACGCCCGCCCCTTGACAAGAGACTCAAAGTCGTCCTCGGAAGCTCCGTTGCTTTGGTCGAAGCCTGTTCCAGTGACGCCGCCGAACGATAGGAAATCCTCATTCTTTGCGCCGACGGTGGCATTCCCATTTAGCTCCTGAAGTTTCTTGGTTTGCTCGTCCTCGACCTTTCTGGAGAGGAGCTTGATCAGCTCCATGAATGTCTGGAACTGTTTCAGCTCGAGGAGCGGCCCGAGACTCATGCTCCAGAGAATGGGAAGAATGTCCATGGCTACAAAGTCCGCATCGGCTACCTGTCCGACGATCCTGAGAACGTTGAGCGCAGCCATCATGACAGCAGGCTCCTTAGTCTTGATGCCCTTGATGAGAGGGACAATCTTCTCCTGCATTGTGTACTTATCCAAAGCCGTGGATGACGTGATTTTCCTGTTCTGGGCGTCCAGTCCGTTGAGTCCATCGTCCGCGGCAGCATCGGCCGAACCGCCACAGAGAATCACAAAAGCCTGCAGACCCCGGACCTTGATGGCGAGACTGTTGGTCCTCGTGAACACGGCCGAAATTACGGGGAACAGCTCGCCCTTGATGGTGCTAAAGTCTAGGACGGGCAAGACCACTGGCAAGCTTCGCATACCCGCATCGACGATGGAGTGCGTCGGACATTCGATGGCCGCTAAAAGTACAGGGAAGATGTCTATGTGACTCAGTTAGACTTGTTTTTTGCCCCTCGACACTATGCGTTCGACACATGATACGTACCATCTTTGAATTCCTTGCCCGAGCAATTGTCAGCGCAGACGGCGAGGTTCTCGAGGAAGATCATGAGCCCAGCATCGCGGGCTGGGTCCTTCTCCTGCTGACCCTGTTTCGGATTTGTGACGAATATGTCTTTGAGTGCAGGCCGCACCTTCTCCACGAAAGCTCTTCGCGACGAAGGTAGAAGACCCAGGATTTTGAACACATTCTGCAGAATCAGAGAGAGGAGGTCCCTATCCTTCAGCTCCTCGAGCAGCGCGGGAAGCAGCTTCTTCTCGATGACCGATTTCGGAAATGAGGGGAGAACCTTGTTCAACCCACGCATAAAGGAGTTCTTCTCGCTGGAAGTCTTGGCCGGGAAGGAATCGAGGAATCGGATGGTAGAGACGAGCACATTGTCAAAGTACTCGCTCTCTTGAAACTCTTTGGCCGTTAAGCGCTGGGCGGGTCGCCTGGTGATGAGCCTGGGTAGAACATGCTGTGAGAGGTCTCTCGGCAGAGGCCTCGAGCACAGGAACTTGTTTGAGATCGAAGGAACAGTAGAAGAGGAGCTGAACACTTTCTTATACGCGGATAGGCTGGCGTGGGTCTCGATTGGTGAACGATGTGGCGAGTTGTACAGAGAAACAGAGAGGAGGCCCAGTGAAAACATATCGGCGGCAGCCGTCATATTGTTGTCCAGAACAAAGTCGGGTGACGTATAGTCGAGGTTCAGTTGAACAGTTTTGGGAAGCCTGGGATCAGGGTTGAGGACTTCGTAAAGATTGACGCCCTGGATCGAGGTGGGTTTTGTAGAGCCCTCTATTGGGCTGCAGAAAGAGAGACCACTGAGTTTCCAATCCGACTAGACTCTCATTAGAATACAACTGGTTTGATAAGAGTGCTCAGGAAACAAGGGGGCGGGCGTACCTTGGCATTGATAAGGATCGAATCCGGGGTCAAGTTGCCATGAAGGAGTCCAGCATTGTCGTGCAAGAACTCGAGCGCCTTGCTGACTTGCAGCAAGCCCTTCTGAATCTCAAGCTCGTCAATTTCGAGTTCCCGCCTTCTCCGTACGCCGTCCGCATCCTCTGTCACGAACCGACTCCCCCGTCCGCCAGGACCACCTGACCGGTCTTGATCATCCTTCTCCAAGAGGACACTCGCCAGTGATGCAGTGACCGGCTCGGTAACGAATTGAAGGCCGCCGCTTCTGGTCTCCTCCACGGGTTCGACCAGCTCGAGAATGCTGGGGTGCCGCAGCTTGGCCAGACTAGAAGCCTCCTTTTTCAAACGATCGACAAGCTCCTCGATTGTTCGTTTCATGGACGACCCGCCCGAGCGCCCTAAAGATTGTCCATGAGAGTCCAGGGACTTCTTGTCGAAGACGAAGACACTGTAGGGCTTGCCAGTAGACTTCTTCTTGGCATCGTAGATCTTCCACGGTCCAGCCGTTGACGTCGGGTTCGGCGAGATGGAATAGTTGCCGGTAATATTGGTCGCAGATATGGACTTGAGCGCCGAGGAGAACATGTTGCTTTACGGTGCGCGCAGTCCGAAGGTGTCAGAGAGCATGTCGAGGACGAACGTCCGGGCGTGGGCGCTTTTGGGCTTCGAGGCGGCTGGTTACGTTGGGCTTGCGCGTCTGCGCTCAGTGGGCTCGTCAACGGTCGCGGATTGGGAATAAAGGTAGGTGCATAAGCTACCAAGGATATCTCAGGATACTATCTTTCTTTTTTGGTGTAAAACCCTGCAAATGATGCTGTTGATGCGGTGGTAGAGAACCTGCTACATACTTTATTGCTACCTTGTCTTCTTTCTCAGCGTCGGGATTATTACTATAGCGCCATTAGTCGAGGGACCCTTGGGGCTGGTGGCGGTTTGACGTCGACTCCTGTGGCTGGTGAAGCCAATATGTGGCGAGTAGGTATTGGGAGCGACTTCCGGGTAGTATCGGCGACTGGCGCGCAAAAACGGCGTAAAGGAACGGGTTAAGGAGCGCCTTAATAGTCAGCGACACATTCATTGAGCTCCGATATGGGGCCGATGGGAGAGTCTGTGGAGTATTAAATCTAGCCTAGCAACGAGGGAGTCAGATTGATCAAATATTCCGGTCCCCAGTAGATTTTCATTTCCTTCATTTTCTGTCATTGTAAAGTCTTTGAGGCTCTTGTTGTCGACTCGTTGGACCTTTTTTTCCCCGTGATACCTAGTCGTACCTAGTAAAGCCATTGGCCCTGCAGAGCGTCGATCCGCTAAAAGGTTCCCGAAGGGTTCGACAACTTCGTCTAGCTCCACCTCCGAGCGCGCGCCACATTAACATCTCAAAAGCGACAATGCGGTCTCTTCTGCGATCTACCGCTCTACGGAGTGCGGCGAGAACGCCGCGGTGCTTGCCAGCATCGCATGTCGCGCGGTGTTTCAGCGTCAAGGCTGATGCCGCTTCCACGCACAAGCACAAGGCGCTGGACCCCTCCCGGCTTCAGATTACCAAGACGAAGCAGCCCAAGGTTCTCCCCAAGCCGGAAGAGCTTGTCTTCGGAAAGGAGTTTACTGGTAAGTCAATTGACACCGACAATGGCACCGGCGCTTCCAAGAAGAAAAGCAGTTTTGCTAACCAACCCTAAACACACAGACCATATGCTTACGATCGAGTGGAACGAGAACGAGGGATGGCTTGATCCCAAGATTGTTCCTTACCAGAATCTCTCTCTGGATCCGGCAACATGTGTCTTCCACTACGCGTTCGAGTGTTTCGAGGGTATGAAAGCCTACAAGGATAAGGATGGCAACGTACGCCTCTTCCGGCCGGACAAGAACATGGCTCGTTTGAACAAGTCGGCTGCCCGTATTGCGCTACCCACCTTTGAACCGTCGGCATTCACCGAGCTCATCTCCAAGTTTGTCCAGCTGGAGAAGAATCTCATCCCCGACCAGCGAGGCTACTCTCTCTACCTCCGCCCCACCATGATTGGCACACAAAAGACCCTTGGCGTTGGCGCTCCTGGATCCGCTCTACTCTATGTCATCGCTTCCCCCGTCGGCCCTTATTATCCCACTGGCTTCAAGGCCGTTTCCCTCGAGGCTACCGACTACGCTGTGCGCGCTTGGCCGGGCGGTGTAGGCGACAAGAAGCTTGGCGCCAACTATGCGCCATGCGTCGTGCCCCAACTTGAGGCTGCTGGCCGTGGCTTCCAGCAGAACCTGTGGTTGTTCGGCGAGGAGCAGTACGTCACCGAGGTCGGCACCATGAACATGTTTGCGGCTATCAAAGACAAGCAGACTGGCCAAAAGGAGCTCGTCACCGCTCCTCTGGACGGCACCATCCTCGAGGGTGTCACCCGCGACTCTATTCTCGCCTTGGCCCGTGAGCGTCTCGTCCCGGAGGGCTGGAAGGTGAGCGAGCGCAAGTACACCATCAAAGAGCTCGCCGATGCTTCGAAAGAAGGTCGCTTGATCGAGGCCTTTGGCGCCGGCACTGCTGCTATCGTCAGCCCCATCAGGAAGATCTCCTGGAACAACGACATTATTGACTGCGGCTTGAAGGAGACGGAGGAGTCAGGCGAGATCGCGCTTAGGATGAAGAACTGGACCGATGATATCCAATACGGCGAGGAAGAGCATGAGTGGAGTTATTTGATCAAAGCTTAGATGTACTGAAGAGTCGGACGTAGATCAGAGCGTTTATATCTATATAGATTTGTTTACCGATGGGAGAAGACATACATCTTTAGATATGTTCGGATCCGTGTCCCTACCTGTGGAGAAGGACAAATTCAACTTCTACGTACAAAAGGGGAAAAGTGAGTGGCACCAGTCAGTGTGTAGCTTCAATTGTCACAAGTACGGGGGGGCGACTTGAGTGTACCCCGCGGTTTGAAGTGATCCATCCAAAGGTAAAGAGTATCATTGTGAAGACAAAGGAAACCGGTTTCATCTAATGATGGCGTGAACCAAAAAATCTTCACTCGGGAAGACTGAGAGCCGAATATACACATATCCGCGCGTCTATTCCAGCAGCAAGCCCTGACGTGGATCTTCCTCACGTCGGTTCACATCCTTTCCCCTCTCACATGCTCAAAGACTATGCCCAGAACTCGCTACACTCAATTCTTCTTTCCAGTGCCGCTGGGATTCGGGTCGGGCAGGACACCCTCGGCTTCTAACCGCCTGCGGGCCTCTTCAAGAGCCCACGTAGAGACACTGAACGAGACGATTAGTATACATTAGGTCTGTCAAATCACGCATCGCCTGGGACGTGTCTCAAGATTGCAAATGCCATCCCAAACCCCAAAGTTTGATACCAGCGGAGAAAGAGTTTGAGAGGCTGCACCTGAGAGATCTCGTCTCGGCGCGTATATGGCTCAGCGATGACTTACGATGTGTCAGGCTTGAAGGCCAAAGCGATACCGGTAGCAACCAAGCTGCCGCAGAAGATGTACATGGGCCACTCCCATCCCTCTGGCTCGGGCTTCTCGCCAGGCTTGATGCCCCAGAGCCAGCCGGTGGGGGGATCGTAGTGCGAGCCGCCGCCGCCTTGTCGTCGGGTTGTCGTGGAGAAGGCTCTGGTGGCGGAAGAGGAGTTGGCGGGCTGGCGAAGGCAGCGCACGGAGCGCAAGGGCGCGACGGCGTTCCGTACAATAGCCATATTGGATGTGTGCGAATTTCTGGCTCGGTGTGTATGAATTGGGAGTCGTGAGGTGCCTCAATGGCTGAGTTGTGGAGGCTTTGCGATATCTGGTTGTTGGTGATTGATGCTGAGAATGGGTCAGGATGCAGAGGGAGTCCGGACCGGGGGGGCATCACGTGATATGGACATCGGGAAAGATCGCGTTCCCGGTCTCCAGGATCCAACGGCGCACCTCGACATGCGTGCGTCCCATCGTCTGTTGGTGTTTTTCGTACCAAAGTAACTTAACTTTATTTACTTGTACCTAGAAAATGATTCCGTAGTAGGTAGGTAATATTGGTAGGCAACTTACCTACACCTGCACAATTCTGACGTTGGCCCTATGGAAGTCTCGGCATGAGTGAACGGATACGTATAATTATTTTACCATTATCATTCCACAATTGACCCTCAATTTCTAGATATCAAATGTATGATTGTTCAGACCCTACCTTTAGCACCCAAGGTTCCTATCCTAGCTATCTTGGGTAGAAAACAGCATCGTATCGTTCGACATTCTTTGCATTGTCAACCCCGCCTTGTAGCGGCCGTACGATACCCCTGGGCGCTGCCACTGGGCGCTGCCAGCCTGCCACCGCATCATAGCGTCCTGCACTTCGGGGTCACTTGAGCAGCGAAGATCCCCTTGCCTGACCAGGGGGAGGGCATCGTACTACCACCTTCTGGCACCTGTTTCAACACTAGGTGTCCTACTTGTACGAAGTCCTCCGATCGGCGCTTGTAGCGGCTGTTCATCCCGCTTGCCGCTGGCAGAAGAACTTCCTTATGATTCCGATTTGACATCTCTTATCTGCCAGATACGCTGATCTTCTCAGACTCTTGTAAGCACATGGGAAGTTGGGCGTATACAAAGTATATCCCAGCAGTCAGGATGCTTCTCTCGTTTGCTTGCCCTCTCTCTCTCTTTTCCTAACCAATCCTCGCTTTACTCCTGGGCCAGAATGCTGTTAGACCCCAACGCTGGCCGGGATAGGACCCCCAACCGGGGCGATGGCTTGCGGGTGGGAGGTACTGATGATAACTTCGAGAAACCACCTCTGGATGGCGATGACGGTAAATCTTGGGGCAAGCGGCCAATCAGGCCGGGCCTTGGCGGTAGACGCGGCTCGAACATCAGCTTGAATCAAATTGAGCAGATTGTCCCCGACGACAAGATCGATACTGAGACGTACGGGGTGTCCGAGTTGCGAGAGGGCTTTTTCGATGCCCTCTTTCTGGAGCCATCCCACATAAATGCCTCTGAGCTCAGAGAGAAGGCCAAGGAAACCCTCCCTGAGAACTTCGAGACGAGCTCCTTTTCATCACCTAAGCACTTACTTGCGAGGCAAGCCCATGAGCTACGGTCCTTGGTCTTCCGGGTATTTACGACTCGATCTGGAGTTCGACTTCTCAAGGCCTTCGTTGCCTTCTTCATTGCCTATGTGCTCTGTCTTATCCCAGCATCACGGCGTTGGCTCGGACGGTATAGCTACATTATCGTCGTTTCGGTCATCCTAAATCATCCATCCAGGGCCATTGGATCGCAATTGGACGGCACCATCTTGACTTCATTGGGCACGGCTTCCGGACTCGGCTGGGGAGTCGTCGCACTATTGCTTTCAACGTCAACTTTGTCTGCTCAGGCTGGGTTTGGTGGAGTTCTGGCTGCTTTCCTGGCTCTTTTCATGGCCGGCATTGCCTGGATACGATCCCACTTTGTCAGGCTGTACCAAGCAACAATGTGTGCTGGCATAGCAATAGTTTTCACCACGCTGGCAGAGACGAGTAGCCGAAGCATCGAGTGGGACAAGATCGAAAGCTTTGCCATCCCTTGGGTGTTGGGGCAGGCCATCGCCCTCGTCGTAAATTGCGTGGTGTTTCCCGATGCAGGCGCTCGGCCACTCGCCTACACGATTCATCAGTTCTTTGATATTACTCAGGTTTGTTCCCGCCTCTCCATTTACTTGAAACTGCTTGCTTACTTTAACAGGATGCCCTTGAAATTCCACGGCCCCAAGAAAGAGCCGTTCGCAGGCGGCTTACAAGGTCTTACGTAGATTTATCCACGGCCTACCGTGACATGCGACTCGACCTGACCATCACACGATTCCGGCCCGACGATTTTGGTGACCTGCGTAACTTGATGCAGGCAGTGATACGCGTCTTCCTATCCATGGAGACGGAAACGTTTCTATTCAACCAAGAAGGAGAAGAGGGGATGATTGCAATCACTCTGAACGCCCCGACATCGCCTATGAGTGAAGATAGCCAACAACGGCGGACTTCAGCCTCACACCGTCCCGTCCAATACGAAGATGCCAGCCTCGGGGTCGTCAAGATTCTTTCGGGCCCTACAAGGGATGTCATAGACTGTATGAGAGAGGCATTGAGACGTTCAGATGCCGCACTCATGGATCTCTCTGGGTATCGAAAGCATTTGGGGCCGCCAGCAGGACTCTCATCTGATATTGGTCCGATACAAGTGCGACTCAAAACGACTTTGGCAGCTTTGGACAATGTCGAGTCCCACTTGCTGAACTCGGGCGAGCTGCCTTCATCTTCGATCCAGGACTCCGATGTTGTGCAGCTTTTCGTGTTTGCTAGGCATATACGTGAGGCTGCTGATGCTGTTCAGAAGCTCCTAGAGAAAGTAGAGTACATGCAGGGCATCTCAGACTGGCCCCATCTGTACCTCCCATCATATCCTATCTGGAAGTCACTTCACCGAGCCAATCGCCAGGTCCGCCATGATCGAGGAGGCATCACGGCTGGTTCCTACCACAGCACCTTTTCGGAGATTGCCAAACTTCTCGACAAGATCAAATCTCGTCAGCATAGATCAAGTCCGCGCACGAGGCCGAATTCTGCTGCGCCTTCCAGGGCTTCTTCCCCAGAGCCACCTCTCGACCCCCAAGCCAACGTTGAAAAAAGCCATCCCACCATGGACGTTGAGGGCGATGGCGATACTCAGTCGACAAAGACAGGCAAAGGGTACAAAGTCTGGCGTGTGCTACGTCAACTTCAAGGGTTCGAATGCAGGTACGCTTTCAAGGTTGTCCTGGTAACATCACTTCTCTCCGTGCCATCATACTTGAAGGGTAGAGACTGGTGGGATGAATATGATATGTGGTGGGCAGTCGCTGTGAGTTGGATCATGATTCACCCGAGGGTGGGAGGGAACGTTCAAGATCTCCTCACCAGAGCGTTTGCAGCTTTTCTTGGAGGATTATGGGCTGCTGCCGCATTTGAGGCTGGCGATGGCAATCCTTATGTCTTGGCCGCCTTTGCTACGGTCTACATGATTCCTATGCTCTACCGTTATACACAAAGCTCGCATCCGGTATGTCCATCATCTGTCCAATGTTCTTCTTCCGGGCTAACACATAATTCTAGAGATCTGGTCAAGTCGGCTGCCTTTCCTTCGTCGTGATATCTCTCAGTCTCCGAAATCATCCTGAACATGATTCTTTCACAGTCAGTGCTATGATAAAATCTATCGCGTTTCTGATCGGCACAGTTGTCCCGGTTGTTGTCAACTGGGTGCTCTGGCCTTTTGTTGCCAGGCATGAGTTGAGGAACGCATTGTCGTCCATGATGTTTTTCATGAGTATCATTTACAGAAGTAAGGAAGCTCCCTGCATGTGTTTAGCTCAACAAGTACTAATTTATGTAGCTGTTGTCTCGCAATACGTCTACTTTGAGGAAGGTAATGAACCAACTCCCGACGTGATCAAGCATTCCGAAATGCTCGAGGGACGACTTCGGGAAGGCTTCGTTCGCATTCGACAGCTCTTGGTAAGATATCCGGTGCCCCCTTTGTTTGGTCCTGTTCCCAGCTAACCAGCTTGGTTAGATTCTCACGCGGCATGAAATCCGACTACGTGAGCCTTTTGACCCTCTCCCTTATTCTGCCCTAGCCGACTCGTGTGAACAATTCTTTGTACACCTTATTGCTCTTCGCCAGTCAGCCATATTCTACAATCCTAACTTTGTCCGCGACAACCCGCTTGCTGCCGAGAAGCTCATGGGCTCTCGTCGGGATGCTGTGGCAGCCGTTCTCGGCAATCTCTATATTTTTGCAGGAGCTCTCCGATCCCAGCGCAAGGTCCCGGTAAGATCACATACCTACTACACGATTCATATTGTGAGCTATCTACTGACTCTTTGCCTAGCGGTATTTGCCCAGCGCGGCTGCGGCTCGGAAAAAGCTCATCACACGGACAATGGAAGTGGAAGAGCAAATGATGGCAAGCGGGGACTTGAAAGATGTAAAGGAACGAAAGAAATGGGCCGACATATACAGCTACTCTTACAACGAGAGTCTGACTGGCTGTGTGACTCAACTAGAGGAAATTGAACAGTACACCAAGCTCATTGTGGGTGAACAAGTGTAAGTCGATCAATGCCATCTTACGGCAGACCCCTGCTGCACTGGGTTGCTAACTTGGACACATAGGTTCGGTGATTCCAAAGAAGAGGACGACGACGACGAATACGCCACATAATGTAGACCACGAGCGCTTGTCAAATAGAATTCATTACCCTGAATAAACATGTCCAAAGCTTATGTGTTCCCAGCACCACTAATGCAGTTTTACCAATTTCCAAAACCAACTCCGCTAGTATGCACCATCCGTCATCTCATTCAAAATATCCCGGGTGATTAGTTTCCCTTTCAATAACGCCCGCTCGCCAATCCTGGCCTTTTTCGGTGATGGCCGCTGATTCTCTTTTCCTGAGAGAATAGAGGCTTTCGCGCCTCCAAGTGGTTTCTTTGCTGCTAATGGGGACACCTTTGGTTTGTACGGTGACTTGGACTTGGGCGTCAGTCCTGTGGCCGTAATCTGTGTGCCCCAATCGTCAAAATGATGGCTATCCAATGCATCTTGTGGTAAGTTGTAGATCCAATCCTGATTTTCCATGAGTGTGATGAAACGACTCAGCATATTCTCCTTCCCGCTGTTCTTCAGGGTGTCCATGCTACCAACGACGAGTAGCTTTGTCTTCGCACGTGTAAATGCAACATTAATTCGGCGCCAGTCCTTGAGCAGGTCACCGATGTTGCAAGCTTCGTTGCTTCGAACCAGACTCAGGACGATGACTTCTTTGTCACGACCCTGGAACCTGTCCGTGGTATGCATTTCTACTCCCGAGTAGCCACGAAGCTGATCCTTTAAGAGGAAAAGCTGAGCCCGATAATGCGTCATGACACCAATCTCACTTGCAGGTACACCGACGGTGAGCAGGCTGTCAACGAGCTGGGATACTATGCGAACTTCCGAGGGGTTGACTATACGCTTGCCTTGTGCCTCTTCGCGGACAGCAGGCTGAATGGTGTCCGTGTTGACGAAGCGCACGCGGGCTTCACTATCCAGTAGGTCGTAGAGCCAACAGCGTGTAGGAGCCGGACCAGTGCAGAATGACCGAGGCGTACCTGGAAGTGATAGCGAAGAAGCGTTGTGATGTCGTGAGGCGAGAGCTTCCATTTTTGGAATGTCGAGCTTGCGAAATCGAAGTGACTCGGTGCCACAACGTAAGCGCCCATCGTATATGAGAGTGTTACTTAGGGTCATGATATCCTCACACATGCGGTACTGGTGTTCCAAGTTGACGACCGACTCAGGGTGGGAGTCAGACAAGAGCTTGAACAAGCTGACATCCAAGCCCCCCTCTCGAGCCTCCTCGTTCTTGACAACCGGGGGTAGTTGATTATGGTCACCAACTAGTACAAAGGTCCGCGCCATTCTGATCGGCCCGGCGCAAATCGGCAGTGTTATTTGCGAGGCTTCATCAACGATGCAGTAGTCGAATGAACGTTCCTGGAAAACGTGGTGGTTGATACCAAGACAAGTGGTCGCAACAATAGGGGTGCCGTGCCACGCCTCTTTGATCTCATCAAAGGACCGCTTAGGCAATCCCGCTAGATGGGCGAACTCTTGTACTTCAGGATGAACTTTAGCCGGTGCACCCAGTCTGAGTATGGGAATATTATCAGACTTGAGCTTGAGAAGGATGTTGTCGACAGCAGTATGGGTGTGAGACGTGAGAAGCACACTCTTGCCTTGGGCGGTCAGGGCACGAATAATGTGCGCGATAGTTGTTGTCTTCCCAGTACCTGGCATTCCCAACACAAGTGCATAGTCTTCAGCACTCATGACTTTCTCGATGGCTCTTCTTTGGTCGATATTGAGGCTCTCCCCGTCGGAGACAGTGTACTGCGTCGACACCGCCTTGAAGCGAGGTGCCTCGAGATCGACTATCAACCGGCGGATCTTGCTTGCTTGGGGAGCCTCCTGTGCCATCATTTGAACTAGATTATTGCGCACAGTCGCCATGCCGTTGCTGAATTCGTCCTGATCCAGGCGATATCGAATTGGCGGATCCTTGATCTTACCCTGGGTGACATCCGGTGACGAGCCTTCTGGTGCAACTTCCATAATGCTTGCAAAAGTTTGGTTATCAACTTCGTCGAAACCGGGCTGACGGATTCGAGCGTTGTGCAGCCGTCTGTCGACAGCAACACTGATCCTCTGCTTTCGTACAACTGTGACATATCCAATAGCAAGAGCAAAATGTCCTTCTTCATCTGACACAACTATAGGCTCCCCCACATTTAGCTCTGATTCTAGGAATGAGAAGCCAGGCGGGGGACTTTGCTTGATGAACGTGTAGTGGTATCGGTTTATCCTTGGATTGTCAGTATCAACCGAGGCTGATCCCTCTTGGATAATCACATCAGAGAAGCAGCGGGACTTCTTCTCCCTTTCCGCGCTAGTCATGGTCCAGAGCTCTCTTTTCGTTTTTCGCCCTTCTTTCTCTTCCTTTGTGAGCAGATTCTCCCACTTCACAAAGAAACCCTGATGTTGAGGAGTGAGATGCTTGACAACTTCGTCAAACTTCTCATTCATGCCGCTCGATTCTCCGTCACCGTCGTCCGCAAGTCTATGGTACACGAAACAGGATGTTTTAGCGTAGCATTTACCGCACATGTGCTTATTCTTCAGCATTGGCGGAAGTTGGACACTTCTCTCGCGCACGTAACAAGCTAGCTGGTTGCGCTGTATAACCATGTGGCGGAGCTCGTGACGAACAGCAGGGATTCGTATGGTTCTTGATGTTTCCATGTAATACAAGATGCCGTAGGCAATGTCGATATCGTATCGGTCTGAGAGTAAAAGCGTGTACAAAGCTGTTTGAGCCATGTGATTCGAATTCGGATGCTTCCCGGTTTTGACTTCGAAAGGAACCGTCAATCTTCGCTTCTGTTGGCCGTCTTGCATTGAGACCTCGACTGTTGCATCAATGTTTCCTTTCAATCCGTACATAGGAGACCACACATGCTCCTCGACATCAAGCAGCTTGGTGACTGCCATGTTTGCTGTCTTGCCTCCGCGATCTTCGACGACACCATCCTTCTGAGGCTGTGGAGCCACAAAGGCTGAGGCCCAGTTCGTAAGCTCGGCCATCTTTGACTGGAGGTGCTCTCGGGCAAGAGCCATGCTGACTTTGATAGTATACAGGTCCTCGACATGCTTGCTTGTGATTTTCTCGATGAGCTTTGTAAGATATGGACGGTCCCATTTGTTCTCTAGAAGAGCTTCTTGAAATATCTCGTGTAGAATAGTTCCATAGACTAATGGTGGTGAAGCTTCACTTGCGGCTTTGACTCGGTCTTGGAGCACGGCGCGCCGCATACAACCAAAGGAGTCGGCCACAACCGTGGAAGAGATGAGTTGATCTGGGTGGAGAATGAGGAGATTGGCGGCGTCGTCGACAATACATTGCCCCTTTAGCGAGAATTCGCCGATGATGTGCACGTATGATTCGGGTTGTACCGGGGTATCGTACCAACATCCACGCAGATGCACTGTTCTTGAGACCTTGCTTCCATCGGCTTGAATCAGCAGAATCTGGAGTAAGTCAGTAAATATTCAGTAAAATGAGACGAATCGTAAGAGCTGCTTACTTTTTCGAGGCGTGTGATCTGAAATTTGTCGACGAATTCACCTTCTAAGACTTTCGTCACTAAGTATCGCTGTATCGTCTTAAGTTTCCTTCTTGGCTACCTTTAACTTAGCAAGGATGTTTCGTTCTGATTCCCGGTCAAACGTACAGCTTGTGAGCACTGGGCTTGCTCGACCGACTGAGTTGCTTGTAGCTCAATCGCGTCAAAATCAATATTCCCATCGTCTAGATCACCGAATTCGTCGTCTAGGTCATCCAGCTCTGACTCCTTTCCGGAAAGTCCGATAGCTGTTACCTGTTTGAGTGTTGTAGTAGTTTGCATTTCAGAGCTTTGTGGGCCGCCAGCTATTGTCTTGCTCCTCCCGACATTAGCGGCCCTTTCATCGTAGCTGTCCGTTGGGACACTTTTGGTTGTCTGTCGAGTGGTCTCCAATTCTATTGCGGCCTGTGTGCCATTGATCGTGGCCTCCAACTCTATGAAAGTGTCATCGTCGAAATCGTCGTCGAAATCATCGTCGCCATAGTCAGATATATCAGCTGATATTTTTGTCTCAGCTGGTGCTTTACACGGCGTCGAGTCTTCCGCAAAAGATTTCGGCTTCTTGAGTGATGCAGAGGCCGAGGGGGGATCGAGGGTACTTGGCTCTTGCATGCTGCTGTTGACACTGTCCAGGAGCTGTGTTACCAGGGATGATTTTGAGGCAGCCTCCATCTCCCTTTGCGAATTGCTACCCCCACCGCAGGAGCTTGTCTTTTCAATCTTCCTCCTCTTTACACCGCCCAATCCATGGCTGACAGTTCGTCGCAATCCACCTCGACCTTGCTTGGCCGAAACATCCTTCGGGGGCCGTGGAGAAGACGATATCATCAGTTGAGCCAGAGTTGGGTTGGCGAGACCGAGGGGGGTCGTGTGCATGTTGGTCTGGTTGGTCAGGGAATATCGATCCCAAAGCTCCAAAGTTGGGTCGGCATGCGGTGACCTGAGTGCTTGGGCCAATTTCTTGACGTTGACAGCCGGTGTTGTAGGATTCTCGTTGGCTGGTGACGATGTTGGGGAAGAGCTTCTCGCGCGCTTTCTGCTCTTCCGTGGCATCATAGGTGACAGAGCTCCGGCGTACAGATTGTCTGGGTTGTTATCCCACATGATCCTCTCACTCGGCGATATATGTACGTCTTCCTCCCTCCCCGTGGCTCCTGGCTCCATGAAATCTTTCCATGTTAAGCGGTTCACGGGGGTCGCCGTCGTCTTCTCAAAGTCGTCTACGGATGACAGCACATTTGTTGTGCTACTTTCAGCCTTGACTCCTTGCTCTTTGGAATCCTCGTCACGCGGTTGGTAGTGAAATTTGCTGAGCTTATTCTTCGTCACTTCAGAGACTGGCTGTAGAGGCCTCGGATTGGACTGGTTCATCGGGTGGCTTCTACATCGTCGCCACGGGGATCGCTGCAAGTAATCAAATGAGTACAGGTATTCCGAGGATTGTTGTCGAACGACATTCTTACCTTCGACAAACCAATGCGTTCCGAGTACGATTTCTGCAGAGGCATATTCAAATGATTTCGGCCCAGACATGGATGTCAATGGCGGGCCTGAACTTTGTGGGTTGGAGCTAATTAGTAGAGCATAGGTGCTAGTTGTATTTGGAAAGAGTCCCCCTGCCACCTTTACACGGGCAGGACGCGTTGTAAGGTCCCTGGCAACCGCGTCGCACCCCCACCACAAAACGCGACCCCAGAAACGGCCGGGACAGCTCTTAAGGCGGGTCTGAGCTTTCTATCACGCATTAGCGCGCACGTGATGGAGGGACAACCAAGTTGCTCCACCCGTTTGCATCATCGTTCCCGAGCTCCAACCCAAGCCGACCTGAACTGTGCTCCTCCATCCAAAGCGCTTTCCGCACGCCGAGACCAGCGAGCCGGCTTATCCAACACCAATTGACCCCGGAAGCTCTGGGCTGTGCAAAATATAACGCAAATTTATTATTCGAAGCCGTGTTCCCCTCCAAAAGCTTATATTCACGATGGACGGTTCCAACAATAACGGCAACAATGCCCCTACCAACAGGGCCGGAGAGCCGAATCAAGGCATGCGAAAGGACCTTGTCTACGCCGACCGGATACGCAATCGCATGCAAGAGGAGGTCAGGAAGCTTCAGCTCATAGACAAGCTAGCAGTGCCGTATATCGGTGAATCGGAGGCACAAATGAAACGCCTATCTGACGAAAATTCGATGCTCTACCGGCCAGGCGTATCCATGCTGGCTAGAACAGCGGCTGCGAACGGCCGCAGCCTCGAAAACCAGGAGGCCGAAGCTATAGTCCAGTCCATTACGTCAAACGTTCGCATGGAGGCGGGTATGACTCTGAGCATGGCTGCTATCCTTGCCATCGCCGTCAGACGAAGATACAGGTCGATACCCAATGCCTTTCTGGGCACCGCAGGTATCAAATATAGCTGGCCGCTCTTCCTAACGATCGGGTACTCTATACCCATTTCACTGTTTCTTCATCCTTTCTGCTCGCAAATGATTCAATCCTACCAGGCTTATAAGTTCCATCAAGATCCCCGAACTCAGAATTTGAGAAGGAGAGAAGGTGCTACTCTCACCGAACTTGAGCAATTGCTTCGCCAACAGACCGCGAAACTCGAACAGTTCACTCAGGAATATAGTGCCTCGCTGGAGAACACGTCTAATACGTCGCAGTGGGATCAGAACCAACGTAAGAGCGAGATCTCCGCATTGGCTTCTGCATGGAGTTCAGGGGCAGAGGCCAAACAACCTGAACAGGCACCAAACGCCGCATGGGATAGCTCTAGCTTCGATGACGATGATGCTTCGCCCATAGCGGCATCGCAAAGGGCGGAGGTAACCGGCTCTGCTGGAGGTTCTGCCTGGGCCAGAGTGCGTCAGCAGTCAAGGCAGCCGGTCAATTACGAGGGCCGACAGTATAGCTCGCCTCAATCCTCTTCCCAACGAGATGGATGGGGTGGGTCGCAGGAGGCTAGCTCCGAATTCAGAGGGACAGCTCAAAGAGTTGGAGAATCATCCTTGAGCTCAAGTTTTGGGAAAGATTCCAGCAGAGACCAGGCACAGAGGGATTTTGACCGGCTTCTGGAACAAGAGCGGAAAGGTCTAGACCAAGAGAACAAGCGATGGCGCTGAGGGTGTCTCTGGGAAAAGTGGCTGCGTTTGTAAATTATGTATTCATTTCCCAGTTCGAGCGCTGAAACAGCAAAACCACTACTCGGACGATGTCACACGTCCCGTTGGACTAGAAGTCAAGCGAACACTGTACTCAAGAATGAAAATCAACATTATTGTGCATTTCAAATGACATATTCAGACATGGCTATCTAACACGCCCTCTCACGGCTTTGGTGTATCCTCAACTTCTAGGGGCTCCACCGTGTCCCCATCGTCCTTCTTTTCTACGTGAGTTTCCAAGATACTTTCCCCAGCCGTATTCGCGACCAGGGTTTTCTCGACGCGGTCGTCATCCGTGTTCTCCGCTACCTGGTTGGAGGGATCTGCCCGAACCTCCTCAATTTGAGGCTCAGCATCCTCCTGAGGGCGCTCAGTCTGATATGCTTCTGGCTCATTTTGCTCCTCTTTTTGCTCTTCTTGTTTGGCTTGTGTGGCTGTCTGGGTTGGCTTGTCCTCAATTCCGGTCAAAGGTGCCGGATCTGCAACGAATGAACCCTCCGTAACCGCTGCTTCGGCCTTCTCCTCCTCTTCAACATCAATAGTTGACACTTTACCCTCATCTGGGTGGATCGACCAGGAGACTTGGGGCAAAGAAAAACTTAGAGCAGGCACAGACGTAGCCGGTGGGGCAGTAGCCGGAGCGGGACTCTTCGCCGGCGCCCGGCGCTGAGGTCCGCGGGCCCGGCCCTTGCGTGCATCCGACAAGGGAGCCTTCTCCTTTTCCTGCTCCTGTTCGGCTTCATTTTCAGGGTCCTCCTTCTTCTGTGCTTGTGGTCCCAACTGCAAACGCTTGTTGAGGTCACTCATGAAACCTGCTTGCAACGCAGCAATCTTCCCGCCGACAGGCCGGGCTGGAACTGGGGGCTTCTCCTTCTGCGAGTCGCCCGAAGAGCTCTTAGCTGGACGAGCAGGTATCTGAGGCTTTGGCTTGTCTGAAATGGGCGGCTTCGCTTTGGGCTCGTCCCCGGACCCTTGTCTGGGCTTAGGTCGGGTAGGAATGGCTGGCTTGTCCGAAGATCCTGATAATTTCTTAACAGGGCGTGCCGGAAGCTCCGGCTGCTTCCTCTCCTCTTCGGGCGATGACACCGTTGCCTGTTGTAGCTGGCTCTCTGGAACATCTTCCCACACATCCCGACTTGGGAACCGAGGACCGGATGCAGGCCTTTCGACCTTCAAATGCGCTTGGTGGGCAGCCCAGTTAGGCTTCTGCTCAGACAATGGCAAGAACTGGCCTTTAGGTAGCGGACCCAGAGGTTGGCCGCCAGAACGACGCCTGGCCTCCTTCTCAGCCAGGGCTTCCTGGTGCGCAGCAAATGCTTCGGCTGGAGTCATGGGCCGCTGGCCTTGTTGGCCGGACGAACGAGAACGGTGGTGTTCGCTTTCGGGCAGGTCGGGCGTGGAAACCGTCGCAGTATAGTGGACGCTGCTTGGTGCGTCTTCCCAGATATCCTTGCTGGGGAAGTGATTATGGTGCTTGTTCTCGTCTGCTTCCTCCGCCAAAGGCTGTTCTTTCTTGGTCTCCTCCGTGAACAAGGGTTCATACTCTTCGACATCCTCGAGTGGGGTGTAGCGGATCTCGGGCTGCGAATCACCCTTGTGCAAGCTAAGCGGCCGGCCCGGAGGGAATCCAGGAGAGCTATCTCCGTCATTGGAACTAAACCGACGTTCCGCCGGGGGATGGACTGCTGGACGCTGGAGGTAGCGATTGGGATCCTTCTGCACCTCATCAGAAGCCAGAATCGGCGCTTGGTACTCCTCCTCATCTACTGCATCATCTTGATCACCGTAGGAACGGTATTCGGGATGCCTGGGGTCATCTACATGAATTGTACCCTCCTCGGGCTCGTTGATAGATGGGTTTGAGGTGTGAGAGACGACCTTAGCAAGGGACGAAGAACGGCGATGTCCGCCCTTCGAGGCAGCAGACGCAGGTCGCGGGGAAGACATGCGAGCATACTCCTCGCTCGCCTGGAAGGCCACCTCGTCGGTCGGTACGCCTCGAGCTTCCGGGGTTCCTAACACTGAGTTAGTATCGCTTGCAATCAACCACACTGCCTTCTGAAACTTACCAGCTCCACCTCTGTTAGCGGTATCTCTGACCAGTTTGTTCAGGTCAGTGCTACTCATGGCAAAGTCGTTCTGTCGATCGTGAATTGGAGTGTTCTCCTCCCTTTCCAGTGCCTCGGGGTGTTTCTGATAGTAGGCCTTTTCCAGCTTATCCTGTGGGGTAAGGCCATGGCCATGAAGACCATAGCTGCCAGGTGGCAGAGAGCGGGCACTATGCTTGCGGCTATGATGCCTGCCACTACCCTCGGAGGGACCAGGTGAGGGAGCTTGCACATCGCCAAGATGGCGATTCATCGGGACACGTTGGCCGATCTCGGGGATGCCATGCTCGTCTTCGGTCTGGTCACTGTTTCCAGACATGCTCGTGCTGGGCCTCTTGCTTATGCGGTCGCGAGACTCGCCACGGGACACCCCACGCTCGCGTGATATGGGACGATCCTCCCCATTGCTGGGGTGGCCAATGCCAAACGCTGCAGCCTTGTCGGAATCAGTTCGAGTGACAGCTTGGACCCGCTGCTTGGCGCTGTTGGCCGGCAAAGAAGGCTTAGGCGCATGAAGCTGGAGGTCCTGGGCGACCGTGCGGGTCTGCTCCGGAGACGAAGTCTGCGACCTCGCGGCGGTGTTGGTAGTGTCGTTCTGAGCCTCGCCCATCAGAGCACTATATTCCCTGCCTTCCTCACCCACAGACGGCAGGTCCACGCTGCCGCTGCGCTCAATTGGCTCTTCAGGTGCCTCATGAAAGCGAGGGCTGAGGAGGCTGGGCTTGGGAGTGCTTTTGGCCATGATGGTTTCGTTCAAGGGAGAAGGAGCGAATCGTTCGGCATTGGGGGACATTGAGCGCTCGGGGCGGCCTCTCGACGGCCTAGGGGGGATCTTTGGCGAGTTCGCATTGTCCTTGCCCGCACCTCTAGATGGGCGCGGAGGGACCGCGGGAGTGGCTTGCGTCGTCGCGGCCGTCATGGTGTTTCGTATTGTCGTTTGGGAAGCTGGCAAGAAGAAAAAAACGTTAAAGATCAATTGACACAGTAGCAAGATAGAAATAAAGGGAAAAGACAATGGCTGCGGGCCAGATTGGGATGCAGTGCAGGCGGCCGCACGACCAGCAAAGCTAAAATGTTGGGCACGGTGTGTAGATAGGTTGCAGTAGTGAGATGGATTGATTGCAGCCAAGGGCAATGGCAGGCAGTGCAATCGCATGCGGCCAATGCCGCAAGCCACCACGATGTCTTATCACAGACCGAGATAAGCACACGAGTAATGGCTGATCCCCACAGAGAATGCAGTGGGCTTTTAGCATGGATCCATGCTGATCCTCCTCCTTATCAATGCGTCTCTCTTCTAGGGAGGACAAATCGAATGCTGATAGCAGCTTCGATTTTTCTTGGCAGAAAGTATCGCTCGGAGTTTCAGGAGAGTGAGACACCTCGAGAGTCGCCATGGGGCACCACTCCATGATCCCGGGATAGACACCACCATTCGTATGTTCCCGGAACAAAGACAAGCTCAAGGTATTGGAGCGCGAAAGATGTGATGGCTGCAAAGGTGTAGCATCTGGCATAAACTTACATTTTTGAAGCGGTTGGTTCTGAACTTGTGCAAGGTATACCTTGACCGTGAGGGTAATGGTCACCTGAACATAAATACTGTGTGTTTTGTCGGTGTGTGAGGAATCCAACGAGGAATTCAATGGGAAACGTATACAAGCAACGGCGGTGTTTCAGAAACTTGGGCAAGGAAGGGCGCAATAATTGATCTAAGAAAGTAAAGTTGGAGGGGGATTAGGATATGTGAAGAATAATTGAAGGGTCACGACGGCTTCAGAGGTTACGGGAACTACAAATTCCTTTTACGTATTACACCACCGTAGGCCTCTTGGTGAGGCGCGGCGCGAAGAAGCTCTTATACCAATCGCAAAAGCCTTTAGAGCAGGTGACGGTCCCACGTCGTCACCATAAATACGGGGGACACAAGCAAGGGTCATCTCTGCAGCACCCGCCTGGAGAACCGGCAACAGGGCGGCGGGGTGCTCCATCGCGTTAAATCCACACTGTGTAGGCACACCAGGTGCAGCCGGTCGGTTGCCGGGTCCGATTTGATGTCGGTGCGCAAGGGTGCTACGGCGGAGAGCTTCATAAGATCACTTGGACTTGTTTGAAGGACTGTGAGAATGTGTATTTTCAATCCATGAGGTGTCGACATGAATTGAGCGCATATCTGCAGCAGTTTTAGTTGAAAAGAGGTTCTCATGAAAACCCTGGCTGACCATCTACCACGCTGGCATTGGCCTGCTCCAATGTCGGCCCCTGGCGGCAGCCCGTGACCGCACAGTGCACATCGTCCCACTCATGGCGTGCCCCACGGACCGTTCTGGCTTTCGCAGCGTGTTGCGTATCGGTGACCTCGCCAGCCACAGCGCCTTGGCCGTACATTTAGGTACTCCGTATACATGACCTCTAAATATGCTCTCCCCAGGGCCCCGACTACACGGCGTAAGATCCTTCAAAGCGCCTCAATGCCATCTTAATCCGTTGCTCATTCAGAATGTCGGTTTGCCTGGGCAATTTCGGTCTCAATTTGAGCGCTATTACCACGATTGGCTAATGTCAAAGAATGGTGCCAACAGGTTGTCTGAGGTCGATCCCGAGAACCAGCGCAACGTTCGGGCTATCGACCCCAACTGCCCCGCAGGCTCCGTCGCAGACTTCAGGTTGGGTCACGTTGACGACTTGGCGGGACAAATGCACTGCAGGTTAGCGCCACCTCGCTGAACTGACGCTGAAATAGCCCAACAGCTTGCATTGCGAAGGGCCTAAATCGAGATCCTCACGATACTTCTGTTCAAGATCACTGGAACCTCCAATTGTTGGCTATGGCGAGATCTTGTGCTGCGTCTTCACATCGGTGATCGAAATAACCACACTAGCATGAAGGGAGCATCAGTCTGAAGCTTGACAAGTTGTATCCGGTCCTTCTGCATAGGGTAATTCTTACTCGTGATATCTACACTTCGGACCTTTTCAGAAGCTGCCCGCTGCAAAAAATGTCAAGATGCATACGATCGGCGCAATACCCGTCGTCCGTCGTTGCGGCATCCCACCGGAATGGTAATGGAACAAGTGGTGATGACGTGACTCCCCATTGATGTAGGAAAGCTGGGTCTTCCCACCACTTAGGTGGGATTTTTTGGAGAAGTTGGTGAACGTAGATCGATGGATTAGCCCCTCTACGTCAGGAACAGGAGCAAACCTTCCTAAACTAATGTGGTCCCCGACTCGATGACACTGCACGGAAATCTCTACTAATTACCTTAGTTCGAGGTTCCTGAGTTTGGACGAACTCAGTCCGTCTGAATTATGTCGAAGGACTTACGCAACACTCCTGTTACACTTACGAAGCTGCCGGTATGCAACGAAGTGAGTTTCATTTTGTGTGCGGCTTAGCAGGTTTGTAACTAGTAGGTACGAAACCACAGTACTGCCTTGTTCCCCGCCCCAACAAAGTCAGGAAGCGATGGAATCATGGCTCGCTATTGCAGACAAGTCAAAGGATACAATGCAAGCATCACTTCAGATACCAGATGAATGTTTTCCCCGATGGCGCACGATGATGGCCTCGGCCAGGCGAAGTGCTTCCGTACGTTGTGGACAGGGCAGCTACCTCTATACTCAATGAAGCTTGCCTCCCTATGAATTGTCATTACTCGTTCAACAACGTTTAGAAATTGGTTTTGCTCTCTCGAAAACTGAACAAGATATTCATCCGATTCCTACGCCGTAATGCGTCGACAGCCGCTTAGCAATCGTCCTAATTTTAGAGTTCGTTTATAAATAACAAATTCGTACAAGACGGCCCCTGGGGGGCCCTTCACCATCGATTCGTCCACGGTAAACTTCTCCTTCCCTTCACCTAACCTACTTCACACCCTTCAATTTGTCTTCGACTCCTTTCCTTCTTCTCCATTTGCTCATTTCAATCCATAGTAATGTTCATCTCGTGGTACAAGATCTCTGGGGGAAAAGGGGGCGCATTCGCCATGTGACAGCAGAGCGCAGCAGGAAAAAAGCATAAAAGAGCCATGCCAACCGTTTAAACAATCATCTGCGCGACGCCTTGTCCGCCAAGAGTCTTGCTGCCGACAAAAGCCTGGCCCTTGATGCCAGCAAGCAGGTAGCAGAACGCCGTTAGGATGAGGAAGACACCGGCGGCAATCAGACTCGTGGCGACATCGACGAGACTGATAAATTGTACGACACCCATGATGCCGTAGGCGGCGGCGCGGAGGTAGTTGGTCGCGATTTTGCGTACGAATCCATCGAATTTGCTGGAGGTAGGGCAGATGCGGAGCAGCAGGGGCACCTCGATGAAGAGGATGAGGAAGGCAGAGCAGCTTGGAGAAGTGTTAGCAAAAGTCGTCGGCATGGATGCGCGCGGAGAGTTGCGGGAGTTCTGGCACGTACATGGCGATAACGGCGAAGATGATGATAACAACTCTGAAGCTAAAGATGGCAGAGATACCAGTCGCAAGACAGATGATCATGGACAAGATGCCCAGCCTGCACAGTTCAAGTTAGTTTGTATATTCTCGGGGGGACGTGCTTTCCTTCCGCGAAGATGAGCTAGATAACGGCTAGTCGGGCTTCGAAGGGGGTTCGGCGTGTTAAAGGTAGGGGTGGCAGCTCCGCGCGGCGTCGCAAGGCTTACCATTGTCCGTAGATACCTGAATAATACGTTTAGCAGGGTGTAACAAGAAGAGCGAGCTCGTGCGCATGTAAACATACTGAAATTGCGAGTCTTAAACTCGTCGGCGAGGGACATTGTGCTTGCTTATGGGATGTTGCGGTCCTTCGAAAATTTGGCAGGAGAATCGGTCGTCGTCAGCGCCAGGCACTCACGCCAGAGAAACGGCTCGGTGTTTGTTGATGGGGAGAAGGGGTGAATGGGTCGCAAAGGGAGCTATAGCTGAAGTTGGAGAGTAAGAGAAGTACGCGCTGCGTAAGACTCGTGTCGGTGGTGAAGAATTGCGATGGGTTTGGGTTGGTATCGTAGTCAGCAGAGGATGCGTCAGGAACAATGAACGTAGCCTTTTCTGTTTGGCTGTCGGTTGTCGTCGTCTCCAGTTGGATTGCGCTGGGGGGTTGGTGTTGCTGGGCGGCTGCCGGCCTCTGATTGGGCGCCTGCTGGTAGCTCGTACCTTGCGCCTCACGGCACTGGTAAATGGCAGCCAGAGTCCTTCCTTCGCTGTTGTATTCGTACTCGTAACCGTAACACCCCTACTTAGTATTACTATCCGTAATAATTATTTCTACTATTACCAAACTGTGATTAACATCTTGCGTCGAGTCCCGGCTCAATTCATCGAATATATATTTTGTTGCTTACTAGAAGTGCCGCAGGGTCTACCTTCAACAATCAGGGAGTGGATCTGGTGCCTGTAACTGCTTTAGCCTCCTCTAACTGGACAAGATCGGCAAGTTAATAAAGTAGGTAAGGTATGCTACGCTTCAAGTACCGGATTCAAGAGGTGGACATGGCATGGAATATATGGGATTCATATTCGAAACACTACACATGATCTTCTAGACCCGGTCAGCTTGTCCAGGCTGCTGTGAAAGGGCCCACGTTTTCATGAGGCGCAGTGACTGGCGTGACGAATGCGCGGCTGGGCGCCACTTGGTCGTACATTGTACGTTCAAGTCAATCGGGGAAAGCTACCCTAGACTTCATCCGCGTCAAAGGCCAACCCACGCGGCCACGACCTCGGTGAAGCTATACAAATACTCGGGCCTGTTATGTTGTTGCCTTGCATCGGAATTAGGCAGTAGCTCGGTGAAACGAACTCGTCTGCTTCCTGAGTAAGTGGTGCGCATTAGTATTCGCAACTGCCTTTCCTCACCTGTGGTGACAGCCTGCAGACCCCAAGCGCGTTTTACTCATTCATGGCACATTTCTTACTGACTCACAATAAATAAAATCAAGCAAACCGTCTAGCACTACTTAGTACTTTGAAGTCAGTCGCAAGACTTCGAGCATGGCGGTCAAATGCGTCACCGGTTCCGACACGTGCTGGTCGGGCTGATCAGATTCTGTTAAACATCCAACCCGTTCCAACAGACTCAATTCGGATCTCGCACAATGTCATTATATTGCATGATCTAAATAGACGATCACCTGTGCCCATCTTTGGACAAAGGCCCTGCGGTTCTGCATGCCACTGCTGGTCCCACGCCGACCTTGTCGAGGGATGCTTTTCCCTTTCCCGGACCCACGGAGCTCCGATTTATCGGAGGGTGTGCCGATCCAAAGCCAAAAACTATTCAGACTAGTACGGATACATATAGTTGGCTGCCCAACCCTCCGTGCCGTGATTCGGAAGTCGGCGGAAATGCCACAGACGGATAAGCCGACGGCAACTCTACAACACTCGAACACCCTCTCATAGTTACAATGCTACCGGGACGGGCCATTACTGGTCCGCGGGGTATATGGACATGACGGACCACGGTGGTCTCGCGGGGCAATGCTCCGAGCCCGAGTCGTGTTTATCGCGCTGAGTCGCTGACCACGCAACCGTATTAATTGGGTAGCATCCCACCTCTGAGAGCGGGGAAGGAGAGGAGAGCTTCCTCTTTTCCCTCGTCCTTCCGACGTACTCGGAAGAATCATAGTAGTGTTCGAATCGGCACTTTGGCGCCGGGGCACAGTTAGAAACATGTCTTCTGGACGCTCGTTCAAGCTCAACTCAGGATATACCATCCCCGCCGTGGGACTAGGAACCTGGGTAAGTGCGATAGACAATTCCAATTATGGAGATCGCAAGAGGATATCGGTGCTAACAAGAGATGCCACGGGTAGCAATCTGCTCCCAACGAGGTCGCCAAGGCCGTCGAGGTCGCCCTCAAGCATGGATACCGTCATATCGATGCCGCAGCCACTTACGATAACGAGGAGGAAGTCGGTGCTGGTATCAAGGCCTCGGGTGTGCCCCGAAGTGAGATCTTCTTGACCTCGAAGCTATGGAACACGCATCACAAGGCGGAAGATGTGGAGGAAGCCGTGGATGAATCTCTTGCTGATCTGGGAACCGACTACCTGGATCTCTACCTGATACACTGGCCTCATTCCTTCGCAAAGCCTGCCAAGAAGAAGGATCGGGCCCCGATCGACCCGACAGATGGCGGCATCCATGTTATCGATGTACCTACAGAGGAGACCTGGAAGGCCATGGAGGCCATGGTAGAGAAGGGCAAGATTCGGAGCATTGGTGTCAGCAACTTCACCAAAGAGCGTATCGAGCACATGTTGAAATAGTAGGTCGTCATTTCCAATGCGAGTGGGCTCGGCCGTTAGCTGACGATAATACTTAGCGCAAAGATCAAGCCGGCCGTGAACCAAATCGAGGCACACCCCTACCTTCAGCAGCCGGCTCTGACCGAGTGGTGCAAGCAGCAAGGAATAGTGGTCACAGCATACAGTCCCTCAGGAAATAACGTCTATGGCCTTCCCAAGACTATGGATGATCCAGTTGTTGTCGATGTTGCGAAGCAGCTCGGAAAGACGCCGGCGCAAGTGCTTATCCAATGGGCAGTCCAGCGAGGAACGGTCGTGCTCCCCAAGTCAGTCACGCCGTCCCGGATCATACAGAATTTCGAGGACTTTGAGATTCCCAAGGAGGCCTACGACCGGATTGCGGCTCTGGAGAAGAACCGCCGCCATAACTTCCCGGCTCGCCTGGGTGTCAACGTCTTCGGCGAGCTTGACGAGGAGACAGTGAAGAAGGGCAGAGCCGACTGGATCGCTGCGCAAAAGAAATAGAATAGACTAGAGCGTGGAAGACTCTCGAATGATCAGACAATAGAGTGGTATGTTTCCGATATATTCATGTGTCCGCGAGATCTCAGCATTGTTGCAGGACTTGTAGCGGCCGTGTTAGAGTAATTGTTTCTCGGCTGGTCGGCAGGAGACCCAACAGACATCCTACTTATAAATTCTACCCCTGAATCTCAACTCCTTCGCGCACTACCATTCTAGCAAGCTGCTTCGTCCATTGAAGATGCCAAGATACTAACTGTTTTCACGATGCGGGAAACACCCTCGGAAGCTCCCCGCACTTGCAGGAGAGGGGCCGAAGCCGGCTTCCCCGGCTTTGGGAAGCCGGCTTCGGTGCAATATCCGGCGTTAACGGCCCATCCTACTGTTGCTTTTCCGACCATCACAATACCGAGACAGCTGATATTCTCCATTTACTATTTCATAAGTCGCCCCCGCCCATGAACTTCTCACTTTCACTTAACCATACAATTGTAACTTGCAGTGTTCCAACGCTTGTAACAGAATGGGTAAAATCGCAAAGATCGAGTACTTTCGCGTTCCGCCGCGATGGTTGTTTGTCAAAATTACAGACGACGCGGGTAACACTGGCTGGGGCGAAGCGTCGCTCGAGGGCCACACGCAGGCCGTTGAAGGATGTTTAGATGCATGGATCACGCAGTACACAGGCATGGAAGCTGAGTACGGAGCCCTCCGAGAGATTGTTGAATGCCAGCAAACCATGTAAGAAACTTACTAACATGCGGCGTAGTGACATTGAGCAGATCTGGCAGCGGTCGTGGCGGATGGGCTTCTACAGAGGTGGACCGGTTTTTATGAGTGCCCTGGCCGGCATCGATATTGCACTTTGGGATTTGAAAGGTGAGAAATGGGATCCTTTCGGAAACTTCCCTCCAATCAAGTTGATATGTATTAATCCTTTTGAGTAAGCTCGCAAACTTGGAGTCCCAATCTATGAGCTTCTTGGAGGAAAGCTTCGGGACAAGATCAAAGTGTACGCCTGGATCGGTGGTGACCGGCCACAAGACATCGAAACCCAAGCGTAAGTGAACACCCTAGCCTCAAATTTAGGGTTCAAGATGGCCGTCTCGAGCTGGAAGCTAACCCCCTTCAAAGACTCTCGCGGAAGTCACAAGGCTTCACAGCGGTGAAAATGAACGGCACCGAAGACCTGGGCTGGCTCGACTCCCCGTCCGCCCTAGATGCCTGCGTCGAACGAGTCAAGGCCGTCAAGGCCCTGGGCATGGACGCCGGCGTCGACTTCCACGGCCGTTGCCACCGACCCATGGCCAAACAGCTTGCTGCAGCACTGGAGCCTCACAAACCCATGTTCATCGAGGAACCGCTCCTGTCCGAGCACGTAGAGGGCATCAAGGCGCTCTCTCAGCTAACATCGCTGCCCATCGCACTGGGGGAGCGGCTACACAGCCGGTGGGATGTCAAGCCTTTCCTGGAGGCAGCTTGTGTAGACGTTCTGCAGCCGGACATCTCCCACGTCGGGGGCGTGTCGGAGATGCGGCGCATCGCGGCCATGGCGGAGGCGTACGATGTGGCCCTCGCGCCACATTGTCCCCTTGGTCCCATCGCGCTGGCGGCATGCCTACAGGTTGATGCGACGTCGGCGAACTTTGCGATCCAAGAGATGAGTTTGGGAATTCACTACAACACCGGTGGGCATGACCTGCTATCGTATATTAAGAATCCGGAGATCTGGGATGTTAAGGACGGTTATATCCCCCTCATGAAGGGGCCAGGTCTTGGTATTGAAGTTGATGAGGATAAGGTGCGTGAGTTGAGCAAGAATGCGGAGCCTTGGGTTAGTCCTGGCTTTGTTGGGCCTGGTGGTGAGTGGAGAGAATGGTAGTGTCCATGTAGGTACAAAAGATGGGCGAAGCTCTCCCGGCCAATGATCGGGTTGTGGATCTGGTGATATTCATCTTGCACTTTGTTGTTCCCGAGAATCGAAGAGAGTGAAAGAACAGACATTAATATCGTTGATTAGTTATCTCTTTACGTGATTCTAGTTGGCATTCTTATAATTCTTCTTCAGATAGCCACTTCGCTATGCAGCAGCGTAACTCCGTAAAGCAAGTTCATTAGGCATTCAATGCAGCTGCCCCAATAAGCAACTGGCTAGATCTTGGCAAGCCGTAGCCTACAGAAGCATGACGATCGGATGGGGACGTCAGCTACGGCCAGGGCTTTCTCGAGCTGAGGCTTTATCTTGTTGGCTTCCTCGAGTCGACCTAGCTTTGTGAGGCACTCGTGATAACCGTGCAACGACCACACGTTATTGGGGTGCTGGTGTGTTCGGGGCAAGCTATTGTCGAGGCCCAGGTCTGCGCTGTACACAGTGAGCGCATCCTCAACATAATCCTGCTCCAGCAAAAGCGCTCCGTAGGCGTGTCGAGTTGGTTGCATCCAGCCCCAAGGTTCGTCGAATGGCAGGGTATCGTAGCGATCAATCGAGTCGCGAAGATGGGCGAAAGCGATCTCATAATTTGCGCGGCGATACTCTACTTCGCCGTCAAGGATAGCCTCTGCGACTCCAAGAATGTCGACGCACTGGTTATTGAACAAGGTACGGCTGGGCTTGACTTTGGGAACGGCTTCTCGAAAGTTGAGGCGCTGCCTCTCGGCCTCACCCACCTGATTAAGCGCAGCATATGCCATGCCCTTCGCGTAGAACATCAAAGCAGTTGTGACACAGTAGAGATCGCGATCCTCTGGTAGCTTGAGGGCGATGATATCCCTCCATCGGCCGAACCGGACAAAAGCGTGGACGCGCATGGCCAGGAAGCTCTCGAGCCAGTCTGCCATAGGCGGGCTTTCCATACGCAGTAGATCATCGGATATGGTTGCTTCTAGGCGAGTTACCGTCTCAAAAGCAATCTGGGACTGGCCTGAGAACATGGCGGCATAGAGACGAAAGTGATAATCGTGAGAGCGATACAAGGTGTAAAAGTTCATGGGACCTTCGCGAGCCAGGAACATCTCGTCTGCCCTGATGGCATCGGTGTTGGCAACGACGGCTCTGGCATAGTCACCGCAGAGAATGTCGAGGTGGCTAGGCATGTGGTTGAGATGCCCGGCATCGGGGATGAGTCCCCGCAGGCGGTCAGCAGCTGGCATGGCCACCTCGGGCTCGTTGGACATCTCCATGAGATGAATATATAAATGCAAGACGCCCGCGTGGCGATACCCAGCGTCAAGAGACATGGCATGATCCAGGACGCGCTTTGTTTCCAGCGTACGGGCACCAGACGCAGGCTCGCCACTATGGGGATCCCAAAGCTGCCAAGGGGTGAGGTTCATCATGGCGTCGGCGTACAATGTGGCGACATCGGGGTTATCTGGGAATTTCTCAAAGACGAGAGCCATGGCGTCGGCGTACTCTCGATTCCATACGGAGCAATTGGTCTTGGTGGGCTCCTGGTCCCCAGGGTAGCGGTAGCTCAAGGCGTGGATGAGGGCCTGCTCGATAGGAGTAGCGGTGGAGGCGATGGCATTGGCCTTGGCAATGGCGTCGTGAGTTCGTTCGACGGTATCGAGGCGTTCACGTCTACCAAATAGGTTCCATGGCTTGTTATAGTTGGGGCCCAGGGAGTATGCCAGCCCCCAGTAGGCCATGGGGCACTTGGGATCATGAGCGATGGCGCGCTCGAAGCATCGCGAAGCCTCTTCATGGTTGAAGCCATAGCACCAAACGAGACCGCGGTCAAACCAGATCTGGGCCTGACGGTCGTTGATGGTGATGGGGCGGTGGAAGCCCCCCAGGTCGTAATAGACATCTGTCTTGTTCCTGGTCGTGGTGGACATGGTGTGGTACGGAGTGAGCAGAGGGCAACCTTTGGTATTATTGCCGAGACTCCAAGTCTCCAAGCCTGTCGATGGTGGACTCTCCTAACTCGGAAGTACACTGGCAAGTTACGAGTGTGAATGCAGGCCGGAGTTGAGGTGGGATGCGGGGGGTGGGTAAGGTATCGATCTTGAAGGCAATTTAGCGGCTGTAGCGCCCCGTTTTAGGCGGGGACCCACAAACCTTCAGCTGCAACGTCTGGCACACCCTCTAGACTTGGGGGATTTTAGAGGGGGCTGTAGCTCTGTAGTAGTTGTAGGCTGTAGTTCTGTAGTTGTACCGGTAGTTTGTAGTCTGTTGGCCAGCCCGCTCATCCACACACAGTCAATGGAAAGGTGCGGAATGAGGTGATTCACAATGTCGACAAACAAATCACCAAGCTGCGCTCTGTCACACCTCTACTTGATCTGCTACAGAGAAATTGCGTGACTAAATCAAAGTTCTCCATATTGGCCTAATGTCTTGTCGAACATGTCGCACGAGTGAGAAAGCTGGCGATAGGTGTGTGGGTAGGTAGAGTGTGGGCAAGAACAACCCTAACCCTCCGTCAGTGTCAGTGGAGGGATGGGTAAGGTAAGGAAGGTACAGCAAGGGTACGCACGGCACACGGCAGGGGAGTCGCCCCTGTTGTAGGGACTTTACAGTAGAGCACCAAGTCGGGCTGAAGCTGCCTTCGGTACTGAGGCCCGCTGGAAATATGGCACTCGATCCCCCCTGTAGACAGACTCAGACACCCCGAAATCGTCTATCCTTTCGCGTTTTCCTGCAAGAGAAGAATTGCATGCATTCTCTGCTTCCTGGATCAGAACTGGATCGCGTTCATCGTACAGGATCCCCTCGCTCAGGAGCGAGAAACAGTGTCACATGCATTTGACTGCCGTCTTCACGATCACCACTACCGAGGCGTGTTCTAGTACGCCATGGCGCTTGTCTAGCAGTGTGTGTTAGTCGGTCCTAATGGTGGTGCGCGTGGTCAAGCCTCAGCTCCCGCACTTCTGCACGCCTACATCACCACCGTCACGAACATCACGAGCATCACGAGCATCATTTGGCGGCGCTCATGAATGCCAGCCTAGGGCAAGAATCACATCACCTTGGCTCCGAAGCCCAGTCAGAATGTCTTAGTACCCCATCTACCACATTCTACGGTCAAACCAGTGTGCAGATCCCGCTTAGGATGAAATAATTCCAAGCCATAGCGGCCGCCGGCGACTAACCATCTTGTAACAAAAGTTGTTTGAACGAATTCCCAAACCTACGATATGGAAAGCTGCGATTAGTACAGAGTAAGGCGATACTCGTCACACAATGCCGATTACTCGCCCGGTCGTGTCGCGTTGGAGACGCAAGGCAACGATGAACCGGTCGACACTTGTTTACCAAGAGCAGCGTCGACGTCGACACAAACCCTGCTGAAGGGCCAGTTTCGAGCCTGGACCTTAGGCCGAGCCTCTTCCATGCTGGAAGAAGCAAGTCGCTCGTGGTAGTGATCTCAAATGCTCCACCGGACTACGACACGACGGAGCCGCTCTTGGAGATTTCTTCTCCGCATCACTGAACAAGGAGGCGGCAAACCACCCACCCAGTCCCACGGAGTAAATATGTACCACACCAGACTGCACGTTGCGGTCAGCCAAGCATCGAATACTACTCCGTATCCTCAAGCTGGAAGCTTCGAATTGTTGTGCTATGGTTTCAGAAATCCCTCTTCTCAGAGAGCTAGTCGTCGACCTCTTTGAGACCCCATACAACTAATTCTTGATAAGTCCAGCAATTCAGTACAGTAAGGCACTGAAAGCCGGAGTCCTGCGTAAATCCACTCGCCCTTGCGCTCTGGCTAGGACCAGCATTCAGTAGCTGGGATCTTGGGCAATTTCCGATGTCGCCGCCTCGTTTAAGTGCCGAATATACATATGTACAGGCCTTGGTCCCTAGGCAATATATATTCTGTTAATCCCCCCATGTTAATGGCTCTGGTGGATCGGATACTGGGGGCAAAGGGCAGACTATTCCTCCTGGATGGGAGGCTGGAAAACTCGATGGCATTCATCGTTACACACCGTACTTTTGTTTCCGCCGACGGATTGCCTACATGCCATCCAAAGTTACTGCCATCCATCCTTAGCCTAAAGCGAGGGCCAAGCTGGCTAACACCCAACCCAGCCCCCACCATGTTTGGCCGGCCGTACATACGGCCCACCCCGGCTTACAACTCCCCGCAACGAGCTTACGATCGGTACTGGGCCAATGGTCGTTTGCCCTACCCTCTCCAACCACGGGATTTACGGTATTTCTCTACCCTCACGTGGGCTATAATCCCCCTGCTACGGGAGTTTCAAACCCAACTAGGAAGGTCACCGCACCCTCTCCATCTACTCAGACTCATATAGGCTGGTATGGTGTCTTGTTGCCCGCACCGGACGTGTTTCCATTAGCACTCGCAATCCACGGAGAGGGGAGCCACGCCATCATGGTCATCCTACGTTCTTGTGCTTTGGACGGAGAACTGCCTCGGATGGGTATAGTGTTCCTCGCCTTGTCACCCGCCCCGTGTAGAAGAAGGACTTGGTTGACAGTGGAGAGTGTTTGGGTTCGGGCTAGTGCAGGCCCGAAATCTATGGCTCTTCTCGATCCATGCATCTTGGCGCGTGTGTTAGCTTGGCTAAAATTGGACACAGTCCTGATGTCGGTCCAGCTTCTGCTCGGCCAGTGAAGCCCTTGTCGAAACGTTCCTTGGCCAATTGTTGCTCCTGTCTTGTAAGCCGCCGGATCGCCAGCTACATAAACCGCAAGGTCTCGCTTGTGTGAGAACGAGTAGTTGCCTATCAATCCCTCATCCCCCAAGCTTCCCGTGATCCATTCGTCCTTGTGACGATCCGGTCGGACTTTCTTTCCCTGGCCTGATTCTAGTATTAGCTCCAGCCGTCACAATGTTGTTCTTGTCTATTCTTTCCCTCGTGGCGCTAGTCACTGCCAGCCCCATCGGATCCAAAGACTATGCCAGTGCCTTGCGTAAGGCTGCTAGACGTGAGTATTCTCCCCTTCACATTGTAGTATGCCACTGACAACAATGAACAGAGAATGTAGGGGATCTGCAGCTCAGTGACTTGGCCTATTATTCGGAGCACTCCAATGCTGCCTACTGCAATGCTGGTGCGGCTAGCGGCGCTCCTGTCACCTGCGGCGGAGGCTGTCCGACTGTTGAGAGCAACGGCGTGACTATTGTTGGAACCTTTGAGTAAGCACAGCTTGCCTGATTCCAGACCGTCCTCAACAAGAGTTGGGGTCTGGATAGAGTAAAGGGTGCACCCAGGACTAACAATTTCCAACAGTGGCTTCTGGTCCGGCATTGCCAGCTATGTAGCGGTGGACGAGGAGCGTGGAGACATTGTATTCTCTGTCCGCGGCAGCAACAACATTCGCAACTGGATCAGCAACCTCAACTTTCGGCTGGTGGGATCCGATCTGGCCAGCGGGGCTGAGCTGCATGATGGTTTCGCGAATGCTTGGGAGGAGATGGCGGACGGCGTCATGAACGCTGTCAACGAGGCCAAAGCGAGCCACCCCGACTACCGGATCGTCGCAACCGGCCATTCCCTAGGAGGTGCCGTTGCTACCATTGGTGGTTCCTACCTGCGCAAGGAGGGCCACTCGGTTGACATCTTCTCCTACGGAGCCCCCCGTGTCGGCAATGGTGCCGTCAGCGACTTCATCACCAACCAGGAGGGTCCGGAGTGGCGCGTCACCCACACCAATGACCCCGTCCCTCGTTTGCCGCCCATCATCTTTGGCTACCGACACACCTCGCCCGAATATTGGCTGTCGACCACGTCTACCGGTCCCGAGTACCCTGTCGCTGACATCAAGGTCTGCCCGGGCAACGCTAACATCCTGTGCAATGGCGGCAGCTTTGGTCTCAGCATCCTCGCGCACCTGAATTACCTCGGCGAGATGTCTTCCTGTGCCTCCGTCTTTGTGTCAGGCGCCCTCGCTGCGGATGATGACGAGGAGCTTGAGGCGAGACTTGATGGATGGGTTCAAGATGATATTGACTTTGTCAATGGTCAATAGACTGGCGTCAAAGCAGAGAGAAAAGAGGGGGACGAGAAATGAGTAAGAGAAGGAAGATCTTATAAGGCATGAATTCTTGGTCAGGAATTGTGTATGGCCTTTATCGTATATACAACATACATGTGTGCATGCATACATATCTATATATTTACGACATACTACCAAATATCCACTACTACCTGCTACTAGTCTAGCAGTACTCTAACTTGAATAGTCACACTTAATTACACGTTGACTTGTTTAGAGTGCAATACCTGTACGCTAGCAAGCACAATAGGAGCTTACCAGAAGCTGACCAGGACTTTAGTCTTGAGGGTACCTACCAGGGGGCGTTTTCCGAAAGGCCGGGGCCCCACAGTACGCTAGCCGCCCGCCGCGCGACCGCCCCGCCGCATCGGCGTCGGAATCGGAGTCAAGACCGGCGGGGGGGGGGGGGACAGGCAGGTCGGCATTTCCCCCGATGCTGCATAAAGGCATCTACTAAATTCATACTTATCGTGAGGGTGTTCTGGTGTCGGTTAGTGCACATCAGCTTGTCAAGTTTCATTCTAATTCTTTTATTGAGCCGCTGCAATTCCTATCCGCGAGTTAAGGTTTCCACTCCATGAACCCTACAAGCACTGCTTCAAGAATTGTCAACTTGCTTGTTAATTCGGGACAGTAGCCGCAAATTGAATGAACTTATCACTCCAAGACCATCCTCAACATAATCTTTCTCATCACTGAATATCATTATGTCAAACGACGTAGCGAGGGATCTTCCCTCGGCGCTCTCTTCCCTGCCAGCTCCGCAAGGGCAAGGTCTCCGCGCCACTACACGCCAATCGCTCGAATCCCCCGGCAATAAGGCCCCCATCCTCGTTGTCCTTGACGATGACCCGACCGGCTGCCAGACTTGCCACGGCATCGTCATTCTCACCGACTGGGACACACCTCGCTTGTCGGCCGAGCTCCGCGCCACCCCCGCAGGCAGCGGATTCTTCATCCTGACCAACTCGCGCGCTCTGCATCCGCCCCAGGCCCGGGCCCTGGTCTCTGAGATTTGCACCAACCTCTCCGCTGCTTCGCGCGAGACGGGCACGCCCCTCGAGGTCGTCCTGCGCAGCGATTCCACCCTGAGGGGCCACTTCCCGCTGGAAGCGGAGGCGGCGGAGGACGTGCTCGGAGAGGCCGACGCGTGGGTCGTGTGTCCCTTCTTCTTGCAGGGAGGACGATATACCATCGATGATGTTCACTATGTGGCCGAGGGCGACCGTCTCATCCCTGCCGCGCAGACTCCCTTTGCCAAAGACGCAACCTTTGGGTACCGCAGCTCGAATCTGAAGGACTACGTCGTGGAAAAGGGCAACGGATCTATCAGCGCCGAGCAGGTATCCTCCATCAGCCTGGAGACGATCCGTCTAGGCGGCACCGAGGCCGTGCTGAGACAGCTGGAGCAGACCGCGGCGACAAAGAAGGCCGAGGGCACCAAGCGACCCGTCATTGTCATCAACGCAGCCGCCGACGAGGACGTGGACATTGTCGTCTCGGCGCTGCTGCAAGCGTCCAGCTCGGGGAAGCGCTTCCTATATCGCACGGGCGCCGCTTTTGTCTCCGCGAGGCTGGCCATACAAGGGATCCCGCCCATCTCGGCGGAGAAGCTGGGTCTCTCGGCGGACGTTGGGGGTCTCATCATTGCCGGATCCTACGTACCCAAGACGACGGCCCAGCTGGAGGTGCTACGGTCGCGGAGCGGCGACGCCCTCACGGCGGTGGTGCTCGACGTGCGCAAGCTGCTCTCCTCCGAGGACGGCGCGGCGGCGGAGGTGTCGCGAGCCCTGAGCGTTGCCGAGGAAGAGATCCGCCGCGGACAGGACGTTCTGGTCATGACGAGCCGGGAGCTGATCCTCGGCGAGGACGAGGCTGGTAGCCTGGACATTGGGGCCACGGTAGCCAAAGCGCTGGTGTCCTTCCTGGAGAAGCTTGAGCAAAAGCCGCGATATGTAATCGCCAAGGGTGGCATCACGTCCTCGGACATGGCCACCAAGGGCCTGCGGTTCAAGAGGGCGGCCATTGCTGGACAGGCGGCGCCCGGCGTGCCCCTGTGGAGGTGCGATGAGCCATCCAGTAAGTGGCCGGGTCTGCCCTACGTTGTCTTTCCCGGGAATGTAGGCTCGGAGCAGACGCTGTTTGACGTGGTCAACGGGTGGAGGGTGAACAAGGGCTGATGTGTGGCGGAGGATTGCTTGTGACAACATCGTTGTGGACTAGATGACACGCATGTATATGGCAAGTCTGCCTTTGGTCGCGGACTAGCTTGTAAACTGAATTACTTTGCTGTGAATTCTCTGAAATAAAAAAAGATGAAGTTGCAGAATGTATCCTGTAGCAATATGGAAAATGTACTGAATTCTCAACAACTTGTTACAGGCAAGATTTCAAGGTCTATTAGTCTATTAAATTTTGGTCCAAAGTACATTCGAAGAGTCAATATACTGATAAAACACCAGATGCTTTCGAAACGTCCTGTACGTGTGGTGTTCTGATCACGGTCGCCCAATAAGACAAATATAGCCACGAGAGCTGCCAGAGACACGGCAATCTACAGATTCTCAATGACGCTCTTGGCAAGTTCGGCGGCCGAGCCGTCAATACCATACAAAAAGTGCTGGTATGTGAGCATCCAGCGCTGAATGTTGCCCTTCAGGATATCCTTGATCAAGGTATCCGTCTGGAAAAGGGCCTGCTTGGGAAGCTCGAGGGCGATGTACTTGACGGCTTCCTTCTGCGCCTCATTGAGCTCGGTGGTGTCGACCTCGTCCCACATGGCCCCGAGGTTCTCGATAATCTCCTTGGCCGTCCCGCCAATGTCGTCCAGAGGGTTGTCGCATAGGGGGTCGCTCGACGGGGTGCTCCGGCACGAGGGGTTGTAGAAGACAGGGACGTCGGGGAAACTAAAGTCATCGTCGCCCTCGAAAGCGCCGAAAGGATCGCCAAAGGTGGCCAACTGCGAGACATGCTCTATAGCCTGTTTCTTGACGTGGGCAGTCCGCGAAACATGCCCAACAGTCTTTGTGTAGATGTAGGCGAAGCTCTTGCGGGCACATAGGGCGCCTTGGCTGTTCGCGCGAGACTGTCAGTATCATATCTCTCCCCTTACACAGTGTCCCAAGGAATCGACGAATAGAGGGATGATGGGAATAGCCTACCTCCAGCCAGAGACAACAATCTTGGCGTCGGGGCACTCCGCGACGTAGTGATTCACGGCCTGGCCCATGGCCTCGGCGCACTCATCGGAACCGCCACGCTCGATGTAGTCGGCCAGGTTAGCCGGGTACGAGTCGGAGTCGACGCCCTGGAAAGCGAGGTCATCGTGCAGATCCTTGAGGGCGTCACGGAATTGCGGTCCAACCCAATCACCGATGTTGCTGTAGACATTCAAAAGTCAGTATAACAGTCCAGTGTCCGCGCTCTTGTCGCCCCGCTGTTACTTGTCGGCCTACCCAGAATCAAAGGTACCCCTAGCGAAAATGACAGCCACACTGGCACATTTGGCTCCGGCTTCGTTATTCAGGATACCGGCCCAGTCGTTGGCGTCAGAGGAGCTATCGCGCGGCGCGAGGCTCGTGGGGCCGGCCGAGGCGAGGGTGGCAGCAGCCACGACGACAGCAGCAACGGGCTTCATCGTGGATTGGTGATGTTGCTTGACCGGGGGGCTTTTTTTCGGAAGGCTGAGGGAGAAACGACGACAGAAGAATTGACGTGAAATTCTTTTCTCAAAGTCTGGGTCTCCCCAAAGCCATAGAGAACTAATATGTCCTCTTATGTTTTGACATGATGGTGTTGCCTATGATCTTACATGGCCCGTGGGATGGCACTTGGGCCCAATCTCCGAACAACAATGCTGCGTATAATCGACAGGCCGCCGACGTCAAAAGGTGGCATGTCCCTGTCGATCACCGAATCCTCCACGGCCGTAGGAGGCTCCCACTGCTGCCAGTTGCCCTATGAGTACTGGATAGCAGGGATCTTTCGACCCCAGGGGGGGGGGGGGAACAAGGTCGGGGACCCATGAACGGCGTGTCCGCTTCTGACATAGGAAGACATATATGACCCTAATATGGAGTTAATGACATTTGCGCCTTCTCATCATTATGAGAGGAATGAAATTTCCTATGTGCCCAGGCAAAATGAGATAATATCGGCGGCACGGATCGGTGGCTGTCAAGGCAACAAAGCCTATAACTGACAAAAAGCAGGCGATCAGGCACGTGAAAGACGATTACCTCGATTCAGTCCAGCTTGCTTCAATGTGTCAGCAGGAGGGCCTCGTGCATTCCCGCGATGCTCGGCCTGTCCTTCTTCTACAAGTACAACCCTAACCCTATAATGGCAAGATAAGCCGTGGCCCGTACAGCTTGCCTCCTGTGGGTACGCCCAATCCACTATGATGTAAAGGCTCACTGGCAGGCTTGCGGCAGGCTTCATGGCAAACGCAGGGCAAGGGCAACTCACAATCCCAAACCACTCGCTGTTGGCAGCAACTAGATAAATTGAGAAGCTTCATCCAAAAACAGGAGAGCAAAGCAGCAAAGAAGAAAATTCAAAGCCTCTGTCTCTCTCTGTTTTTCCAAACCTTGACATTTCCGTCTGAGATCATGGCGCCCATCTTACTGCCTCCCAATCAGCCGGCCGCCCGCTTCTACAAGGGCGGCCCGAAGATCTCGGCTCTCCGGGGAGAAGAGCCGGCCAGCGACCCGTACCAGCCAGAGGACTGGGTAGCATCGACAACGTGCTGCAACGGGTGCGAGTCGTCCAAGCTGGGCATGAGCACCCTCCCCGACGGTCGCTTGCTCGCAGACGCCATCGCCAAGGACCCGGAGACCTGGCTCGGGGCGGAGCACATGGCCCGCTTCGGCGTCGACACCAAGCTGCTCTTCAAGCTGCTCGACGCCGGCCAGCGGCTGCCTGTTCACGCCCATCCGCACGTCGACTGGGCTCGCAAGCACGTCGGGAGGGAGCACGGCAAAGCTGAGGCCTGGTACATTCTGTCCCCCGGCGACATCCACATTGGTCTCAAGGAGGACGTGCCTCGGGAGGAGCTGCTCGAGATTGTCAATACGCAGAACATTGATGCCATTCTGTCCAAGATGCACAAGCTCTCCGTCCAGCGCCATCAGGTTGTCTACGTGCCGCCAGGGATACTCCATGCCATTGGCGAGGGCATCCTGATTGTCGAGCTGCAGGAGCCCGAGGATCTATCCATCCTCGTGGAGTGGACCGGCTTCCAGATTGACGGCGCCAAGGACGGCCATCTTGGCCTGGGCTTCCCTACCGCCCTGACAGCTGTCGACAACAAGGCCAAGACGGCGGAACAGATCAGTAGCTTGGTGACCAACGCCGAGTCAGGGTCGGTCGTGGCCCGGGAATCGCGCGAGTACTTTGACCTGGAGCGCGTGCAGGTATCGACTGGGAGCGGCGGCGAGGGTCAAAAGTGCCGACCAGGGTTTGCGATCTTTGTTGTACTGGAAGGCTCCGTGGCCATGACGACCGACAAAGGCGACAAGTTGAATCTCAGCCAAGGGAAGACCCTCGTGATTCCCAATGCAGAGGGTGGCTTCCGGCTCCAAGGCTCAGGAGACGTCCTCATTGCCAGGCCACCTCAGTAGTCCATCTGGGCAAGAGAACCACCCACAATAATAGAAAAGATATGAGAAATGATGTTACGAGCGGGCGGGAAGGGAGAATAGTCAGCCAGGCTGATCTTCTAAAGGGATTGGCTTCTCCAGACGTGGGCATTCTGTCATGTTTGCACGGTTACCACAAGGTCGAGCGGCTGTACGGATTGCAGAAACTGATCTGCCATGTTCTTGACCATAAGTTATAACAGTGACTCTTGAAATCTGGGAAGGTCGCTAGGGTCTGACTGCCAAGAAGCCAAGAGGCTCGGCCTAATGGAGTTGCCAATGTCTGTGCAATATCCAGGCTTGGCTGGTCTACTCTGTACGGACTACTGGTAAATTACAAGTAGCGCGATTCGGCCTTGCTTCAAGACCAATAGACTCAAGAACGGTATTATAAGAAACCTCCCCAATTATGCATCTAACCACGTAGCTGTCTAGCGCTTTCTAGTGATTCAAATTCTAGCGACAAGAGATAGATGAATGATTCATCATCATTGCGCAAGGTGTGATGAATTGACGGGTGATCGAGATGTGGTAATATTGAATAGAGGAAGAAAAGGGTCACGATTCCGATCAAATTGACCCCACCGTTTAGGCGCCCTACAATCCCCTGAATCTACCATGTCCTCCGTACCTTATGGCCAGCCTGAGCCTGCCAGTGAGCCTCGACGACCGCCAGGGAAAAGCGGGCACTCTCTGGGCATTGAAAAATAATATCCACAAGTGGGAAAGTACTTGTATTCTTACGTGGTACCTGGATCAAGGCTCATGAAACACTCACAAGCCAAGACCCAACTAGACATTCCACCGTCGTCAGCCAGCCAGCCAACCAGTCATCCTCATCTTCTCATCTCCTTTCCTCCCCATCTCTCCCCCATTCAGTCACTCTTTCCAGCAGGGGAACGCACACCCACGACTAACGGCCGACTTTGTATTTCCGTCCTGTCTTCTCTTCAACGGCCGCTACATAAGTACTAGTCTAGTAACCTTAATCATACGCCACGGTTCCTTCCCAACTCTCAACCCGAAATCTCCGACTGAACCGTGAATCGGTAATCGTGAGCCGTGCGCAACAATTCACCCACCCATCTCTCACGAACAGCCTCGCTTGCACACCCGACGCAACCGGAAACCGAGAGGGAAAAAGCGAGTTTAACAAAACACCCCCCCATATGATCGCCTCATCCAGGGATCCTCGACCGCAAACAAGACCGTCACCATGTTGACGCGCCAGATCCGCCCTCTGGTGGCCGTCTGCCTCCTCACCTCCATCTTCCTCCTCATTTACCGCTCCGCCTACTCCCCGGCGGGCTTCGACCTCTCTTCACTGCAGACGAGCTGGTCCAACGGCCACTACGACCTCGACACCCCCTCCAAGCCCGTCGAGATCATCGACAACGATAGCACCGTCGTCAGCGAGGGCGACGACCCGCCCGAGCGCCCGGCCGCCGGCGGCATCCAGCCCGACGAGAATCGCAAGGCTGTCTCTGCCGGCTTCGTCACGGACGCCGAGAAGCCCGACGACCTGCTGAGCGACGAGATGCTCGGCGGCGGCGCTGGCGGCGAGGAGCAGAAAGGCGACAAGACCGATACGGACGGTACTGATGGCGACGGCAAGTACAGCATCGATGATGTGCCGGACGAGGAGGCAGATCTGAGGACCCCTGAGGGAGAGGGCGAGGCTGGCGAAGATAGCTTCTCAGAGCCTTGATCGGCTGGCTAGTCCTGCCGTTCCAACGACGAATGGCGAGCAAGCGCATGGACGAGCCCGATGCTTATTCGGGTTCTCAACTACGTTTTCCACCTTTGGCACCGAGGCCACAGTTTTCTCCTTCTCACAACCGGTCAATCCTAATACACGGGGAACTTTCCGGCTTGGGGCAAAAGCCACTCACATACACGAAAAGGCTTTCCATTTCTCTATTCCAGGATGTAACAACAGCCATAGGGGGTCCACCTGCATCAACAACCGCCGAATTTGCACAAGCGGATTGTCATACGCGAAGGAACACGGATTACTCTGAGATATACCAAGACTCAAGCGCGGCAGCTCGTATCATTAGAGCGGGGGGCACTGCGGATTGTAACATCAACAAGCATCATGTTTCATTTTTCTCTTTCTATCTTATGGGGGTTGACAGCATCATCAAACCAATCGACTTTCAAAGTCCCAATCGGAGCCAGTATCAAAGAGGGGGGTTTAGGGCGAAGACAAAGGCTTTAGGCGTTTATGCGGAGATATCCAAGAGTATCGCTTAGAAAGGAGGGGATGATAGGATATCCTTCCTAGTCATTAAGCAAGCGTCATGCTTTCCAATTCACTTCATTGCTTCATCTTTTTGCAGCGTGCAGCTCGTCATGCCCTGCAAGCTTGCTACTCACTCCCTGATTTTCTTCACGAGGTCCGTTAATGCCCTGCTGAGTCTCCTACCTGTACTGGGCTCATTCGCTCCACTCTTAGAGACTTCGACATTTGCGCCTGCTTTCTCCGCATTGATGCCGTCGGTTGTGCCTTGTAGATGGCTCAGCGGATTTGCCTGAACTGATTTTCCACCTTCATGCTGTTCTGCCGTACGTCCTGAGTTCCCTGCATCTGTAGACCTCCCATCACAGCATTGCACCAACACGCTCGCCTCGTTTCGCTTTGAAGGCACGTCCAGAGCCGGGTTGGATGTGAAGAAGTCTGCAGGTCGCAACTGCATCTGGTGGATCTCAACAGGCCTGGGCGATGTTAGAAGACTCTACTTCAGCGAATGGCGGAGGAAAGTTGGCTCTGAGCGACTTACATGACTGGCCAATCTTCTACCCGTGGGTTGTGTGTGAGACCAAACACACTCCATAGCACAGGACTGCTCTTTCTACCTCCAAGGATCCCAGCGTCCGCATCCTCGGAAGCAGAAGAATCAGCGAACCAGTCCCCTCGCTTGACCATATCGCTCACACCCCCCTTTTCCTGTCTACTTTGATTCGTGAACTCTCCAGCAGCCCAAAATTCATCGTCGCGGTAGCCAGTGATCCAGAAATGATGCTGGGCGAAAGGCGCTCGCTTCGCGTTGAGGCTATCCTCATCTGCTAGAATCATCTGTGTGACTGGCGAGATGAGTTTGTATCCGACGTTACGCCCCGACAACTCGTTCATCTTGCTGGAATTCTCAAGCTTGATACTTCTGTTCACGCGTGGTTCCGCGTCCACCCAAGTGGCCTTCTCGATGGGCTTCTTGTTGACGTGGTAGAGGTTTCCAAGCGGATTGGTCTCGGGGTCCATCTTGGCACCTATACTCTCTTCCACTACTATCCGAGAGTCACCGTCCCTGTACGAGTCTACCGCCGGATCGATGCGCACAGCGAAGATATGCTGGTGATTCTGCGCAAGCACGCCAGGCGCGACGACATTGCCGTAAGGACTCGTCTTACCCTCGTCTATAGCTACTACACTCATGATTCCAGTAGCACGAGTCTCGACGGTAATGTTTCCGGCTAGATCAAGCTTATACGCTAGGATGTATTCGTAGTTGGCGAGAGTCACGATGCATTGCATGACCAACTCTCGCGAGCGCGTAACGACGGCTCTATTGGTCCGGAAATTGGTGTGCTTCCAAAGGATGCCGTTGTCTTGCTCGTGCAAGCAGATGACAGATTTAGCTGGCGTCGGAGAACCATCAGCAGCTGCCAAGAAAGAATCAACGTAGTGTATGGCTCCCAAGCAGTCACAGCCCAGCTCCAGATTGTTGGCCGCTCTCCCGACACCTCCGTCACCCAGATCGAAAGCCTGTTTGCGGTGGTACGGGGGTCTCGGGTCACCGTATGGCACCGTGAGCTCGCTGTAGCTCAAACGATACAAAATGGGGCGGTTCTCATAGCACACATCGTGCAGGACGGCTCCCTCTCGGGGAGTGAAACCAAGACGGAAGCGCCATTTCTGCCACTCCACCAGGCCATCAGCATGAGTGGAGAAAGAAGCTCCCTCGGGCTGAACAATGTTAAGGGGCTTAAGGTCCTGACGCAAAGGCCGATTCAAAAGCTCTGGTGCGTACTCGGCGTGTTGAACATTTTGGAATAGCTTTCGGGGGGCTTCACCTCGCGCGTGGGGTACTAATCCATCGTCTTTTCCACCTGTGGCTAGACGATCGACGCGAATGATACGCTTGATTACCCAGTCCATGACAGGGATGATGGGAATGGGGAACGCATAGTGGTTGGAATCGAGGCTCCCCTTTTTGGAATCTCGTGCGAAGACAAGCCCCTGCATGTATCGTGGGGTTTCTTCATCATGATCGGGTCCATACGGCCAAGGGTCAATAGTCACGTCGAAACCATCCGGCAAAGTGAACTCAGACATTGCGTCCTTGAATAGCTTCGAGTCAATGCAGGCATCTTGGAATTGGCCGAATTCTCCTCTGTGCCCAACGGTCAGCTGAAGGAGCCTATGACATTTCATGTGAAGGACTTTGGCTCTCGTACTGAGTGTAGTAGGACTTGGAATTTTGCTCAGCGGGCTCGCTCGAAGCAATGTCTCCTGATTCAATATTGACTACAGCTCTAATGTTCTTATGTGTAGTCGGCTGGATAATATCGTGATCGACCAAAGCTTGTCGAGGCGGCCTCTTCACCACCCCGTCGAGGGTATTAGAGTGCTCAGCTTCAAGATACGGGATGAGATCACTTTTCCTGGGCTCTTGCAGGAAGATGGATCGGAAGAAAATGGACGCATCCGGGCCATGAAGGTCCAGTATGATGTCTCGGGCTTTTCGAAATTCAGATTCCGAGAGTGGGGAGAGTGGATGAGGAGAGTCCATTGCTGCTGGGAAGAACGAATTCTTAGTTGAAGAAAGCCAGAGATCGATCAATAGACGAAGTACATATGACTTCGCTCGGGTTCTTAGAGAGAATGGGAGTGCGCTATGACGGTACGTCTGCCGATATCCTTATCAGTGACCACTTCGGACAGAGCTATCAGTACCCGCCAAGATGTTCGGCTGTAGACTAAGGAAGCTGCAATATAGCGCCTGTGGCGTTCGAGGATAATACCGAGGTGGTAAATATTCGAAGCTGATTTGGAACAACCCTGGAATTCCAAAGTCTGACCAGCTCGATCTTCAATAGCAGCTCCTTAGTACTAGTAGTAGTAGTGGTGGTGGTGGTAGTAGCGTGGTGAAAATACAATCATACGAGTAGCACTTGCCAGATCATCACGGGAGCGGGGAAGCAATGTCATAACTTAGCAAGCGCAACTTGGAACGAAGCAACAGCACCTTCCTTTTGATCGCTGGTCACGATATCCGATACCGTTCCATATGTACTTCATATCAACAACGTTTAGTAGCGGGGTAACGGTCCTATCGGCGTGGTTGCTGCCACTACTACCTACTAACCGTAGTACTAAGAACTTTTTGCTTGCACTAGTGGCTGATCTTTGTGGAGATGTTGGCGATAAGTGGTCGTACAAGTACATCGCCGACGTCAGCTCAAATGCCCATATGCCACTACTGGTACTGCTATAGGTTGTACTCAGTGGCACCTTGATGCTGTACTCACAGTGCCACTGCTCGTCCAAATTGTAGACGGGTGCCCCAAAATGTCCCTCCTTCAAAGCACGCAAAATACCTTGAAGATGTTGGCTATGGGCGAAATGAGACATGGTAAGCGAGAAAGAAGGGCGACGCCATGAGGTTGACAAGGTGAGACAAAAATCTTCACGACAGCCGGAAAAAGCGCCGTTGGCGTTGGACTACTTGCACTTCGCAGGGCGGCAGAAGAAGCACCGACAGTTCTAACTAGCATTCGAAATTCAATAGTACAAGCAGTACCTAGTTTCGATTACTCGGAGATCATTTGCACCGGTAGCTTCATGACTTCTATGAGTGCCCCTCAAGACAATGGGTCGAAGCTACGGAGCAAGTCAGTAAAGCCGACAAGACGTGCCTGTGAACTTGATCTTGTATTATTAGTCCGTGAATCATGTAGGTCATCCGACTACTACCTTGCTAGTGCCGGCCTGGGCCCAGTACCTTATCTTGATCTGATCTCGGTCTAATTAAATCATGTTCGCAAACAGGCTCCTACAAGCTAGCCCAAAGAGAGGTACGACCGGTTGAATGCGACAGATGCAGGTCCAATGGCCAATGGCCCTTTGGGCGTCAATATAGTACAATGATTACCAAATACAAATGCTGGTACTTTTTTTTTTTGATTCTTTGAGCCCTTTTTAAACTTCTGATTTCTTCCAACAACGGTGCTGTGGATTTCAAACCAGGGTCCCTGAATTGGTCTGGTCAAAATGAAACGTAGAGGATGCTGGGTGTCTTGGTGCGGCATGGATAAGCGTTCGGGTGTTTCGCCTTTGTACTTTCCTACTGGTGGTGCTATCTGCAAGCGTCGATCCTTTGGCAACAGACTACGGAGTACTCGCAGCATCCTTCAACATCTAGACTCCTGCACTGAGACCGCCACACTCACTGGCACAGTAATACCAAGAGCGCGTTTTCAATACGTTTCCCGGCGAAGGGTATTTGAATTTTATTTTTAGGTCTAGGATTTTGCGCATTGCCTGCGATCTTCCAGGCGCTGAACGCGCAGACGAGCGACCGCAATATTGAAAGCAGCAGATCAGAGACCTCCATACGTTTTACAAGTGATGCAGCCGGTACCGTAATGTATGCTCGTGTACGTCGAGGCAACATTTGCACAAAGAGCGAAACCCCGAGCAGCTCTTATGTCGCCTTTATAATTCTATATCTATACCTAGGCATGCAGTTATCGTCGCCGTTGTTACAGATAAGAACGTGACAGCATTCACGATCCCAGTGGATCAAGGTCACGATTGAGGGAGCTTTGCTGTAGGTAGGATTGCACTACGGAGTAGTAGTAATTAGTACAGGTACCACCTCAGGTATGGTGCAGCTACAGCAAGTGCCAATAGAGCACTAAACTCGGGCCTGCCCCGTTACTTACTGCAGGTACCTGAATGCGTTCGGCAGGGGCCTTGAGCCGCTAAAGGCCCACTACTATGCAACGGTAGATCCCTCCCCCCTAATCCGTCACAAAAATTGCGAAATCCCGTTCCCGGCCTAACTCGCTGTGCAAGGTAGCGCATCTTGATAGCAGCCACTTGTCTGCCCTGACTGACACTAACGCCGGCCCCTTTGGACGAACTCGACGCCACCTGTTCTGTCTCGTCGCAGCTATTCCCACGCCCAAAACCGTTCAGTCGCAAACGTCGCAGGTGCCTCTTTTTTTCCTTCGTCGCCGCCTTGTCTACCACTGTCATTCCTTTTTAACTACATCCAATCCCTTTCTCACATGTTTAATGGTCTTGCCTGGTGCATCTTGACCTTGCATTAATCGAACTCCCCTGCGACCAAACTTGAGGCGTCAGCTCTTGGCAGGTTACCAAAAGAAACGCTCTCATTTGGTGCCATTGATCGTCTTCGGATTAAGTCGCCGAGAACCCCAAACTCCATCAGCTCCAGGGAAAGCTTGACACGTTATCTGCACTGTGGGCTCGAAGCTCGGACGGGTAGGGAATAAAGGAGAAAGCGACACGGAGCATATATCAAACGAACTGCTCTTAGCCGCATACTTCCACCTTGACGGAGGTCTCAGTTCCGCGATACACCAGCGCCTCCGACGGCCCTTCCATTCTCGAGAAAGTCAATAGATAACACTGTCGATGCCCGTACAGCCGATACTCACCCATCCTCGTCTGAATCACGGAAACCATCGAAGCCCTTGAACCTTACGTTCGTTAGTCCCAAACCTCGTCAACGAGCGATCCGCGCCCGATTTCGACTCTTCATCATGCTCAACTCGCGCCGTGCGATTGTCGCGGCCTTCTTCATCCTCGTCGTCTTTTTCCTCCTCACACGATCCCATAATTCATTATCATCAACAACCGCGGTCCCCGAGACGGCCGAACCTCAACCCGAAACCGCGTCCAGACCTCAGCCTAAGCCTGGCTCTGATTCCAAATCGAAGCCAAGCAAGGACGATGCTGCCACTCAGGGCGGGCTCTCGTCCGACGAAGGGCTAGCGGAAGAGGAACCCTTCAGCCACGTCAGCTCAGGGGACCTCCGGCCGAAGCCAATCCACCGGAGGCCGCAGAACCAGAAGCCCATGTTGGACACGACGCAGATGAGCACGTACGATAAGCTTGCCTACGCCTACCCGTACGACGTCGAGGCCAAGTTCCCCGCCTACATCTGGCAAACTTGGAAATACTCTGTGCGCCAGCATAAGTTCGCCTTCCGCGACCAGGAGAAGTCTTGGTCCGATCAGCACCCTGGCTTCGTCCACGAGGTCATCACCGACGACACGGCCGTCAACCTGCTGCGCCTCTTCTACGCGTCTGTACCTGAGGTTCTGGAGGCTTTCCACGCCCTGCCCCGCCCTGTCCTCAAAGCCGACTTCTTCCGTTACCTGATCCTCTACGCGCGCGGTGGCATCTACTCTGATATCGACACATACGCGCTCCAGAGCGCCCTCAACTGGCTCCCCGCCAACGTTCCGCGCTCGACAGTTGGCCTCGTCATTGGCATCGAAGCCGACCCCGACCGTCCCGACTGGGCTGATTGGTACAGCCGCCGCATCCAATTTTGCCAATGGACGATCCAGAGCAAGCCCGGCCACCCGGTGCTGCGCGACATCATCTCACGCATCACCAGCGCAACGCTTGATCTAAAGGAGTCGGGCAAGATCAGCAGCTTTGACGATAATAAAATCGTCGACTTCACGGGCCCGGCGATCTGGACAGACACGATTATGGATTACTTCAACGACGATCGCTTCTTTGACATGAGCGAGAGCGACGGCGCAATCGACTGGCACAACTTTACCGGTATGGAGGCCTCGAAGCGGGTTGGCGATGTGGTAGTCCTGCCCATTACCAGCTTCTCACCCGGAGTGCAGCAGATGGGTGCCAAGGAGGCCGACGATCCCATGGCCTTTGTGCAGCACGACTTTGAAGGTATGTTCTCTTCTGACGGCTTCGATTGGGACCCCTATTTGGAGATATCTTTTGAAGACTAACGATTGGCAGGTACATGGAAACCGGAGAGTGAGCGCCACATCGGCGAGCAAACAGTGGAAAAGCCGAAGGAAAAGAAGCAAAAGAAGCAGAAGGAGGAGAAGCAGCAGCAGTGATTGCCTGGCGATGCTTATTCACCACCAAGCCATCGGCGTTCAAAAAAAAAAAGGGGCAGCAGAAGAATAATAGAGAGCGAGGTGGACACACTGTGTCCCTCTCTCCACTGTACATGATTCATTCGGGGTAGGCCAGCCCACTAGAAACGGCCGAAGCGCTCATATGCTTTGTTCTTTACCTTTGGCGCATGGGAATGGCTCATATTTTCGAGCATGGGATATTATTAGTCGAGCTCACGGAAATATCATGTTGTTTCTCGCGGGATCACGGATATGGTCTGAACATTCGATTGCGAATGTTGCTTATATAGAGAGGCCAATTGGATTAACATTGATATCCTGTAGTAATCATGTTACTCCTCGAATTTTTCTTGTTTTTGTCCTTTTCATCCTGCCTCTGATGTTACGAGACGGTTGGGGAATGGAACCAACAATCTGCCGCGAGTGAGGCCCGACAGGCTCACTTGTTTCCACTCTGAATTTGAACATAAGCCAAAGTTTTCTTCTGGGATAGAATCAATGGCAAACCTGCCCTGTGCTGTGATGATGTTTCGAGCATCCATCATGAGTAAAGAAGCTCAAGTAGAAAAGCATGACCTGGCAAAAAAGACTCCCCGGAATCAAAATCGCAGTCCTTCCCCAAAGCGGTCGGCATGAGGAGAAAAGGAAAAGCGTGGGGAAATGGGTAAAATCAAGCTAGAGCACCGACTAAAACCAGCTGAGCGCGCATCCCCGGTGCGGGGAAAACAACCAGTACTTAGTGATCTGGTAGGAGTGCCTACAGTACCTTAGGTCGGTACGGTTGTAGGCCCCCAGAGATGATCGTCTGGACTTTGGGAGCACCACCCTCCTTCTTGTCTGCGGGGAATCTTGAGAAGCCGAGCTTGGAATCCTAGCATTTCAGCAAAGCAAAGCAGTAGGACGAATCTCAGGGCTTTCGCTTGGCTTCTAACCGCGGCGCCCGGAAATCAATCCATCTTCTGTCCTGCCGTCACAGTCAAAGTCACCGTCGCAGTTAGAGTCGCAATCCCAAGCGCAAGCACATGCACAAGCAGATTGCCTCAGTCGCGTTAATGCCAATGCTACGGCGGCTTGTGCCGAAACGAATCCTCCTACCACCGATCCACCGTCCTTCCCAGCCTGTTTTTGACTGCTCTCTCATTCGGTGAGCCGCCAATTGCACACAGCTAACTCTGGCTGCACACGTACCTTTCCTCTCGACGTCTCGAAGCAGACAATTGCAGGTCTGTGAGAGGGACAGTCGCCCCTCAACTACGACGATATGGTCTTCATATACCATTGCAGGGGTGGTGGTGTTGGTGGTGGCTGCGGTGGCAGAAGAAGCTCCGCGTGGACGAGAACGATTGTGAGGATAGCCTTCCAATGTGCAAACACACGGCGATGCGGCAGCGTCCAAGCTGTACAACGGAGGTGGAATGGTACCGCCAGGGATTGGAGTATACGGAGAGGTCCCAATGAAGTGAGTTGAATATTCAGAATTGTCAGGTCATATCCTTCATCATGGTCACTTCTCACTTGCCAACGTCTGAATCATCATGTCAACAACGACCAGACTAACTTGCCGGCCCCTCATAACAGCCGCCTCTCTTCACCGGCACCATCCCGGAGCACTTTGCCTCCGTCGTCTCAGAGCACGGCGACCGTCCAGCCGTTGTCGCCCGCTCCCCGATCCCCACCGGGTCAACCCTCCAGGCTCCGGAGACAAGCCTGACCTACTTCGACCTCGACATCCTCTCCAACCGGCTCGCCGCCTCCCTCCAGCAGCTCGGTGTCAAAAAGGGCCACCGCGTTGCCGTCTCCCTCGGCAACGGCGCTCCCTTTGCCGCTCTCACCTACGCCCTCTTCAAGCTCGGCGCCATCCTCGTGCCCCTGAACCCGTCCTTCACCGCTAACCAGGTTACCTCTGCCCTTCACCACCTCGGCGCCGAGGTCCTCATCATCGGCGCTGTCACCGACCTGGCCTATCGTCCAGGCAAGGGCCGCAGCAATGAGGACCTCCTCAAGGCCATTGTCACCGGCGGCAACCTCAACACCTCCAGCATCCGCAGCGAAGCCGTGCCCTCCCTCCGCGAGGTCGTCGTCGTCGACAACCGCGCCAACCATCCGGATATCACATTCCCAGTCAAATCCTACTCCTGCCTCACCTCGTACTCCTCCCTCCTCGCCGGCTCGCCGAACCCTGTCGAGCCCTCCGCCGAACTACGCCCGGACGACACCATCAACATCCAGTTCACCTCAGGGACCACCTCGCTTCCCAAGGCCGCCATGCTCTCACACACCTCCATCCTGAACAACGGCCGCTTCATCGCCGCACGCATGGGCCTCGAGCCTTCCGACCGCATCGTGGTCCCGCCTCCGCTGTTCCACTGCTTCGGCTCCGTCCTCGGTTACATGGCCACGGCCACCACCGGCGCCTCCATCCTCTTCCCCTCGCCTGCCTTCGACCCGACCGCCACCATCCGGATGTGCTCCCAGCTTGATGCTACGGGGCTGTACGGCGTGAGCACCATGCTCGTCGCTGTCCTCGAATCCCTAGATGCCGCCGCCGCTGAGAAGGTCCCTCCCTTCCCGCCGCCTGCCAGTCTCCGCAAGGGCATCGTAGCCGGCAGCTCCGTCCCGGAGGCCCTCATGAAGAAGGTTCAATCTCGTCTGGGCCTTGACGACCTGGTCATATGCTACGGTATGACCGAGACCAGCCCCGTTTCGTGCATGACGGGGCCGTCCGACCCCTTTGCCCACCGGACTTCGACCGTGGGTACGCCCATGCCCCATACTACCGTTAAGATTGTCAACCCGCTCGACCGCACGGAGATCCTACCCATTGGTGAACGTGGTGAGCTCGCGGCGTCTGGGTACCTCTGTATGAAGGGCTACTTTAACGATGATGCCAAGACGGCCGAGGTTCGCTTCGAGGAGGACGTCGAAGAACCAGCCGAGGAAGAGGGCCAGGACGACACTGGCTTCAAAGAGAAAAAGAAGGCAATCTGGGTATACTCCGGCGACGAAGCATGCATGGATAGAGACGGCTTCGTCCAGATCACAGGCCGCATCAAGGACCTAATCATCCGCGGCGGGGAGAACATCCACCCGCTAGAAATTGAAAACTGCCTGTTCCAGATGCCCGGCGTCAAGGAGGTCAGCGTGGTAGGCGTGCCCGATGAGCGCCTTGGCGAGGCCGTCGCCGCTTTTGTCATCAGGAAGGCCAGCCAAGAGGGGAGCAGTGTGACCGAGGAGGGCGTGCGTGAGTGGGTCAAGGGCCACCTGTCCGGGCATCTAGTGCCCAAGCATGTCTTTTGGGTGGAGGAGTATCCCAAGACGGCGAGTGGGAAGATTCAGAAGTTCAAGTTGAAGTATACGGCGGAGAAGAAGCTGGCTGGAATACAACCCACGACAGAGGGCTGAACATCTAACACGAGACGGAGGAGAGGATAAGTATACATACATGAAGCCTGTTGATAATTTCAAACAACCAAGCACATTTTGCCAAGGCCCTGGATTTCATTGGAGCTAAACACACATGAACAAAATCGCGTTGCGCAAAACATAAGGAGCGGTATACTCCGTGGATATCATTCAATTGAGAAAGAAAGTCTTTAAAACTTGGACTAGTACCATGATCGGCCGTAGCCGCCGCTAAATCGATATTTTCAAGAACTCGTGTCGTTCAAACAAGGGCAAAGGAGGTATCATCAGGTAAGCTAGAGCTTTGGGTGGGGTTCTCAACCACAATTCCCCAGGGTACGTGAGCTAACCCGTCTGTTATGGCGTGCAGATATTGTGCATCGCTTGGAACACACTGCTTGACGTGGTCGGCCAATACCCTTCCCGTGGTAAAGGGGGAGTGAGGGTGGGTGAGGCGGGGTGTCTCATGGCTCCAGGCAACGCCGAACGACCAAGGGATAACCCAAACGCCGCCACCACCATGATGGCATATGGAAGCTTCCTTAATCAACCTGTTTCTCGCATCCAATGCGGCCAAGCAGCTCCTTCCTATCGCTATGCCCTGGCAGACTCACGCCCGAGCTGCTGCTCTGAATCTTGACACCATGTCTACGTTCCCAACTCTTAAGGTGGAGTGCTTCGACACCAACATCTTCTTGCAGAGGCTCAGCCTCCTCGTAGACGTACTCGTCTTCCTCCTCCTCCTCCTCTCCCTCGTCGTCGCTGCGGTTATCCTCGGCACCATCTCCACGCAGGACCTTCATGGCCACTCGGACAATGAGGGTGAACCAGGCAATCGTAATGAGTTGAAGAAAAAGCAGTGGGGCCAGGAACACCCACTTCACTTTTTCGTCGTAGCAAACGTAACCAGTCGAGTCGAAAAGTGGCTCAGCCAAGTACCCAATACCAGGAGGCGGCTCGATAGGACCCACGAGGTTGCTGTTGCTGCCCTTGAAACAGCCCGTGGGCATGATCTCTGGCGTGTGTGCATAGACAGACCAGCATGCTTGCATGTAGATACCATGGCGAGCCACAAGCCATGACAACATAAACAGGCCAAAAACGTAGTCGCAGACCTTGGTGAAGCCTGAGTACTTCAAGCATTTGGCAAGCTGAACTAGTCAGTCGATGGTCTCGGAAGAGATCAGAATATACTCATGACTTACAGGGAGGAAAAGATCTACCACGTCCATGAGGACAAGGATGAGGTTGCCGATGCGTGTGTGGTGGTAAGTGTAGCAGGCCCAAATCAAGCCACAAGTGACAAAGTGATGAGTTAACATCTGGTAGTGATCCTTGCGTCTCTCCTCAATGTTGATGACGAGGATTTGTTGAAGCCAAAAAGCCAATTGCGCCAAGATGTAACCCTTCATGAGCCCGTCGCATTCCCGACTCGGCCATGCTGTCCAAAGCTCCCTCATATTCATGTAATGCGGGCCCTGGTAGTAAATGTACTATAGTCTTTGTGAGCCGTGGCGTTAATCAAAAGAAAGGGTGAAGCAAATTACCATGCCAAGTGGCCAAAAGAAGCAGTAATAGACAAGCAACCAGGCCTGCTCGCTGAAACGAGTCAAGTCCTTGCGCTTTGTAATCCCCTGTAGCTTGGCCAGAGGCGCCAGGACATACTCCATGGTCCACGCTCGCAAGCCCGTGAAGAAGACGATGCAGAAAGCAATCAAATGAAAATCGTCGATTCCTACGCCATATTGGCCAGTCTCGGGGTTGTGGTAGCAAAGATGGAAGAACTTGTGGGTGACGGCTCGGGCTTTAGGGATGAAAAAGTGCGCCAAGAAGAGTAAAGCAATGAGGTTGAACGACAGGCCTGCCAATCCAGCACATGTCAGTTGATCTGTGACACTAAAACGGTATCAAGCTCTGAGACAGAGGCTTGAGATGAAGTGTGCCATGTGGTTCCTTGAGGGGGGGAGCAACATCTCAATGCTTGCCTCTCGAAACCTAGTCCCCACAGATAAAGGAAGGGTTTGACGTACCGACTTGGTTCTCAACGAACCAACGAGCCAATTGCCTCTGAAAGCCCTCCTCTTTGCGCTTTACTTTCCGTACCAATACCATGTTACCCGACGTCTGCATGTATAGAGGTCCGTTCATGTTCGGGTTGCTAGAGCCGGTGCGAAGCTGGGGACGGGCGGCAGCTTTCGCGGCACCCACAGCAGCCTGGTCGTCGACCGGCGACGAAGAGCGATTGTCGGCGTCGCCCATGGTCAAAGTGGTACAAAGGGGAACCTTCGAAGATGGCTACCACCGAGTGTTTGGCTGGAGTTGAGTTGGGTAGGTGAGTGACCCGGTGCCCTAATTTTGAGACAAATCTCGGAAAGAAGTCTCACGGTCCCAATTCGTTGTACAGGACAGGATATAAGGCTGTTTAAAAAGGACGACAAAAAATTGAAAGGAGCAACCAGGTCTCCAAATGGCACAGGCCTGAGGTAATAAGACAGCCGATCGATCAAGGCTCGGTGCAAGGGTTGAGCTTAGGAGAACCCGCCACTGCGTCCAGGTTCGTGGGGCCGGCCGGCGTTCAGGAGGTCGTGGGTCGAGGGTACGAGATGAGGTCGTATATTCGCACTCGTAAGGTGTAAAGTTGGAAACGAATGACAACTACAACTTGGGAGGCGGTAGAGGGGAGGGGAGGGGAGCTGCCGAGCTCAAGAATCGTGCGGAGAGAAGAAAGAGGTGTTTTAGCAGCAGTGGCAGTCGGACAACAAGAGGATGGACGATTTTTGATGTCTAGCCGTTACAGCGGCGCTCACAAACTGAATGCCACACTTGGGACACTATCATGCGCTGGGCTTGGCTGGGGTCCCACTAGCGGCAGGGGCTAGAAGTGGGGCTCAACAGTCAAGCAGCCTGAGTGCATGCAGCAACATGGGCCATCCTGCCGCTGGCCACTGGTGCACTGACTCTACCCAGGTAGGTACTATTAGGTTGCGGCAAGGAGAGACGGGGAGAGCACGAGAAAATAGGCGGTGAGGGCCCGCGAAGGGTCTCGAGTGTGGTACAGCCAATGAGCGGGCTGCCTTAAGGGGGATGTTCAGCACTCACTAGCAGCACTGGCAGGTGGTGGTGGTGGCTTTGGGGAGAACAATAATTGGCGGGGTCAACGGGACAGGGGTTCGACCATGATCCTCGCAGACTCGCAGCATCTTCAAGCTACGGCCGACCCGTAGAGAAAGTCAACGTTCACTTAAATCGTGTCATGTACTCCCATAGCGTGGGGTGACGGCCAGCCCCTTTTACACATGAGTAATTGGACCAGTTGAGTTACACATACTAGGACTAGTACTAGTACAGATAGATGGGATGGGAGGTAATGGGACATGGCTCGCCATGGCGTTGTGCCTCCCGTTCATCTCCTACCCGTTGCCAGCCAAAAAGCCCAAAAAGATCTTGGCGCCCCAAGATCAGGTACTAAACGGAGGCTCAATTTGCCCAACTAAGAAAAAAAGGGTAAGTAGGTAGGAATTAAGCTTTGGTTCCTTGAATCGACCAAATCCAAAGCTTTGCTTATGGGTGCGTGCCTCAGCTCAAGTGAAGCTTCATACTAGTCCTGTTCTTCGGAAGGGGTCCTGGCGTTCTACTAGGTTCTCGCCTGCTCGCCTCTGGCCGCCTCCTATTCAAAGATGCCCCGCTTCGGTTTGAGAGGCTCACCTGAAGGCTGAAGCCATTGACCAACGGGCGATCAGCACCCGCTCCGATCGCCAGTTACCAGCGCCTGTTGACGAAACCGCGCAGGTGCCCCATGCCGCACGGATATGCCCCTCCTAAAGCCTTTGGCTGCTGGGAGCGTGGCCTAATCTACTCGCAATCAGGATTTTACCACCACAACGGGTAGCTTTCCGGGGCAGCACCTTGCCTTGACTTGCTCACACACATATTATTTAGAGAGCCTGAACCTGCCCAAATGGAACATTACTGCAGCTATCGATCAAGGTGCCGACTTGACTTCGATGGTTACTACCTTGGTAGAGCTCAATTCCGCCCACTGCAAGGACTGCTCAATAGAAATCGGCTGCAACTCCTCCCTATCGGTGAATCGACAGACATCACGGAATGTATCATATTCACCTCTCATCGGGCCTGATGATATTCTCAAGCTGAGCACCTGGCTCTCCAGATATTTGAGGAAAATTTTGCAACCCGAGTCAAATCCCAATCAGGGGTTGGACTTGCCGAACAGAGATCACTATCGCTGTAGGGTCACATCGCATAGAATATGGTGTTGTCCCATGACCACAAGGCTGCCTTCTTAGGATACGCGCAGGATGACGGGATGACGCTATATGCTGGTATCTTAGGCTGGCGGTGAGTTTCTATATGCGTATTCCCGTGCTAGAGTATCTCGAAATTTAGATACTCTTCATTTGCAATAAGTCGGAGATGGTTTAAGATTGCCTACGACGAGGTTCAACCCCAGTCCCCACCAAAGCAATGCCCAATCATAAACATGCTAATTCTATCTGCTGAATATCTTTATTTGCTGGGTTCTTCGGCTGATCATTCTTACTACTTACTCTCCGCTCTAGTCATCCATCTAAGCATACATGTTTGTTTCTTTAACCCGCCTGATGGCCTAGTTAGGAGTGGCTACAGTCGCAATGGAGAACTAGACTAGTATCTGCCATTGTGGCCGGCTGCCGGTAGGACTAATGCCAGATCTAATGCAAGGCTGTCCTGAATGAAGTTGTCCGCACGCTACCTGGTGCCAGTGCATGTGTCTGCCAAGTCGCTTCAGTACTAGGACTTGTATGACTGTCAAAGCAACATGCTTGCGCTGATTCGAGTTCATCTCCCCCTACCAAGCTTGTAGCAAAACTGCATGTTGGAGGTATTTGGACAGGCCGCTATTAGCCGAAGGATTTCGCCAACCCACATAGCAGTAAATGTTGACGTGGGATCAAAGCAATGGACGAAGATTATTGCTACTATGGAAACAATGTTTTCGAAAAAAGTTTGGTCTCAGAACGCTACCACAGGACTTGGCAGTAGTAGCTACTGACAGTTCTGCCTACCTGTATGCAAGCCAGCTACTTTCGTGACCGAGCAAATGACGACGGGAAACATCTAGTCGTGCCAGGCTTCTAGGAATTCGACGAAAAAAAGACAGCAGCATCCACGCTTTGTCTTGTCGCAGAATAGATGAATGTTCAACTGGGTGGGGGGAGAGATCGAGTCACCCTGAGCGTTTGTATAACTGAATGCGTAGAATCATCGCATTGCTATTGGGCTACAAATCAGTGAAAGAATTGGCGAAGTGTTCCTCCGACCTGCTCGTACTTGTGATACGGAATCAGTGCGAAAGCAGCAGCCTGCAAGCGGGCCAGGGTCCGAATGACCAAAAGCGCGAACTTGAACTCTCACACACTGTGGATAGGCTTATTCTTGCGCACACGGTACAGTGCAATTGATCCCAGACCCAGCCTTTCACTGTGCCGCCACGAGCTCGGACGCCACATGACTGGCCGAAGTGGCTAGCGTGTCTTGTCGTTGACCTCATTTCGACTCACGCCAGCAGTTCCGCCACGCAACCTACATCTACAACTACTACCTTCCGTCATCCCCCATCAGCTGCGGTTCAATCCCTAAGACCAAAAAAAAAAACCTCTTTCCGATCCCTCAACAAGCGAATATCGAGGAGTCAGCAGAATGGCTTCGTCGACCAAGTACCAGCGCGCTCCCCAGGAGGAGCCCGATGAGGATTACACTCACGCGCCGCCCGCCTACGCCGAGGCTTCCAGCTCCAATGATGAAACGCAGGGCCTCTTTGGTGCGCCGCGCAGCAGCGAGGACAACATTCCCGACGATTTCAAGGTATGTTTCTCTCGTTGGGTTTTCCTTCTTCTTTTTCGTTCGATCACATTTGCCAAGGAGTCTTTCACTAACATCCAGCCATAGTTCGGAGGCTCGGTAGCCGAGGCGACCGTCGACATTCGCAACCAGTTCATCCGCAAGGTCTACACTATCCTCACGGTCCAGCTTGCTGCCACCGCTGGCGTCAGTGCTCTTACTTTCTTCAGTGAGGGTTATAAGGCATGGATCCAGTCTCATCCGGCCCTCGTCTGGGTCTCTGTACGTTGTCCCCCGGCTCCCCTCATCAAACATGCTATAGGGCGTAGCTAACATATACTTTCTCTACACCAGCTCATCGGTGCCATGGTCTTTATGGGGCTTACCTTCTGGAAGCGCAAGTCTTACCCGACTAACCTCCTCTTCCTCTCGCTCTTCACCCTTGCCGAAGCCTATACTGTATCGGTTATCGTCTCTTTCTACAAGACATCGATTGTCCTAAACGCCGTATTCCTCACCACTGGCATTTTCATCTTCCTCACCCTCTTTGCCTGCCAGACCAAGTACGACTTCACCTCTTGGATGCCCTACCTCTTCGGTGCTCTCTGGGGTGTCTTCCTCTTCGGCTTCATGGCCATGTTCTTCTCTTACAGCTCCACCGTCGAGCTCATCTATGGCGGCGTCTGTGCTCTTCTCTTCAGTGGCTATATTCTCGTCGACACCCAGATGGTCTTGCGCAAGCATCACGTCGAGGAGGAGATTGCGGCTGCTATCAGCCTTTACCTCGACATCATCAACCTCTTCCTTGCTATTCTGCGTATTCTCAACAGCCAGTCTAACAACTAGACTCGACAACGGCCATCACATGCTTGGAGGAAGTTCCGAATTTGGAGATACGAATGAGTTTTGATGACAGTCAGAGACAGTGGTTTTTGGCAGCACATTCACATGTCAAGAATCGCAGGACATTGGGTTAGGAGTTGGGAGGCACAAGAATTCTTACGATTGGGCGTTTATACCAGATTTTTGCATAGTTCTCTTTTGGAAATCAACACAATTGATACACATCGGTTCTTTTCCTTAAGCCAACATAAGTGGTAATTGCATTAGAAGTGCACTAATAAAGTAAGAAAAATAAAGGGGCCGGTGAAAATAGCATACTGATGCAGCTGAAAGAAGATAACCGGCCAGGGTTCGAAGATTGACCCTGCACCTCCCAAATGGCTGCTGTACGGCAGACGAGTCCCAAGGACCACAAAGACGGTCGCCAGGTTTGGCTACCGTTCGCCAAGCCCCCTTATGTGAGAAATACTCCAAAGTCCCTACCATCCCTCTCATGTCCCGCACGAAACCTGTCTTCTTGCGGCTTCTAGCATCATCTCAAATCGTGGGCTCTCCTGTGGTATGGTGGACCGCAGGCTTTTAAAAGGGGTAATGAAGTTCAACTCAGTTCAATAACAGGACAGGGATATTTTTCATCTTCTTTCTCTCCGTGGAAGAGAAAACACCAACGCCGGCATTATAGAATAGACCAAGGCCCGCACTTTTCGGTTGCCGTAAAAAAGACCGAAGATAGAGTTTTATGCCATCTACTCGGCTTGTTCGCCATTCGCCTCGGGCGTTCCCTGGGCGGCACTCTCGCGCTGCATGCGAGCCTCGATCTCGCGGAGCTGGGATTCGCGAGCCAGCAGCTCCTGTCGCTTCTCGTTGATCTCGCGCTGGACCTTGAGCTCGATCTCGCGGAGCTTCTCTTCCTCTCTGCGAAGCTGCTCCTCCTTGAGACGAACGGACTGAGACGCGAGATCCTCGGGGTTCATCGAGCTATCGGCAGCACTATATTCTGGTCAATACTTGTTGAGAGGATCTGGTTTTGTTTGGAAAACTTACGCTCCTGAGGTACCATCCACGCTCTTAGAAAGCTTCTCGGTACGGTAGTTCTCGTACAGGAAGTCGTGGGTGATCTCCTTGAGATCCGCCAAGTGGCTGTGCAGCAGAGCCGAGCGAATGGCCAGGAAGTCGGAATGGCGAGGGTTGTCGACCTCAACTACACCCCAAGGGTACTGGCGGGCACGCACCTTGCGGCCACCAATCTCGACAACATCCTCGGATCCCACAATAGCGAAGGGCATAAGACCACGAAGTTCGGCGTTCTCCTCGACGGTATCCTCGTCATCCTCTTCGATGTCGTAGGGGAAGTTGTACACTGGGATGCGGTAATGCTCAATATCTTCCATGACGAGCTTCTTGGACTCCGCCAGCTCGGCGGGGGTCAAAGTGTCGGCACGGCCAATAACAGGGATGACGTTGACGCGGGGAGCGAGGCGCCTCATGAGCTCGATATCCAGCTCGCGCAGACTTGAGAGCCGATTAGTGACTGTTGTAAGATGGCATGAGGAATGAGATACTTACCCGTGACCGGTAGGAGTGATGAAGTAAAGCATGGCGTGAACACGGTTGTCCCTGAAGCGAGGGTTACGCTTGATACGGGACTCCTCGGCGAGAATATCATCGTATTGTCTCTCGAGGTAGCCGACAATCTCTGAGAAGCTACATATTATCGTTAGCCGCGTGAGCCAGTGGATGCAACGTGTTCAGGTCTCACCTAGCCTCGTTGTCGATCTGGTCGCCAAAGCCAGGGGTGTCGACAATGGTCAGGGAGATACGAGTACCCTCCTCGTCCAGCTCCAGTTCTGTCACTCGTCAACACTCATCCTACCACAAAACGGGGCGCATCGTCCTTCAGCACGTACCGACGGTGATGGGCTTGATCTTAACACCATCCTCGACGTGGGCATCGCCAGCTTCATCAGCATCCTTATGTTCCAGAACACCTTTACCGCAGAGGGTGTTGACGAATGTTGTCCGGCCTGTTTCGAATGTGTAAGTTTGCGACGTGAATACAGATACGTATATGCGCCAACGAAGACACTGAGAGATGGGATGTTATCGTACCAGTTCCGGAAGCGCCACAGACCATGAGGCAGAACTGGATACCCTTCTTGACGTTCTTCTTTCGGCGAATCATCTTCTGCAGGCAAGCAAACGTCAGCATTGAACCATGGAGCGAATACAATGTGTCCTCAGCCAAGTTGCACAGCCAATTGAGCTTGGCTGGGAAAGCAACGTTTTGAGTAAGGAGCCATCAATGTATCCTCTTCCAGCGAGAGCACAACGTACAGCGGTGGAGGACGACATCTTGGCTGTCGGTTTTGCTGTATCGGCGGGGAACGAAAATAAGATTCAGCGGAGGAGAGCTGAAGCTGAAGGCCGCAAAAAGTCGAAAAGAAGCCCTTCGAACGGAAGACGATGGGTACGAAGGTTGTTTCGTGGAATACAACAACGGTGCCAAAGGGTACGAAGGTAGCAAAGGAGAAAATGTCCAGACAAGCGGTTGCCCAGGGTGAGTTGCTCTTCCAGGTCGAGGGTCTCTGGGTGCAATTTCGTGCCAGCCAATGGCTCATTGGCTCCTGCGTCGCGCTCAGGGGGTCTGGGGACCCAGCTCTTGCCCAGCAGCGAGACAAGGGAGAGAGGGAATGCCCAAAGAGTTAGACCCCAAGGCGCCCCTCAAAGGCTCCCGTCGTTACTGGACCGGCGGGAGTGCTGGGGCTGTTAGTGCCCTGACCGCAACTGCCAGTTGGTGCTGCCCATGCTGCCCATGCTGCCCACACTGCACCCTCAGTACCTCACCCTAAAAGAAAAAAATGGGCAGCTAGCCTACAACAGGCATGGTCTAGCAGCTCGGCAGTTTGTCGGGAAACCATCCTCAACGGCCATAGTTGATACGGAGTTCACATCACGTGCCGTATACCAGTTCAACACGAAAGTCAGCCACAGGACGATGCCTCAGCCCCGCTAACACCACTGAAGTCAGAAGCGAGAGCACACGTCAGCCACACAGCAGGACAACCACGACAAGCATGAATGACTGCAGAGGGGGCAGGTAGCAGCACGAGACGAGTGTTTACGTGTCTGGTGATGCCATCAATCTGCACCATTTCTTGCTTCACTTCATCTCACTATGTTATCGAAATACTCTCATTCAGCTGACTCATAATCCTGATATATCTAGTTCTCTCATACTGTCTTGCTACTTTCGAGCGGTTGCTCTCTGATCCATTCCCTGCCCTTAACGTCCGAGCTTCAGCCTTCAACCACACAGCCGGGTTCACAGACAACGCTCACTTCATTCGTCCCCTCTAACTTATACTCGCCTCAACAGCCTAGGTCTTCCCGCATCGAAGGACCGTCGCTTACAATTTTCTCAAGATGCGATGAAAAAGCTATTGGATGGGGATAAGCATCAAACCCGCGATCACACGTGTATCTCACATCGCCCGGAACAGGAAAGGTCCCCAGATTCACGATGAATACACGGAAGCCAATCGAAACGTCAACACCAACATCGGTTCTCTCTGTCTCTTTCAATAATGATTCTAGCTGTTTCAGCATAGGCTTAGAATCGGGTATTTGCAGTATGGACTACCGTGCACCGTCGCTCCCGATTCCAAACACTGATCCCCTCTCAGTCTATCACACTAAAACATGCCTCCTCAAGGCATCGAGAGGTAACAAACACACTGAGTCTCGTTCTTATTCAACGCAGTACTGAACAATCCGCAGACTTCAATGCAGGCGTAGGCCTGGTCCAGATGATGGGCACTACTAACTACCTTGCCCTTGTCGGTGGTGGAAAGTCTCCCAAATTCGCTATGAACAAAGCAGTGATCTGGGACGACCTAAAAAGCAAAGTTGCTCTCGAAATCACAGCCCTCACTGCCGTACGTGGGGTTCAACTCAGTCGCGAACGCATAGTAGTAGTACTCCAGAATAGCGTGCGCGTCTACTCGTTCGCGAAGCCCCCGGACCTGCTCCATGTGTACGAGACAGCGGACAACTTCCACGGCCTATGCAGCCTCTCAGAAAAGCAACTTGTTTTTCCGGGTCGGACGGCTGGACAGGTGCAGATAGTAGAATTGGCCACCGATAATGTGAGCATTATACCAGCGCACTCATCGTCACTCAGAGCACTTCAGCTCAGTCCCGACGGCGAACTTCTCGCAACGGCAAGCGAGACGGGTACGCTCATCCGAGTGTATTCGACGGGCAACTGCGCCAAGATTGCCGAACTTCGCCGAGGGATTGATCCAGCCACCATTTTCTCCCTCGGTTTCTCCCCTTCCAGCACCATCCTGGCTTGCACGTCCGATAAGTCGACTCTCCACATCTTTGATATCCCCCACCCTCGAAAAGCAAACGCCTATCGCCGCAGCCAGCAAGGCAATGCCACAACCCCCGAATCCGAAGGGAAATGGGGCATTCTTAGTAGGATCCCCATGATGCCTCGAGTATTTTCCGATGTCTACTCTTTCGCCTCAGCACCATTTGAAGCTGGGGATGAGACGATGATCGGCGGCATCCCCTTCTCGGAGGGGACAGTGTTGGGTACCACCAAACCTGCCAAAGGATTGATAGGCTGGATTGCCGAAGACACGTTGATAGTGCTTGGTGCTGGCCAAGATGCTCGATGGGAAAAGTTTGTGATACTTGACGGGGAAGACGGCAAACGATTTTGCATGCGAGAGGGTTGGAAACGATATCTTGGAAACACATAGAGCCATTTCCCTGCTGAGAGTTGGGGAAAGACGTCGATAGAAATCTGGCATATAAGACGTCGCCTAATTCAATTGCGATCTTTGAAAGTCTGCTGCATGACTGACCCGCTCCTTCAATCGTCGCGACGTGGTGATCGGCTTCTGCTTCTCCTCGGGTCTTTCCGGTAGTCCTTGTGTTCGCGGTCGCGGTCGTCTCTATGTCTTCTTCGCCGCGGTTCGCCGGAGTGATCGCGCTCAGACCGCCTGCGGTCTTCTTGCCGATCCTTATGTCGACCTCGCTCTCTGTCGTCATCGCCGTGCCTCCGATGCCGTCTTTCCCTATCTTCTGAATCGTCTCTTTCTCTGCGCCTCCTGGAATCTCGATCCCTGTGCCGCCTCCCTTCATCCTCCATAGTCTCGTCCCGCCGCAATCTTCGTGGTCTATCGGCATCGCTGTCATCCCTCCTTGACCTGTGTGACCGATGTGACTTGTGCCCATGTTTCCTTGGCTTCTTGTCGGCTCGCTCCCGAGCTTCCTGGATTTCTTTCTTCTTCTCCTCGATAAGGAACCCTTTCATGGGATCGTCGTCGTCGTGGTCTTGCATGAGTTGAGTAAGCTCCCTTTCTTCTGGCAGCATGGGCCTTTGTACTTCCTCCTCGCTGCTTTCCTCTTCCTCCAGGTTCTTTCCCTCTTTCTTCATAACATCCTCCCAGCCAACCTTGAACTCCTCCTGGTCTTCGTCATCGCGAGCTTTGTATCGGGCATGATCCACTCTGATCATGCGACCGCCGAGGTCCGCGCCGCCGAGGTTGTCGACGGCTAGGTCGGTACTTCGCTGGTTCTCGTACTTGAGCCATCCAAATCCTTTCGATTTGCCGGTCTCCTTGTCGCGCACGAGCTTGAGAAATGTTGGCTCGCCAAATTGTGAGAAGATTGTAATGACATCGCCCTCGGAGAGTTCGTACGGAAGACCACCAAAGTAGACATAGGCCGTGTCGCGGTAGTCAACGTGCCATGATGCGTCGGGGGAGCTATGCGCGGGACTAAAGTCAGTAACTTCACATCTCTCTTTCGATCTCAATTTACCGGCATTCACCTACATTCCGTTCTCAATCTCCTTCTTGTTCAGCGCCTGGATTGCGCGAATCTGGTTCATCTTGAGCGACTTGCGAATCCGCCTCGCGGGTTGCGTGGTGCAATGTGCAGTTGTGAGCTCTGTGCTTTTTTTGTAGAGTTTTGGCGGTTTTAAGCAGCTCGGAAGCTTCTGATTGGCAGTTGGTCGTGTGCTACATACATGTACTCGACTTGCGTCCTTCAACTTGGTATACTAAACCAACGTACCACGAGTACTGACTGACTTGATGCATGTGCTGCTTTTATCTATAATGAGCTTCCTCAGTCATAAAGTGTTGGATTCAGGCTACTTCCATTTGACTTTTAATTTTTTTCAACCTTTTCTATCACTAGGTAATTTCATGTTTGCAAGATCATTTTGAGTGACTACCTGTTTTCAAATTTTAGTGAAGTATTGGAAGCAGTATCATGCATAAAGCTAACTAGCGATGCATTTGTTATCTCGTGGTCAAGATGAACAAATCTGCACTGCTCATATACATCTTTATCCACACGAATTGTAGTATGATAAACCATCCAGTCGTTCATCATCGAGCAATTCTCCCTGCAATGAGACCAACCTCGAGAAGCAACATGTCATCGGACAACCGTATAGGGTAGTTGATTGTTCTGGTAGTGCGGGTCAATTTCCGGACCGAGTGCACTGGTACCTCGGGGTGGTATGGTAGCCATTGGTAGGGGGCCGTTGACCGAGTAAACGAAGCAACGTAAAACCAGCCAGGTTCTAGTCTAGCTCCCTGATAGACACGACACTGAACACGCGGCGGACTGAGAGTTGCAATTTGGACATTGGGATCCAGGCGCAGTTTAGGCTGCACTTTGGTCAGGACTCTACTCACAGCGACCACCAATATGCTCCTGCGAACCCCTTAGTTCACCACGACGAACCCTCCCACGCGTTTGCCCGAACGAGCGCCTACTTCCCGGATAACATACGGTCGGCCACACATATGATCTCCTAATACACCACACGACGCTTCCTAAGGCGAATTTGTGCACGCCGCGGAGACCGCGCAGCTATGGATAACGCTGCAAACCGGCCGTCCACCCAAACAGCAGGGTCAGAGACCGACGGTCGCAATGGGGAGCAGAAGAAGAACATATGGACCTCCATGCTGGAGTCTGTCGCCAGCGGGAAGCGACTGCCCGAAAAGAACTTATTGGTCCTAGGTATGGTTTTGCATACTCGGTCACCCAAATTCGAGGTTCACTAGCTCTAACTGGTCCTCAAGGGGGTACGCCTGAGTCGCAACGGGAATTCTTGGAATCGTTGTCTAGCTCAGAGTCGAGGCGCAACTTGGATCGGTCTAAGGTGCCGCCGGTTGCCAATAGCTTTGCGCTGGGTTATACATACTATGAAGTCCTCGACGCTGATCAAGATGGTATGCTTACCGTCTGCTCTAGCCACCGCTGCTCACCGTTCGCTAAATCGTGATAGACACACTTGCACGCGTTTCACTTTACCTCCTGTCACAGCCATCCGACGAATTCTCTTCTCTCGTCGCACCACTTCTCACACCCGATTCTATACCAAACACAGCTCTCGTCATCCTGCTGGACTGGGCTCAGCCGCACCTTTGGCTCCGCCAGCTATGTCAATGGATCATCCTTTTCAGATCGGTCACCCAGAAGCTTGGGAACAAAGAGCATGCCGAGATGGAGGAAATTATGGACTCTTGGAAATCGCGGGGGCGAGGAGGGGCTTCCATGAACTTGGACGGCACGCCATCAGCAACCGCAGCATCCAATGAAGGTGACAGCTCAGTACCACTGGGTCCAGGAGAATGGTCAGATCCGCTAGGATTGCCATTGTGCGTGGTCTGCCAGAACGTGAGTTGCTCCACGATGTTCTACGGCTTCGATGCTAACCTGTCCTCAGTCACAACGCATGGAGTTCTTAGAGAAGAACCACGCGTGGAAGGAGCCAGACTTCGACACGGTCCTCCTCTATTTACGAACTGTCCTGCTGAGGCGTAAGTCCCCGACGCTTGTGAAGCTTAGATGGCCTTGCTGATCTGGGTCTTATAGATGGCGCATCCCTAATCTACACCGCCCAGAACGCTACTTCCCAGCTCCCTTCCTTAATTCATTCGACTTTGGGCATCACCTCTCTACTGAAGCGCGAGCCTCTCAAGCACAACGTCATTGACCGCGATAAGATTGTGGTCCTACCAAACTGGGACTCATGGGGCAAGGTCCGAGTGCTAAGCGGAACCTTTGAAGCAGAGACGGTGTCGCAGGGATGGGCAGAGGATATCGACGAACGCCTGGGCACAGGTCCGTGTTCCATGGAGACACTCGAGCACAACAAAAAGGTAGAAAACGAGACATCGGAGCCTTTGCAAACTGAGAGTGCGATTGCGAGGTTTGAAGATTGGTGCCAAGAGCCCAATAGCGGCGGATTGTCAGTGGTGGAAACGGCCATGAATGCGCAAGAAGTCACAGTTCACAGCGATGATACGCAAGAGTTTTTGGAAGCACAGCTCAAGGTTCTGGAGGCTTTCAAAGCCAAGGCTGTCCCAGAGAAGCAGGATAAGGCAACCGGAGAGACAGGTGCGGCACACCTTAGGGAGAGAGAGCATGTCAGTGAGCACATTGGGCCGGTCCAGTTCAACGTGGGCGGCATTCACGTCGACGCCGATGACATGCTGCAGCGCATCAAGGTTTGTTTCAACCCCTCCTGAACCGCTGCTTCTGCTCATTCACTAACGCTGTTCCAGGACCGCAATGCATACTCATCACCGGAGCCCACTCCAGCCGAGCCAGAGCCGGCGGCTCCCAACGTAACGGAGAAGTATGACAACGAGCAGTTGCAGAACTTCTTCAACCAGCTCATGACCAGGAATGACGGCGGTGCTGCATAACCTGAGTTCACATGACGACCTGGCACATCCGTTCTGTATCTTTGTTTTATTTGTTTGTAGGGAAAAACTTACCAGGCTGTATCAAGAGATAGCCTGAAGCTATCTACATGTTGGGCGTGAGAGAAGACGAGAGAAGACGAGAGAGGATGAGAGGAGGAAGATTCAGAACTGCGGGAGGGCGGCTGCTGTAGAATAGATACCCCCTTGACAAAAAGATAAATTCAAGTTGAGCGTACATTATCCACAGATATATTTGAAGGCTATGATAGCATCCAACACATCCTACAGTGAAATGGTCTGCTCTGCTGCTGTGCTAACATGTTTATAACGTGAGCCCGATTCGCTCCCCCCTTTGTCCGTTCTAAAACGCAACATACAATGAATGATACTAATTACACAAGTAAGTACCCAAGCACAGAGATTGATGACAATACAGTAAAATCAGTGGCTCAGTCAAGCCCGGGTCCTAGTCGCCTTGTATTTGACGTCCACATTGCTCTTCTCAAGTCCTAAGCGGACTGTGACTACGCCCTCCAGCAGGCCTGGGAAAAGCCATGGGTGTTGGAGGACTTCAGCTTCAAAGGCGTTGATGGTTTCTCGCGCGTAGGTTGTGAACGTCTCGTCTGACAGAATATTACCTAGGCGGAAAAGGTTACACACAGAGACGGCGTTGGTAGAAGGAAGATCGGTGTCCATGCCATCTTTGAGACGGAGGATGATGTGTGGTGAATTGGCCGTGGAGGAGTAGAAAGCGCCACCAGTGTCGTAGAACAAGGATATTTGGGATTCTGCAGTTCATCGTTAGCTGATTTCCACAGAAGTTGCGTATGGCATCTACTTACTTTGGAGTAGGTCGGCAAACTCCAGGAAGCTTTCATCGTTGGTAGCTTCGAACAGATCGAGCATGCCCATAATCAGATATGCATAATCGTCTGCAGAGGCATCGCCTCCCTTCTCTCCATTCCAGATTCTCGACAAAGACTTTGTGTTTGAATCCCAGAGTTTCTCCTTGACGAAAGCGACCGCCTTTCCAGCAGCGGCGATGTACTGCGCACTCTGTTCTGCGCGAAGCGACCTCAGGGCAACCCCAGCGCGAGCCAAGGCCGACACCACCAGCCCGTTCCACCCTGCTACAACCTTGCCGTCTAACTCCGGCCGCACCCTCTCCTTGTCTCTTCTGACTTTAAGTACTGCCTTGGCCTCTCGTATGTACCCTTCAACTGTCTGCACAGAGATGTTGAATTGCTTGCTCAGGTCCTCCACTTTCCTTCGGACCCTCAAGATATTCTGGTTGATGAAATCGTCGTTGGGATCATGGTCCTCGTCCACATTCCCATTCTCAAGGACTCCGTAGTAAGAAGCGACGATCTGAGTAGCCTGTTTGTCTACTTTCTCGACCACAGTATCGAATTCTCGCCGTGTCCAGAGGTAGAAAGCCCCCTCGCGCACGTCACTGTCACCAATCCTGTAAGGTGAGTCTGCCGCCTCGCTCGACGCAAATGCTCCGCTTGGTAGAGCGATCGGTGCTGATGTAAGGTACTCAGCAAGCTCGACAACGACGTCAAAGAACTCATTGTCTTCTTTCCCACCAGTCCGTTTCCAAGCCTCCACGAATAAGGACAACAGCAGCGCGTTGTCACCCACTAATCTCTCGAAATTGGGGATTGACCAATCTGGGGTCACTGAAAATCGGCCAAATCCGCGCCCACCAATATGGTCTCGCAGTGCGCCATCCCGAACCTGACGAAGTGTGCTGAGCGCCATATTCAAGCCATTTTCGCATTCTTTCTCACCGACCACGTCCTGAACGGGCCCAGGGAACCTGGATAACCGCATGAGGAAAGCTAGTTTCGGAGGCGTAATAAACTTTGGAGCCAGACCAAAGCCTCCACAAACAGGGTCGAATGCACCGGCAATATGAGTGTACGCCTCCTCCAGCTGATCCAAGTCCAACTCACTAGCAGCAGCGTTTCGCGTCCCTGGCTGTGTTATAGGGTGTGAAGATGCCGCACTACCAGGCGATGCGATCTGTGGCTTTGGAGCAAGGCTGCGTGTCCCGAGAGTACCCTCGGCTGCAAAGTCCTTCAATTGGCCAACGACCTCCGTAGCCTCTTTGCGGCAGCGGGCCTCTTGATCCCTCCAAATATTACGGACCTTCTTGACGACAGTGAGAAAATCAAGAACCTCATCCGCAGCATCTCCATTTGATCGACGAACGGATGTAGAGCAGGGCCAGTAAGTGCCACCAAAGACTGGCTCCAGATTGGGGGTAAGGAAAAGATTCAACGGCCAGCCACCAGAGTTGCTGACGGCTTGGACATAATTCATGTAAATGGTACCAATATCAGGGTACTCATCTCGATCTATCACAACGGGAATGAAGTGCTCGCTGAGGACAGTAGCACACTCCGGGTTGGAGAAAGATTCAGAGTTCATAAGGCGACAGTCTAGGTATCGTGAGCAATGAGCCCTCGCATGTGACGAACCGGTCTTTATGTTAGAGCTTATAAAGACTTACGATGGCAAGCTTTATAGCCAATGTGCAAAAATATGAGCTTGTGTTCCTTCTTAGCCCTCTCAACTGTTGCATTGTCAAGTAACTGCCATGCGACGGGGCCGTCGGCGTAGCTTTGAACGAAGGGGCTTAAGCCTTGGCCTGCGCGATTCTGCAACGGGGCAAACGGTTCGACCACGACAGGTGCGACGGGTTCCCCGGCGGGCATTGAGCCCATGGCCTTGGCTGAGGCCGTGAGCTCAGAGGCCACCATGATGTCGGAACTCTGGGGTTGCCTTTGCGTTTGCGTCTCTGACTGTTTGAGCTGCGTGGTGAAGAGGCCGTGGGTGCCGCGGCTGGTGGCTCACCGTGACTCGGGGGTTCAGTATGCAATGGCTGGATGTGACTTTGTGTAAATGGTAAGGGGATTCCTGGCAATGTTTGATTCTAGGCGATTTCTTCGCCTGTACAAGGGAACGGTATAGATAGGGAGAAAGAATGGTCTGTAGAGGGTTGCAGGTTGTGAAAAGGAAAAAAGGTCCTAAAGCAGAGGAGGACCCCGCCGAGTTTTGCCGCCGTGATGATAGACACCGACAGTGCAAACGCAATCGAGTAAGTGGGATGAAGCTGGAGGGCAGCGGGGCAAAGGGACAGCGACTCGGACCGCACTTCTAAGAGAGGAGTCCGAGTCGGTACTAACTTGAAGATGCTACTACTAGTCGGACTAGTACTAGTGGTAATTAGCCTTGCCTCCAGCTATCGGTATCTACTACTACTTAGTACTACTGTAGTAGTAATAGCAGCACTAAAGCAAGTGAGCAACAAGTCAAAGAGTAGTACCAATTTCTACACTGACAATTGGAGGGGGGGGGGGTTGGGGGGGTTCAGCATCCGGTAACACCCCGCTCCAAACCATCATCTCCTCTTGGTTTTTTTTTGGAGTTTCGCCGCATCGGGACAAGATCGCCTTTCCAACTTGAAGCTTCGACCTACCTTGGGGACCAGGTAGTATTCCTCTCCAGATCCACCGCGTCGGGTTAGAGCAACTTTGCTGATGCTGTACACTGGTGTTAGACAGCGCGCACGCGAGTATGACAGGCTTCGCCCTGGAAATGATATATCTTCCTACCCGTCTCATATCCCATTGCTCCGGCCGCATCTTGCATTCGCTTTTCACCACTAATTTACTGCCCTTACTCTGCGCCATCGGTGGCTAGCATTGTCTTGTCCAGAGCAGCCCGCATCCGTCCCGGTGGTATCTTCAAGGTAGCAATGACCCCAATGGCTATGCCGAGACTATCCGACACAGTTGTGAAGATATCTCGCTGGCCAGAGGTTGTTGAATCGGACTGATACTATAGCCCAAGTCCATAACCACAATCATGACGATGATTTTGCGGCTTGTGGAACGGGCGGCCCCAGCGGCAGCAGATGCTTGTGTCGGCGGGACCCTAACAAACACGTCAATTGTGTACTTGATGATCCGAGACAATATCAATAGTGGTATGTTGGCTAGCTGAGAAATAGGCGTGTTTGTTTGTGAAAATGCGCGAGGTGAGAGTATTTACTGTTTTCGCAGCGCCTGCGGTTGTGCCTACTTTATATGAATAGCACTAGAGTGGTACTTGTAGGACAACTTGAATACTGTAAGCCTGAGTAACTTCAAGTTCAAGTTCAAGTTCAAGATGAACTTCAAGTAGAAGTTAAAAGCGCAACAAAAGTGGATCGGGTCCCTTATTCCATCCCGCCAACAGCCGTGACGCTACTGCTAGTACCAGTATTTAGGTACTCCGTACTGTAGCAGTCCACCTCAGTACCTGATGCACCATCATGCGGGTGGCTTATCGATAGGTAGACCATCTACTATCCGCCAGCGCTGGATTGTCCTACAGCTTCCGACTCTACCTCGTCCCTAACACCTTGGCTTTCGATCCTTCATCTACCAGCTCTTCTTGTCAGTCCAGTTGATCGTCGTTAATTGTCGGCAGTGGCCCTGTGACCATGGATGAGCCGACGTATACCGTCTTTGTCAGGGTCCCCATCCCTCGTGGAGACTTTGTCGATCCGCCGCCGGTAGGCAGCTTCCGAGGACTTTGAGAGCTACTAGGAAGTAGTAGGACTGAGACACAGCAACTGACGAGGGCCGCGCAGATCAACTGGGATTCGGGCAAAGACGACGCGCTGTGGAAGATACTCTCTGGAGCAGCACATACAGAAATAGATTGTAAGATATGGGCTGATCCGTTGACGACAGGATCCATTATGCTGACAATGTCTCAACAGGGAACCAAGTGTACGCCGCCAACGAATTCAACCTCACCGTGCCACCCCTAACGCTGACATGTTTCCCCCAGAGCCGATCAATTCCATGTTCCCGTTGATTTTCTTCTGAAGCAGGTCGACTTTCTTACCGAACGCCATGCATCCCAGGTCAGAGCTCAAGTGCGCAAGGCAACCGCCGCCGCCAAGGTCGGGTCAAGTGCGCCGTCACCTGTGCCCGGATCCGAGTCCGCGACCGGGACTCGATCCTTGCGGCGCGAGTCACCAACAGTGCGCTATGAGGGCAGCAGCCCAGGAACGCCTTTGACCACGTCGTCACGACCTTTGGTGTCCCGAAATGCTTCGACGAATACAGCTGTCTTGCGAGATGCAGCCGGATCCTGGTCTCCTAGAATGGGCAGTTCCAGCAAAGGCGCCAGCGCTGTTCGCTCTGGTGATCAAGGTGACCGTCGAAGACTATCCTCGCTACCCATAGGATCGGACGACAAGCGGCCACAATCCACCAAGCCCGAAGCTGAGCCAGCATCGAAGCCAGATCTAGAGCCCGACCGATCACTATCTCCCGGTCCGGCCGAGTCAAGTTCAACCACGACCTCAGACGACGAATCAAGTCCCGCTCAATCGAGGATCATTCGTCGTCCGCCTCGCTATCAACAGCAGCAAAATACTACGAGCGCCTTTGCAGATGACGAAGATGAGGAATCCGAGCCTGCCTTTCAGCCGTACAAGCCCTCCGGAAACGACAGCCAGGGCCAAGGCCATGGCCAGGCTCAGGATCTGACCTCCACGTTAAGAGGTGATACTCGGACCAGCTCTTCCCGGCGTGGATTCAAAAATCGAGACAAAGAGCATCTCACACAAAGCTCACAGACCTCAGACTCCGATACCAGTTCTACGGCTCCGGTCCACCGACCCGTCAAGTCGCGGGAACAGAAGGCATCGGGACCATCATCGACGCGCAGGGCTACTGAGCTGGCTACACAAAGTCCTGGGGACAAAGCCTCCCGCGAAGGTAGCGATGGAACTCCTAGCATGGGTAGTAGCTTCAGCGACTTGGATGGTATGTATACAGTTTTTGCCCGTATCCGACGCACAAAAACGAGTACTCACAATATCCGCAGACGCCTCCGTAACACAGTCAGCTTTGGAAGAAGTTTTGGCTAGTCACATGAATCGTGGCGCGGGCAGCCGCTTCAGTATCAGCCAGGCGTTCCGCAGCCGCTATGCACCGGGCGGCAACTAGGTAGTGGCTTTCCTTGAAATGGGCTGTGTGTTGATATTTGGGTTCTTATTGGCATGGCGTTTTGGATGAAACTGTTAACGGAAGGCAACATGAGCGTTGTTTGAGCATTCGGGAGATTGATCTCTCGAAAACAAGCGTAACAAATGTCTGATACCAATATTGCGCGGTGAAGAACAAACTCCTTCCCGACTGGCACTCCCGTTCTTGTGTGTTCGATTACGCCGAGCTGTCGTAGGCAGATTCAATGAGTAAATGAGGACAAACTTTTGCTCTCACTTCAATCTCATCCGTCGCTACTGCCGCAGCTTACTCCTTCAAACTTCCTCCCTGACATTTTCGGCGATAACTCCGATCCCCTTCTTACCTTCTCCAGCAACAACTACAAGAGATCAGCTACCGGCCATTCACAATGTTCTATCGCTATGCTCACGGTCTTCCCCCAGACCCGACTTTCCCATCAGACCTAGAGGCCTTGGGGTAAGTTACTGAAAATGGTCCGGTGTTTAGCGATTCCGATTGCTGACGTTCATAAGATATTTCGTCAATGAGGACGATGAGATCCGTTCCTTGGAGGATCCTGAACGCTACTTCCAATACCGCATTGACCGCAACGAGCGCGTCAATCAAAGGCAAAGCTTTGCTGTTGAACGTCAGTGATTCTCCCCACTGTTATTAGGTCCTCGATTGCAGGGAGCTAACGTCGAACAGAAGCTCTAGAGACCATTATACACGACCGCTTGCAGAATGAAGGCCTCAGGAAGGTTGCACTCCCTCTAGAAGCCACCTCCATCTCGGAGAAGCATGTTCCCATTTTTATGGATGATGACTTGCACAAGAAAGACCGCGTGGTGCTCGTATTTGGCGAAAGAAACAACACTGTCGGTCTGCTCGCTAGCCGTGTCGCTAATGGACCTGGCGGGATTAATAAGGGCAGCATGATCTCTGTTGTTCGAGAGCTTCGGAATCAGAAAGCCACGCGCAAGAGCTCATCGGCCCCCGGCATTGTTCTTGCGAACACGGGTCAGTTGTATTGGTGGCCTGAAGGGAAGCGAGCCCTGACTCTCAAAGCGAGGCCTCGCATCCCGTTGCCCTCAATCGTTCACGCGGGATACAAGCCACGATCAGAGCTGAACAGTATCCCGGGCCAAGAGACGGGGGAGCAGCACATCCAGTACATGTTTGACCATGTTGTCAAGTCAAAGACGGCGGGAACATCAATCATAGATGTCATTGCCATTGGGAATACCTGCGATAAAGTGCAGAAATTCTTGGACAAGCACTGGAACGACTGGGCCTCTCGCCTCAGCTCTCTGCTGTTGGTTGATACTATTCTTGAGGCGGATAAGTTGACCAATGATTCCTTCAAACACTTTCTTGAGAAGGTATGTGGTGTGTATTTTAGTAATCTTGAGCCCGTCGCAATACTGACTCATGCAGCGGTCGAGGTGCTACCTTCTTTCTAGTGAGCCTGTTGATACCCCCCTCGCTTCACCAGCTGGCAATCCTTCACTTTGCATACAGCCCTTGGGTGTCCCGTGCTATTCTTCCTCAGAGGCAGACTACACCGAATGCATATTGATCACAGCTTTGAAGCCTATGCTTTCTTACCTTGAGCGCAACGCTCTGTTCCCTGATGCTGAGAACGAAACCGTCGATTGCTTCCCAATATCTCGAGAGAGTGGGGGCGATTTGCAGGAGAACCAGGCGGCAGCCGCTGAAGCGGAAGACGAGGAGACTTGGGCTCAGGTTGACGAGAGCCAGAAGCCAGCCCTCCATGTTGTTGACTCGGAGAGTTTGGAGAGAGAGAGAAAGCAGATAGAGATGTGGAGGCAGTTCGAGGAAACAGGAGTGGCACCCGACCCTATCCTTGGTCTGGATCAGAAGAACACTTAGGCACTTCTTTTTGGGCTCGTCAGAACTATCGCTACCCAGAGGTAGTGGGTGGCTGGAGACCAACAAAAGACAGTGCATATCGGGTCTCGAGGCGAAGATTGCAAAGAAGTAGTTGACGCTAGACTAGTTCAGTTTGACAGTTTGATATTACACATGATACAGTAACAGCCGGGTCGTGCATAGCTTCCAAGCAGGTATGATACAACGGGACTATGCCTTGAAATAGCGCCAGACGCCCTGCGACAGCGGCGACAAACCCTCCAATAGATCTCCCGTCCGCCTGATTCTGTCTTTCACAACTGACTCCTCTGCCTCCCACCTGCCCTCGGCCGCTTCCTTTGAGCTGGTGTTCCAGAAAGAGAATACACTCTGGCCCGGCGTCTCACGGCGCTGTTTCTCCTCCTCAGCCAATCGGGACACCATGACTGACCAATTATCCAGGCCAGCCTTTAGGCATTCACGACACCTCTGTTTCTCCTCCTCGTTCTTTTCCGATTTCGCATTGAGTCTACGGAGCTGCTCCTCAGCCAGGTCAATGCCTTCACGTGTCCAAGCAATACCGTCCTCGCGGGATGATGGAGACGTGGCGTAGAGGATTTCGCCAATGTGTACGTTGAGAGATGCTTCCTGGCAGAGCTCCACGGGGCTTCGCCAGGGTGGTTGTGTCCCATCTGGCGGTGGACTTGGGTAGTCAGGTTCGGCGAAGATGCTCAGTGCCTGTTGGATGAAGGACTTCTGAGGTTTAGGGGGAGCAGGGACGCGTGGGGCAGTGTTGGGGAGAGCCCGTCGAGCTTTCAAGAGAGATAGATAGACAGGCAGGGTGGCAGAAGTGTCGCCAGATCGCGCTCTGTAGTTGGCGTACGCAGTGATAGCTTCAATGACATTCTGCGAGGGTGGCCCGGCTTTGTTCTTGAGGACAAGCGTCTTCGGGTTGTAAGGGAGCTTGCTTTGGTCTAGACCTCTTGTGGCCTCTGCCAAGGCAAGGTTGTACAATGCTTCGGCGTCTTCCGGGCGACGCTTGGTCTCGATAAAGTGCGCGTACTCGAGAGCTGCCTGCAACCTTTGTCGTGAGCTCAGGCCCTTGGTGCCGAGAATTTTGAGATAGAAACGATCTGCTGGAGGGAAGCAGACTTCACAGTCTTCCTCCCTCGGGGCAGGCGGACTGCCAGGAGGAACCGGCCAAGGTCGTGGGTTCGATGGACCGATTACAAAGTTTGGCGCCCAGACGTGGTTTGCCGTGTTGTCTATCTTCTTGACGTAGCCGTCAACGATCGCGGCTCCCTTGGCCGCCAGCATGATTGTTTCGAAATAGCCTCGCCGCCATTCCTCGCTCATCTGTGATATGTCGTGAGGGATGAACTCGCCAGGCCACTCGTCGTTGGGATCTTCGTGGTCGTGCAGTCGTGGGATCAGGTCACCCCTCCTCTTGGGGTCCTCGAACGCGATGCAGAGATTCCGGGCGAATTGGAACGACATGGCCCATGATACGGTGTGATGTTTCGGGTCCGTCCATTTGTGGGCATCGCGTAGCAGTTTGCGCTCCCTCCAATCCCATTCGTGCGGCGTCGGGTAGTCGCGCTCGACCAATTCGTCGCGATACAAGTAGTAGATGACGAAGACGCAGAAAGATCCTCCAACTGATAGAAGGGCATACCGGACGAAGAGCCGTGCCTCACGTCTGAGCCACTGTCTTGTGCGCTCTGATGCATATGTGCGTGCGGTAGCAGTCGATTGGGTCGTCGCAATTGGCGAGGCAAAAGCGATGGTAGGTCGGCTTCTGGTGCTAAAGCGACTGGATCTTGAATTCGACCAGGGCTTCGAGATGGGGTCTCGCGTCGACGGTACATGACGAGCAGCGCCAGCGCTGCGTAGACACAGCTGGCGAATCGCAGGACGCAGTGCCATTGTGACCTTGGGGATGTGGCCCTCAGACTGTTTGCAATTGTCTGATCCCAAGAGGATGCGTAGTTCGCGGCGGTGGTAAAGTTAGTAGAGACATGATGGGTTCGCGGCCCAGAAAATTGATAGTAAAATTACTAAGCGTTGCTCACTTCAAGTCGCCCGAACCTTCTGAAAACATGTCGCAACTACGTATACATACAAGCCCATCCTCAAGAATTTCACCAGAATCAGTACAAGATGACAAGATAATGACTTCGCAAATGTTTGACAGATTCTCTGATCATCGGTTCCAATTGATAGCCACCGCGATTCTCTCAGGTGCGGCCGCTGCCTCATTGCTTCTAGGATATCAAAGCTTGCAACGAGAGGAGAGACTATCCCAACTTAAGAATTCTATTCCCTCGCTGACCGAAGACCATGATGTCCAGAAGGTAAGTACTAGCTCTTGAGAGTTTACATGTCCCTTATGAAGCGCGACGCTCACGCATGTCGCTTGCGCTTAGTTGACCAGCTTTGGGGGGGCTTCGCCGACGGCCGAAGCCGATAAAGAGGAGGCTCGGACACGTGCTTTAGCACAGCGTGCTCAATCCGGGGACTTCGATGAGGAGTTGGTGCTTGAGCAGCTAGCGCGAAACCGCGTGTTTCTGGGAGACGATGGCTTGAGAAAGCTACGTGACGCCTTTGTGGTTGTGGTAGGTGCTGGGGGAGTTGGCTCACATTGCGCCGCTTCTCTTGCCCGCTCAGGGGTTTCAAAATTGCGCATCATCGACTTCGACCAGGTCTCGCTAAGTTCCCTGAACCGTCACGCTGTCGCTACGCTCGCAGATGTCGGTACATCGAAGGTTCAATGTCTACAACGCCGGTTGATGGCCATTGCGCCGTGGGTGCGCTTCGACCTCTGTCAGGAAAAGTTCGATGGCCCGGTGGCAGAGAGACTGCTAGGCCCATGGGAAGACTCGGGGCGAAACCCGGACTTTATCATTGACTGCATTGATAACATTGAAACGAAGATTTCCCTCTTGAAGTTCTGTTATGACCGCAGCCTTCCCGTTATCAGTTCCCAGGGTGCCGCCCTCAGGTCAGACCCTACTCGCATTGTCGTAGGTGATATCTCTACAACGACCGACGATGGCCTCTCTCGCGCAACCCGACGACGACTCAAACTCCAAGGTGTGGTCAAAGGCATCCCTACCGTCTTCTCCACAGAACAGACTAGCGAGGGAAAGGCCAAGTTACTCCCACTCTCCGACGAGGAATTCCAGAAGGGCTCGGTGGACGACCTCGGTCCCATGGCAAACTTCCGCGTTAGGATTCTCCCAGTACTTGGTACGATGCCTGCTGTATTTGGACTCACAATCGCCAATCATGTGATTCTAGCCATCACGGGCTATCCAACCGACTACGCCCCGCCGCGAGGTCGCGAGAAAGTGTACGACGGCATGCTCAACTACATTCAAGGGTCAGAAGAGAGGCTCGCCCGTCAGTTCCAGCCTGGCATCGTGGGACTGAAGATTCCCCTTAATAACTCCGATGTTGCCTTCCTCTCCGACGACTTGTATCGCGGACGGAGCATCCTTTCCGGAGTCCCCACGCGCTTGGTACTGGTACGGTGGCGAAGGCCTGAAGAAACCAGCATCAAAACCATCGGGAGTGTAGTCACCAAGGATTTGCAGCAGTGGTCCACGTTGCGCCTGAGCGACTTGGTTTGTCTGACTAAAGAGGAGGCAACAAGACATGAGAGAGAGGTTCTGAAAGAAGGAAAGAAAGTGGAGGAGCTGTACGATGCTGAGGTCGTCGCAAAAGTAGACGCTGCGAGGACGAGCTTGCAGGAGTACGAACAGTTCCGATAACCATGTACGAGATCAGAAGAAGGGATACAATCTGATTGTACTAATACAAATATTCGAGCCACGGGGCCCTTATGATTTCGCCCTCTGATCTCCCACCAAACCCTCTCAATGAACCAAGCTAATGGCACGCAACTGGTTACTGCTGCTTGCCTGTGCCAGAGACATCGATCGCCATCCATCTGCTGAGAGGAGATAGTGACAGGAACTTACAATGTGCGCTGGGGGATAGCACACGGCCAGCTCCGCGGAGTTATGATTTCAGCTTTCACTCGAAGAGGAGGAGGTATTTGGAATTTCCTTTTTTTTTGGTGTATCGGAGAGGGACCCGCGCAACGAAGCACGCGTACGTTTTTAGCCCGCGGGAAAAGACCCGGCAAAAGCAAGCACAGGGCGTAACGCCTCACGAGGAAAGATAGGTGCGTGTTAATTATGAAGTTCTATTACACGCTCCAGGGGTGCGATGAGGCTGCCGCGCTTACTACTCTATAGTACATAGTAATAAGAGAGGTTCCTTGCAAGGACATTGGCTGCCCTGCACATCGACCCGCGGCCTAGCGAATGGCGACTGGCTGGTAACTTCCGCTCTCCGACATATTTCCCCATCTATTCATTCGTCACATTCTGTTTGTTCGTTGATTGTGAGCCACTCAAAAGCGCATGAAGCAGGATGAGGCTAGACGAAGCCGTGCCATTGGTACCTTGCGCCGCGCTCAACACTCGGTGAAAAACATGATATTTCGTTTTCGCTCTCGAATTCGAATTGACCTGGGGGATTTATCCCGTATCGATACGTTTGCCTTGCGCCACCAAGGCGACTTGCCGAGTTCTTAACCTGCCGGGAGCCTCATCGTCATCATAGACCGTGGCAGACGGGGACTCGCGGGAGCACGCCTATAGCTTGACTGCCGCCTCGCGTGTCTGGTAGCTAGCACAAGAAAGCGTCGTATATGCTGGACGACGTCCGGCGCCGCCGCCGAAGTCTTACCATAGATTCATGTCCAATTTACTTTCACCCGACACGACATTATCAGGCTGAAGGCATCCATATGATCTCTTGTGCGCCCGCGCCTTGTAGGTAGACCATAGAAGGTGGGCAACGTGAGAATAGCACGTTGTCACATGTGCTACGTCAGAGGGGGCACGTTCTCCGTTGATATCGTAGAGGGAAGTTAAAGTGTTGCAAAGACCGAATTCCGGCAGCCTTGCTTGGCCGCTTCACTCGCCCACCGAAGGTCTGTCTAAGTGCAAGGCAACCCGTCTCGTGGCCCTGCGCTGCCTGGTGAGCCAGTCTAATCTCACATTTTTCAACGACGCCTTTCATGGTATAGGAGGTCTGTGTTGGCGAAATTACATCGAAGAAGTTGCCGCCTATAGCTGTGTTATATGGCTCTTTGCCTACAACTGTGGGCATGCCTTGATAGCGAGCTAATCAAATACTTACACAAGTTCGGGCAGCAACAGTTGGGGGCCACTTTTACTATGGATGGGGACATGTCTCCAATTGTACTCGAGGTATCTTAGGGACGCATGAGCGGTTATGACTCTGAGCGTGAATGGAATGAGGCCAGCCCGGGTTCTTGCATGAAACTATGAACGGGAGGACGCTCTGCGGCAGCATAACTTAACACTCAACGTGAAACATCAACTGGGAACAAATAATTTGCAGCTCAATGCATCATGTGCTTCCGGAACAACCCGATTCCTGGGCTGGATCCATTTCGGCACACAGCATTGTCCTCCTTGCTGCTGTAGAAGTGTGACCCTCCCGCTGACGCTTAAGTGCTCGGGTTTTGGGCATCACAAAGAAGGCTACATGACAACATTTGTGGGTGGATCGGTACCAGGAATCTGTTTAGGTGGTACGAAATCCAATAATCGCATGCTTGTAATACCTGTGGCGGCAAGGCATCGGTCTTCAAATCGCCTAATCGTGACGAAGTTATCGACACACGCGCGGTAGACAAGACAAGTTAACAACCTAAGTTATTGGTCACAGTCGACTGCTTGACCAATACTGTCCGTAATGTTACATCTTCGAGAGTTTTGAGACAGTAATATCCAGTATACAGAAGAAGCCGCAGCGGTTCGGACTTGAGTAAATTGCCCTTGGATCAGGGGGTGGCTTAGTTTGCCACGAGCTGAGAACCTTTGTTGGGCATTCTATTGGAGCACGTTTACGAGCCAACCTGAAGGCAATAGAATACTTAGAAAAAAAAACCGACCGTGGTTAGCTCGGATCCAACGACGGAGCTGAAAGAGGAAACAAAAAAGGAGGTGTCTAGGTTTCTCAATAGAGGATGGATGGTTGTAACAAGAAGTTGGTGACAGTGTGCAAGGCAATAAGTGAGACGTCAGTCTCTTGTGAAGAAAGATAGAAACTGGAGCAATTCCAACTGCGGCTACACTTGAGTAAAGATTTGTTCATTTGCATTTAGAATTTGTTGAATCTGGCTTGGGGTTCGTACATGTAGATTCAAAGTAAAGGTAGAATAGAGTGCCAAGGAGGTCAACTGCTACAACTTGAAGTCAATCGGCTCGTCAACATCCACCACGCCGAAGGGACTGTGCTCCAAATACGCCCCAGCCGATCTAAGAATCCTAGACTGAGCCATTCACGACATCAAATTGTGACTATTGAGGGCATTCGTGAGTCCACTAAACATTATTCAATCTCGACGCTTCACTGGTTGCCACAGCAGTCAATTAGGCAGTTGAGTCTGTACCCTGGTCTTTGCGAAGTGCCAAATTGATGCCGCAATGGAAGGGAAAGGGGCTCGTCCATCCTTCACATAGGGAGACTTTCGGGAAGCGCCGTCTACCACATCTGACTCTATACGAGTCCGCGACCAGGGTATTAGATCTGCCATCGCTCAATGGTCTCTTGGGAGACGATGCAAAAGTGTCCATAGGGTCTAGCACTCTCAGTTGTGATTTTTCTTAATATCATCCAGCAATGCTACTGGAGCCATTCGCCGCCCGTGCCCGTAGAGACGTGAATACGCGCCTTCGCAGGCCAGATATAGACCATAGCCATCGTCGATGATTTGAAATTTTGAATGCCTCTTAAGAGGACCGTGCTGTGGCGCCTCTCACTACATCGCATGGGTTTTGAGGCCACCATCACGCGAGCTTTGGAGCCTGGTGAGGCCGCGCCGAAGCAATAGATTCGTGAGTCGTCAGCTCCGAAAGCACGATGCTGCGTACTACTACGCAAGGGTGAAGTGTTGGTTCAAATGTCTCTGTTGGATGCGGTTGACCATTGGAAATCCCCTGCTGGGCTAGGCTTGAGTAGCAATATCTATCCCCAACAGTCAGAGTACCAGAAACCATGGGCACGGCCTTGCTTTCGATGACAGGCTTGCGAACCACGAAGGCAGCTGGTGGCCAAATGAGCTCTCTCAGCGCCCGAATGGCCGTGGTTCGCGAACTAATACACCTCTTGACTACATAAACACTGCCATATCGTTACGTTCTTTTCCGCAAATATACTTACTGTTCTACTACGTTTTCTCGACTTTCTCCATACGTTAAACCTCGGCAGGTGCAGACTTGTCTGCCCTCGATCATCTGTGGAAGTGCTGCAACTGCGAGTGCTTCTCCGTCTGCCCATTGTCCTTGCTGAACCTACCTTAGGTACTAATGACTCAGTAAGCCGCACTGCTAATACTGCTTCGAAGTTCGTATTACAGTGCTCCTGCTGGCTCTCAAACAAGGTTTCTAGCGGGTCATCAAGCGCTGTGTCTCTTTTCCATTCACGCTGTAGGTCATTATTATTTTTTTCTGGCAAGGAGGGGGGGCGGGTGAGGGTTCAAACTTTCACGTTCCGGGATACCTAAGCTTGCTGAGGCCTGGCTGGGATGTTCTCTGTCCCTGCTACGGGGCCCTTCTCAAAGCTGCCACTTGGTACCTTATTCATTCATACCTTACTCGTTGCCGCTACTCCCACTTCATTCCGACTTGTCCACTACTTGCTACTGTATTTACCTACTGGTACTACAGACATCTTGTGTCGACAAAGTACCTCTCCGCTCTTTTCGGACAGCGCTCACTCGCTATGATTTTTAGGGAAATTGGCCGCTATTCGCCCGGCGTTACTTTGACTCTCAGGTAAGTGAAAGGCCCTTCCAATTTGTCAGGCACACGCTGGCGCGCGCTGGCATGCATGCAGAAAGCCTGTACGTGAGCGTGAGCGCGTGGGCGTGGGCTTGTGTTTGGGCGTGTCCTCCTCTGGTCCTTGTCGCTGACCGAACCCCGCCACTCGATTAGCCTGAGGTAGCAGCGACGCACACCAGTGCTGTGGTCACAATAGAACAAGCAAACCACTCCTCGATGTTCCGCAACGCAGGGCTGAGCTGGATAGATCGCAATGAGCCGCAAGCTAGAACAGGGCTGGATAAACCATCTGAGGAACTCCAGTCGGCTGGACAAGGAAAAAGACAAGGCGGCCGTTTCACGCAGCCGCACTGTTCGCTGCCCAGAATGCGCCGCAGACGTCGTCGCCGATCTGGACAAGTTCCGCCAGCACGTCCGAACTGATGCCACGAAGCATGGCAGCCTGGAGGATGATTCGGCCATCGAGCACGCATTCAGGAAGCTGGCTTTGAACCCGAACTCGTGAGTCATAGTCTCTCTCTTTCTGCGACTTTCTCGTTGGACCTCCCAATCTCTTCTATCTCTGTCTCTCTGTCTCTCTGTCTCCTCTTCTCTTCTTACTCTTTGCTTGGCCATGTTTCGAAATGGAGGCTTACCATAGCTTCGAACGCAGCCCTCAGATCAAATCTACCTCCTCAAGCGAGCACATGCAAGCCCGATCAACAAAGAAGCGGCCCAAGTCCGGCGCGACTGCTGATGAGGCAGCGGATCCCCACGAAGTCAGCTTTGAGGACGACGAAAGAGACTCCAAGAAAATTTGCTCTCCGCCGTCTTCGGACAAGCAAAGAGGCTCATCGCCCCAGGATTCCACGCCTGGCCGTAGTCGCGCTCGTCTACCGACGAACGAGTTCGATAGATACAGCCATGGCCAGCGTCCGGCGCGGCAGCTGTTCAACCCCGAGACTGGTGAGCGGCCAAAGGCCCAAGGGAAGCTTGCGCAGAAGCCACCGGCAGGCAAATCGCGGCAGAACCAGCAGCAGCAGCAGCAGCAAGCTGCGCCACCCAGAGCCGAAGTCGCCGAGGGCTTTCGAATACATGTCGATCCGGAGAGGCCCCACACCCACCTGGATCCCCAGCCGGAGACAAAACCCATATCCCATGAGCAACTCGTGGCAGAAGTCAAAGGGATCTACACTGGTCTAGTCATGATCGAAGCCAAGTGTATAGAAGTGGACACGGCTCAATCTTCCAACACGGAGCATCAGCTAAGCAGCGAGCAGTGGCAAGCGCTCATTGCTTTGCATCGCACTCTACTCCACGAACACCATGACTTCTTCTTGGCCAGTCAACATCCAGCAGCCAGCGAGGCCCTCAGACGCTTGGCTGGCCGTTATCTGATGCCGGCACGCATGTGGCGCCATGGTATCCATTCGTTTCTTGAGCTTCTGCGACATCGACTACCGGCTTCCTATGATCAGATGATCACCTTTATCTACTTGGCCTACGGGATGATGGCATTGCTTTATGAGACAGTCAGTGCCTTTGAAGATACCTGGATCGAATGTCTCGGGGACCTTGCCCGTTACCGAATGGCCATTGAGGATAACGATATCAAGGATAGAGAAACATGGACTGGGGTGGCCCGTTCCTGGTATAGTCTTGCTTCAGAGAAGGCCCCTGCCACTGGCCGTCTTTATCATCATCTGGCGATCCTTGCACGGCCCAACGCCGTACAGCAACTTTTCTACTATGTGAAGAGTTTGTGCGTACGCACCGCTTTCCCTTCGGCTAGGGAAAGCATAATGACACTGTTCGATCCTCTTTTCAGCGCCAACCCACCCAAGCTATCTGACGTGGACGCTGCGTTTGTTCGAGTCCACGCTATCATGTTTTCGGGAAAGCACATGGAACTCTTGGACTCGTCTATGGAGGAGTATCTTGGACTTCTGGACTCACAGATTGGTCGATCTGCAAAGAGATGGCGAGAAATTGGGTATAGTTGCACAGTTGCCTCTGTCTTGGTTCAAGCTAATATCCAGTCAGTTATCACACCGCCATACCATTGGTCTGCGCCCTTCTTGGCTACGGCGCTGAGGACCACTTCATGATGAAGTTGATCTCCAAACGACAAGACGTAGACATGGAAGAGCCCGTTGCCACGGAAGATGAGCCTGATGCTATGTTCCTCAAAGCTCGGTCATTCATGATGAGGACATATGGAGTGGTGACCCGCCGGTGGGGCGACCCAAATACGTTACCGTTTGTCCATTCGGTACTTGCATTCATGCGCAACGTTTCCCAGGAGCCCAGGGCCATGAAGCATTTGGATAAGGAGTTCCCCTGGCAACTGACATCCACAATGCTCAATTATCTTAATACTTCCATTGCGCCTAGTGCTCGAGTGGACTCCAAGGACTTTCCAGGTCCCGTAGAGAATGATACTCCCAGGCCGTTTCCAGAAGACTTTGCCATGCGAGGGCTCGTTTACACGGATGATTACTTCCCCACACCTTGGTTCAAGGACTGTACTCTGGAAGAAGAGGAGAAATCCATCGAGCTTGCCTCCATGACAGATGGCAGAATTGAAAGGATCCTCTGGCTGGGAAGGAGGCTAGCACAAGATGGCCACAGGTTGACGTGGGATGACGAGGCTCAACGGTTTGGCGTGGCCGACGATTATGCCGTGTTGCCAGAAGACACGATACTTCAGGGCAACGTACCCGCTGCGGAAGGTATTAACAACCCTACTAGTAAAATGATTTCCTTGTTCTCTTGCTGACTTGCTGAACTCCTAGAAAATACACCAGTCAATAGTTGACAATACAAACACTTCCCACAAGACGCCTTCCATGTTATACGTTCTCGCCAAGCTAGGTCTGCCATCTTGTTGAAATGGATTCGAGGACCATGCTTGTGCGCTTGCAAACAAAACAACCACCCCGCCAGGCTTAGCGGGCCTGCAGTGAGTTTACTTCATGGCCCCAAGATTGGTCAAACCAAGGTGAGGATAGAGCGCTCAGTCCGTACACAAGATTACGAGGATTACAACAGTCCGGTCCCGATCGAGAGCCGCACTCTCCAGTCGAGTATGGTGGTGTTGGAAGAGAGTGCTACGGAACGGAAAGCTAGCCTTTCTGTCGCCAGTTTGCTAACGGCCAATTGTTACTGCATACAATTTCTTGTGTCGTATCTCAATAATTATGATTATGATTCGTATCTCGAGACATTAATGACAATCAATGAGTTTCTATCTTACTGCCGTTTCTTACAGCGTCCTCCCAATGACTGTCAACGGTTGCTCGAAGGTATATCGAACATTTCCCTTCCCTTTTTGGATTATATTATGTACTAATGATGCAGGCCCAAGGCATCCGAGACCTCGAGACTCACCGAACTTGCGCCCGCTGGTCACACCGTCTTGGTACAAAGCCACTGCTATTATTGGAAACCCCGTCCGAGATCCTGTGGGTGTTCATGCACGTCATGGCGTTGTTCCTGTGCCCCCAAATCCGAGACGAGGCGAGAGGAAGGGTGGAGGAAGAGTTCCGTCCCTCCCCTCTTTAGGTTTCAAATGGTCCGGGGTCGACTCTTTGCAATCCTTCGATCCGCGAGTCAAACTACGAGCTGCGAACTACGACTTACGAAGCGCGGATCGCAACTTCGTTGATCCAATTGTCAGACCAGCCAGCGTGCTGTAGTTCCGCTCTTACGAGTATGTTGGTCGTTTGTGTCTTGGATGTGCTGCTGTTGGTCAACCCCAACTTTCACACAAGACAAAGACACTGGAATACTGTCGCCTTTGCAGATGACAAGTGTATGAAGATGCAGGGCTGTAACCGGCAGGAAGATCCGAGGAAAACTTGGTCGCTTTCCGCACTTTCACTCACCGAAGACCACGAATCGCTATTGAAATGAGAGCTTGATTCTTCTTATTTTTTTCCCGCCGGAAGCGGAGGAGGGGTGTGCGGGCTGCCAGCCATGTTTGGATTAGTGTGGCTGCCTTGTTTGTTGCCTCATCTAACAGCATCATATCACCCCTACATTGATGGAGCCATTTCGAAGGGTGCATTAATTCGTCGAATAAGGAATGAATTTCCGTGATTCGTTCTTTTGATATGTTGCCGGGAAGGTGAAGTGGGCTGCCGATGTGAGGTCCCAGCAGCTTACTCTTCGGCCTTTCGGTCACACAATTGGCTGCACTTACGGGGGAAAGACTTGTGATGGATGCGATGATCGCTCAACACCCTTGAGAGAGCGAGTCGCGTCAGGTGGCTCGCCATATCATGACGGAGGATTGGCATCCTGTGTGGGGGGGGGGGGGGGGGGGGCAAGATCCCATCGTGATGTTCCCCGAGGCAGATGAGGGCGACAGGTCAATAGGTGGCGTCTGTTATCCCTCGGGGGAAGAATGCCGGATCACCTGTCACAGAAGAAAGGAATGAGGGGGTAAAAACAGAAAGAGACAGGGCGAAAGGCTTGCTCCATCCACTGAGAAGGGTGACGAATAGCCGCGTGCTACGGTGGCTGGTTGATGTGCTGCGCGCGGCGAATACTGGTTGTGGGAAAGAGGCGTACGACGCTATTGGCGACCTTCGCTTGCCTGCCGAGAGGATTTGCGACCGGTGTGATACGCAAGCAAATTCCAAGGAAGGTTGGACTGCTACGATTCGCGAGGCGCTGATGAAGAAGAAGGAAGGAAGGGCATATTACCACACGCGACTGGACCTTGACAATATTCGAATTGCAACTAGTAGTAATAGTGAGTTCTACAGTCGAAGTGTGCAGTGTTTTACTACCTGGCTTTTTATTAGTACTACTAGGTACTCTCTAGTCTAGTAGGTAGTACAAGTACCTGAGCTTGTTGCTGGCATTCTAGAAATATGATGGCAGTATTCTAGAACCATACAGGAATTTTCTTGCGATTGATGGTAGGACACCTTGCCTACCTACCCTACGTATGGACGGCAAGGCCGCCCTTTGGATATGTCCTTCCCGGTCACCGGAATGCGTCGGGAAAGAGACGGAGGGGAATGCGAGGCCATGAGGCAAGAACCATCCCACTACTCTGTAGAGCCGCCTAAGTCCGTGCACCTGCATGATACACCCCAAGCTGCAGCTGCAACTGCGGGAACTCCCTTGTTGGTTCGGTTCACCCTTCACTGCCTTGACTTATCAAGAGAGAGGTAGGCAAGGCAGACAAGACACCTTGCATGCTCTCAGACATTCCTACTACCATAGTACTACTAGATATAGTAGTCGTCCAGTAGTGCTCTTTACTAGTGTTATGAGGTATGCAGGTCCTTTTTGATAATCTGATCCGCCTCAAGTAGGCTGCCTTTTCTTTGCTTTCCGTTTTTAGTCAAAGCTACCTAGGCAGAACAACGACAACGGACTCATTAAATATGAACCGTGCCCTCCGTCTCGGCCTGGTTGCGACAATGTAAACCGCGCTATCCTTGCTTCAATTTCCCACTCCTTGCGGCCTTTTGGTTGCCTTTTTGCCCACTTTGCCGCCTTTACTCCCTTTGCGCCCTATTGTCTTCGCCCACGGCTTGGATCACGGTAGCCAACCTCTTAAATTAAAAGGATCCACGACAATGGCCTTCGGATTGCGCACCATTACGCCAGTATCCAATGACGACGCAGTGCGGCTTAGCCCAGACGACCGATCAAGTGCCAATTTTCCTGGAGGGGCAGGCAGTAAGCGAAAACTACTAGTCTACCAGTAGTAATTGCCTCTTCAACTACGGATACTACTCCACGATAGGTTGAGCGGTGCGCTGCCCTTCACCAACCCCAGAGTAAGCGAGTGAATGCGAGGGCCTCGTATAATGTACGGCTGACCCGATGCAGTGGTGTACATTGTACGAGGGGACTCCTATCCTCCAGCTTACGGATCATGAGGTCTGCCCCTTCGCTCAGCCAGGTCAGCCTCTTCCAGCCTCTCGATATGAGATTCGATGTCGGCGCTTCGATTTCAGACAGGCGTCAAGACGCCTCGACGCCTTATGCTCCATAACACCCATTCAATGATGCATCTTGGGAAGGCTGTCACGCGTCATATGGGGGTCAACTTCAGATCATTTAAGGCGGGCGCAAGACTCCGAGTAGTTATTTTCGTCAGCAATCCCCATCCCGCATATCCTCCTCTCCACGTGCTCCTTGCCCGGTCTTTCCTGGACCAGTCGCTCTGCCTTGCCTCGACGAGGGTATTCTCCATCTCGCATGTGCCTGAGAAATGCAGATGCCTTACTTCCTTTTTTTTTTATTCCTCCGGCCAGATCGCTCCTCGGATTTGTCCGCCGCTGGCCTGGCCCATCTGACATCAGCCCTACCGATCATAAACCATGCACAATTTGGCCTCATGTGGCTACCTAGGCGGGCAAGAAGAGCGAGTGCTATCTCTGCCTAATTGACAGGCTACCTGGCAAATTTGATGACATTGGTGAGCAGTGAAGTAGAGAAAAGGGAACCGAGGCGGTTGGTTCTGATCTCCCTCGTTGAGGAATTGAACCGCTAGGACCTCCATGATCCATCTTAGCTCCAACAAGACTTTCCTTGCTCACCGCAATATCCTCACCGCCAATGGCATGAATCATCAAGACGGCATGATTATGCGAGCAGCGCACAGGATCTCGCAGCAGATCTTCCAGGAGTTTAGCCACCCTCGACTGGTTCACTGCACAGAGCCGCAGTTGGTATAGTTTGTTTGCCTTGCAGGACGTGTCGCTTGAAGACCCTCTATTGCATTGCTTGTTTCCCTCCATATCGTCCTTGCTATCAAAGGTTAGAACCTAATGCCATGCACAACTCTGAGTCCCACGCTTCACGATGCGGAGTCCTATTGGATTTCGAATTGCGGGGAGGCCAAGCTCTGGTTGTCGCAGTGCACACCAACCACCATGTATCAATATCTGAAAGCGGATGTTCGGTATGTTCGGGAGTCCTCGTGAACCAATTGGGTTGGCTATTCATAGACGAAGCAACCCCTCCAGCAAGTGTAGTCAAAGGAGACCGTTGAGTTTCGGGCTCCCACTGCTTCTTCCTTGTTGCCTATTACGTGAGAGCTATCAGAGCTCAAACTCCAAAGCTTCTGACGTTTGGTGCACTCGACGCCCGCCCGCACGAGTGCCACGTCACTCACTCACCATCGTCTGATCATGCTGCGACATTTCCACGTTGTATGGAGCTGCGTGCCGGTTCATACCCGCACAGTCGCATCACCAATGCAAGGCGTTCGAGACATGGACCTATCAAACTCCCTTACGGTGAACTATTATCGTGAGCTTTGCTGTAAGCTAGCAACTTTGACATGCGTAGACTATCAAGCTACCGCTTGTAGTTCCTTTGTCCGAAGTCTGACGGCCGCTGGGCAGCAATGCAGGGTTGATCGAACGTTCATAGCAAATTGAAATAGAAACGAGGCGGGAGGAGCAACTACAATGGTAATAATCTTGGAGGGGCTGGGGGCCCATTATCGTCGGAGTAGTGCGGGCTCGAATGAGAGGGCTCATGAAAGCAGCCTCACTTTACGCCACATGAGAGAGATGGAGGGGGTGAGGAGAAAACAAGAGACTTGAATTACACGCATGTGCAAGCTCCCTGAGGACTGACTAATCTCGAGACTTCCATCTTGACAGATTCTGGATGCAGCTGCAACGCCACGGCCGTCCCTTTAGGGTTGCGATCCTAGAGAAGCTACTGTTCTTCGAACAACAAAAATATGACTAAAAAAAATTCAAAAGAAACTTGAATCTATCGGATTATAGATTCAGATTTGTGAATGGAAATCCTAGTTATTGTGTAGACTGAGAACCACAATCTAAAAAGCATCATGTGCGTCTGTTGTGAAATGTTCTTTGCAGCACTTACACATGGAATTGAATTTGGCTTGATGTAAGACAGAGACAACGAGGGTGGGCCTTGTGGACTCTTAGAACCTTGTGGCAGTATTACATATGTCTTTGGTAACAGGAGAAGTAGATACATAGACCAAGCAATATGTGTATTTCATTTTCACAGTGATTCGTGATCGAGGAAAGTGGCCAAGTTGCCTACACAAAGTCAATACCTGACAGATGAGTATGGTACCCGTTGCGATGATACGTGGAAAGTACTTCTAGATTATCTAAAGAGTCTCGTGTCTGTAAAACCTTTGAATTCTATTTTACTTTGTTAGAAACATCATGGTACAAAACGAGAGTTCAGGTTAGCCGTATGGATTACTCGGCCTAAGTGCCCCTTGTGGTACCAATTCTAGCCTTTGGACCTTCGACGCAAGACTCTGGCCTAACAATATGAACTAAATGGTCTTGTACATCTGATTTTGGCTGAGGATATTGCATAGTTTACTGCACCCGCCTGGCTGGATGCGCCTAAATGCTGTACAGACAACCATGATTGCATTACGCCCACGCCGACTTAACTCATGAATAAGAACCACGAAAGCACACAGTCATACCAACTATCCAAAGGGACAATGCAGTCCTGGAGAGACTCCACACTGTCATCATGTACAGAATCCTCATTCGTTACGGCCGTGGCGGGTATGAACCTGTTTTGCTCTTGCGGTTGTTCACCGTCCGGAGTACCTCGGCTCGGCAAGGCCCCGGGATGATCGAACTCATGCCACGGTAGACATTCGACATCTTTGGAGTCAGAAAACTGGTTTCGGATTTTGTGTTCGGACACTTTTTGCCAAGAGGGATCAAGACTTAGCTGTCCAGAATTATACTTGTCTGGAGGGTGAAAATGATCCACCCAATGTGCGCTAGGTCGATATCTGCTCTGCGGTTTCCTTATGTTCGATCGACTCGAAGAAGTAGGAGACTGTTGCTGTACAAGAATGTAGCATTAGTATGATTTCATGTATATCTAAATGCATGAAGGACTGCTCAAGCATTCGTGTTGAATGTCGAATGTGGACTCTGTTGACTAACCCTTTGTGATTCCGTGAACGGCCTTGTCTCGCCAGAATCGTCGAAATCTATATCTTCAACCTCCACTGAGAAACGCACACGTCCCCTATTCTTTTCCGAGCTAGCACCCGAGTCAAAGACGGCCTGAATGTCCTCAGTAGCGGTTGCGGGGCGAAGGCAACTAATAGCATTCACAATCTCCTAGTTTGCGAGCTGTTTCTCCCTCCGCCGACGCATCCAACGCTGCCGGGCGAATCGAAGCATTGCCTCTTGTTCTCTTTTGGACCGGCAGTTGTCCCGAACCAAATCGCACACAGCAGTGAACTCGGTGCTGTTTACCCCTTTTTTTATGACAGAGGATCCAGTCTCAGCGCTATATTGCAGGTTCAGGGGCGATAAGGGGTAGTTCGGGAGGGAAGGAGAGAGAATGAAAAGATCTTACAGAAATCATTATGCAATGGGTAGACAGTCTGGCTTTGGCCTCCCGGCCTTTCGGACTTCTTTCGCAATATTGGCTTCATGGCGAGGATATTGGCGACTCGTCTGCTCCATAGGGGTGGGCTTTGACGCTTGGTTTCCACGTCGGAATAATGCAGAAAAATGAAACAAAAAAGCTTATCAGCTCTACAGAACACTGGGAAAGGGTGTTCCCCTCTCTCTATGATAGGAGACAACGAGTGAATCAAACGGTCTTGGCGGCCTTAACGTTGAGTGTGATAGTGGCTTGAGAACTCAAGATTGGGGAGTGCCTCTGAGTCAAGTTTGTGAGCGAGGCGCAGTAATTGTGACTAATGTATACTACTTTATTACTACCAAGAGTCGAGTCGAGTCATAAGCCAACATTACCTTCTTCCAAACTGCAGTGCCAAAGCTTTGAGTCCGATATCCTGTACAGTGGGTCGAAGATAATTTCGAGTCCCCCCCCCCCTCTCCCCAAGTGCACTGCTAACAAGGCAATATAGACACATAAATATAACTGTTGTATGTTTATGTTATTAGTATTGAAGATAATAGTATAGAATGATAGGTAGTAACTAATAGCTTATTAGCCTTTCTTATTATTTATAATCAATATTTACTCAATATTAAGCCTCATTATATGTAGCATACTAGTGAGATTCTGGTGGTGGCTCTGAAATACCTGTTGCCCACTGTATGTAGTGATTCACATACGGAATGCCCCAAGGGGAGGGCCTGTTTCAGAGTCCGCTTGGCGTAGTCCTGGGAATCTTTCTAGCTCCAGAACTCATTTGTAATGTACCACGTCCTGTTACCTCGACCGGTCTGAACAAATCGGATGCACGAGTCTGTTCGGAACGAGGCTAAAGGGACGTGAGGAGGCGAGCTTGCTCGTTACCCGGATAGCCCTGAAGCCACTGACAGAGGTTGCATTACCTCCAGGAAAGTCACTTCCAGCGCTCGCAGCCCCATTTCCAACGGTGCTAGCTTGGTATGTCGCTGGGAGATTCCAGCGAGCCGTCCTTCCGTGAGCGCTGCCCGGTTAAAGGCTAATCTTTGGAGCCTCTGCGGCCGGAATTGGGTAAGCTGAATTGATTCGTCACAGGCGCCATGTTGGAGCAGTTCATTGTGGGTTGACCAAGACATATCGTGAGGTTGTGGTTCACAGGTGGCTCGAGTCCTGGTCTTGGGACGTTACCGGCTGTGGTCAGACTGTCTTCCACCGAAACGCTCAAGGTATAGTTACCCAAGGGCGCTGTCCCAATGCCCAGTAGGAGACAAGTGTGTGCTGAGAAGTATGATGTGAAGGTGAGGAATGGTAGTGCAGCTTTTAAGGGTATAGCTTAAACCATCAAGAAGTTCACCTCGGGGTCTTTGATTGTCTGGACCCAAGTACGCCCCTCCTTTTCGCTATTATCCAGCTTCCAGATAACAGGCAGAGTCTCCATCGCGGTGTAGAGGAAGCCCCAAGGGACGCTACACACCAGCTGCTGGAGCCTCTCCATGACCCAGACCCGCCTCTCACAGGTTTTCGCACTAGCCCCGACGATGAAAGTCGGCCAGCTAGTGGCTTTGAAGTTGGGATCATCTGGTGTGATGCGCTCAAGCTGTTTGAAGAGGTCCTGGTCGAGATCAAAGGCCAACTCTGGGCCGACCAAATCGCTCACGGGCTCAAGCGCCTGGACAATATATAGGCATGCTGCTATCCGATGCGCAGAACCAGCATTGATGCGACTAGTGAGAGGAATATTACGGAGATAAGGTATTTCAAGAGCCTCGACAGCCCATGCTCGAACGTCAAGAGCCTGAGCCTGCTTCAAGAGTTCCATGCCCTCGACCGCGACTTCTGCAATGCAGTCATCATTCTCGATCTTCACGTTTGACAGCTGCGCCGCTGCGTAGATGATTTCGTGGACCTTTGGCGGGCAGCACTGGTAGCTGTTTGCAGTGGCTCGCTGAAGCATCGTTGGGATTTGCGAAGACTCAAAGTACGACTGCAGGGTGGACGTGGCGGGCGTGAATGCTGATGCCATCACAAAGTAGCTTTACACCAAGTCAGCCTCTGTCCACATCTCATACATATCTGAAATAATCTCACCTGACGCAGTCGGAGAGTACATAGTCTCTCAAATCGCTAATGGCTCCCTCCGCTGGCTCGAGCAGGCTCACAAGTCTGCCGGCGCCTTCCAAATGAGCTCTCCACCCATGCTTTCCGGATTCGATGAGCTCGACATTGATGAAGAGCCATGCGGCAGCGAGAGCAACATCAGCCCGCGAGGAGTTGATGGTTTGAATTTCCTGGTGCATCAGTCGCAGAGCCTGATTCTTGGCGATAAGTGCGTCTCTGAGAGCCCTACGGGAGGCTTCGCTGCTCGTAGGGCTCATGCATTGCATGTCGGGGTCGATCACTGGGGGAAGTTCAGGCCGATAGTGGTTGGACATGTGTGCCGCCGACGCTGCCACGAGGATATGCTGAAGCAAAGGGTTCTCCAGAGTCAAAGGGACCAAACTACGGAAAGGATTGCGGTCGGGCAGATCCAGAGACACCAGGTCCTTGCAAAGACGGGTAGCGACTGATTGTTTTTGCCCTTGTTCAGCACATGTATGATGGATGGAGTTACGCGAGCATGATGCTTACAGTATGATAGATAGTGCCTATACGAATGAGACAGATCCTGCACGAGGGGATCAGCAAGAACCCAAGGGGTTGGTGGCGCGGCATGGACCACTCTATTGGCAGTTGTCAACTGCCACTCATTCGTCGGAGTAGTGGCGGGACTGATGAGCGCAAGTTCAGGAGCTGCCTTGGGACTACTCTGATGTTTCCTCTTTGGCCTCGACGCCGATGCAGCTTTGGTAGACCCCGGTTGAGCAAAGGTTACCAGAGCAGGCGCCCGTGATGGGATCTGCCCGCGGTCGTGGCCCGCAGCTGAGTCGGATGCCTCCGAGGAGCTCGCCACGGATGTCTTGCCAGCCAGTTTTCCACGGGAGGCGATGGCGCCGGTCCATCTAAAGAGCTGTCCGTACCCGAGACATTCCTTTCCCGCCAACAGACACTTATTACAGTGTGGGTAGGATCTGTCGCATCTCAACCTCTGGCGACGACAGTTATGACATCGCTCCCTGGGCGGTTGGACAGGCTCTTTCGAGGCCATGTGCCTGTTGATAACTCTGGCCTGGAGTTTCCGCAGTGACGTGTGACTCAGCGGCTTCGAAGCCTTCCGTGGATCTGGGCGACGGATGATGTGGATGGCTTCCGAGTCCCAGACCCTGGTGACGTCCCCGCTGGTCAACGGGAAATGCCGAGATGTATGTACTAGAAATGCCGTATAGGATTGTGGATAGCGCTCAGGCTCAGACTCAGACTCAGACACAAGCTCTAGCTCAAGCTCAGGTCCAGCTTGGCTGCTGATCCCCGTGATGGAGTGATGAGATGAGGTGAGGCGGCGACATGCCGAGATCAAAAGATGAGGATGGATGATTCTTTCGGGCAGTAGGGTATTAGCTTCAAAAAGTTCTCCGTCTCCTTTTTCAGTGGATGTCGTCTAGCGTAATCCGTACCTTACATTGAGTAAGCCCGCTGGTGGTAATTGGTCACAATTACCAGTACTAGAAGTAGCGTTGGTAACGTGAGGTGGGTAGGTACAGCCGTACAGGTCGGTAGAACAGCAGTGGTACGTACCTCGACTTCCCAACGCAGCCCTACAAAGCACCACCAAGATGCTAGGCCCAGTTAAATGGCACCGGTCTGGATTCGCCGCACGCATGCGAATTGGACGCTGACTGTGACAGTAACCTTAATGTGTAACCCTAATGTGTAACCCTAGCTACTAATGTACAGGGTAGTAAAATAGTGTCGACTGAGTCTATCTTTCTATCCGAGTCAGCCATCTGAATCTGAATAGTGTCAATTGGTCAACAAATCTACCATGTCGATCAGTCCTACTTCCTAGTCTCAGTCTGAGCTGGTTTCAGCAAGCCTTTGTTGTGATCCGTATTCTGCTATGCCTTACTCATGGCAGTATGTCTTCGCCCCCTCATGTTTTGACCAGGTGATATTTTTTCACCTCGGGGCTTCAAGCCTCATCCAAACTTTGAATCCTCTTTCCCCCCTCCTCATCCTCGCTGATGATACACCCCAACATCAGCATACATTACAAGGAGGGAGAATGAGCCAATTGCAGTCCATCTCTATTCCAGTGCCTCCTTGTGTGCCCATGTTCACGTCCGCAAAATGTCCGATTACAATCGCGAACACAAGGCGCCACACATCTGTACCTGGTCGCGATGGGATGCGATGCAACTACCCTAGAGACGGATTTACATTGTGAGCAGCCAAAATGCAGAAAGAGGCGTTCGCAAAGATGGCTTGACGACAAAGCCACTTGAAGCATCAAAGTTCAGCCAGCATTGTATTTGGCTTGAAAACTGGCATCAACTGGTGTCGGAGATGGGTCCTATTGTTCTTCCCTCTCATCACTTGCCGTGACTTATCCCCATTGTGTTGGATAATTAACACTTCGCAAACACCGAAACACCCACAAGAGAACCATTCACAGCCATGATAATCCCTGAGGAGTGATTCAAAAGCCGTAATTCACAAAGTGGCAGAGCCGCAGCTTCGAGGCATCACCTCTACGGAGTGAGCCATGGCTGGCCACACCCACAAACGGTGAGTGATGCCGCGGTGTTTGTCCAGTTCATCCGATCGATGAGCCCAAACAACGACTCATCAACGTGTCTCTATAGATTACCCAAGGTTGTGCGAACCTTGAGCCAGCTCTATGAAAGATGCAGATACGCTACGCAGGCAAGATTGTCATCCTCCGAAGCTGCAAGTCCTCGAGGGGATGGCTCCGGCTCAGATATCTCCGGCGACACGTGGTTGCTGCTGGGAGATCATTCGATTCACCTCTGTGAAGACCAGGACCAGGACCTGGACCAGGACCTGGACCTTGTGACCTTGGAGCATCCCCTCGTATTCCCAGACGAAGGGATCCTTCCACCGTTCGCCTGCTACGAGCGTCCGGAACATAACTCCACCTTAGGGACGCGATCCGACCCTTCGACGCTGACCCTAGGTTCAGGCACTTCCTGGTATCGGGGGATGGTGGACGCAAGTTCCGGCAACTGCCTCTCAGCCCATGACCGCCTGCAATTCCCCCTTACCTCGTGTCAAATATCTGCCAGGGACCCAGGAACTATACCGTGGAGGCCATCTTCAAGATCAGGGGCCGAGTGCCCCCTACCCACGCCTCCCCTCGAGATCGATGATATGAGTAATCGGCATTCCCAAACGCAAGTGAGTATATCGGCATCAGATACCGACACCGACGCCGACGCCGACACCAGGTGGGATTGCCCGTTGATACTGATGCCCACGTCCTCGAGTAACGCCGTGTCCGGGATGCAGATTGTCCCCCGTTGTGCCCTGTTCTCTGGCCAGTGCCCCCCTAATCCCAATGTATCCCGGATGATCCAGTTTCCCAACGCAGAAAGAAAGATACGGGACTCTTTGGACATGGCATGGGTTCCGGTACATGCTAGACCGTTGGTGGGACCAGCCTACTCCAGTGACTTTCCATGCCAGTGCTCATCAGCCAAGGAGCAATAAGAGAGCCAGACAGCCACCCGCCGATCAAGAGTGAAAACGAAGCAAGGGGTGCCCGGAAAGGCCAGCGCTCAACGATATTGTCCGACTGTTTCTTACTCTTTTACAAATCCAACAGTCAGCGGCAGTGGCGCCCCTCCCCCCCTCCACCTTTGAGGGACCAAGCTCAAACGCACGAGGTATATCCTTGGGATCTACTGCAAGCTTGCCCTACGGAGATTGAAATCATGAGTTTACATCCACGTACTTGTACATGGCCGGGACCCCCGCGCAGCTTACTCGAGGATCACCCTGCGTGTAGGGGGGGAGGGGTGAAGGGGTGAAATGGTGAATTTGGCGGTCATGGTTGCTGGCGATGTTGGCGATGGGAAGGGATTGAACGGACCTTGCAAGAGATCGCAACAACTCTCTCTCTCTCTCTCTCTGCAATCTCGCGGAGCATGGCCGGTGAGCTGTCGTACCTACACCGCACTCGGAGATGTAAAAGGGTACGTACGAAGTATGTACAGTACACAGTGGTAGATATGTCACGTCACCCCCTAATCTCTAATGGGCAACTTGCTCGTAATTATCATCACAACTCAGGTCAGATCAACTGCCATCGTATGAGAGTACATGTACAGTCACAAATACTCCCGTGGCTAATCTTAGACTGCTGTGGCCTCGGCGTGGCCTCTACGCTGCGCTGCGATGCGATCGATTCACAGAAAACAGGCATGTTTACCAAAACAGCTAAAAGACCGAACGTGATCTCCCACCCTCCCATGTAGATGCTCGCGATGGGGGGAACAGAGCGGTTGGATCACCCTGCACAAGTGATCACCGTTAATGGAACGCTCCAGACACCGGGGCCAATGTGTGCGATGTGCTCCTGGCCCTGGTACTACATACGGAGTATACATATATTGTATACTTGTACTCCGTACTCCATACTTCCAAAACCATATCCCCCCCCAGGACAGGCAAGAGCCATATCACTCCTGTTCCCCCTTTGGTTCCGCTGTTCTGGGCAGTACGCTGCACATATCCGGCAGTGACAGGGGGCCAGGGGGGGTGGGAAGGGGGAGGGGGTTTTGGCCACTCGAAGAGGATTCCCTGCTCCCGAGCTCGACAATGTACTCAAACCCCCTCTCCAACGTCGTAATGCAGATGTAATCCCGAGTCATCGGCCAAATTTGATCTCCTGGAAGCCGCAATAACGTGAGCCCAGGGTGTGTGAGCGATCCTCTGTTGTACTAGTATCCGTAGAGGGTCATGATGCTGATGGGGAGGCGTCTTACACTTTCCGGTCGACCGTTGTTGGCCCTGGCCTGTTCTACAACTGCCAGTAAGGAGGAAGGTGTATACTCCGTGTGTATTGCGTCCCACCAAAGAGATGCAGACACGCGGCATTCTCCGCTCAACATGCCTCCGTAGCCCTGCTCGTATCTCGACCACCGTGTCGTCGGGATGGACAGGCACCTGCAGAGTGCAGTTGGGAACAGTACAACCCCAGAATGAGGCTGCATCATATGCTTCTTCCCTCCTAGCGCCCGTCGGGGTTGACAGGCAATACAGGATGACGGCCAATTTTTCATATTTTCCCGGCGGCCAATATAACCTTCAGAATCTGATATACCCCTGTGGAAAAGACAGCTACTGCAAAACACGCCTCTTTGCAACCCGCTACTGTTTGTTGGAATGCATGTATTTGTATTACTGAACATTCATCAAGTCAGTGTCCGATGCTCGATGAATGCACTTAACAGTCGATTCGATTGGCAACGACAAAAGGAAAGAAAAGGGAAATGGGTCGACCGTTGGGACCCGTTGTCGCCGCCATTATGACACCTCATATTCTGCACCACCAGTTTGCGAGCGCTCAGACCAGAAAGCGATCACCCCCCCCCTTTCTTTTTCTCCAACAACGGTTCAGATAGATTTCCTTTTCGTCCGTACGAATGCTCGATGTGCATATAAAGGACCTGCGTCTATCATTTCTACATTGAGCCTCGTAGTTTCGATGAATTCGTACAGTGACAGTGTGGCCGACCAAGGGAAAGGGGAGCTTGGCGTTTCCAAACCGACAGGAGTTGATCAGGCAGCAGTATTCAGCTTGCTCATCCGTACCTGATTCGTACCGGTCACCTCTAGTATATCGAATCTGGTTTCGGGTCCAATTGAAAGAGGACATGAAGCATGTACCAAGTACTGTTAGTCTGTCTGTCTGTTTGTATGTATGCGTCTTCTCGTAGCAATCACAGCCACTGTCGGTGAAAGGATACCCTGACATCCACCATGCTGGCCAGATATTGCTGCATCTCCATGACCATCGCCCGCTCGTCGCACCCTCGTTCCCCTAAAGAATCACCCCACAGGGATGCCTGCAGTATATGCAATAACCTCGGGACCACATCCATAACCGTCAAAGGCGCGCCTACGTATCCCAGCGCATCCCAGACTTATCTGTGCCAATGCTACGGCAAGTAGAGAAGCATGTATGGTACGAATGTGTACACTCGTACGCGCACCATGACCGGGGGTAGCACAAGTAGTATGGAGATTTGCACGCCCTCAGCATGCCTGGACGCTGATCTATCCAAAGCATCCATCATCGGTTGCATTGTATGCGAGCGAGAGACTTCGATCCCGTCCTGTATCGGTATGCCAGCCTTGTGGGCGTCTGCAGGCCCAATATGACTGCAACCCTCGATGAGAGAACGCAACGTCTTGGCAGTAGCCCAGCCGAGAATATGTGTGTGTGTGTGCGTATGATGGAATGCTTTTCAAAGGTAAGCATATCTTTCTCGAAGGCCACTCGAATAGTACGATAGCCTCTTTGTTCCTTGGCAACGCTGATGTTAAACTCGGTGCTTAGGGATGCAGAGAACAACCTATGACAAACCACGAACACTGACGGGAGTCACTCTGTACACACCATGCCAAACACCTTGGACGGCGCTCAAAATGCACAGTAGAAAGATCCTGCACGTCTGCTTCGTTGACCCAGGCCGAGCTCAGTACTCGTCATAATGGAACGACAGCTACTCGCTGGTCGGGCAATGTACGGTTTGAGGTGCCGCTAAGGTGGACTCTGGGAGTCACGATTTCATCGACTGTACGACATTGACCATTAGTTCAAGGCAAGTGAGGCGAATCTAATCGGAGGCGACACGAACGAAAGCATGGGGCTTTGTGCCGTCTGACTTGGTGGAAGCATGTCTACGGGGTACCCCGTCTCTTGGATTTTTTGGGCCTCTCAAAGCATAGTCCACGAGGTCTTGGAGAAGCTAAACAGCAAGAATGCTGCTGATGCCAGATGATCAGTGCGGACTCTTGCAAATCAAATTAAAGCCAAAGCTATATGTCAGGTGAATTAACTTGGCCTTACCCAAGCTGGGTATCCAGCTCACCACGACAAATTGAGCCAAAGCCTCAAAGTCCCGAAGACCTAATGGCTTGTATGGCAAGCTCTCATATGGCCCAGGTTCTTCGGTTATAGTACCGAAGAGGGTATGATGCTAAGGGTCGCTTAACCTCTAATACCCACCCATACTCCGTATTATATGAGTATAAAGTGATTGAGTATCCATAACGCGAAATGGAGGGCGATATCAATGATCATCTACTCCGTTCGCTTAGCGGCCCCATTTCCCAGTTCTCGGGATGTCTATTTTTTTTCGGAAGGGGGAGGGGAGGCGGCCCATATAGTACCGTTAGTACGGAGCACGTATACATCCGCATTTTTGGGTCCGTGCAAACCACGTCTAAATGCGTAAGGAACTGGGCATCATTCGCCTGAGACTCAAGCGCGTGGAACAGCGGTCCCTTGACACCGTACGACGATGATCATTATCTAGGAACCGCTGCATAATGGAGGCGGAAGTTGAGATAGGCTAGGTACGTGCGCCTTGCCTTGACTTTGGGATTTCACGTGTGAATGGGGGATAACCTTGAGTGGTAGTAATCATCACTCTGGAGTGTGAAAGAAGGTTGATTCTCAGAAACCGCACCTATTTTGCAGTTAGCAATGGCGTGGTGGAGTCAGGATGTACGTTACGAGTACATACTTACCTTGCGGTCCCACGAGTCTGTGCGAGCGGATGTGTTTCTCTTCCAGAAGGAGCTGTCACGTCAGAGCTGTCACAAGGCTAAGTCGAGACCGACCCAGTAGCGGCAAGCCAAGCCTTTGACAGACTGAGCCGCCCCATTGCTGTTGGTCATGTCCAGATTCTCCGAGCCTTCTACTTGCGAATCTGTATTATTTATTGTACCTGCAAATACGCACCATGCTGTTCTCTGGTTTATACATGTACCTGGGAGCACTGTGAGCACTACGATTCGTAGCATGCCACCAAAACGGTAGTACAGGGGATCATTCGAGATAAGCTGCCTGAAATGACGCCCGCGTGAATGGGCACGTCGAAGGCTTCTTCACGGCAGAAAATTGTTGATGTAGCAGCCTTACCTAGACAGGCAATCACCTCGTGGGTAGTGGGGATGTGGTAGTACGAAACCGACCACGCGGTTGACGTCTCTGGTTTTAGCAATGGATCATGTTCCGCAAGGTCGCCAGGGGATCCAAGTGCGGCATGCCTACGGAGTAGGTTGCTTGAACAACTCTAGTCCGCTCGTAGCCTTGCATTTGGAGCCCGGCGGGCTATAATAAAAGCCCCAAAATCATAATATGAGCCAGGCCCGTACTGCGCGCCCGCTGCTGTCTGTAGACGTCGGGCCATTACAACGGTAAGCCTCGCCCATCCCTAAAAGGGATGCGTTGCCGGTGAGGCTGCAAATGGAGCACCGACTCTCCATCCGCGCCAGCCGAGCGCAAGGGCAGAAAAAGTGGGCAAACCGTAGAAGAATGGACGGGAGAAGATGTCACGGCTCCAGACCCAAGGACAAGGACTCCGACTCCAGGTTCAAAGCTCCAAGGGCTTAGAGCCAAGACCTAAGACCCAATGCCAAGATCAAAGTAAAGAATCGAAGACAGATACCCTACGGGGGTGCACCTAGTTACACACTGTCCGTACATCCACAGCTCGCGTGGCCTAGTCCGTGAGCTGAACAGGGGTCCCCCGGTGGATCGCCGCGGCCGCTGGAGATCACAGGAGAACGGTTCCGCTTGTTCCCCCCTCCGTTGCAGGTGGCTTTGGGTTCTGGCAGAAAGGCCCGTTCATTGGCAGCATTTGCGCACACAGTGAGACTCGTACCTGTCGTACTGCAACGGCATCATGTCAGCATATTACCCTATAGGGTCTGTTGGAGATCGACGGCGCTTCGTTCAACTCAATCGTCGCCTTTTCTGCACGAGCTTGGCAATATCGGAGGAGCTGCGACATTTGGGCTTGGAAAGTTCGACTAATTCAAGTTACAGGCTCCGACTTGTGATGGTGGCTAGCAACGTAGTACGCGGCAGATCAATTTCGGTGCAAGCGATGCGAATCGAGAGGTGCTTGATGCGGCGTTGCGCATCATCCCAGGATCTGTGTAATGTGCATGCACAAGTGACCTAGACGACTTGTAGCGTCGACCGGCGTTTCTGTGATGCAGGACATCCAGGCACGGAGTGACGGCAGGACACTGTCGTTCTCGTACGAGTATTCATCTTAGCGGGGGGAGCTGGCTAGCTCAAAATTCCGCCAGAGCCCAAGTGTGTGCTTCCTGCGACTTGGTCAGTTTTTAGCGATTTAGCCGGCGCTGGATCGCTTCGTGGTTAGCCCAGCCTCCTCTTAAGCGGGTGGTGAGATTTTTTGCAGGCGCGGAGTTGATGGATGACCCGGGCTCATGCAGTCAGTGTCAGTGCTCCGAGGCAAGGCCACGGTCACTGTTAGATTTGGTGGGATCATGGCTGCTGATTGATCTGATCTGTCAAAGAGCCTCCGGATGGTCGAGGCGGGAGGGGGTGCATTAATATGTGTCGCATACACTACTCGTAGAGGTTTAGTGCTGTTGTAGTAGCCTGAAGGTATGGTAAGGAAAGGTAAGGAAAAGTAGAGGTAGGTAGGTGCCTTAAGGTAAGGCCGCACTGCTGGTAGCACCACAGGCGCCGTACTCCGTTACTCACCCGCAGTAATCTTAGTTTAGGGCACATGCTAGTGCGATTTCACCCCTCTAGCATTGCTGACGGCTGCTTCACCACTGCCCTCTGCGCATGCACTAACATCGCTAGTTCTTTCCTCCAGTCAATGTCGCCGGTTTCTTCAGCGCTCTTTGTAGTGCTTGTCGATTAATGCAGCCGTCTTTTGATACCTACCTCTCCCTTACCATACAAACTACATGTTAATGCAGAGAACCTGCGTCTGGGGTACTTGACGGGATGCAATCTACGCCAGGACTGGGGTTCAGGCGTATCTTATTACCACGGGGGAATAGTGTGGTTTTGAAGGGCATCTTGTGGACCACCAGTAATTACGACTTAGTACTCGTAGTCTGTCGATGCAAAAAGGCAGTTTCTGCGGATGGGGTGGTACTCCGTAATGAGGTGTCTTGTGAGAGGTACCTTGGCCTTGTTGGATAAGGTGGGAAGTGGGAAGGGTCAACCCCGTGTGATCTGCAATGCTGGTTGCCGTGAGGCAGGCACGATCGTCCAACGCATGGGGTACGGCAAGTACTGTAGAGGATGTGTTATGCAATAAGGTAGTAGGTATGGTCGCTCCCCCACTGCATCTACATCATTCCGTTTCCGAAGTTTTTCGTTTCTTGTACGGGTACGCCCTCCTCTACTTCTGCCCAACGCTTCGACTCTGGCCTCGTCTAAATGAATCTTTGCTCTGGTGTAGTCTGAGAGGCAATGCTCCAGGGCTCATTTGACCGGGTATTTCAGTCGCACTGTACTCCGTACTCTGTGCGGAGTATATCCCACTACGCGATGAATATGACTGCCACCATCGGATTATGGCGCTGGGCCCAACGCGCTTAATGTCTCTGGGGAATGCCGACCACTCCACTTGATGCTCATCTAGCACTAATCCCGCGATTGCCAATGACCTTGGGGGATGAGAGACTTGTGTCTGTAATAAAATCTCGGCGAAAGCATTACTCTACTATCAACAGCTCGAACGAATTCCCTTCGCTAGTCTTCACGATGCAGCTAGCGGGCTTTTCTTGCGCTCGTTTTGCTATGCCGCTAGGCGCCTGGGTATGACCAGAGGAATAATGGGCTTGGTTTCCGAAAAAGCATTCCGGGCTTCCGTCGCAAAAAAGGCCGACCGATATTCACCTGGCTTAAGGTCAAAACACCGAGCGAATCCTCTTGCTGCGGGCTGTTCGCACCACAACCAATGCTAACCTCCGGCTAAATTTGTTCGTGGCCGCAGGGCAGACGCCAAGAGGAGTTGGGAGGATCCCCCGGTGCTGATCGCCGTGTTCGACGCTCCACACCCCAGGGTCTATAACCTTTCTGGAAATATTTCCGTCTGACGAACGAATAGCATTCCCCCAATTTGGGACACCCTCAGATCCTCCATGTTAGTGTGCCATCCGGCCGGGGTCTGCTTCAGCACCCACGCTTGCGGGACAGAGGTACTCGTAGCTTCGGACTACTCGCAAGAAGTGACCGACAAGGGAGAAACCATCGGGCGAGGCTGTTTCCAAAAAGGTGGTCAGCCTGCGTTTTTAGACGCCCTCCCAGCATGACGTAAATTCCTTTTACGGGCGTTCGATCAATGTTCCCATGCCGCAAGTGGCCCGCACCTAGGAGGTCAGATTCGATCCATGGAAGTTCGAGAACTGGCAAACGCACAAGTGGGGGAAGTAGGGCCGATCTGGACCACACCCATTTGTTTGTCCTAGACGAGGTGGTATGAGATCGAGCAAGAGTCCAAAATACGAGAGATCCTTGAGCATACCTTGAGCACCTGCACATTTCTTCGCTCAGTAGTCTGAGCGCCGCCCATGACAGACGCAACAGAAAGCAATAAAAGCTTTGGGTGCTTAAGTTGCTTGTACCTTTGGTATTGGCTAGTGGACAAACCATGAACTGGGAAAGCTATGCGCGAGTCAGAGGAGACCTCACGTTTCGCAATGTCCCACATGCTATAATTACACTACTTTTGCGTGGAGTTAGTGCACATTCGGTTTCTACGACCGAGTCTCGACTAAGCCTTTATCCGTATTCATTCGGTTCTTTGCTATTGGGCAAATCGTGGGAGCCGCTCCGCAGAATGTTGGATCGCAGTGCCACGGGTAACACCTCTCACTAGAACTGTTCCCAGGCCATCGGTGCTTCTTGTGGGTCCACTTTGGCGTCGGCATACCAGATAAGCACCTTGGAGAAGACTGTTCTGTGGCAGAGCGAGCGCTGTTATGAAAGGCTCGCGGGCAAGAGTGAGCGCCAAGGCCCCCGACCAAAGCGGCCGGTCTCTGACGCCGGCGGAGGGTAGCTGAATTTTCATGCAATGGGGAGAAAGTGTCCGCGAGCGAAAAGCGGAAAAAGCCATGTGGCAGAGGACGTCAATTGTGCGAGCAGCGTCGATTGGGTTCTTGAAACAACTGCCACCAGAAACACCCATGCGCCCCAAATGACGGTAGCCCCAAAGATGATCGCCCAAGCCGCCGGGCGCCGTCTGTCGGGCTAGCCATCAAGCAACTAATTACATAAACTGAATCAGACGGCGGGTTGTGGTGAACCGTGCCACTTGCTAGCCTATTTCTTTAGGGTTATTACGCCTCGCACGTCTAAGAGTTTTAGACTAAGACGCCAAGCCAACCATTTGAAGACAATCGTGCGTAATTACGGCGCTATCGAAACCCTCTTCTACAACTACGATCCGCCAGCTGGAAAAACGTCGTACGATTTGCCCTTGGTTGGCAAGACTCAAGCCTGGTGGCTAGTCCTACACCGTACGGCTAGGGGTTTAATGCATCGCTCCACGCATAATTTGCACTAACGTGTTCTCACAGCGTACTCAAACACTTCCTCATGCAGGCTCTGGGCACGCTTTGATGTCGCTACATGGAGACGCGCAGCAATTAATTAAGAATGGGCGACGGGACGAGACCCGCGTCTCAATTGCAAGCATGTGGGTGGGTGTAACAAGAAGCCACATGCACAGGATGAGGTGAGGTAGATCATCTCCTCGACATTCAGAGGCTGGCTCATCACCTACAGAGTATACCACCCTGCCCAACCGCTGCATCCGACCAGTTAGCAACAAGTGACTGTCCGGAAGGTGTTACGTAGGGCAGGGGATCACAAAAATTACACGCGCCGGCTCGACATGCCGCTTCGCCGGTCTAAATTTCGGATACTTCATGACCCAAGAACAACCACGCTGCATTATACACAGCTACACGTACTGCGTAGGTACTCTCAGCGCCTGTGAAGGAGAAAGTACGGTTCAACCTTCTAAGGATTCGGCGTCTCGCACGGAGTATTACTCCTTGATTCTTTGAGCGGTTTAGCGCAATACCCTGTACAGGCAAGGTGCGTAGTCAGCACGGCGATTGCTTAGAGAGCGTTCCAAGGATTACCGAGCGCATTGCTCTAATACGCTGTGCAGACGACCAGGAGATGCTAAGGTGCTGTTCTTCTTTGCTGTCGGGTAAGGTGTCTATGGTCAGTACATAGCCAGAGAACCCCCAGTTGAGCACATCTGCTGTTGTTATTGCTGCTAATATTACCCTCGGGGGCCATAATTGAGTGGCGGTTACGGTAGCATGAGCGGCCACTCTAGAGATTTAAATTATTCATCATGTTAGAGCAGTAGCCGCTCTGCCGTGAACGAGGTACGCCATGTACTCGGAACGCGCTGATCATCCATTATGAGCACGATGGTGAGAGACGACTATCTGACCGAGGCCAGGCACTCCGTACGTCTACAGGGACATGTTCGGAAAGTCCCCCTCTCCACCCATTTGTCGACCCAACTGGCACCGTTGGACACCCCATATTTGTGTGGACTATCACCGATCCTGACACGCCCCTTGAACAACACTCCACTTGCTCGTACTTGGCTTCCTTGAACCCACACCCCTCTCACACCCTGGTCTCTCTGTACAAATCTTTGCTTCCAGGCCATGACCCGGATGGAAACCACCAGGATTCATCATGGCCAGGGTGAATGCCGGGCTCCACGCCAGGGATATGATCCAGTACAGTACGTTCTCGCACACGGCTTCCCGCACACACCCCCTCCCAAAGCGGCTGCCTACAGTGTACGTTCTTCAAACACCACAGCTCCGTCAGATGCTATGGTCTTCCGTTGAATCTTAGCACTCGCTCGACCCACCCCTCATCTGATGACAGCGGCGCTTTGCGGCAAATTCAGGGATCCAGGGGTGGGATTTACAGATCTGATATACATACATTTCTACGTACATATATGAGTGTGCTGATATAGCCTAGTCCTTGTGGATGTTACCCGCCAAGTCCCACCCACCTCTCAACCTTCTTAGAAGCCCGCGCTCGTCGGTTCGTACTTAAACTTGGCGACGCCCCCGAGCCTCCCACCGATCTGGATCTTACTTACCATCTGAACGGACAACCTCACCCTCACTGCCGGACATCCACCTTGGTATCCAACCTTCCATCAACGACATACATCACCGTCGTCCTCGTCTTCACGAACTAGAAGCCGCTGTACAGAACTCTAGTCTTTGGGGAGAGCATTGCTCTAACTATCATCACGACCCAACGTCTTTGCCTTCGGCTTTGACAAAGTACCCCACGCTCACGCTGCCGAGCCGGACTCATGGCCACTGCGATATCTCATCACTACAGCGGACATCAAACGAGAGGTCATTACGACTACGCTAGATCTCCGCCATCGCCCCCCATGGAGCAAAACAAGTGCACGCTTCCTTCTATTTCCAACCTGTTGGGTTTGGCCGATGCTGGCTCACCGACTTACGAGGCACCTGCGCCTCTCTCACACTCCCCTCGGTCTGAAGGTTTGTTAGAATCTAGTCCTCGCTTCCAAAACTGAGCACGCATTGACATTTCTGCTTTAGCTCCTCAATCACGTAGGCCGTCTGCTGTGAGGACAGAGAGCCGCCCAGGATCTGGATATGCAAAGGCTTTTCCGCATCATCATCCAAGGGGTTTTCCCCCCTCCCCTCCGATGAGCACCGATGCCTCTTTGGACACCTCCCCAGCACAGAAGTCTACCAGCCACTTTTCGAACATTTCCACCCCAACTAGCTATTACCATGAGACAACACCGCCGCTTGAGGCCGATCTCCAGCGTCATGCGCCGGCCCCAAGACCACATGCTTACCAGTCCCAACAACACCAGCCGCCGCCAGCCGCTGTCACGACTCCTTCATCGTCAGCTCAAGCCGCCAGTTACTTCCCTCCTAGCTCGTCCGCCGCTCCACCCCCTACTCGGGCCGAGACTCCCGGTGGTATGGCCTACCAACGACCTCTTCCCCAGTCATTCCCTCCAGTGAACGCACCATCACCAATGGCTCCTTCATCCAACGCTATCTCGTGGCAGCACCATCACTACCTCAACCCGGCGCCGGGCCATCTATTTCCCCAAAGCCAGGATCGGTACATTTGCCAAACATGCAACAAGGCCTTCAGCCGACCCAGCAGTCTACGCATTCACAGTCACTCCCACACTGGCGAGAAGCCTTTCAAATGCTCTCAAGCCGGCTGTGGCAAAGCTTTCAGCGTCCGCAGCAACATGAAGCGTCATGAGAGAGGATGCCACAGCGTCGAGGTCAACACTGGCGCGCCAGTCATGCCGTGATTAGAAGGGTTTAAACGATTGGGCACTTCAGCGACGGTGTTAAGGGGAAACTAATCATGGGTTTCATGGTTCGCGGCGTTGAATAATGATGAATAGGAAAGAGGTACATGTCTTTACGGGCTCGACATGGCGTACCCCGGGGTTTGGAGCTACTTTTGAGGCATTTCCATGGCGTTTTCAGTGAATGGTTTTTTGAAAGAGTCTATGGATAGGGAATGGGATGGAGCACCACTATATGGGTTTTTTTTGTGTTGTTCTTTCCCTTGTGCAAGCCAAGATACCACTGGAGGGGATTTGGATTATTATTATTATCTGGGTTTTCTTGTAACGCATAATGTATAAACACCTGTAGGAAAGGTCCAGATGTACTACGCACAAGAGACAATTGACAAAGTTACGAGAAACAGAGGAGAGCCTACGCAAGTTCCCATTGATGATGCAAGATTGTAAGCAATCCGATAACATCTGGACAGAACCGGTGTAGGAATCCTTTTTGATCGTCAAAATGCAGACTTGCTGAGATCATGGCGATCAGTGGCAACGGCAGTCTGTTATAACGGATGCCTACAGACAGACAGACAGATGAGTGACAGGGCTGGGATGCCTGTGGAGGGGGTGAGGGGGCTGACCTTAAAGTCCTGGGGGCCTTCTGTACTGGAGTGTTGGAAAGTCGACCCATAGGCTAGGCAAAACGGTTAAAGCCGCTGTGATCGATCCTGCGACGAGTATCTTTTCACCTCTCCCTGTTTCCGAATCGCCTGCCAGCGCCCGTAGGCACTTAGGCCCAGAATAAATGCGCGAAACCTCGGAGAGGGACCAAGGGAGGGGCGTAGAAGCATGGGTTGTTCCCGCCTGCTCCCGGCGACCATGGTCGCTCTCACCAACCCCTTCCCATGGTATTAGCTGCGCAGAGGGAAAATAGCGGTGATCATATGAAGCGAGCGTCATACTCTAATCAAGTTGAACAGATTCGACTGTTGTCCACTGTTGGGATTATGCGAGGACAACACATGGTAGCGCATAACGATATTGTGGTATAGGTTCCGGAACGCAGCCCATGGCATTAAGCGGGCACATGTCTACGCTCGCCTCCTCACCTGCTATGCAGTCTCGAGCCTAAGGGCTTCAGCCCACTAGGGGGTGGCCTGGTATCGTGGGTTTTGCTGCCGAATCCTCTGCCATGTCAATATCTTCTCGGGGTCCGTCGGCCTGGTCAAGTTTACCCACTCTGCTTTCGCCAAGACAGGACTCCCAAGTCTCCCAGAAAGCAGGTAGGGCACCCCCAGGGGAAGGCTTCATGCCGAATGAAGAGAACGGGTGCCATTTTCCTTATCGAGTCTCATCAACAAGGTTTCCATCCCAATATTTCCTGTCGATCGCCCTCAGAGTGCCACATACATGGGTGGTCAGTCCCATCTGTTCCGCGCGGCAAGGTCGCAACGGAGGTACCTTCGATACGACCTTGCGGGGGTCTGGACTGTGTGTTTGTCTATTTTCTGAAGATGGTAGATCATCGAATGATCATGACGACTGGGGAGCGTAGTTGGGGCAGCTCGCGTTACCAGCCACCGCGATACCTACTGACTAGAAGAGACCAATGAACTGAATACATTACGTTCCGTACTTGCACCGAGAGTGACATACTGCCTGGAGCCGCTATCGACTGCCGTGCATATCGTGGGCCGGATGCATTCTTCTTTTCTTTTTTCTCGGCCGGCTGCTTGTCTAGCGTAACGGCGCGCCACGTTCACGTTGCCAACCATCTCGAATCACAAGGAAGGTCATTGCAAGGTCGTTGGGTGTGGCCCGGGGGAAACCACTACTGATGCGGAAAAATCGTCGTAAAGAAGGAGGCCAACCCCCGTCTCTGCTTAAGGATCCCGTGCTACTGGGTTCGTCTGGTAGCGAGGATCCCTAGCAAGCTGACAAGGGTTGCAAGGCATGCTTATGGGGCCGGTGACGAGACCGGCCAGTCACGGTGCAGGCGGTTGGGAAAGCTGTGGACTCTTGTGGCTCGCCTTTCTACCCATGTACGGAGTAGAACAAGATCAGTACGGAGTATGTGCACGGTGCCGTCAATCGAGCACGCGGTTATAACAGAATTTCTCAAGCTCGAGCCTGAGAGCCGAATTGATCACCTATTCTGTCGAAGCCGCCTCACTCTGTACGAATACGTTTTGACTGTTGGGGTGCTTTTGAGAGCCACAAAAGAAGTGTAAACTTGACGGGTTCTGGAGGGTGCAGACGGCAAGAGGGGCCCCCGGTTGAGCGTGCCGTTTTAAAGGCTTGACGGTCTTTCGTCCTTTCGACTGAACATAGAGGAGTTACTGGGTCTTGCCGCCACCCAACCCTCAAGAACGGCACAAGCCGGTGGTCTTTGGGAGTGCCTGGATGCAACGACGTGCTTTGGTGCGGGTGCAATTCTCAAGATGCTCTACGCCATGATCATCATCGCCAACGCCGTGAGCAACCAAGGGAAACAGGCCAAAAGTTGATCTGTCAATTATATCGAGCGGGGCCTCATCCGAGCATGGCTTGAGCGCCTGGGAGAGGTGTTGCCTGCGAATCGTCAAGTAGAAAAGGGGTTCGGCGATCATGGCGTGTTTCTATAAATTGTAGCCACTTGAGAAAGAGTTGGATTCTCCAAGTACGGTGTGTGCCTCATCAAAGGGGGAGAAATTAAGTCCGGAAGAAAGCCAGGGAGACCTCGCAGATGCAGCAGATGCAGCATGGTAAGAGGCTTGTATTTGGTACTCCAAGTAGTATCGCCATTGATTAACAGTAACCAAGTTAGATATTTTCTTCGATAATTGTCACTTTGATCTCGCCATCGGCAGGTAAGTCCAGGGTTGATAGATCCACATCGCCCCAGCGTTATGTAGTTGTACTGCAATTAGTTGATCAGAGTGTCGGACCACATTCATCCTAGATTTCGAGACTGGTCTAACGAAAGCCACCGTCTGGTGGTGGCCTTGCGAGTGCGTATTCCTGATATCCAAAGTCCAACTGCCGGGAGGCTCATCTGTGGGACTTCAACTTGGGGCCGCTGGGAACCACACTGGGGACAGGACAAGGGGAAGGGAGTTCCGACGGGCACTCGAGAGCCGCGTTAGATGAGACGGGAGTGAGAGAACAGGAGACGGACGCTGCCTACTCCGTAGGGTCGCCCGGGCGAAAGTGACAGGTAGCTTGCCAAGCACTCGAGTTCATCATTGCTCTCAACTTTCCGGTGGTCTTCCCTCTGGCTTCCGTTAGTCCCCCGGAGACCATCATCTCGGTGGATCGCCCCTGCAGCATGGTCCTAACTCGGGCACCCCCCAGGCTCATCTCCGGAACTCTGGAAACGGGTCACATCTCCGCCGGAGTCTCATGATAATTGTACTGCAATAGCTCGTATCAAGTACATTCCCAGACGAAGGAAACACACTTCCGGCCGCCGGGCTAACATCTATCGGGTGAGTGAGATCTCTCTGAAGGCTCTAATCCACCTGGATGAGGCTTCATGAGTGTTGAACTGGTGCAGACATAGCGTCAGCGTTGGCTGGTCAAGAAGGGCATTGGTTGAGGCAAGCCTTTGGCCCATCTGACTGAGTCTGTGGGCCTACGGTAGGGTATAGTCCGGAATAGCTGCGTTTCCTCAAAGTGTCTACTCCGTAGTAGGCTTGATGACAGCGAATTGACTAAGCTAACCGATGAGCGCACCCGCGCAGATCACCCCATAAACGTGATGGTGTACCTCCGTACAGGTCTATACCAATGTACGGATAATGGTGTGTTCTATGTATGCCAGGGAATGGAAGTGTACGGAGTACTCGAAATGTGCGTGATGTCTGTGACCCTTGGTGAGGTGGTACATGAGCAAAGTGGAGAAGTGCAGGGGGAGGGGTGCGACGTGGTGCGAAACGGCGTGTTCTGAGGTCAGGGTAGTGTTTGTACTCCGTAGAGAAAAGCTCGGCAATAGCGAGATACCTTTGCCCGTAACTGATCAATCAGCATCAGCACGAGTATATATCTATCTTCCTACCATCTCTCTACTATTAACAGCATGAGCATTCGTGAGGTTTGGCACTGGCTCCTGCTTTTGTCCGTGCTCCTGCTTCTTATTTGTGCTCGCACCTGCACTTGCAGCGTTCTGATACATAGTACAAGTAGTGCCTTCCTCATCACATTCATGCAAAGGAGCATGCCTTCCTTTGGTAGATCTCCCAGCTCGCCCGACTGGTAAATTTTGCTGACTGTTATGATAATGGGTAGATATTACTACTGACACCACCACCATCACTACTACTAGATACTACTAAAAGTACTAGCATTAGTGCAAGTAGTATTAGGTAGGTGTTAGTACTTTAGTATATGTAACGGGTGCACATCAATTCCAGCCACCTTAGTATGGAGTGATACTTGTCCTCGTGGAATAGGCGACGGAAAGTTCCGCGAGTGATTTCCAATCGAGACACCTTGACCAACTTACTCCGTAAAGAGACTCCGCAACTGCCTTGGAGGGTACTGCTATCTGTACTAGTAGTATATATAGTAGTAATTACTACCTATGTACTAAGCACTACTTCTTATTACTAGTAAGATATTACTATCTAAGGCAGTAAGTAGTTTTTTAACTTACAAGTTAGTAGTGGTATCTTGAGTTAGTTAGAATAATGGCAGTCGCTACCTAGGTAGGTACCTACTAGCACTACAGCAGACAACTTGAACAACCACGTTGGTCGCGATCCACTCTACAGGCTCTCCGAAACTCCGGCCTTCCAACCAATCAAAATTGCTCAGCGTTGCCGCAACGGCGCAGCCCCATTTTTGCCTGTGAGATTGCTTCTTTCGGGCTCGGATCATAGTCCCGGTTGATCATCACCTACAATTATGTATGTATCCTGCTCAACACCTCTGCCAGACATCTGATGTGCATTTACCTACAGTCGGGTGCGTACACCCGCATGTACTGTGCACTGTGTGCTACTAACAGGCAGTGCCTGTGTGTACGAGTAAAAGCAAAGGGATTCAAATACATACCTGATACGGATAGTCATCCTCATCAGAGTTGCCCTGTTGCTTGCTTACTCTACTCCGTACCAAGGGACTGACTCCGTGGGTTAGGACCAAACTGCCCCAGTGGAACTCCACAGGGCAGCGGGACAGCTGCTCTCTAGTTGCTCCATACCTCCGTACTCGGTACCCAAAACAACACCTGGCCGAGCTTAGCTCACCCCTCCCCCGACACCCGACACGCATACGTACCTTGCCCATGTCAACAACATGCATACCCATACCCTCGCTCGGCCATGCATCGGACCAGAACTCCATCTTGGGCAACGAAGTCGCCTGGCTGCCTGGGGGCCTGAAAGACTGCTGGGTAGAGGGGGAGGGGGGGTCCCTCACTCGTACCCTCATCCATACCGCATGCACCTCTCCCGGAGTTGCGGGTGATGCGAGCTGCACGCTAGCCACAGCTGCATATGCAATAGAGTCCCGCGGCCCAAAGTGACAAGAAGCCGACGTCGACAGGGTCAAGCTAGCTTGCAAGGGCCTTGACGGGCTTTTGCCAAGACTCCACAGTAGCCCTAGTCGACTTGACAGGAGGACTAGGGGCGCCATGTGCAACTGTCGCCTGGGTTCAACGAGGCCCTTGTCGTCCATGACATGGACGATCGACTACATGCTCATTCCTAATTCTGAAACGCCGGCGTCTGCCGTCTGGCGCTCTCACTCGCTCTCGCTCTCTGAGCTAAGGTTATCACACACACATACACGCGAGCTCTCTCGTTTCTTTTTGCTGCTGTCCGACTTCATCGACCGCATTCCGATGTCTGCCTTGCTTACCTGACCTGGATTGCTCAGAATAATGAAGTCCGCACAGGATCCACTATCGTTCCCTAGCTCGTAGACAAAAGCAAAAGGAAAGAGAAAAAATAGTTCGCTCATTTGCACGCCCCATTGCCATGCGGAATACTGATAAACAATATATTCCCTTGTCAGTATGGTACCAGATACGATACGGGATTTGCGCGGGCAAGGAGGAGGGGGGCGTGGGTGTTTGTCTAAGCGCATGAGCATAATCACGGAACCCTTCGTCGGACCGTCCTCCGACAAGGCGGCAATGCTTTCTTCTCCCGTCCCCTTTCTCCCCCATTATCAAATCTCTGCCAGGAATCACGCGGGAAGGCATGGATGGAACATGTTTGAAGTGTGGTTCTTTCGGCACGCGGTTTTGACGGACGGGGGGCTGGGAGAAGGGGGGCCGAGAAAACGGACAAGGGGAATCCCGGTGGTCGGGGATGAAGCAGAGTGCAACCTGCACTAGTGTTTGATGAACGCGCAGACTCCGCACTCTGTTCGTTGGTCAGCCTTGTCACATTGATCCACGGCGAACACATGGTATAGCGATGGTAATCACCCTGTCCACGGAGGACAAGTACTCTCCGCTGTTTCTCTCGTCTCAGATTGCGTAGGGAGGGAGGATCACGCCGTCCCTGATTATGGACCCGAATTGTTCATTTTAGTATACATGTCCGTCTCTGACGGGCGTACGAGTTACCTCGCAAGGGGCGCGCGCTCAATTGCTTGATCCAATCATTACTGCTTCGTACTAACCTTCTTCAGCTATGAATCGTCGACTCATCGGCATTCATGTGAAGTCCTTCGACAAAGGGGAAAAAAGGAAAAAGACAGGAAAAAGAAAGAGCAGCCGTTGGTTCGAAGCCATGCTGCACAATGATGGGTCTAAGACGCAGCTAAAGCGCGCCGCTACGCATCCGGAGACAACATCTCCTCGGAGACCTTTTGGATCGGGCCCCTGCCTTGGGACGTTTTTGATCTCCTCCTCGCTTAGCAATCGAGAGCCAACTCAAAAAGAGATGCCGGGCATTTGGGCTCGTAGGATCTAAGATGGTACCGCAAATCTCCCATTGAAGGATGCAAAAAAAAAAAATTACAAAAAAAACAAACACCAAACCGTCATGTTATGTAGGGGAAAAAGAGTGCTGCCACCCCCCCTACCGTTTCAGACCGTGCTGTGAGGACTTGCAGGGCACCTCATACTCCATACTTTGCAAGTTCCCACCCAGCTTTAGGATCCAAACTCTGATGATTACCGATCGCGAAAAGGTTGCGACTTCCATACTTCTTTCATCATCCTAGCCCCGTTGGAACGTCCAAAGTGACCGGCGTAGCTCCGTGACATTATTCTCATGTTTCCTGGTTTCATAGCTGCACACCATTTCACCGGGAGCACCCTATCTGCGTCGGACTCTTCTCGACCTCCAGCGATGCCGTGTTCTACGTCATGAAGGCTATATACACTCCACTGAGAGATGGGCTTAAATTCAGACAAAGACAAGGAGGGTATCGGAGTTTTGGGCCGCAATAGCGATACAGGGCCTCCACAGCCATGCTTAGCTTCTTACATAGGCCACACGGCACAGTGATTAAAGTCCGACACTAGCTCAACAGCAGCGTCAATGCTCGCAATGGTCGTTGCGTTGTGGAGGCGAGTAAGATGTGCTGATGGGGTCAATTAGTAGGGTCCTTCATGGTCAGGGCACCGTTTGACGCTCATTCCTGTGAGATTTTGGGCCTATATTATTGCGAGCCTATAGACTGGACTTCACCAAGGTGAGTCCATCGTATCCCTCCAGTAGCCCGTTGTGATGCTTGAAGGTCACTAGGAACTTGAGCAAGACGCTGCGCCGTCCTGCTCTGCACGAGACTACTATGCCGTGGTAGCGGCTTGGTGTCTCTGATGGTTTTCCGCTAGCTGCAACATGAAGAAGGCCACACGTCCAATTCTTTTGAAGAGAGACAAGCCGTTCCATGTCCCAGACCTGCCTTGACTCGCCCAAGCCGGCAGGTTTCGTATCTAGGCTTGATTTCGTAGCTGGTAGAAACAAGCGTACTACTGCTTGGATGCATAAAACTTCCATGGTATCCCTCCGCCGAGGCTCTAGCCGCGCCCTCTCTTGTCAACTGAGCATGGTAAATGTATTTTCAAGGCATAGATGTCGGTCGCATGTTGGCACATTTGGCCGCCTTCCACAGCAAGACCGTACAAGTCAGTCGGTCGTAAGAGCCCTTCCAATGTGGTCTCGTAGTTGTCCATGTGGGAATGGCAGTCGTAAGGTGCCAGAAGATGAAGACAATTCTTCTACCTTTGCTCTCACCCCCTACGCAAGGCTGGTGTTCGAGAGTCATCAGTGGGCGTAACCTCCCCATTGGCCCCTTTTCCCACAGATGTTTCCTCGCTGCAGTCCCCAAGTTCGAGAGGGTTCGCTTTCTAGCCACCATCGGAGCTATGAGAGTCTGGTGCAATGGCAGGCCATTTACCTTATCGTATATCGTTCTGGAGGGCGTAGTTAAGGGCCTGCTCATGAGTCAATGACCTCAACCCAGTTGCTCTCCGCTTTCTTGCGACCCCATCGCTCAGCAGCAGCTTCCCTCAATACCCTCTCTTCCTCTGCAACTTCGGCCGCCTGGCCTGCCATCTCGCGCATCTGATGTTTGATACCGAGTGACAACATCTTGTGCCACCCGCCATGGACCTTGCAGCGCTTGCGTTCACACAAGCCCCTTGCGATATCGTCTTCGTCGTCATCTGCTGGCTTTGGTGGAGCGTCGAGTTTTTGGGTCTCGAGAACCTTCTCCCCCTCGGGGCTCTTGAGAAAAGCCGCAAAAGCATCTCGTGCGGAGATGGTATCAAGACGGAAGTCGTAACCGCAAATGTCCTCGCCGAACCTATTGGCATCAATCACAGCCCTCCGTCGTTTCTGGGCGAATTCCAGAAATTCAAGCATGTGGTTGCAGAGGACGGTTTCTTGAGCCAGATGATATCGGGCACTAGCTGCTTGGTCGAGGAAAGCCCTCTCCTCTTTTGTCAAAAGCTTTGAGAATCCGTCTTCTTGACCTAGCGTTTCATGATCAATCGATGCTATTGTTGGGATGGGGGGGGGGGGGCTCAAGAGAGAGATATAATCTTTACTTACCATCAGCATCCCCGCCCATCTGTGGTAGTTCGTCTTGAAATGGGATTCCGGCCAATTTCAGACCCCCATCCCCATCCACGCTTGCCAGACCACTATTCAAAAGTGCCATGAATTCGTCCTGTGTAAGCTGGTCATTAAGCCCAGCTTTCGCTTTGCCTTTTGGCAACCTCGACACCATGCGCTCCCACCACATGTGTGCATGGTCGTTGGAGCAGAAAACACTTGGCTCGCCTTGAGTTATGCGAGCAGGTTTCCTGCATGCCCCGAGTGCGCATGCCTTCTTATAGAGAGTCGTCAACTTCCCCTTTGTGCAGTTGGGGCAGACAAACTTCTCCACCAGGGACTCCCCAATGTCCTTCGAGAGATTTATGCATTCTCCGTGGAACCAGTCCTCGCAAATTTCACAGCAGATCATCCACCTGTGATCATCGGGCCCGCGACACAGGCAGTAAGGACCATGGTCGGACTCTGCATCATCAGAGGCATCGTCCATATTCTCGTCAGGCCCATCGTTGACTGATCCGGTAGTTTTAGTCTTCTTTATCGAGTTCTTGTTACCACCTGCCCTGGCTCTCTTTGGTGCTTTCTTGGTGGCCGCGGTCCCCTTTTTCTTTGACTTTGACCCGGCAGCCCCCGAGTCGGGTGTATCTCCAACCTCGGTAGTGGGGATCGCGTTTAGAGGTGATTTGGAGGCTGGAGGTGGTGGACCATCGATCTTCTGTGGTTGCGGTGATGCCGCTGGTGAGCTTTCTGTTTTCACGATCTCTTCCATAGGCTCAAAGCGGGCCTTTTCGTAAGTCGCCTCCATCGTCCCCGGCGATTATTGCCAGGCAGATGTTCCCAAGCAAATATTCCGACTTGTGTCTAATTCAGCGCTTGGCTACTTCAGACTATTGACGCGACCCGTCTGCGACATAAAGATGATATGCAGCAAAACGCGCCCCAAGATATGAAGAAGGTTTCTCAAATTCTGATGCCGGAATTTAAAAATGAGTTTATCATACAGACGTTGAGTTATTCGCGGTTATGCTCATTCACCTACAGACATTGACTGGCAGGACTGTAGTGAATTGGCTGATGACTAAGATTTTTTTTTTTTGAATCACCTTATGTAGGAGCGGCAGATCTACGGCGCGGGATGAAAATCATCTAGTCCGGAACCTTGAGCTCAGCGGAGCGAACTACGCCTTTGACAAAATCAACCCATCGTCATTGTTAGCCATATCTGACAATGTCGCATGTCGCAACATCTACAAGAGCTATGCCTGGCTTGTTGACTCGCTTGTCTAGCCGGCATTGCGCCCGGTGCTACGCCACCAGCGCGATGCAGCCCAAGCAAGTTCGACCGTCGCTCCCGCAAGCTCCGATGCAATCTCGACAGCCGATTATCCAGCGCAGGACCAAGTACAAGACGATCGAGCAGGCTAGGAGCCGATATAGCACCGGAGTAGGTAGCGGTCGATCATAAATCTTCCCGTAGCTGTTACTAACGTTTCTCATCAACAGCCCTTCTCTTGGAAATCGGGAATCCTGTTCGTGGCGACATGCGCAGGGTTAATGTGGTATTTCGAATTTGAAAAAGAGCGCATGAATCGGAAACGCGTTGCCGATGCTTCCAAAGGCGTGGGAAGACCGAAGGTTGGCGGGCACTTTGAATTGGTGGACCAAAACGGAAAACCATTCTCCAGTGAGATGATGAAGGGCAAATATTCGCTGGTGAGTCGTCCCTCTCTCTTTTTTTCTCCTCTCCTGACAGTCTTTTAATCGTGACTGACACCTCAAACAAGGTCTACTTCGGTTTTACTCGCTGCCCCGACATTTGCCCTGAAGAGCTCGATAAGATGGCTCGCATGCTTGACACGGTCCAAGAGAAGATTCCCAAGGATGCCCTGCTGCCCATATTTGTGACTTGCGATCCGGAACGAGACGACCCCAAAGCTCTCAAGAGCTATCTTGCCGAGTTCCACCCCGACTTCATCGGTCTGACTGGCACGTACGAACAAATTAAGGACCTTTGCAAGAAGTATCGCGTCTACTTCAGCACACCGCAAAATGTCAAGCCTGGTCAAGACTATTTGGTAGATCATAGCATCTACTTCTACCTCATGGATCCGGAGGGCGACTTTGTAGAGGCACTCGGGAGGCAGCATTCGCCGGATGAGGGCGCCAGGGTCATTCTGGACCATATGAAAGACTGGAAACCCACGTCATAGCTTCCAAAGCAGTAGTTAAGACGCGTTGCCATCGGCTGCAAGGCGGGAATAGCTCATCAAGATGGGAGTATACCAAATTTGTATTTTATTCAGATATGTACCAACAAGGCATATAAAGCCTATCAATGTAAACCAATCTTGACCACTCTTTACATCTGAGTATGTCCATTTGGATCTGGAAGAAAATGATATGATCTAAAAATTCCATTGCTTTATATAGACCTTTTTTTTCATATTGAAATTCGCTTGTCATTATCTTAATACGCTGCGTGTGCGGGATGATGCAAGCGATATACGTACACGAAGATCGTCGCGTAATTATTGCCAAATGCTTATTTGGAGCCAGTTTATCCCGACGCCACCAACCCCGAGCCGCTTTGGCGCACTTCTCAACAATTCGAGCTCGCAAACTACCGACTAGCCGCAGGAACGTATGGATTCTTGATTGAAATCTGCAAGAGGGAAAGATTCAATCAGACTCGGCTGTCAATTGCCGTCGGCCATGAGCGCTCATTCACGGCTGCTCGGCCGAGCGGGCGGCTTCGTGCGGAGGAGAGCGCGAGCCGGAATCAAGCCTACGCAGCCCGTTCGCGTGGCACCTCACTCGTGGGACATTACGTCGCGGGAGCCAAGCATACTAGTCGGCGTGGCGCGCTGCTTTTCAAATGGTTCAAGGTGCTGCTTCAAGCATGCCAGTGATCATCCTGGCGACGACTTCAGCCTAGGATATGCCAAACGCGGCGCGGTCAAATCACGGTCAACAGCTACAGCGACTTCAAACGGCGAGGCCATTAGAGTACCACCTTTCACAAAAGAGGCGAAAACGCTAGCAGAGCGTTTCGGATTTCTATTCGAGTGAGCTTGCCACAGATATTTCCTTGTCTCGTGATGTATAGCCTCCTCTAACATAGGTTTTAGTTGCGATGGTGTTTTGCATCAAGGCAATGATGAAGTTGATGGTGCCAAACCTGCGCTCCGCCTTTGTCACCATCATGGAGCAAGGTACTTATTCCTGACCAATGGAGGCGGCAACACTACAGAGCAGCAAAAGGCAGTAAGTCTCCAAAGGAAGGTCCGCATAAGTACCGACGAGTTGTCCCTGGTCCATGACCGGGTGATTCAGTCCCATACTCCCCTGATCAACTTCAAAGAGAGCAGCAAAGCGAATCAGATCGTCTACATAACCAGCCTAAATCCCCTTCGGGCTCGGGACATTGCGTACACGTAAGCTCATGTTCTCCCCACCATCGTTGTTGCTGCTGCTGCTCAGAGCTAACATTGTCGCAGGTATGGCTTCAAGAATGTGGTAACTGCTGCTGATCTCTTGGCGGAGGATGAGACTATCTATCCATTCAACCCCAAGTTGATCATGGAATCTGATGCAGGGCCTTTGCCAAATGACGCCAAGCTGTGGAGGGGAAAGAACCCTTCCGACTACGACGAGGCTGAATTGAAGCGTGGTAACTATCTCAAGATTGACCAGATATTTGTACTCAACGATCCAAGAGACTGGTCGCTGGAAACGCAAATCATTTACGACATTCTCACCTCCCACAAGGGGTATGTGGGAACATCATCGAGAAAGAACGGCGTCAAGGGGATCGAAAACTATGGGTGGCAACAGGATGGCCAGCCAAAGATGTGGCTCTCGAACATGGACCTCCTCTGGAAGACAGAGTATCCTATCAATCGCTTCGGAACAGGGGCTTTCCAACACGCATTCCGGGGCGTTTGGAAGGAGTCTACAGGGCAGGAGCTGCGATACAAGTACATGGGGAAACCCTCGCAAATCACGTACGAATTTGCCCACGACCGACTACTGCGAGACGGTGCCGTTGAATCAGAGCATGGCCCCCCGCTACAGCGAGTTTACATGATTGGCGACAACCCGGAGAGCGACGTCCGCGGAGCGCTTGACTTTCAGCCGGAAGATGGCACAGAGTATGTCCCGATCCTGGTGAAAACCGGAGTATGGCAAGAGACGGAGGCGGAACGAACCCCAAGATGGCAGCCGGCCGTGATTGTGGATGATGTTTTAGATGCTGTAATTTGGGCCATGAAGCAAGAGGGCATCGATGTAGACCGCTCGAAGGTGGAAGAGGAATCATTTTGGAAGTCCCTGTGTCATAGCACACACGAATAGAACGGTACTTTTTAATGAACTCAAGCATCGATTCGTTCTAGATTATCATTTACTTCACATATGGTAGTATAAAAACACCAATACTATGTTCAGAGAAGAGCAGTCAGCCGCCAAGGAGAAGGAGCGTCACAGTAACATGGCCATCATGGCATGTAGCTAGGGTTGTTACATTATTCTCGTTTTCTGCATGCATGAGGGCGGAATGTAATTGGTTAGATGGCTTCCCAAGAATCAAGCCTTTGCATGCCGCCAACAGCCATGATCAGCGTCACATGCAAGAAGGCAATTACCTGTTTTGTAAGGCTGTGGCTAAGCTGAGGGCGACTGTGGCGGCTCCGAACGCTCTCAATGGTGGAATTGTCGCCGCATCCCAGGGGTCTTCATGCAAATCGTGCACTGGGGCTCGTAGCTGAGGCAGAGAAGGAGAAAAAAAAAGATTCAAGGTTCATAATCGGAACTGACATGTGAGCGCCGACAGACTTGCGACGGTGCATTATGTGGCAGCGCCCACCGCCTTGAGATCCAACCGAACGATGAAAGGAAGCAGAATGCGCAGCAGAGTCCGAATCCAGCAACCAGGTCAAGCATAAAAAAATGAATGTGCCAATGGGTGGAAGGAAGAGACAACGTGTCGCATCAGCTGGCCACCTATCGCGGGCTCGTCCATCTTGATATGACATGTCGGTCCTCCAAGTCGAAGGGCCGGTGCCACAGAATGATATCATAATTCTTACAGTCTGGCAGCGACGAGGGGTAAGGTAGTAGGTGCCAGGCACCGTTAGAGTCTTAGCTTAGTACGGAGTGCACATACTTGTATAAAGACGGCTTCAACGGGCTTCCAGGGAATACCAGACGCTGAACTCCAAGGCGACAGCGCTCTTAACGAGACACGCTGGGGAACTTGCCCCCCGGAACCTACCTAATATACTAAGTAGTAGTACCTCTGGTAATACCTTTAGATCATGAGACCGGGCAGCAAACAAATTCTACGAGCTCTCCGAATCGCCGCACACAAACCCCTAAAGTTGCTCGCCTTTCATTTTGCTAGCCGTTATCTTTCTTTAATGGGTCCAGTCGCCAACGCCGTCAAATAAACTGAAGACTACTAACTATCTAGACTAGTAGTAGGTAAGAAATGAGTGGGCACCCTTCGATCATTTGGGTACCTCGAGTCTAGTACTAGCAGTACTGCCAGGCCGTCCGTGTGAACTTGCACCAATTTGAACCCCTCCAACAAACCTCAGAAGGACCACCTCCACGACATACGTTTGGCTGCACCACACAACCGCATCACCCTCAGCGAACGCGCTGCTGCTGCACTTACACTCCGCAGTGCTTCTCCATTCCAAGTTGAGCATTCTGCATTGTGCTTCGATTTCGACACCTTCACAACATTCCTTCTCTGCTCAGCCCTGGGTTCTCCGTCCGCAAGAATGTCCTCAACCAGCCTCGGCGGAGGATCAAGCAGCCAGCAGCCACCGTTGCGGTCCGCGCTCAAGACGGATGACGATGGTGACAAGACGCCGCCTGCCAGTGGTTCTCTCAAAGGTACGCCACATTTTTCACATCTCTCGTCATGCTCATCATCTCGCGTTTCTGGTGAAACCTTTGCGCCACACTTAGTTTCCCCGATGCTTCCCCTTCTTCACCGAGTGCATCTCGTCCCCCACCTCCTATACCTGATCGCATTGACCGGCTATGGTCAGACATGGTGTCCACTAGAAACTCTGGCCATGTCTCGGCTTGATCTTGTACGATAGTCTTCTACTCTCATTTGTCTATTCAAAATTTCCACCCTACACGCATTTTCCCTTTCCACTTCTCATCCTATCTCGATGGAAGAATCGCCGCCCAATCTCATGAAACACCCAAAAGCTAACGGACCCTCAACAGCCGTCCAAATCGCCGAACCTGTTCCTGATCGTCCTATAGATGACGATATCCTCAGTATCAGGCAGTTTCGTACCGGCCACGGCCGTAGGATGAGCGGCAAGTTTCAGCCTCCTTCTTTTTCTGGAAGCTCCAAATCATCGGTTCATGAGGGGCCTCCTTCAACGCGACCTGCGGACGACTCAGCGTCTTCTGCACACCAGAATCGTCATCATCATCATCATCATCATAGCGAGAAGCTACTGTCGCAGGTGGGCGAGTGGTTGGATCGTGAAAAGCAAAGAGTAGCCCGTCGCAGAACAAGACATCGGCCACGCAAGTCAGCCTCGCCATCCATCAAGAAGGGAAGCGCAGGTGAGCCCCCAGCCCAACGTGAGAGATCAGACTCTATCGATTCAGAGTCCAGCGATATCTCTCTTGAAAAGCTGCAGCGTATCCTCGAAGATTCCATGACCTCGATGGGTCTTGGGTCAATGCCCCGTCACACCCCGAAAGTGCCACGCTCTCGGCATCGGAAGCGCCGTCCGTCACTGCAGCGAACTGCGTCATCTGATACCGATTTCTTGGATGGCGACGCAATCGTACCCGATTGCGATGTGTGGATTGACAATTCGAAGACCTTGGCCTTCAATGGCAGCACCGCGAATTTGGAAGAGTTGAACGAGAGAGAGCAAAGAGACCGCGAGGCGTGGCTTGCCTTTAAGAACGACATTATACGCACTGCTCATACCTTGAAGCTGAAAGGATGGCGTAAAATTCCTCTGGACAGCCCTGACATGATCGACGTGCAGCGTCTCAGTGGAGCGCTCACCAATGCGGTCTATGTTGTCACTCCGGCGGAGGAAATACCAGGCTACGAGAACTCGAAGCCACCGCCAAAGGTCTTGCTGCGAATCTATGGCCCGCAAGTTGAGAATCTCATTGATCGAGAAAACGAGCTCATGGTCTTGCAGCGTTTAGCGCGTAAGAAGATAGGGCCTCGCTTACTGGGAACATTTAAGAATGGCAGGTTTGAGCAATACTTTAACGCCTCGCCATTGACACCGGATGAGATGCGGGCCGCGGATGTGTCAAAGCAGATCGCGAAACGAATGCGCGAACTCCACGACGGGATCGATCTCTTGCCTCCGGAGAGGGAGAGCGGACCAGGGCTTTGGAAGAACTGGGATCAGTGGCTCGATAATGTCACCCGGATCACCACGTTCCTTGATAATCAACTAGATGGTCCTTCCAGTGGTTCCCTACGGCGTGACTCGGTCATACACGCATGGAAATCCCACGGCTACGTCTGCGGTGTGCCTTGGCCACAATTCAAAAAGATGGTCGATAGATATCGGGAATACTTGCACAGCTTCTACAAGGACCAAAAGAGTCTCAATGAGTCCTTGGTCTTTTGCCACAACGATGTAAGTTTTTTCAAATTCTTCGTAGTACGCCATGGACCCCTCTCGACGCTCACTAATGTTCCTACAGACACAATACGGAAACATCCTTCGTTTCCAGCCCGATGATGCCAAGTCGCCGCTATTGCAACCTGCAAACAAGCACAAACAGCTCATTGTCATTGACTTCGAGTACGCTGGTGCCAATGTCCCCGGTTTGGACATCGCCAATCAGTTCACCGAATGGACATACGACTATCACAACGAGAAGGCACCGTGGGCATGTACTTCGCAAAGGTTCCCTACAGTTGAGGAGCAGCATCGATTCCTCAAGGCCTACGTTGATCACCGGCCTCGGTTCCCCCATGCCAGCTCTACGCCTCAAATGACTCCCCAGGACAGCAGCGGCGCCTCCACACCAGCGTCCCTTCTGCCGACAGCATCAAGTAGTTCCATTGTCGACTTCATGCTCGACTCGCGGGCCCCTCAAGGTGGATGGAGTGCTGCTGAGAAGGATCGCGAGGAGCAGACCGACAAGCGAGTCCGTGAGCTGCACGAGGAAGCTAAGCTCTGGCGCCCGGCCAACAGTGCCCTCTGGGTAGCGTGGGGTATCGTGCAGGCCAAGGTGCCTGGTTTGAACAGTGTTGACGCACACGATGATGAAGGCGAGGATGACTTTGACTATCTGCGTTATTCCCAGGATCGAGCCTTCTTCTTTTGGGGAGATATGGTCGCAATGGGCCTTGTGAAGCTGGAGGAGCTACCGGAGCCGCTGCGCTCCAGGGTTAAGATTGTGGAGGCATGATCCCTTGCAGCAAGACTTACTGGCGACCATCACCAGTAAGCCCTTTGAATATGTAGAATCTCGGCTTTAAAATTCTTATGGAAGCCACTGGTCTACTATTTGATGTTTTGGTTTATCCAAGACAAAGAGTGTATAGTTTATGCATCTAGCTTGAGGTGGTCTAACATCGTGTCGATCTTACCGAGCAATACTTGATAATTGATGGCATCGGAAGCAAATTCGTCCTCTGCTGTTTCACCATCCAGAGTCTGGAAAGCCTGTTCCCCTCCTTGCGCCTCTTTCTTTGCCGCTTCTCCATTCGTCTCTGTCGCCTGGACAGCAGTTTCATTGTTTGCACCTGCGCTCGCCTCTGCTTGACTTGCAATAGCCGCCGCAGCATCAGCACTAATCTCTCCATCACCATCCATAACGTCTTCCAGACCTGTATCCTCAAATCGCAACCTAAATCTATCCGACAGGTAGTATCTAATGTCGTCCAACAGCTCGATCGTGTCCGTCTCTTGGCGAGCGCGCAGTCGACTAGCACTCTCGCGGATCAGCTCCCGAAATTCCTCCTCGTCTATATAGTCTTCTAGGCGGTGAGCTAAGTACCGCGCGGCAAACTCCTCAAGACGCTGTACCCGCAGATCCCAAGCCGCGCGGATGACGTCGTAAATGTTGATAAGCTCCACCATCTCCACGGGCTTGTCGCTGCCGGCGTCGGCAATGTGTACGGTGGAAGAGCCGCTTCCGAGGGTAGAGATGGCGACTGCAGCTTTAGTTTTGAGAGTGTCGAGAAACAGCATGTCAGCCGCGTAGAGCAGGTCGAGAGCGTGGTCCAGGGAGATGTTGTCGGTGCTCTCCGTGTACAAGTAGGTGAGGATGAGCTCCAGGACGGGGGGGCTGCAGTCCACCGTGACGACCCGCAGATCATTTGACTTGCGAGATTCGACGAAATCACCCGAGAACATCTTGTCAAAGTATTCGCTGCGGACGAGGATGGCCTTGTGCGCGGGGTAGAGGACAGACTTCTGCCGTTTCTTGGGCTGGCCATTCCCGTCGGAAGCTGTTTGCGAGGCCGGTCCGATGGGGATGCTGGCGCCGTCTGAGACGGTGTGCCCGTTCTGGCCTTCTGCTGCCCCTTCCTCCGACTCGTCGATGGGCTCATCAGCTCGGAGCAGCACATCGGCAAAGATGGAGTTGTCGTGCTTCCACTGGACCTGATCTACACGATCCGTATCCACCACCATCTTGCGGCCCAGTACGTTCTCCCTAAAGAATGCTCCAATCTGGTCAAGCGCGCGTCTGACCTCATCTTCGTAACGCTGCCGAGCCAGTCGTCGGTCACTCCCGGCCAGAATAGCCTCCCACAGCTGCTCAATCTCCAGCTGCTTGCTGATCTTGTCCAGCCCTTTCACAACGTCTTCCTCGGATACATCACTATTCGGCGGGACCAGCTCCCGTGGAAGGTTTCCCAGGTACACATAGCGCATGGCGATTTGAAAGGCCTCGGTAGGGATAGCCGAGGACAGGTTCCAGCTGGTAGTCTCGGGCTGGTCCGTTAGCTTCTTGTGGAAGTAGGGCGTCCTGGCCGCGAGCACAAACTTGTGCAGCTCGAAGGACTCGGAGCCAGCTATGAGGGAAATGTCGGCCAGTGGACTTTGATTGGTGAGGAGCGATGAGATATGGGTGGACCAGTAGACGTAAGGATCCGAAGTCTTGGAGAAGTCATACTGCAGGAGCAAATTCCGTATCCTGTCGTTGAGTGCATTGTAAATGCAGCGCTCACCCTGGAAGGTGTTTCTCTCAGCGAGTGCCCCTTGTCGATATTTAGTATATATGCATAATCTCTGGACAAATGTTCTGACCGGGTAGGGGTTTGGCATACCTGATTCCAGCAATAATCGGACAAGTTCATAATGCCCACATAAACTAGCCTGTGCCGTCCGATCTTAGCTGTGGTGATCTTTCACGTTTCGAGGCCCTCAATTTTCCTGGTCAGAGGCGTTACGTACAATGATAAGTGGCGTATAGTCAAATCTATCTTTCCCATTAATGTTCACTCCCTGATTTATATGCTCCTGACATTGCTTCAGATCGCCGTGGCGACAGGCCAAGAGGAAATCTTTAAATTGCTCGCTCGTGTCCAGAGGGTTGTCGTCTCTCAGCGTCCCGGCCTTGATCATCTTACTCTCCTCGGCCAGCGCGCCCTCCAGCTCGTGCTTTCTGAGGACCATATTGCCTGGCCGCCTAGTAGTACCTGGGCTGTACCTATTACTTTGCGACCGACTGCGGGGTGGACGATGTGCGCAATGCGGGCGCTGGGCGATTGGAACCTTAAAGACGAGTTCACGAAAAAACTAATGTATGATAGGAATAGAGTGTAATGTAGATGCTTTTGATGGTTCTTTCTCTTTCTTATTTCCGAGACAAATGAAAATTCACACGTTGCCGCAAGATCCGCTTATCAAGCAACTCCGCGACTTGAGCCATGCCGTCGTCCCAACTGACTCAAATGAAGATGCAGTGAGGAAGTCGTCGCAGTCATGATTTGCCTATTCTACTCTTTGTCGACATCATAAGCCCCACGTTCGCCCGTTTATCGATAATGGCGTTATCGGCAATAACGCCCCGCCGACGGTTTTTTTGGGGGGGGGTTTGCCAGTAGTGGTTCTTCCCCGGCCAAAAAGGAAGCGGATCTAAGCCATCTCGGGGAGCTCGTTCCCATGGCAACCACATAACGCTCGAGAATGTTTACTCTAATTAAGTTCCGTGTTAGCACCACCGGGGAGTCGAAACCACTTATCGTCAACTTGCAAGGGTCTTGGTTGGCAACGAAGCAACGCGGATCGGTGCACTTCTGCTTGACAACGTAATAGTGGCTCCTCCGCCCATCAGTCTTGACTTACAGTGTTACCCCCCGGTCGCCTTGCTCCGCTGCCATTCTGGTGACATGACATTTGGACCATTTTGGCTCGCATGGTCTCTTCACATCGCCGCTCACGCCTCGCTTTTCTGTCCCCTTCACATCAACAACGTCCCCCGCGCCCCGACAACCATCCATTACCCGGCACAATTACTACTAACCCAGCAGTACCATCAGCACCAGCACCAGCACCATTACCATCACTCTCTTTTCCCGCTCTTGCTTCTTTGGCTTTTGCTTGTTGGTTCGTTTCTTCATTGTTCGCTGCTGTGCAGTCGGAAGGATATACAGTAACGCCGACTCCTCCGATCCTCATGAGTTGCTGAGGGAGATTTTCCGCCTGCGTGCTTTCTTTGTTTTCTTTTTGGATTGCATTCTGCCTCCGTGAAATCAAAAGCCGTTTTGCATCATGTCTTCAGAAGACAAGTACGACACTTTGGAGAAGATTGGTACGTGAAAAGGAAGAGGGAACTAGAAAAGAGACTTTGGCGAACTTAAAAAATTCACGCTCAAAGTTTCAACGACGACGACGACCCGCCCCCCAAGACAACCTCTATGGCTAACTCTAAATTTCTTGTTTACCTCGCAGGCCATGGCTCGTTTGGCATCATCCGCAAGGTGCGCCGCAAGAATGACGGCTTCATTATGTGCCGCAAAGAGATTTCGTACCTGCGCATGTCCCAGAAGGAGCGCGAGCAGCTTCACTCCGAATTCCAAATCCTTTCGCATCTCCGGCACCCAAACATTGTCGCCTACTACCACCGCGAGCATCTCAAGGTCAGCCAGGATCTCCACCTGTACATGGAGTATTGCGGCAACGGCGACCTCGGCCGTGTGATCAAGGACCTGCAGCACAAGGGTCAACGAGCTCCCGAGAGCTTCGTCTGGAGCATCTTCAGCCAGCTCGTCCTGGCTCTGTACCGCTGTCACTATGGTATCGATCCTCCCGAGGTGGGCACCAACGTGCTCGGCCTCACGCAGGGCAACGTGAACGGCCCTCCCAAGGTCCCGGCTGGCACCATGACCATTCTGCACCGGGACCTGAAGCCTGAAAATGGTACGAGATGAAGCTTGATGAAAATAATGCACTGTGAGGAATAGTTTGCTGACAAAATGTGCGTGAAAACAGTCTTTCTAGACGAGGACAACTCGGTCAAGCTTGGCGACTTTGGCCTGTCCAAGATGATCAAGTCTCACGACTTCGCCTCCACCTACGTCGGCACACCCTTCTACATGTCTCCCGAGATTTGCGCCGCAGAGAAATACACACTCAAGTCAGACATCTGGTCACTGGGCTGCATCATCTATGAGCTCTGCTCAAGGGACCCTCCCTTCAACGCTAAAACGCACTTCCAGCTTGTTCAGAAGATCAAGGAGGGCAAGGTCGCGCCTCTGCCGGATATGTATTCGACAGAGCTCAACCAGGTCATCAAGGACTGCCTGCGTGTCAACCCAGATCGTCGGCCGGACACAATCCAGTTGCTGAATATGCCCGCCGTGAAGCTGATGAGAAAAGAGAAGGAGGTTGTCGATCTGAACAAGTCCCTGCGGGCGAGGGAGGAGTCGCTGAAGAAGAAGGAGAGGGAAATCAGCGATAGGTTAATGGGGATGGACCGCGAAAAGGTTATGATGCGTGACGACATTGAGTCGTCTCTGCGCCGCGAGTGGGAGGTCAAGGCTCGTCTCGAAATCGATCGTCTTGTTCAGAGCGAGATTGAGAAGCTAAACAAGCACTTTGAGATCGAAGTGCGCAACCGTGTGGACCAGGAAATACAACGGAGAGGCGCCTCAACACCGACAGAACAACCCAAGGCTGCCGAGTCTGGTCCGTCGGCGGCGGCCGACCCTGTCACCACAGACTACCCGCACTCTTCCATCGGAGCCACCAGTGTCGAAGACTTCCCTTCGACTACGGACATCACAGAATATTCTTCTATTGATAGCCCGGAACCTCCCAAGGACAAGGAGCCCAAGAAGACGGCAAGAACGCCTTTCGGTCGCGCCCAGACCATGTTCGCCGGTAACATGGGCACACCAATGGACATTGAGATGGCATCGCCGAGCCCCATGGCCATCGCATCCCTGTCTCTCTCTCCTCGACGCAATGGCGCAACCAAGGCGCCTCATCTCCCCGACGGCAACATCTTCTCAGCAAACAACGGCACGGCGGATCCTAAGTGGACCATCCCCGGATCACCAACCCTTGAGGAGTCGGATGAGGAGGATATCATTCCCTCTCCCACGCGCCAGATCAAGTCCAACAGGAACCCATTCACCTCCAAGACCAGACCGGTGCTCACCTCACAAAAGACGGCCCCCGTTAACCGTCTGAAACCGCAAACGTCGAGTTCTGGCCTCGTGTCTAAGCTGGGTCTCGCCCCGCCGGGAAGCGACGGTCCCAGGTCGCCTAATAGACGCCTGAGCAAGATCCCCTCGGCAGCTAACATGGCCGGTGAGAACAACACCGCTGGCGTGCTGAGTCACAAACCATCCTTCAACAAGAAGGACAAGGAGAAGGACACAGAGGCCCTGGGCAAGGTTTCGGCTAAGAACAACCTCAAGGGCCGTACGCTTGTCGAGCTGCAGCAGGCGCGCGCGGGTGGGCGCCCCATGAGCGCCATGATGGGGCCATCGGGCGGCCCAGAGAACAACAGCAGCGGAGGCAGCAATACCAGCCCCAAGAGGCGAGTGGCCGGTGAACGTCGGGCTAGCGGAGGCAACAGCGAGCCCGCCGCCATTTGGGACCCGGAGCGAGACGAGATGCCGTCTCCCTTCCTGGTGCGTCACCGTAGAATGGCAAAGGCGTAGGGTTCTTTGTCGCTTTGACGCCAAACCGGATCTTTATTCTATTCTTATTTCTTCCCCATTAATTCATTCTAGGGAGGCTTACAATCGAGTAAGCGACGGGCATACATCGTTCTTGCCATTTTCTTTTGTATTCAAGAATCCATGATAAATCAGCATTGGCGGGCGGAAAGCAGGCGTGTTAGTTGTTGTTGGGAGATGGAGGTGGGAGGCGAGATGATTCCCCTGCGATATTGGAAAGCGCTGGCAATGAAGGGGAGGAATGACTTTGATGAATCGGGATTTGGATGAGCACATTCATTGCTCTTGGACAAAGCTTGCCTGTCTTTTCTTTTGACTATGGCTTTCCCTTACGCAAACACCTCATTACTGTTTTGTCTTTGTGTTGCTGTTGTTGCGTTTCTGCGTCTCGTTTGCTCTGCGGCGTTCATGTACTTGCGTTACTTTTGCATTTCTTTAACTTTGTTTGGAGGTCTGGAAGGGTAATCCAGAGGGGTTCCGGCATTGGGCTTCTTCTCATACGGCCTTGTATCATTTTCATCCCTATTGAGTCTTCTTTGAGTCCCAAAAAAAAAACCATCTAGACTGATGTCGTTGCTCTCCATGTCGTGTCAATGCAACATGTCGAATTTCTCATAAAGCCCTTCCAAAGCTTGAGAAGTAAGGAGTCACAATCAGACAAGCAATGACTCTCAACATCATCAAGTAGTTAATGATTGGTCAGGATCACGTCAGGTAGGCACGCGTCCCTCACTTTTCACTTGGTGATGGGCAGCAGCCGCAGCGGCAACAGCTTCCACGGATGCCTTGCATAACCCATCACCAAGTTGCTACCACCCCGGGCCAACGGGCACCCAGGGCAAATGGACCTTGACACCACCACCGGGGAACCGCTCAAAGTCCCATCCGTTGTGAAGGGTGATGTAGTCATCATGGAAGGCTACCGTAGGCTTATTGCTCGGGAGCTTCACGAAATGGGTTGGAACGCGCAGCACTTGGGCAGAGAGGGTCGACCGCACACCCTTGTCACCCTCTTTGGGGAGGTCAGTCCATGCGGTTATGGATGGAGGGCGGGTGGAACGGTCCGATCCAACACTCTCGTCGAAGCCACACCGTCGGACATGGCCGAGGCAAGAGGCGGCTCGCTCGTTACAAGCAGGTCTAAATGTTCGTTCAAGCTTCTCGTTTTTTCAGCATGCTGCGCGACAAAAGGTAATCATTGTCTTTGATCTCTTATCCATCGTCCAGTATCTTGGCCGTGTTGTGGTGGTCAAAGGAAGATGGGAACGTGAGGTTGGAGGCAGCAGGCAAGGCTGGACTGGATGCACTACCTCGGTCTAACCAAGCTCGTTCGAGTGGCTTGCCTTTATCCGCGTTGGTTGCCGCTTCAGATGCCGGCTGTATGGCAAGCATCACATGCCCCCCGGTCGGGATGTATAACTAAAACGGTATCTATGTGCTCAAATGGTAAGCTTCACGGGAATCTTAGATTGAATTGGTGGACTAGAAGCTGTCAAGTTGGTATGCGAAATCATTAACGTGCTTGTATTGTCTGATTTTCAAATTGCAATAGGGTATTTATCGAAGCAAATGTCACTCTGGTATGAACCATGAAGAAGTAAAACTAGCGCAGGAACTGAGAGAATAAGAATATTAAACGCCGGAATAAGAAAATCAACCCAGAACATGAGCCGTGAGGCTATCCTGTCTTGCCTAGCCGCGAGGCCTCTGCCGTCTTTGAAAATCCACGCCTGATAGTAAAGAGCTGTCTCTGGTGATTGTTTGCACACGTCGCATGCCTCAGCATGCGACATTTTTTGAATAGTGAAGTAGGCAGCGCGATGATGCTTGACCTAGCCTCCTGTCAAAAGGGATACTTTTCCAGGATAAGGAAAAAACCTGGTAGACTTTTTATCAATTCCCAACGGCCCTGCCTCTTAAGGGCATAGGACGTTGTGGGATTTGGTCTCACTTCTCGTCGCCTTTTTTGCCTCAAAGATCAAAAACATTGTCTGTTTCTTGCCTTTTCCGATTATGATCCGGATAGTCAAAGCAAAGCAGCGACCTGATCTATCGGCGATGGCGATGCGAGGAGCTGTGACTATGTCGATGTCCGTGTCGGTGGGATGAATGTCGATGACGGCTGGAGGAGCCGCTGTTGTCTAGATCCTTTTCTAGCTCCTCCACCCGCGATCTGTATTGCTTCACGATCTCTTTGATATGGGCGATGCGGTCGAAATCCACCTCGAGCTCATCCAGTTGTCGGAGTATAGCCGTATATCGCGCAATCTCTTCATCCGCCCCATCTATGATGTTCCCCGCCCGATCGTACTGCACTTGGGTGAACATTTGCGCCTGCTCGCTCAGGTATTGAATGTTGTGTTCGATATTGCCCATGAGTCGGTCGAAGTAGCGACCGAGGGCCGCCAGCGATGAGCTATCGAGAAGAAGCAATCCTTGACTGCTGGCTCTACTGGCTGCGCGCGAGCTACTTGAACCGCCATCCAACGCGGCCTGCCCATCTCGGAGAAGCTGAATCTCCTCTGCGCTCAAACCCAGCTGGGTGTCGGGCACAGAATTGGCCGTCATCGCGTCGAGCGCTCGTGGCGCCAAGACGCCAACACCGCAAACGGGTCAATATTTCAAGCGGATGTTGTTGTAATTGACAGTGGTATACGGTAGGCTGATGCTGGTGGTTGTTGAAATTGATGTTTATCGGGTGGGAATGGGGATGATAACAGCTGCTTGTTGATGCCCAATGACGACGAGCATGGGAAAGTGTGAGACGGCGATGGCCCTCTATTCGGCGGATGCGGTATCTCACGCAGCGTCATGATCTCGATGCGAGGAAAACTGCGCGCATAGCCAGCTCGGAGACGGCTGAGAAAGAATTGATGGCAGTCCAAGGCGGTCTGGGATGTGTATTTGGGCGATAAGAGGGAAAAAAGGAAAGGTAGGCCTGAGAGCTGATGGGTCTGGGTGTTTCTGTTTCTGGGGTAGGAGAGGTGTTTTGTGATTGGAGAATGGGTACAGCGGCGCCGTTTGGTTTGCGTGCTGGTGTTATCTGTGTTCGTTCTCGTAATGTGCAATCGTTTCGCGATTGTCGGACAGAGATATATTCATGACGAATCGAAGTCTCCAGTCCTGAATTCGATGGCTCTGATGGAAAATGATTGAGAGACGCTCCGGGACGGTTGGTGCATTCATTCTCGCCTGCTATAGTATATCTATAGTGGACATTTGGCAGTAGCAGCATAATGAGCGCGCGATGGTGTGGTAAAGCCTGGACTGGAATAGTGTGTGTATGTGTGTGTGTGTGTGTGCGGGCGACGGACAAATCCCCTTTTGGATCCAGCACGGTGGATGGGCCGAGGAAGAGTAGAGCGCCGCCGCCGCCTTGAGCGCTTGGCGTGCTGCTTCTCAGTATTGGTAGCGTGCGACAGTGCTACCGTGAGCGGCCGGTCAACCGAGCCTTTGCGTGGCCTATGATTTGTGACATTGGTGGCCGGACGGTTTGGCCGGACGGTCCCTCAGTGGGCGGGTAGGCGGGTTCGCAGGGACAGATATCAGATGGGAGGGTGTACCGTGTATGATTGTATGGTGGTATATGGTGGTAATATGATGGTTGATGGTATCATGTCTGACCCACCCGGCCCTCCACCAGGCACCATCCATCATCCAGCAGCGGCATCTTGTTGGTTCCTTTCAGCGTCCATTCGACCCGTTCGCAGCCCGGGCTGCCCCGTCTCAGTTGTCTCAGCTTGGGCCCGCGGTTCCTGCTTTGGTTCCTGACAACGATGCTGCGGCAGCCCTTTGTACATGTAAAAACCCGTCGCCCGTGGAGGGTCAGCTGGCCCATTCCATGGGTCGAGAGAGAGTTGGGGGATGGCTCACCGGCCGCGGGTGAATGCAGGATGCTTCTTGCATGACATGGAATCGTGGGCCGAGAGAGAGACAGCATCACGAGTCACGCGAGAGCCATTCGCACGTTCTTTCCTTTTAGCTCATACATACACAACAAACACAGGCACGGAGGGGGGAAAGTAATCGCACTTGCTATCCCAGCTGAATTCCATCTCCAAGATCACGTCATACACATGCTTCAGGGCAGGAGCAGTGGGTTCCGGTTCGCACGTCCGTCGCCTCACCTTACCTAGTACCTAGTACTTATTGAGGGGGCCATTTCCAGACATCTTTGTATCTCTTACTCAACTGAAGGTAACATACATTGGTTTGTTTGTGTTTCCTGATGTTGATTTGCCACTGTGCTTGGTACCTACTAGATAGATAGTACTTAGTGCCGTAGGTAGCAGTTGCTAACAGGAGCTCTGAACAAGTCGCGGAACCACTGAGGGCATCTCCAAGGCGGCAAAGCAAACTTCTTTCAAGTTGAGAATGGCCTCCATTGGACATGCTGCTTCACGAACCAACGAGTGTGCATCCCATCGCCGCCGAGGCTTGCCTGTGCACGCGCATATGCAACCAGAGCGGGAATGCAGCGGCATCCTGCATGGACACCATGCAAGGACGTAGTCGCAACATCATCCGGCACGGAAGCCTCGTGGTAAATGCACAACCGGCGACTTCCGGCGATATTCACTGGTCTACCGAAGCCTGCAGGTTGCGTGACCACCCTCGAATGTGTGAGGGTGTCCAACATGGCCAGCACTATATGGCTCGTGGTCCCGGACGGAAAAAAGTTAATAATACCAGTACTTCTTGGTAGAGTTCTTGTAGTCGTATTCGCATGCTTGGGGCTCTCCCGGTGGGGTCGAAGTTAAAGTATAGGGATGATTATCATAGGTAGAGCTTGATCATTTTCTTCACCAATGAAATCACAAGGTTCACCAAGATATAAGTCCTGGGTTCCATGGGGTTGATCACTGTGCAATATTGACTCTCAGTCCAAACCCAAGGAGCAACGACTCTTTCGTGGTAATTGGAGCCCTTGAATCAGCGCCAGCAAGTGCTAGGGTTGATAAGAGGTCGAGATGGAGTGTTTTGGCTCCCTGAGTAGACATGTGACAACACACTACAGGGTAGACTGTGCTGGAAAGCTTGGATGTTTTTGACCAACAACTGACCAAATACAACTAGTTTTCTCGATATCTACCTGGTGAGTGTTGCTCAGGTATCCGGTGGGATCATTCTGGTCCTGTGATACCAGGGTATTGTTATAGGGTCTGTAGGGTAGGGAGTCTAGAATCAGGGTTCGTACGGAATACTATGTAGATGCTGGTCGCTGGGTGGGATTACTCGTCTAGTGCGTGGTGGAAAAATGATCGAGGGATAAGACGCGTCAACTTCATTCCGCGAACCGGGACAAGGGACTTGGCATTCCCATGTTGTTACCGGCCTCTGTCTCAGGTCGTTCGATACCAATTGGATCTTCTAGCCTGATAAACTTTTTCGACATGTTTTACCCCCTTCTTCAAGGGCTCGCTCGAGGCCGGGCCGGTGGTCTATCGAATTTCGGAGCTGAGTACTAGGGCGAACAAGTAAAACGCGACATGCGCGACTAAACGCAAAGGGAATAGTCCGAGTAGGCAGTCCGAGCGGACGCACAATTGCTGGTTTCACATTACAATGCACCCGATATCACACATTTTCGAGACATGTTAGCGAATGATGGATTGGTCATTCTCCTGTCATTGTTTATGCACAAAATAAAGGCTTGAGTTGCCTTTTGAGTCATGTGGTTTTGGTCCAACTGGTGCGATGGGGCTTAGGCAAGACAGAACGATGACGGACCGCGAGGTACAACTTATGTGTTGTCCAAAGTGGCAGGGAGCAGTCCATAGTTTGAGTAGGAACTTGAACAATTCATTGTCCATGAATTCTGCCATTGTTCGTAGTAATACAACGTACGATATCACTCGTGGGACTAGTAGGTACTATGTAGCATAATTAGCCGGTGGCTTTCCAGGGTTAACCGGATGACCTTGGCTGAAGATGTCGACCCGATGGGTTGTGTAAGCCTGGCTTGCGAACCTGGCTTGTGCTTACTCCGTACTTGCCCAGTGTTAGTACTCCGTAGCTTCTGCAGGATTGGCGTCGCAAGTTGTAACAACTGACACGTCAATACCAGGATACCTGTATAAGAGCTTGACGATACTACAAGTACTTAGTAGTACGTAATTACTACTCCGTAGGTAGATGTGTAGGAATCTACCTAAGACAGTACTAGACCAGACTAGTACTTGACAGGTAAGCACTGCTGGGCACTAAATGAGTTACCGTCGCTTCGGCGCCGGCGGAGAAGATGCCCACTTGACGACAAATAACAGCAAGCTCGGCGATTGGTCGCCTCTACATAACGTACCAGTACCTCGCTCTTTTACTAGCGAGCGAGAGCGAGAGCGAGAGGGAGCAAGAAGCCACCATTCGAGGAACCCCTGGACCCCAATCTACGGAGCGGATACTCGTCCAAGTGGCAGTATTCAAAGATGTTCAAATTATAGGATTTTACCACAGGTTTGAGCTAAATAGCCTAGTGCTGGTTTGTTGAGGAGTACGGAGTACGTCCAAAGGCTGCTGAGACGTAAAGAATCGAAGTTTGGCAGCACAGATGGTAGTAAGATTTTAACGTCAACCGTTCTTTCAGCCCTACAGATGCAAATACTACTCTACGGAGTAGAAGTCCGATGGAAAGTATGACAATTCCTCTCCGACCCTACGGAGCAAAACTGTCGCACGGCCCCCGGGCGATAACAACCATGTCTTGTCTCTCTGGAGGATTGGGCGGCTCGCCAGGGGATTCCACTCTAAGCCCTCGGAGTCTCTGAGCGTGGTCGACGACCCCTAATGTCATTGGCGAGCAGCCCTGTGGGGCGAAAGCGAATGCTAAGGTAGTACGGATACAGACACTGTAGGGCACTCGGACATGAAGGTAGCCATGCACGATAGGTACCTTACCTCAGTACTACGTTTACCTGTAAAGTCGTTAATTAGTACTACTATCTGTACATACCTAGTAGTAGATCTGCAGGTGTGCTACTTGTAGTAATGAGTAATTACACAGGGACGTCTAGAACTGGATCTAGAGCTAGACCAGAAACTTGACACGAGGGACAGTTTCGCCGCAGCGCTCAGGAAAATCAGGACTATAACATGGAAGACAGGGTACCTTACTCACCACCGTTTTGACTGCTGACATGAGGTAATAGTTCCAGCTCTTTGACACCGGCGAAAGCGTGAGATGTATATCCGTAGAGTAAAAAGTCTGTACCTTAATCGACAAATGGTACTCCGTATGTACTAGACTAATAATTAGTAGTAATTACACTTAGGTACTAGACTAGTACTAATTACTTGCACTCAACTGTACGGAGTACAGACAGACAGGATAGGCCACCATACTATACCTTTCATGCGCTAGTCTGCTTGTAGTAGCCACTACTAGGGCGCATAGGGGTGCTCAGACCCATACATATCCCATCCACCGTCAATCTGCTGCCATCCGGGGTGCGTGGGATCATGATCCTCCGTGTACTGCAATGCTCTTTTCGCAACACGCGCGCGCTGCACTTGTATCCATGCCCCACGAGCCTTGAATACGGAGTCGGTAATCTCCTAGCCAGGTGCTAGCAGTGGGAACCCAGCGCTACCTACAGTACCTACTGTACTCCGTATACACCGCTGCTATGCCCTCACCTTAGTCTAGTGGTCTCCACGGACCATGTGCTTCCCTGCCACAGGCTGCCAGCCTGCCAGACACCAGACACCAGGCGCGGCTCGTCCATCCGTACAGATACATGTACTCAGGTAGAAGGAGTACTTGGACGGAGTATTCCTCTGCCTCACTCACTATCTCAATTTTTCTCCGCCCCCGGTGGGTTGGATCAACGTAGAGGACCATCCTTGGGTCTGTTCTTTCATCTGCCCCCTTTCCCCTCTGTTTATCATTCTCTCTTTAATTTTTCCCGCGTCTCTCTTTTCTCTCTCTTGTCCTGCTAAGATCGACTGACCATCCTTGGGTTCATGCGCTCTTCGTTTCCATGACTATCTGTCGCAAGAGTAGTTCCCAAGGCTCATGACTCGTTCTCTCTGCGGAAAGCGAGTTCCGATCTAGTACCTTACCTCCTCGTCCCCTTACTACTACTATTTCCCGATATCAAACTCCCTGGACTTGCGATTGTTGCACTTGCTGGCACGTGCCTAGCAGCCTGACTCAGAACTCTGTTTGCTCAACTACTATAGTAGTACTATAAGCAGTAGTCTACACAATAATTCCACGAGTCTCTCACTCTCTACCGCCAATGTCCGGAATACCAACCGTCACCTCTTTCCAGGGTCCATTCCCAACCGACTTCAAAGTCCCCAGCGACTGTACGGGCATCGCGGGGGGCAACATCTTCCGCTACGACTTTGATCCCACATGCCTGCCCGAGGACTTTGACCCGGAGCCCACGGCCATCTACTCCCCCGGCACCGCGTGTCCCACCGGTTACACGGCCCAGGACAGGTGTCAACTTACAGATGGCGCAACGACGACGCTGATATGCTGCCCGCACCGTGGTGATCTGGAGCTCTCGTGCGTCGACGACCTGTCCACACTGTCTTACGACTTCACGAGCCTCTGGTGCACATGGAGCGCGGGAACGCACAAGACCGTGCTCTTGGCCACGGATAGAGACGAAACAATCGGTGTCACTTTCACCGGATTCGAAGGCGTCAATGCCTACGGCATCAAGATGGTATACGAGTCCACCGACGTTGGGAAAAAGACCAAATCCAGCACAGCTCGCGCCACCAAGACTGGTACAACGGCAACCGACACCACGGAGACTGCGGCAGGAGAAAGCACGGCAATAGGAGGCACGGGAACGGGAGAAGACACAGCTGGACTAGGCACAGCAGGGCCAGGCACAGCAGCACCACAACCACAAGAGACGGGCGGCAATGAGAGTCCACAAGGCAGTGGCGGCATCGCGACAGCCGCCATTGTGGGTGTAGCCATTGCGATCCCCCTGATCTGCATCGCCATGGCCATCGGCGTCTTTCTCTGGTACCGGAAACGTAAGCTATCGAAAGTGGCAGCGGAGGCGGCGGCAGCACCAAAACCACCAATGTCAGAAGCACCGGGCAGCGCCTTCCCCGGGAGTACCTATCCGGGCAGCGCCGCTTCCCCTTCTACCACGTACAGCAGCCATCACCATGGTGGCCCCAGCAGCGCGGGAACGCCCTACTCACTGCATCCCCCGTATGACCTGCACGCCGGCTACTTTCCCAATGGCGCTGGCGCACCGCCGCAGGAAATGCCGGCGCAGACCTTTGTTTCCGAACTTCCAGGCGACTCTTCAATGTCTCACACTCCTAAATACCGATAAAACATACACATATTGCTCTGTTAGAGTTATACGACATAAAGGATGATGGGTATGCTGGGATCTTTTTCTTTGTTTTGACTGTTTGGAAAAGCCTTTGGCAATGGGGGAGTTTGAGCATCTTCTTTCATCAAAAACTTGATTTTGGCCGCGCGGAGTGAGGAGCATGATTTCTCGGACTTGGGCAGTTTACTACATTGCTAAATCAGCCGTTCTCTATTTTTCATAGCGTTCAATACCGGACAAGATTATACGTCCTTCTTTAACTACTCCTTGAAGTTGAATCTCCATGTCTTGGCGACTTTCTATTGGTGATTGAGATTCCGTTTGACATGAGAAAGATGGTAGACAACACGTCAGAATGCTCACGCTGGGAGGATTAGCCGCCTACCAAGGCTGTATTCCAGATTTCCTACCTTGAACTAGTTGCGATGATTTCAAGTCAAGGGGGTGAGGTAGGTGCTCCGATCGGGAGGAACCGTCTAGCAGTCTGTAAGTGTGCGGCACAGAGGCAACGAACGGTATGAGCCGAGTCCATTTCCTCTTCTAGAAAATAATAGTATAAAGATAATCAGGCGTCGCAGGGGATTCAAGCGGCGCAGTTCAGTAATTTCTGAACCACCTCGACCCCACATGGAATGACGAACCGTGACCCCTCCAAACCAGTTCCGTGTGAGTACATAGAAAAAAAAAAAGCTTCTGATTTTCAATCAACTCTAACACTTTGCCTGCTTATAAAGCAACCGAACCTTCGACGTTTATACTGCCTGTCGTATAAATCGCCTTCCCAACCCGGAATCGAAGAGATCGCTGCGGTTTATAATTTTCAATTACGAAAGCGACGCAACAATAACAAGGTCGAGCGAACAACCCAGACGCCAAAACCCCCACCATGGCGAACCCCCGCGATAAGGAAGACGACGTCGAGGATCTGCTTGACGCCGATGATGCGGCCGAGGAGATTGTTCAGGAGGAAGACATCCCTATGGACTCTGATGACGAGCAGGAGGAGGTTCTTCTGCAAAACGACTCCATCGCCTACTTTGATGAGCCTCAAGATTCCCTCTTCTCCATCGCCCAACATCCCACTCGCCCAGCCCTCGTCGCCGTCGGTGGCGCCGCTGGGCCGGAAGAGGACGCGCCCGGCGCTGGCTGGATCATCGACACCTCCTCTGCGCCTTCACGACCGGTCCTCCCCGCTAGCTTCGCCTCCGACCCGGCCGACGCGAAGAGCAAGCAGCAGAACCACCAACTCGAGAGTGTCTTCTCCCTAGATGGCCACTCTGACTCTATCAATGCCCTGACATGGACTCTTCCCCAGGGCGAGGTCCTCGTCAGTGCTGGTCTTGATGGCAAGATCCGCGCCTGGAAGACGGACGTGGGATCCGACGGCGGCATCTCCGTCTCTTTCGTCGGCGAGGCGCAAGAAGTCCCCGAAGTCAACTGGATTGAGCCGTGCCCTTTGCCGTCCCAACCCAACACAATCGCCATCGGCGCCTCTGACGGCTCCGTCTGGGTGTACACCATCGACCCGAACGACACCACCAACCCTCTTCAGATCATCCAGTCCTACTTCCTCCACACGATGCCGTGCACCGCAGGCGCATGGACCCCCGATGGCCAGCTCCTGGCCACCGTCTCTGAGGATAGCAGCTTGTACGTGTGGGACGTATGGGGTGAAGCTGCCGCGAGCGGGCAAGTAGGCGACAACGGAATGACTGTTGTCTCTCTCACCGGCGAGGATCAGCGCTTCGAAGTCGAGGGCGGCCTGTATTCTCTGGCTGTCGATCCCAAGGGCGGCTTTGTTGTTGCGGGAGGCGCTGGCGGCGCCATCAAGGTCATATCCCTTCCCCGTCTGACCGCTGCCACTCAATCCAGGTCCCAGGCCCGCGGAGGACAGCGCGGAAACAAGACTGCCGCCGACCCTACCGCGGGCGGTCAGATCCTCGCCTCGCTACACACCCAGTCCGACAGCGTCGAGACGCTGGCCATTACACTGGCAAGCTCCACACCACCGACAGTGCTCCTGGCTGCCGGGTCGGTGGACGGGTCGGTCTGCGTGTACGATGCGACGCGCCGCTTCGCCGTGCGGAGACACATTGTCGGCGCGCACGAGGAGCATTCAGTCGTCCAGGTGGAATTTGTGCCCGAGTCGTGGGTGTTGACGAGCTGCGGCATGGATGGCGTGGTGCGCAGATGGGACTTGCGAGGCGGCGGCGTGACGGGCACGAATTCTGCCGGAATCGCAGACGCAGGTCTGCAAAAGGAGTGGAAAGGCCACAGGGGTGATGGCGAAGGCGGCGGCGTCTTGGGCTTTGTACAAGGTCAGACGGGCGAGAGGGTGGTAACAGCGGGCGATGACAGTATTGCTTTGGTCTTTGAGGCATGAAGGAAGTGCACAGGAGGTATACGGGGAGTCTGCTGATGATGACTGGTAATGCTGTCATCCCACGATTCGAGAAGAGCAAGATCCTTGGAAGAAATAAAGAAAAAAACACATAGATTTCACGATCCGATAGATATCGTGTGGAACGATGAACGATTGAAGTACTGCTCAGCTCACAAATGTCATCTGTAGATAGAACTGTTCACGCATACATCTACACCCGTATGGAAATGGCAAAGCTCTAATTATCAGTCAAAATTGGCAGACGCTGCTAATTATTTCTGTGCATTTCGCATACCCCCTTCTCAGTACGATTCACGACGGGTCGCTCGCTAATAGTCACTGGGGTATTGCGCTCCTGATTGATACATTCAATACATGGTTTATACTAAACATCAGGGTTGGTTGAGAACTTAGCTAGCTGTCAGAGTCAAGTCTGCCCCAGCTCATGAGGCTCGTCTGCCTCTTCTGCAACATCCTCGCCAGGTGGAAGGGTATGGTTGAAATCGACGTCGTCGTTCCGTGGCCAACCTCTGTATCGTGCGCGTCCGAAGAAGGTCATCAATAGTCATAGCTTTCAGTCGGCCGGAACCATTGTGGACAGTCTGCCCGGCGGGCCATACTAGCAGGAAGACTCTCCCACACAGAATAAACTACTGTTGAATTCGTTTTCCCAGATATGCTGCTCGCGAGTCTACTGATTCAGGCGAAGAGCTGGTCGGGATTCATATACCTCGCACAGAAATGTTGCATCTATGATACGACTGAGACTCGGATTGGCCGATGAGTTAGGTGGCTGGTTGGGGAGAGCAACGGGTGGCCCAAATAGCCGCATCTTCCAGAGAAGATCCCAGAGAACTCTTCAGCAGCCGCCCCATCATAGCCGAAGCGGAGCTAGATTTTCTGGCTCAAGCACCATTGAAATGGCATGAGTTAGAGGATGCTGAGATACTCAAGGAGCCTTGATGGGCGAGGCAGCTGAGCTCGAGCGTTGGCCAACCGAGCCGCCATCTTGAATTGACTTAGGCCGTTGGAGGCTCACTCGTAGGCGCACATATTCTGCAAAGTCAGGATAGCAAGTTAATAAACTCTCCTTCCTAATCTTCGCCGGATTGAACGCGCCCAGAAAATTTATTACAGCATGAATTTCAGGTGAGAGAAAGTGACAGCTTCACAACCCAACTAAAGCAGAGAGCGTCCTACTAATCTTATCAGCGGTCGCGGGCTTATCTTCCTTCCCAATTCCTTATCAACCGCATGCAGCGTCGCGACCTTAGGTAAGATAGCACCTAGAGTTTTTCCCATGCGCCTCAACCTAGCTTTCTCTATCAATCTACCCACGCGTTACTGTGCGATTATCTCACGCTGTTGTCACGAACTCTTGCTGCATCAATACCAAATTCTCTAATACGTCTCATATCATAAACAGTCATCATGTTTGGAGGATGTAAGTTTTCCCCGGCGCCGAACTCAGGTCTCGAGCATTGGGCGATGGTCATACAGTACGGGCATATAGCTGACCAAGAATGATTCTGCAACATAGTCGCACCACCGCAGCAGTCTGACGAGGAGATTCGCGCCATGGAGGTCGAGGCTGCCTTCACCGTTCAGCAGGTTGCTGCCACCGCCTTCCTTCTGTACATGTGTAAGAGTTACCGATCAGTTTTACGAATGTCCCTGAGCTTCGACTAACCTTGCCTGCACGCAATAGCTCCCTTCGCCATTGACTTAGTCGGCAAGATTTTCTGAGCGACTCATATCGACATGGGATGATATGCATTCTGTACCGATTTATAAAAAAAAATAACTGTACGATACGATGTAAAGGAGGAAATGGCCTGTTGGGGTTGCGAAATCGCAGCAGCAATAGGCTTCGTGTATCATAGAAATCAGAAGAGGGAGCTTAAAGAATTACCCAACATGAACTACCGATGCTTGTTCGGCGCAAGGAACTTTCAAATTCACCTTCCAGAAGCAGCGCCGTGCCTGTTAAGCGCCGTGCCTGTTGTATTATTCCGAGGTTCTCACAGATTATCCTGCGTACAGACTCAATGCCAGTCAAACAACTCCAAACCCCTTCAGTGCGGTTTCATCGTGGAAAAGACCCTCTATCTTGAAGACCCCTTGCTCTTTTCCCACTCAGCGTAGTCTGCAGCCAACGCCTCCATTTCCGTCTTCAGATGCTGCAATTGCTTTTCATAATCTTCGAGTACCTAGCGGCTTTGTTAGTCATTGTTGCGCAATAGAATCATGTTTACAGAACTTACCCGCTTAGCTTTGGCCTCCGTCTCAGCGTCCAGCCCGTCCGCATCCCCGCTGGAGGGCTTCTCTTTCTCCTTGTTCAACTGGTCGGCGTAGCCTCGCAGCACAATAAGGCGACTCCACAGCTCCTCCTCCCGGGCACCTATTGCCGGATCTTGCACCTCTTTCTCAAGACTTTGCAGACGTCCACTCAGGTCATCTTCGTCACCGCTGAGCGCATACCCTCTGTTTCGCAGCACTTGTACGCGCGCTGCCAGCGCAAGACACCGCTCGCTCAACGCCGTTGTCCTTCGCCGCGCAGCCAGTGCCCTTACCTCTGTTTCCAGCTCGTGTCGCTGTAGGATGGCGTCGAGGCTGCCATTGACTTGATGCAGGCGCGTATTGAACTCGGAGATGGCGCGCTTTTGCGTTTTGAGACGATCCGCTAGCGAATCGTAGCCCGAGCAAAGAACCGGCATAAACCCCGGCGCAGGCTTGTTTTGTAGAGCTTCCTCCCATTCGCGTGGGTCCTCGTATGCGGAAGGCTTGTAGAAGGGAATGTGAGATTGGTCGACCTTGTTATAGAAGTAATGTTTGAAGACGCAGTTCGGATTCGAGGCGTCCCACTTCTCCGTCACGAGCTTCATCTGCTCAACTATGGGCTTTTGGTCTGTTACGATTGATCGTGGTTAGCGGATTCTGAAAACACCCGTCGGCTGGCTTGCGAAGCAACTTACGAGGTGTTTCCTTCCCAGGCGACCATAATGATGCCGAGAGCTGTGCTTGTGACTGAGATAATGTGGGCATCTGCTGAGCTTGTTGTGATTGAGCCATCATCGAGTTCCCCAAGCCAGTATTCCCTTGTTGGTTTTGCTGTTGCTGTGGTTGCTGCTGCTGTTGATTCGCTCCCAGCGTTTGGCCGAATAGACCTCCTGTCTGCTGAGGTTGCTGCGCAGTCTGCGCAGGTTGTGACTGCGAGAACATACTGCCTCCAAAAGGCTTGGACTGCCCGAACAAGGACATCGCAGTGGTGGCTGGGAGTCCCGTTGTGCTATCCGATCCTAGCTTCCGTTGAAAGATATCTGCAGCGATGGAACGAAAATGCAATGGCTGTTTTTGCGTCGATCACAGTCAAAGCAGATCCGATGATTCCTACTTCAAAGTGCACGATAAGTTGGCAATCTTGCCTCGGCTTGAGTGTGGTTTTTGGTAGGTTGGTGGCCGACCGATCGTAGCAATAGCTTTTTTCTTACTTGACGGTTCGCGATGCAGACGCGAAAACAAAGTGAATGGAGGTACCATCACAGGTACCTAACCTACAGGCGCCTGTAGCGCCCGGGCGGCCACCTCGCAGCCTTGCTCCGCAGCTGACCAATCACAACTCTCCAATTCCAACTTCACCTCCAATCTAAAGCGCATGCGTTCTGGGGAATCTTCCATCAAAAGCACCTCAATCTTGCTGACGACAGCCCACAATCGCCCACAATGTCGACGCGAAAGTCCAAGTACGTACAATGAACATTATCGACTACTTACCACGAGTCATTGCTGTCCTCGACCACGTTGCGCAGCGACGACCGGCTTGGGGGGAGAGAAAAACAGAACAATACGACTGACCTTCATCGACAGCTTCCACCAGCAGGTGCTCATTGACACGACGCCTCTCCCAGAGGATATCCCAGCTGTGAAGGAGGTTGGCGCCAGCTCTGCGCCACTACTCTCGGCGTCTTACTTCATCGGCGCCCGCTGCCGCGACTACAACGATGACTACATGCAGTGCAAGACCGAGAAGCCCGGGCGCGGCGAGTTTGAGTGCATGAAGGAGGGTCGAAGGGTCACCCGATGTGCTTCTAGCGTGTATGTTTCTTCAGATCACGCATCTTGGGGTCGACGAAAGTGAGGAAGGGTAGAATATCAAGAGCTGACTCTACTCGGCTGTGCCCGTTTACAGGATCGACGACCTCAATGCCCAGTGTCTCGAGCAGTTCCGCAACCACTGGAAGTGCCTCGACAACCATAACCACCAACTGTGGCAATGTCGACCCTTTGAGTGGAGGCTTAACAAGTGTGCTTACGAGAATCTGGTATGAACCTGCCCAAGTCCCCATACTACGAACCCGTGCCAGTTCCATCATGATTGGCTAATTACAATGTGCTCCCGCCCTTCAGAAACTCGAGAAGAAGGTCCCCGACCAGCCTACCAACTCCGTTCCCGTCGAGCTACGGCCTCAACAGATCATGGCGGATCGAAAGTTCCGCGCTATTGAGGGCAAGCCATTCTCAGCCAATGCTCAAGATGGCGAGGCCAAACAATGAGCGCTGTATTGAACGTGGCTTGCATAAAGTAGAACGAGGGGAGGGATTCCATTAAGTGTACATTGAGCTATTGAATTGAGTTCTGTGGGTTTTGAAACCTCAAATTTGTTTGAGTTGAAGGGCCACTTCTGTGACAGTGTCCACGAGTGTTGTTACATTACACTTACTCGAACGGCTCCTTGCGAAAACTTCAATCACATGTCTTCCTTCTTTGCTAGTAATGATGAATGCATATGTTGCGAAACAAGGAAGCTTCTCAACTGTACGCAAAGACATTTCGCGACTCTTGGCTGATACTCTGGTCACATGGATCCGAAACAGATACTCGTCACATCTGTCACAGCAAGCCTGCTTTGTGCTACCCGGTACTCACGAATAGTAGCGATTTCACCAACTTCCCCTGCAAATACCCGATAACACAAAAACGCTGGCTCGTTCTCATTAGACAACCCCGGAAATATCATGGCCTTCGTCGGGTTACTCATCCACAGCAGTGTTGCCGGTGCTCTTTCTCCCCCGCAAGAAAGGTGCCGGTCGATACGCCGACCGCAGCTATGTCCTACAGCCACAGCGGCATCCCGACTGCATTGAGATAAGAACCCAGCGAGCTGACTCAAATGCCTATATGCAAGACGGACCGACCATGAACATCATGCTGTGACCTCAAACCTCAGTGCGGGGTGCATTGTTATCGTCCTACCAAATGCCTTCAGATTACACGGCCAAGGTGAACACAAGATGGTGGGGAATTGCTGCCAGCTGCCTTTTCTCAAATGAAAAGATCACTATTTGACGGCCATCCAGGTTGAACAGGGTGAGATGTTGCCAGAGATAAATTGCCTTCGGGCCGTCGACTTTTGTACGACTGTCTGGAATGTGTGTTAGAATCGAGCGTTTCGTGTAAACGTAATCTGGCTGCAACGTTTCTTCTCACTTCCATGGCTGCTAACATCCAAAACTCCACGAGAACAGGACTTCTTATGATACGACTTGGCGGCACAAGTCGATTTGGGCATCTTCCACGGTTGCCGTGGACTCATAACACTTCTTATATGATTCGACGATTACGCTGAGAACAGCAAACCCGACATAGCTGTGGCACCGGTATGGAGTACCTGAGCAAACTAAAACGTACAAGCCCGAGATACGCCGGCGCTTCTTGCAAGCTACGTCCGTTCGAAGCGAAGAGGTTTGATTCAGTGTTACGTGAATGTTATCAAGGCTCCGGTTGCGTTGGCAGCGGTGGAAGTGAGGAGCGAGAAGTTACAAGTCGTGATCCTATCTACCCTGCGAGGCAACAGCTTCTCGCGCCCTCATTGGTGAACTCAAAGAAAGCTTGGTGCATTGATCACTCGGCTTACCATAATCCGCAAGCAACTGGCTGGGAATGGGTAACGGAAAGATTGCATGAAGCGCACAAGCAGCTACCCAGTAAGGCCATGGCAACGATAAACCGCGAGCCTGCATGGACTATGGCAATCTTTGAGATAACTCGCATGCAAATGGTCAAACGCTCAGGTCAGATCAGATCCCGAGAACGAGAATCGGGCTCCTACAGTTGTTTCGGCGCACACAACTTACTCTTCCAACTATGTACCGCTACACATGTTGCCAATCTCCCAACGACAAATCACTGCTATTAGCACTACCACTACTGCTACTAGCAGTGACTCTCTATGGACATGCTAGGCTAGACTACAGTACTAGTATTAGTTGTAGGTAGATTACAATAAAGACATACGGAGTAGTAGCTAGCCTCAAGACACTAAGACTCCTGGCCTTCCGATCGAAAAGCCAATTCGGTGAATGCAAATCTAACGTCCGTACTTGCAGCCATTTGCGGCCATCTTGTTAGGAACGAATGATTAAATGACGTCGTGCATGATCGGTTGCAATGACGGTTGGTTGCTACATGTCAGACTGAGCAGGCGAATTATCGTCGCTGGGGAGAAAGGCTTGAGGGCGTCACCTCCACTGACGTCAAAATTTGGGAGAGTTTAATGAGATGATGTTGATCCCGAGGGGTGGGTCCAGGTACAATGGGGGTGTGCCGTGAGCAAAGCACCGACAACAGCATGAAATCCAGGGGAAATAAAGGGGTCCTCCTGCCCGTAAATGGCTCTTCTAGCCGCACGGGCCCTCTGCTTCCCCCCCACCCTCCAATCATGGTCCGCTTTGTCTTTGTGGCCCCGGCTAGGTCGCCTAAACAACGTCGCTGTTTCGAGGGGAGGGGACTGTTTCCGCGGAAGGATAGTGACAGCCAACCAGGCGTCGAGACAATGACTGGGTGGCACAGCGCCACAGGTGAAGCCGCCGCTTCAACACGTCGTTTTTGAAATTTATTTTTCTGCCTCACCATTTGTTTTGCTAGTTAAAAATACTAAGAATCAGTGACAATGGACAACAACAACAATAGACTCAGAGGCCCGAGCGAATCTAGCCAGGGATGGTTTGGATCAGTGCCACAGCGTCCGGCAAAACGGATGCTCCAAGCGTCGGGGCAGTCGCTTTTCTCCAGATCTCAAGAAAAATCCAACCGGGATGTGATTAAACGAGTAATTAGTCTTTGGGGAACATTAAATAAGCCAAGGCTCAAAATTTTCGAAAGGGGCACACTGAAGGCCAAGGTTGAGAAATTATGGAAGGGTCTCGATCGTGTATCAAGTAGATGGCTCAGCACATGGTCGAAAAATCGGCTCGCCGGGGAACGCATGCATGCTCGGAAAGAGCGTTGCCGTTCACCCAGTGAGCTACAGGGGAGAAAAAAAAAGTAATGGGCCAGGCCATGACAATTGAAACATCCTAAGCCATAGAAACGGGAACCCACGGCAGCCTCCGGGTCGATTACCAGCATCTTTGGTTCCACGAATGATCTAGCAATATCGCCTTGTTTCCAACAGTTGAAGCCTCCACTATGCATTTCTTTGCATGGCCCAGGCAGGTCCGCGCGACTATCTGTACGGACTACGGAGTAAGTGGAGACCAGGAATCTGGTCGAAGACAGCGAGGCGCTTGCTCGGTCTGGCCCCTCTGGAGTCAACGTTGGTCCTGGCCCCTTTGCGCGCTGAGACACTAGGTCCACGGCGGCTCCAGGGTTTTACGCGAACAATGGACGAGACAGGAATGCAATCGGAGGCGCTGTATCGTGTGTGCAAGGAATACGATCTGGATGGTGCCGAATGCAACTATCGTATAGATCGTAGTGATGCTTGCTCACAACCGCCAAGAAGACGTTTGAAAGAAGTCTTGGGGATCAAATGTGATTTCCGAGATTAGAAACCAGCAGCAACTTCAACCCGCCGGCCAGTGAATCTTGCACTAACCCCGCTTTCGACGAGGCAGGCTTACCGTTGTACTTGTAACTGCCAGTGTGTCTAGTAGCATGAGAATTTTTGAAGTCTGGCGACAGCAATTCAACGGGTGTCATTTATGTAGCATCCGGTAGTCAAGTCAAAAATAGAGCAAATGCATCCCGTCTCGTCGGTATTGTTAAGTGACTATTCGGCCACCGTACCGACCAGAGAGGTGAGGGCATTTCTCGAATCCCAACAGTCGCCAGCCACTTGTACAAGCCGCCAAGGTTTGGGACTGGAGATTAGATCCGTTTCAGGAGGTGTACCATAGCTTGTTCAATGGGGACGGCGACTTCTTGTTGGCCAAGAACTGGGTTGGGGCGGATAGCGTGCGGCAGAGATGGCTGCGAGCTGCAAGGTACGCGCACACCCTTGCCGGGCCCTCCGACGTTGCTGCAACCTGGTCCTGGTCAAGTTGCCTTGGCTTGCATTTTCGAAAACCGGCAAGCTGGCAAGGTTGACGACCCCATATCTCAACAGACAACTTGCAATTGCTCACCGAGTGGTCGCAATATGGTATCATGCACAACATCCACTCGTATTCAACAACCCATGGTTGCGGCAACAGGTCGTATGTATGTATATGATCCCGTATTGCTGTTGGCGCTCAGCCAACAATGTGATTGGATACATCAGTAACTACGTTGGCACTACTAATGATCTCATCTCAAGCGACTACTGTCAGTAAGAGCGGCAGTACTACTAGTAGCATAGTGAGCACTTCGGTATATAAATGGTCAATTAGCATTGGATGTGGAGGCGCCTTTAGGAAAGTATCCCGAGACCCAGTTGACAAGGGCTTCTCCGGTGAGGGCTTTAGCTGCAAAGTCTGACGCGAAAGTCTGGATAAGTGCGTCGGAGAGTGACCCGGCCGGTGATCGTCAGTGCTAGCAGCACTGGCCCACGTCCAAATCGCTCCGGGCGCTTCTCCCACTACCCATTGAAAAAAAGGAAAGGTAAACGTGAAAGCAACAAAGAAGCTTCACCCTAAATCCAGGCACTGCAAACGGGTGAATAAAATTGCGTTGGGGGAAAGGTTACCGTTAGCAAATTCAAAACGGGCGGGCCGCGAAGGTGACTTGGGTTCGGAGATACGTGACTACTAGTAGTACTGGTAGTATCTGTAACGGCGGACGTGGTCTTCCCTGAATTGCTTGGATTTGTGTGTTTTAGAATGATGGGCGCGAGCCCCCGTCTTCATCTTTCCTAGGCTTTGAGGATTGGCGCCCAGGTCCCGCCCAGGTCCCGCCCCGATCATCAGTGGGGGTATTTCTAACAATGACACCCCCTTTGCACCTGCCTTTAGCGTCAGCGAACTTCATGCTCTGCTGCGGTAGCCTGTAGGCCGCCGAAGGAAAATGGATCTCAGACCCCTGAGTGTCCTGAAAGTCAGTGGAAGAGATACTCTATACGGAGATACCTGGTGCTAAGGGCCTGTTCCTGTTGGTGCCTGGCATCGGTGCAGGAACTCAATTCAAGTCGATTGATGTTGTGGCTGCCCTGCTAAAATTCCTCTGGGTGCAGAGTCCCTGGGCAGCAAGCAGTGAGTAGTACCCTACCTGGTGAGCACTGGGGAGAGACGTGAGACAAGGGGGTGTGACCCCAGGATCCGAGACCTTTCCACCAGACGCCCAGGCCCAGCAGGGGCCAGGCCAGGCCGCATGCGTCTAACACAGTCGATCGTTCTTATACAAGGCCGCCCGCGTCGCACCTGCCTTCAGTCATTCGCTCCCCTCCCTCTCACAGATCAGAGACTTGTCGACTTCATCTGTTCGTTCTTGCCCTTCGTTTTCTTCCAATCCACCAACTTCACTCCTTTGCTTTCGTGTCGCCCGACGATACATTACACTCCTTTGTTTCCGTCTTCGGACATCAACCATCAGTCACTCCTTCGATCTCACCGTCACTCGCGGATTCAAAAAGAACGGCTAACCCTTGTTTCGCGACCGCCTCTTCACAGAAGACTTCACCTCGCCAACTCACATCAACCTCACCTTACGCCGCGCGTACAACAGCCAACGTCGACAGCTCTTCGATTCCTGTCCCTCATTCTTGACTCAAGGCGTACTCTGAGATTGCATCTCACTCAACCAAAGCCTCTTTCCATCAAACGTCCTTGACGGACTCGCTTATACAAAGACTATCAACTATCTCGAGACCGGCAGTGCTGGACTAGCTCATCTCAATCGCTTCAAAGCTTTGGTACGTATCGCTCCTTGTCGCTCGGATACTACACTGCAACAGCCTGGTCTGGTCATGAGCACTCATTGTCGTTTCAACTGTTGCCCTTGGTCGTCTTCAGCGGCTTTGCAACCTGTCCACTCAGTCACTTCACCCTGGCCTCACGCCGTGGCTCACTGTACGGCATGGCTATATCATGAGCCTCATTGCTGCCAATGCGTCTCGACTCTGCCTCGCTCACCATGTCTCACTTCGCATTCCCCACAACCACTACACTCCACACAACGTTAGACTGCGGATGATCCTATATCAGTCGATTTGAAACCTGCTGCGAGCAGACCTTGTCTCTGAATCTGGATCACCAGCCCCCTGCAGAGATTCGAGTCGCGCCTCATGCTCATTGCACCGCTATTGAATGACGTATCCGATTTACTGACTTATCTTTAAGAGACCAACTTGACATTTTTTTTTTTTTGAACAACGAGGAAGATAGACCGCCCATCATGAAGGCCTCTTTGTTCCTTGCCGCTACTGGTGCTGCGCTGGCCGTGGCTGGGCCCATCGCCGGTCTTGACAAGCGTGCTATGGAGACCGATTGGGTTGTCGAGATGGTCACTGTCACCGTCACCGAGGGTAACATTGCTGCGGCTCCCACTACAATCGAGCCTCCCCAGCAGAAGGTCAAGAAGCCCACTGTGAAGAGGCCCAAGCAGGCCAAGAAGCCGAAGCCCGAGCCCGTCTTTACGACCATTCAGCCCGAGCCTGTTCCTGAACCGGTTCCTGAGCCGACCCAGGCGCCGTCCAGGGATCCCCCGAAGCAGGATCCCCCGAAGCAGGAGAACCCTTCGAGCGGTGCGGGCTCATATGCCGACCTGATGCTTAAGCACCACAACATGCACCGCGCCAACCACTCAGCCCCGGCTTTGACTTGGGACTCCAACCTGGCTTCCGCAGCCGCGACCCTCGGTAACACCTGCGTCTTTGACCACAACACGTAAGTAATGATATCAAACTCAGCGCCCGAATGCCTGGTTCGATCCTCAGGTTAACTGTTTATGTACAGTGATATTGGTGGCGGTAGCTACGGTCAGAACCTTGCCAGTGCCGGTCAGACCGGTGATATCTCCGCTCTGAAGAATACCAAGGCTGCTCAGGCTATTAGCGACCAGTGGTACAACGGAGAGTTTGCTGCCTTCGCACCTCTTTACGGAAAAAAGGACCCGGCCGCAGTGTCTAATCTCTTGGAGTGGGGCCACTTCAGTGCTATGCTTTGGAAGTCAACCAAGAAGGTCGGATGCGCCACTATCAAGTGTCCCTCTGGCACCGTCGCCCAGGGCATGGACTCCTGGTACACTGTTTGCAACTACAGTCCTCCTGGTAAGTAATTCAAAAGAAAACTTAGCCATGAACACTGCTGACATGAATATTACGTAGGCAACGTGAAGGGCGCCTACGCCGACAATGTGGCCAAGCCCAAGGGCGCCGGTATCCTCACGATTTAAGGCTGGGGATTGGGAGGCCCGTATCATCGGGAGGCATATCGACAGTATTGGTAGGCTTGATATGTCTATGAATCATGATGCTTCATTGTTTTTGAGGGTGTGAGAGGGGCCCTTGCATCGAGGCTCAAGAAAAAGGTCTATTTTCGCTTCTTCCCTGCACGTATGCAGCTGTACTGAACGAATCAATTCTTGCAATAAGACAATCGATGGAATCTCGTTTTTCCTGCCACACCAAGCATATCGTGCTTTTTCTGCTCTCGAACCCTCAAGTTACATGGCGTTTCAACGATGAATTACGGAGTACGGCATCTGCAGGCGCTGGCGGACCGAATGAGATTCTGTGGAGGGGACTCGGAGCGGTGCATGCGTGAGGCGGAGAGAAACAAACTTCGACCTCACTTTTCTTCAATTCGTCTCGCAAGAGCAATGGTTTGGGAAGCCGTGGGTCGTTGTTGCCAGGTTGCCGCACGACACCAGCCGGCCCCTACCATTTTTTTGAAACTCAGATTATGTGCTTTCGTTTGATTAGCAGTTATGAGACAAGACATAAAGAATTGACTGGTTTATATTCTGAACTTTGCATAACCAATGATATCGGGGGAAAAAATTCAAGCAACGTAGGCTGGGGTTGAACGAATTTGGATGCTGCCGCAAGACGTTCGTAGGTCATCACCGTGTCCCGCGCCGACGCTAAGCAATCCTTGGATGTATTTGTGCATATCGAGTGATATCGTGTTGTCTGATCTCTGTTAAGTGCAGCACCGAAACTCAGCACCTTCGGCAAGTCTTGGGGGCGGGAAGCATCTCCAAAGTCGGTCTCGGCCCCTGAGCATCAACAACAACTACGGGCACCAATACCAAGTAAGTACTTTTACGGCTCATAGTGGGGTGGCGTACTTGGAGGACCGTCACTAAGACCCCTCCCCCGCGCCGCTCCGCGGTTAGTCACCACTACAAGAAAAAAAAAAAACCTTTGCGACATCGCTGCATTCCCGATCCTCCTCTTCAACCTCTCTGTTTCCCGTCATACAATTCTCCTAGTGGAAAACGCACAGCGAATAGAGACATCATGTCGACGTTTGGCAACTACTTCCGCGTGACGACGTGAGTGCTCATTATCCAATGAATGCTAGGAACGCAACACAACAATATACTGACCTCTTTTGTCACACAGCGCTGGCGAGTCCCACGGCAAGACTGTCTCCTGTATTATCGAGAATTGCCCGCCAGGCCTGTCTCTCGTCGAGTCCGACATCCAGCCGCAGCTCAACCGCCGGCGCCCGGGTCAGTCGGCCATCACCACCCCGCGCGACGAGAAGGACCGCGTGACTATAGGATCTGGATGCGAGTTCGGACGCACGTGTGACAGCCCTCCAGGAACTCGTAATGTTTGTCATGATGCTAATATCTTGGGGTCGCAGATTGGGCACACCCATACTCCTGACCGTGCCTAACGAGGATCAACGCCCTCACGACTACGGCTCCAAGACCATCGACCTCTACCCGCGCCCCTCCCACGCCGACTGGACATACCTTGAGAAGTATGGTATCAAGGCTTCCTCTGGCGGCGGCCGAAGCAGCGCCCGCGAGACTATTGCGCGCGTTGCCGCCGGCGCTGTTGCCGAGAAGTGGCTGCGCGAGGCCTACGGTGTCGAGATCGTTGCTTTTGTTTCCTCGGTTGGCAACATCAAGCTTTTTGAGGACAGGACTACAACCGATAGCGACGATATCGACTCCCTCAGTAGCAACCCGAAGTTCCTCGAGTTTGTTGACTCCCTAACCCGCGAGAAGGTTGATAATTTCCTTCCCGTGCGCTGCCCTGATACTATTGTCGCGAAGCGTATGGAGGATAAGGTTGCCGAGCTCCGCGATCAGCACGACTCTACTGGTGGTACCGTAACCTGCATTATTCGCGGATGCCCCTCCGGTCTCGGCGAGCCATGCTTTGATAAGCTTGAGGCTCTCCTCGCCCACGCCATTATGTCTATTCCTGCTACGAAGGGCTTTGAGATTGGCTCTGGCTTTCGCGGTGCCGAGATGCGCGGATCCCGCCACAATGACCCCTTCGTGTCTACTGGCGCCGCCGACGATGCAACGCCGAGCGCTGGCGCTGGCATCCCCCCCTCCCGCCTTCAGACCAAGACCAACCACTCCGGCGGTATCCAGGGTGGCATCTCCAACGGCATGCCCATTTTCTTCCGCGTTGCGTTCAAGCCACCCGCTACGATCTCCCAGGACCAGACTACTGCTCGCTACGACGCCTCGGGCGAGGGCACCCTAGCCGCCAAGGGCCGTCACGACCCTAATGTTGCTCCTCGCGCGGTTCCTATTGTCGAGGCCATGGCCGCTCTGACCATTGCTGACGCCCTCATGGCTCAGCACGCGAGGCAGATGGGCGTGAAGATTGCCGCAGCCGGACGGTAGTACACTTCCGAGTACGGGGGGCTCAATTGACTACGAGAGAAAGTAGAGATCAAGGGGGAATACCAGCAGTATAGAAACGGTTGGAAGCGTCTTTCAATCATGCGTGGGATTTCACTGGCAGAGAGCCAGGAGAGGCCTGAGGACCTCAGACATTGCCGGTGGGCGGGCACAACGGTATGGAGCAATCTCCTTACCTGGCCGAAGGAACAAGCAAAAGGCGGCGCCGGAAAGTGTCGACGCCCACGTAAGAGGGCGCGAAGGGTATCCCGCCAGCGACGATCGAGGAATCCGGCCGTGCAAGGAAGACAAAATAGGAAGTGGCCGATGGTGAAAGATCAGGCGTCGGTGCGCGTCTCAATGGAGTACAAGTGTTTGGTTACATTACCTCAAAGGGATCATATTTGGCATAAAAGAGAAAAAAAGACCGCTATAATTGACGTGAAGTATTTCTCACTGCAGAATAACAGAGATTAGACTACTTATACCTTATCTTTCACCTTAACAGAGACTAGAACCTTAGCTTTGTGAAGATGCTCAATCAGACACAAAGCCTGGAGGCTACGCTATCCCTAATCTACCTAGTCTTGACATGGTTACATAGAGGATTCAATACAATTATAGCCAATCAGAGCTCTTGAATCTAGGCTGTCCATTCCCCTGACTGGTCCATTATCGCCTAATAATCCTTTAACTTGTGTGCAAGTGTGGTCCGCCTTGAGGTATGCCTAACATATGAATGTTGGGGGCTCGTTGAGAACATGCTGCCAGCGTGACGTCAGGCCCATCTGGTCCAAAATCCATGTAGAGATAAACCATCAATATATTATTTCGAGGCTTCTCCACCCCGAAAGACCCAGCTTTCTTCCCTGGTGCTACTAGTCTAGTCAACTAATTATACGCACTGTCATTACTTGCAATGAGTAAAGTACCTAGCAATAGTACCTCAGGCTGTACTACTCGTATCTGTTAAGTGCACGACGCTTTACGTCCTTTATGGGCACCAGCCCGCCCATGCTTTTACACCAGTCGCCGGCTTTACCAGCTCAGCCATGTCCAACGAACAGCAGCAGCCTGTTCAGCAGCAGCCCGACAAATTCCAAGCAGCCGAGTTGAAGCAGCAACCGGAACCGCAAGAGCCAAGCACGCGGCAGGAACAGCAACAACCATATGATGACAAAAAAGAAGCGTGGAAGAACTGGCTTTGTCTCCCGTTGACCATTCCAGTCATGGCCTGCAGTATGTGCCTCCTCATGTGCGGTCTCATGTGCGGGATGGACTACAACAGCGGCGAGTTCGATGAGTCGAGCCTTAAACGAAGGATTGAACGGAAAATGAAGTTTGAGAAATTGCGGTCAAAGAAGAAAGCTGCAAACGGATGAGAACTTGAAATAAAAGAGGCGAATTCCATCACCAATTGGCTGGCTGAATCGCAAGAGAGATTGAGTCCTGGGGGAGCTACAGCGGCCAGGCTCAAAAATTTCAACAAGCGAATCGAATTCAACTGAATTTTTTACTTGTGTACATAAGTGAAAGACTCTGAGCATTTTCAGAAAAAGATCACGCATCTTGACGGCGCGAACTCAGTACAAACTGATTTCTACTCGATACGGCTGCCGCGGCGCTGAGTACCAAACACAAAGTCTCGTTCGGGACAGGATGAATTTCTCAATGCCTCCTTTCTCCTTGCAAGTTTCCAGGTTGAATGACAGAAGCCTGAACGACAAAAATACGCCCGGTCATCTGGAACTCCAGGACGGAACCCCCTAGCCGGGCTTAAGAAAAATCAGCATCTTAGTAATAACGGACAGACGTAATGGAAGAGGCAGAGAGGTACTGACGCGGCGCATCAAGCAACTTTCAGACCAGGACGGACTGGGGGTCTTTGGAACACGAATAGGTTGAGGCAAGCGTTGCTTGGATTGTGGCAATCTACCTAAGGGATCAGTATGTACGTGAGCAGTAGGCAATGAATGGAAGTATTGCTATAATCACAGGAGCCCGAAATTTGTGTTTGGGTCATAAGGTGCCCAGGCTGGCATTGGATCACTGAACTTGACCTTCTTAATGGTCTCCTCGTCTAGAAATGCATCTTCAGCGCTCGGTTCGAGGCTTGGAATGAAAGAATGCTTGTCGGATCCGTTTGATATTTTGGGATCAACGTAGTAAGGTCGCTTAGTACCGCTTATACTGTGCAAGGATTCAAATGGTGTTGTCGGCGGGAGCTTATCTGCAGTTGCTAGACTGACTTGTGATTCAGAGCCTCCGGTCATCGGTAGCAATGGCTGTGGTTCCGGATCTGTATTGAGGATCCAGTTACTGAGCTTAGTCTTGGCTTGAACAGTCTCCTTGCTTTCACGTCTGTAATTTGGGTGAGGACATGTTAGAGTGACTGGGGAGTCGTCGACCTGGGTCGGGAAAGACATTCCTAGCCGCGCTCCCGGTTTGACGATGCGCTCCCAGTCGTTCTTGGAAATGATATACCAGAGATTGGGATCGGAGCTTGCGGGAGTAAACAGCCATACTTGAGAATTCTGCACGGCAGAGAAGAGAGGTTCTCTGTCCTTGAACGCAAATTGAAGGAAGTTCACGAAGCCCTTTTACAATGTTAACAGTCTGTAGTTCCAGCAAGCTGGACGGACTTACCTCAAAAGTGTTGCAGACCTCCAATGGAACTGGATATCTGCGGCCAATGGCATCCTGGAATTTCATTGGTCTCTGGTCCCATGGCTCATCCAGCGAGCGACTGATTTGCGTGGTGATTTCCCTGGAGTAGTATCTTGTCTGAACGATGCTGAGAGCCAGCACGAAACCTCGCATGCGGCCTTCGAACTTGTCTAATTGTTTCTTCTGAGAGAAGCTGAACTTTAGCCGGCGGGCGAATCGGACCATTTGCCTTTGGTCATTGAACTGGCCGAGGTAGCTGGCAAAGTTCGGGATGGCATGGTTCGCGAGCCATCAACCGGAATTCTGAGGAAAGTACTAGTCTAGTAGTTCTATCAGTAGTAGCTGTGATAGATAACTTGGTAGCCTCAGCTACACTGGCGGTAGGATGCCAGAGCCCACCTTGCCTGCTGTTCTATGCGCCAAAAGATTAGAGTGAGGCGGTTGGCTGGTTGGGGGCGTATGTCGCTCTTACCCAACCAACAGTGGCCTATCTCCTGGTGCGTTGGCACTGAGGAGTAATACTAGTCCTACTACTACTACCGATTGCGCTATAGAGAAAAAAACCAGGACGATATGGTATACCAATCCAAAAGAATGAGCTTACACTCCGACCCGGATTTATGATCGATCAATTGTATTATCACAATGAGATAGAAGATTTGACTTCCCTCGCAGCAACACATGTAAGGTAGGAGTAGGTTCTGCTGTGGCATCACACTGCGGCTTTGGGAATAGCACTACGTCGTGATGACCTCTGACTTGGTGGCCAATATGTGGATTGAAGAAACGCAAAGTCTACTGGAATCGAATCGCAAATATAATAACCAATTCACAGATCATGCACGTCGCGGCTTACTTCCATGTCCGGAGCCGGCAGCCAGGGCCATGGCCGGGGCTGCTAGCCGAATTACCAGATCGGGTATACAGAGTACGCAGTACGTACTCCGTACAGTATATGTACAACTAAAGTGCCAGTGAGACCCATAAGTTGCAACCTTGTGGAGAGTCAGAATCCAAGATCATGGCGTCACCAACCGAATAACAAAGTAGAGGCCACGAAGGATGTTGTCGTTAATCCCTAACAGAGCTAGGTATGCTCGTGGCAAGCAGTGATGAGCGCTGAAGGTGGCTCGAAGAGCTGGTACTGGGCAAGGCACAATAGGAATCTGAGATGAAGACTTTATGATTGTATAGGTGAATGAAAGTGTCAACATGAAGAGAAAATGTATAGTCAGGCAATTTCGAAGAGGCTCTAGTCAAAATACTTCAGCTTTTCTGTCGGGGAAGGGACTAGGTTCTTCTATATTGAAGCTTCAAGAGGTGAAAATGCATCCTCAACACGGCTCAATAAGATTATGATTGAACGTCGCGATCCGTGTCAGACCTGAGCAGACAATTGTAGGTCCATATTTTAGAATAACTTTCAAAATTGTGGACCCGAGCTCATTTGGTCTAATGGTTAGGATCATTGCCTTCCAAGCAATGGGTCGGCGTTCGATTCGCCGGATGAGCATCTTTTTTGCTGTCCAAAGTCTGCGGCCCAAGTAGGCCACTGTTAGCCTTTTTGTCCCGCCTTATTTTGTTCTCGAAGGATGTCCACTTCGCTTTAGGGGTGGTTGTGATGCGTACGAGACTACTATTAATTACAATGTTCCCGCACTTCGGGAAGCTGATCTGAGGTATGGATACACTCAGTATTAACCCAGTACCCACCTTTCGTCTTTGCCCCCCCGGGCCTTCGGCACCCTCCAGCTTCCGACAGGCGAAGAGCGCTCCGCGGATGAGGTATCCCGTTCTGGTACTCCGAAGACCCGGTGCCCTGGGTAATTACTTGTAGCTTTCCCTCAAAGGTCCGACGGGGTGAGGAATCGGATTAACGTAGCTGGATCGGACTTTTGCCATCACTGGTCTTTTCTTCTCCTATTCCACTTTCCCCTCACTTTCCCCTCTATTCTTTTCATAAACGCCGACGGAATAAGTTGCTGTGGAATGTCGTTTTCCCCGATGAGAGAATCCGGAATGCCGTCATCAAGCAGCAATATCTTGTGGTCGTGGCAGAATGGCCTGATCGGGGGAAGAAGAATTATTGAAATTTTTGGCAAGGGTGTCGCGGCGAGTGCCGCCTCGCTGCGTTGCCCCGATAGAGTTTATCTGGAGATATAAGAACAAACAGGCCATCAGCCAAGAGACGGAATCACGGTGGAGAGAATGTGGGCAATCTCGTCTTCAGATAGGAGGACTACGGGTAGTGACCACCGATTGATTCAAAACCATGTGGTAAACGTTTTCACGGTAATTAGTTGATATATATATATAGGCTTTTCTTTGGGTAGATAAGCGACGGTGGACTGATTCATTGGAGTCAGAACGGAGGACAAAAAGGCCAGAGAATAAAGCCGTGGTAAAAGGACGAGGATCGCGCCGTCTCCCGGGGCTCGGAAGAAGCTTTCTTGGAAAACCCTCGGCGACTTTTTTCCCTAGGAATTACCCCATCCAGAGAGGCAACTCCCGGAGGCATTCCGAGCACATGGCCGGAAAACGCACGACCGCGACAGTGGGCTGACATGTCGTGATCACGCTATGGTGAAGAGGTTTCATGTCCCGACTTGTGCTCCTCTGTCTTGGCATCGTGCTTGTTGATGCCTCTATTTCGTCCTCTGATCTGTGGAGACGCTGGGCAGCGCCGAGAAACGAGAGATTGAACCCTCCCCAAGTGCCCGTCTCCGTCGGTGATTTACAACAAGAGCGAAGCGCCCCGAAGGGCGGCGTCAACTTGAACTCAATGCCTGCTTGTGGCAGTGTGGAGGAAGGGGGAAACAGCTCCCCCCACTCCCACTGGCGGAAGAGCGACGCCCTACGGTCACTGTAGTTCCAGTTGGTCAGCAACCGACACTACGCCCTCCGGTAACGCCTAGCGTTCCTGCGGGCGGACCTTAGTAAGGTGAGGACCATCTACTGCCCAAACTCTCGGTGGGGGTTGATAAGCAGCCCCTGCTGCATGGCGGTTGGGTGCTGTAGGCGGCGCGGTTTACGGTACGTTACCGCCTAAAACCGCCTGAGGTAAAGTCCGAGGCCTTGGTAAGGTACTGCCCAATGTACCTGGGCACGCATGGAGTGAAGAGCTTACAGTACTAGGACTAACAACATGGTAGTGGTACTTGTATTAGTCAAAGGCCGCCTCCGCGGCACCGAGGCTGACGGAGACAGAGACTGCATTGTTTGCTGAGGAACCGGCCCGTCGAAGCCCCCATCCATGGGATTCCTAAGCGAACTGGGCCAAGATACATGATCATTTGTGAAATTCCTGATACACTTAAGCTGTCCTCCATGTTTCGGCCCCCATGGCCGGCGTCAGCTAATGTGATATTTCGAGGCGTTGTACAAGTACGATGCAAGGCTGGCTGTAAGAGTTGACAATGCTAGGCCAACTGGTTGGTACTGGTTATGCTGCTACTACTATTATCACTCTGCACTGCTAGCCGTAAGACTTGGGGTGGTGTTGGCCCCCCATCTTTCTCTACACTAATAGCGGAGTTAAGCTGTTGCTCCCAGATCGCCGTGCATACCATAATGCAATAGGTAAGACGTAGCGAAGCGCATGCAGTGTCCATTCATGGCAACTTGTCAAGTCTCCGCGAGCCTCTTAGCCCATTTCAGCCACCTGCCGATCTGCACGTCACTCTTGGTTGGGTGGTATTCGTGGTCTCAAGCAAGTGAGAAGAAAGGCAACCAGGACATCATGGTGGACAGCTCCAGTGGGGGAAAAAGGTGCGTGTACGGAGTAGTGCCTGTGGATGCATGTGCATGGGATGGGAATAGGATGGTGTGGATTTGGATCATTATGGGGGAGACGATAATGAGATGAGGAAAGACTCATCCATTCATTCATCCACCCTCTCATAGATAGATACGCATCTGATCACTGCGCCGTAATACCCGTAATATTGGGGGATTTTGACTGCCTCGTACGGGCTCCGGAGGTATGACAAGGTACTTTGAGAAATACTATTATGTACAAGTAGTACTCCGTACGAGCATTATTAACCCACTCAAGTCCGACGCCGATGGGAGCGCTTCTTTTTTCGTTCTTTTCTTTTTTCCTTTTTTTTTTCTGTCCATGATCTCCCACCTTGTCAGCCCTGGTCACACGGCTTGAGCAAAGGCCGAAACAACGGAACAAGGAATAAGAATGCTTTGAGGATCCCAAGCTGAACGAACACATTCATATATGTAATCATTGTCAAAGCCATTAGTCGTGCCCGTTTCCCCTACTAAAACACTGCCTAGTGCCCCTACCACTGGTGCTCAAAGGGATGTGCACGCGTTAGCCTACTCTGTAGTGCCAATATTCCCGGCGCCATGCATCCACCCCTGGCTGGGGACATCTAATCACCCCATCTGGCGATCGAGCAGAGTCGAGCGAGATCAGCAAGCGAACCAATCCATACATTGTCACTGCTGAGTCGAGCTGGGCTGGGCTGGGCTGGGCTGGGCTGAGGTGGACTGGAGGCTGCTTTCCCGCAGGCGGCACCGGGGCGCGAAGAGGTTATCCCCAGGCCGTAATTACTGGGTGGGTTAGGTCCAGCACCCGTACTCGGACTACGTACCTATTAGTTCAAAGATTTGCGCGTATAGTAGATGGCCGAGGTTCTGGGCCTACGGAGCACATTACAGCCGCGGAGAGACAAGAGAATAGCGAGGTCCTACCACCTAATCGTGCATGTACCTCGTTTGCAGTAGCCGAACAATGCCACTTTTTTAGCAGCCTGTACCCTGGGCGTGCCCTGCCGTGCCCTCCCGTGCCCTGCGGCGCCCTGCCTCAGTGCCTTGTCTGTGCCTTACGGAGTGCCGAGTCTGGTATTTTCAGGCGCTTTCCGTTCCTCTCCACCACCTAATAAGGTATATCTTAGGTAACCCGCGCCGGACATTGGCACTCGCACTTTGTAGCGAAGGAGCGAGCGAGGTGGCCCTACTACTACTAGGCGGCCGATTTGAAATCAGTCCACCATGCCATCCGCTGGCCATCTCCGTCACTCTCTTTTTACCTGACCATTACCTTCTTGCTACTGCCCAGATGATCGCACTTCCTCGGTATTGATTATGTATCATTAGCTTAGTACTATACATAATATGACCACCCATTCGTACAAGTAGCACCTACGGACTCCGAAAGTACCACCACTATCCACTGTCTACCATCCACCACCATCCACCACACATCCAACCAACCATTCTTGACATTATTACCTGAGCAAATCGCAACGCTCATATTCCCGATCCCGTCACGCCAGATCCCCAGCCAGGGCAGACCTGTTTTTTCTTCTTCCAGCGCTCGAGGTACTTGTAGTACTTGAATGAAATAGTCCATCCTCCCCCATCCCTGCTTTCCACTCTCGATCCCCCATCATCTCTTCCACATCTCATTACAAACAAACACACATATTGCAACCCTCTTGTCTGCAGCTCCCAACAGTCTGATGTAAGTCCATGTGGCAGCTTAAGCTACCTACTATTTATCCCACCCTGGCTGCCCTTTGGTCTTCCTTTATTCCTTCCTTCTACCTTTCCCTTCCCTCTCCGCTCCTCTCCGCTCACTCTCCCTTGGTCTCCCTTGGTCTCCCTTGGTCTCCCTGCTCTCTATACCCTTGCCAGTCATCCCGGTTGCCGCAGCCAGCAAAGACGAATCCCTACTCTCAGGCGCATGATAAAATTCGCAAGACTCCTGCTAAACAAAAAAAAGATGAAAAGAGTCAATTTCTCTTGCCTTTAGCACTACCTTACCTTGGCAAGAAGCAATAAAGCCATTCCAGCAGCCCCCGAACCATCCTTGGCGGAATACAGCATCCAGCCCGGAACCGCAAACCCAATAGGCCTTCTAAGCAGGTACCTCCGCCAAAGTACCTTTTTCTTCTGAGCTCTCACACACCCAACCCAACCCAAACCAACCCGAACTGATATCCGATCATTCCTTAATTCCGCCCGCCCGCCCTTTCGGCGGCTCTCATCAGCTTCCGACCCTCCGACGCCATCCTTTCTCCGTCCTTATCTACTATCACCCTCGGGCTTTGTGGGAGGCGAACATCATTGTGCTTCTATTTTTCTTCTTTTAAATAACCTTCTCACATCCCCCTTCCCCCCTGTCTTGTCGATTCTCATCCCGACAAATATATCGACTTTTGTAGATCTCGTCTCTCTTCCCCCCAGATAGAAGGGGGTTTACTCAATGAGCCAAACTATCGTGGGACAGCTGGACCAATGTCTGGGTAAACGGACCCTGCAGCTACACCTCGGCCCGCCCTCACCGGCGGCGACTTTGGCCGCGCCGCCAACCGCCGACACAACCACCAACACAGCCAATACGACCACTGTCATTTCCGACTTGAGCTGCAACAACAAGCGCGCCTGCACCATGGCCGCTCGTGCCGAGGCGGCCTCAATCCATGATGCTACCACTACCGCCACCACCACAACAACTACAAGTAACACAACTCCACCGATAGCGACGCCCTTCACGAGCGCTTCCGCGGCTGCACCAGCCTCGTCGAGCCACTACCATCACGAGCACGGCAACTGGGATGCGTCGTCTTGGGCGACCGACTTATTGCCTGCGCCCTTCCTCCCGCCTCAACGACCGGCCTATGAATCCAGCGAGGAGGGAAGGTCTGGAAAGTAAGTTATTAGCCCACCCGGGAGCAAAGCAGGCTCCATTGTTTTCGATGGTCAGGACTGCTTTCTTTTTTTTTTGCCACATGATCCATAATGTTCGCTATGCTAACGTCAGGTTTTCTCCGTCTTTAGGAGCGTCGACGAATCATGCAGGCGTGCCTTGGATCATTTCCCTAGCCCGGCTGTAGCCTTTCCCACGCCAAGCCTGGAGTTCGATTTCCGTGTCGCCGTGGCACTGAAGCAGGAGCCGTCGCAAGTGCAAGGGCGTGCGCACAAGGAGATTATCGCCGTCTCCTCCGGATCCTGGTCAGGTTCCTTCGGCCATGGAAAAGTTCTGGTAAGCTTGCAAGAAAAAGAGGGAAAAGAAAACCAAAGTGCCGGAAGATTGGATTGCTAATTCTGTTCATAGGCTGGCGGTTACGATCTCGGCCAAGCTCGGGGATTTCGGCCCATCCGCATTGTAGAGGGCGCTTTCATAATGCAGACGACGGACGAACCACCCGCTCGGTAAGCAACATTCCCCACTTTGCGCGGCACATATGTCCCCAGATAGAGAATCGTCTTAAACTGACTGATCCGTCACAGCCTCGAAATGCGGACTCGTGGCTCCCTCTCAGGACCTTGTGACATCCTCGACTCTCTACTCAGCCCACGCAGCCCTAAGCAGATTGACCCTCGCAAGTACGGCTTCCGTATGTTCCTCACCATCAAGACCGCCGACAAGCGGTACGCCGAGATCGTCAACTGCGGCTTATGGGTGGCGAGCGGAGTTTGGCGCGACGAGGAGCTTCTCATCGATGCTTACCGTGTGACTTGATGGAGTCTTGCTCTCAACAAACCAGGCATTCTCTTCCATTCTCGCCACTTCTTTCATCCTCGTATTTTTTTCTCCACTATTCTTCCCTCTATCGGTAATCCATCTCACGAACGGAGCTTGCTTTGTTTTTTCCTTTTTTTTTATTTTGTTATTGGACAACAGCCAGAAAAGGCGAACATGATTATGAAGTGCATAAGCGTGGCTCAGTTTGCCTTGGGTTAATGACCACGCTTGGAGTTGTCATACGGCGCCCTAATGGGATTTTTTTCTGCATTTTGCTTTGTCCCCTTGGGAGTCATGTTTTGGCAAGGGGAGGCTTTTCCCTCGGTACAAATGGATGCATCGGCCACGGCGCAACGGCGGCTCAATGATTTCTCATACTGAAACATATGATATAGATCCGTGAATAAAGATTTGTTTCCAAGGTCGGCTCCACGTTCTTGGGATGATTAGTCCTTCGTATAGCGATCTCCATGTCGTACAAGTTGGGGACGTGGCCTGGTAGGCGTAGACTCATGTTGGGGTGGCAACAAGATGGTTTCGAGTCACACGCTGCTGACGAGGACAACGCGCAAGGCACCCAAAACCATCAGCGACTTGTCGCCTGCTCCTCCGACACCGCTGTAATAGATGATGCCTTACCGGAAAGTCCGGCTTGGAAAGCCAAGAAATCGAATTCTGCTTGCTCACGAGGCCGTGGCTGATTTTCTTTGGATCACCGCCACGCCTCACTTCAGCCTGATTGCCACCTCCAGGCAGCTCAGCCTCCTCAGCCGGCTCTCATCCTCGCCCTCGCCTTCCTCGTCCACGACATCGTCCACCGTGCCCACCGTCTTCGTCCTCACCTCCACGTTGCAGTCGCCCTGCTGCTCGAACCAGCTGGCCACGGAGAGAACCTTCTCCACCGCCCTGCCAGTGCCCATGACCGTCACCGTCGCCCCGCCGGCAGCGGCGGCGCTGTCGTCGCGCTGCTGCAGGGCGTGGATTCGCGACTGGAGGGAAGCCATCTTGGGCGCTGGAGCGGCGCGGACGAGGCCCTGGTCGAGCTGTTTCCTGACGCGTTTCACGGCGGCCATGAAGGGCGTGCTAGAGGATAAGTAGATGATGCGAGACTTGGAGGATGAGGGGGGTTGTCGCCGAGTCAAGGGCCTTTTCTGGATCTTTGAGCCTGAAAAATGAATTAATATTGTGATGTTCTCTTTTGGGGGATGGGGGGGGAGTGTAAGGGTGACTGGCAAACTTGACCTCAACTCACCTTTTGGTATGGGTGGCAGTTTGTCCATTTTACCCTGACTTGATTCCGTTTGCTTTGAAACGACCATGGCTAGCTTGCTTCTCTTCGCCTGACTTCCAATGATACAATGTTCTCGGTTGATGGTAATCAAAGTCGAATGCTACTTGGCAGTGAATTCGGTGTGTACTTTGTGAGCGCGATTGGCCATGCTTTGGTCCTTTGGAGGTGAGATGAGGTGTCGGCTCTCGAATTTGCAGTCACGTGTGGGTACAAGTTAAATATGGTCAAGACCCCAAACAACACCCCAAACTTCTATCGAGTAGGTTAAATTGATTCAAAATGCTTGCATTGAATAAAGCAAAGAACTGAGGGCTTTTTTTTTTGTTTTAAAATAAATAAATAAAAAAATTTAAGGGAATGAAAGATAAAAGAAAAAGCTAAGAAGAAATCCAAGATTGCATGGTAAATTTAACATTTTATCAAACGACTCATGTTGTTTACATGCCTCTCTGAGTGTCTTGGTATGTTGTCTAAGCTCAGGTATCAATGGTGCTTTCGACTTTCAAATGCCTCATTATATACTACGAAAACATAGAGTGCTTCTTTCATTTTGAATATAAGATTGAGTGGTTAGGTAATATACATGACCCAGCTAGTGTGGTCATTAGAATGGAGTGTGTCGGCCCCATGTCAAATAGGAATAAAGTACATCTGTCGGCGAGGAGATCTGGTCAAGAATATAGGTCCAGTTTGCGCCAAAGCACAGGAACATCGTTCAAACTCACGTTTTCTACCCCCTGTTACAAGCCTCGACTCTCCCAGAGACTTCGTAGTTCCGATTGACTCCCAAGCAGATCTTCGGGCCGCCCCATTTCGAGGATCTCTCCTTCAGACATGACAATGACAATGTCGTACGACTTAACGACGTCAAGCCTGTGAGCTATCTCAATCACCGTCTTTCCCTCAAACTCTTGAAGCAGGGTGCTCCGAATCTCCTCGTCTGTTTCTCTGTCCAAGCTGCTCGTCGCTTCATCGAGGATCACTATCTTGGATCTAGAGAGCAATGCTCGGGCCATGCATACAAGCTGTTGCTGACCTGAAGAAAGACCCAAATCAGCATATATAGCGTCCAAACCTCCTCGAGATTCTATGATGGGCCAAATGGCTGCCTTGCGGAGCACATCGATGAGGAGGTGGTCAGATTGGACCTCGTGCTCAGGGTCTAGGTTCTCTCGTATCGAACCAGTGATTGTAACGGGGTCCTGTGGGACAGCAGCTAACTGAGAGCGGATCTGGTGACGCGGGACGGTTGACAAATCCACCCCATCGATGCGAATGGTCCCCGATCGCAATTCAAGCAGGCGGAGTAATGATAGCACCAGGGAGGACTTGCCACTGAGACCGTCGTGTTAGCAATTTCATACCCGTAGAGATGGCAGGTGCTCGTTACCTTCCAGATCGGCCACAGATGCAGACCTTCTGACCGGCCTGAACCTTGAGATTGATGTTCTGGACTACCGAGTCTGTTGCGGGACTGTAAGAAGCAGAAACATTGTCAAATTTGATCTCGCCACGGGCTGGCCAGTCACTTGGCAATGCCTCGTTTTCTTCAGGTCTGTTCTCATTCGCGGTGTTATTCGCAAACCACTTTAGTCGCGCAATCGCTCCCAGAGAGGTCTCGAGCTGAGTCCACTGGTCGATGACAAGAGTCAAAGTTTGGCTGAAGTCAAGCAGACTCACGAGTGCCAAAGCAATGGAGCCCTGCGATGTGGCTCCCCTGACTCGGACAGCGATTGTGACCAATACTAAGGCGAGACCGGCCACGAATAGATCAAGTACTATTTGAAGCCAACGCTGAATGCAGAACATGGTGTAATAAGATTTCTGAGAAGTGTCCAGTCTTCGCGTGTTCTCGTCGAAGAATGCCTGCGACCACCCAAAAGAGCGCACTGTGGAAATTCCGGCTAGAGTCTCTGTGAAATGGGTGTAGAGGGGAGCCTTGGCTTCGATATCCAAAAAACGCATTTGTCGAGACGTGCGAAGATAATACTTCTGAACGAAATACAATGCTACGACCAGCGCAGGTATAGCAATACCAACATAGCTGGCACCGGAAGCTACCACGCCGGTCTGGGCGATTGCGCGAAGGACAACTACAGACAAAGTGATCAGATATCGGACATCATCAGCAGGAAGAACTAGCGCTTACGCATCGCCGTCATGTAAAAGGCCAAAGGGAGAGGCAGGTCCACCAGCGTCATGTCTTGACTGAACCTGTAGTGGTATCAGTAACGTGATTCGTAGTCATAGCTTTTCTTGCTTACCGATTCAGTGTGATCCCACTGTCGGTTGTGGTAAAGAAATACAGCGGAGCCCTATTTTGGAAGTAAGCATATAGGATATAAGACTTCCAATCAATACAATCATACCGGCATACGGTGCTCAGTAACTGCTCGTGCAGGTTACTGGCTGACCGTGGCAGACCAACCATTATGAAAAACCTGAAAAGCATCGTGAGTCAAGACGCAGCGAATCGTATGGCACATACTTACCCAAGAGAGAATCCACCCGTTATGACAGAAGACATGACGAAAGCTACATAGCCTCCGGTATAGCCTGGGTCTTTTGAACCACCGTTGCTCTCGGTCCAAAATCTCAGCCAAATACCTGTAATGTAAGTCAGAATGTGTTGAAGGACTACAGATCAATACTTACGAGGAACGATTTCCAACCCGACGGAGCAAACGATGAGAAGCAACATGAGGAATACGAATCCCCATCCCATAGAGCGCAGGAAAATCTTATAGCACTCGGTGTCTCCTGTTTGTCGCAATAGATCTCCTTCTTGAGGCACAGGCTCACCTGTCTCAGAGACCCGGACTCGCTGCTTGATCAGCTCGACATCTCCGGGATGTGTAGCGTCGGCGTCTGTCTCATCAGCCAAGACGCCCCAGTCCGAAGGCTCCAATGATTGATAAGTGACCTGATTGCGGACGATCCTCCCTGAGTCGAGCACTGTAATGTTGTCTGCAGCGGAAAGAAAATTGGCTGAGGATAATAAGTATTGATTGAACACAATCTGGAAACAAACGAATGACACGTACGGTTGCTGGTCGACAAGATCACCGTCGACTTCCCTTGGCGTAGGATACCATCAGCACCGAGAAGGCACCGGAAGACCTTGCGCGAAGTCTTATTATCAAGTCCGCTGAAAACATCATCGAGAATAATGATGTCTTTCCGAGAGTAAACTGCGCGAGCCAATGCCTAGTTTCTTGGTCAGCAATATTCTTCCCTTGCTTCCCCGTCAACTTACCACCCGCTGTTTCTGGCCACCACTGAGGGCAACCCCTTGAGATCCAACGACTGTTGCGTCACCAGCAGGGAAACTGGCGAGATCATGGTCCAGTAAACAGGCCTTGATAACTGCTGACAGCCATTCCTCTTCCAAAAGAGACTGGCCGATGATATTTCTGCGAATTGAAGTATTCTGTAGCCAAGGGGTTTGGTCGCAGAAGGCCATAGACTCCGCAGATGTTGTGATGCTACCGTCACTGGGAGATAGCTCGCCCAGGATAGCTCTTAGCAGCGACGACTTGCCGCCTCCTACACGGCTGATGATCATAGTTATGGACTGATGTTGAATGTCCAAGCTAATATCCTGGAGTAGCGAGATGTCGTCATTACCTTTGAAAGTGGCACGACAGATGGAAACAGCAGCTGGGATCGAGCCGGCCCCTGTACGTAGTTTCGAGCGCAGTTCGCTCAACTGCAATTCACCTGTTGCAACAGAATCTCGCACGTCATCACCGACTGAACCAGATAGTGATTGTTTGTCTGTCTTGACAGAACCGACTCTTTTGAGCGACTCGGCTGTGGACCTAGAGTCTTCCTGCTCATCGATCAATAGGAAAGTTTGGATTCGCCCAAAACTTCCAAAGACGCCGGCAATCTGCGTCAATGCCGACAGCATGACTATTAAGGGCATAGTGGCTAGGGAAATAATGGAAAGCGACGTAAAAGCTTCGGTTATGCTGAGTCCGTCCTCTGCCTTTGTCCAGTAAATGGCTGCCAGAATAATGATCATTGGCGTCATTTCTTGAGCAGTGGTAGCTAGACTGATGTAAGCACAAGCTGTGGGTGAAGGCATATTGACGGGCTACTTACCAAGTGCAATCAAGTAGACTGACAGCCGACGAAGCCTTTCCGAAGCTTTGATTTCGTCGATTCTTAGACTGTGAACGAGGTTGTGAAAGTACATCGTCAGGCCCATCATCTTGATGCCCTTCATTTGGCCGAGCATATTAGTCACTTGGCCAATTCGGGCCTGGATTGCTGCATTCCAAGCGACTGTCGCGGGCTCCATACCCAATGCAATAAGGCCACTGAATATCGTTGTAACTACTTGAGAATTAGCTTGGTCCAGGTCAGATATAACTTGATCATGCACACCAAAAGTGGGAATCAGGACGAACAGACTTGGAAAACCAATCTGCTCATACAGAATGTAGATTCCAATGGGCAGTTCAATCAAGCTAGCCCACACGTCATGAAGTTGCTCTGCCGCCCCAGCGATGATGTCCATATCTGTGGACATAAGGGTAACCGGGGCATTTTCTCTTATAGAAGACACTTTGACGCTCAGAGTCTTGTTGTATATCAATGAGACCAGCCCCCCACGATACATCGTGACAAGTTGGAATGATGTATGCTTGTACCAAGCTTTAGATACAGCACAGCCGACGTAGACTAAGAGAGTTGCTCCAATTAGTCCACTAGCAATCTGCAGAGACCACTGGTCTTCTGGCGTTGCAACGTGCACGATAATAGCCCGAATGAGGAAGGGTTGAGCATAAGTGAAACCGCTGTTGAGTAGGCGAGGGAAAATTCCGGCGGCGAATTGCAGTTTGAAGGCGCTGAAAGTGCATCGAAGAAGCGCTGCGGGCTTCTCCTTTGGATCTTGAGGTGGAATCAACAATTAGTCTGAGAAAGACACATATGCACAGACCGCATTGATATACTTACAGGCTTTCCATCGCCTAACTAAAGGTGGGAAGAGCTTTTCAGACGCGAATTTTTCGTTAATATCATCAAGACCCTCCAAGGTAAGCAGGCCGTGAGCCCCGCGATAGAAGAGGCTATTGAGCCACCAAAAAAGGCTGCGGCTGATAACTCCAGACCGAGTTTCTCTAGAGAATTGCTTTTCGTCTGTACTCAAGGGCTTTTTTGGGACCTCTTCGAGGATCAGGAGGCCAAACTTCCATGCAAGCGCAACAGTGAAGATAGCGGCGGTGATATGGTTTTGTTTGCGAATCCAGAGGGTCCTGGTAAGAGCAATGTCGAGGATGGTGGACAGTACGAGGTATCCATTCAGCAAGACCGATGGTTTGGGAGACTTGACGTGCTCCAGATACGATAGGAACCCAATGGCAACGGCCTCCACGACAGCAATTGCCGGTTCTACGATCGACAGTTTGGTCTTAGGCGTTGAGTCAAGGGAGGCCCACAGAGCGACCAACACAATTTGAAGCAAGCCGTAAACGGCGGTGGCAGCCTGAATAAGAATCAGTATGCCGAACTAACCGATCGGGATGCTCATGACTTACACATTTCATCCATAACAAAACTCCAGACTTGACACGGTCAGTGGCTTTGCAAAGTGGGAAGATGCGTAAGGGGGTCAGCAGGATGAAAAGAGCTGTAGGGAGTAATGAAAGAATACTCTGTTCGAAGAGCAGCGTAAAATCAAATAAGCCTGGCAAATGAGGACCAAAAAGATCATCGTCAGCCATCGTGACGGGAATGTAAATGAGCAAAGCAAACTAAAGACACATCCTGTCGTGCTAGAGTCGATGGCAACGCCGGCCGCCGTATGGGGGCCATCGTGCCTCTTAAAGCAAACTGCTCCAACACCGTTAATTACTAGTAGGACGGTGGACAGCTAGCAGCATGCCTGAGCACATCAATTCTCCAAGAACCTTAGGCCTGGCCGAGCGAGCGAGCGATACAGGAAAGGCGATGATTCCGTATTAGCAAGTTCTATCCACTTCCACGACAGGAAAGGACAAGGGTTGCCTGCGCCGGTCCGTGGGCCTCCTGCGGGTTCTAGTATGCGATTGAACGACACGGCCAATCACGTGGCAGCTTCCTTTCAAAATGACGAACTAGTGCCGACGTTGGTGCACTCCTTCCACGACTGCCTCATGTTCAGGACAAGGCAAGCGCATCCGTAAGGCGTAAGGAAATGCATCTTGTCTTGCCTAGAGAACGGGGCTGACACATGCATGATGGCATTTGAATGCTAAATGTTTTTTCCGGCTAGGCGTCTTATCAAACATGCATGCCTGATTCCTTGCGGCTTGTCCTAGGAAATTATGAAAGCTGAACAAGCAGAAGAAGAAAGCTACGGATTGAAACTTGCTCTTATCCTTCACATAATACCTCGCGAGGATAAGGTAGTTACGAACAGAAATTTTAGCAAGCTTGACAATCTATTTAGCGCTGAATAGTACCGGGTTTGCGCTCAAATCGGTGCCTTATACTCATGTACCTCCTACTACTGGTACCGATAGCAAGGCCACGATGTACCTTCAAGTTGATTCGGAGGTGGTGGTAGTAGTAGTAGTAATTGAGAGGTAAGGGTCACCCCACAGTGGAGGCTACGACTGCATCTAAGTTGAAGATGCTGGAGGTACTACTCTTACCTTAGTACGTGGTAGTCGTGATTATACTAGCTTGTCCTGCTAGTAGCCGCAGTACCTTATCTTCAAGACCGTGACTGACCACATGCTCTGAAAGCCCCACTACAGCACTTGCCTAACGTCACCTCCCTCCAGCGTCGCGGCATGACTGCCGCAACCACCAAACCAACCAAGCGTATCGCCATATCGCGACCTTATACTCAAACACGTTGTCCTCTTCGGCATGGCTGCCTGCCACGGCAGCTTGACACATCTGGAAACTCATAATGTCGCTTGACATATGGCCGCCTATATCAACGGCCGAGCTCAAGCAAAAGGAGGCAGAGACTCAGGTATGAATACGTTCCCGCTCTTGCCAGCCTCTTGCAACACGATCTTTGCCTTGATAAGACTGGACGAAACGACACGAATATGACCTTGATAATCGAGTTGCTGATTGATCCAAAGGATCTCGAGCTAGAATGGATTCTTCGCGAGACTATTCAGATCTGCACTGAGCTCAAGCATGGCCTTGACGACTGTTACGCCTTGCTGGCGCCCACTGACCCGGGCAGCACGCTCGTCATGAGCACCCATCGCAACGAGAAGGTCAAAGGAACGATTACCCGCGTTGGGACCCGAATTGTCAAGGGCGTTAGTCTTCACCCCCTATGCCCCCTTTGGCCCTCCCTCTGCCTATCATGATGTTCAATTTACTTTGAGGCTGACTTTGCGCCGGCAGACATTGAACCTCCAGCTGCGGACCATGAATCCGCAGGTCCTCGCGCTCTCTCAGTCGCACGATATTCACATCACTGCCCTCGACGAACTGCATACTCATCTCACGCAGTCTATTGACCTCCTTTCGGTCATTCTCTCGCGCATCGACACCGAGAACCCCTCATCTCTTCCCGACCCCAACAGCCTGGCACAGACACTCGGCCTCATCGCCGAATCTCTGCATGCCTCCGCCGCCCTACTCAAAGGCACCTCTATCAACGATACCGACACGAATTGGCAGACGCTATCCTGCCCTCCTGACGAGTTCAGCCCTCCGCTCAGCCCCAATGTCAGCGTGTACATCAGCCTTCAGGACAGCTGTATTGTCCTCTGGCTTCGTGCCCTCGAGCCCGCACACGGCCCTATGCATTTCGGCACCAAGCTTGGTTTGGCCATTGGTACTGTGCGCCGCCTCGAGCATGACGAGATGGACACCATCTTCAACTACAGCCCATCCGGTCGTACGCTCGCTGAGGAGCATCGCTCGGGGGCCAGGCACAATGTGGAATCTCCGAGACACTCCCATAGCCCGATGAAGGAACAACAGGCCGCAGAGGAGATGATAGAGGTCTACGTAAGAGAAAAAGTGCGCGTGGACAGTGCGGATCCCAGTTTGATCTCCCTTCACTCTAAGCTTGGGTATTTGAGTCACATGCTTGGGTCGGCTAGGCGCAACCTGGCTGCAGTCTTGGGGACAGATTTTGACAGCAAAGATGAGCATAGCCTTCAGAAAGTCTGAGATTAGACAGGCACAGGGATTTAGGCGTTTAGGTGCGACTGTTCGTGTGTCTTGTCGGCATTGAGTGTATCGAAGATTTGATCATTTTGAAACGCTATCTGAGTTGCATCTGCATGCAAAAGGGAAAAAGAACCATGTAGTAGTTGTTGCAATACTTGTACATGCAGTGTTCGCGAACGCCTGCACACCAACTCTGGTACGCCTCACAGGAGAGGCCAAGATCCTTGCGTATTGAGCTCACAAAGAACTCCAATCAATGGCATAAGACAAATAGATACGAACGGCTGCCCCTAGCCGGCGGTACTAGTAATGCTGTCCAATGTGTCAATCAAAACATATCACAGGAATCCTTATGCAACAGGAGACCATGGCATAGGAACCAAGATTGTCGACTTCATCTCCTGGATCAGGGGTACCGTCTTGTGCACCGTATCGCTCCAACCTTCGATACCCCAGCTCCTCTCACGGCGTGTACGTCGCTCCTCCAAGTTGGCAAACTGCCACAGGTGATGTACAGTGTTCAAGTCGCCAATCTGCACAAACCAGGCTCCGACACCCTCCATCACTTCACGCCGAGCCTTCAGTCCCCGCCTCCAGTGCGTCTCCCACTCGAGCAAGTTCCCGGGATGCAGAGTGTAAGATCGGAGCTCGAAGACACCTCCCAGTTGGCGAGGGGGCGTTGTAGGCCAAAACGAGAATTCTTGCATCAGCGAAATCTTCTTGGAGTTGATCAGCTTAGCCAACTTGCTGTCGAAGCTGGCAAATTCAGGATGGTGGGTGATATTGTAACGTGACTCGTGGTATCCTTCGTACTTCTGATATTCCCAGATATGCACTGTCGAGCAACTGTTAGTATACAGCATCGAGCTATGCTTGCCTGGATTGGGTAACTGTACCGAACGTATCGCAGTCGCCGACTTCAGTTCGCCAGCTGCCAACGAGGTGCACCTTATTTTCGGGAAGATTCGCCATCTTAGGATACCATTCGCCCACAAGCTTGACATACTCGTCCACTTTATCGGGCTTCACCTCGTGGAAGACGATGGAATGAACGTACTTGCCACGAGCCAGAACCTGACTGAAGCTAGCCTCCAGCTGGGCGTCCATCTCTCTCCCCTCCTTGGTGCCATAGATGAGGTTCGTCAAGGGACCAGACTTGCGTCCAGGCTCGGGGTCTTTCTGTTCGGCTGTTGCGCCTGCTTGATCATTAGTCACGCCCGAAGATGAGGCGTCAGATGAGGAGGATTTGGCGGCTTGCTTGCGCTCATACGCACGGGCATCCCGTTCCTTCTGTGCCTCCACCAAATGCTCTCGAAACTGCTGCTGCTTCTTGTTGAAGGAAGTGATAGCGGAGGGAGAAGGGTTGATGTCGCCAATAGAGGGTGCATCGGATAGCTGCATCGCCGTCGAGCTGAGGGCCCGAACGCCAGAGCGCGGGGCCGCACCAGCGACGCGAGCGATGCTTCGGCTAAACATGACGAGGGAGACGAGAGGATGTGTAGATAGGATCGAGGTAAAGTGCAAGTTAAGAGGAAGTGCGCGGTGCAATGACCAATGATGGCCTGAGAGAGCCCTTCAACGACGGCTCGATCACAGGTGATGGGCGTGATTGATAGGAACGATGTGTATGTGTGAAGGTGCGGGAAAGCAGAAAAGCAGAGCTAGATTCCGGAGAAAAGCGTATTGGTAGGATTGGTCGATGGCACAGCAGGAAGGAAAACGCCGAATAAAGCGAAAGAGCGTCTTAGGATTGCAGATTGGCAGGTAGGGTTTGGCAGGTCGAGACAGTCCCAGGTGCTGGATGAGACGGATTGTGGAGGGTAGCGTCGCAGAGTAATTGGACAACGCAATTGATGGACAAGGAAAGCAAGCTGCGCGTTGTTGCTCACCCCGCACTGAACGATAATGCCTGGGGTGGTAGCGGATGAGGAGCTGCCTTTCGGTGGTGAGGTAGGGTAAGGTTAGGCTAAGATGGTAGGTTGCAATTTGGCAATCATGCTGCACGTAATAGGTGGGAGGAACGTTGGTGTCTCGAGGCTAAGAAAAGGGCGAGCTTTGGGGGTGGGTTGCAGCTGGTACGCGGGTACTTGCCGAGCCAGGTAAGCTCTCTGGACTGTAGAATGCGGAGAAGGCGATCCAGACTCCCCTAGCTCTTGCATGATGTCAGCTCCTGCTGATTTCATGCGAGCTCAGAGATCTATCACGTGACTTGGAAGCCGTTGACGCGGGGTCGGAGAAATAGCTCTTGCGGGTGCCAGGGGGCCTTCACCTAGTATTAGCCTGAGGCCACACTAATCAAGACTCGGCCCGGGAGAACTCCTCGGAAGTCTCTCTGCTAGCGGCGTCGGGAAAAAGGCTCGTCGTGAAGGCTTCATTCGACTGCACGTCAAAACACGATACTCTCCATATCTCTCCTCAACGACCCTCAGCAATTTTTCATCATGTCTTGGTTCGGCGTCACTCCCCTGAAGAAGTTCCCGGCTCCTTTCTGTACGTCAATTGAACCCAGAACGCGCGCTCGAACGATACTGACTGATCCGGATAGTGAAGCCGCATCTTCCCTTCTTCGTTGCTGGTATGTGAACGACGACGACATCTCGGAACAATCTTTTGCGAAACTCGACCACTACGAATACTTTCAACGAGGACTGACAACTCACAGGTCTCATCATCGCCTACGGTGCCAACTCAGCCCAGAACGCCATGATGGCCAGTATGACTACCTTCGCTCTCCCCCCAGCCCGAGGAAAGAAAGCTGACATTGCCTGCTAGCCGACGAGTGGAAGAACGATCCCCGCAACCCCAATGCTAAGTCTGGCGGTCACTAAATAATGCGAATTTCGAAGGAGGAATGAAGAGTCGACAATACGCCCTGGGGAAGTTACGTTATCATTCGGCGTTTGTGGGATGTTGAAGTGTAACATAGATTCGCACCGCTCATACTCAGATCTGGTGCGCAGACGGTTCGCCTCGTCAATAGCAATTCCATTTGTGTTGAAAATAATGGATGAGTGTGCCATTTGCTTCCATCTTTGCCTATGCTATGTGTGCCTACGCGAGCAGGGTTCTGGCGATTTCGAGCAAGCTTCGATTGAATGGGAGGTATCAGAGGGCCAATAATGGTCGGCCTTCAATAGCTCCTACACGTTTGTCACGATGAATGTATAAGGTGGCCCGGTGGCCCGCCACCTTAAGCGAGCAATGATCTTACAACCGATGGAGCTCGGCAACGAGCTACTGATGTTACGAGTGAAGACAGAGAACTAGCCCTCGCACGACTGTTCTCTTGCGCGCGTTTTCGACTGCATGTGCAATTTAAGAAACGAAGTTGCAATTTAAGTAATTGCCGGCAGCTGCTCAACCATCGTGGTCGGATACCTCGATTTATATCCAACTCACACACGGCTCCCTATATATCAATTTATGTCAAATTACACCAAGCCCGGTTTTAATCTAATCAAAGTTTCGAACGAGCGAACCTACTTTTTGTAGTCATCCGGAGCTTTATATAGAGTCAAAGAATTGCAATAGATATCTCACTCCAAAGCCTGATCAAACCATTACTAATCGGGAAGTCGCGCACTTCAAGAACCCCATCATGATACATGTGGAATCTCATTTCCAAGATATATACTAAGAAAAGAAAATAATACTTCTCGCCGACTCTCGGACCATCGTGCCCATGCTATTCTTGGTCTGCCGCACTGCTTCAAGAATCAGATTTCGCCCCGCGTCATTTTGCCCCTCATATCCTGCCACCATATCTGCCAGGACGATGTCGGCGCAATCACAGCCTCCAAAGGCGAATGGCCATGCTTCAAAAAAAGAGGTGAAAATCCTCATGATTCATGGTAAGTATCTTTGTGGGCTTTTGAAGACACAGGGTACCAAGAAAACCTGGTTCAGATATCCGCAAAAACGAGATATGCATCACTTGATTCATTCATTCACTCACTCACTGCATCACAGGCTTCACCCAGTCCGGCCCTCTCTTCCGCGCCAAGACTCGCGCTCTGGAGAAGATGCTTGTTAAAGTTCTAGGCCCTATCTCCATCCTCCCAACCCTCATCTATCCCACAGGCCCCAACCGCCTCTTGCCTCGGGACATTCCCGGCTACGTGCCACCAGAAGACGGTGAGGACGATGCCAACAACGAGGACTCAGACTGCTGGGCCTGGTTTCGAAAGGACGAAGGAACGGGTCAGTACCGCTTCTTCGACGAGGGTATGGCGACTGTGGCTGCTGCCGTGACCGAAGCCGGTGGCGTGGACGCCGTCTGTGGCTTCAGTCAGGGGGGTGCTATGGCTGGGCTGATAGCCGCAGCGCTGGAGAACGGGCGTGTGCCTCCAAAGGGGCCTGAAGGAGAGTGGGCAAGGAAACTCAAGGCAGCGAACGATGATAAGCCCCTGAAATTCGCCGTTTCCTACTCTGGGTTCTTTGCGCCCGTGGAAAGCCTAAAATGGTGCTACGATCCCAAGATAACGACACCCACCTTACACGTCTTAGGAAGCTTGGACACCGTGGTGGAAGAGAACCGGAGCCAAGGACTGGTTGACCGGTGCCTGGAGCCATCTGTCGTGATCCATCCCGGAGGACATTATGTTCCTGTATCCAAGGAGTGGGTCATGCCTTTAGCTGGTTTCATCAAACAACACGCGGATGACAAGCCTCAAGCGGGGCTATGAGGACTACAGGCAGGACAGCTGGGTTTGGCATGTGAGAATAGACAGGCACGTAGACACGAGAGCGCTTGAGAGCGCGAGATAGACTGATGCGCAAGTGTAGATCTTTTATACAACCTCCTGCAAATAGAGGCTTATCTAACCTGTACAGCCGTACATACGCCCCTTTTCTGTACTGCGCCGCGGCTCATCTGGTCCATTTCAATTCCAAATCTGGGCCCCATCATATTGTTATTTCGAGCCGGCTGGTTGAATACGTGCCATCATCTCCTCCTTGGTGATGAGGTGGTCGATTCGCTCCAGCAGACCCAGCAAGCTCTTCATATTGTGGCTCCACTCGTTGAGGATGTCATCGGCATCCCGCGGCTTCGCAAAACTGACAACCTGGGCCGGTCGATCAATCTTGGCATAAATGGTTTTGGCTGTCACCAATTCGCTAATGTACTTCTCCGTCTCATCTTCAGTCAGGTCCAGAAGCTCCGTAAGTCGGTTCATCTGGATGCGTGTGTAGTACTTGGCGACCACACGCACATTGTGCTCAATGACACGTTTGCGGAGGTCGTTCCAGCGCTGATGAGCCTTTTCATCATCGCCAGGTTTGGCGTCGAAGACATCCGTCTTGCAGAGGTGTGGACCGAACTTCTTAGCGATCTCGGGCCAGCGCATCAGCTCATGGATGGTGAAGAGTTTCAGAAGTTCTTCGTCGAGAGGGATCTTGCTGTTGCGTGTGTCTCGTTGGATGCGGTGCAGGAGATCGTGCTGCTCGTTGTCATGGGGTGCGAGAATAACGAAGTAGATAATGCGCTGTAGGACCTGCAGAGTTGTTAGCTTCAGTTGCAGCTTGCCTCCGATTTGCGTACGTACGGGATGAAGCTTGGCCGGATCCTCTTCCACGGCCTCAGTATCAAGAACCTGTCGGTAATTCTTGCAGACCTCGAGGTATTTGTCCTCGTGCTTCGCAAGCTGAATTTGTTGCTCGTAGAATCGGAGCTTCAGGTCTGTTGTGTCGTCCTCTACTTCCTCTGGCACCTCCTCGCCACGAGCCTTCTTCTTTTCGCGCTCCTTCTGCTCCTTCTCCAGCTGCTCTGCCGTCTTCTTGGGCTTGCGCGACAGATAGCGTGTGCTGACCTTGCGCCCTAGAATACCGGCTTGTGTCCAGTCTCCGCTCTCAATGCACAGTGCGACCTGAGCTAGGATGAACTCAGTCTTTTCCCTCCTTGACATGGACCCAAACGTCTCGACCTGTAGCTCGCACAGAATGTCTTTGGCTGATTCGAGGTTACCCTCCTCCTTCTTGATGTCGGAAAGAATCTTGGTAACACGAGCCCGTTCCACCTCAACAAAAATCTTCCCCTCAGTTACCGTTCTTAGAGTCTCGATGACGGAGAGCTTGGTCTTCTGATCCGGGGTCTCATCGAGAAAGCCGACAACGGTCTGCACCATCTTGGTAATGGCCTGCTTCAGCTGACTGTGCTTCTTGGAATAGACCAGAGTCTGGTCATTCATCAACCCCCAGTCGCCGGCATCTTTGCAAATAGTGACGATCGCGACGAGAACTCGTGATGTTGAAGCTAGATCGGAAGCCTATTCTCTACATTAGCGATGTCGGTGGAAGCTCGGGTCTGGGGTACGTTTGGGCACCTGGCGAGTCTGCTTTTCGAGCGCAGCGAGCTTCTCAACGGCGCCCTGAAGGTTTGTCTAAGAGTACTTTAGCCGTACTGTTCAATTAAGGGCGCTTTGACTCATTATTCGGTTACCTTGGCGAGCTTCTCCGCCTCCGGAAGCTGCTCGTCGACTTCCTTCGTGAAGTCCTTCTCGGGCTTGAGGAGCCCCCCTTCCGACGACATAATGGCGGCGCAATACGATAATCCCTTGTGTGTGTAAGAGAGCTCCTGCACTAGAGTCTTTCTTGTGCAAATATGCGGCGTTGGCGGTTGATAGGTTAGTTAGTTGTCAAAGGTGATGATGTCGTGGGGCTGATCCGAGAGCTGGCTGCCAGTGGTGGACAAAGCTAACGCAACACACTCCTGCCTGCGGCTTGACGACGAATGATCCTTGCTGAGCTTTTGGAAGGTGGGGCGAGGTAACACCGGGCGTCGGCTCCCTTCAATTGATCCACGTGACTACTAGTCTAGTAGTTGCTTAGCTACCTCAACGTACCCTATGAGCCATACATTTGATCATTGTTATGATTGAATTCGTTGTGTTTCCGTCCTGAAGTCCAAGTTCTATCTCTCAGTTGAGGAATACTCCTATGCAAAACAAAATAATTTTACCCCCCTACAAGGCAAATACTCATTGCGCGGCGTCATTGGTAGCTAAGGTACAACAACATCATCTAGAATCGCGCGCGCGTGAGTATCCATGATTAGTTGTGCGATCTAACATCTAAACTGCGATGATTATCAAGCCAATCAAAGCACGTTCGATCAAACAAGTAGCAAAATGAACGCTGGGTGCTATTATTTTCAAATATAAGATATATCGACAAAGCTTTGTACGAAATGCAGATACTAATAAGTACTAGATGCAGTCCCGTACGGATCCCTAACATATGGTTTAGTGCGTATAACACGGCGAACACGGCCTCCCCCTGTGTGTTCCTAGCGAGCTTGCCCGATAGAACCGTCATGATCCCATCCTTCGTTCCATATCGTGCCCACCGGCCTCACCATAGGCTCGGTGCCTTCTTCCACGATGGAGTCCCTTCGCCAAACCATGCGGTTCCATTGTACGCCTCGTTGCGATGAAGGGGGCGGCGGGGGTGGCGACGGGTTTGTTATAATCCAGGTGCCAACGTCGTCTTTCTTCACCAGCTCGTCCTCCTCAGTATATGTTTGCACTGTTGCGGCGGAGCTCACGGAGGCATTCCTATCGTCAGCAACGAGCGTGGCCTCACTGCCTGCATCACTTTGCTGCTTGCGCTGCCTTTCTCTAGCTCGCTTGCGATTCCTCCGTCGCCGGTATAACAGACATGTCGCCAGGGACAGAAAGTAAAGCCCCAAAATCACCACGATAGGAATGCCTATTGGATTTGTCCAATGGAAACCTTTTGGCTCCTACAATAAGGAAAGTATTAGTGAGAGCCGACGGGCACAGTGTCAACTGGTGCATACCTCGCTATTGGGTTCTGTGGGCTTCCACGGGGGAGAGATGGCCCACTGCGCGTCGTTCTCTTCCACGTTTGAGACCAAGATGGTATACAACTCGTCTTCCTTGAGGTCCTCGGGAGTCCAAATGCATGAGCTTTCCACCATGAACTCTAGAAGTGGTTAGCATGTTCAGCATCAAGAAGCTGGTCAAGAAACACACCCGTCATGTTCGAGACCTGCTCAAACGTAATCACGCCATCCTTGGGATACCAAATCTTGAATAATCGCAAGTCCCCGTGGTCGACCTCGATGGTATCATTCCATCGAAGCTTGAAAGCTTGACCGTTCGCAATACTGCCGTTCCAATCGTCGTTGATAAAGCGGAGGCCATGATTGCGGACGTCGGACGGGTTCACCTGCACACCCTGAAACGGTATGGGTTGATTGGGCTCCTCGAGATCCATATCATTTGCACGGCTATTAGACGGATGACGCGGACAAACATAGGTATAAGAGGCACTTCGAAATGATATTCTTGCAAACCCCTTCAACAGCAACTCGAAAAGCTGGGGAAAAGGTGGGATGAAGCAGATATAAGACCTTATATGGCAAAGGACAGCGGGGGGCTGGATACAGAAGAAGCTCCACCGGGGTGAAGAGTGATCGGAGGGGACGCATACTCGGTACCAAAAAAGTCTCAGCCGGCCAAGGGAGAGTCAGTCGCTTTAGTCATCTCCGAAGGGCGTTGTCGCCGTGTTATGAGGCATCGTGAGTACCGTACGGTCGCCACGCTGCAAAAAGCAGACCAACCCAAGCCCAGAACGACTTGGTCTCGGGTTGCGTTCGTGACCAGCATCAAATTTGAGTTCCTTGTCCAGATCAACAAGCAGGGGGTGAGCTGAAAGTGAGGGCTGAGGCCGCCCGTGACCGAGCAGCAGAGAGCAAAGGACCAGCTAACCAGAGTTCTTTGAAATCAATCGGATAGATGCTTCTATAATTCGTGAGATCTGCTACAAACCCACATAAACGTGTAAGGCTATCAATCTGTGAGTAAGCTATTATACAATGGTATAGCTTCTCCAGCTCGGTGGCAGGAGGAGGATACTGACCAGCTTCACCGATAGCTATGGCGAGACTGGGAGCTGAGATGGAGAATGGTCCGGTTCGCTTGGGTCCGTGAGTCAAAAACAAAAATTGGAGCGAGAAATGAGAGAACACGGATGGTAGACGGCTCGCAGTGGCTGGCATGCAGTCATGCCATTCCTGCGGCTAATAAGCTATCTGGACCAGGACTAGGCGAGCACGAACGATGAGACATGATCACGTATCCCAAGCCTCAGAAACGAGGTCAATGAGGGTTCATTTCGACTTGTTGGTGCGGAGACAGCTCCGACATATATGAGTGGAGAAGTGAAGATTCTGCGCTCAAATTAACCCGTCATAGGTAAGTAGGAAAAACCTTCAAAACTAGGATTGCCTGCGAGTGCCTGTACCGCGACAGTATTGATGTAGCATGACGAAGCAAAGTGAAGGGAGGCCGGCTGATTCTAAGAATAGGGCCGTATCGAGTCCGTACCTGCATCGGATAAGCCCCACAAAATCGGCACCCACTCAGGCTGCTCATCGGCCTGCGACCCACCCGCCGCGGGGCTGGGTCCCCCAACGACCGCGTTCAAGTTCTTCTGTTGCCAGTGGCTTGTCCAGCTGTCCCGTTGTCCCACTGTCCCACTGTCAGCTACTGCTTCATCACTGAGGTGCTAAGCTGTCCCTTGTGCTTTGGCTGTCCTGCCCGCCATCATTCTCTGCTCGCTGTTTGTGTGCTCACTGCCAGATTGTGGCAAGACACGGCACACTTTGCAGGCCGGCTCGCGACCCTTCCCCCAGAAAACAATGCCCATCTTCATGTTCCCAAGCTACTAGTCAACCTTCTGTCCCGCAACAAAAACAAAAACAGCCATCCCGCTCAGCCGCGCAACGCGCCCACCGCGGCGATGGCTTCCAACGCCGCAATCTACGCCGACTGCGTCTCTTCCCTCCGCAGCTCACTACAGTACCTCGAGTCTTCTGTCGAGACCCTCGATCATGGCGTCTCAGACTTCCCGCGGCTCGCAACCGTCCTCAAGTCCGTGCGCGTACGTTGAGCCCTTCCAACCCCATCGCCCTCCACATTTCCCGACAACATCGGAGGGACACGGTACATTTTCCGCTGAGGAAGAGCCAGGCTGACTCTTGAGTGCTTCAACCACTTCAGCATTATGAACTTATTCCTCAGTCAACCCTAGCCGCCGCCGAAGCTTCATTGCGGGACGAGATCTCCCCGCACATTGCCCTGTTGCTCTCCCGAGCCGATGCTCAGATCGAGCGCCAAGACCGGCGCATAGAAACCCTGAAAGCACGCTCCGAGCTTCAGCAAGGTCGCCTCGCAGCTGACGACGACGGCGAAACGGCCAGAACCAGCAGCCGCAAAAAAGGCAGAGGTAGGGAACTCACCGGCGAGGAGAAACTGCGTGCTCGTGCTGTGAGGCAGCGCAAAGAAGCGTTGCGGTACGGCGTTGAGAGGCTTGAATTGGAGGTACTGCAGAAGGAGAGGGAGCTACGAAAGCGCTTGGACAGTTAAAAAAAAAAATCTGCTTTCCTGTATCTATGGCAGAAGTTCACATCCGCACTTGCGGCAAAGTCTGGGACACTCGCATGATGGGCCAAGACTCAAGCGAGCTTGTTTGACAAAAGCGAACAGCCGAGTACCCTTTCATTGGTCTACAGTCCCTTAGTGTCGCAATCTTAGTTGTAAGGATAATGATACCCGGATCTGTCAAAACCTCTCCCTCTGTCCATGGTGATGGTCTGTTTGCCTCACTCTGGCGGCACACGTCATGAGTGAGTAGGTAATTTTCTTCAGAAAGCGTGCATGTTTCAGCTAGTATATTTCAGCGTGCATATTTGAGCGAGAAGCCACCGTTATATAAGATATCTACCTGGAGCTACTTTCGCCGTAAAGTCATCACTCTTTAACCTTAGACAGCTCCTATTTACTACTTGGTAGCCTCGTACAGGGCAACGCGCCGTAATTTCCACAATATGCCATGGTCCAGATTTGCTCTTCATAATATCAAACATAAACAAAACACCATTGTCCAGGAGGAATCCGAGATCGAAGAAGAAAAAAGTAAGGAAATAGACTCAAGAAATGCCCGCGCAACGTTGAGCGGTAAGGCAGAATAATGCATGGCCTGTCTCGGTAGGCCCAAGTGATTTCGTCCATATACTCCATCCGAAACAATTCCCTAACCCAAATGGTAAAGAGCCAGCTCGAGCCAAGCCAAGCCGTAGCAGAGCGGCCAAGTGTCTCTTGACAAGAATATTTTTAGAATCAAAACTCCGCATCTGTTTGTGAGAACCTCCCCATGTCATTAGATCATAGCAGGATGAGATAATTGCTAGGGGCGATGCCTGTTTCTCCGCTCTCCTTTCGTGCTTGCCACCAGCGTCCGCTGACATCCGACACTTCGAGGATCTCGTGTTTGCTGAAGGAGATTTCGTTGGCATCATCAGGGTTGGCGTCGTAGCTGTAGATTGCCTTGGCACGATAAGGATACTCCGTAGGAGGCACAACTTCTTCGGTATCCGGTCCAGGTGAGCCACCTGGCTTAGGAGGTTGGGTGGTTGAGCCGAAGCCGCCCATGCCAGATGCTCGTGGGGCGTTGGGCTGGCTGCCTGGCACGGGCGAATGGTTTTCGAAACCGTTGAGCTGGGCGGAGGTATACATTTGCGGAGGCTGCACTGAGTTGGAGGTCTCGGGGCGACCAGTGCCTCCATACGCGTTCATAGTTTGTCGATGCATGGTGGCTGATTCTTTTGTCAAAGCGAATGAGTCGAGGAAAGCGCGCGGGGTGGATGACGGCGTTGAACCAAAGTAGAAGATCCATATGGACTGAATGATGGCAAGGAGGACTAAGCCAGTCGCCGCAGCTTGTTGGGCGCCGTTGCTGCTGAAGATCGTCATGTGGATTCCAACACTCACAATGGCCAGACCAGCAGCGCAGTAGCCAGTTACCGCAACATGGTATGTGTGAACCGTGTCGCTTGCAACGATGACGAAGACGATAATGTTGAGCAGTAGGGAGTACATGACCGACCACCAAGGAAACCTTGCAAAGCTTTCATCTTGGACTTGTGCAACAATGATAGAAATGAACGCAATGACCCATGCGAGCTGGAGTCCGAATTAGCTGTGCATCCTAAAAGATGATGGACGAGGAGAACATACTAGTGAAATGGAAATGGTGGCAAGCGCGAAAGGGTCACCGAGGATGTTGCCCATTTGAATGCCCTTTCGGCGCCCATAACCTCGAGATGAGTCCATTTTCCTAAGCGATGGCGAGTCCAAAGAGGCCAGCTGCATAAGGAACAGACGAACAGTGCTCTGTGTTTCTGAAGTCGCTTTTCCTCGAGAAATATCCCTTCTTTCGTTCTCGGGGGTGGAGTATTCGTGAGGATGTTGATGGCGCTATTTGTCGCGATTGAGAGTTTAAAGTTCGTGGTAGTCTGGCGATAGGTCGGAAACACCAAGTATAGCACACGATCGGACGAACAACGCTGCGTCAAGCGCGCAGACTAGGCGTTGGGAGCGAATACTGCGATTTGATTTTTTTGAAGATTCAGGATGAGCTTCCTCTATTCTGGGAGATGACGCGCAATCAGAGTCTTTTGGGCGACAGGAATGGTGGGCAAAAAGCCTTGCAGGATCGATATTACGATGTAATCGAGAAAACCGAGTCGTTACTAGGCCCAGCTGATCGGTCTCGCAAGAGGGGGCGAAGGAAGGGGGCTGGATGTTCGAGATTGTGTCTTGCGTCAAGGCTCGGTTGCGTCGTGGCAGATCCTGACTAGTAAAATGCAGTCTAGGGCTAGTTGGGAGGCAAAAGAGAGGCGGAAGGAAGAGGAAACCACCAAGTGATCGACGAGCAAGTTGGCGACCAAATACACGAGTCGAAAAGATTCAAACACCACCCCTACCTGGCGGATGGCAAGATGTTTTGGGTTACGATAAAGAGGGACGAAGAGAACGAGCGAATGAGTGAAGGTAAGCGAGCGTGATGGGACAGACGGAATGGGGGAAGGGGGCCACACTGCAGGAGGGAGAATTAGGATGGATGGGATGGGATGGGATGGATGGTGGTGGCACTGGTGGGCAGCATGAGAGTGGACACACGTTCCCGCAGCGTGTAGGGGATTCGTAAGTACCACGAGTACTCAAACTTCAGCTACCAAGTTGTAGGGGGACGGAAACGGCGGGTAGTAATTTGGGAGCCGAGAGTCTTCTTTTCCCACAGGGCCGTTGGACGCCTCGGGGGGCGCAAGAGCCCTGCAAAGCTAAGGCGAAGCATGCTGTCGACCAATTGAAACTGGCCATTACCTACGAGGCGTCCTCACTGTACACCATGTGTGGCATATAAAGAAAGGTAAGGTACTTAAGGTACCCTTAGCCACCCAGTCGAGACCCCATTCCTGGTGGTGGACCTGCAAAGTACCAGTACCTGCCAGCCACTGGGTCGCGCGGCCATGAGGTGGTAATCCTCACTGAGAAACTGCCAATCTATCCGTACGTGCTATGATACAGTAAGCTGCATATTCCTACCTACTACGGATACTATGTACTCATCCTCTCTGCACTGTACGATGCTCGAGAATTGTCAGCTGTGTGAAATTTCTTGCGCACTACGCTACGTAAGTATTGCAGTCAAATTTTTTCCTTCACTATTCCAGGCATTCACTATTGCAGGCATTGAAAGAAGAGACGTGCTTGAACAGGAGTCTTGGACGCCGATACCTTTGGCAGTAGTGAATTTCAGCACGTCTAGAATCTCGAGAGGCAGGTAAGGTACTCATGCATTGGCCCAGCCCTCTAGCGATCCTCACAGGCCTCAGGGACTTGAGGATCCACCCTTCCCTTGACTTCCAAGCCTTGATGTGGCTCGGGATTGAGCGGCCGTGTCTGGGGCCCTTCACAAAGCGCTCTGTGCTTAGAGGCAATGGGCACCAATCGTACAGTGCAGGGTGGGGCTTTCCAGAGCATTTTGCAGCACTAAGAGCACACATGCTAGACCACTAAATTGCGGGTGCCAGCAGGGGACATGGTTGAGCAACTTGGTTCCGTGCAAGGCGGTTTCAAAGTCGCACTTCCGTGTTCGTTGACCAAGGGGCTGGCGTGACGATTGTATCCTGCCGCTTTCCAGAATTCGGCCCAATTTGATCCGGTCAACATTTGCAAATCAAGAACGAAGGACGAGCCGATACTCTTACATACGCGCTCACAGTGGTTCGATGCACCGGGGTCTTCTTCCACAACTGAACAAGAACGGAGGAATAGGTACCTTGGGGAAGCTCGAGCGTGGGCAAATATCGGTGCCACCGGCCTTCCTATCGCGGCGCCTCCAGGCTATAATGCAACGGCTTTATAAACGTAGGTATAAGTATGCATTGCAGTCTTTGGGAGTAGTATGTGCAAGTCCATACCTTATGGGCGACCAATTGGCAGCCCTACTGCGAGTACGAACAGGTACCTGGGTAGGTGTGTACGAGTATGCGCAACATAGCCTCAATGTCAATCATGACCAAGGCGAGGGAGGAATGAGCCTGGTACACGCAAACGGAACGAGTACGCCACGAAGCGCAAGAGTGTTGCATTCTCTTGTTTCTTTGCTGCGAGAGTATGCAGTGAGTGACCTTGTCAACCTTCAACCAAGACCCGCTCGCACGAGGTGGCGTCCCCCTGACCCTTGCAGACCCCTCCACCTGGGGCGAGTCGCAGCCAAGGGATTCGTTCGACGTAGAGTGATTATCGCAATGTACCCACATCCGGCAACACTGAATGTCGCACTATTAACTTCAATTGCATTTTTCATCATACCCGTGGACTGCGAGCATCAGTACACTGCAGGACATCATGTACGTAATCAGCAGTTATGTAATAGCCACGGTGATGGCGACACGGTTCTCATAGTAGTATCACTTCATTAATCATCATAGGATGGCAAACCCTTGTAGGCCTTTCTCCTCAAGGCTTCCGTCGCGATAGCTACCCTGGAGCGGCCGTTATTCCTCGAAGTCTAGCACATTGCGAAACGTCTAGCACATTGCAAAACCAACCACTGCCTGTATCGTTCCGGACTACTTCGGGCGAGCGTCTATGTGGCGCGAAAAACGCAACATTGAGCAGTATTCTCATTTCAAGTCACCGTAGCTGTCCTTTGCAGATCGTCAATTGATGTTCTGCCTCCGTCGGATATGGCAATGGTCTACGCCAGAAATAGTTGGTTCCGGGCAAACCAGCAACTCTGGAGTTCATTCGTATGACTGCTCGGGTTTCAAACAGTGTTCTTTCGCTCGACAAATCCCCAGTTTCATAATCAGCAGAGCTGTGTTCATACAACCTCCTTTTCAACCTCCCTAGCTCGCTCGGTTTGGCGTATCTGACGTTCCACCTTCTCCACTCGGCCTTCAACATCTGCCATGAATTGAGACTTGCTCAACACAGAAGTTTCGTACCATTGGCGAACGATCGCTTCGCTCCGGGTCCGCAGCTCTGAAATCTCAGCCGCTTGTGCCATTTGCGTTGCATCAAGCGCCTTCATCCTTTCGGTCAAGGCGATGAGCGACGCACTCTCCGAGGGATCCGGTATTGGACTATCTTTGACTGCTGTCAAGGAAGAGAGTATTGATTGATACGAGGACGCCGAGGATAGAACGATACCCGATATGGCCTCCGGTGATATCTGCGACGGCGGTGCGGAAGCGGGCGGCGCGTGGAAGAAATCGGGATGAGACTTGTCTTGGTTTCTGGTCAGCTATCATCGTAAAGGGCGAGCACTTGTTACCTGAGCTCATGATCCGTACATATATTCAGTAGTTCGGCGTAGACGCGAACGCGCGAGAGAAGTACAGACAGCTTCTTTTCCAGGTTGGCCAGTTGCAGCGTGGCTGGCGCATCCTGTGAGTATGATTGCTGCCCGGACTGCCCGTGGAGTAAATGTTCGACGCGCAGCAGACGCGACTCTAGAAGTGATAACGTCGATAGCGTCGTATCGTCGAGGTCGTTGTCGGCCATGGTGGCTGCGAAGCTAAAGTATTGCAGGCTGAGAGCTACTGCGGAAAGTGCATACCAGCACTTGTAAAGCGTACACTACTACCACTTAGGTACTAGATGTCAGGCCGGTGCAGAAAGCAACATCGCCATCAACGCTGGTGATGCCGCATGTGCCCTATTCGCAGGCGGGAGCAACCTTAATTGGCGATAGTTCAACAAGGTTCCTAGAACTGAAGTAAGTGCCTGTGGAAGTGAAGGTCGTTGTGCCTCCTGTTTTGGATAGCTCCCTAGTAATTCCCGAGGCCAAAGCCTTGCTTTCCCTGAAAAGGGAAGGCCGCTAAATCTAACTGCGCCGCAAACCATGAGCCCTCCTGATTGGTCATCTAGACCCACTGTTGGGTCTTCGGCAGAACACCCCAAGCGGCCCAGCCAAACGCAGTGACAAGCGGTCGTGGCCTCAAACGTCACACTTTTGGATTCCAAGCAAATGCTTCCATCCTCCAGCAACTCGTGTCCTAATCTTGACCCGACCTCGTCGCACGGCACTACTCGCCTCCTCGACAGAACAGGCCTTCCGGCCTGTATTGGCGAACACTTCAATATTTGCTTGCATATTCTTGCCACAGCTCCAAGTCCTTCGCGCCACTTAGGGACCTTTACTCGTGCCACGCGACCCGGCAGCATCTTCCCCGGCTACGAACGGCGGTGGGCATCACCGGCAGCCACCTCATTCCGATTGGCTTCTGCTCATAATCTTGCGCAATAAGGCTTCGGAGGTTTCGCGCGAGTCGCTATAGGAGGGTGTGTGATGACTACGTACTCGACGATATCGGATGGAAATTCGTCTCAAGGAGGCGTCGGCGATATGACGAGGTGAGAAGCATAGTTATGTCAGGAAGTATAATATATATTGACTGTGGACGTTCGAGTCATAGAGCAAGACGACGTGGGAAAGATGGCCGAAATGGCGGCGGTCAAGCGTCCATGCTCAGCAGCACCGTCAATTTGCTGAATACGAGTGAGTACTCCTTAACTTCGACAATGCCTGTTACTGAGCCTGACATGGGCAGTCATCGGTGCCGGAACCCTCGCCATGCCCTCGGTTCTATCCCATACGGGTATCATGCTGGGCACAATTCTCATCGTTTGGTCTGGCATATCATCCGCCTTTGGTCTTTACCTACAGTCCAAGTGCGCTCGTTATCTTGATCGCGGAACGTCTTCCTTCTTCGCCCTTTCGCAGATCACATATCCGAATGCGGCAGTGTTATTTGATCTGGCTATCGCTCTCAAGTGTTTTGGTGTTGGTGTATCCTACATGATCATCATAGGCGACTTAATGCCCGGCGTCGTCCGCGGCCTCAACGAACACGCCGATCATTTTCCCTATCTTGTCGATCGTCACTTCTGGATCACTGCCTTTATGCTTCTCGTCATTCCCCTTAGCTTTCTAAAGAGGCTTGACTCTTTGAAGTACACCAGTCTTATTGCTCTGGTTTCGATCGGATATCTGATTGTGCTAGTGATTTACCACTTTGCCGCAGACCCCCATGCCGATCCGAGCGACATCCGAGTCATTAAATGGGCTGGGCCCGTATCCACGTTGAGTGCCTTGCCAGTTGTGGTGTTTGCTTATACTTGCCATCAGAACGTGGGTTACTTTCACGCCACTGACAATAGGGTGATTGCTAACAAAATCTCGCAGATGTTCTCTATCATGAACGAGATCAAGGATAACTCACCTTCGAAGATCATTAGCGTGATTGGGTCTAGTATCGGCCTGGCGGGCTCCATATATCTGGTGGTCTCAATAACTGGCTACATCACATTCGGAAACGCTATAGTTGCCAACATTGTGTCTATGTGTAAGATGTTTGATATCACTTTCTCAACGGCTTTCACTAATCGCCAAGCAGATCCGACGGGAGTGGCCTCTACAATCGGAAAGGCGGCAATTGTTATTCTCGTGCTCTTTTCCATTCCTCTCCAAGTGCACCCTTGCCGAGCCTCGTTGAACGCTGTCCTCAGCTGGCGTCCAAATCGAAACTCCTCAAACAATGACCGCACGTCACCGATGTTAACAGCACCAGCCCCTAGGAGCGACCATGGTGCTGCGGCAATGTCAGACGGGCGGTTCGCCATCTTGACTACCGTCATTCTGACACTGGCTTACATCACAGCCCTCTCAGTAAGCAGCCTCGACCGCGTATTGGCGTTTGTTGGCAGCACGGGATCTACGGCTATCAGCTTCATCCTTCCCGGCCTATTTTACTACAAAATAAGCGATCCGGACAGTATTCATCACCAACGCCTGATGAAAGAAGACGACGATATCGATGACAATGGCGACTCTGACGTCGAGGAGACAGCCCCGCTCGCTCAGAGCACCGCCAGCCTCCGCAGTGCTAATTCTGAAACGAGTCTGCAGCCCACGGCATGGCGCTGGAGACGAAAATGGCGATGGGATTTAGAACACATGGACCACGGCCTTTTGCGCAAACTTAGTCTTGTTACTGCGATCTACGGCTGTGTGGTCATGGCTGTGTGTCTGATCATGAACATCGTGTTCGCGGCGGGGCAGTAGCTCTAATGCAATATCTAACGACTCCACTATATTTACTCCCAGATAGCCAGCATGACTTTTCTTTTACGACTCTGCATATATGGAATGGCATGGACGGCGTTTGAACGAAAGCTTGCGCCTGCAAGCTTGTATGAACTGGCGTTATAGAGGAACCTTTTGTTTTGCTTCTTTCCCACTTTTTCTCTTCCAACTTTTGGTATTGAAGGACTAGTAAAATGTTCAGGAAATAAGTAGACTTATTTATAAGACCTTTACTCTGAAGATTGTACCTCGTCGCTATTCTACATAGTTTTTTTATTTTTTTTAGCTTGAGTATCATGTTCAATATTTTGCTTCGAGAGCTAATGCACAGCATCCAAGAGCCAACCCATCAACTTGAAGCCCATTCCAGTGGTCTTTAAACAAACCAACGCCATAAAATGCTTTACAAGGATTTTGTACATTGGGGACATTCTTTATCGCCCATCTCCCACTGCATCTGACTGTCCATCCAACACCATCCGACCTAGTATCAACGGATTCTCACTTGCTCAGTTTCCACCGGAGGCTGGGTTTCTTTCTTGGATGGCTCGAATTTCTTATCCGGCAGAACGCCCGCCATGCTGAGTATCCTCCACATTGTGTCCGTGGGCTGAGCACCGACACCGATCCAATACTTGGCTCGCGAAACATCGAGTTTGATGTCCTTGTGTAGCTGTTTCGGGTCGCCGTACGGGTCGGCCTTGGGGACAGGATCGTAGGTGCCTAGAACTTCGAGAGGCTTGGAATTTCTCGCTGTGCTGTTGAACGCGTTAGCTGGCCTGTTATTTGGCCGTGTGGGAGAATCATAGCAAGGGAGGATGTACCGTGCGTGCGCGACCACAATATTGTAAAAGGGCCAATTGCGCTTGCCGAAGCGCGCGAGCCGGATCTTGACGACCATGATTGCTTCGAGAGGGGTGGGTTTGGGCGATGACCCTTTTCTGGAATCTAGGACCGCAAGAGTAGAAGCTTTCGTACGTTTGGACATTTTCCCCCAGGATTTACAGCCGTCGTTTTGCCGACACGGTGGTCCGACGCCACTACGGCGGGCAGCCACAGCGGGTAGCTGTAGCTTCAGCCACCCACCCCTTGCAAGTTGCGACCTACCTAGGTACGGTAAGGGTGATGTCAGTCTCGCCGTGTCTCATGGCGATCACTTTCTAGACTGCACTTACATCTGAACAAAACACATTTCATCGGTGTCGTCGGCGAGATTGATACGGCTCAAGATATCGGCATTGGATATGGCATTAAAGGTAACATCACTTCAAACTTCTCTGATTTTGCTTCTCAAAACGACTAACATCTGTCACTCAGACACTTGGGCCGAAGGCAGCTGCAGCTCTTGACCAAGAGCTTATGAGCACTTGCGCATTTTCTGTAGACCAACTGATGGAGCTTGCTGGTCTCTCGGTATCTCAAGCAGGTAGGAAACCAACGACACAAGTATCTCGAGCGTCTATGGCCGAAGACTGATCCACTAGCCTAGTGTATCGAGTGCATCCTCTTAGCAAAGGCCCAAGAGTCCTTGTTGCTTGTGGTCCCGGAAACAATGGTATGTGCGGCATTCAATTTACAACTTCGCGTTTCCGCACTGACGCTTCCTGATTTGAAGGCGGCGATGGCCTTGTTGCTGCTCGGCATCTTTTCTTCTATGGCTACCAGCCAGTGATATTTTACCCTAAGCGAAGCAAAAACGAGCTGTATCAGGTGAGTCACTCCATGCACTAGAAGTTCTGGAATTCGTGTTGGAATCTATTTGTATGCTGTGTGAACCTGATATTTCCTTTCTTTTTAAACCTGCGCCCTCTTCAATGCTATGTGCTGCTGCTGTAAATGTGGTTATCATTGGCTGATGCTGCTGTCGCTATCGCTGTCGCTGTTGCTGATTAAAGAGATGCAAATAGAGACTCGCCAAACAACTAGAAGATCTCGAAGTACCCTTTGTTGACGACTTCTCCTCCGCTTTGTCGTCGACTGACCACATTGTGGATGCCATTTTCGGTTTGTACACAGGCTTCTTGAGCAATGTCATGGGAAAGAGCTAAGGCATTGATAGGATTCAGCTTCTCGGGCGAAGTGCGAGAGCCTTTCCCAGCTGTCATCCAAGCTCTCGAGGAGACCAAAATCCCCGTAACCTCCGTGGATGCTCCGTCTTCGTGGGATATCGAGAATGGGCCTCCCAAGTCCGGACTTGGAACCAGATTCATGCCTGCGACATTGGTTAGCCTGACAGCACCCAAGCCGCTAGTAAAGTACTTTACAGGACGCCACTTCATCGGTGGACGGTACGTACCATGATGCACAAGAAAGTCTCCCTCGATAGTGAGCTAACAGAGTGTACTCCAAGATTTGTTGCTCCCTCCATCGCCAAGAAATATGACTTCGAGGTCCCCCGATACGAAGGGATTGACCAGGTGGTCGAGGTTCCGTCAAGTGGCCAAAAATTGTAAGCTGAGAATACCTCCAACTTCGGGCGTGGAACGCTGTTGAAAGGCTCTCTGTCTCCGAGGGGAATGAGCCGATGGTCACATAAGAGAGCAACCGCCTCTTAGGCTGTTGGGACAGACCGGGCTGGGACACTGGCCGTCCTGCATTTCATTTCGTAAAATGGTGAGCCCGTTGGGACAGGTCACCAAGGGTGGCCGAAATGCAGAACAGAAAGCAACGAATATGAGATATTCCTTCCCGCAGACTGCGCATTCGGCCGTATGCTGCTTGCACATTTATCTGGGATTGATTCCGTCTTCATCCGAGTGCGAGCAGCTTGGTGTTGAGGTATCATGCGTTAAGCTCTCTCACCGTGACGACATGGGAGATGTCACCAGCGTAACCTTAATTGATAATGTAGGCCGTGGAAGGTCCTCCGACAAGGCTAGTACGGACTAAATTGTCAAAAAGAGGCGTTCTGGGAAACGGCTGGCTTTGTCGATGGTGAAGTATTGGGAGCTGGAGTCGAACAGTACCGCGAAGCGGCGGCTGCTTATACGGTATACGGAGGTCCGGTCTGGCTGGCACTGTCAAATCAACGGTCGCCACCGGCTGAGCCGCAAGTACCTGGAGATGTACAAACTGGAATTTGTCCACCCCTATCGGCAGGTCTCTCGCCTCGTCCGCAACAATCAAGCTCGGGAAAGGGGAGAGGCTTGTAACTGTAGCCGTGGCAAGTCAACGCAACAGGACGCATGGTAGGCGACCATTGAGCACCGCCTGAGATTCGAAGGAGCCATTTTGACAGACAAATCTTGTGCACCCGCAAATTCGCCCTCACTTAAGCACTTCTGTGTGTGGTCCCTGGTGAGTTGGGGGTTGGCCTATGGTAAAGCCACAGATGTCCCGGAGCAAAAGCTCCTTAGGCGAGTTGATAGGCCGGGGTTGGATGGCGGCGTGAACCAGCCCAGCAGGACGGTCCGCTTTTTCTTCTTCGGTCCCTTTCTTAGAACCTGCTACCAGTATCTGTCTAACGAGGGGGCTACTGCAACTGCTCATCTTTACATCAACCATATGCATTGGTAATTGCGAGCGCTGCTCACCCCTTCAGAGTTCTTTGGAGAGAAAAATCTCGTTCTTTCTACCCCTTTTCGCCCTGGAGGTGTCGGCTAAAAGGGACCTGCGTCAGCTGCCTAGCTTCCCGAGGCATCTGGAAGCCTTTAGAGGCTTGAGACCCAAACGCAAGTCTTATGTCACTTAGGACCGGGACCCCTCCGAACGACTGCCATTGGTCCAGCAACCGTTCCGCATGGATATTGATTTCTTTTGCCTTTGATCCGCTCATGGAAATACGCCGGCTCTCTCTATTTCCATCGATGGAGAGTTGATCTAGACTTCCATTGCATGCACTGGGGGATGGCTATCTGGTGGACTGTCAAAAATTTAGACCGCCTGGGAAACGGGCGTCAAAATGGCAGCCACAAAATGTAGCCCTACCTGCCCGTCATGCAGGTAGATCAAGGATGGAGGCAGGTTTCGCAAGGCTTCCGGTAGACTGGGTCTAAAGCAAGGGTCTCGCTGCCGCCTCGTCTACCCGGGCCGGCGCTTGAGACGAGTAGTTTGCTGCTCTGGCGAAGTTGATGGTGCAGATAATTGTGGTGCGGAGGAAACTTCCCGGCCCGCTAGGATGTCCCACCCACTTATTAACCCATGTCCCCTAGGGCAGACGCACTTTAAATATGCGAACATCGTGGCTCTGTTCTTAACTTTTCCGATCCGATTCCCCTGTGCCAGCAGATCGCGAGGCTCAGCCACACCAGTTGCTCCTGTGTGAGGTGGCGTAGTGTCGATCAATTGCCGGAGGCTGCCACACCTGTCTCTCAAAATGACGACGCCTCGCTCTTCTCCAGCCGCTGGGGCACTGCTGGTTGGCCCAAAACGAGTACAGCCATACGAAAACGGATGCAGCATACTGACTACATGCTCCAGATTTGAAGCGAAGTACATAAAGTCAAGGGTAGCCCCTTGAAGTCAGGCTCAAAACGCTCTTCAACTGTGGAGAGGCGCATTCCTTCGCAGATGCATCATCCTCACGCTCCCACCCGCTGTTCGGTCCGTCAAGCTGACAAGAAGAGTACGCCACCATATGGCCCGATTTGCCTGGTCGTCCCGTCTCGTTATGTGGAAAGTTCGCGAAGTTCAAAGCAGACCAACCTCCACTGCTCTGCCGCACATGCAACATGATCAAAACAGGTTTTGGCGCCTCACCATTCTTAGCTCGAGACTGGGTCAATTCTTGTAAGAATCCCTGCGGAGCTGACAACAAAGTCCTTAACCTCGGAATTGAACGAAATGTGAACCCCGCACTCATGCGCACCTCCGAGTTTCCCGCTACTTACACGAGGGAATCGTCGTCACGTGTACGTACGGTCAATCCGTGAACAACCACCCAACTCACTTACTCTTTGAGAGCCCGATCGTCGAGGTATCCGTGGCATATCGAAACCAAATATATTCCAAAATAAGATCCGCGAAGATCCGCGGCTAGGAGGAGCATCTGTCCTGGGGCAGCAGAGCATCGCCGCCTGGCTTGATCCTCTTTGCAGTTTGGCTCCGACTTACTTGACAGCCCAGGTTGTCGAAACCGCTTACCCCCACTTATAACAATACCGTCCGCGGACCATTGCCTTGTTTCCAAATGAGAAACGACGTAACAGCGCAAGATTGTGGCTAGTACTACGTGATCTGGTCTGGCGGTGAGCGATTTCATATATTGTCGAGGAAGGATATACAGAGCTCCGGAGCTAATGCTCCTAACGACCGGCTCGTCTCTTCTCGGGCGAAGTTGAGGGAGTGCGCTCTATATTTTGTAGAGCCCCCCGTACCCCGGGATTCCTTATCCATCATGACTTCTGGACACAAGAAAATCCAGAAAGCAAGGACAGTGACCGCCTGATAGTACCAAAATCTAGGCACCTCCGTAGAACCAGAAGAGACTGCGGTCATCCAGGTTATGTTCCCATCGACGACGGACCGCAACCACTGGACAAGTGTTCTTGGGAGAGAATTAGTGCAGATTTTATAAGATCACAGAGGGAAGTAACACCATCTGCAAGGTATGTTCCGATCTTAGAAGTCCTTGGATGTATTGCAGAGGGGTGGTCTGCTGTCTTGAAGAGTGTCACTCCTCAAGACACTTTCTACCCTAGACCCTATCAATCGGAGCTTTCGTGAGGATTGGTCGTTGGCAGTAGCAATCATCACAACAGGCTACTTGGTTGTATGAAGAAAACCATGATGGAAACATAGTATTCGGATTTGAGGATGAATCATCGTGCAAGGTTCAAAATGGATCTGAAGAGAGCCTTTGTAAACTACGAAGTGGTTGTCCGTCATTCGGTGAGTGGTGGTTCCCAACTTGAATTCACCGAGTCAGCAAGTGGTTTCGCTATCAGGTTTTGGTCGCGTAGGCATGAACCAGACATGGAGGAATCCACGCTTCAAGGTTTGCAATTAGTAGTATGCTAATGGCTCGCTTCTTATCTTGTAGTCAGGCCGATAGCGGCTCTCCTGCTATTTGTGGGAGGAGTCTGACGAATCTTGGGTTTCTGGTGGCACTGAGTCTACTGATAGTAGCAAGGTGGGCCAAAACGCAGACTTTCAAGTTGTTACCAAGGTTCACCCAGCTCCTACTTTATCACCTGGTCATGCCACTTGTGAGTCCGAGATATCCGACCACTAGTGAAGAAAGTACGGGAAAAGAATCATCATTTACGTAGGCATGCATCATGTAGCCTTGAGGTGCCTGTCATTGAGCTATTCCCCAGGGTAGCTGCGTTCCTACTTCCTAGGGGCTATCATGTTACCTACCAGGAAGGGGTCCAACAGTGGTCTCACAAATCGTGGAGATGAGTCAAGCTATTTTTTAAGCTTGTTCCGGAGGAGAATCGGCTCCATTGGTGGTGGACATGGACCCGGACGAGCCGGATCTGCACTTGCATGACTAGTCAGGGGACCGAAGATTCACGCGGACTGAGACGAGACGGGATGCCTCCAGACGTCTTTCTGAGTTTGGTAAATGAAAAGGGAGGGGAAGAGTAGGGGGGGGGGAGGGGAGAATGGGTTCCTGCATCAGTTAAGGTGGGTGCCCTACCACGAGGTAAGGCATCCGAGTCGTTGCGCGAATTCCAGTCTAGATAAAAGAACAATAAGAACTGGGGCGGATCCAGCCGAGGGCCAGAATAAGAGAAACAGGCGGGCTCAGCGTGTTACACAACCAAAGCTTGATAAGACAAAAAGAGACGCAGCTTGAGGCTAGGTAGTGCTAAGGTAATAGTGGGAATTTTTGGAAGCATCAAGTGGAGGCGCATAGAAGCGCAATCAAGGGGCTGAGGAATGCGACGACAAAGCTCCCGAATCCTAAGTTCTGGAAGACTTCCAACGCACGCTAGCCCAGGTGATCCCCAAGCCACCGACACACAAAGATGCGCTTATCTCCCATTTGGGAGCAGAGTTTGCGCGGCGCATGGAGAATGCCTAGACTAATCACACTAGAAGGCTGGAAGAAGATGGGCCGGCGCGCCCTGGCGTGCGGCACGCGTCCTTTTGATTGCGGATTTCGCACTGTCCATGACGCCCTACCAATGACTATCTACGGAGTACCTTCAGTTAGTTTAGTTAAGTTAGTATTGCCTATCTTCGAGCCCGGTTGTTGAGGAGGGTGCGACCAGCTGTGGACGCCGCTCACGGCGGCAACTCTGCCGAAAAGCAGCGCCAATGGCCTTGGCATATGCCGATCATTTTGACGTTCCCTAGAGCGACGACACTAACGTCGAGAAAACATGTTGGCTGCCTCAGGGTTCATGAGATCTATGTTACTTTGCAACAGCGATGGCCCGATGCTGGGGAGGCCAGTCGGATTCTAAAAATACATCAAGCATTTTCGACTGACTGATGAGTAGGTGCAGAAACTAGATGTACCTTTTCGCTCATTGTCTGTGCTGAATGTTCAATTTTATTCTTCTTTAGGGTTCAGTCTCCTCCTAAGGTACCTTACTCCAGATTGTCTCTGTTCTCAGGTGGTGGTGGCCCATGTCTCACACTGTGCGCCGCCGGCTATGACGGCAAACCCCACAAGATAGTATGACACAGACTTCGAATTTAAAGATTGAACCTTACCTGAGTAGCCAAAAACCCTGCGGAGAGATTGGCAGTCTTCCCCCGCCGCGATTGGCTTGCAACAATACTTTGCGGCCCTGCCCTACGATAAGCTGCGGAGGCTGCCTGCTGACCATGTCTGCCCGGTGCGAACCGTGAGGCAAAGGGAAGGGAGGGAGGGAGCAGCACCTGGGGCGCATCCGGCTGTGCCTTGTTGTCGCAAACAGCCTCGCAGCCTGTTCCAAGTAAAGAGAATGACCACGAGAGCCGGAATGTCTGACCCAAATCCGGAACATGGCTACATTACGCATCAGATTACAACTTCGTACTGACATTAATTACAGTTCAGATACAGGTACAGTATCGCACCGCAGATTCCTATGGATGGTTCCCCCCGGAATCCCAACCACCATGAGTCGGCGGGTCAGAAATTAGAATAAAGGCTTAAAGCGGGGGACGGATTCTATTACCAAACAAGAAGCAACCGTCGCAAGGATAAGGACAAGTGATTATTACTACCTGCGTACCTAGTAGTCTAGACTACCTATCTGAGATAGTACAGTAGGTTAAGTTTAGAGGCACATGCGCAGTACCCTCCACCACATCCGCCATCCAATCCATCCATCCATCCAGCACTGGCACCTCTATCGGGCGGCCTCCACAAGTCCACATCCCCACAACAACTCGCACTTTCTTATCGCTTGCGTCTGCTGTTACCTTGTTTGTTGTGTGCCTCTGTGTGTGTTTTCTATCCCCCTGCTCCCTCCATTTATTCATCCTCGTGGCACTCGTTTTCTCTTTTTTCCCTTCTTCTCACTGTCACTCATGGTGCCGAGTCGTCCTCTTCCACGCCCAGCTACTTCTTCGGATCGATCATACCCGCCATTAGCAGGTCCTCGTCGTCATCGTCCCTAGAATACTGCTGTCCTCTTTCCCACCTACCACGTACTACTACTGCTCTGATTCATACACCTTGAATTTGCCCCGCCAAAAATGAGTGCGGAGAGGAATACTGGGGCAGCTAGCCCGACCAAAGAAGAGGTTCACGATGTCGAATCGCCTCAAGCTGGGGAAAATGGCGAATACAATCTCGCTGCCCAGACCGACCAGCTCGAGCGCGGTCTCAAGAGCCGACATATTCAATTCCTAGCTCTTGGTAAGTTCCCCTACATCCTTCCCCACCCCGCGATCTGCTTTGTGTTGCATCCAAGGGTGAAACAGCCATCGTGAATGTCGCAAACATGGGAATGGCCGCCGCTGACCCTGTTCTGTCTTTGTGCGAAATAGGTGGTGCGATTGGAACTGGTCTCTTCATTGGCTCCGGCGCCATCCTCGCCGAGACCGGCCCTGCGCCTCTCTTTATGGGTTATGTCAGCATGATGATGGTTGTTTGGTGTGTCATGAACGTCCTTGCCGAGATGGTCACTTTGCTGCCCATGCGCGGTATCACTGTCCCGTACTTTGTCAACCGCTTCGTCGACCCGAGTCTTGCTTTTGCCTCTGGATGGAACTACTGGTACGCGTATGCCATGCTCGTCGGCGCCGAGGCTGTCGCTGCCGGCCTCATCATCGACTACTGGAACCCTCCCGTCAACATCGCTGTCTGGATGGCCATTGTGCTTCTCGTCATGCTCGCCCTCAACATCATGGCCGTCAGCCTGTTCGGAGAGGCTGAGTTCTGGTTCGCTAGCATCAAGTTCATCACCATCATGGGCCTCATCATTCTCGGCATCGTCATCTTCTTCGGCGGCGGTCCCAACCAGGACGGTGTGCGCGGCTTCCACTACTACAACGACCCCGGCGCTTTCAATCCGTACATGGCTTCGGGCAGCGCGGGTAACTTCTTGGCCTACTGGCACGCCTTTGCCCAGGCCGGGTTCGCCTTCATCACCTCCCCCGAGCTCATTGCTACCGCGGCCGGCGAGACGGTGGCCCCGCGCCGCAACATCCCCAAGGCTGCCCGCCGCTTCATCTGGCGTCTCGCCATCTTCTACGGCATCTCCTCGCTTCTCATCGGTATCCTGGTCCCTTACAACCACAAGGAGCTGCTCGGGAACAACGAGGAGGGACAGAGCAACGCCAGCGCATCACCTTTCGTACTCGGCATTCAGGATGTCGGCATCAAGACGCTGAACCACATCATCAACGCGGCCATTCTCACATCGGCCTGGTCCGCCGGCAACTCGTTCCTCTACTCCGGCAGCCGCATCTTGTACTCCCTCTCTCTCAAGGAGCAGGCGCCCGCCATCTTCCGCCGCACCAATCGCAACGGTGTTCCCTGGGTCGCCGTCCTCGCCACCTGGTCCATCGGCCTGCTTGCCTTCCTCAACGTCTCCAACTCCGGCGCCAAGGTCTTTGGGTGGTTTATGAACATCTCCACCATCTCTGGATACATCGCCTGGATTGTCGTCCTCATCACCTACATCCGCTTCCGCAAGGCCATGCAGTTCCACAACATGCTCCCCGAACTACCCTTCAAGACCCCACTGCAACCTTATGCTTCCTACTTCATCCTCGGCCTCATCACCCTCCTGACCCTCACCAACGGATTCCAGCATTTCATTCCCAGCCAGTGGGATGTCAGTAATTTCCTCGCGGCCTACATCACCATACCCATCTTCCTTGTCCTCTACCTCGGCCACAAGCTCTGGTTCCGCACATCGCTCGTCATCCCGACGGAGAAGGTTGACGTGGTTACCGGAAAGAAGGAGATGGATGATATGGCAGCTCTGGACGAGGAGCCTGTGGCCAAGAATTGGGTACAGAAGTTCTGGTATTGGCTTGCCTAAGGAGCGCAGCTCGAGAGAGCCAGGCCAAGAAGAGATTTGGTTGTTTTTCAAGGTCTTGCATAGCCCGCATAAATTACAAAAGTTGATATCCAAGCATCTCGAAATATTAATACACATATTGTTACGTCATAACATGAGTATTGTTGAATCTTGGTCTGAGTCGTTGTTCATAGAAGTTTTGTTGTCTATGTCCGTTTCCGTCCGCCAAGACAGGCGGCGGGCCTATCGGGTCGTGCCGAGCCAAGAATGCAGCGAGCCACCCATTGCAGTGAGAAACGGCGTCCTTTGGCTCGATGGGTCTTGGCATCGTCTTCTGGTCGATACTACGGAGTATTTTATGTGAAAATGTGAAAGTCTCCTAATCAGGAACCTCAAAGCGGATAGCATATGAGCTCATTGCCACTTTACTAAGCATATCGACTCAGCATTAGGAAACGTGGCGACGATACTATTGTCACTAGACGACAGGTGGTGATAGGAATGTCTTTGAGGCTTGGAGATGGATCTAAATAACGGATTTTGTCCGACTGGCAACGCAGGCTGAGTTGCATTCCATATCCATGAGAGTTACGATGGAAGAATCTTGGTAGGCTAACGCCGACCGGGCGGCGATAGGCTCCCTCAACATCACTCAACTTGTACCGCAGTGGTTGGGACGATTTGTGCCGATTAGAGTATGTTTTGGAAGGCCGGTAAAACCGAGCGTCTGAAGACGAGAGGAATTGATCACACTGTAGGCAATAGCGCGCAAGGTACAGATACAGCTTCGGGCGGGCGAAGATGTAAGAAATAGTAGAGTCATGGCTGTGCCGTGTGTATTTACGACTTATTAGAAGTTTAGAGACAGTTGAACAAGGTTTTCAAGTTGAGACGCTGAACTTAATACCTCTGTTTGACCTGAAGACTCCTGGAGCAGTAGCAGTTGCAGTGAAGCCGGGAAAGAATTCGAGTCGCGCTGGTAGTTTACTTTCATCTCGTTCAGCCCTGGTGAGTGCAAATACTGGCACGGTCAGCAGCTAGAGCCGCATAAGAGGGGAGGGAAAACGATGGATTACTAAGGTGAACATGCGAATGGCAATCGGCACAGACTGAGACATTTGGGCGTCAGCGACACGACTCTCCAATTTAGTACGAACATCTGTCTTGACGCTGGAGAGTACTCTGTACACTTCATCTTTTGAGAGCTAGCCACTTGGAGCACAATATGAGCAACAGGGCTCAGGCAGCCACGGACGGCGGAAGATGAGCTATATTACCTCCAAGACAAATGTGAGCTTACTATATGAAAAGAAAGTAAGGGTCGACCTTCGCAGAGCTTTTCTGGCCCTTTGGAAGAGGATGAAGCCCTCGGGTTCTTCGAGCGGTACCCAAAGAACTAATAATCGGCAGCTGTGAGGCTGGAGGGAGGAACGGGTCGATGTGAGACGTGTCGTGGCCGTTTACTGTTTCAGTGAAGACAGCCGAGGAGGCACGTGTAAACCGCCAAAAGGGGTTCCTCAGAGCCATCGGCAAAATATGATTGGCGCAAAAGGGCCAGATGTTCAACATCGACGCGCGGAATACACGTAAATTACAGAATGTTCACGAGATCAATCAAATCAATTAAGAACCCGGACACGGTAATGACAGACGTGGAGACCGGCAGTGATGAGGGGCAATTTGAATTTGGGTAGAGAGCGCGATCGCGAATTGCGACTTCTCCCATCTTATTGCGAACGCGCGACAGCACAAGGACTAATTGCGTTCTTTCCCCAGACGGCTAAGACTGGCGACCGGGGTGGCCTCCCATAATGGAAAGGTGCCAGGAACAGCCGCCACTGATGCAGGAACGAACAAGGGGATGATGGGGCACTTTTCTTGGATTAGCCTGCTAGGGCCCAATCAGAGCAAGCTACTGCAGCACCCGAAATTATGCAAATTTATCGTTGCTTCAACTCGGCGCTACAGGGTCAGCTAGGTGCTGCATAGGGTCAAGGAAGGAGCGTTGGATGCGCAGGTGTCCCCAACCGGCCCCCCCCCCTGTGTTTGGCAATTCCCTGCATTGAAAATTTGTGAAGGTCTGAGGTGCCTTGGCATAATTTCAGGTGACACTGAGGAGATCCCCCCTCTCTCCCAGGCTGCCTTCGATGCCTCAATGCTGGCCAGATTGTGCCGCCAAGACCGGGATCTCATCTCACCGCAGCGACCGTATGATGAGAATCGATCGTGGCGGCCAGGAGTAAGCATCTGATGTGGCTTTGTCTGGGGTAGGCTGAATGATTGATTGTTTCTTTTCCAGATGACTTTGCGACAAATCAAGTCGCAGTCATTAAAGCAAGAGACTGCTCAACACCATGGCTCACCATCCCGATACCCCCAATGTAGGGAAGCCCTGTGTTACCTATTCGCCTTCAAGCTTGGCCCTTGAGCTACCAGAGGCACCTTAATTTCCGCACATGGGTGCTTGAGCCCGTCCCGCGAGTTTGCGGCATGTGGGAGGTGGCCAGCGACTCCTGCGCTCCAATGACAAGTCTCCAACGCTCGATGATCTTTGCCCAGCGCAGATCCGTCAGTCCATCAGAGTGGCCCCCCTTCCCCGAATCCCCGCTAGACGCCAGACGACTACGAGTAAGATGGTCCGGTCGATGGTGGTGTGCACACAGGCCCCGTTTAGAGCCTTGGCTGTTGCTGGGCCTCTTGCTGGCCGCCTTTTGACTCCTCCGTGCCCGCGCTCGCGTTTCACCCTCTTCCCATCTCGTTTCTGCTTCACATCGCACAAACAAACAGACTTCGTTGGCAAAGTCTTCTTGTCCGCTTGTGACCCGTACGCTTTCTTTCGCTCTTCACGCAACTCGAAACCACGGATATCGAATATCCTTTCACTCTCGCTTCAGCACACAAAGTCGCTCACTAAGAACATATCGCTACGGTTATACAAGCGGATATTAAACGCTCAACAACTTTACAAACCAAAAAACCGGTTACCAGACAACACTACTTTACGAAGCCTTCACCAGCAATCAAGATGCAGTTCTCAAAGATCGTGTTCGCCATCCTCCCGGCCTTGGCCCTCGCCGAGGGTGACAAGAGTACCGAGACTCACACGGCCTCTACTACTCTCACCAAGTACATGACCCTGTCCAAGGTTCACACCGAGACTTCCACCAAGTACAGCACTCCCTCCCCCACGCCAACTCCGTCTCCCTCTCCCACTCCGTCGCCTTCCAGCATCTCCTCTTCCTTTGCTCCTTCTTCCAGCTCCACTGAGGAGAGCGCCACCACCACCGACGGAGGTGAGAATCCCCCGGCTGAGACGGACGACTCTGATGCTGGCATTGCCCTCGATGCCAACCGCATTGCCATGGCCGGCGCTCTGGGTGTCGCTGCCATGTTCGTGCTGTAAAGCTATCCATTCCTGGATGACGGCTGCGCATGCATGATGAACACCTGGGGTCGTATAGGGATACTTTGGGGTTTTGGTCACTCTTTTGCCGTCCAATGATGGCACCTTTTTCTTTGTCACTCTTCTTGATATTGCCAAAAGGCACTTGAATACACACTTCTTCCATTCGGGACGATGAACGATTACGACGACATTCCGGCGACGAAAAGCGAGCCTTCAAATTCTCAACAGTGTCAAAGCAGTGTTGGCATAGGCGCGTTCTTATTCGAGGGATCTCCTCCGCTAGCATCTTGAGGCGCCCGCACCTCTTTGACTCAGTACTGCCGCTTGTTGCCACCGCTCTCTGGTAGCAGTGCTGTACAGAATCTAATGTTTTATTTATTCTCCCAACGCTTGGCAGCAAATGCTGTCTGGACGTTGGCTGGAGCACCTTTTTTTGGTTTCACCATGACAATGACCTTTGACCTTGGCTCTACGCTTCCGGAGAGGGCCAAGGACCAAAAGGTCCGGATATGCAGATGTGTTGGACAACTTCTACCTTCAGATATTTCTCTTCTATGTAGCAGTTGAACAAACGAATTTTACTTCACTTCTTGGAAGATACCCCTTTAGACATCAACGGAGCAGGTGGGTCCGGAAACCAGGACGTCGTTGCCCAACCCCGGACCGCTCTCCCAGTGGGATTGTTCGCAACATGGTCGGGGGCACGGTCTTCCTCGGTAACTGGACGAGGCTTGTGGTCTTGGAGCATGTTGCTATTCTTCTTCTTCAATGAAACACATTTATTTTAAACGATCGATCCCTTGTAGTGATTGTGTGAAGACCAATCTTGAGACAGTAAATACACGCAGTAACAAAACTTTGCGTCTGTTCTTTCGTGCTTAGAATTTCTGAGACAAAACGTGATTTGCTTGAGGAGTCAAAGACTCGCGTCTGCTTAAGCCCTGGAACCTGATCGATCATATTCTAGTCATATACCCTTGAACTCCATCCTAGACATGCATTTATGAGTGTGTAAATGGTTATAGTACATGAGTCTTGTTGACTTAACCAAGATAAGAGGTAACAAGGAACAAAACATGCGAAGACACAATAGTAGGCGATTAAGCCTACCCACAATCATGTGAGACATGTATTCTCAGTTAAACGTCCCACGGCAAAGTCCCTCTGGACGGCAATGCAAACTCTCTCTTATGGCCGACCAGTCGGGAATTGTCGCGGCGATAATTTTGATGACCAGTTCTTGGGCAAGGGATGACTGGCAGGCTGTGGGTGTGTCGGCTTGGGATAATGGTTGCGCCATTGCTCCCTTGTCAACATGGCGGCATTGTTCCGGAGGAACTGAGTGATACTGGTGTCGAGCTCTGAACACACGAGGAATACGGCAGTTAATAAGCGAGTCCAACCCCTTTTCTCCACCCCGAGGGCGAGGGGTTCTCGACTCACCTTCTAGAGTCATTTCGCGGGCTGGCTGAAGACTGTACTTATCGTCCTTGGGGCCCTCATGAACTAGGACCAAGTCCTCAGGCAAAGGGGTGCCTGTTACCGGCGTTAGTTTGGCTCCCGACTCACCATTCGAAGAAGGGCCCGTCAATGACTGCTGGAGGATAATGGAGTGTGGTTACCTTTCTCGAGGGCATAAATGATTGATCCAGCTTTGAAATTGCGTGAGACGTAATATCGCAAATAAGGTGTATTCGGCCTCAGTGTTGCTCCATTAGGTGCTGCCATTTCAATGTTAGCACTCATCTAGGGTCTTCCTGCAATACCGACTCAGAAGTTTCGGCCAGCATCGCAAAAGGGGCGCCAAGTGTCGCGACGATGGGGTTTTCTCACATTGATACGTCTCCGGGTTAAGCGCCTTGGGGTGAACTTTGGAGAGGCTCCACGGTTTGCCCTCCTCGCCGGTGCTCGCGATATCGTGAGCGGCGCTGGGTGAGCGAAGGTCGAGCGGACGAAGTTTCACACGCCACCCATCGTTGACGCGGAAGAGCTCATGCGGAATCCGCCTGTAGAGCGTTATGGCGGGTTTGGTAGACATGGCGACATGGCGAGCGTCTGAGTTGGTTCCTTTGCGGCTGGCTCCGATGATCGCCGAGTGATGGGTGAATGACAATGGCTGTGATGAAGCCTTGAATTTCAAAGCGATGCAAGATTGCGTCGGTCGCTAGATCCAAGTTGGCTTGCATTTTGTGGGGCCTTGGATGTATGTATAATATATAATGTAGTACTAGTACCACCACTGGCAGTGGCAGTCACACTACGGAGGCCGTAGTGGGGTCAACCACCTATCTTCCCAGGTTTTGGTGCACTGAAGCTGGGGTCAGTTGAAGATGCTGAGCATCTTGGCTGACACGTCGTAAAGAATTCATTGACTTCCTGAACTGATTACACGCCGATGACTCACAAAGCTGCTACATCGGCAACTTTCCTCTCGAAGCACCGATATAGCACAAAAGGCCAATCAGAACCCCCAATAACGAGATGATCAATGGAGGAAGCCAAGAACATAAGAGAAAGCAGACCACCCCTCACTTCAACTTGCCCCGTATAGAATTTCGTAGTTGTTCACTACCAGACCACTAGTAATATCAGTCTGTTTCACCCGACTTGCATCTCAAAAGTCAACATTACCATTACGAAGACGTCTCAGCAAAATCGAGTCCGGGGAAATCATAATCATGGAAGCTCCCCATGATGTCAAGGAGCGCCTTCGCGCTTCCTACAATGCCATGGCCTCAGAATATAACAAGTGGACCGAGCGCCACAACCACTTCCGCCTCGCCTACTTGGACGAGCTGCTCACCCGCCAGCCGGAGCTCGCCTCTACTACCGACGGAGAGCACACCGTCCTTGAGCTTGGCTGTGGGGCAGGGGAGCCCTTCCTGGATGTCCTCCTACTCAAGGCGCCCTCCGTCCACGCCCATGCCAATGATCTCTCGGATACCCAGGTCGATCTTGCTCGTGCCAATCTTGCGCACTTTGAAGGTCGCGTGGACTTTCATCCCGGCGACATGACGAAGCTCGAGTTTGAGGCGGGATCCCTCTCGGCCGTTGTCGCGTTGTACAGCATCATCCATTTGCCACAGGACGAGCAGCGGGAAATGGTGCGCAATATTGGAAACTGGCTAAAGCCAGGAGGCATGTTGCTGGCAAACTTCTCAACAGAGGAAATGTCAGGAAACACAGACGATTCCTGGCTTCACGAGAAAGGATGGATGTTCTGGAGTGGCTTGGGCAAGGACGGAACCATCAAGGCGCTGGAGAAGGTCGGTGGGATGAACATTGAAAAGGCGGTCGTGGAGGGGGATGAGGAGGAGAAGCTTTTCTGGATCATGGCCCGCAAGGTGTAGTCACGATTTGGTTTTCTCTCTCAAATACAAACTGCTGCGTAGTAGTTCGTGAGCTTTGTTAATCGTTCTGCTTCTTGTACAAATACTTGTGCTATTTTGGTCCTTCAATGAAAGATCAAGTACATTGTTCTCCCCCGAAGTGAAGTAAAATCCGTGTGATCTAAGACTCTGTTTCTTGTCCTTGTGCCCGTTCCTAGACTGCATGGACTTAACGAATAGGAACGATTCTCAATGCATTTCGCCTGAAACCCGACGACATTCTCAACATATGCTTGGAGCTGGGTCACTATCGTCAGAGCGCCCCTGAGTTCTCTGCAACCTTGATCATGTTCCGCACGAAACAGCGCAAAAAAGTCATGATAGTCTTTGGTCCCATCATTTCACAGTGGACTGCCTCATGCAGCCTTTACTGTTTCATCATCTGCCCTAGAACCAGTCAGGATCCACACATCGCGAGCAAGATTTAGTTGCTTTTCCTTCCATCAAACGTCTGATGCCCATCACTATCTTCTCTTCTTTAGGTAGGATCCTACGGAGACCAGTGGAGATGCAGTCCATGGCCCCTGGGACCTCAATAAAGGCGTCATAGGTGTATATGAACGCCCCAAATGCAGAGTTGAAGGGACATGGATGGTCGATACCGGCAGCATGCTCTAGGAGCATAGCTGGTTGTTGGACCAGAACCCAAAAACACTGGTTCGCGGCGTCAATCTCGCCAATTAAGCGGAACACATCCTCTTCCAAGGCCTGCATTCGTGTCGTGAGGCTTCGGCTTCTGCCAATGTCGCGCCTCAAGGTGCAGTCTGCGAGCATTGTGCTGGTGGCAAACTCAGTCTTGATCAAGTTAACGATACGTGTGGGAAGCTTCGAGATCAGTAGGCTGGCATTCTTCATCGCCCGTAGTGCGTCAAGGGTAGCGAGTTGATGCAGCAGGTGGCAAAGAGCATAGTTGAGCATCTGGTCGTCCGCCATGCAGGCGCAATAATCGATCATTATATCACCGTCGTCGTGATTGTGGTGACCGACACGCAGATGCTCCAAAGTGCTAGGGACGATTGATGCTCTGAGAAACCACTTCCCATTACACCATGCTTTCATTCTTTCAACGGATTTGACGTGGTTACCAAGCCGAAGCTCGATGAGAGCCAGGATCTCGAGAGCCTCTGCACGTTTCATATCATGGTGGGCAGAGTTTGAAGCGAGGAATGCCTCCACGTGTTGTCTGCCTTTCTTGAGGGCTGTCGCGGTTGGGATTCTGGTCAGACGGCCGCCTAGTCTGAGCTGCATTTGTGCCTTCATCTCGCCGGTCGTCATATCCGAAGATCGAGGATACTTCGACACTTCTAGAACGAGCTTGCAGACGTCTTTGTGGTTCTTCCAATCATGCTTCTGATGCTCCTTTCCACAATAATGCATGACTTTACAGGAGGCACAACATAGCAGTTGATCCTGACTGCCACAGACGAAGCAGCATAGCTTAGAGCTCAGTGTTCGCGAAGTTGAAGACATAATGTCTACAGATCCCTAAAATGTAAAGTCAGTAGTCCAGTTGGCCAGATCCTGACATGAGAGACCGGTTTACGAAACTCACGCGAATGACTGGGTTATAAAAATGCTGGCATATGGCAAGGGCGACTACCGTGGCAGGCTGTCTGGTGAATAGACGAGATAGTGAACATGAAAAAATTCGTGTGGGTGTGCGAAAAATACATCTATCACAGCACAGCATGCAAGGTAGACTTGCTGAATGGATGATGGACCGAGGGAAAGGAATGGGAGGACAATGATGAAGATAATGTGCGTTTAGGGGGGGAGGGGGAACGACACAAACACTGAGGGGAGAAAGTGGAACATCAACTAAGCTGAGTCCTGGTGTCGATTGCAGAATCGAAGGTACCTACTAATGTAGAAGGTACGGCGTGAGGTAATAGGAAGGTAGTTCCTGCTGAGTTCAAAGATAAGCTATACTAAGGTAGGTACTTTCAAGCAACATCACAGTTCTAAACCTGGGAAGGAGCGAAGCTGCTTTCACCTGAGCAGCAGAGCCATGTAAAATATCTGTTTGTTCACAGCTGGTAAGGCTTCCGTTACAAACGCATTTGGGGACCAATAAGCAGTAAATAGGTAGAAAAGGGCTTGCTTTACACTGTGTGACAAATGAAATACTGACAAATTAAATCCAAAGAAGAAACATTGCTAACTCCGTACCATCTTGATGTGCTTCACCACCAATGCCCATCACCTAATGTCAAGGAAGGTGACGAGGTAGTCTGGCTGAAGGCTCGCACTGATTTCCAAATCCATCCAACCAAGAGATAGCTCAACAAGGCCACTCGAGGCGCTTGAAGCCCTCGCCTTCGGGATGCTGACGGCGCAGGCATTCCTCATCGCTCAAAAGAGAGCCGAACAGATGCTGATCAAGCCACTCCATGACCCCAGGCGCCTCCAGAAAAGGGACATAGAGACGCTGGAGGGCCAACTGAGCCTCACGCTTCCCATGTCGAGTAGAAATGGTAACTGTGGGTTTGACCTGCGAGCGAATGTAGTTAGTCGGGGACCGGAAAATGGCCCAGAAAAAGGGGTTCATGTTGTCAATCATCTTGACCATGTCTAGAGCTTGAGGTTGAAGCTCATCGACGAACCCCTGAAGGCTCTCATCATTGCGGACTTTGCTCATGATGCGAGTTTCATTCTTTGACAGCGGGTTGGCTTCCTCCTGTTGAAGGATATGAATAACCTCCGCAGGGACAGAGAAGATGAAGTCGGGCCCGTACTCAGTAGCGTGTTCATGTCTCTTGTCCTCCATGTTCTGCAAGCTGATCAGCGTTTTGAGCTTCAGCAGCAACAGATTGAGGATCCATCGAATGTCAATATCTTTGGTGGAGAGGCCAAAGGTCTTAATGCAATCGATGGGGGTCTCGAAAATGCTGAGTTTCTTATCCACGGCCGCGAAAACCTCCGCGCGACTTTCATGCTCATTAGCCGTGGTCAACCCAAAGCGTATAAGTCCCATGGTATCATCCCATGCATCTTCCTCATAGCCGAGTCGGTTCTTGAGCATGAGGATCTCGGTGTCAACATCACACAAGGAATTTCCGACAAAGTCCGGAGCTTCCTCCTCTTGCAAGGTCTTGAGATCATGGAAAAGTTGCAGGCTCTTTGCGGCTGCTTGTCCGGTGTTTATCAGCAGGGTGGCGTCGGCGAGATGGAACGTTGTTTCGTACAGGTGAGTCGAGGTTCTATAATCAGTTCCGACGATGACGCTACTTCGAATCGCTCGACGTCCAGCGGCATCGAAGCATTCCCGAAGCGTGTAATCCAACATTTTGCGTTTAGCCTCCAAGGATGTGACAGAGTTGCAAGACGCTTCGTGGCTGTCTTGACAGAAAAGGAGCCAGTGATACGTCGAGCAGAAGAAAGCAGCATCGCAGGCGCATTTGACGAGTATCATGTCGTTGTCGCTGACCCCGCAATGTGCGCAACGACCATCATTCGAGTAAGGATGATCTTTGGAGCAAAAAATTGCCTTGGTTGTCTCCCGTTGGTCTTCCATTTTGGCGGGTGGGTTGGCCAGGTTGATTCGTGTTGATGGAGTTTCGTGTTAGAAAGCTTTATGGGTTGTACGGTTCTGAAAGTCTTAGTGCGTTGAAAATTGTTAAATATAGAGGAGGGCAAGACTCATCGAAGGTAGGAACTAAAACGTACTTATAGACTTGACTTTGTTCATTGTTTCCAAAGACCCCTTTCAACATTTGCTGTGTTCGGAGGGACCACTGACCACCCCGGATTGTGCAAAACGAGTAAGTCTGGTCATCTTGTCGGAACAAAGCTGTACTCCCACTGAACATCACAAAGGGAACATAGATAGTAGGACAACAGCTAAGAGAGAGCCACGAACAGCTTGTTTGGAGCAAATAAATCCTTACATCATGGTCTACCTGAGATGTTGAAGAGAACAATTGAATAGCGTACCTTGGTCAAGTAAGACGTCTCGGGGATTTGAGTGACTGGTCCATGTGAGCTCGAACGGCAAGCACGCGGTGACAGACTATACGAACTTAGCGGAGGTCTTTGTGTGAATGAGTCAAACATATGCTCGTACGAGCAGAAACATGACTTGTGTGTAAATGTTTCAGCAAAAATTGGGAGTCTCTATTACAACACGGAGCAGACATTGTCACGAGCAAATCAACTCAGGATAGTAAGGTGAGCATCTTGCTTCTACCATGGCGTTGACGGTCTGCTCCATCTATCTCACGCAAGAACCGCAGATAGTGTTTTGCTCATGTATGGAAATGTACGATTGGGAACAATGTCACAAAGCAACAGGAATAGATATTACAGAGTAAGGAAATAAACATTGATCGGAAGAGAAGTTCTAACATCTACTTAGAAGATGCGGTGACTATCCAAAATATCCCAAAACAGGGGGAAAACATAAGAAAAACAGGGGAAAAACCAAGACCCAAATACCGGAACACCAGAACACTGTAATACAGTAACACTGTCACACCGAAAAACTGCGTTACTGAGGTTTTCCAGCGGTCTAAATCAAAACTGTGTTCCCGTTAATGGCATCTATGTGATCGTATAACGTTGGGTCCCCGAAAAGGCGCATAAAGCGGCGCAAATTGGTGTCAACGCTCGTAGGGACAACTTTTTCAATCTCATCGCACATCAAGTGGAGTGATGGCTTGTCAAAAGCGACGAAGATGTCCATAAAGGCGAGCTGAGCCATGTGCTCCAAGCGATTATGACAAGCCGGCGAGCATTGATGATGGTTGCTGATTGGCTCGAGGTTATCTGGAACTTGGCTAGCGGGATTGTTTATGTTCAGCATTTTACAAGCCGGCAGTCTAATGAATATCGCAGGCCAAAAGAAACCTACCAACAAGAACGGGTTGATGGCATCGATGCGGTGGATAGAAGTGCGGATCTTCTGCTCGAGGCGGGAGATGGACTGGTCCAGGCCGTTTCGGGAGATGAGCTGCAGCTTGAGGTCCTCGATTCCTTCAACAAGGACACCGTAGGTCTCGAGCACCTTGTTCTGAATATTCAGCAGCATCTCGGGCGGTAGAACACGGTCGAGAACAAGAGCTTCGCGGGCCTCCTGCAAGTTGTGGAGCACCTTGATCCTAGCCAACGTTAGCAGAGTTTCGGTAGCGACGTCGAGGAAACTAATGGTGCTGTTCACAATGTCAAAATGCTGCGGACGGTTGTTGTGTTGCAGGTCGTGGGCGTCCATCAAGGCCGAGAGAAACATGGCTTGATCACCCCGCTTCCAGTGAATGGCAGGTATGATGCCGTTGACGGGTCGATTTTCCGCAAAGGGGTTTTGCCCCATCTGCTTGTAGAGCCGCAACGCCTTTTGGAGGCTGGTGCGCGTTCCGGCGTAGACATAGTAAGCCGCTAGAATAGTGTAACGAAAGCGATAGTTCTTGAAGACTCTCGGCCACTGGGGTGGAGGGAGATGATTAGGCAGAGTAGCAATCGCGGTCCAGTGGGGACCAGGAAACTGCGCTCCGACATGGCGGAAGATGAGAACTCCCTTGGCCGCCTTGGCCATGTCAACCGCCTCCGTCACTAGCTGGCACATCTCTGAATGGTAGGGAGTGTCATCTGCCTTGCAGTCGTTGCTGCAGTAGTCAGCACATTGGCATGGGCATGGGAAATTGGGAGCTGTTACCGTAGCTCCGCACCACCCGCACCGGGGTAGAATTCTCCCCTGTTGGTCGTACACAGGGATAAGAGTAAAAGCCATAGTTGAGGTCGATCGATCGTGGATTCTTCTTGTCTACTGTGTGATCCGGGGTAAATTACCGTAGCGTGTTGCAGTCGTTGCGTAGTGTTTGGGCTTCGGAAATCGAAACCCTAAGTAGTAAGTACTAAGTAGTAAGAATCCAGTTGGGATGATGTTGAAGGTTTGCAAGAGAGAGAGTTGGTTAGAGCGAGGAAAAATCAACATACTTATGCCTTTGCTGTTGTTCTCTGTCCCTGGAGCAGGATCCAAGTCTCAAGAGAGAAGAGGCAAGTTCAACTGAAGATCCGAGGAACTATTGTTCAATCTAAACCTTCCGTCTATTGGAGTGGAATTGCTTGAGTTCTTCGACTACATGTCGAGGACTCGAGATCAGGGCACGAATGACTTATCATGTGTCATTTTTTCTTGATCAGATCCTAAAAGATACACAGGGTTTCGAGGACACTAGCTTCAACCCGCAAAGGATGAGTTTGAACAGGTTGACAAGACTCAAGTAGAACTCCAGTCTGGACCCCGACAGAGTTGTTCTTGTTCAAAGATTGTCCTCTTCGCTGTTCTGAAGAGTACAGAAACACCTGATTGTTCAAAGCGCTCCCAGTGACAATTTGTTGAAGTTCATGCAACATGCTAGTTAGTGCTTCAAGTTCCTAGGAACTACTCTAATATTGCTTGTTCTGATGATGGCTGGCTCTCGTAAACATCGTAGACCCTGTGTACTCACAAAGGCAGTAAACTACTAAACAGTACACACTCTCTACCCTGTTAAACAGATGACTTTCAAGTTTCAATCATAATGGATCAAAAGGAACAAGACTCATCTGCTAAACAATGATCATTTTGTCGTGATTACTGCCTTTGTTCTTGCGAGATGCTGATAATGGACGTTACACGCCTATAGTCTACTGCAAGACTAAGCAATTGTTCTGGGTCCTCTCAGCTCTGGGTCTTTATGTTCCTCTTATGTGACAAAGATGACCTGTGGAATTGTTGGCGCATAGGTTTTGGAGATCATTAAACACGACTAAAATGAAGAGTAAATATCACAGGGGGAAAACACTAATTTCAAAAAAGTAAAAAAATAAAAAAGAACAACGAACCATCAATTATGGGGGAACAAAAAGAGGAGGAATCCCAAAGGAGGGAAAAAACACAAAAAAATCATCTCCGTCGCCGGGAATCGAACCCGGATTAATGGTGTGAAAGACCACCGTCATAGCCATTAGACCACAACGGATTTCGATACCACCTGACTACCAAATACAAACTATATACTGCACATACAGCTCCTCGTGTGGATAGCGCAATAAAATCGTAAATTTCAGCGTCATCACTCTTAGACAGTACATGTTCAATTTATCAATATGCACCCATTCACAAAACAAATGACCCAATAAGGAACGATTATCTACTCCCAACACCCCTTGTTTAACCGCAACAAAGCGATAGTTGACGTTGGCTGCTGGACTTCCTGAACAAGGAAGGGGGAAGACCCATCAACTCGTATTTCGAGTCCAGACTCGAGCTGCAGACCACTAAGGGCTACCCCATACATTCATGAATCATAGTTGTAACTAGTAAACTACCCCGGATTGACTGTTCGCATTCGTCATTCTCGAACCCCCCTCTTTCCCCCACACACTCCATGGAGGCACAGTGACGAATAGATTGTTCCATTATGCTTCTCGGGGCGTGATACCGAGCCAATCCCCTCAACGGCAGTTCCAATGGAAGGTGGACTCAAACGTGCCTCGATTGACATGAACAAGCTTGCTTCTCCGCACGCCTACAGCTTTCCTATAGCCTGCTATTGCCGATTGGCCTCGACCCATCCCCCATGATCCCCGAATCTTGTCCGGACGCCCGGGTGAAGGCGAGGAATGCACTTGCGCCCCGCTGATTGAACCTAGTCGACATTGGAATATGACCTGTAACCGAGATGCGTGTTATGGTTGGTGAATGGAAGGCAACCAAATACTCTCACTCTTCAACCCCGCCTTTGCACTCTGCATTCCGAGTCCTTCATATCCTTACATCAAACTCAATTGACGATTCAAAGGTTTTGTGATTGATTGACAAGAAACATGGCTTCCAGCACGATGAAAGCAGTGAACTACATGGGCCCTCACAAGGTCAAGGTGGAGGAGGTAGAGAAGCCGAAGCTGGAACATCCGGACGACATTATTGTCAAAGTCACCACGGTAAGCCCTCGTCAGCTTTACGCTGGACGGCATGAATACTGAACATGTTTTTGCGATTCTATAGGCAGCCATCTGTGGTTCCGATTTGCAGTAAGATAAATCACTTTCTGGTATCACATGGCCTCATTGACCGTTTCCCCATCTAGCATGTACGAAGGAAGGACAGCAGCAGAGCCAGGGATCACTTTCGGTATGGCTATACCATGTCAACTAACCCGATACATTGAGCCTTGCTGATCTTGTATAGGCCATGAAAACATGGGAATAATTGAGGAGCTGGGGGAGGGCGTGACCCTGTTGAAGAAGGGGGACCGCGTTGTGATGCCCTTCAACGTGGCCGATGGGAGATGTCGCAATTGTGAGGAGGGCAAGACAGCTTTCTGTACCGGTGTCAACCCCGGATTCGCAGGCGGAGCCTACGGTATGCAATAAAAGTGAAGTGATATCCATAGATCTGTTGCATAACTAACATCGGAGCAGGCTATGTTGCCATGGGCCCATACCGCGGGGGTCAGGCCCAGTACATTCGCATTCCATACGCCGACTTCAACGCCCTCAAGCTTCCGGCTGGAAAAGAGCACGAAGCGGACTTTATTCTGCTGGCTGGTACGTTGCCTAACCTACACATCTCATCTTCTCAGATCTATAGATTGAAACTAACCTGCGATTGTCAGATATCTTCCCTACGGGTACGCCCATCTGAAGGTGACAAGGATCTGCGTTGGAAATGAAGCTGCTAACACAGACTGCAGGATGGCACGGTGTCGAAATATCGGGCTTCCAACCCGGCGAGTCAATTGCTGTATTCGGAGCGGGCCCCGTTGGCCTCATGGCTGCTTACTCTGCTATCCTTCGGGGCGCCAGCAGGGTCTTTGTAGTCGACCGTGTTCCAGAGCGCCTGGCCGCGGCAGAGAAGATCAACTGCATCCCCATCGACTTCACCAAGAGCGACCCGGTGGAGCAAATCATCAAGCACAATGACGGTATGGTCGACCGCAGCGTCGATGCTGTTGGATATCAGGCTGTCGGCAGCGGTGGCACAGACGAGCAGCCCAACATTGTGTTGGAGAACATGATCAAGGTCACTCGAGCTTGCGGGGGGTTAGGAATTCCAGGCCTCTATGTACCCAGGTAGGTGGTCACCGACAGCCCATGTTGTATGATGGAACGTGAGGCTAATATGTCCCTCAGCGACCCGGGCGCCCCAGACTCGGCGGCGGCCAAAGGCATGATCAGTCTCAGCTTCGGCAAGTTGTTCGAAAAGGCAAGTCTGAATCTAATTTGAGGAACATTCTATATTAACAACGGTTATCGCAGGGTCTTACTCTTCGCACCGGCCAGTGCAATGTAAAGGCTTACAACCGATATCTGCGCGACCTCATCATCGCTGGCAAGGCCAAGCCAAGCTTTGTGGTGTCGCATGAAGTTGGCATTGAGGATGCCGAGGTTGCCTACGACAAGTTTGACAAGAGGATTGATGGATATACCAAGGTTCTTCTGCATCCTAACGGTGGATTTTAGATTAGAACCCCCCCTAAACCTAGGGACGTTATGTCTGGATGGTGTGTAAGTATGGTGCTGATTCCGACGTGGTAATTGTGTTGTTATCCCTTCACGTGCTCAAGTTTTCACACATACAGACAGCCCTTTGGAGTTTTGAAACCAAATAATACATGCAAATATCCGTATAACAAGTCGCAAGCAAACATACAATCAGATCACGATTGGCACATTGTAAGATGCTCTGTTAGTGAAGGTCTTGTGGAGGACTAAGATGACTGTGCTGTGCAAGTGTGCAACCTTGACGAAAGATTCGTCACCATTGTGGCTATCAAAGGATGAATTATTACGAAACCCTGAATTAGTTCTCGAGATGATCGATCAAGCTTCTTTCCTTGGTGAGACCGTGAGAGTCACATGTGGAGGTTCCGGGCTTACGTTACTTCAAGTTCAACTGAAGCTCCACCGCTCGACGATTCTCTCACCCCGCTTCCACAAGATACCATCTCCAGATACCATCTCCAGATACCATCTCCAAAGTGTAGGGAGCACGAAAGTGGACAATTCAAGCTGCGACAGGGACGAGAACAGACGGCGGAAGGACAGGGGCGACATGTATTTCGCTTTCACCCCGGATCTGATCGAGGAACGTAAGCGCTGTCGTGTAGCTACCGGCAAGTTCAACAAAGCACCCGACGACATCTCGCGGAGGGAAGCCGTGGAGATGTGGAAAGAGTATGTTTTTTTAATCGATTTTTTGATCATTGCCTATCATCGCAACCAAAGAAAAGTCTTGCTGAAGAGGAAGACTACATGGCAGCATCAATTGCGACACGACGCCGCTTCCCCCTCAGGCCATTACTGTCGAGGAAGACGACGAGCTTTTAGTGGATTGGCCGTGGATCGAAAGTCCCATCCGTCTCGATTATGGCTACAATGTGAAGTAATCAAGACCCCGTCTCTGCAGACCAGAAACTCATGGCCCTTAGCTGATTCATTATTTTCGCTCGAAAGATTAGGCAAAGGCACCTTCGTCAACCACACGAGTACTTGGATCGACACATGTCCCATAGAAATTGGCGCTCGCACGCTGATCGGTCCCAACTGCTCCTTCTTCAGCGGCGGCCATCCTCTAGACCCTGAGCTTCGCAATGGTACTCGCGGGCCCGAGGATGGTAAACCAATCAGGGTTGGGGATGACTGCTGGTTTGGAGGCAGTTGCATCGTCCTCCAGGGAGTCAACATCGGTAGAGGGGTGACTGTAGGTGCTGGCAGCGTGGTCACAAAGGATGTGCCAGATAACGTGGTTGTAGCAGGGAACCCTGCCCGAATCATCAGAAGACTGGAAGGTTGCGCTAATGCTTGATCATGGTTCGACGGGCTTGCGTCCGGCTATCCTGCTAGCCTGGAAATGTACTGGAAAGCAGGAGAAAAACCCATCTCGCATGGCTAGGCTGGCGAAGCCACCTTCAAACCACGTTGTCCTTTGCAACCAAACTCATTGAAGAACGCAAAAGGATTCAAAGAGGCTTTCAGACATTCGTCAAGCTTCTTGCAAGACTTCGTTTCGCACACTTTCCGTCGCTTTCTGGGGTGTAGGTCAGTGGGAAGAGTAGTGTTCCCGGAGCACGTGTCGCCTACATGGATGCCTACCAGGACTTGTTAGCATAACATAAAGGGGACTCTCCCTTTCATGTCGTCATCCCCGAGGCTCACCTATTCTGTCAAGCAGTAGTTGAATATGGCCTTCAAGAATCACAACGAAAGGCTTGAGGTCCTCAAATCCCCTAATGCGTCGCCTCACCTCCAAGTTCCCGCACACCAATTCAGAAGCAATAAGCTCCACGACGTATAGCGCAAGTTCCAGTGGCAGGTTGCCACAAACAGTGTGGGCTGCCTGTATGGACCGCAAGTTGGAAAGCGCACGAGACTTGAGAAGGAGCTGAATAGAAAGCATCTCGGGCTCTTGCCATTCGTCACGGATGTATGGGGCATCAAAGATATCCGGTGGTTGTAAACTCAGTTGCTGGGTCACAGCGGCATCAGAGAACACTCCACAGATACTGCTGGCTTCGCGCGACCAAAGTCGCTGTAGCTCGTGAGTAACCAGAAGGTCATAGCAGAGCTTATCGCAGTTTCTTCGAAGCGAGAAGCATAGCATCATGGCGTCCACTCGCGGACAGCCACCGATACCCTGACGTCTCATGTCAGATGCTTCTCGCGAGGCTAGCTCGCTTGCCGGACCGGATCGCAGCCTCAGCAGGGCAAGATAGTGCTCCCACCGGGCTTGACAGTATGCTCTGTAGGGCTCTGTGGCTTCGACATTGAGGTCCAGATCGACACTGCACTGCTGTCTTTTAAAGTGGTGAAGGAAGAAGGAGGAGTCAAAGTCAACCTCGGCAGGATTCTGATTGTACGCCTTCTGGAATAGCTCTGCACAGTGGTCAAGACTACACCGAGAGAGTATGAACCTCTGACATGACGTTGAATGATCATCAAAGACTTCGAGGGCATCATGATTCTTGCATACATGTACCAAATCGCACCCCTGGCAAGCAGTCAGATCCTTCGTTGCGTTGCAGACGATGCACGCTGGGTCTAGGTTCGCTTGGGTGCTGGATATTATGTCGAGCATGCGCTCCTCCTAAAACATATAAACGATCAGCAGGTAAATCACAAGGTGGGCATGACTATACGAACCTGTTCACCATCCTGGTACATATTGACCTAGCACGGGTGGGATTGCTAGTCGATTGGCAGGATTGACAGACCGAGATGCTTCAAATCAAGAATAACAGCAACGTATCAAATCAAAATTGAATGGTGTACAATCAACAGAAGCTTCTGATTTGATTCTTGACGCAAGAAACTACATTTCTTTATAAACAAAAAAGATGATCGTGAATCGGCGACCGAAACCACCGACGATATCAACATGGCTTTCAGTGATGGAAGGGAACCGTACGCAATGAACGAGGCATTGCGAGACACGTCAGGGGTAAGCATATTTCCCCAAATAGAAATACATCTTTCTTCCAATACTTTTCGCCTGGGCATCGTAATCATCTAAGTTTGGACAAGTCCTTTGTTTGTGACGCTATGCCACCAGAGGGCGGGCTAACAAAGGGATGCGTGGGCAACGACCGGCTTTGGACATTGGTCACATCCGCAATTAGCTGTCAAAGCCTGACATTGTTGGTTGGACCAGAATTCTCGTGATCCAGTGCATTTTTAGCGAATACAGTCTTGTAGCGATGCTGCCAACCTTAGTCGAGAAGCCGTGACGAGCAATCAAGGAAAAGCTTCTTCGTTCCCTGGGCAGTCGAGACTACTCGAAGGACAGTCCCCAATGCATTGACCATAATCGCTGGGGCACACCCGAGTTTAACGGCCCCCCAAACATGAGCAGCGGCAATTTTATCATTTGTTGTTACAAAGTTGTCGTTGAGTCGGCTGTCGAAGGCAAAGCATGTCCGGAAGAAAGAAGAAATATAACATGCAGCTCAGGGGTCGGAAATGTTTGCATTTGAACGCTAGCCATCAAAGCTGTAGGTCAGAAACATCGAACGAGTTTCTAGCTTGTCCTAGCTGCTACGACGTGATAACAACCGACTTTCCGGCTGCAATCCAAGCTGGCCATTGGATTGTTCATGACGCCGTTTGAGCGTTAGGTACCAACTGTGAAGTAAGTTATGGTCTGAATTTAGGTGTATTAGTAGAACACTGTTACCTGTACAAAGACTCATGATTAGGTGGTGGCCTCGCCGAAGCCGGCCGGCCAACAGGGGATGGTGTGCTGTTAACAGTGGGTCATCGGGTCCAATCGGCTTAGACCTGTTGGCTCTCGATTTTTCGAACCCCAACTTTTCTTCGATGCTTGGTCCCACACTCCCACATTCACTTTGCGTCCCTATCTTTAGCACCTCGCCAACAATCAATGCCGCCCTAGACTGCAAAACAGGAGCAGGTTCCGCCTCTTCCATATCCCCGTCGACTAAGCAGCCCTCTCCCTCGCAGTTCTGCGCTCGCGGGATACCCTCGACACGATGGCTTCGATCGCTCCGACCCTGCAGCGCGCCCGCGCGCCCCTAAGCAAAGCGCTTGCGCCTACCTCCTGCTCGCTGCGTGCTTTCGCCACCGTCCCGTCCACCCACAACGAGACCGATCAAGACTCGACACCCAAGAAGCGCAAGACGTACTTCAAGGATGGTGCCGTGGCCTCCTTCTCCGACTTTGTCGGTAACTCCTCGCAGCCACTTTCAAGCTCCGAGGCCTACACATTGCGCACCGCCCAGGTCGGTCCGGAGGGCAAGAAAAGGACCATCACACGACTCCCGGAGTGGCTGAAGACGCCGATCCCCGCCGGAAACGAGAACTTCAAGAAGATCAAGAGCGACCTGCGCGGTCTTGGTCTGCACACCGTCTGCGAGGAGGCCCGATGCCCCAACATCTCCGAGTGCTGGGGCGGCGACAACAAGAACGCTGCCACCGCCACCATCATGCTCATGGGCGATACTTGCACTCGAGGTTGCCGTTTCTGCAGCGTCAAGACGAACCGCGCTCCCGCGCCGCTAGACCCCCACGAGCCCGAGCATACCGCAGAGGCTCTGGCCCGCTGGGGTTTAGGCTACGTTGTGCTCACAAGCGTCGACCGTGATGACTTGGCCGACGGTGGCGCGAGGCATTTCGCCGAAACAATCAGCAAGATCAAACAGAAGAAACCGTCCCTGCTCGTCGAGGCCCTGACGGGTGATTTCCGCGGAGATCTCGACATGGTCAAGGTCGTGGCAGAAAGCGGTCTCGATGTGTACGCTCACAATGTCGAGACCGTGGAAGGCCTGACGCCCTATGTGCGAGACCGAAGAGCCACTTTCCGACAGAGCTTGAGCGTCCTCAAGCACGTCAAGGATGTCAAGGGTCAAGATGGCATTATTACCAAGACAAGTTTGATGCTTGGCTTGGGCGAACAGGAAAAGGAGGTCATGGATGCTCTCACTGGTAAGTCTTAGGTTCCAAATTACACGTGAAGCTTGCCAAAGTACGTCAACTAACAATTCCTTTCTTAGAACTACGGAAAGCCAACGTCGACGTCGTCACCTTCGGTCAATACATGCGCCCAACTAAGCGACATCTCAAGGTCGAGAAGTACGTTACGCCAGATGAGTTCGAGATGTGGCGTCAGCGAGCGCTTGACATGGGCTTCCTCTACTGTGCCAGTGGCCCCTTGGTCCGCTCATCGTACAAGGCCGGCGAGGCTTTCATCGAGAACGTGATCAGGAAGCGAGCTGGTCAGAAGGTACCTACATCGAACACTATTGATCAAGCGAAGGCGCTGGACGCCGAGAAGACATCCTCGGTCTAGCCCTGCTCAGCTTTCCACTGTATAAGATTCTTACACTGCCACGACCTTTCGGGCAGATGTAGCATGGCATGGGTACGGCGTTTATTAAAACTTTTAGGTTAGCTCGGAGCTTAACATACGAACGGGGCCTTCAACATGGGCCGGATAGATCAATATAATAATGCAATGAGAGGCGTATTCTCGAGACATCACAGAAACATTCCATGCTCATTTCATTTTCATCCAAACAATATGTACATGAACTCTGGCTTCGCAAAATGGCATCAGGATGAGTCCCACATGCCGTGCAGTGCCGTCATAGCAATGAAGAGGGCTTCCTCAGTCCGAATCGTCCGGCTCCCTTGATTTGGAAGAACATTGATCCAATGATCGAACAATTCCTTCGTACGTGGGCCTTGGATACCCATCTCAACAAGCTCACCATCGTTCATTGAAGCGTACTCTAGACCGCGAGGTCCTCCGAAAACGATGAGCAGATGCTTGAAAGGCACCGACTTTCCCGGGGGAAATACTTTGGAAGCTGGGGTCCCCCGCTCGGAAGTGCCGATGCTCATGTCGTATCCGCCCTCATAGGGGCTTTCCGTGAAGACGTTTGATAATGATGAGCTTTTGCGGACCTGGTAGCCCCAATAAAACCCTCCTTCGGTCCTTGGAAGCTCGGGATGAACGCACTCGGGATACTGCGTCTCATCTTCGGGGAACTTGAGCGTTACTCTAGTCGTCGGGGGAATGTCCTCCTCGATTTCGACAGGCTGCTCGAGGCCCACCTCCACCACAGTTCCTTTCCCTGTGCTAGTTCGAGCATTGGTCGTCACACCTTCTCTGTAGTATATCCATTCCCTGGGATTGGGGTGATGTGGCATATCAAGACTCGGGAGAACAGCTGTCAGGCGCAGATTGGGGTGTAGCGGGAAGAGAGCCTTGCGCATAAACGGTGGCGCTTCGAGGAAAGATAGGATGTGAGCGAGAAAGTGACATGGGTCGGTCTCGCCGGTGTATGAGCTCGGGTCTACATTTCTCATGCGCGAGGAGGCGGGTGAATCATCAAAGACGACGACTTCGTCGACGGAGAAGACGGCGAGGGCTCGAGCAATACGTCCGGGCATTGTCATTCGCTGGTCGGCTGTAGCGAGACTATTAGGCATTAGCATGTAGTTGACTTGATAAAGCTTTGGGTTGTCTTACTTCGCAATGACACTGCTGGGAATCGCCACGGAGACGGTCCAGTCTCTGCCACCATCAACAGGTGCAAACTGCGCCGATGGTTTGAAGGACGTCTGGTCTTGACGCCCTCCACCTTGGCCATTGTGGGTGGTTTTCCGCTTCTAGAGAGTTCGTTCAGTATTTATCACCTGATTTATGTATGTAGAGGCTTACCTTGGCGTTGCGCTCTGAGAAAGACATCTTGGAAAGCAATCACAGGCCGGAACAGCGTATTTCACAAGTCGGTCAAGGCCGGATGGCGACTGGCCCCAAAAAAAAAGTTCGAGTCGCGGGGCGGATTGTCCGGCAGAATGGCAGGGAGCTTAGTGACCGCCTGCTACTTTCGGCCTCCCGCCACCGTGTGGTTGGTCATTCATGGAGAGACCCTGATGTTGTCCACTTCGGATAGCGACCGGGTTCACATCTGTCTACGCAACTATCCATCAACTCATCGGAAACATCGACGATTATTCAACTGCATGATGAGTGGGCCTGTGAACGTTGGCTCTGCTGCGGAGTGGCAGTCACTGCTCAGCGACAATAATGTAGTTGTCGCAGACTGTACGAACCCCCTGGCTCAGCGCCCGCCATTCATTCAATAGCTAACCCACCACGCCTTGATAGTCTATGCCGACTGGTGTGGTCCTTGCAAAATGGTCGCTCCTCACTTTGAGCGCCTTGCCAAGGAGAATTCCCGCCCGAAGAAGATGGCCTTCGCCAAGGTCAACGTCGACCATCAGTCTACCATTGCTCGCACCGCCGGAGTTGCCGCCATGCCGACATTCAAGATCTACCAGGGCGGAAATTGCGTCGACACGATCAAGGGCGCGAACCCTGCAGCTTTGAGCGAGGCCGTCGCTAAGGCGTCTAAGCTCGCCGACGCGGCTGTAGGCGGCAAGCCTGCCGATGCCTTCAAGTCGCCCGGACGAACACTTGGTAGCGAGGGGACAGGGGCGAAAACGGCGGCGGCTCGCCGGGGGCCCAGCTTCGACTTGGGAAAGATGCTTAACCTTATCGTTTCTTTCATCGGTCTCTACGTAGTCTCCCTGCTCTCTGTAAGGATCCCCAGCGAAGTGAGATTTTGGCTACGAATACAGCAAAGACTAACACTGCGGACAGTTCGACGGATACAAGGCGGCTGAACACTCGAGATTCAATGTTCACAAACAACCAGAACCGAAGCAGCCTGCGACGAAGGGGGCGGCTCCCGGCGCAGGTGGGCCCAAAGCTCCGGCGAAGCCAGCATTTAGGACTTTGGCAGATCTTGGCTCTGAATAATGTCAGGCTGTTTCCTCTCACAATTACCATCGCTGGAATATAAAATTAGGGAGTTGGGGGTTAGCGAGCCGTAGAGGCTTCTTATGCATTTTGTTTTGAGCAAAATTTTCATGAACGGGTTAAATTCAATCCTCGTCATAGTCATCATCGTGTTCTACATTATGTTCTGCGCTGGAAGTACAACTATAACTTGAATGACTCGGCACCTCTCTGGGTGTGGGGCTTTGCTACAGCAAACCAGCGAATCGTACGAAAGACATTTCACAAGTGTCATCACGTGCGGTCGCGTGTCTCTTAAAAGTTCGCGATGAAAATCACCATGTAATTTTTCTCTGCCTTGGGGACTTGTAAAACATTTTGTATAAACCAATATGCTCTCGGCTAGAAGCATCAGGAATGCTTATCCGAAGAGTAATGCATCGCTGAATTTCCTTCTGAGGCGCAACATCGCCTACCACAAAGCTACAAAGACCAGTCCCTACCATCTCCAGCAGCTTAATCCGCGAAGTAGAGCTACATCATGGAGGACAAGACCATTCTCTACGACAAAGAGCGCCGGAGGAGAGGAGCCTTCCCAATCATCGGCGCGAGCATCTGAGGTTGCAGACATCGAGAAAACAGTTCGAGACACCAAACAACGATTCCGAGATACGCTACCGAAAGGCTACTTAAACGAGGAGGAGTACGCCCTTTACGTGCGCTGGTACGGCCCTCCACTGCGGGAGACGTCGCCCGAAGATGTTGGCATCGATACACATGCGGATATGGGGGATCCTCCGCCACTAGGCCCTACTGAGCGGACGCTTCTAAGGGAGGTCGAGGGCGGCGAGTTCGAGGAGATCGTTTACGAAGTCTCACCACAATCACAAGGGGAGGGCTTACCAGAGGAGCTTGCAGATGAGGTTGCCCAGAACTCGGATGTACCGCCGGAGCTGGAGGAGGACCTCACCCCGCAACAGCTAGAGGAACTACAAGCTGCTGCACGGTTCGGGGTAGAAAATTTGAGCTCCGAAGAGCTGGCAGAGCTAGAGGGTGAGATGGAAGCTGAGCTGCCAGACCTTGCTGATAAGCGACCGAACTACGTCGAAGCTGTTGCGCGCAACCAGCGAGAGGCCGACGCGTTGCAGAGGCTTGCAGCAGACTTTGAAACAGCAAAGCAAAAACAGAAGGAGGCGGAGGACAAGGCTACTGCCGACGAGGAAGAGAACAAGGCAGAAGAGACTCTTGAGAGTGTGGCGGCAACTTCGTGGCCCGAGGAGTGGGATTACGAGCCCGACCACCAGGAAGGCCCATCCTTCGGCGGGCGAGAGCAACGCTTTCACCCTTGGACAGTTGATGGAAGTTTTCATGGCAGGTCATTCGAGGTGGCGTTGCCCAAAGACGACCTAGTTACCCCCATATCAGACATGCTGAAGCGAACACACATCGATCATGTCAGAGTCGCCGCTGAGCGCACATTTGGCGGGGTCGGTCTGCCCCTGTCTCCGGAAACCCTTCCTGATCAGAGGAACGGGGATATGGAACGCGTCGGGCTCCACGCAACTCAAAGACACATGGGCGAGATTGAAGCGGACGCTTTCATCGCTAGCTTCATCCCAGGCGCATATGCTTCTTCCTTTGCTATTCTGCGGGAGGTGAGGAAGCGTATAGGTACCGATTGGCTACAATCAAAGTTGAAAGATAACGGCGAAGGCCTGAGTGTGCTTGATGTTGGTGGCGGAGGTGCTGGTATCTCTGCCTGGGAGCAGATCCTACAGGCGGAGTGGGATCTGTTGAAGGAGGAAGGTAAAGTCAAAGGGTCCAAGCCGCCCGGCCGAAAGACCGTCGTTGCTTCTTCAGACCGTCTGCGACAACGGCTCAAGAACATCTACCAAGACACAACTTTCCTGCCTCGTCTGCCAGACTATGAACACTCGGGCGAGATGCGCGGCCCGCGACTTGAAGGCGGAGACCGAGAGCTTCCTCGCAAGAGCTACGATATCATTATTGCATCCCACATGTTTCTTCGGGAGTCAGAGAGCCACCGTCGACAAGCTATCTTGAACAATCTGTGGCACCTACTCAAGAAGGACGGTGGCGTGTTGGTCATTGTGGAGAAAGGGCATCCGCGCGGTTTTGAGGCCGTTGCTCATGCACGAGACACAGTCATCAAGAATTTCTTGTTGCCACAAAACGGACAGCCACGGATATCTCCTCAAGACTTTAATCCAACTTTCCATCGGGAGCCGGAGCCGGGACAGATTATTGCGCCTTGCACCAACCACGAGACCTGTCCCATGTACACCGTGCCTGGAAAATCTCGCGGTCGCAAGGACTGGTGCCATTTCAGCCAACGATTCGTGAGACCAAACTTTACTACAAAAATGCTCCGGAAGCATGCGGACAACAATGGAGAGGTTCAGTTCAGCTACGTGGCCATCCAACGAGGCGTTGCCGGGCCGGCTCGCCCAACCCCCGAGGAGGCGACTCGGATGGCCCAGGAGGGCTATCTAAATTCAGCGGCCAAGCCCGACATGCAGACCTTGCCTCGTCTGGTACTGCCTTCTTTAAAGCGGACAGGACATATTACCCTGGAAGTTTGTACGCCTGAAGGCAAGATTGAGCGCTGGATTGTACCCAAGAGCTTGGGTAAGGCAGCATACCACGATGCGCGCAAGACTCGCTGGGGCGATCTGTGGGCGCTTGGAGCCAAGACGCGCGTAGAGCGCAAAGTGCGCGCTGGCCAGACCAAACATATGTTGGAACAAGGGGAAGATGCCAATGCCAAGAGCGCGGGGAAGAAGCAGCCCCGCTCGAAGCAGCAGAAGCGTCAGGAGATGATTGAGTCACTACAGCGTGCTGAGGAGGAAGGGATCGAAGAGATTGCTGATGAAATTGGTGAACAAGTGGAAGCAGAGGTCGAGATGGAAGAGGAGGCGGAGGAGGCAAGGCGAAAACTGAAGAACGGGCGCAGACGGCAAAGATAGATGTATCATGCCATGCCTAGTCGGTTCCAGCAATCAGCCACTGTATTAACATGCTGTAAGTTAAAGCGTCTTTTGGGGCTACGCTGTTGGCTATTTCACAACTACTGTTCTTCAGTACCCCCGAAGGCAATCTTGTACCAGTACTGTGTAAATGTAAATTAGTTAGTACTTAGAATAAATGTACAATGCGATGATCAAGCTTAGGTGCTTTGATAGCCATGCTCGTGCATCGTATAGTATAACCAGTCTTCTCCGGAGATGTCATTTCCGATATACTACTGTTAGCTGTAGGACTGTTATGTTTTGATAAAGATAAGGCTCGTGGTGATGGTCAAAAGATTGTGCATCTCCGGGGAGAGGAAGGAGGCCCAAAACAGCAGTGAGCGTGGGGATTTCTCGACAATCATTGGCCCGATAACCGGGCGCCGGAAATGGGTCGGGATGGGATGGCGTCAATTTCTGGGGCTCGCCGATTGCGGCAAGCGCAAAAGGGTCGCGGGTGGAATTGTTAACGGGCTTGGTAATACTGATGGTTCTACATGCCCGACGGCTGCTGCTGGACCCAGAAAAAAATCAAAATGCCATGCATACTACTACTACTAGTAGGCTTATTCCAAGTCTAGCAGCTTGACCTATCCGATGCCGACACTTTGAGTGATGGGGATTATATCGTGACTGCACTGCGCTTTTTCTTTTCCTTCTTCAGTTTGAAATTTGTACTGGCCTAGGCATCCTTCAGCATTGTCATTTATTCTCATAGCAGGTGCCTTGAGCGAGAGACTCTCTGTCTTACGTCCCGTTATCGGTTGTGCATTTGTTTGTTGGAGGGGCTCGCTGCCGGGGTCGAGGGGCAGTTTTCCAGGGTCCTCCCATCCCGCCCCAACGCAAAAGATGGCTGCCATCACCGAAACTTCGGTATCACCAGCAGAAAAAGCAGCGACATCTCCCATCTCTCTGCTTGCCGGCTTGAACTGCCGGGATAGCATACATCTGGTCATCGGCACAAACCCCCTGGCTTCATCACGATGCAACCAGTCCATCGCCGCCGGCGCCCACCCTATCCTAATCGCGCCCCCAGACGCTGAGCTTCACTACGCGCTGCAGCGGCGAATTGACGAAGGTGATGTGAAATGGGAACGCAAGTCATTCGAGGATGTGGACTTGTTCCGTCTTGGTAGGGAGGATGTCGGAAAGGTTGTTGACGCTGTGTTTGTCACCTCCGGTCCTCGCGATCCACAGAGTACGTTTCCAATACTGTCCTGCGACGCAAACTAACCCTTCCGGTTGAAAAAGACATGCCATTGATGCTAATGTGAAATACTCTTCTTAGGCGAACACATTTCCGCATTGTGCAAGCGCAACAGGATACCGATCAACGTCGTCGACGCCCCCCATCTCTGCACCTTTACCCTTCTCTCCACACACACCGATGGCCCCCTGCAAATAGGTGTCACCACCAACGGCCGGGGTTGCAAGCTCGCAAGCCGTATCCGCCGCGAGGTTGCCGCCTCCCTGCCTCCGAATCTAGGCCCTGCATGTGCCCGACTCGGGGAGGTTCGAAGACGCGTGCAGGAAGAGGACGCGCAGTCTCAAGTTGGCGAGTTGGATGATTCGACGGGCCAAGGGGCACAGTTTAATAAGCTCGTTGTCGAGGGCGAGGAGGATATCCGGACCAGACGTATGCGGTGGTTGAGCCAGGTCTGCGAGTATTGGCCCCTCCGACGTTTAGCGAGCGTTGGCGACGAAGATGTGGAGGACATCTTCAAGTCCTATCCTGGCATGAGCCGCAGCTCCGGTGGAGGCGATGGAAGCATTTCGCCATTAAAGACAGGCCGTGTCGTGCTGGCCGGAAGCGGGCCGGGTCATCCAGACTTGCTCACCCAAGCCACTCACAAGGCCATTCAGTCCGCCGACCTCATCCTCGCGGATAAGCTTGTGCCCGCCGGCGTTCTTGACCTCATCCCGCGTCGTACGCCCGTCACCATCGCGCGCAAGTTCCCCGGAAACGCCGATCGCGCTCAGCAGGAGCTTCTCGACCTCGGCCTGGCAGCATATCACGAGGGCAAAAACGTATTGCGCCTCAAGCAGGGTGACCCGTTCGTCTACGGCCGTGGCGGGGAGGAAGTGGCTTTCTTCCGGGCTCACGCTGTGCCTGCCGATCGACTCGTGGTGCTGCCAGGTATCACCAGTGCCCTGAGCGCACCTCTTTTTGCTGATATTCCCGTAACGCAGCGTGATGTGTCCGACCAGGTCTTGATCTGCACTGGTACGGGTAAGAAGGGCAAACCGCCGACTCCGCCAGAGTTCGTAGCCTCTCGAACCGTCGTCTTCCTCATGGCTCTGCATCGCATCGTCGGCCTGGTACGCGAGCTCACCACGAGACTGGATATTACACAGGACGGGGAGGAAGGTGACGCTGGGGCGGCGGAGCGGGAGAAGAAGCGCATTCTGTGGCCACTCGAAACGCCCTGTGCTGTCATTGAGCGGGCGAGCTGTCCGGACCAGAGGGTCATTCGCACCACGCTGAGGCACGTCGCCGAGGCTATCGAGTCGGAGGGCAGCTTGCCTCCTGGGCTGTTAGTAGTAGGTGCCTCATGCGAGGCCCTGTTCAAGCGGGAGCGAGGCAGGGCCTGGGCTGTCGAAGAGGGGTTCAAAGGTTTAAACGTGGGAGACTTTGGGGTCCTGAATGAGCTGGGTAAGGTCAGTGAGAGCTGAAGGACCCTTGCTTGGATGATATGAGGTGAGTTGGAGAGAGGGTACAAACATCACAGAGGCCTGCCTTAAGATGTGGCAGCATATACATAGAACTCGCATGGCATGGCGCTTGCAAACACGATACCATCAGCACATCACGATTCGTTTTGGTCTTTAAGATTTGAAAAGGTGGAAGTATAATTAAATGAAATATGTAGGTGAAAGATGGATGGAACAACAATGCTATGCTATGCTGACTGAAATGGCATGAGTCCTCTTACAACGCCCCAAAATAGTTGATCTATCCCAATTGTCTTGACAAGGAAATACCAAAGATCGTCCCACTCTCCTATTACCACGTAAACGACTCCTCGACAAAGTCGACCACTGTCTCGCCTTGCACGGCCCTTACGGCTCCCCTCACATCGTCAGCCAGCGCACCCGGTCCACAGACAGTGACGCACATGGCTCCAACCTGCTCCTGGATCTCCTTGACCAGAAGCAGAGGGATGTTCGGGCGACCGGGGAACATCTTGACGGTCGAGCTAGCGGAAGTGATGTCGCGAGGATTCTGCGGACGTGTGACAAAGACGTTGATTCGGAGAAGGTCTTTGCGCTGAGGGAACTGGAGAATAGCGTTCATGTAAGGACGCACCCAGTCTAGGGCCTCGTGCTCACGGATGATCCAGACGAGGGTGACGCGGCGAGTCGCGACTGTTCCGTCGTTGTAGCCCTGTAGCAGGTGGCGGATATATGAGATCTGGTGGGTGATACCAGTCGAGCCAGCAAAGAGAACAGCATGGCCGTAAGAGTCGAGGCTGTGGTGGCCGGCATATGGTCCCTCCATGGCAGCCTTAACCCTAATCGCGTGGTTGCCGTTGACGGCACCGCGGGCGGCGGCGTTGTAAAGCCTGCGGGTCATACCAGTATGGGCGCCGATAACGAATGATACATTGGTCGTCGCTTTCCCGCTGTTGAAGTTCGCGAGCGGGTCCTTCTCGGAGACTGGCAGCGTCGAGTCTGCCTTGTCGCTATGCTCAACCCAAGCAATGGAGAACGGGTGGCTCTCCCACACGTTCATGCCCCAGAAGCGCAGGTATGCGTGAGTTCCCGGGCGGATATCCACATATCGAGGAAGCTGCAGTGTGACACGGGTGACCTCGCCAGGGAGAGGCTCACAGATGGCGTGGGTGAAGTCCTTGCGAGTCCAATTGGCGTAGGCGAGGCGGAGGAAGCGGGCAGCACGGTCGGCAAACCATAGAGCCATAATGGCAATGATCCAAGGAATCTGAGGAAGACCGCCCTCGACGTGAGCCGTGACACAGTGAATCCAGGTGCACACGAAGATAACGAAGGCCAGGATGATGTGTACGTTCAAGAAGGTCTCGTAGAAGGCATGTCGCAGAGGTGATAGCGAGGTGATGAGCAGAATAATCAGAGCAACAGTGCCAACCCAACCAGATCCGCAGAACCAGTTGTTGATGAGCTTCTGGGCAGCTCCATCCCAGCCCAGATCAGCAACGGCAGGGATCAGCCAGGCGATGGTGTGGATGACAGCTTCGATGACGACGACACGTCCCATCCAACGGTGCAGCAGGTTGTAGGTGTCAAAGCTGATCTGAAGGAGAGGAATGAGCGGGTTGTTGCGTCCTGCCATGATGATGAGCGGCACCATGTTGACCATGGAGAGGGTGCCGGAGCGGCCACGGAGCTCGGCACAGAATGCAAATTTGTTCTCGTTGTGCCAGTTGAGGAAGAACATGTAGATGATGTTGCTGGTGAGGTATACGAAGACGATGACGGTGTGAAGGCGCGAGGGTAGAGTTCCCACGTTGAGGGCGGAGGACAAGCGAAACTCGCGATTGTGGCGCTTCCGGAAAAGAGGTGCATAGATAACGTGCTTCTTCAGACCGGGCATCCAGGTCCATTGTGACATCTTCCAGTAGTTCTGCTTATCCCGAGGCGCGTTCATTGCTGATACGTGACGCAGTTGACCCCAGAGCAGCTGGCCGAGCCGGATGACGAGGATAACGAGCGCAGCAATACCTAACGTCCACCACAGCGCCCGCTTGAAAAGCATGTTTGTGACCTGGTCGACTCCATTGAGCTCTGTGTAATAGGGGGCGATTGTCGATGTGGGTTCCTCATCGGAGAGGGCGCGAGCGACTTGGGGAATGTCTGTTGTGGGCGTTGACACGAGTGACCCGAGGTCGGCGAGCCGGCGCCGTAGAAAGTTGGAATCGTCCATGGTGAGAGAAAAAGTCAATCGAAATCGGGGGCGCGGTTGGTTGGGGGAGTAAGGGTCAAGATCCCGAGTCCTTTCAAATCCAGGTCGAGAAATGATCCTTATCCAGTTTTTAGATCACCGCTGTTCAGCGACGGAAAGGGGATACCGCTGAACAGAAGGAGGGTGAACACGAGACAATGGGTGTTATGATTGTTGACTTTGTAGCATTGTCGTCGTGAAAACAAAGAACAGATGATCGAAGAACAAAAGACACGCGTTGTAGTTTTTCCTCAGTTCCCCAGGATTATAGTTGTAGTTGCGAGACTCAAGTCGTTCAGGACGTCGATGAAAACGCGGGTGGTGATTCGAAGCCGGTCAATTAAAGAGCAGTAAAATGAAAGGTCGATGAGACAAGAAAAATGAAAGTGAACGAGGAAATGAGGAACGATTGTGACAGTAGCAGTTCGCAGCGAGCTGACTGTAAAGCCAAAGGCAGATATCAAGCAACTGGCAAGTGAGAGGCAGGTGACTTGCGTTGGTGACGGTGACTGGTGGCTGGTGGCAGCGTAAGTCGCAGCAATAACGATAGGCAGATAGATTCTATGTTTAACGTCAGGAGTAGCATATGTGCGAAACCAGTCGCTGGGCGATGCGGCAATTCTCGAAATCGAATATGCTGCAAGGCCTCACAGAGAGCGCGAGAGGATTATGACGGAAAGACAAGAAGATCTATCGGTACGAGGCTGGGGGAAAACGAAGGACAATGCCCGTGGGAAGGGAGAGGAGAATCTTGGGTTGACGATCTCCGTGAGAAGAGAGAGGGAGACACGCGGCGACAGTGGGTGAGGTTGAGTTTTAGTTCCTCAGGCGCCGTTCCACGCCTCTGGCCCTAATCGTGCAGCGGCGTCTTTAGCGGGCAGATTCCCTGCACTACAGGGCGGCCCAAGCGGGCTGGGCGTCTTGGGCTTGTGGGTTCTCCTGACTGGGACCTTCCTTGGTCAACGGTACCTCTAGGTAGTACTTCCAGCACAGTCAGCTCGCCCCCAAGGCCACTGCAGTTTGCCATGTAACGGCAAGTACCATCAGCAGGACATAGCGGGCCCTCAGCGGGCTGTGCCGCCAGGGGGTCCCGGCAACTTGCCTGCAAGTGAGCAAGCCAGCCCCATTAAGCTCATGCTGCCAGCAGGTTACTCGTCCAGGCAGAGCCCCCGAAAGCCCCCCGGCAGAGCTCCCGGCAGGCCCACCCGCCAAGTGGCCGAGTGCCTTTTCTCAAGTTCCAACTTAGGGTTTGCCCCTGGCAATTGGAATTGCGAACGACAGTGCCAATGGTACCATTCGAGCTTGGACTCATCTCCATCATCTCGGCAGTCATGCTGTGCCATTTTCATTTGGACGCGTTTTCTTTCCAGCGACTGGTAATTATGCGATCAATTCAATTCACCACGATGAAATGTGAGCCTGTACTCGTTGCGTCGTCGCAGCTGGAGTGATCACGAGCCATCGATACTCGTACCAGAACCGGCCAGTCGTTCCGAGTAAGACAGGCCAGACGAAACGCCAGTGGCCGGCGCTATCGACTACCTCCCCAGCCTATCGCAGGGATGTGCCTGAGCCTCCAGCATCGTTACATGGCCAAGAGGGCGGATGTTGCGTTATCCATTGGCTCCCCTGTCTTGAAACCAGCCACACCGGAAGTCGATCGTCTGCAAGGGGTCTTGGCTAACGAGGACTGGAAACCAATCGTTTTGCCACTTGTCGACCCGCTTTGCATGGTCATACACTGGCAACTACTCGTAGTAGGTAGTATTACTGGCTCTGCACAGGATACCCCTTGCCCTGAATAAACGAGAGGCCCACTCGCGTTCTGCGAGTCTGGAAGCCTGTCGATTAGCCCCCGGAATCAGCTTAGTACTCGTCTCCTTTCCGAGCGATGCGATGCGAGGTGATGATACGATAGCGCTTGTACTTGTACTCGTACGTGGTGAGGCCTCGTGTAAGATGGGAGTCGACGGTTGTGGGTGTTTTTTGCATATACCTACTCCGTACACGAGAACTCATCATGTACTTGTGCGAGCGCCGTTTACAACTTGTACAAGTTCGTTCGCAGAAGGGACTTGGTCGCAACGGCGGCCAACATACTATCCGTAGTACCGAGTCCACATAGTTTGTTTGTCGGCGCTTTCCGATCTAGTTGTACTCCGTATTTGCACGAGCAGGCTTGACAGGATCACCATTTTTGCTACACCAATTCAGTGCACGCATAGGTTGATAATTGGGACTCGACAGTCATTGCCTAACCAGGTTAGAGTCAGATCAGGCTGTAGGCATGGGCTAAGCACAGGTGACCGGCGCCTTTTCCAAACTCGTGGTCATGTTTCCTTCACTGCAACGTCTGCGATGAACTACGGCAGCCGGCAGGCCAGCTCGTGAAAACGTCTCCACACGATCATCCAGCGCGGTCACAAAGTGACAGCAGTTTAGGCTCGTTCCGTTGCGGAGTATGCGTTCATCGCGACCCTTTGCATCGTGGCATCGCATGCTGGCATCATCTGCACTAATTACAGCGTGCAGCGAAATCAGATTGTTGTGCAAGGCCATGGCCAGCTCTGGGCTACCCCGACCGGGGTCACTATGATTATTACTGCGTGGCCGATCTGTATGAGTAAGTTGGCACTATCAACTTGCGTGATACGAGTAGCTTGTGGTCTGATGGCGTGGCATGGCATAGCAGGGCATGGCATGAGACGAGGTAGTCAGCCCACGTTATTATACATTATTATTTCATCGAAAAATATCACACGTTGCTAACACATGGCCTTCAATGCGCTAGCTTGCGACAGGACATTGGACCCGAAAAAAGGGCACCAACTTGATACCATAATTACACACAAAACACCATCGTGAAATAGTTCGTTCGTACGCTTGCCTGGGAAGAGATGTAGCGGATAGCTTGGCAGATCCTTCAGGAAGGGACAAGGTCCAAGGTCCAAGGATGCGCCAACTCTATCTTGATTCTTTGCGCCTTGGACCAGCGTCCCGGATTGAGTGGCTCGCCCAAGAGCAATTGGACCCCGAGAAATCCCACACGATCTGCTGTTCCTACGGATGTGACCTGTGCCGCATAGCACGGCAGGGCAGACCTCGCCGCCACCTGCAATAATCTGCATATGTACCCCGTACATGGTATGCGAATGACACAGCACGACGGTGGAGATGACGTTTCATGGTGTTGAATCACTTGTCTCTAGACCAGCCGCGACCCGGAAGCCAGAGGCGAGCCACCGTGTTTTCAGGTGTGTTTTCAGGTGTGTTTTCAGGTGTTGCGGTTAATAAGGTAGGTAGGTAGGTACATACACGTTACAGCTTACGGGTGGCCGCGCCGCCAATACATATGCACACCTAGCCGCGACTGAAACAACGCCCCTTCGCATTGCGGACCTACGCCGTAAGACAGGGCCACCATGTGGGCCGTGTTTTCTACTGAGCTGCTAGAATAGGCATCAACTTGAATTGTCCATGCGGTTGTTTTTAGTTCGCCATGATGGACCCGCATTTCCTTTCCATTCAACGAGAACCGGCAGGCGTTCGCATTTGGTCAAGCCTGTGATGCTGAAACGCTGACAATGAACTGTCAACCATCCAGCGTGGAACATTTGCCATCCGGATGGTTACATTAGCATAATCAGACAAAGATTACCAGTACACTGTACACTGTATTTGGTGCGGCGTAGCGGGGCCATGTAGCCTTACGCCGTTTGGGTAAGGGCATCATTTGTATCCGTATATTCTACTGATTACCCTATACTCCACCATTGCGAGGTGGAAAGTGCTTCAGGATAGTCCAGGGCGGGAATATAATATTTCAGCCGCGACAAAGACGGCCTCTCCAAGTCTAGACTTTTGTTTTGTCTCGGCCAATGCCATAAGGGTCGCGGGAAATTTGCCAGGGAATCAAGGACAAGGGCAGTTCCACGTCTCACATGGAAACCCAGTAGCTGTATCAGTTTGAGCAGTCTTGGACTTTGACAAGAATTGAATCACGTCTTGGCGATATGTGTAATATGCAATTTACTATCGACGTCTTTCCGACGGTCGTGCAGGCTGAAAACCCCTATGACATTGCTGTAATACTCTGACAGGCTATCTAGGGAGCGGGAAAAGCGTCCTAACTACCCAGGTCTCAACAGTTGGTCTGTCAACACTTGCAATAGTTACCACTTGTCACGTCTTTCTTCATTAAATTGAGCGAGACTTCTGCTCACTATTGGGTGATCAGTCAATCGCTTCTTACCGGGCATACTCTTGACAATCCTTTTATGCGTAGCTTTGGACGCACTCTAAACAATCTGATGGTAAATCGTCATCTACGATCAGCTCAAAAAATCAAATCGACATTTGGTTGGATTGCTGTCGCTAGAACACCGCTTCGAGCTACTGAACTGCCGTCTGTATTGCCATTGGGGCCGGCAATTGTGGAGTTGAAGACCATGCACCTCAGGGCCTACTTGAGAGTTGGCTTTCGTCAATGGACGCGCGGCCGGGCTCTACATTTGGATTGGCTTAGCTGCGAGTGAAGTAGCAAGATGCTATCAAAAGCAAAAGTTTCACTCGTCACTAGTATTAGAGTTTCTGAGCTATTTCCAGGGCGATCATAGTGGGCCATTTTTGGCAACAAATACAGTGATGCTAGGACACGGAATAAAAATTGCTACATATATTTCCTCTAGGCTTCGATCTTTTACTCACCTGTTTTGCGAGCCAACGCCGACCTAGTTGTATATGCGTTTTATTCACGGCTTGTAAGGCCCCACAACTACGCTACTGACTCGGAGAGCTTGTTCGCGTACTTGATTCAGCCTACCAGAGCGCCAGAGCCGTTGTGGCTGCCGTTCTAGAACAGGGTTCTTGAATCAGTCGACTGAACTCGCAAGAGAATCCGGCCACAGCCAGGCCACAACTTCTGGAACTGCTTCAGGTAACAATACAAGAGGGGACGCAGACGCACAATTTGACTCCGTATGGAGTCAAGCTAGCATAGAATATATCCACTCGTCAAAAAACCTCTCATGAGAAAGAAGAACAGCCAACTTACAGAAATAACGCTTGAGGAATATTGCAAGAAACCAACTCGAATTTTCAAATTTTTGGACGACTGGAAATGTCAAGGTCCCGACAGGTTAGCCTAGAGGAAGTGTTCTGACAGTAACTAGTCTCGATATATGTCAGTGTAGCATGGCAAGCATAGAGGGATTGCTATCCGGCGCCACTGTCCCGGTGTGGAATCCCAGGATCTAGATGTCTTCAGATGTCTTCAAGAAGAAGTTCAGGACATCTGGACTTATTTACCGGGGTTTGTATCTTGCCCTTATATATCTCTTGGCTTTGAGAAAACCGAGCTCCGGCTCTCGCTTGAAGCTTCCGAATGTTGTGTAGTTTGCTAGGCGCTGAAGTGTCAATACGGACTATTCGAGCCTGAAAGGGCACCCAAAACACGATTCTCCATTCATCTTAGCACTGCAAGCGGATTCTCTGAGAGAAATCAGTCAGAAGATCTACAAAATCAGCAATCAAAGGAAACATAACCACTCTGACGAAGTCACTGCTAATTCGAGTTTCATGAGCATGCCTTCGTCCCTACAATGCAACATACTCAAATGCACCATTCTAGTTAAACAAATATCATATTCTCTCAGAGATTTCGGGGACTTTCAAGAAATACGCCCTGTAAATGGTCTTCTTGGTCCCGCTGTTGTATCTAAGAAGCTTCAAAAGGACGCTCTTCATCATCCTCAGCTCCCCTGAGCAATACCAAGAGCACCCAAAAAATAACCCCACCAGAAGTGCTCCCATTCACAAGTTCTGGGTCGGGTTGCATTTATTACAAGAACATTATCAGAGATGCTAGTAGGGATAAAAGGAGTAGAGGAACCTGGCCCCAAATAATAGGTAGATTGAATTCAGACACAGGGTAAGACCATAGCTATACCTATATTGCCCTAGACCTCTCCTTTTTCTGAGTGGTGTATCCTGCAGGTAAGCTATGGTTTCTCTTGTCTGGTTTATAGCATTAATTGGGGGTTGAACGGAACTACTTCTCTACATGATATGTAATAGCCATGGCAGCCAGGTCTTGGACTTTGGCAAGCAAGAACCAGACACTAGCGCCCGAAACTTCGAAAGATGACGGAAGAATAGACACGGATATGTTCAAATCGTATAGCGCGATTCAATGCGCCTCATTGTAGCAGATTTTTAGACAGCCAAATTAATTACAACGTACCAAAGAAACATTACTTTTTTCGCTTGCGACCTTTGTAAGGGTGTAGAAGTCGAGAGTTGAGCACTGGTGGTGCGCATGAGACGGTCCCATTGGCCAGGTCAGTATTACGTAACTAACATAGACGTCAGCCGAGGCATTGCCGGCGACGTCGCCAACATCCGGAAATTTCCATAGAAGGCAGCATTAAGTGAAGCATATTTGCATTGTCGCGAACAGCCATTGAGCCCGACAAGATGGGTGCCAGCGAGTCAAAGCCGTCTTCGGCGCATGTTTTCAAGGCGTGAGTCAACTGGTTCTTTTTGCCTGCCGCTCTTAATTTGTTCCCCGACGCTGACGATCTGCGACCCTAAACAGCTCAGGCCCAAGCTCCGTATCACAAGATCTGGTCGATTCGCTGCAAACTAGCCAAGAAGTACGATATCCGCCCGAATGAAATACGACTGAGTTTCGCCATTCGTGGCTCATCCGAAATCCATCAGCTAATAGTTACCGCACCATTTCACAGACCGATGCTTCGCGTGCCCGTTTAGTGGAGGCTCAGATCCAAGCCCGCGTCGCCGAGGAGCTCAAGAAGCTCCAGCAGAAGGAGTCCGACGCCCTGAAAACTGCATACGACAAGATCGCCGAAACCTCCCAGTCTAAATCTGGCGAGGAGGATCAGGCTAGCAAGACGACTAATAGCGTCAACAAGCAGGTGGAAGATCTGCGCAAGAAGCTTGAGGAGCGGAAGCAGGTGCGTGCTCTCCCCAACAACGTCGAGAGCGCTCGCGGGGAGGTTGTACGATGCCTGACGGAAAATGATCGCCGGCCGCTGGACTGCTGGCAGGAGGTTGAAAACTTCAGGACCGAGGTGAAGAAGCTGGAGCAAGGGTGGGTGAACAAGGTGACATCGTGAGAGATATAGAATTGAATCCCTAGGGAAGCAAAGAAGTTCGACCTAGGTCTGCTGCTATATTGTACATTACGAGTGTTTGGCATTACAGAACGAAAAAGAAAAGCGTCGTATTGGATCGCATTGCCAACGCTTTCTCAGAAACCTGACAGCGACTTCGCGATGGCAAGTTCGTCGTCATTGGGCACCGAATTCCCGTTCTTTTCGCTCTGCTTCACGGCTTTGCGCTGTAGGCCTTCTGCGCGTTTACGTTCCCGTCTGGCCGCCGCGTCCTCCCAGTCTTCTCCTTGCGGATTTTTCTTCGCGACAGGCGCTGCTGCTACTCTTCGCAAAGCCGCACGGAACCTCTCTATGCGCTTGGTGTTTTCCACAAAGCGCTCGTTGGCCATGGCCATGACGGTGTGGAGATATTCGGCGGTGACGATCTGCTCTTTGCGGTCTCCAATCTGGTGACCGATGAGAGATTCGAATCCCAAGCCCATAGAACGGATGCCGACCATGGGTGTAGCTTGGTCTTCAGATGTGGAGGTCACATTGACAGCTCCCGACTCACGGAATCCAGCCTCGAGAGCACATCGTAGAATGAGTTGGGCATGTGAGGGTGACGCCGCTAGAACGTGCAAGATCTGGATAATCATTAGCACAAGATACAAGTCGGCGGTTCATGCACATGCTTATGCTTACCATCGGCTCAAACTTGAAGTGAATCCATCTTTTGCTACGTGCGCCATCAATGCCTGCGCCAGGTCTGCCCGCAGCTGTCAATTGTAGCGATTTAATCCAATCCTCGTTTTCAGGAACAGGATCATGAGATACAAGCAACCACGCTCCTCCTCCTCCCTTGCCTCCTACTGTACTTGCTATCTGGCTGTCTTCGCCATCCTCTATCGCTTTCTTCCCTTCGACAAAGACACTGACGCGTCCAGCGCAGCTGCTCGTTGTCACTAACCCTTCGATTGCGTTGACCTCATTGATCAAGTCTCGGATTCCTACATCGACCGAGCCCTTGGGCGATGCATCGGAATATTCTGTATCTGGCACAGCCAAAAGTTGCAGGATTTTGTCTTTCTTGGATGTGAATTGGGCTGACGCGGCTTGCAGGCCCTGCATAGTGTTGCTGCCGTCGATCCGCAGATATCCGAGTTTATCGGTGTGATGCGTGCGTGTGTCGCGGTCGAGGATCCCGCTTTCTGCTTCGCGGAAGCCTGTTCTAGCCCCGGTGCTTTTGTTGCTTGGCCGAGTGGTTTAAGACGCCGTTCACCATGGATGCGGAGGGCACACTCTTCTGCGCGCGGGACCTTTGACGAGTCAGGACCCGCAGTCCCAAAGCATCCAGAACAGAAGGCCGGTGGGTGGTGTTGAGAACCGCCCTCGTGGGTTCGAATCCCGCAGCTACGCCCTTATTGTTTGGGTTTATGTTTTTTGTTCTTTGTTCCTATTATAAAAAAGGAAAAGAAAGACGTTATGATACTTTTCTTCTTGATTGTTTTCCTTCTTCACTCTTAGTCTCCCAACCTCCCTTCTAAAGTCTTTTACTTTCGCCTCGTAACTTTAAAAGTAAGAAGTAGTACTGACTCACCTGAACTATTTATTTGTGTTTCCCTCCCTGTTTCTTCATGCACCTCTCTCTTTTGTATCTATCGTAAACCAACCCTAGCGACAATGCCTGTTCAACCCAACGAATCTGGAAGCATGACTAGCTGCTGTTGGTAATGATGTGCAGGTTCTGTACGATTGTCTAGGGCTACCCACGTCATCTACAGCTCCTATCTTCGTTCAGGATGCTGTTCTTGTCTCGATCGATTTCGAAAATCATGCCAAGCTTGTACAACCTACTTCAACAAGAAGGGTCTCAGGTCAAATGGGGGTCGCTATTCTTGATACAAAAGACTTAAGATCCTCACAAGAGAAATTCATATCAACATATAATTTCGCACTAGGGTCACCCAAGTACATTACGAAGGCCCAGAACAAATTCATCTTTGGCGAGACAGAAACAATTAAACGACAAAATCTTGCTCCTAGACTTGAAACCTTAATCCCCCGCTCAAGAAGTCTTATTCTTGTTGCACATGGTATTGCGAGCGATCTAGGTTGTCGGGCAGGGCCCACGCAGGTAGTGGGACACGTTGGGATTGGTCAGGGACCAGCTTACAGTGGAGACGAGAGTCACCTGATGACGCGTCAGGCGCGTGGGGAGTCAACAAGAGTGGGGTGGCACCCACAACACGCGAAGGGAGGCCGAGCATCCCTCATCGACGGCGACGAGAAGCATCATGGATGAAGCGACACGCGCACCCGAGGTGCCGGACTTTCACGAGGTGGCTCGTTGCCTAGGGTCACTATCGACACAGTTTGCGCGGGTGGCCAACCTACCAGCTGTGGACAGCGGGACGGCCGTGTTGACAGCGCTAGACACTCTCGTGGACAGGCTGGACAACCTGCAGCGGGAGATGCGTGAAGGCTTCGCCAGGCTGGAAAACCAGCAGCGGGAGATGCGTGAAGGCTTCGCCAGGCTGGAAAACCAGCAGCGGGAGATGCGTGAAGGCTTCGCCGGCTTCCAGACGGCGCTGGATTTCAAGACAAGGCAGGACGAGGCGCGGTAGGTCTGCCGCATTGGCTAGCCGGGTGGGCTTAGCATCGAAGCGAGCATCACGGTGTGGGCGAGGGCTGACGGGTTCGCAGGGACCGAAACCGACACATCTGCGCGGAGAACAGCACGGCCGTCCGAGGCCAGGAGGCGCTGAAGCCTCTCTACAGTTTGGACTCGGGGACATTGATCGAGCCCTTCCCATCCTCTGTGGATAGCGTGCTTGCACTATCATGTACGCGATCACCTTGGATTCGGGAGACTGGGACTAACGGACAAGCAGCAGCGGAGGTGAACCGGGTGCTGGCAGACCTTCACGTGGACACGGGCGGGTCCTTGGCCGAGAGGCGGAAACGTCTACTAAGAGCGTCGGGAGTGACGCAGCGGGCAGTGTAGCGGGGAGGTATGGGCTGCTTGTGTCTTTACATCTCACGACAAACAAGAAGAGAACGGAGGGGAACCAAGTGCGGTCCAGATACGGACCGAAGATATGTACCGCGAGCACTGTCCTGATCGAGTGGTCGCTGCAATGCAGGAGGTGGCAAATCCTGTTGAAGTTCTGGAGTCACCGACCCAAAAGATGCCCATCCTCACAGTATCTTACACACCACACGCACTCTCTTTCACCATCCGAACAGTTCTAGATACCATTCGAGCATTAAATCCAGCACCACGTCCGGCTATCCATCACCCGCCTACTATTGAGGACCGAGCCAGGGAAATGCATGCCCACAACCGGCGACGGCTGCTTTATCGCTTGATCCTGGCAGTCGCTGCTGCTATACCCGGACTCATCATTGGAATCGTCTGCATGACGATAGTGACGCAAAGCTACGAAATAGGTGAAATTGATTGAATTTCTTTTGTCAGGTAGTTGACTGAATGTGTGAATGTGTCATAATTACTGTGATCAAAAGTAAGGTACGGAAGACGTGAAATCCAGCATGCTGGCGCAGTAGATCAGCGTCCAAGGGGCCGAAAGTGAGACCTGGAGCATCCATTTTTGAGACCTGGGATCGCGATACATGGACTCGGCGTGTAATGGAAGTTTCCAAAAGTTCGAAAGACTACAAGTATAACCTTGGCGGAATATTAGGGTGACAATGGATGCCCGTTAAGCAATCATCTCGAGCCCCGCGATTGTTGACCAAAATCTGTTAAGGCACAATCTGAGAGGCTGTCATACGCGGGGTACCAATTCAGCATGACCCAACACAGCTGTTGGTCCCCATTTCGAACACGGCACTAAAATCATTTCAATAACGTCACTCTAATCACTGCATGATTACGGGACGCACGCGGACGCACAGACGACATTGTTGTTCGCCTCAACACGCTCTCTATTCAGATGGTGTATTATCTATCGCAGGAGTAGTCGACTCCCTAGTGGCTAAGATCAGACCCAGTGAACGCCGCACTGGTGGTATATTCATATCCGCAACACCCCAGTCCCTGCCCCCTTTTTTGTGCTCATGGAAAACGCCGGTGCAAATGCTGCCTTCGTGGAAATCATAAAACATGCCAAGATATCTGGTAGGTGACGGAGCCACTGCTCAAGCGACGGGGTCTATAACTGAGCTTGGAACTGCCTGCTGCTGCTGCTGCTGCTGCTTGGCCTCCATGTCCTCGACGAACTGGGCGTAACGCGACTTCTTATTGTGAATGCCGCACTCGGACTTGTCCTGGCCCTTCCATCGCCCAGCACGCTCATCCTCGCCCTCGCCGACGGGACTAGTGGAGTGCCAGTCACCGATGGACTTGTATCCACGGTCGAGCAAGACGTTGTAAGGGACGTTGTGCTCCTTGATGTATGTGTTGACCTGGTCAAACGACCATGTGGCGAGCGGGTTAATCTTGATGATGTTTCGCTCTTCATCAAGCTCGATGATGGGAATGGATCCACGGGCAGCACCCTGAGATCGCCGGCGTCCATTGAGAACAGCAGCCACCTTGAGCTCCTCATACGCCCGCTGCAGGGGCTCGACCTTGACGATCCAATCGTACATTTCGGCGGCGGTGTGGTACAGTTTCTGTCCGTACACCTCCTCGAGTTGCTCAGGCGTGTCGGCTCCATCAGGCTTGAAGATGTGCACTGGTACGTTGGGGTACCGAGCACGAACGTTGTCGATCAGGTCGTATGTCTCCTTGAAGTGGTACAGGGTATCGAGGAAGATGAGGTCAACCGTGCGGGACTCGGGGTTCTCCTCCTGAATCTTGGACAGCATGTCCATGGTGGCGAGGCCAGTCAGGCCGAAGGCTGTGGATTGGTAGAGGTTGGGGAACATGATCTTGCAGAAGCGCAGAATATCCATGGGGTGCATGGGTTCCAGTTGATCGTTGAGGTGCTGGATGTGCGCTTTGGTAAGAGACATGAGGGGGAGGTTTGCCGTGGAAGAAGAGGGTGAGTAGTCTGACTGGCCGGATGTATATCCAGAGTCGATCTCCACGCGGTCCAGTTTGGCGTCATTGATTGACGATTGGGAGGAAGACTTCTCCATGACGGCTGTCATCTTGAGAAGAGGATGTGCTTTGAGAAGGTTGTTTATACAGATAACCCGAGAATGGAAGGAAGGAGAGGGGGTTTCGAGATATAGCACAGGCTGAGGCCTTTGGAACTGCTCACGCTCTTTGCGGCGGTTCTCGGTCTCGCAAGAGGTTTGGAATGCTGCTATTGTTTGTTCTTTTCTTTTTCAACTGATCGAGGCTAATGCGTCTTCAAGCTAGGAAGTTTGAGATTGAAGTAAGGCAATGAGAGATAAGTATAGTATTGAGAGAAGTCAGGTTTAAAGAAGTAACATTGTATCCGGTTTCAAGACGAGGGGGTTTACAGTTAAGTCGTGTACAATACGCATTACAACACCACTGACTAATTAGGGAAGACAACAATAGGGCTCATCGGGCTTGGGGAGCGCGTGCTCCGTACCTACGTCAAGGCAGATGCTATTAGTAGGCTTGATCCTGGGCCACCGGCAATGGCGACACTGGTATTGCGCAATCGCCGCCATGAGAAAAGCTCTCCCTGGTGGATTAAAGGCGAGGACTGGAGGCGATCACGACATCGACGCTATGCCTGTCGCGATGCCCGGCCGTGTGAGCTGATTGGCTGTGCGGAAGGCCGAGCGGACCTGGAAGGAGTCGCGACTACATGGCCCAAAGCCTAAAATCAGTACGGAGATAAAGTAACAGCTACTTCTACAGGGCGCGACGGAGGCTATCGGATTGTCGCTATGGAAAAGGGTCCTCGATGGCGCAGGGCCTGGATCTCGGGTGAGAAGACGGGGGATCGCCTCGGCCGGACTGGATCATCGTTGGGCGCAATTCATAAGCAGTATGGGCCAAGGCAATTGTGTAAGCGTAGAGCGACACAATTCTTTCAAGTCGGTAGCTTCTTTCAGTCCCCAATGCATCCTCTCCGCGCCACTTCATGAGCTACCATCAGACGACTGGCTTCAGTCAGGCGCCAAATTGGCAATTGGGCGTTTTCGCTCTGTAGATCGCTCGGTGTGTCGGAAGGACGTGATTTTGCACGCAGATGTTGCCATCGCTAAGCAGTGGCGGTTGCCGGGTTCGGCGAAGTGGAGCCCGCAATTCTTTTCGCGGGTCGTCGGACGTCATGTCATCCCGGGCGTCGGGTCGGATGCCGGGTCGCCCTATTCTGACGATGTAATTACTACGAAAAAACGTACATGTAAGCGCAGCAACAGCAGAAAATGACTGACATTCCGTAACTGCACTCTTGGGTCTCGAACCCCCCCCCCCCCCGAGTAGGCCCCGCGATCAGGATCAAGATCGTGCTGCGGTATTCTTACTATTATTAACCCACAACTTCGGTGTTACCTTGCACAAGGATTAATAATTCACTTTCTAGACTAGTTTCTTTCATACTACAACTTGAAGACTGATTGGTAGCACATAGTTACTGTGCGGTGCCTCGGATGACCGCTTCCACCCCGTCAATAGTAATCTGCTTTTCTTTTCCTTGCCAGAAGATGTAGAAGACGTAATTGCTAATAAGCACTTATCACAAACCTTGGTCAAGGCCTCTTCCATGCGGATTGGCCCCACTCCTTACTACCTACGTAAGAGCTGTCTACAGCCCATGGGGAGGTTTTGGAGTTTGGAAGGCAAGGCCCACAACGGTACTGACACCGTGACTGCGGGTTATCACACGTCAGGGTTACACACGCCAGGGTTAACACACTCCAGGGTAAGAAGCATGGGTAGGGTAGTCGTACTTGAACTGCCCTGAGGTGGTAGCTGAAAAATCTCCTGCAAGAAACATGTTCGTCTCGTCATAACGTGCATCTATTTCTCGTCGCTGGCGCTGTAGAACGCTCAGCTCTGCTTAGCCACTTGTGGGGTATCTTCCTCATCTCCATCAGGAGAAGCCATCTCAGTGAGCACCATTGACGCCGTTGGTCTTTTTCGCCGCAAACTCCTTCTTGAAGATAGCCTCCATCTCTTTGCGCACCGACACAGCCTGCGCATCTGCGCTGTATTCCACGTCCGCCCAGCTGAGACCCTGGTCCTTCTTGATGTCGCGCTTGAGGACGAAGCCGTGAGCCAGACCGATGGGCATGCCCTCAATAGCCATGGAGTCCTCGGCTGTCATGAGCTTGCCGTAGACGGTGAAGCCCCCCTCGCCGTCCAGCTTCTCGCCCGCCTTGAGGTCGCGCTTGGCTGTGGCCACGACGTCGCCGGTCCAGGTCTTGGTCTGACCCGTAGGCTCGCCGCGCACCATGATGCTGGCCACCGAGACGCCGAGCTCGAGGCCGATGAGGTGATAAGGCTTGTACTGGGCGGCATACCAGCCGGAGGCGTCGGTCTTGAGGCCGTATTGTTTGAAGCATTCGCGCTGGTACTCGCCCGGAGCTAGAAAGATGCCAGTTGTTAGCTGCCAGATTATCGAACAGGAGGGATGGAAATAGGGGTGATGTAGGGTTAGTAAACTTACCCTTGATGATAACGTAGACACCCCACCGCAGGTCGTTGAAAGCCCATCGGCCGTCCTTCTCCATACATGAGACGACCTCAACGGTGCCATTCTTCTCGAGTTGACCACCTTCGCTCTTGGGCTTGAGCACGTTTGGCAGGTCCCATACACCACAGGGAGGGAACTCCAGGCCGTTGGTGGGAGGGCTGAGGTCACAGCCGTTGGACACGGCGGCCATCTCCAGGGCACTCTTGGTGCCGTCGAGGAAGGAGTTGAACATCTGGGGGTTGAAGTCGCCGCTGGCCAGCTGCTCCTTGGTGAAGCCGTAGTAGTTCCACACGGTGTCGGGTGTGGAGTAGTGGTACTCGGGCAGGTGCTTGGTCCCCTTGCCGGCGCAAACAACCTCGAAACCGGCGGTGCGGGCCCAGTCAACCATCTCAGCGATGAGCGCCGGCTGGTCACCGTAAGCCATGGAGTAGATAATGCCAGCCTCCTGGGCACGGCGGGCCAGCAGCGGGCCAGCCAGTACGTCGGCCTCCACGTTGATCATGACAATGTGCTTCTTGTGCTCGCAGCACAGCAGAGCGTGGCGAATACCGGCTGATGGATTTCCGGTCACTTCGAGAATGACATCGATTTCGGGTGTGGCGATGAGGGCGGCTGAGTCGGTTGTGATAGCAGTCTTCCCAGCCTTGATGCCCTCGGACACGGACAGAGTAGCTGTGGCATCGTACTTGTCCTCCGGGTAGCCTGTTCGCTTCAGTGACGACAGCGCGCGCTCGGCTGAGAGGTCGGCGATGGCGGCCAGGTGAATACCGGGCGTTCGGTGCGACTGCGAGACGTACATGGAGCCGAACTTGCCAGCACCGATGATGCCGACCTGGACGGGCTTGCCATCCTTCTCGAGCTGCGCGAGCTTGGTTGAAAGAGACGTCATTGTGAATGGCAAAGAGAGTAAGAATTTGAAGAGTTTATTTTGGAAATCTTAAACAGGGTGCTCTGGGCGAAAGAGAGAAGAAGTTGGCGATTAGGGATGAAGAAGAGGGAGAAGAAGATGTATTGTGAAAGAACAACGAAGGGCCAAAGATCCAACAAATAAAAAGGTTACTCTGAAGTGGAATTTCGGATTTGCGATCTCGGCTTCCCGCGTCTTGCACTTTCTGCATCTGTTTCCCATCATCGGGCCTCTTGCGGGAGGGTTTCTCTCCAACTCCGGGGAGGATGACCGGGGGTTCTCCGATTTCCCGGTACCGGGCTCCGGCGCCAAGACGCATCCTTTCCTCATACGGGCTTGGGGGATGGGGACCCCAAGTACGCTACCGCAAGCGGCTCAAGGGTACAGTTAGGTGTGTCAATAATACGTTTTTCCTATTTGTGTCTAGAACCGTCAAAGGCCCACGAGGCGGGAGCTTTTCTCCCAGCAGACTATGGAGAATCGGCCGGAAAATCGGGGGGTTCAGCGATTTCCCAGTGCTCCGGTTCTACTGGTACCACCATGTCGGCCCTTCACGTGGCACCCGCATGATTCGGAACTGGCCTTTGTCGGGGCCCCGGGGGGGAATTCAAGGACATCTGGGGTAAAACCAAGTTTGCAAAATTACCGGGAATTCAGGGTTTCTGCAGGCTTTCTGTCCGAGCGTCTCTGGCTGGTCATAGCCGCGCAGGTATAAGACCGCAATCCTGCACTTTGCAGTGATAATACCTTGATCCGTCAAGCTTGACGACTCCCGCTCCAACGGTCCCGCGAAAGATTGATAATCTCAATCGCTCTACGAGACTGAGTTCTTTTCTCTATCTTATTTCCACAGGATCCGGCTTCCTCCCTACCTGAAGTTGTTTTCTGGCCGTGGTCACCATTCCTATTGCCATCCATCCTACCATTGCCTTGCCCATACTCCTCCGTCATCTATAACAATCCTTCATCATGGGTGCCGTCGAACAAGTCGCTGCCAATGCTGAGGGCATCAACTATCAGGAGATTGTGGCCAGTTGGTCCCCCGAGGAGAGAGCAGAGAGGGAGAAAAAGCTGCTACGGAGGATCGACTGGCGTCTGCTTCCGATCTTGGTGAGTTCATCTAGCAAGCTGCAAGTCTCAATGAGGAATATGCTGACCATCATTTTCGGATCAGATCGTCATGTACTTGAACAACTATGTCGACAGAAACGCCCTTCCTTATGCGCGTGTACAGGGCATCGAAGAAGATCTCGGATTGACTGGTGTCGTACGTCTCAAAAAGTCACCCCTTCTTGGGACCTGGGTCGCTACTCCAACTGACTGACTCAATCTTCACAGCAATACAACACAGCTCTATCGGTCTTGTTCATCGGCTACGTCCTCGGACAGGTTCCCAGCAATATGGTCCTCACCAAACTCCGACCCAGTTGGTACCTGTCCATCTGCATGATTGTCTGGGGAATCATCAGTGGTTGTGCCGGGGCTGTGAAAGACTTTGGAGGCCTGGTCACAGTCCGGTTCTTGCTCGGATTCGCCGAAGCCCCCTTCTTTGTTGGATGTGCCTTTCTCTTCAGCGGTTGGTACACCCGCAAGGAGCTTGGTCTCCGTCTCGGTATCTTCTTTTGCGCTGCCATGGTCTCGGGAGCTTTCGGTGGTCTCTTCGCCGCTGGCATCGCTGCCGCTTTTGAGAATGCCAACACCGGTCTCGAGGCCTGGCGCTGGCTCTTCATCATCTTGGGAGCCACGACTGTTTTGTGTGCGTTCTTCTGTATCTTTCTCATCCCTGACTGGCCAACAACCACCCCGTGGCTCTCTGTTGAGGAGAAGGCTCTTGGTGTTGTCCGCCTGATTGAAGATGCTGGTGAGGAAGAAGAGGACATCAGTATCATGGCCGCCCTGAAGATGGCCGGGAAGGACCATCGTGTCTGGCTATGTGTCATCGGCCAGATGTGCATTCAAGCTGTTGCCTCGCTCACAAACTTCCTGCCCACTCTGGTCAAGGACTTTGGTTACGGAACCATCACCACGCTCCTTTTGACCGCTCCCCCTTTCTTATTTACTGCCATCTTCTGCCTGTTCAACACCTGGTACTCGGACCGCACATCCAAGCGGTCACCTCACATGATCTACCCATCCGTTGTCGGCGCCATCGGTATGATCATCACCCTTGCCACCACCAACCAAGCCGCTCGCTATTTTGCCCTGTTCCTCATGATGCCCGGTGCCTACGGCTGCTTCCAAGTCTCCAACGCCTGGATGGCCAACATTGCCGCCCGCCCCCAGAAGAAGCGTGCCATTGCCATCGCCATGAACAACTCCATCGGCAACATTGCGCTCGTCTGGACTCCTTACCTGTACCCGGCCAGCGACGGTCCCCGCTATGTCCCCGCTTGGTCCGTCAATCTGGCCCTGACTCTTGTTGTCATCATCAGCTCTGTTGCCCTTTCGTGGACTCTGAAGCGGGATAATAAGAAGCTGGATGAGCTGGAGCCTCAAATGGCAGTCGAGGAAGGCAGCAAGGTCGAGGATCTTAGTGCGCATGTTGAGAAGTATGGTGAGGCTGCCGCCGTTGGAAGACCACTGGGTGGCGCCAACTCCGGTATCAGGAACAGATATCAAACCTGAAAAACTTTGTGTGCCCAGGTGAACTATAGGAGGGGGGTAGTGGTAAATCTCTGATACTGAGTTTATTCTACTACATTGTCGCTGTTACTTATACCGTCCTCGTTAAGTTGTTTGAAGGGAATAGACTGCTCGTAGTCAACATCCGTCAACACTTTTTAATCACCTTACATGTCTCGATCATGTTCCTATGAAACCGAATTCTTATTCATTCCTAGACATAAAACTCATCAACTTTTCGAGTCACAAACTATCGTTTGATACGCTTGCGTAGAGACGGTAGAGTGATTTCGAGGGTGAGCCTATGTTATTGTCTGACTAGTACCAAGGTTTGCGTAGGGCCATTACTATCCACTCCTTACCACTACTTCTCTTCGTTTTACTACGCGTACTAGACTAGTGATAAATTGAAATATCACATATGGATTCAACCTCTCAGCTCCGTTCCAACGATTCAGGTGCTGCCAAATCACACTAGCGTACTGAATCGCCGATATCCACAAGAAGCGCTAGTGACTAAATATTTCTGGATCAGAAAAGGAAAGAAGAGAAACTTGGGTTCCAGAACCGGGGTCTTTTCCCGATTTCCCGACCTCGGGCTGTCACTTGTGAACCCTGACAAGTGACTGGTGCACCAAGGAGTCCAGGACCCTTGATTTGACCCTCGAATCTGGGGATCGCGAAATCCTCAATCTCCCATGAATTATGAATGACCATTGAGTGATTGGGATTTAATCCAGAAGCACAATATGGAGGTGGACACCAAAGAGCCGGCGCAGGAAAAGGCCGCGTCTGTCGTGACGTCTGGCGATGGACCTGGGAGGAAGTCCAAGGCTTGTAAGTGATGCCTAATATTGAGGAATGTGAGCTGACCTTACTCCTTCATAGGTCTTGAATGCAAGAAGCTCAAGATGAAATGTGAGGTCTTGCCGGGGGATAGGAAATGCCGACATTGTCTGCGTCGCAACGTCGAGTGCATCATCACCAGACGTTCGTACTTTAACGTCCAGACCGAACCGGCGCCGAAGCCTGTTGATCCTGGGGTCATGGAGAAATACGAGTGAGTGTCTTGCGTGTCTTGTCATTTGCCGTGTCAATGGCAGGTGGATGTATTGACCGATCCCATTTACAGACAGAAGATTGATGCAATGCGAGACGAGATCCAACGCATGCGACAGAGTCTTGACGCCGTCCTCGCCAACACATCGCAGCAGCAAGAAAGCACGCAGAGTGCGCCTGGCTTTGTAGCAGAAACAGCTCATGCCTCCGCCTCAGCTCCCCCGGCCCCCCCAGCTCCCCCAGCTCCTACTTCAAACCTCCTCCACGAGGAGCAGCAGGCTGCCCAGACACTGCTGGTCGTCAATCAGTCAAATCCACCACCGCTGGGAACGCCCGGCAGCACAACGAGTCCAGCAGGACTCTCTGGTCGGGAGGACAATACACAAATGGCCATGACTAGGGAGAACTCGCTGGAGCCTCAAACAAACGGCGACCCTGGCAATGGCTCGGTGACCCTCGAGGATCCCATGGGCAGCCTCTACGAGGTGACGAGGCTTCGCAACATCCGGAGCAACAAATCCAAAACAACACGACCCCTGCTAGAGGGCGGGAGAGAACTAAACGACTTTATTTCTCGGGGTGTGATTTCCGAGCGCGAGGCCCAAGAGTTGTATGAGATGTAAGTTTACTCAAACGCATTCGGCCAGCTTGCCTTACTAACTTGTCGAGGGGAAAAGCTTCCACAAGTCTTTGAATCACTATCTCTGGGTCGGCTTGGAGCAGACGCATCCCTCTTTTCATTCAATACGCAAGTCCTCGGAGCTTCTCACCGCAACCATCCTCACAGTGACGGCACTTCATATACCCACCTCGGCCACGACATTTGACGCCTGCTACAAAGAATTCCTCTCCCTCATCTCTTCATCCATGTTCTCCCGGTACCACTCCATTGACGACGTGCGCGGGCTCTGCATTGCCGCGTTCTGGCTTTCCGAGGTCTCGTGGAAGCTCTCGGGCCATGCGATCCGCATCGCTACCGAACTCAACATACACCAGTCCTTCTCGCGGGCCCTGGAAGGCGACAAGGAGCATTTCCTACGGGCACGACTATGGTACATGCTCTACATCTGCGACCATCACTTCAGTATCACGTATGGTCGGCCGCCCATGATCGCAGAGAGCACACAGATCCGCGAGCACGAACTGTTCCTGCAGAGTCCGCACGCTGATGCCCTGGATGCTCGGATTCTGAGCCAGGTTAGCCTGATGCAGATTCTAACGCGAGTCTACGACCGTTTTGCCGAGAAGAGATCGTCTGTTCTTGGACAGGCTAGAGCTGGACTACTCGGGAAGTCTGTGAGCGCCGGACCTGGCCCAGCACCTGCATACTTCCGGTCAGGTCCACAAGCATCGATGAATTCTGTTGGATCAGTAGCATCAACCCAGTCAGCACCAGTGATGGGAAACTTCAACGGCTCAGATATCAGTATCCTACACAGTGGGGGAGGATATCAGGCTACTCAGCCCTCGACAAGCCCTCACACGAGTATCAAGTCAACACCAGGGCACAACACGGAACCCTCTAACATGGGAAGGACTGATTTATTCAGTCTGGAGTCTGCCAACGTCGGTGCCCCCACCAACATGAACGAGGGTGGTACGGTAACCCCTCCGAACGACCCTTCGGCATCCATGCTCACCGAATCGGACCTGGACGCCCTGCGAGGCTTCAACCTCGAAATTGACCAGTGGCGCATGCTCTGGTACACGCGGCAAACCACGAATTACTTTATTGGGACGTTTCCCCCCAAAGGCATCATACTATATTCATACTTTGCCAAATTGCAGCTCAACTCACTCGCCGTGCGAGGCGTATCGCTCTCCTCGATATCTCCGGGTGGCGGCGGCGGCGGGGGTGGTCGGTTGTCAACCGAGCGGAAAGAGTTTGCCAACATGGCCATCTCGGCCGCGGCGAGCATCCTCACGTTTGTTCTCGAAGAGGACGACATGCGCCGTGCTCTCGTAGGGACACCTCTTTACGTACATACCATGATTGCTTTCGCAAGCGTCTTCCTCATGAAGGTGGCCACTCAGTGGAACCGTGTCATGGGTCTGAATATCGAGGAGGACTACGTTTCGAGGCTGCTGGGGAGGATGATTGATGTCCTCAAGAGCGCTGTTACATCTGACAGACATGTCTTGCGGCACATTGCCGCTGGGTTGGAGAAGATGCTGACCAAGATGGACGAGTCCCGAGCAAGGAGAAGTGCCGGATCAGAAGAGAGCAGCGGGACCTCAGAAAAGAGTAACAGCGCGGATGCTGCGAATGGTGTCAGCGGGCATGGGAGGGACTATGAAGGAGGCCCCTATTATCGTGATTCGACCGCAGCCAACAACCCCGACGCGGGTTTCGCCCCCCACCTATCCAAACCGGGCGAGGGAGGGTCCATGGGAAGACAGATGCCCATGACGGGCTCATGGGTCTCCGATGATGTCTACGGAAGACCTCAAGCGGACGCAGCGGAGATCGACTTTTTCGGGGATGGTCTTGCGGGCTTGAATGACAATCTGATGTATGAGGCCTTCGGGACAGGCTCGGCCAACGACGTGTACAATCTGCTGTCAAGTCATTTCTCTTACTATTAGGTTTCATATTACGCTTTTCAAACCTTCCATTGTGCTGTCATTTAACATAACGTGTCCTGCCCACCTACGTTACTTGGTAAAATAACGTAAGGCATGCGGTTCCACCCGGTGCTGTCCTCATCACATCTCCGGAGTCCGGAGTGGAATTCTCGGGTCAGTACGGGGCCCACAAGAGGGCCTCCTTGAACAGCAGTTCTTTCGTAGCCGTATGCAAGCTTCGTGAGTTCTCTGTTAGCAGTGAACTGTCTTAGTTGGGCGGTCTCACCAAAGCCAGCAAGGAAGTCAGTCCACTAGAGCCTGGGCTACGATAGAACCTATATCAAGACTCGATCCCTCGTCCGACACCAGTACTAGCGCTCGACTCATCATGACGAGCGCTTTCATGTTCTATCCTGATTTACGCGGCAGCAGGATTCTTGGCTGAAGTTACCTCGGTCGCGAGGCTTCCTCGTATCCAGCATGGTCGTCGTAACTCGTAAGCTCCGGTTTGAGTGTGCGCTCCGTCAATAACCCAGCTGACAGGATGTTTTAAGCACGTACGATCCGGCGATGATGAGCCCACTGGCTGTCCTGTATGTATGATCCGCCAACATCCGGAAAATTCGGAAGGCCTTGGTCTGTCGGGCAGAACCCGGCCAGCCCATCGGGCATCCACCGACCCCAATCAGGGAGCACCCAGCCCAGGGACCGCTTGGGGCGCACAAGGGGTACACAAGATATTTCTGCTCGGTAATAGCCTCCTTCAGGTCGACAGGGTAGTTGTCGGACTAAGAAGGCATACTTTGTGCATAGTCGTACTCATCTCAAGGCATCGCTGCCCAGATCCTACCCTACACCATGTCATATTGAATCGCATGCTTTTGAGGACGTGGCTAGGCCGCAAGTAAAGAAACACTAGACTTGTTGATTTTTGAGAGGTGCTCGTTCGTGATCATTGAACCCCGCTGACTGTGTGGTGAGGAGGCAGACGGCTTGAACTTTGACATTTGGGCTGATGACAGGCGAATCAGGATACTGAGCAATACTTAGAAATTCCCAGAACAGAACACATGACACAACCGCAAATAGCACACGCGATGGACCTAAAATTTGAGCCAATTAAATAGGGTAACTCCCACTTTTGAATTGTTTGAACCTTTGTATGATTGGCTGTTGTCAGACCAATATGGTCAGCGCGGGGTCCTCGAATTCCGACTTTGACTCTTCCTTCAGAATCCGCGTATACCTGAGGAGCTGAAAAGTAGATCTGTAATCTAATTATCCTAAAAAATCCCGCCACCTTATGTTGTTCGAGAAGTCGTGACATCTTGGTCGCTGCCAAATTCTATCCCACGGCGGTATTAGCTGAGCTCTTTTTTCGTCCTTCGTGTTCGAGCCTTGTGTGTCCACGTCAACGCCAGATTCAAACTTGAACCGTGTCTGCTTTCCGCTTTGCTACCCCACCTCCTCCGTAAGGCGGAAAGGTAGCGAGTGGCCCTCATCCCGCAATCCTCGCATCGCATAGAACCGCACGCCATGGCCGACGATGCGGCAGGTTCGTCGAAGCAGGGTGCTTCCAGGCCCCAGCTCTCAAGCTCGATGCGGAGTAGCTCCTACTTGAGTGACCATCAGCAATACCGCCCCTCCAGAGCGCCCGAGCTGTACTACGGCATCGACACCGTCGTCGAGGACCTGCCGTCTTCCAAGGGCGCCTCGCCGAAGCCCATCCTCCCCTTCCGAGGCGTTCCATCCGAGGACGAACCCCCTAGCATTGTCGATTCTGGGGTTACCCATGGTTTCTCGCATCCCAACTGCGCCCCGCCTACTGGCCAGAAGTCCGATCGTCTGGTCGCTACGCTGTTCTATAAGCAGAGAGGCAGCAATGCCCAGTCGGGCGCGCGATCGCCAACCAAGGTGGGCGGGGGGGACAGCACCGAGTCCCTGCCGTCCAACATGGCGCCGACGACAGACATGAACGCCTTCCCCCTTGAGCCGCCGACGCAGGACAGTGAGAAGCTCGACAACATCTACGGCTCGTACATTTCGCCGCTCTGCATAACCTCGTTCCTACACCTGATGTCGACGTTTCCCATGCCCCATGACGCAGACGAGCCACACTCTTCGCATCGCTGTCTCGATAACCAGGAAAACCCGCGTATCGTCGAGCTCACCTTCTCTCCTGCCCCTTCTCCAGAGTACCTCTCCCTCAACGACCTTCGTAAGCACGAACTGGTGTATCGGTTCGAGCAAGAGTGGAATGTGGATGTCAATCTGCAAAGGGAGTCCCCCTTTAGACGCTATCCCCGGCTTGTCGTGTTCGACATGGACAGCACCCTGATCACTCAAGAAGTCATCGACCTGCTCGCCGACACCGTGAAAGACCCACCAGACCTGGCGGAGCGTGTAGCCGAAATTACCCATAGAGCAATGCTCGGAGAGCTAGAGTTTGAGGCCTCGTTCCGTGAGCGCGTGTCCCTTCTCAAGGGCCTGCCGGCCACAATTTTCGACGATCTGCGGCCAATCTTGAATGTCACGAAAGGGGTCAGACAGTTGCTCAAAGCCTTGAAACGTATGGGCGTGAAGACGGCTGTCCTCTCAGGAGGCTTCCTCCCTCTGACAAGTTGGCTGGCTAAAGAGCTGGGCATCGACTATGCACACGCCAACGAAGTAGTCATCGAAGGTGGGAAATTGACAGGTGAGGTGAAGGGAACCATTGTCGGCAAGGAGACCAAGCGAGATCTACTGATCGATATCGCTGCCAAGGAGGGCTTGGATCTTTCTCAAGTCGTTGCTGTTGGCGACGGCGCCAATGATCTGCTCATGTTAGACAAGGCTGGCCTAGGCGTAGCGTGGAACGCGAAACCGCGGGTGCAAATGGAGGCTGCGGCGCGGCTGAATGGGGACAGTCTCGTAGACCTGCTGTACCTGTTTGGATTGAACGGAGAGGAGATAGACATGCTCACTGCATAGGAGGAGCAGAATACAGAAGCCGCAAGGAATGCCCCATATGAATTGAATAGACCTATCATGAACAGTACACGTCGCAAGAATTAGTGACTTTTCTCGACCCAAGTCATCACAATTCGTCATTTCACGTCCATGTTGTCGTTGACCTCGCGACGACAACTCCAAAGTTCTTGCTGGCCAGCGCTCTGGAGCTCCCAGGGTTCAATCACCAACATGAGCGAAGCAGCACAGGGTTGCACGATTCCATGTCACGAAAGGGAACCGCTTGAAAACAGAAGAATCTAAACAATATTGTTGCCGTTGCCAAGGCTCGCCGTACACTCTCGCCGTACGCTGTATATCTACACACGGAAGCAGGTTGTCTGTCTCCTCCTGGTTGTCTTTCTTCATCCGTCCGACCTCTAACAGGGGAAAAGGGTATTCAAGAACAAGACATCGTCGCTTAAGGATATCCGTCCTTGCCCCACTTGTTGAACTTGTCGTGAAGCTCCCTTGGCAGAGTAACGTTGGGAACAACGACTGTGTTCAGGGCGCTGGGAGCGTCCTTGGGGGTCGCGTTGGGGTCGCCGCCGGGGTGGTACTGGTACTTTCCGGTGGTGCCGCTCTCCCAGGGCATGCCGTCCTTGGCGATGTTCACGGGCCTTTCCGAGTTGGCAGTCGTGGGGGAACGGCCTAGGTTGCGTTAGTTGATCCATATTCTCACTGCACGATAGCTATATCCGAAGACACATCCGAATCGTTGCCCGTGGGGGATTTTGTGCGTACCAAAGTAGAAACCAGCTCCGGTAAGGGCAGCAACCATGACACCTCCGAGAACCTGCGCAGAGACTCGACTTTAGTAAACCTTCTCAAGTGGACGTGAACGGCAAATGGGATGTCAGGGTGATTATGACGCACCATAAGCTCGGGGTTTTTCTTGGTCTCCTTCTTCAGCTCCTGCTTCTCATGTTCCTGGAACCGGCGAACAGTGGAGGAGAAGAGACGACGAGAGGCAACGCGGGACGCCATTGTGTGAAATTCGCTTCGCGGGTGTTGCTGCTTGGTTGTGGTGTATAAAGGGTGGTGGTGCGTTCGAGGTTTGTAGGGCGTTTTGGCGGTTGACTTCTCGTATGATCGCAAAGCACCAACTGCAGGTGCCGCGATTGGTCAATGCACATTGCAAGTTCGGCTGGCGCAGATCACGTGAGACTTAGGTAATCATCATGACGTTGTCGCAATGCAAATCGACGTTGGTGAATCTGTTGCCTGGGTTCTGAGGCATGAATATGTGACAGGCCCGTTGGACCAGCCCACGTTCTGAACCGGATGCAATTTCCTGGGGTGTGAACCTTTACCACACTGCACTGCCGTTGCATACTAGGTACCTAGTAGTTAATACTGCACTCAAAACTACTAGGCACCTAGCATTAGGTACTTTCTCAGATCAGAAGTCAGATAACCAGCATACCTGCGCATGGCTGTAATCAACGTATGGAGAAAAAATATTTAAAGAATCAAGCGCCACACGGCAACGGTCGACCGCTGACTGAATCTTTATGGGTAGCAATATAATATATTTGTGATCGTAAGGTACTTTAATTCGGAATACATGCTAGCTACTAATACTAATACTAGTACCACTATTATTCGTAGTTAGTGGGTAGATTAATTCGCTGGTAGCCCAGCCATAGAGGTGGGAGCAGTGGGATCCATCATCCAGCCCCTTACCTGGTAGCCGTGATTTGAGGGGCCGTGCACAGGCATGTTTCCGTGCGCTTGGCTCTCGCCCAGAGCAGTGTACGTATTATGCTGAAAAAGGAACATCATCGTTCACTTCACTTTCAGCCCTCCTGTTACAGGAGCCCGTACACCGACCTCGTCTCTCCCTCACTTTCCCTTCTCAACCTTGTTTCTTTGGTCCCTTAACTCTTTTGTCCTCACACTCTCTAATCTACGAAACGCTCCCTCTAAACTCTAATTTTCCTTGATTCTCCGGCCACGCCCTCTTGACAACACGATACACACCGTTGCCGTCCATCTCCACGACTCCTGAAACCTTGTCTTGCGCACGACACGCCCATCGACGACGATCTTGAGCGGGAGAACGGACACGATACGTCGAAACGTGTCGATTCTCTTCTTGTAAGGACATGCAATAGACAGCCCAGTCCGACTCTACCATGGCCACGAAACGGCCCACGACAGCCAGCGATGGAGACGGCTTCCCGGCAGCTCCCGACTTTTCAAGAGACGACCGTGGCCGAATATACGCCGAGAGTGTTATTTCCTCCCGCTTAAGCGATGATGGTGGCGAGGCAGGCGAACAGCGGCCCAAGTCCACGACCAGCAAGAAGAGCGGCGCGTCTCGGCCGGAAACGAGTAAATCGAAAAGGTCCAACAAGTCTAGGTCGGCGAGGAAATCTTCGAAGGACGCATCTGCTGCCACCGGTGCTCCAGCTAGTCACAGACTTTCCGGCACCGGAGAGCCCGCTACCCGTACGAGAAATCTCGCCAGCCGCAGCAGCCATGTACCCTCGCTCACTTCCAACGCCTTCTTCCGACCCATGAGCTCCCAGAAGTTGCAGGCACACCGAGGAGCCTCCCGTCCGACAACAACGCAACAGCAACAGCAGCAGAACCGATTATCGCTCGGACAACAGCAGCATTCGGCTCTGGATGACGGCGCTACGGACATTGGTGGCAGTGTTCTGCGGCACAATGAGCCAACTGCTGCGGCCTTGGAAGATTACAGCATGGGCGTACCTCCTTCTCGAGGCACTGAAGGCACCGAGCAGGACCGTGTTACCTCCAACACTAGCCCAACGGGTGGTCATTATCCAACCGGTAGCTTATCAGACAGCGTGCGGCCTCTACACAAGAGCCCTGAAGTGAACCGCAATAATCTGAGCGTCAACGTGGGGAAAACCTACCAGGATATTGGAAGGACTATCCCTAGTCCCGTCAAGTCTCCCAGATCATTTCGATCCAGTTTCCTGCTTCCAGGACGGGAGTCAGGTCAGGGTCAGAACAGGAACACGGAGGGGGCCGAGAAATTATCTTCTGGCGCTTCGTCCCCAAAACTTGCGCCACGCGATCAATCGACACAGCACCGGCCTGCACCGCAACCAAATGACGCTAAGCCTGGCCATGTTTACCAATACTTCGAAGGAAATACGAGGTTCTGGCTTGGAGGAAGATGGCAAAATACCAAGGGAAAGCCCATCAACATTGCGACTGGGGTCTTCATCCTGTTGCTATGCGTACTCTTCCTCGCTTTCTCGGCACCGTGGCTATGGCATAACGTCTCACCGGCTCTGCCCATTACATTCGCGTACTTCTCCTTCGTCTGCATGTCATCATTCGTCCACGCATCCGTGTCGGACCCCGGGGTAAGTTTTCTACTGCGTTCTTCACACGTGACAAGCTCGCTAACCCGGGATAGATTCTCCCTCGAAGTCTTCATCAGTTTCCGCCCATTGACGAACACGATGACCCGCTACGCTTGGGACCTCCGACTAGTGATTGGACTCCGATCAAATCGTCCGATCCACGCACTGCAGCTATGGAGATTCCAGTCAAGCACTGTCGAACCTGCAACATTTGGCGACCTCCCCGCGCGCACCATTGTCGATTGTGCGATAACTGCATTGAGGGACATGATCATCATTGTGTGTGGATCAACAACTGTGTCGGAAAACGCAACTACCGCTACTTCTTCACCATGCTCACATCCGGAACCATACTCTGCATCTACGGGATCGTCTGCAGTATGGTTCAGATCTTTGGTTACAAGAATCGCAATGGTATTGGTTTCGGTCAAGCCATCGACCACTTCCCAGTTCCCTTTGCGCTTTTCATCCTCTGCTTCATCGCCTTGTGTTATCCAGCAGCGCTCATGGGATACCACGTCTTCCTCATGGCTCGCGGCGAAACGACGCGGGAGTATATGAACTCTCACAAGTTTGCCAAGAAGGAGCGTTTTCGTCCGTATTCTCAGAGTAGCATCTGGCGCAACTTTGTTGCCGTGCTCTGCCGACCGCGCGCTCCCACTTACTATCAATTCAAGTCTAGTTACAAGCAAGGCGACCAGAGGCTAGGTATTCACCGAGATCTTCGGCCCAAGGAGACCCCTCAAGGTCTAGAGATGCAAAATGTCCCTGGTTCCGGGCGTTTCCAGGGACCGACAGCTTTACGCAACGAAAATCGCTGAGCGCTGAGATGGACTTCGGCATGACCCCTTCAGATGGTTGCATCCCCCACACTCATGCTCAACATCAAAAGTGGAATTAAAGCGCAGCGGCACAAAGAAAGTTTTGCTTATTTTGGAAATATCTTTTGTTTCAAGGACAAACCATACATTTCAAGTCTTCCGTTGTATTTATACTATAGTGGCGTTTTGATATGGGATACCCCTGTGGATTTGGTGGAAAAAGCCACCTTTGAATCCTAGATCCTTAACCTTAATCTATGATTGTTTATGCCCTCCCTCCTCTTGCCTTTGAAAACTCCGTACGAGTGATGAACTACCGGTTCAAAACTGAGCATCTTTGACCCCATTGAGCAGACCAAGTCCCGACGTTATGCTGGCCCCCTTTCATACTAGTAATCCTGACCAATTTGGAAGTTAAGTCAGACCACTGGCAGGTCGTACTGTACAACTACATGGGAGGTTCCACACATGCAGTAAAACAGTGGCCGGGATTGGCGGGGCGCTGGAGTGGACACCGCTGGAGGGGCCGTGGTGGCATGTGCAAATGCGATAAGCTCGCTGATAAGAAAATTTCCTGAAAAATTTCCCGGGTCTGAGTTCAGGGCCACTTTTGGGTGCCTGTAACGCCGCCCAAACTGAACCCACCCAGGAATAGAAGCCGCCCGTCTCATGTAATCTCGACTTTTTCCTTTCCCCTTCACAACACAAAGCCATCCTCGACAGGGCGATTTTGTCCTCGTTCAAGCGGCTGGCCTACCCTTTACCGTACGAGCGAAGACACATATCCAGCGAAATTTCACAGATATCCTTCGATTTGATCGCTCCCTCAACGCCGCCCGCCATGCCACACCCCGTCACCCCGCCATCCGGCGAAGCCCCTCCGCCACCATCGCAGGAGGTGGTTACAGGCCTCCTCGACACAATTTTTACAGCACAGACTTCAGCAACCTCAGTCGATGCTTGCTACGGTCTCTGCGAGCTGCTGCTCAACACAGTCGGCTGCTACGGGCTCCAGCAATACGGCATTCTTACCGAAGTGAAGAAGGCCGCTGCAGATAAGAAGAGCGGGCTCAAGAGAGAGAGCAGCCAGAATCTTCTAGGTGCCATCTTCGAGCGCTTCCCCCCCAAACAGCCTTTGAGCGAGACCATTCTTCTGCTTCAAGATGGTGGCGTTCTTTCTGTTGCGCTGGAAGCCCTGGCTGACAAGGGTTCCGTCGTGCGCGAGTCCGCACAGTACGGTCTGGATGCTTTGTTCGGCAATCTGCGTGCAGAGGCTCTCGTCGCCGGTCTTCTCCCAGCCTTGATGGATTATCTACAGAGTAAAGCCAAGAAGTGGCAGGGAACAGTTGGGGCTCTGAAACTTATGCAGAAGATGGCCGATAAGGCTCAATTGTCGATTGGGGCTTCCAAGGAAGAGGCTTCTGAGAAGGATGTCCTTCGCGAGGCTATGGGCGCTAGGCTGGCCGGCCTTATCCCCATTGTTGAGAATGCCATGCACGACTTGAAGAGCGAAGTGGAGAAGCAGGCCGTTCAGACGATGAATTCGCTCACCACGCTGCTCTCCAACGACGATGTCGCCCCGCGACTCCCGCTTCTCATTGACACAATGCAACACCCGTCGACGCAGACTCTCCAAAAGGCCATTCACGCCTTGTCGCAGACGACCTTTGTTGCCATTGTGACCTCGCCTGTACTGGCGCTTCTCACACCTTTCTTAGAGCGAACGTTGGACAATCCTACAACCGCCCAAGAAGTCTTGCGCCAAACGGTGGTTATCGTGGAGAACTTGACAAAGCTTGTCCACGATCCGATCGAGGCCCGAACCTTTCTTCCCAAGCTGATTCCTGGCGTTAAGAACGTCTGCGACCGGGCTTCGCTCCCCGAGGTCCGTGAGATCGCCGAGCGTGCCCTTGATATTATGGAGAAGGCAATGGCCAACGACAAAGAAGTTGAGGCTCGTACTACAGGCGATGATGTCGCCAAGCTGCTGGATGAGCAGATCAAGAAGAACGGCGGTCTTGGGGCTGGTCAGCAGGAGCTCTGGAAGATCTCGCGTCCTTACGTTTGCGACATGGTGGCTATCGATGTCAACTATCGCTATGTGCAAAGAATCTCTGGCTGCGTCGCTCCCTATCTACAGTCACTCCTGGTGGATTCGGAAGCACACAAGAAGATTGCAGACGCTGTCCAAGAATACTATGTTGGCGAGGATAACCGTCGATACGGTGAGCCTGAGAAGGACGACGATGGTGAAGTCGAAATCGTGAATGCCGACTTTTCCTTGGCCTATGGTGGCATGCTCCTGCTGTCTCACACAAACCTTCGTCTTCTCAAGGGCCACCGATACGGTCTTTGCGGACGCAATGGCGCCGGCAAGTCGACCCTCATGCGCAGTATCGCCAACGGCAAGCTTGAAGGATTCCCTCCCCAAGACGTGCTTCGCACCTGTTTCGTCGAGCACAACCAGGGCGAGGATGCCGATATTAGCATTCTCGAGTTCGTCTCCAAAGATCCAACCATTGCCGATCAAGGAAAGGAGCGTATAGTAGAGGTTTTGGACGAGTTTGGCTTCACATCCGGACCCGAGGGCCGCCAGTCGCAAAAAGTGGGCTCTTTGTCAGGCGGCTGGAAGATGAAGCTCGCCCTTGCTCGAGCTATGCTTCAACGTGCCGACGTACTCCTACTGGACGAACCGACAAATCACCTCGATGTGGCCAACGTTGCTTGGCTGGAGCAGTACCTCAAGATGCATACCGAGATCACAAGCATGATTGTTTCTCACGATTCTGGCTTCTTGGACAACGTCACCACCGACATTTACCACTACGAGCCCAACAAGAAGCTCGCCTGCTACAAGGGCAACCTGGCCAATTTTGTCGAGCTCAAGCCTGAGGCTAAGAGCTACTACACCTTGTCCGCTGCCAACGCCCAGTTCAAGTTCCCTCCTCCGGGTATCCTGACTGGTGTCAAGTCTCAGACCAGAGCCATCATCCGCATGTCGAATGTCTCTTACGCATATCCGAATGCGCCCAAACCATCGCTTTCGGATGTCTCGTGCCAGCTTTCCTTGTCTTCCCGCGTTGCTATCATTGGTCCCAATGGTGCTGGAAAGTCTACTCTGATCAAGCTTCTGACAGGCGAGACTATTCCCAGCACTGGCAAGGTTGAAAAGCATCCCAACCTTCGCATTGGTTACATCAAGCAGCACGCTCTGGAGCACGTGGAGATGCACTTGGAGAAGACGCCGAACCAGTACCTGCAGTGGCGATACGCCAACGGAGATGATCGCGAGGTGCACATGAAGCAGACGCGCATTATGTCAGCTGCGGACCAGGAGCAGTTCGACAAATTCATTGACCTCAAGGACGGCAAGTCGCCGCGCCAGATTGAAACCCTGGTCGGTCGTCAGAAGTACAAGAAGACATTCCAATACGAAGTGTAAGCTTTCCCAGGCGCCCCTCCTCACCTGACACTGAAATACTAACTATTCGCAGTAAATGGCGTGGTCTTTTGCCCAGGTGGAACTCTCAAGTCTCGCGTGAGACACTTGTCGAATGGGGATTCAACAAGCTCGTACAGGAGTTCGATGATCACGAGGCTTCGCGAGAAGGTCTTGGCTACCGTGAGCTCCAGCCCACCGTGATCTCCAAGCACTTTGAAGATCTGGGTCTCGATCCCGAAATTGCCAACCACAACGAGATCGGCTCTTTGTCTGGAGGTCAGAAGGTTAAGGTTGTCATTGCCGGCGCCATGTGGAACAACCCTCACTTGCTCGTTCTTGACGAACCTACCAATTTCTTGGATCGTGACTCTCTCGGTGGCTTGGCTGTTGCCATCCGTGAGTTCAAGGGCGGCGTCATCCTGATTTCTCACAACGAGGAGTTTGTCGGCGCATTGTGCTCCGAACAGTGGCATGTCAACGACGGCCGCGTCGCTCTTCGCGGTAACACAGCCGTTTCGCTCGATCGCTTCGAGGATAGCCGCCCCGGCTCCGGCGTCACTAGCACAGCGGCTTCTTCCGCCGTCACCTCGGCCGTCAACTCAGGCGTCGAGGATAATGCCGACATGAAGTTCAAGGCCAAGAAAAAGAAGAAGATTACCAAGAAGGAGCTCAAGGAGCGTGAGGTCAGGCGTCGTTTGAGACACATTGAATGGCTGAACAGCCCCAAGGGTACTCCTCATCCCCCCGACACTGATGACGAGTCATAAATTTTGCGATTGGAAGTCAATAAGTGTTGGGTTTTTTGATTTTGAGAGGGGAAGAATGTGCTTGAATTCACGCTGGGTAAGATGTGATGCTGCATGATAGAAACATGGCTTGTTGCATGAGCGCCTATCAGATTCGTGTTGGATTGGGACGTTCAGTTGTTCCGCAGAGCTTGGAAGTCTACCGTAGTTAGATTTCGGGTCGTTGAAAAAGTTTCCATTTGGTATAGAGGCGTTTTCGGATAGAGTAGATATGATATACTGAGACGATTCATATTAAGAAGGGTAGTATCTCACAAATTTCAGTACATGATGTTTCTCAATTAAGGCTGTACGACGAGGACCCATGCTTTCCGAATGCAGCGATTAAGAAACCCGTGAAATCTGATCAAAGTAAACTTCCTTTTCTTCCGTATGGTCATGTTATCGTCATGAAAATGCCAGTAGAGGTAGCCTATAACCAACATGATTGCGCCATTGCTATCCCAGAATCAATTACCAATTCTATACCTTTCCAAATCTTACGCCAGAAACTGCCTAATCCCTCACCATTTCCTTTTTACTCTTGCCATGAACCATCAAGGGGTTTTTTCTTATTTCCATCAAAATTACCATGAGAAGGTCATGAGTGCAGGGTTAAGAGCCAATGGCAACAAGAAGTGACTTCCTGCGACCGTGGCCATGGGGAGAATGGCAACAAAGTCGGTAATTTTCCAATCGTAAGGCACGAAAGGCGCCACGGCCAAAATGATCATACCAGCGACTGAGAGCAGAGCGAATATAATTGAGAATTTGAACTAGGAAGAGGGCCAGGTCAGCTCATGTGACAACGGCGAAGATGCGAATTGAGCCAGGTCGGGTATTGATGTGGCATGGCTCCCGATTGAATGTTGGTACCTCGCAGTATCACTGAAGCTGAACATGCCAGCTGAAAGATAGCTGGCAACGTGGCGACGGGCTAGCCCATTTACGGAACATGAAAGAACAGGAACGCGAGGGAAACTTACCTTCTTCAAAACTTTCGGAACCTCAATGAAGAAGTTAGAAAACTCGGCTTCTTTGCTCGTCGCGCCCCATGTCATGTCAATCTCGAACATGTGCGACAACAATGCCTGACTGACGTGCAAAGACAGACCTCCTAGGAAAATGGCAAACATGATTGTCCACTTGAAGTTTTCAAACAATGAATACAAGAGACTGCGCTCGCCGATACGATAGCGCATAATGGCCAACGCAATATTTCCGAGGCCGTTGAAGACGATGATGATGGAGAACCAAACCTTCCACGAGTCGATGTAGTACTTGTCAAGGTACCCATTGTACCAACCCATAAGGAAGTAGTTGGCCGATGTCATCACCCACGCTGCGCCAATGGCGTAGTACGTCCCGATATATGCGATGATCGTGATCTTTGAAGTGATGCGGATATTGGAAAATAAGAAGCGGCGGAACAAGGGCGTGAAAGGGCCGCGCCAGAGCCATGTTCGGAGTGGGTGGAAAAGCAGCTCATTACAACCATACGCGTACTTCTCCCAGCGTGCGAGCTCATCGTACACGGTCAGCGACACGCCTTCCTTGAATCCATCGCCGGCCCATGCTGCCATGCGGATAATGTATCCACTGCATTGCAAACGCAAAGACATATCGAAGTCTTCCGATACATGGCTCTCGGACCAGAACTTGTCGTACCCATCTTCATCTTGATACGAGACCTGTTGAACAGCCGACCAGCGGAGTATAGCGTTGTGTCCGACAAATGGAGCTACATCGCCATTGGAGACGGTGTAGCGGATGGCTGTGTAAATGAGATTCGTGAAGAAGGTGATGCCGTTCTCGAAATAAGTGTGCACGACCTGCATAACGCCAGACGAAAATTGAAGAATGCCGACATCTGGAGCCTGCTGCATTTCAGAAACAGCGTCGAGGAAGCAATCAGCAGGCACGCGAGTGTCTGAGTCGATGAGCAGGATGTAATCGCCGACGCGGATATTGCCATCCGCCCAAGCACGGCCATCCTCCTCAAGCACCTCCTTCAGGGCCTGCTCATAAGCCTCGGCCTCATCATGTTGGCTCCATTCTGCATGGCGATCGATCTGCTGCAATCTATCTTCAACCTTGTTCGAAATCATCAAAGAGAAGTTCATGTTCGAGGCTTTCTTGAACTTGCCCTTGCGTTGGAAGCCGTCTTCGCCATGCTTGGGCCTTGCCACCCACCCGATGCTATTATCAGCATAGAATTCAATGCGAGCCTGACGATCTTCTTCTGAAAGGAGCTGCAGACCATCGTCATTGACGAACATGTTCGCTGAGCCACCTTGAAGTTCATAGGTGGACATGGCTTGCTTGATGGATTTTACAGTCGGGATGATTACACCCTGCAGGCCTTCCTTGTACACGGGACACTGGATCGTCAAGTGAGGCAGAGCATCTGCTGTGAGTCTTTTCGGAGGTCGAGCGGAGTAGTACTTGGAGTTGACAGTCAACTGCCGGATTGGCCCAAAGATTTGAGCCAGACAGCCGACGATAACCTGGGCGAAGAAAAGGGTGAAGAAGACTTGGACCGGAAGAAGAGCCACAAGGCCGAGCCTCTTAAAGTCGCCATCGACGGAGACTTCAATCGCCAGCTGCCTCCAAGCTGCACCTAGAGCGACGATGACGAGAATCAGAGTGAGGCCGACTAAGACACTGTTCTGCAGATGAATTGGCCTCTTTTCAGGTTTCACTTCGCCGCTCTCTTCGTCCACCTCGGGTTCGTTGTCTTCAGGACTCCTCTTCTCATCGTCTTCCTCCTCAGTACTTCCCGATTTCCAAACTAGCTCCATCAGCTCGGACTCGATAGCCTTGGCTCTCTGTATCAGATGGAGGGCATCGTCGTCCCAAACCACCAACAAGCCTTCCGAAGCGATGAAGGCAGCGAATTGATGTTTTCTTGCGCGCGTGAGGTCCTCGATGGATGGAATGATTTGAACTCGCAAGCCGTTCATGAGAGGGACATCGACTGCATCAGGGGACCACTGGAGGAATGTCTTGATGACACGAGAGTTGACAGTCATTGCACACTGTCTCCGATTAGTCTCACACACGCATCAATCCTGCGGTTCAAGAGGTATCTTACCTGCACGTTAAGTGCGGCACAAGCCATTGCGAATGAGGTACTGCCTAGTTGCGAAGGGCACGCCATGTAGTGACCCCTCGACTTGCGCAAGAGGACGCCTTCAATTTCACCCGAGCCATCGCTAACCCACAGCTGAGAACATTGCTGCTGGTAGAGGTAGTTCACCATGACCTCATGTTTGATCTCATCCACGACGGTGGAGCTGTGATTAGAGCGGAAGGAGCGACCAGAAACAGACTGGGGTCGTGAGAAGTTGCGAGGGCTGGGCAGTTGCAGCTCCATGTCGTTTCGGCTCCCAAGAGATGCAGGCTGTTTTTCTGACATGGCGGAAGGTTGGTTTCTCGAAGCGACTGTATGGCCTTCCTGAGGTGAAGGCGTTGCTTCGGTCCTGTTATCGGTCTTGAAGTAGCCACCGAGCCCCATGAGAAGTCCCAGGGCAGCCAAAGGCCGAGAAGCTTTTCGTTGAATATCTTGGGAGATAGAGCGAATCCGAATTGCCAGGTGCCGTCCTGGAGATAGGCTTCAAGTTAAAGAGCACGACCAGTGTGCAAGAAATCTCCGATGCAGGCAGGCGGGCAAGAGACACAAGAATGAGGACAGGGAACACAAGGAATATGTGGTAAGAGCTGCCGTGGCCGGTGAGATCACGCAGCTCCTCACTGCGAAATTGAGAGTTCTTTAGCAACGAGATGTCTCCCTTTGAGGAAGATGTCTAGGACACCATTGGGCTATATTGGCGAATGAGGGCAAGAAGGTATGTAATATCAGGATGTCGTTTTCCCACTTTGAAGATGTGCGTGGAGACGGCACCCGTCTGCAAAGATAGGGACCTGCCAATTGCTCAGAGAAGCAGAATAGGTGTCAGAAAGATGAGGAAGATTGAAAGGTGGTCCCCCTCGTCAAAGAGAAATTGACAAGAACAAAGGCGGCTAAAGTTGACGTTCTTGAAGTGTCGGAACGAAGCTCAGCGCATCCTGTGGTTCCAATCACGTTGACAAGCCTGACCAAAGAAGTTCTGTCAAGTAAACGATGGGCAAAAAGCGGCACACTAGAGGCAGGTTAGACCATGACATACAGCATGGCAGGGAGGTCTGAGAGCCTGGTAACGGCAAGCAAGCAATAATCGCGAATTCACGACGCCACCGCGACAAATCAGTACGACGTCGGTTTGCTCGACGATCGGGGCGGAGCTCGTATCGGATGGACTGCGTATAAGGCCCCCAAGGGCCGGGCTGGGCCAAGAGTAGCCGAGAAGCATCATGGCAAAGAGGCCAGTCCATGGAAACGAGCTATCTCAACTTAGCAGCCGGCGAGAGGTAAAGAGGCAAGGCCAAGATGCAAGGCCGGGTGCGCTGCGTCGAGACCCCTGGGCATTACTAGGGATAGAGGAGGAGGTGGTGGCAGCAGTAGTGGAGAGGAGTGTTGATAGCGTCGGGCAGCCCCCGGTCGTCTGTCGGTTGTTCACACGTTCTCGTCCAGACGGCGCCTCTGCGATAACAATGCTCTACTCTCGCACATGTATACCTGGCTCGTAAAGGTATGCTTCCAGTCGGATGGTCTGGGTTCAACCTTAAGTTCTGGCCAGGTACCTTTCTTTAAACCAATCGCCGGAACAAGAAGATAATCAAGGCCTGCCAACAATGAGCAACGGGCGTATCCGTTGGGTCGAGCCCAATATGGCTGGTATCGTACATATTATTGCCCCGGCCGCCCAGATATTACCTGGGCACTCGCAAAGGAATTAACTATCTATGTGCTGCGGGCGGTGCCCAAAAGCAACATGCAAAGGTTCCTGAGCGGAGGCTTCGGGGGCGGATGGGCAAGGCTGATCTCATTCTTTTCCAAGCCTCCAAGAAAAATTCTAGCAGGACTTCTAATTCATGAATGAGGACGCCTCACTAGCAGTGCTACTAGCGCCGGGACCAGGTGCGTAGGCCCACCGTCGCCGAGAGGCGGTTGAATTGATGGTGAAACGTATTGTGAAAGTCAGGCACCTGAGATTCAAGTCTGCTCACACGTGCTCTGGGTGACAAACAATCTACGAGTTGAGCCGGTCCATGTGCCTGAATTGCCTTCTGGAAGGATGAAAGCGACTCACCATCAGTGAATAAGATGGGAGGGAACCACCGTCTGACCCGCGTAGCTCAGAGGTCACGGCTTTCGCTGGATGTTCGGGTCGCTCCTCCCCACCTACTCTACAGTTAGAGCTGCTGATATTACAGGTAGTACTCCGTACCTGCCAGGCTACCAGCGGCTGTAGGTAAAACTCCAATAGTGGTTGACGAAATAGGCAGGAAGCAAGTTAAGCAATCCGGAGGACAGGCGCCACGTGAAGGGGGTTTAAAGCGGCAAGAGCAGGGAGTAGGGTCTACCCTAGCACAGAGTACACACTAGAGGTACAAGTACCTTACCCAGTGTGCCTACCTGGGAGGCCAATTCAGTGCTTCCTTAGTGCCATGGCGCTTTGTCGCGAACACTCACCATCTTCCTTATCCTAAATTTTTACCCGACCATCTCCATCGTCAATTTGTCAAATCCTCATTGCTGTTCTCCGTGACGAGTTTCTTTCCAGCTACTGTTCTCGTGCCAAGGTATGAGGTATTGTGGAGAGCGGCCGCCGCACCGGGATCAGTACTAGTAGCACTAACACCCCGGGTCCGAGGAATACATTGGGTTGAATCTCTCACTTACAACTGGGTAGACCAATGAACGGATGCAGTCAGTCTGCGATACCCAGAATCATGGTACATGCACGGCGACTCTATCTGCATGTGTTGACTACCTATGCTAGACGCTCGCCGTGCTCGCCCCCCTGGCTGCCTTACATCGAATCCGATGGCTCTCAGCATGTACCATTTCTTGCTTGGCTGCATTGAGCAATAATCATACGCATCTCAAGGAGACAACGCGCGCCCGTCCCTCTCGTATTTCTGATAGCTCTAGAAGCATCGCTTCAACTTGACGGCGGTTTGCCTGGAGTGGGAAATCAAGCATCGGCAAGACCAGGGATCGGACGATAGGCTTACAAATGACGACTCTTCCTTGACCAACCGACTTCTGCTCGTCGGCGCCGTAGATAAAGAGCGCGCGCACGCGTAGACAACAGCCAGCCTCTGCATTCTTGGCCTGCAGGTCACCACGGGACGATTTCACTCATTGAGAGCTTGGCGGTATTCCAACATGCAGATTCGCTTTGCCTTCCATGGCCCCCATTTCTTCGCTCGGGTGTGGGATCTCGGACCAGCCCCTTTAGACGATAATAACTGAATACGATGCCCTGCTCTCACATTCCATGATTGCTCCAAAGCGGACGAAGTATTTGAGCTCTGACGGAGTACACAAGTACATATGTACCAAGCAGACGAGGCTGATCCGTGCATTGAATCGATGGGTCACGGTTCCTGGATGTGGATTATTTTGGCGTGCGCCACCTTTTCGCTTTGTTCCGAGATCGAACCTTGCCCTAGGATGGTAAATGATCGGCACTGGCAGTCAACCTCGATATGGGTCGCTTCAGAGCAGTGTGACAGTGACTCTCAGTGATACTTTCCATTCCTTCTCTTACCTACCTGGGTAGTTTTCAGACACTTTGCATCGCCTCGCCTGTTGCTATACCAGCTTCTGCTGCCCGATGATTATCTGCTGATAGGATATAGCTACATTTTACCAATGAGTTATTGGTATACTTCTACGACTTTGCAAGCTATGAGGCATCACATGCTATTCGCACCAATCACCCGTAACACAAAGGACGGACAGCTCACACGATATCCTGCAGATGCAGATAAACCTTATCCGTTGGCCATCACGGCCCGCAGCAGCTTCCCAGAATTCATGTTGTCCTGCGCCCAGCTAGAATTAGGTTAGGAACCCCTTGAGGAACCCCCTCCACGTCGTGGGGGGCACCACGGATCTATTTCCGGCATGCACACCCCAATTTTAAGCTTCACACTGCTGGTGTGAAGTCCTGACCGATCGCATGTCAGACGAGCTGAGACCAGCCCCAGGGAGTCAAGTCTGACCCGACTGGGTAATGCTTGTATCTCGATAATTGTCATATCTATCATGCCGGGCCAACAAGCTGTTGCAGGCAAACCTTATCAAACCATAGTCGAGGGTTTTCTTCACCGGTGAAGCCATCGTCTCCACCCATCTGGAAAAGAGCCTCCACTTGATATTCCCAATGTCCTCTATTGTGTGATCTTCTACTTGCTGCCGCTGTATCAGGCATGTACTCGATCCGTGAGCTAGTTACACAGTGGCGCCATATCTCTCGGTAGACTTTCCCACTGTACCCCAGACGCGTAGTTCTCGTAACACTTCAATAAGATGATCCGCTATAGCTAGCAACTTGGTGCCCCATTCTTGCCAAAAAAAGAGAACGTTGTTCTACCATGGAACACGGTGTAAGCACACATAGAAAGCGCCATACCACATGTCCAACCAACCAGTTCCCGTGCGCCCTTCCAAGTCAGTCACAATTTTGATCCAATTCCGCTGTCGAGAATACCCTTTGACTAAAAGTCTCAAAAAAAAAGGAGCAGCTGATCACACTCCTGTAGTTCTGATCATGCCCCCCCCCCCCCCCCCCCCCCCCCCCCGCCACCACTGCTTTCAGAGGTCCTCGTTGCCGTTGCACTGTTGGAGCATGACCACTCGGCTCACTTCCATCTGGGGCTGCTCCCAGGTCTCAAGCCACCTTTCCCTCGCCTCCCAAAAGTCCTTTTTGGCGTTAGGGCTGTCGTTGACCCACGGCTTACCTGACTTACCGTCTTCAAACCAGCCGTTGGTGCCGCCAACAGCCAGATTGAGAATCAGGTAGAACTCGTGGTCAAAGGGCGTGTTATCACGGCCCGTCTGGCTCCAAGCATCAACGATGCGTGTGCCGTTGGTATCAGCCTCAGGGAAGTCACCGCGGCTCCACATGGCCTTGTCGAAACTAACGTACATGACCTGAAGGAGCCGCGAGTTGAGGTAGGTAAAGAGGTACTTTTCAGACCACTCAATGCCAAAAGTGTTAAACTCGTCGGCGTAAGAGCCGCGAAGAATGCGCTGCTTGTTGTTGGTTCTCCACCAGGCGTCATTAGCCTGGTTGGGACCCCAATGCAGGGCGGAGGAGATGATATTATTGCCACCTTGCTCGTAGGTGTGATTGTTGCCACGGGACTCCATGATATCAATCTCGCCCGAAGTGGGCCAGGCGCCGTATGTGTCTTTGACGGGCATCATCCAGATGGCGGGCCAGAGCCAGTCGCCGCGGGGCAGCTTAGCTGTCACCTCCACGCGGCCGTACTTGATAGTAGCGCCCTTCTTGGTGTTGATGCGGCCAGATTTTGTGGGTGGCACGATGCTGGCATTGCCGGTCGTCGTGTTAGTGGAGGCAACGCAGTTAGCGAAGATATCGGAGGTGCAAGTGTCATCTTTCAGGAGGTCGATGACTGTGTCCTCTTCGACCTTGTCTTCGTCTTGAAGAGTAGCTTTGATCATAAGCCTGCCATCTTGGATAAAAACGTTCTCGTCTCCTCCAGTGGTTTGACAGAACTCGCCGTTGCTTCCAAAGCGTTAGCAGGGAGTTTCATTTCACATATTCATAAGAAGAATAAGGGCAGCATACCCGAAGCCTCCAAGCTCGACCTCTTTGGTCCAGATGTTCGTGTCCAGACCGCCGCTAAAGTCCTCATCCATGATCGAACAGTATTTGTGATGAACAACGCTGCTCACGCCGTCGTACACTAAGAACCCAGAGATGCCCAGGCCGATCAAGATGCCGATCATTGGCAGAATAGACACCCACTTCTCCTTCGGTGCGCTCTTTCCAATCCATGGCTTCTCGATCTCGCCTTTTTGGATCCTCCGTGAGTGGAAGAAGCGATGGCCTTCGTTTCGCACGCCTAGACCACTGGAAGAGCCGTAGCTGGACGCTGGACGCGAAGGGTCTGGACTGGCAAAGGGGTTGACGTTGCTGTGGGTGCTTTGAACATTGTTACTGTTGAGGTTGGGGTCAAGATTGTTGCCGCTGCTCTGTCTGTGGGCTGAAGCCGTCTCCATGCTGTCACCAAAGGGGTTGCGGCTACCGTCTGTGTTGGGAGTGCCAGGCTGGAAGGGCGTGATGTCGGCAGACGTAGCTGCGGACGGCAAGGGGCCTACAGGACGGCTGAAGTAGCCATTGTTGTACTGCTCGCGCTCCATAATCGTCGGATGACGAACACGACGGATTTGACACGACTAATCTGATCGTTGCCCGTGTGTTGACTGAGCCAACGGCCCTTATCAGCGAGGTCAGGTCTAGCCAGCTGAAAGTTCGTCCTTGCCTATCAGCCTCTTAACCAAAACAGCGGAGACTTCGGTTGGGCTCACTATCTGCAATATGATCGGAACAGAAACGATTGATCGCAGATAATGAATTCCTATCAAGTCAGAGTACGCATTAGAGGTTGCAAGTGGAGGTGATGATTAGTTGATGTTGAAGTTTAGCTGCCGACCAGGGTCTAGAGTTCGAACTTCCGGGGCGCGGGTAGAGAACAGCCACGGTACACTGGCTATTACCGATCTTCGTATAACTCCATGTGGCAGCATAGTTCTACTCCAAATCGTAGTCTTTGCGGGAGGCGTGCCATCCTTGTTCGTCTTCACAGGCGAATCGGATTGGCTGTTGGCCCTTTATCGTGGCAGAGGGACCAGAGATAAATCCTGAGTAAGAGCGGTGGGCCCATGCCATTGTCAATGTGTCCGGAGTACTGTACATGGGGGAAGTCTCGCCAACGCAAAGTGATAATAGGCCGTCAGGAAGGTTTGGAGTGCCAATATCGATCTTCGGGCCAAGAAGCCAAACACGAGCGTGGCGGGCGACCGAGGGGTGTGGAAATAGACAACAGGACAAGTACATTATACGAGTACCCGGGCAAGAGGGGTGAAAAGGTCCCATTTCAGTCCCTCTGCCGTTGGAGAGTGGTTTCCATTCCCCGCCGCCAAGGGCCAAGAGCCAAGATGCCTAAAGTCCAGCACTTTTGTCGTCCGTCCATGAAGCGGCCTGGGCGTTTTCCACACCCGTCCCAGTCTTCCCTTCCCTCGCGCTTCTTTTCCTTCTTCCCTTCCCCCCGCCCAGCCTTGTGCACGGGACCAGAATGGGGTTTGAGGGAAGGCTTGGGACTATTGACCGCGCCAGGCTGGTCCAGCGGGAATAAGTGCGTCATGCCTGCTTATTTGAGACAAGAAGGCATCAATAGTCCCGGTAACACAGCATGCGGTGCGTAACGCAAGGAGAAGCTGATAGAGAACCAACAGAGCCGAAGACACCGGAGGACAGCAGGGATCATTCCACCACACCGTATACGTACTCCGTACCGCTAGCAGCTGCGGGACCTAAGCACGCCTTAGAACCACCGTCAAGGCGCCTTGGAACGTAACTACCTTACCTGGCGTCTAACTAAGGTAGGCACGGAGCAGAAAGAGCTCCTTAAAGCGGCGAGAGTGGCTTGGATGACCCGCAGTTCCCTGCAGCAATTAGACTACTATCTAGTCTACTAGCTGCCTGCCCGCCAGCCCGCCAGGCGGCTGCTGGCCCGAAAGCCCCTGGTACCTAAGGTAAGGTAGGGACTTTCGAGCATTAAGAGTACTAGGTAGGTACCTACGGATAGGCACCTAGGCACTATTCCCGGCTCCAGAGCGCCACCGACCTTTATTTCCTCCCCCTGTTCCTGCAGTGCAGTGCAGATTCGCAGGGTCCTAGCCTTCCTAGGGCGTGGGTGGATGTCTACTCCGTAATGAACTCCCAAAGATCTTTTCTCCAACCGACGATATGGCCACGCCCCTCCTTCTCCCCATCACCCTTCTCATCCTCTTCCTTCCCTCCTGCTTCTTCTCGTCTGGTCAATAACGACTTAGTATCTATCACCTTTTCGTCTCGAATTCTCGGCCTTTGCTTTCAACCCCTTGCCTCGAACGAAATCATCGGCTGACTGCGGTGCAACCATCGTTTCTGGCAAAGGTACAGCTCAGATCGTTGTAACGGTTATCAGCCGCGTTCCGCATCGTAGCCACACCATCGGAATGCAATGCCTCGTGGCTCGTGGGCAGCCCAGCGCAAGAACATCATGGAAACCCACTGATCTCCAGCGCCAGTACAACACAGACGGAGCCCAGGAACAATAAGTCGCAGATCGGGAACCGATTGAGTTTCGACGGCTCTCCCGGCGTGCCGTTCTCCATCCAGTAATCCCGAGGGGTAGGCACGGCGTGTCTCATGGAATGCCCCTAACACGGCGATGCTTCTTATCTACAAGACTCCAAAATGATGAATATTTTGTGCATATACGACAAGAGCTACATCGGTAGCATCGAGTTGTAGCCACAGCTACCCAGGACATAACCTACAACCGTAATCTGAAAACTTCCGACGCGCTTTACGAGTAGGCGTCCGGAGCTAGATGCAGTGGTGACGGCATTTTTCGATCCGAAGGGCTTCCGATGGCCGCTCCTCGTCTGCAGAGGGCTGCAACACAACAGCGATGATAGATATCGGCTAGATTCAGCCTTACCTTTGACAAGGTTTATCTCACTGTCCGCCTATCATCTCCCAGCGGTTGTTGCCTATCTCGGGGCACAGGTCTTTATATAGATGCGTATCATGCTGTCTTCCATGTATCATTGGGACTTGGGACTGCTTATGGCCGTGGGTGCCTCTCGTATTCACATACTTTCCCGCTGGCCTGCTCGCTTGCCAACGCATCACATGATACAGGCAGTTGGGCCAACGAACTGCTGCTATGCATCTTGATGCCTGATATAACCCTGTACGAGCGAGTAGCGACAGAAAACTTGTTGGTCTGCGCATGCAGGTCGTATCACCGTCCCGAACAGTACGAGAGGAGAGGTTTCTGTTTTCGCGCAGTGTTACGCAAGGCAGAAATGGAGCTGTAGTCAAAGACAGGGACCAAGACAATCCACCTCTGTGCGCTTTTCAAGTGAAGCCTGCGATGTCTTCTAGACGGGTGAAGCGTTGCACCGGATTGGTGTACAAGAGTCAAGACAGCGGTATTGATCGGGTGTCGCAGGCACTCTTCATAGCCGATGTCCAGGGTCTTTGCCGCGTAAGTGCGAGTGGGAGGATAAGGTCGTACTCAGAGTAGATCTGCGCTCCGGTTATGGGCAGGTAGGTCTCGGATTCTGGACCCTTATTTTCAACACAGAGTTCAAGTTCTCTGGGTTCTCCGGGCTGTCCCAACGCATGTCGATCAGGCCCTAAGACCCAGAGCTACCCCTGGCCACCAACCACTTTTCTTCATCGTCTCCCTCCAATTCACACCGAATCGCTGGCTTACTACAAGTATCTGGCTTGAATTTTCTGTTCAATCTGGCTACTACGATATCATAAATGTTCAAGTTGCTGAACTGGAATTTCTTTAGTGTTATTTAGTACCAGCACCAGGGTTTTGAACGGGTTCGATTCACGGCTGACCGGCTATTCCACTTTAAAGGCCAGGATTCTAACCTTTTCTCACTCCCTCAGCTGTAAAACCAAGAAAGACCAGCCAGAACCTGGAGTCTATCTTCCAGCATTACAGTGAAGCCCAAAGGGCTACACGGGATTCATGAAGTGAATAGGACAGAGGGTTTGCGGTCTTCACGTCGTGGGCCATTGGCTGAGGGAACACTAGTAGGATTCTCTTGTCTTGACTTGCAAGAAGAAGATCCTGATCTCAGCAAGACACTGAGCGATCATGATAGCTTCGCATAGCTTCCTCGGCCTGCTGAGTCTTTTTTCCGGCGCCAGCGCTCAGGGGAAGCCCAAAGATCTCGGGTCCGCTCTTGGGGATAGAAAAGAGCTCAGCACCTTCTATAAACTCATCAAGGTAAATCAAAGCGGGCGTCGGGCGTGCTGGTTGCTACCGCGGCTTTCATGGTTCCAATGCTGATTTGGCTGAGACAGAAATATCCAGATGTACTTCTCCAGCTGCCGAATTACAATGGCATCACCGTAGGGAAACCCCATCGCCCCGGAAGATGTACTTGCACCCAGCTGAGAGAAATTTGTTTAGATTGTCGCACCATCCAACGATGCCTTTGAAAACATCCCTTACACATCCCTGAACGAGGTTTGGGACGAAGAGGATGCGGATACGACCGTCTCGCTTCTGCAGTACCACATTCTACAGGGCACTGTCGACACCGCCGAGCTCGAAGAAGGCCCCAGCATCGTCCGCCAGACCCTACTCGACGATCCGGCCTACACAAACGTCACATCGGGTCAGCACGTTATCGTGAACAAAGCCGGCGACGGCGTCGTCACACTCACCACCAGCATGGGCACCCGCTGCACGTTGGAGAGATCCGACATTGCGTTCCAGGGCGGGCTCATCCACATTGTGGACAACTTGCTCATACCCCCGGCTCGGCTGGGCGTGACCAGCGAAGCCTTTCAGATTCCGAATTTCCTGGGCGGACTCTATGCCGCGGGGATCATGCCCGCCGTAGCAAATCGCAAGAACATTACAGTCTTTGCCCCGCGAGACGAAGCTTTTGAGCTCGTTGGTGGCTCGCTGCTGGACCTGGATGGGGAGGAGCTGGCTCGCGTCATGGGCTACCATGTCATTCCCGACAGGGTCCTCGTCAGCTCCGATCTCACCAATGGCACGAGATTGCCGACAATCGCAGGCGAAGGAAGCGAGAATCCGGGAGGCGATGATGTCGATGCTGCTGAGGACAAGGAGGTGTACTTGACGATTCGCCAAGCCGGCAACAATAAATTTGTCAACTCGGCGCAGATTGTGCAGTCGGACATACTCATTGCCAACGGCATCTTGCACCTCATATCCGGCGTGCTCAACCCCGATGTCCCCGCTATTCAGCCCGACGCCGAGGCCGCTAGCCAACCTCCGCTGTTCCCGGCCAGCTCCGCACAAGACCCTTTCACATCCGACCTGCCCTGCACCGTCAGCTGCCCGGTCACCAGCACGTCAGGCGGCGGCGATGGCGCGGAAGCGACGTCTACTTCCTCGGTGCTGCAGACCAGCACGAGCGACGACGTGGCGGCGCACAGCACGGGTGGCGCCCTTGCGGGGATGGCCATAGGGGTCGTTGGGGTTGGAGCTGGGATGATCTGGTTGTGAAGAGGGTCAGGGTCAGGGTCGTGGTGGTCCGCTCGTCAGCAGCAGTAGTAGTAGTAGCGGGGAAAGAAGGGGGATTGGTAGCATATAGTACAGTATATTAATCAATCTATGGCATCGGCGTGCGGACATTGATATCTGCATCGGAAGCGATGCCGCTTTCTTAGAGTAACACAAAAAATTTGAGCGTCTTGTATCCGTGGTGCCGATGCTGTCTTTGCTTAATGACATGTTTGGATGTCCGCTTCGACAATTTCTAGACCGAGGGATTTTGCCATTTCTTGCCCCGTTCCGTGTATAATAATAGAAGACAAAGTGACAGCAGCAAATAGCCCAAAGTATCGGCATATGTAGGGCCAAACGCCGACGGATGGGATTAAAGGCCCAGCTGCGCCGTCAACTCCTACTGACACGTACGTACATTAAGTGGTGGTAGCAGTAGTAGCAGTAGGAGTAATAATAAGCCCACAAAGCAACAGTGTAGCACGTAGGACTTAATACTACGGAGTACTAAGAGCGGAAACGCAACGAATCACTGCCGGAACGGACATGGGTATGCGCCCTGGACGAATATACGACCGGGAATCGATCTTAGCTGAAACCGAATGACCCGGAAAGAGAAGGAAGAAGAAAATGTCAAGTTCCGCTCTATCTAGTCTATAGAATATCACATTGGTATCGGAACTACTGGATGTTAGATTCGGGTAGTAGCCGCGCCCGGCATAGGCATCTCAGTCCGATTCTTGTCTCTTGCATGCCCGCCCCCCTCCTTCGCGCCCGAGCGAGCCCAGGGTAGGGCTGCAGATCCCGTTCCGGGCGGCTTACATGCGAATTTCCGGTACCAAGTTTCGTCCCAAACCGCGTTAGGTCAGGTCACGCACAAAAGCTGCAACTGATCGACATAAGCACGAGGCGTAAAAGGGGCAGGACAATCGCGATGTCCCCACGCATCAAGACAGACACCTGGTTTCTAAGAATACATCGAAAACAAGGATAACATTGATCTTTCCCATCGGTGAGAATGGGGGCGTCCGCCTGAAATCCGTGGCACTGGTGCCACTTTTGGACCAGGGGTTCTGTTGATGACTCTAACTCCTCTCTGGGTAATAATAGTACATGAGATGTAGGTAGCCATGCCTTGAGAAAGGCTTACTCAAAGGACACGACATCTGTTCTCTGGGTCATGCTGCCTCCCACAGCCGCTGACTTAGTGTCGTTTTGGGCCGTTGCAATCGTGTTCTGCAAGCTCGTCAGATTTGTGAAGACGGATTTATTGGCGAGAGGAACATACCAATAGTCTGGCGGAGGGGTTGGCGGGGGATCAGGACTTGGTCCACGCGGTCCAGGACGCGGACCTGGAGGCGTAGGAGGCCTTGGTCCGGCCATGTCCCCAACAAGACTTGCTATTCTAGCTATCCCAACTCTCAGTCACAAGGGACCACAACACCAACACCGGCGCCAGCTGTAAACGTTGAAGTGCGTCCTGTTTCGACTTGTATGACTTGGCGAAAGGGTAGATGAGAATTGACGATGGAAGCGTTGTCTTATCGGCCTTGACCCCAAGACTTATATATACTTTGAGACCACTTCGCTTCGCGACGAACGGCGTCAGCCTTGCGGCGACACTATTCTAGATCTCATGTGAATGAGGCCAGTTTGATCCTTGGCAAAGTAGGGTCTCTCTGCCTAGAAAAGTAGCCATCGGTTATCGTGGCAGATCCCCTCAACGCTCTCTACAGGACGTTCGGGTAATCCCTGTTGACTTGCCGATTATGGTGCTTCTTCCAAGTTGGGCAGGGCTGGGTTGTCAAAATCAAGGCTCTGACGAACCGGGATGCCTGTCAAGGACTATCTTTGGCTGAGAGGAACCGATGATGTGGCACGGAGGGTGTGGGGAGCCGTCGAATTAGCGAGGCCGGGAACCGGTCCTGACTCCGTGCAATAAATAGCCAGGTCCAGTGCCAATTGCGATTGGACCCTTGGGGATCTCTGGTTATAGTCTAACGGTCATCCAGGCAGCCCACAGGGGGCGACGCCATTACCGATCGATGGGGGCCAAAACGACGGTCCCAAATCGTGCATGAGACTCAACGATCTCGCGCCCTGACTTATGCAGGTGACCCAAGGTAAGCCCAAATTGACTCTTCGCTTCGTTGACCCTCTGACAAGACAGGGAGCACGATGTCGGGGAATACGATGTCAGGCAAGAGGGCCATCTGGGCATGTTGTGAGAGGCTTGGGACCTCAATCTCTCGTTGGACGGGCGTGGCGGAGTAGTACCCCCATGTTCTCGTTTACCTGGCAGCTACCCCTAGCCTCTATTAAGAGAGTACTTTGACAGCCAGCCGCCTTCCAAATTGGCCGTCGAAAACGCAAGCCCGAGTCCTCGGTGCCCATAGCGCATAATTCGGTGTCATAAGCGGGCTGACGGGGGCTTAGTATGGGATAGAAGCCGGTGTGTTTGAGCCGAGACATACCAAATGGATAGACTTGCGCGCAACAGGCCAAGAAAAGTAATGCCAGTGGCGCAATTAGAACAACGAAACCACCAGGAATGGCATACCTAGAGGCATTGAACTTGCACCAAATAGTATGAAATCACATCGAAGGATGCGATTGCGGGGCACATTTCCCCACAATTTAGTCGAGTTTGCCGCCAGTCGCGCCTATTCATGGGAGCAAACGGCATCCTCACATTGCACGGGCTGTAGGATGAACGGCTCTGCAATAGCAGCAGTTACTCCTGATGGAAGTAGCATCGGGATCAAGAACCATGGCCAGATCCAGAAGCTCAGTGCCATCCTGCTTGTCAACTGCCGGGGTTCGCCATCACGTAGGGGACAGGGGTGGGAGACTGTGGCGATAGAACACGGTTTGATAATAGAAATCCTTCTCGGATCGGATGTATCGTGTTACAGCCGTTCGTTATCAAAGGTTGGACTGTCGTACTATTCGAGCACGCGAAGTCGTATAACTCTCACAACATCCAAAGGTGTAGTGATCACTCCTGGTCCGAGGCATCATCATTTCGGTATAGGCCGTTAAGGTTACAACGTCGATTGAGATGCGCACTTTGTCAGATGGAACTTTGGTTGAGGACAGAGTTGCTTTGTGTAACAGAGGGGTCACTCGGCCTTGCCCCTTTCGTGTTTGACTGAACCGCGAGAAGTTGTGATCTTCATGCTCGTGACTATCTGACAAAACCAGTCAACGAACCACAGCTCCAAACAGCATAGCACATTTTAGGTACACTGTGCTTGGCTGTGTGGCTGAACATGCAACAGAGCGGCGCCGCGCCTTGTGAATGGCCGTTCGCAATACTCAACGCACCACTCACGGTGACACTCTGGCGAATAACGTGACGTGAATCAATAGGAAGAGAAACCCTTCACAAGCCAGTCCCATTTGCATATGTGCATTTGACGTTGGCAAGCCTTACCCGATATCTCATTCCGGTCAGCAAGACCTCACCGAGCAAATGGGTTGGGCCGTATTCCCAGTATGTCAGCTCAATATATGGACGTAAATCCTGGAGCATTGTTAGCTCACGGCTGTTGCTGAATGAATCATCCAGTGTACTTAGTCGTTCGGCCGCATCTTGCCTCTCGGAAAGACCGTGTCCCCACCCAGGCTTACTGCCAGCGCATAGCGCCCGGCAAGGCGTACAAATTGCCCCCCTCGGAAAATAGCTGTGTTTTATCTACCCCCGTGACCGCGGCTGTGGCTGCGCGATCTACTGCGATTGGCGTAGCTGTCGTAGCTGCGACTTCGGCTTCGAGCTCTGAAGTCGCGGTCATCGCTCCGTCCGCCACCATTGCGCCTCCTTGGGGGAGACTTTGATCTTGACATTGAATTTCCAGAATTTCGCGAACGAACCTCATGTCTACTTCCTGTGCCTCGGAATCCCCCTGATGCGGGTGGGGGCGATCTCGAAGGGGACCTCGACGATGGCCGGTAAACGTCAGATCGTGGCCCGAAACGGCCTCCGGGTGACGGACGACGCCGCCCGCCGCCGCCACCACCTGAGCCCATTGGGCCACCAAAAGACAAATTTTGAGGCCCAGGCCCTCTTCCACTACCGAAAGGGACCCTGGGATCTATATTGGCTCCGCGCCTGGCGGTAGGAGGGGCAGGGGAGAGTTTCCTGCGAGGCAGAACAATGGAAACATTGATGGTAGCGCCGTCAACCTGAGCTTCGTGCATATGAGCTATAGCCTCTTCGGCGTCGGCTTCATGATCGAAAAGGATGTATGCCGTTCCCCGATTAGTACCAACTGTGAGAGCGATTTGGTCAGCTGAACATCGGACTGCGCTAGACAAAAGCATGAAAGTACGTACAGGTTCGGTTAATTGGCAGATCAAGATCCTTAATTGGACCGAAATCCCCAAAAATTTCGTAGAGATGATCCTCGTTGATGTTCTTGGACAACCGCTCTACAACAATCTGTGCCGGAAGTGTTAGCAAAACTTGCGTAAGCTGACGTTGGCGCGGTTCGCTTGCCTTTGTGCTTCTGACTGGCGGCTCCTCGCTAGGCTCCCTGCTGGTACCTCTACCTCTGCCTCGGCTCCAGCTACGACTATCGCTCCTATGGCGGCCGTTGCGCCGAGAAGGGGGTGTTGGCGACCTTGACGGGGATCGCGCATCGTAACGTCGGCGACGCGAGGGCGACCTGGAGCTCGCAGAGCGCGGCGTGGGGGACCGCGTTCGCGACCTATCGCGACCTGGGGAGGGCGACCTTGTAGCCATAGTCACGGGTCTACCGGTGGAGTGGATTTGCCGGATGATTTCTGGTGCAAGTGTTTGAAAGCAGACAACGATGCTGCTAGATTGCAGCTCAAAATTGACAAACGAACGGAACGAGCCAAGCTCGGTAGGCGGTTGCACAAAGCGAAGGCAGGCACGCTGCCGACAGGTAATCACGTGACTACCGTTCTTGCCTCTGCGCCCCAAAGCCAGGATGAAAGAATCACGAATGAGCATGAGATAATCACGTCTATTTAGAACTTGAAGTAAGGAGACATATATCTCACCCGTGCCCCCAATCATGGTGCACCTTGTGAGTGTAATCAGGCCACTTGGTTTGTGGAAGCAGCCGGCCACAGCATATCATTAAGAGTACGTCTATTCGCACGATGTAATCTTGCCTATCCCACCTGCCTTGCACTAACTTCTAAGCTGATTGTGAACTGCGCAAGACTTTCGTTATCCTTAGCTGATATACTCAGGTAGTCTGAGAACAAGCGGCAGGTTCTCATCGTATTCGCTGCCTCATTTCCGGAGGGGCGGTTCTTTGTTTCCCTTGAGCGCTCTTGACAGGCGAGCCCCAAAACCATGTGGTTGAGACGCTGATGCAGAAGGCGCTTCAGGTGCCCAATCCATTGGCTCGACAGGACCGTGACCGTTCGCTTCCTCAGCCCTGCGAGCAGCTCGTTTGGCCCGAGCTCGCTGCTCCAGGTGGCGATAGAAAAAGACGAAGAACGTGATGAGGAAGAACGCTATGATAGCTCCTACAATCACCCCGATCTCAAGTGCCGTCATGGTCCGGTGCTCGTCGGGTTTGTCCTCGAATTCGTCGGGCGAATGGTACTGGCCTGCCTGCTCCGGGTTGGTTGGATAGTTGGGCGCCATGTTGATCGAATGGTAAGGGACCCAGACGAATGTATAGGGCGTGGAAGTGATCTCTGGACAAGTCTTTAGCACATGTCCCCGTTCATCATCTCGGAATAGATGAACAGCAACGCCATACTTACCAGTGCAACAGGGCGAAAGAAGAATGACGATTTGAGTCAGCCTGTGTGCTGCGCTTCAAGATTAGAAGGAGAGATAGAGATCAAGGGCAGGTGATTTAGCTGACCTTCTAAGGTGAGAAGTGAGAACGCACTTGTGGGGGAAGCACTTCCTCACTCGATACGCGTCTCCAATGTCACATTCATATCTGATTATACGGCTCGCGTGTTCAGTTGAGTAACAACCGCGGGTGTCATGACAGCTGGCCGCCACTGTCAAGTAACCTAGAGGCCGACGGCACTTCGGGAATGGATCATCGAGCTGCTTAGGCGAGTGGCTTGCTCAAATTTCCACAGTGGGATCCCGAGTTATACGCTCAATTGATGCTCTCAATGGAATTGTGATTTCGCGAATGTGGTTCACTTGCCAATGACTTACCACCACTGATCCCTCAGAACCGGCTCAGAAGGTCTTCCGATTCACATGCGGCAATACATTAGGAACAGGATATATTGTACAGGAAGCAGATACGAAAAGTGTCTCTGAAGTCATCAGCCGTCAATGATACCTTGTGAGTGATTCAAGTGTAACACTTCGAGAAATATGCTGGGAACATGCAGCAGACCAGTTGCACAGCCAATACTTGACCAGTTCCGAAACGATGCTCAGCAACCCTAAGCGGGACGGAACTTGACCAGGCAGTTGTTGACCAGGCTCAGAGTGGCGCTAACTCTCTGGACCATGGGTCGTTCATCCGCCGGCTCAATGGCTTCAAACTTTTGGAGCACCCGGACGAGAAGGTAAGACATCTGGGTGAGTGCAAATTGCTGTCCGAGACAAGTCCTCGGGCCGCCGCTGAAAGGCAGATATTCCCAACTGTTTAGTTGTGTCATTAGCGTTAAAGTCGGCTATCGTGGACGTCGGGGGGCGGAGGGTAGTTCACTCACCTTGTACGAAGCGTTTCCCAGCGCTCTGGTCGGAACTTGTCGGCATCATCACCATAAGACTGCTTGCGGCGATGCAGACTATACAGGCTCCATCGGCACTGTGTGCCTTTCGGAACGAAGATGGGAGACTGGCCATCGTGACCTCCACCCTTGGGAAGCACCGTATCGTTTGCAGCACATCGCATGTTGGTAGAGACCGGCGGCCATAGCCGCAGCGCTGTCGATGTATTAGTGATCTGAAGAGCTGGAGCCGTTTTTTTTTTCAGAGCACGTTGCTTACTTTCCTTGAGAATCATATTTATATATTTGAGATTCTTGAGATCTTCCCAAGACGGCTCACTGCCTCGGAGCGAGGATATCTCCTCCCTAGCCTTACTAACAATATCGGGCCTGCGCGCGAGGGTCCAGAACATGGCAGTCATTGTACTCGCGCTTGTGTCGCGCCCGCCGACAATCATGGCCATGAGATGGTCGCGGATCTGCTCCTGAGAGATGCCCGTGTCGACAATCTCGTTAAGAAAGACGTATGGGCGCTCTTTGGTTTTGCTATCCGCTATGGCCTTGGACACGTAGTGGTCCATGAATCGCTTGCACAAGGCCATCGACCTATCAAACTCTTTGTCGGGCAGCATTTGGCCCAGCCATCCGAGGCGGGCCCGGCTGGCAGCTATGTGAAGACAGTAGTCGAAGGCTCTTGCAAAAGCGAGGTTCTCCTCTATGGGATCGACAAGCGTGCTTGTTGAATACCCGAACCTGGTGAACCTCCCATTTAGCCAAGAACCTTTTCTACGTATCGTGGAGAAGATGGAAGAAACTGGATGAAAAACGTACATGAAGTCTGTAGCCGAGTCCATGGTGAACAGGTATAGCAAGTTTTGCAACTCTACCGCAGAACCGTCTTTTGGGATTCGATCCAGGAATCGCTCTACATGCCTCCCCTGGCACTCAAGGTCGGTGATTTGATTCCTAGTAAAGCTTGGCCGGATCAGAGATCGAGCGCTCTGCCACTCCTTCCCATTGACAGAGAATATGGCATGCGGACCAACAGTCAGCTGTGTAGTCCTCTGCCTCACACCCCCAATCGGCCACTCCTCGAAGCGCGTGGACAGCATGGCTTTGAGATTGTCCGGTTCATTAGTGAACAGTATCCATGAGCCCGTAGCCAGGTGCCAGAAGGTACCGCCAAACGAGTTGATGATTTCATCCAAATCGTCCAAGAGAGTCCCGCTCTTGATGGCCCCGACCATTTTGACGACCCAGTCTATGCCAACAGGATCGCGATGGGGATAGATTGCTGCCGGCTTCGTAGCATGGATGCGTTCGTTGCGAAGCCAGCGGAACTTATTGTAACAGTAGAGATATATCGGGGCACATATGCCTATGAGCCATAGCGGTAATTTCTCAGGCAAGGCAGGAATGAAGGCCTTGAGATGCTGTCCTGAGATTCGAACGAGCATTCGATCGGCGACAGGCGCGATGGCACATTGGCCGGCCAAGGCCGCGGCGAAGAGCCAGAGCGTTTCCATTGTTGAAAGGGCCCGAATCCGGATCACATGAATCCAGTTCTTTGGAACATCACCAAGAAACCTAGGGAAAGACTAGCTTCTTTAAATATATATCTAGCTCCCGCCTAGGCCTTGGTAAGTCAGTCTTTCGGTTTCCTGTTTCGGGATCTACCCCGCCGAGGACACTCTCATCCAGCAAGTGAGATGTGACCTTAGGCAAACTGGGGTAGCACCGTCATGACGATACGACGTCGCATGATTCGTAGAGCGACCATGGGCGCCCCAAAGCTCTGCTGCCTCGGTTGGTGGCTGGTGGATCATCGAATGAAGCTGTCAAGGGCGCCCGTCACCCCGCATAGCCGCCTGGCCGCTATCCGATACCGACGGACATTCGAGGTGGAGTGACCCGGACACTAACACCGTGACCGTGACCTGCATCCATCAGCGTTATGGGGCTTGACCTATCTGCTTCGTACCGTCTCAGAACCAGAATCATGCATCGCGGAAAGTTAGTTCCTTTAACAAAACAGACTTCCCCCTTGATAGGCCCAGAGACAGGCTTATTGCTGCATCGCGGGAAATGGGGGCTTCGAACGGAAAGGCTTCGAACGGAAAGGCCTGATCCTTGCCTGTCTTCCCGGAATGAGTCCATTAGTACTAGCTCCGGACAGAATGATGTTCTTAAAGCGGTACCAATGATTTCTGCTTGGGAAAATCTACAAGAATCACATCACTGTCGACCGGATTGTGTAAGTCTAAGTATGGTCGTCGCTGGCAGTTGGCTTGTCACGGGTCCCCCCGACTTTGCTAGGCTGACGTAGACAACGTAAGGACCTACTTTTGGTCTTTCAGTAACACGGCTTCGGGACGAATTTGATAATATCATCAGGATAGAAATTGGTCATCATTATTACGACAGAAAACTCCCGACCCGCACTCATACATGTAATTCCGACAATCCACACTCCCAAACAAAGCTGATACCATGGCCTTATCTGGGCTGCATGGGATTGAATGGCAGATCGAGAGCTTAGTGGCGCGAAGAACTTCGATAATGGGCAAAAAACTCCACCAGAATCTCTCCCCGTTCATGGCGCGCGGTTGCTAATTCCTCGCTTGTCCCAGCGCCCACTCCACTTTAGAAATCTGCGGTTCAGTCGGCATCGGCCTCTTCGACCAGCACAGCGACGCAAGCGTAAAACAAGGCTGTTTGTTCTCGGAGATAAATACTCTGTTTAGGATGTAGTAACGACTGTCGCCTAGTTAGCCTGTGCACTCGATTGGCTGGAATCTGTTGGACTTCATAGCGAATATGACTTACCAATGGGGATGATAATAACCAGCAGCAGGATGATGACGCCCACGATCAAGCACACCCTCATCTTCATGTCCTTCCACCACATATTCTTGCGGACCCGGTTGGCTCCACGACGGAATCCTTGAGCCGACATGGCCAAGTTGTCTGTCTTGTCCTGGAGGGAATCGAGACGCTCACCGCGGTCGGCAGCCATCTCCATGTTCTTCTTCATAGTATCCACAGCTTTGTTGATTTCCTATCGATATCTGTCAGTATACCTTTTCCTTACAACGAACTTAAGAGTTGAGCGCTCCAACGACCGCGCCAAGATCTTGATGAAGCTGCTCTCGCTGCTCTTCTCGCTGCTAGGCCTGGGTCAGGCGGTTGACAAAGGGGTTTCGTCAATCAATCAACCAGTTCCAGCCCAAGTTCAGAGAATCATCAGGCTCACAGCGAACGACCCAGAAGTCGTCTCGCGAGCACTCGATGATGGCCAACGTAGTTTTGGCAGCAGCTAGCGATGGAGCAAGTAACAGCGGCGGCTCGCACGGAATTGACTTCCTAGCGACTCCGTCCAAGCAGACATCTCCGTCTACAGCCGGTCTCACCGGGAGCTTCCTCCTGACCAGAAAAAAAAACTTACCCCCTGAATGTGCCCTGTCCTAGCGTCGCCGCTCTGTTGGCCGCCAGCCTGGGCGGTGTTGCTGCCATCTTGGGGCCAGGGGTCGTAGCGCTCGTTGTCGGCCATGATGAAGGAAGAGGGTTTGTAAGGGTGGAAATGCTAGATGAACAGTATCGGCGACAAAAGCTTGTCTAGTTTCTTCGTGTTGTTGAACGACTTGGGAGGCGGTGTTGGCTTGCAATAGGATGGATTTTGCGATGCGACGGGAGGTTGGATGATGAAGAAGAGGAAGTGGTGAGACGTGGACCCTGGGGACAGGTAAATGAACGGCAAATCATTTGCTGAGGTGAGAGAACGAGGCGCGGCAACGGGGGGTGACGAAAGCACTAACCACCAGGGCACTGGCTGAGCAACTGGAAGTGGGCACTGGACACGCACTGGGCAGGCGGTCCCAGCGGGTCTCAGCGAAGAGCTCTCTGCGCCAGGTTTGGTTTCTGGGGGGTAACCATTGTAACAGCCATGTCACATGCCAGTAACGCCACAGCGGCTGGCAAAGTCGCAAGACATTCAAAGGTAGGACCGTGAGAGGTCTCTTGAAATCGGATTGAAACGCAATCTACAACTGATATTGGCCAGACTTCATGGGACAGTAGATTCTTTCTCTTCCAACTCAGAGCTAGCCAAGACTGGGGAAAGACTAGGCCAACATCAGAGCATCCTCAAACGCCTGCTGCGACAGCCTGCGACAATGCGACTTGGAAGGTACCTACCTCCCTGAGGCGCTGAAGGCTGTAGCTGTGGCTGGTGATAATCCTAGCGTGGCTGTGCTCCCCTTTCTTCCCTACTAAGTACCTTGAGGTAGGTGGTGGCTTTCATTGTCTTTACTCCGTAGGCTGTCACTGAGCACTGAGTGAGACAAAAATATCTTCCCGGTGTCTTGGCAAGGCCCGCCTCCAGTCGGCCCAGTGCCGTAATTGAGCGCGTTAGTCTCGAAGGTAATTATTATCTGCAATTTGATTAACCTAATGTCGGGTAGGCATTTGCCCATGTCGGTAATCGCCCAGGATCTTGTTGGCCTAGAAATACAGGCTTTTCTGGGACTCCGACAGCCTTTTGGCCCTGCCAGCGCTAGCCTCCCAAGGCGCTGGCGTGGCATCCGATGGTGCCGTGGGAGGCGTCGTCATGGCGGCGGCGGCTGATGCGGGTGGTCCTGGCACTGCTTGCGAGAGCTCGCCAGCCTCCAGCCAGGCCTGAGGTGCGCCAGCAGCAGCGCTGTTGCGAGGGCTGTCGCGGGACATTCTTGCATTTTTGATGGACCCGGAGTGCGCATTCCGCGACGAGCCCATCGCAGCCGGTGGACTTCCCGTGCTGCTATCGCCCGTCTTCCAGCGATACCAGGACTGAACATCGCTGGCTGACTGCAATGGAAGCCGATCCCATTCTTTGATGCGATCGTCCTTGGTGTTGGCTGCCGAGGCTGATACTCCCCTTCCAGGTTCAGATGAGCCCTCGGACTGAGACGAGGTTGAAGCGTCACCGTGATGCTTGTGGCCAAGCACGTAGAGCAGCGCAGCTTCTGTTTCCGCAAGTCGCGCTTCCAGCCTGTTGACGTAGCCTAACGGCAGGCCTCTGCGTGTTATTAACACCTTGTCAGCCCCTATTCAGGAACCCTGCCATGTGGTTTGCGTTGTTTCCATACCTTTTGTTCTGCTCTGGATAATGGCAGAGGGAGGGATCAACATTACATCTCAGACAGACGGGCCTGTAGAGACGTGCGCATTAGTCGGGGCCTGTGTCTTGTAGGTGAAGCAGAGACAGCTGTTTGTCTTACAGACTCCGATCACACTGGAGAATTTCAATCAGTGAATATTCCTTATGTCTACTTCTTCTCTTTCACGGGCAGACCTACCCGTCGTTTCTTGGCTCTACATGGCTCACATGCGATGGCATTGTGCGAGGGCGCATCAGTCCTCCGGATCCTCCCGCTGCGAACGTTGTCCGCCATCAGTCTGCAGGGGCTCAACTGACATGGCAGCCCGGACTATCGGCGACTGCGTACTTGTACTAATTGATTGAATTGATAGGGTGCAAAAGACGGGGAAGCAATAATGGAAGATGTGTGGTTTCTCTTGACTCGAGTTGCCCCAGATCCACGACGCCGGGGTTTTCTTGGTCCGCCGCATTCGGATTAGCCATTTGCTGAACGTCTTGCCTCAACTCGCTCGTACTACTGGTACTCCACATCCACTTCTCATTTTCCCCCAGCTCCAAGCCGTTGATCATTCTGGCTTCGAACTCGAGATCTTATCATTCGCTATCATCGAATGATTGAGTCGCCAAGGCAGCGGATACGACGGCCTATAACAATTCTCGAATCTTGAACACAAGTGGCGCTTCTTGAAAGCATCGTCAGCTTAGGGCGTGAAGGGCAGCCACTGTTCTGACTTTGCGGCAATGTAGTTCGAGAGGCAACATGGCGACTGCACAGTCGCCCCATAGTGCCTCTGAACCAAGCAACTACAGTGCTACCCAGTCCAATGGTACCTCGCGCAAGCGGAAACGTTCTGCTCATCTCTCCGGTGCCACCACTCAGGAATATGGGTTCATGCGGGATACCGGGGAGCACGACTCGGCGCGTTTCGTGGGGAGCAGCAGTGGTATCCATTTCATTCGGAACGTACACATGCGTCTAGCTCGTCGGTCGGCAAACCGCTCGCAAAATGGAAAGGGGACAGGACCTAGCGTGACCGAGGGCCGGCTTGGTGAGCTCGTACCTGGCGAGGACGATCAACTCAGACGCAGAGCCAACCAGAAAGATGGTAGCAGTACCCGTCTGTGGAAAGACTCCGAGATTACCGAAGATATTGTCACAGATTCATCGCCTACCTTTGAGCAGTTGGTCGGCTGGAGCAAGAGCTACTTCGAGTCGTGGCATCCAATACTACCCTTCCTACATGGACCTGACGTTCTTCGAATCTTCGAGGATATCGGAACCTTGGGCATGGAGTCCTTGCACCCACTCGATAGTGCAATAGTTCGAGCAGTTCTTTCAATTTCCTTAGCAGACAGCCGACAAGGGTTGCCACTTGGCGAGCCCATTCCCTCCAAACTACTGTTCCAGACGGTGGAAGAGGCAGTGGCCTGTTCTCAATTTGCCCTCTGTCAACCGGCATCAATGCGCTCAACACAAGCTGCTCTGAGCATTCAACTATTTCTCATATCAATACTTTGTCTCAATGCCGCCTCGAGACTGGGCGGGCTTCTGGTGCGCATGGCGTTCCACTTGGGCTTACACCGCTGCCCAACCCGGTATCCCTTCTTCACCGCCGAAGAGGCGTCCCGCAGGCGACGTGTATTCTGGTGCCTCTATTGCTGTGAAAGGTTCTTGTCGCAGTCTCTTGGGCTTCCGCTGGATATCAGGGATGATGATGTGGACGTTTGCTATCCTGGGGAGGAGCTCCATGGCATCACTTCGCCCGGGGACGGCAATGACAAGAGGCTTCAACTTCTCACCTTTATGGCCAAGCACGCCAAGATTCGCGGTCTCATACTGGAGCTCCGCAATAAGTCCATACCGGCGCGTCACGATACGGCGGACAGGGCCATGGCAGTTCAGACGGAACTCGCCAAGTGGGCAAACGAAATTCAAGATACAATCGATGAGACGGAGATGATGGATGCAATCGAGGAATCGAGCTCATCGGGGATATCATCAAGTCACTGTCTTGTCTTGCTGCTGTCCAAGTACGAGTCGACGATTTGTCTCAACAGGCCCATGATGGCGTCTGATCCGACCTCGCCAATGTGGTCTTCGGCGATGCAGGCATGCATATCCGCTGCCAAGTCAATATGCATAGCTACGAAACGCTATTGCAATCGCCATAGATTGTTGTCAGATCCTAGTGGGAGAACTCTGGCTGCGCCGATGCTCTGGCCGGCTTTCATCTGGGCTACGTGGATCAGTGCTTTTGTGTTGGCTCACGCCGCGTTTGAGCAGCACATGCCGCTGGAGAGCGCACTACGGTGAGTATCCACTGCCCGTCCATCATGTTGAATTACATTGCTGACTATGATTCTTAGACATATTGAGTCTAGTAGAGATGCGCTTCGCCATATGGCCGCTCGGGATACCTCGTGGCCCGAGTACTGCTTGTCTGCTATCGAGGAACTACTTTCGGCTGTCAAGGAGATCCATCCCACGCAAGGCTCGCAGACACAGAATACTGTGTCCAATGACGCTTCTTCACGAGCTCAGAGTGCTGCACGTGCGTCCGTGAGGAACACCAGAAGTAGAGCACACGAGGAAGGCTCAACGACCAATTCAGCGCCTAGCCATGACGTGGGAGAACCGGCCTGGGCCGACAACACTTCGGCTCCCCCCGTTGTACTCAGTTCAGCTGGGCTTGGGAGAAGGACGTCCGAGCAACCACCAATATCGGAGGACTTTGCACAGCAAAGAGCCGCGGATTGGTCGCGAGCCACCACACTGTTCACAGGTCATCCACGGAACCAGAACTACCCCCCATCCCAGGCCGGCGCCAGTGACCTATATCAGCCCGTGTGGGTGAACCCCATGGCAGCCTCAGCTTTTGAGAATGGGCAGCCTACACCGTCAGGCCCAGGGGCAGGTCAAGACTTGCCTCCCAGTGGTTTTGCTCCCGAGGGCCAGGAGTCGATGGCGTGGTATGATCAGTTATTCGGTAGTTCCTTTAGCGCCATCGACAATCCGTTCCTGGCGGCTGCGCAGTTCGACCCGTCCATCGACCCGACGTGGTCGTATCTGACATGAAATCTACCGCGGTCAGGAATCCGTTATGCGAGTTATCAAAGATCGACAATGTAACAAAAAATGAAAACAGTCTATCAACTTACAATACCTTTGTTGTACGCAGCATTGCGATCTCCACCTTGAGCCGAAGAGATTCACGGTCAAGCGCGGCACTATCAAGCTTAAGATATCTAGCGAGAGATGAAGACATTGACTATCAATCACTCACCTCTCGCCAACTAAAGGTACATATGTACATCCGCGGCCATCAGATCTAGGGAGCACAGCTTCGGCAACCGGAGTGGAGCCCGGGTCGCCCGCCAGTGTGGGGACCCGCGGACTTGATCAAGTCCGCACGGGGCTGTCTTAACCCGCTATGAGGGGATGCTACCACTACTGCACGTGTATATATATGTGTACGTATATATTCATACTTTGAAAAGTCGAGTGTCTATTGTAGAGAAATCTCCCATATTCTTACATCAAACTTTTGAAGGGAAAGGAAAGTTTACAAAACTTATCTCGAAACTTGCCATCCCTCTCATAAACAAAATGTCTCCCAGCGCAGCTCCGGCAAAGAGGTCGTACAGCATCGCCTCCATCCCAGCGGACGGAATCGGCCCCGAAGTCATTGAGGCAGGAACTGATGTACTCAAAGCTCTGGCGGAGACTCAGCAATCTTTCGACCTTGAGTTTACCAACTATGACTGGAGCTCCGAGACTTACAAGAAGACCGGGCAGTACATCCCTGAGGGAGGCCTTGAGAGTCTGAAGAAGCACGATGCCATTCTCTTTGGTGCCGTCGGTGCCCCAGGTGAGCTCAAGATCCAATGTATTATAGGAATGAAATATAAAAACTTCAGACTGACATACCACAAGACGTTCCCGACCACATCTCTCTTTGGGGACTCCGGTTGGCCATCTGCCAGCCCTTCCAGCAGTACGCCAACGTGCGTCCCACACGCGTCCTCCCGGGCACGCAATCCCCTCTCCGCAACTGCAAGACGGGCGACCTTGACTGGGTCATCATCCGGGAGAACAGCGAGGGCGAATACGCGGGCCAGGGGGGCCGGTCGCACCGGGGCAAGCCCTGGGAGACGGCCACCGAGGTGTCCATCTTTACGCGGCACGGCGTGGAGAGGCTGATGCGGTTCGCCTTTGAGACGGCGCAGTCCCGCCCGCGAAAGCTGCTGACGGTGGTGACCAAGAGCAACGCGCAGCGCAACGGCATGGTGCTCTGGGACGAGGTGGCCGCGGCTGTGGCCAAGGACTTTCCGGACGTGACGGTGGACAAGATGTTGGTGGACGCCATGACAACCAAGATGGTGCTTAAGCCTCAGACGATTGACACCATTGTCGCTACGAATCTGGTACGTTCAGAATCCTCTCTTCCCCATCGTCTCCGAATAGGAAAAAAGGAAAGGCTTGTGGTCTAATATGAGATTTCTGTCTAGCACGCTGATATTCTCTCTGACCTGGCAGCTGCCCTGGCCGGTTCGATCGGCATCGCGCCGACGAGCAACCTCGACCCCAGCCGGGAGAACCCGTCCATGTTCGAGCCCATTCACGGGTCGGCGTTTGACATTACGGGCAAGGGCGTGGCCAACCCGGTGGCAACGTTCTGGACGGCCGCCGAGATGCTGTCGTGGCTCGGGGAGTCGGATGCGTCGGCTCAGCTCATGCAGTCCGTGGAGAGGGTCTGCGCCAGCGGTGTCCTGACTTGCGACCTGGGTGGCTCGGCAACGACAAAGGAGGTGACGGCCGCCGTCATTGCCGATCTTCGGGGCCAGAAGAACGGCGGCAAGGCTTAGATCAGATGATGGGAGGCTTGTGTATATTAAGGACAGAAAAAAGCTTGATAGACCACTGTCGAGAGTCACGGGTCACTGCTCCTTCGAAACTATCATTGTCAGTAATGTCGAGCATATCAGGCACCAATTCGAAGCATGCAACAACGATGTTGACCACCATCATTCGTTTGACTCGTCAACACTGCCTTTCAAAACCGTACAGCTAAGGTGTACAGCCAAGGGAACGCTAGGATGGCTTCTGGCAAGTTGCAACCACGCCCGGACGCATGGTTATACTCAAACTGAAATGCCAGGACAACTTGAGCGCTGGCCTGGCTACTACAACTGCTAAAACTGATTTTTGGCCGAGTGTATTTCAATGTCGCTTGTCTGTCCGCTTGCCTTTTGCCTCAACACGAAGCATCTACTTACATCATCTCCATCATGTCCAAGAAACAAAGGTTTGACATTTCTATTACCCCAATTGGAGCGTCTAGGGGAGAGCCAGAATTCCCATCATGGTCCGGAATTATAGCCACATGAGATGCAATACCCGCAGCATGCAGCCCTGGCTCCCAGCCATCCACAATTTCCCTGCGCTTGTCCCCCGCCATGGAGTAAACCAAATATCCGGGCCGTAGATATGCGTAGTCAGTATCGGGTTTGTTTTGGTCTTGATGAAAGTCTATCTGGGAATGACAGTTCCTCGCCACCATTACCACACAGTCACTGGTCATAATTCGAAGGCAGTAATACGGCTACGAGTTTGAACAAAGAAGGGGAGAGTGACACGCAACTGCATCCACTAATACTAAGGTAGTATCTACCTAGTATTTGGCATATGGCGTCCCTCTTGCTGATCTTGACATTCCATCAACCCCTACTCGGTCTGGAAGTGTCCTAGCAAGGCAGGTGAAGCACGCTTGAGGTGAGTTGCTACTTCTTTCCTGCCTCCCGTGAGAAGGGATTTTGGTATTGCCAGTATGATTACTTACCACTACAATCACTACTACTAGGCCTACTACTAGTAGTAGTTCTCAGCACCTTCTTCTCTTGATCCCTCTCCCAAGACACTATATTTTTATCTTCTCCATGACAGTATCGTTACTAGTAGCAGTCCTGCTTTTGGTGCAGTGGTGTCCAACAGACCCTGTTCGACCCCTTGGGTGCTGTCTTTTGTCTTTTCTCCTCAGTTTGGTTATTACCTCGACTACGAATTTTAACGGTAATGCGTCTCTGTCAAGGAAATGCGCGACCCGGAGAATGGGTCGAGTCCGGTCGCGCACAGCCAATGTTGCTTCTGGCCTTCGTCGCCGTACTCGTACTCGTACTACCAGGGGTCATGGCATATGATCTGGATCCGAATTCAACAGGTGAGCTAATGTTCAATCTCCAGCATTAACTCAAATAGACCATGGTCAACGCAAGAGCTGAAATATACATGTTCTAACTTCTAATGTCACGTTCAGAATCTGTCACAACGGTAGCCAAGCAAATAGCCAAAGACATGCTGACTTGGTACCACGGCGACGAACCTGGTCAAGTTCCTGGGCTTTTGCCGGAACCTCCATACTACTGTATGCTGCCCAATATGTAGACACTTCCAAAATATTCCAAACTGACCGTGTTTACTGTTCACAGGGTGGCTTGGGGGTGCCATGATGGGATCCCTGATTGAGTACTGGTATTATACCAAAGATGATTCGTTCGTCGACCTCACTAGGCAGGCACTGCTCTTCCAGGTCGGAGACGATGCGAACTACATGCCAGACAACCAAACACTCACCAATGGCAACGATGACCAAGGCTTCTGGGGTCTGTCTGCCATGGCCGCCGCCGAGTATAACTTCCCCGAGTCCGAGAAGGAGGGAGACCCTTCTTACCTGGCCCTGGCACAGGCCGTCTTCAACACCCAGGCCGCGCGCTGGGATACCGAGAATTGCGGTGGCGGGCTTCGCTGGCAGATTTATGACTGGAACGTGGGCTGGGACTACAAAAACTCCATCTCTCAGGGCACCTTCTTTGCCATTGCTGCCCGGCTCGCCCTTTACACCGGGAACACCACCTATGCGGACTGGGCCGAGAAGACGTGGGAATGGATGGTTGACCTGGAATACATTGACGACCACTACTACATCTATGACGGCGCTCATATTCCCAATAACTGCACGAAGATTGTTCCTTGGCAGTTTACTTACAACCCTGCCGTCTTCATCGTCGGCGCGGCTGCTCTTTACAACTTCACAGAGTCAGACTTGTGGAAGGCCAGGCTCGACGGTCTTCTCGATGGAGCCGATATATTTTTCAGGGGTGAAAACAACGACACCATGATCGAGGTGGCCTGTGAGCGACTTGGTCGTTGTAATGCAGACCAAAAGTCCTTCAAGGCGTATCTAAGTCGTTGGCTCGCCGCCACGGTGCAGTGGGCTCCCCATACCTTTCCTCGCATCATGCCCAAGCTGAGAGCCTCGGCTGTTGCAGCAACAAGTCAGTGCGTTGGGGGTGACAACGGACGGATGTGCGGTTTGGAATGGAGCTCAGGCAAATATGACGGGACGCAAGATGTTGGGCAGCAGATGGCCGCGCTTGAGATTACCCTCTCCTGCATGATTCAAGACCGCGATCCCATCTTGACCGAGAACACCGGTGGCACCAGTGAAAGTGATCCCGGTGCTGGCGGGGAGAGCATCGGTAGTCCTCCCGGGTCTCATCTCAAGCCTATCACCTCAAGAGACCATGTAGGAGCCGCTGTACTCACGGCAATTCTTGCCAGCTCCATGGTAGCCGCTGCTGTCTGGCTCATAGTTGACGAGACGTCGGACAAGCCGCAGCCGCCTCTGCAACAACTACAAGACTCTCAAACGTCTGATGATGCAGGGACTGCTTTAGCTTCCGCTCCGGGTGCGGCTGCTCTTCATAAGCGAAGCATGAGAGATGTGGGTCAAAAAACAATCATACAGACACATGCAGCGTCGAGTCTGGAGTCAAACTGCGTGGACGAAGACACACGCTCTGCAACGAGCCCCGTGCGTGTCTCGCGAGTAGAGAAGCGAGCGTCGGGGCACTCACGTCGGGCGTCCAACATGCCAAGAGGATGGCCGCATGATGCAGCACTTAGATCCAGCGTCGTTGGAAAAACGAGCAGTGACTGGCCATTTCCAAGGTCAACACGAGTGTCCAACCCGCAATGTGACTCGCAGTCACCTGAATCCATGAGTGCGAAGAAAGATACCGCCGACTCGAGCGTATAAGTGTGTGAGAAGGGCCATTGTCGAGGTCGAATCTTCTGAGTGTGATTGATATAAAGAGACGGTATTAGATGTACGGTATCTGCGATACACGGTCATTTGAACCGGATGATAATATCTTAAATGTTCCCAATGGATTTCTTTTCCGGAGTTTATGAATTGGAGTTACAGGGCCGGAGTTACGAGGCCAAATAGTTTGGGGTCGCATTCGTCACGACATCTATATATACTATCAGAGTGCAGAGACGTTTAGGCGAATTATCACTGCCGCAAAGTAACACCAAGTGCCACAGATTATCAAAATAGTGGCAATCACGCGACTGGCTTTTCATAAACATAGTTTGAACCATTTATTATTCCATCCTTTAGTATACGAATACTGGAGTTCCAGAGAAATAACCTGCTTTGGGACTCCACGCCGACTTGCACCTCTCATTGCGCGTTGAGATAGGTGGCTTCAACAGCCTCTTTCTCCCTTTCCAAGAATTGATCAAACGAGGTGAGAGGGATTCCCCAGCTCCTCACCTCGTCCAGGTCCACATATTTGTACATCTCACCCATGGCGAGCTGGCCGGCGACAAAGGGGTCGACCGCCTTCCGTGCCTCCACCTCCTCCTCCGACATGGACACCATCTGTAGGTCGCGGCCAGTCACCTCTGCCAGCTTCCGCACGACATCTCCCATTGACAGGAATTCGTCGGCGTACGTCACTACCTTTCCGCCAAAGCGCTCGGGGTCAAGCAGCGCGGCGGCCGAGAAGCGTCCGATGGTGTGGCTATCGACCAGCGGCATCAGGCCGTCCCTCAGGTTGGCTGTGGTCCAGCGTCCTGTGGAAGCGAGACCGGAAACCTGCCTCTTGGCCAAAGGGTTGACGTAGTTGGCCATGAAGTTGGCCGGGCGGAGGATCGTCCAGCTGGGGAGGCCGCTGTTCTGGACGGCCTCCTCAATGTCGACCTTTGATTTCAGCAGGGCGTACAGGAGGGAGTTGGGGTCCACGAGCGGGGACTGCAGCATCTTGTCTAGGGCGACGCCGCTCGAGTACACGACCTGCTTCACGGTGCCCTGCTCGGCGGCGATGCGCATGAGGAGCTGGGCCTGGCGCAGGTTGTGGCCCATGTCGGTAAAGTCGGGCATGTAGTTCATAAAGACGGCCTCGGCGCCCTCGGTGGCCTTTCGGAGGGCGGCCTCGTTGTCAAAGTCGCCGGGCCAGAGCTTGACGCCGAGGGCTTCGAGGGCCTTGGCCTTGGGGCTGGAAGGGTCCCGGGCTAGGGCGTGGACGGTGGCGCCGGAGTGGAGGAGTTGTCGGGCCGTGGCGCCTCCTTGGGTGCCGGTGGCGCCGCAGACAAAGACGATGGGCGAAGGCATGTCTTTTTTTTTTTTTTACTATTTTCTGATCTTGATTCCTTCTTTTGAAGTTTGGTGGGGGAGAAGAGGAAAGAATGAATTCGGCTGTATTTTATATCGTTTCTTGAGATATCGTGGTAATAGTCTCGTGGTGTTGATCTGAGAGTTCTTTGATGCTTCTTTTGATCAAGTAGTGTACAACCAAGTGTGTATAAGTGAATTTGTACAGAGTAGTGGCAGAGACGATCAGTTGAATGTAAACCAAGATTTGAGATTTGAGATGAGAGTCTGTCATTAATAGTTATCTTATATATTCATTGAATAGTAAAGAACTCCGTCAGACGTGTTAACAAAATGTAAGCAACCCATATCTTTGATTATGGTTTCCCCCGATACGGCAATTCCCCTGCGTGTCTAGTGGTCGGAGATCCGCAGCAAAACGCGTTTGCTCCGTGCGATGGATACCGTCACGTTGGGAGCGGTCTATTCTGGGAAACCCTCTCCCCCCCACCCCCCACCCCTGAACGTCACGCACTCACGGCGGTCAACTTTTACTTGAAGTTGTGGGGGCGCCTGTTTGCGGAGTTCCGCCTGCTCCACTTCGGCCGGCGCTGCGACAATCCTTTATCGGGTATTGGGGGACCCTGAATACTAATTACTGGTAGTAGTAGTAGTAATTAGCAGTAGTAGCTCCGAGTCAGCCATCATCTGTCATTCGTGATTATCCTCCATACATCCCACCGTTCTCAATGCGCCCATTTGGATTCACTTTTCCAAAATTCAATTCAGCTTGATTGAACAAGATCAATTCAACCAATATTCTTTTCCCATTGTCTCGACATGTCCCTCACGTCAAGGGAGAGGCATAATCCTCCGCCGCGGCAAAAGTCGTGCGCGGCCTGCATCAAGGCCAAACGCCGCTGCGATGCCGGAACTCCGTCTTGCCTGCGCTGCTCCCAGCGAGGCATCCCATGCCTGATGCCCGCCCGCAAGGGCCGTCGTGTCGGAAACACCGGCGGCTCCCAGACGCAATCTGGTGAGACTCGCGCGTCTCCGCCTCCCGCGCTGACGCCCGCCTCCTTGTCCCTGTCGGACACCCCCTTCTCCTCCGCAGCCGGCTCAGACGGGACTCCGCCCGGCCTGGAAGATGGGCCATACTCGGCGGCAGCCTGCGCCGCTTTTGGGCCCAATACCTGGGAGTCGCTGGACACCAGCATAGGCAGCACAGACCCCTGGGCCTTATTGGAGGATACACCTATGGACTCAGCGACGGACTCGACGCCGTTTAGCTTCTCCATGGCCCCCATCGAGGAGTCACGCCATGGCCTCATCCACCAGCCGTCGATGCTGGCGCCGCCTACCACCAAGTTGTTCGTGCCCATTCCGGAGGTGGCAAGGCAGAAGCTCAAGTACCCCATCGAGCAACTTCAAAAGGCTCCGGCTTCCATGGTGAAAGAGCTGCAGACGCCATGGTCGCATCCCAAGCTATGGGAAGATGAAATGCCCCAGTCCATGCAAGGTACGTTGTGCTGGCACTTAAAACAACACCGCTGTCACTATGTTGTGAGAGGGTCATTGCGATGCTAACATAACGGGCAAAATAGATGCCATCTCATCCTGCGCTCTGTACCTGTCCAAGAATCGCATCAATTCTCCCGTCGTCCTACGCACCCTCTCCTCGCGCGTCAGTGACCTCGTTTCTGCACCAACACCCACGACAGCCATGGAGTGCCTCGCTCATACGCAGGCCTTACTCCTTCACCAGATCATATGCATCTTCGACGGCGACATTGGCGCGCGGGCCACGGCAGAACGCGCCCACTCGGCCCTCGAGGACTCCGGCATGGCTCTGCTGGAGCACATCAACTTTGACGTCGACGCGCAGCACCCGGCGACGCACCTGCCCCTGTCCACCTCCCCGGGCACCATGGCCTCGACGCGAGCCTTCTGGCGCGACTGGATCTTCCAAGAGTCCGGCCGCCGCACGCTGCTCTTCTCCTTCTTCCTCCTGCAGGCCTACCGCATCCTCGCCGGCCACCCCATCCCCCCGTGCGACGGGCGCCTGGGCCTGTTTCACAGCTTCACCCTGGCCGGGCCGCTGTGGCACGCCGCCTCGCCCGTGGAGTTTGCGCAGCGATGGGCCTCCAACAGGCACCTCGTGGTCACGAATGGGCAGTTTGAGACGGCGTTCCGCGAGGCCAAGCCCAAGCACGTCGATGCCTTTGGGCGGATCCTGCTGACTTCGTTTGTGGGACTAGAGGATGCCGAGGCGTGGTTCGCGGTTAGGGGGAGCTCGCTGTGGCTAGAGGCTGTCTAACTTTGATTTCAAGGGTTATTTTTCCTATCATTCTGGAGTCTTAGCGGGTGCTTTTTATATGATTTGTGTCTGTTGAGTTGGAGTTTATTTTTGCCTTTGCGGGGCGGTTCAATATCTGATGGTAGTATCCATACATATAGAATTGGGGACATGATCATTAATTATGCGTCAGAGACGCTTATTGTGCTCAAGAGGAATTGGAAAAAACTGAGCTGAGCATTTTGATCCTTCTTTCCAGCATTATCTGCCGAATACTTCCACTAATTTACCGCTGTGGTCAAGATAAGTTGTCATCAGAGGGTCCAATTCAGGGTAGCTGGTTCGGACGATCTTGCCCAGATTAGATAACAGAAAGTCAGGGTCCGGATAGGAACCGTCTCAACTTAATTGAACCCATCTCCCTTCTAATCCATCTCCCTATTCAGGATCTCATTTTATCATTGAGCGCACACTTGCACATCCGACAGTAATTTGTTTTCCCGCATGCGCTTGGCATATGCATAGAGACACAGATCGACAGCCATGTCTGCGCGTCAGCTCGATACAAACGTCCCGCGGGACCACGCAGAGGCCGACGGCACCTCCTTACTCTCGCCCATCGCCTACGATGACGACGCCTCCTCCGTCCACAGCGCCCGAAGCGAACAAGACACAGATAGCGACGACGACCAGCTGCAGATGCGCGCGCGGAACAGCCGGGAGCTGCGCGCCCGCGATCGCATGGTCCTGATGGAGGAGGATGAGCTCGAAGGCCTCGTCACGGACTCGCGCCGGAAGCAGGAGCGCTCGCGCCGTGGCTCCGGGCTCGTTGTGCCCAATCCGCTCAACATGCTGCGTCGAAAGGGCAGCAACTCATCCCTGAACAGCGTCAGCTCCGTCGAGGAGGCGTCAAGCGCCGCTGGCGCCGAGCAGAAGCGCAAGACCCGCCGAGCTCGCCGCAAGGAGAAGAAGGAGCGGTTGATGGAGAGCGCGGAGCACGGCGAGGACGGCGGGCTGATGTACGAGATGGAGGAGGGAGGGATGAAGGAGGGCAGCTCTACCGGCGATAGCAGCGACCGCGAGGACAGCGACGAGATGGACCGCCGGCGGCTCGGGATGATGAACCAGGCAAAGGTACAGCGAGGACGTACTTGGAGGCGCTGGGTCCTCATACACAGTCTAATCGCCATCGGATTCTCAATCTTGGTCCTTGGCGCCTGGAAATTGTCAAAGAACAGGAAGACGGGTCCCAAGATCAAGCAGGAGTACGTCAGCAACGGCACGGCGCTTTTTGCCCCAACGACACTCATCATCAGTCTCGATGGTTTCCGTGCAGACTTCCTACAGCGAGGCATCACCCCGAGATTGTCAGCTTTCATCGAAGAGGGTGTATCACCCAAATACATGCTCCCGTCATTTCCCTCCGTCACCTTCCCCAATCACTACACATTGGCAACTGGCTTGTATCCGGAGAGCCACGGCGTGGTCGGCAACTCATTCTGGGACCCGGAACTGCAAGCTGAGTTCTACTACACAGACCCGAGTCGAAGCCTGCACTCTAAGTGGTGGGGAGGTGAGCCATTCTGGGTGACGGCGGAGCAGCAGGGTATTCGCACGGCCGTGCACATGTGGCCTGGAAGCGAGGCGCATGTCCTCGGCGTCGAGCCAAGTTTCCTGGATAAATATAACGGCAAGGAGGATCTGAGTAGAAAGGTGGACCGCATCTTTGAATTTCTGGACAGCCCCGGAAAAGAAGACGAGACTGCTCGCGTCGAGGATATGCGACCCCAGGTCATCGCTGCCTACGTCCCCAACGTCGACGCAGCAGGTCACAAGTACGGCCCGAACAGTACGCAGATTCGCGGGGTGATTGAAGCTGCCGACACCATGGTCGACGACATCTTCAAAGGGCTTGAAGAGCGCAACCTCACGGACATTGTCAACGTCATGGTGGTTAGTGATCACGGCATGGCGACTACAGATGTCTCTCGACTCCTGCAGTTAGAGGATCTGGTCGACACGTCCAAGATTGAGCATATTGACGGATGGCCACTCTACGGTCTGCGGCCTTACGACGAGGCTGACCTGCAGCCCTTGTACGATGGGTTGGTAAAGAAGGCCGAGTCCAATCCCAATATCGAGGTCTACCTTCGCGACGAGAACATGCCCGAAAAGTATCACTTCTCGAACAACGACAGAATCGCCCCGCTATGGATCGTGCCTAAGACGGGTTGGGCCATCGTCACCAAGGAGGAGTTTGATATAGCCGAGGCCACAAAGAAGGGCGGTGTTTACCATCCCCGCGGACTTCACGGCTATAACCACGAGCACCCACTCATGCGAGCCATTTTCATTGCTCGAGGCCCTGCCTTCCCGCATCCGGCCAACAGCGAAATTGAGGTCTTCCGTAAGTTGACCTCCCTTCCTTTGCCCCCTTTCCCACTAATTCCATGAATTCCTGCACGCGTGAATTTCTGCCACAAGCTAACACATGCCTTCTGCACCTGCAGAGAATATTGAGGTGTACAACATGCTGTGTGACTCTGTCGGTCTCGAGCCGAAACCGAACAATGGTACTCTGCGCCTGCCGCTGAAACCTGTCGGCATTCATGATCCAGCAGATACGCCCGAGACGCCCGAGGATCCTGTGCAGGAAAGGCCAACTGTCCCTGCGACGAAGGAAGCCGCTGCTCCAACCAAGCCTAGTCAAGAGGGCGACGATGAAGAAGACGACTCTGACGACTCTTCCAAAGAGAACGAGGACAAGGACAAGGGTAAGGGAGACGACAAGGATGGGGACAAGGACGAAGACGAGGATGATGATGACGATGAGGAGTCAGAGGGTGGTAGCAAGGGTTTGTTGAGCTGGATAACGGATGCGGTCGACGACGTTATGGACATGGTGGATGATGTGTGGCACAGCATCACAGGGTCCAAGGGAAGCAAGCCTTGATGTTCAATTCATTTTAGAACACCCTTGTATGGGTACTTTATTTCTTTCTTACATAGGATACATGCGGGTATAGTCATTGCTATTGCCTGGGCAAGGAGTTCAGGGCAACGGACAATAATGAGGACATTGATTTCTACTAGACTCTGCTCCAGGGAACGAGGTTTATGACCATGACCTTGGATCTGTCAAAAAAAAAAAAAAACACTGCCAAGTGATTGCCAAGACGCGAACTGGCAGCGTAACCCGTCGGCTCTTCATACGAAGTGTAGACTTACCAGTATCGCCAGAAACGTCCCAATGCCCACTGAGTAGGCACTCAACGCCAAGAAAACAATGTAAGTAGAAAGTAGTAGAGCCAGGATGACAAATACATGATGCAAATTTAGGTGGAAAAAAAAAACTATCCGTAATGAGTTGCCCACTTGAGGGGAAATTGAAAGAAAAGCAAAAAATCAATGCCCACAGCCAGAATCGAACTGACGACCTCATCATTGCTGATGTTTACTAGTGATGCGCTCTACCACTGAGCCATGCGGGCTTCGATGGAATTCTAGCGTGCTATTGGACAATATGTAGTATGCACTACATCCAGGATACATTACTTGCGCGTTGTGAGGAATAAAGTTCTGTTCAGGTCAATCGCACCTTGATGACTTTGTTGCATTGTATTTAGAAGAGGCCCTGTGAATATTAAGTTTTACTCTCGCTCTCATCTCTTAGATTTGATAGAGTCATCGTGTATGAGTTAGAATTCATGGGTAGCCTTAGCAGCTAGTCCATTCGCCTACCCTGTTTGATCAATCAATGGTTTTACCAGCATGGGAAGATTTCTCTAGTGAAGAGGTTTGATCAATATACTTCACACACTAATCTTCGTATTCATATTCTTGTATCACGCTCAATGTTTGCTTATTGTTTTATTTTGCTTCTTAGGGAAAGGTCTTTGATAAGTCAATAGCCTGACCATGTTGTTTTCTTTTTGAATATACCGCTACAATGTTCACTTCCAAACAAGCCACAAACACGATTGTTTGAGTACGCCAACAATTTCGCCTGGAGAGAAATGGCAAAACTGTCAGACTACAAGCTTCAACATCAAATCGAAGGCACGAACTTACGCTTGTATTCATTTCATGTATTCATAAATTATAATGATGAGGCGATCGAGGCCTACTTGCTTGAGTCCAACCTCGTAATTGGTTTGCCACGTCCAAAGGTTGGTTGAGTTGCTCAGCTCCAGAAGTAAATAGCTTGATGATTGAAAATAAAATCTCGCCTGACCAATGAGAGCCCGCATGGCTCAGTGGTAGAGCGCATCACTAGTACGCATCAGCAATGATGAGGTCGTCAGTTCGATTCTGGCTGTGGGCATTCATTTTTGCCTCTTGTTTGATCTCTGAAACCATAGATAATAGGTATTGATATTTTTGGCCTTGACGTCCTCTCATTGTGCATGGTCTCTTGGCACTTGATTGCGGTTGGAACGATTCACTCAAAGCGATTTGAGTTGACCACAATGGACAACGCGCGCGCTGCAAGGGATTTAATCTTCAGTGGGCCGCTAGCAATCGCTAGGAGCGCTGCGGCCTGCCTGCACCCCAGATTAGAACGCGGCAAGCAACACGCGATTAGATCAAGTTCATCATTGCCTTCCTGCGCATTACCTCGATCTATCAGTGTGCTCCTCTATCACGGAAGCACAAAATCTGCTGCAACTCATCATATTTACTGTCCAATCTTAACTCACCTTTCACAGCCGAGCCGCGCCTCCTCAACACACCTAAACTACTTTCATCTGCCCCGGTAGCGTGAATAATGTGGCATATCATTCTTTGAGTTTGAGCCACGCAGCACTAGCCTTTTGTTCGCAAAGACTGCCATTCTTTCGCGCACCACAGCTCCAAGGCAAGAGGCAGGAGGCGCACCGTGACATTTCGGGTGCACCAGAGGGGCCGTAGACCAAAACCTTTGTCCTCGCCTCGCAACCCCTCTGGGCCGCACGGATGGACACTATTGTGCTACACTAGTCCATTCCCCCAAATCGCCCATCATGGAGGAAGTTGACCAGCTCGAGGAGGAGCTGACCTGCCAGCAGGTCATGCTCAGATCTTTGGATGGGCTGGGTGAGGAATACGAGGATGAGCGTATCGAAATGAGGGCAGACATTGCCCGACTCAAGAGAATGTTGGACAAGGCAAGACGCAACGAACCGACATTGGAGGATGAAGATTATGGTACGTGACTGATACCCACTCAGTGGCTCACCGAACCAACGTCGTGAATCTCGTTTGGCCCCTCCTTTGCACTTTGCAGCTTTTCATGACAAGCAAGTGGCAAGCCCAAGTACAAGCGCTGACGCAGAACGTATCAAGGGCCGATAGGGTCTCAGACACCAAGACAAGAGCTACTTCGGCCTGATCGCGCAACACCTGGTCCAGCATCGGGTACGTACTTCGTTTTCTTCTCTTGTCCTTGTTCCGTGTGCATGGCGCAGCCGTTTTTAAATAGAACAATGAGCAACGGCAGAGCACTTCCCCTCCCGTTTCCCTTTCCGGTTCTTCTCCACGTTGCTAGTTGGAAACAGGTTGATCTGGTCATGTTGCGAGCTGTGCTCAATACTGAGCTTGGGCTGTCGTTTGCCATTCACTGTTTTCCCCACAGCCGTGTCACTGTTCCTGAAAAGCTTTAAAGATGAACCACTACTGGGGCTACGGCTCTGATGAGCCCTTCGTTACTTTCTTTCCGTATCATTGGCAAGGCTTCGCTAACATGCCTCCGAAACCTACAGACAATCGCCAGCAAACGCCTTCACCTGGACCATCTCGGCCCAGTGGGGGTGTAGTATCTGCAGCCTCTGGAACAGACGTGCCTGATGAAAGCACGTCATATTCTCTCCCAAGCAGGAAACGAGATCGAGACCACAGATACACCCAGAGGGAGGATGGAGAAGCCCAGAGGAAATCACGACGGACAACTCCCACCCCAACTCCGGGCCCCTCAAATTCTGCGATTTTCAGCTCACCCTCGGGCAATGGAAGCGATATCGACTTTATCGATCTTACTGGGTATGTCTTCTTGACGCGTTTGGCACCGGATTCGGAGGCTTACAAATTTATAGGGACGATGAAGTAGACGCAGAGTTCATTGCCCAGCAAATTAGGGAAGAGAATAGACAAAAGCAGGAAAACCAGGATAGGGAGCTGGCTGTGCTTCTGACCCGGGCAAATGAAGAATGGCCAGATGAACCTCGACCCTCGCAGGGTTCGGATACCAATGCCTTTTCCACGCTCATGAGCAGTCAGCAACTCAACACCGCCCCGCGGCAGCCTAGAGAGCCCTCGCCGTTTGATGTTGACGAGTGGGACGCGAATCGGATGCCAGGAGCTTACAATCGGAGCTGGGATCTATCTCAAGCTCCAGCATCGCATGGAAATGGGGTATTGCCTGGCTCACGAGGTTTCCCGCCCGCCTACATCAATGAAACGGCGCGCGGCTATCCGACGAATGGCGACATGAGTTTTGCATCATCATATCCTACGGCTCCAGGTCGCCCTGGACGTGCTGTTACATTATCATCTTACTGCCGTGCGGACAGTCCTGTGAATGGGAACACCGATACCTTGTCTAGCATCATCAACCGTACTGCTGGGTACGATTTCGCGAATGGCATCAATGCTCTCAACAGTCAGTTGCCTCAGCGATTGACAAACTACATACAAGACACAATGCACGATACCACGGTGTCAAACCAGGAGCTAGATGATTTGCTCAAGAACATTCGTCCGGATATGGATATCCCTGAGCAAAACCGCAACGGGACGCCCGAAGGTCTCAGAGGGACGCTGTACCGGCACCAGGAATTGGCCCTTGCCTGGCTCAAACAAATGGAAGACGGTTCAAACAAAGGGGGAATTCTTGCCGACGACATGGGGCTCGGCAAGACCATTTCTATGATCTCACTCATGATCGAGCGCAAAGCTACTACTACGCCAAAGGTAAGACCCAAAATTCAATCGTCTTGAGGCATGTGCTAATCCGCGACAGACAACGTTGATCGTAGCCCCGGTTGCGCTCTTACGACAGTGGGAGGAAGAGATTAAGAATAAGCTCAGATCAACGCACAAGCTCAAAACCGTAATCTTCCACCAGAAGAAGATGACCACAGAGGAACTACTCCAGTACGATGTCATCCTAACCACGTACGGAACACTCGCAGCAGAGTTCAAGCGCCTCGAGAAGTTCAAGGAACTTAACAACGAGCGCACAGTCGACTATAACAACGAGACTATCGCTTCTAAGCTACCTCTGCTTCATCCGGACAAAGCCAAATTTCACCGAGTCATTCTCGATGAGGCTCAGGCCATCAAAAACAAGGGTACCTTGACCTCCAAAGCCACTCATCAGGTCAAGTCCACCTACCGATGGTGTTTGACCGGAACTCCCATGATGAATGGCGTGATTGAATTGTATCCTTTGCTCCGGTTCCTCCGCATCAAGCCTTACTGTGAGTGGGATCGCTTCAGAGGCGCCTTTGGGGCATTGATTACCAAGAAGGATAAATTCAATTGGAACAAGGAGATGAGGCGTCTACAAACAGTTTTGAAAGCGATTATGCTACGCCGCAAGAAGAACTCGAAAATCGATGGACAACCCATCTTGCGACTTCCACCGAAGTCTGAGGAGGAGGTCCATGTGGCCTTGTCCGAGGATGAGCGTGACTTCTACAATCAGCTCGAGCAGAAATCGCAGGTTGTGTTCAACAAGTACCTGCGGGAAAACACCGTTGGAAAGAATTACTCTAATATTCTGGTTCTTTTGTTGCGCCTCCGTCAAGCTTGCTGTCACCCTCATTTGAACTTGGACGTTGAAGACGCGACAGGATCGACTGAAGATATGTCCGACTTGGTCAAAGCCCTTGATCCAGCCATCGTGGCTCGTATCAAGGAGGCAGAGGCATTCGAGTGCCCTATATGCTACGACGCTGTGCAAAACCCGTCGTTCTTCGTTCCTTGTGGCCACGACAGCTGCACACAGTGCCTCAGCCGGATTGTGGACAACGCTATCGCAAACGGCATTCGAGAAGGCAACGAGACTAATAGCTCAAAATGCCCTGTCTGCCGCGGACCGTTCGACCCCAACAAATGTTTCACATATGAAGCGTTCCTGGAAGTTCACAATAAGAAAGAAGAAGATGGAGAAGAAGGCGACAACGCCTCGGATTCAGATTCAGACGAATCTGCAGAGGACTCTGACTCAGATGAGCCCGACGATGTCGATGAGAAGGGTAATTTGAAAGGGCTCATCGATTATGACGGGCCTGGCTCTGACAAAGACGCCAAGAAAGGTGTGAAGAACGAAGAGGACAAATCAGAAGTCGAGACGATGAAGAAACTCAAGACGAAGACGAAGGAAAAGAAGAGGAAGAAGAACAAAGGAAAGCAACGTGCGGAAGAGGTGAAGCCTTCGATGTTGAAGAGCCTCCGCAAAGATGCCATGAAGAACAGGACCGCGTACAAGAAATACATGGCCTATTTGCGAAAGAAGTGGCTTCCATCAGCAAAAGTCACTGAGTGCATGAGCCTCCTCCAACGAATCAAAGAAGAATCGAATGGAGCCGAAAAGACCATCATCTTCTCGCAGTGGACACTGCTCTTGGACCTGATAGAAGTGGCCATGCACCATGAGGGTTTCAGAAAGCCTGAGCGCTACGATGGGGGCATGTCAACTTCGCAGCGTAACGACGCCGCTTGTGACTTCCGCAGCAAGGAAGACAGCAAAGTCATCCTTGTATCTCTTCGCGCTGGCAACGCGGGTCTGAACTTGACAGCCGCTTCTCGGGTCATTATCCTCGATCCCTTCTGGAACCCCTACATCGAGATGCAAGCGGTCGATCGCGCATACCGCATCGGGCAGCATCGCGAAGTGAAGGTGTACAGAATTCTGACAGTTGACACCGTCGAGGACCGAATTGTCTCGCTTCAGCAGAAGAAGAAGGAGATTGTCGAGTCAGCACTGGACGAGAACGAGAGCCGCCAGATCGGACGTCTGAGCACTAACGAGCTCAGATTCCTTTTCAACGGCTAAACTAGATTACCTCATTGGACTTTTACACCCAAGCAGGTTCTTTGCAAACCTAGCAGTGGGAAGATACTGCCGTACATGATTTAGGGGATTGTGGTTGTTTTCTTATTTAAGTCCTTGATAAAAGCGATGGCGTTTTGGACCGTGGTAGGGACAAGATGAGAGCCTCACGGTGCAAGCATGAGATTTGACGTGGAAACGGAAACGATTACGGAAGATAGCTGATATGCCGCATATTGCTTCTTTAACTAGGTTCTACTAGACTTTACTAGACATGCACTAAATTACGGCTGAATTGCTCTTGCGGTTTATGATCTCACGTTGACAATCCTGTGATGTGTGAACCAAGCTTATGATTAAATGCCTAGAACATTGTGTCGGGTATTATGATATTTTCTTCTCCCAGAACGGAGTCGCCCTCTACTTGGGCAATATTGCCAGAGGATCCACCACTCCGAAATATTTTCATCGTGACTTGAGCTTCCGTGACACCTTTTTGCGTGAAACAACTTGAATATGTCCATTAGGCTGATGTAACGGCCGCGGTGAGCCGTTCAACAAGTGGCCCTAGCTCTGGGTTTGCGCTTCCGTCCGCCTTATATGTGTAGGTCTCGGAACTTGTCTTCCCTTCGTCGTCATTGCTCACAGCGCCGACCAAAAGCACGGGCGAGACATTGGCCTTGTTGATACCAACGTCGACGCATTTCTCAGCGTCCTGAAGTGCAAATCGTAGCTCCCAGCGGTCGTGCTCCTTATGTCGAATGCTGGAACCCGATATGCTTGTGTACCAGCTGTCCCCGGGAAGCTTGGAGATGAAGTAGTGTGTCAGAACGCGGCTGACGGCCGTGCGGAGATAATCTGCCAGGGAGGCAATATCGGTGTACCCGTCCTTGTGAGGAGGGCACACTTTTTCAAGGGGTGATGATGCGGGTAATTGAACGTGATAGTAGGTCGCGATGAAATGCGACAGGAATGTACGACCGAATATGGTGAGTGTGATACCAGGAGCCAGGGTGACTTCAAGAGAGTACACGGGAGGCTGAACAACGTTGCGCATGAAGCGCTGGGTTGCCGTAGATTGCTGATTGGACATCTGCGGCATGGAGTCGGGTATCGTCGGTCGAGTGGTATGAAGAATGACTGATGCTGGCAGGCCAGCTGAGCTCAATGATTTGACCAATCCGCCAACATAACGTATTGAGTCGGCTATGCTATGAAGGCAGGCTATGCGGCCAATGATGGGTCGTAGAAGAGTATACGCCTGCTGCCCTCTTGATCGTGGCACATACGGCGGTATCGGCCGCGTTCTCATATATTCGTTCAGTCTGTGGGAATAGCTCAGCAGGAGGTGCAAGGTTAGAGCCAATGCTTCTGCAATACTGTTGTAGGGAAGAGAATCGTCGGGAAGGGGAGCGGAATCCAAAGAAACCAGTTCGACAAGCATGTTGGTGTTATCGTCGATGGCGTAGTTCAGACTTGAGCCTTGCGGCCGCACATTGTAGGCGGCCAGTATACGAGCCTCTCTGCCAAGCTCGTACCAAAGTTCCTGGGCAAATAGGCTGTTGCGGGCCTCGAGGACTCGCGCTTCCAGAGGAGCATCGCGGCCCGGTTGGGGAGCGATAGGTGACCTCCCTATTACCTTGCCATCTCTTTCATAAGTCACAACTAGGCGCTCCGATACGCTGCCCAAACGACCTAAGTCTAGCTGTACAGTCCCATCTTCGCCCCGCCGCATAGGTGCGAGGCCATTGTTCTTGAACTCCGCGGCGGCTGTAATGTCATTAGTCATTGAGCTGGGGCCGTGTCTTGCTTAGTCCAGTACACGTACCTTCGGAGAACCCAAATCTGACTCCCAACGTGTGCCTTTCTTGCGGCATCTTGCAGATTGACCAGCCGGTGCTCTGGACGCCAATGATGTCTTCCCAGTACTTATTCTCCAGGTCGACTTCCTCTTGTAGAAACGTACTAGCCGCCTCTGCCGCGTCTCTCGTCTTGTTGATCTCCATCAATGTCCAGCCCAAGGACACAGCTTCCTGGTCTTTCTCTTTGGCGGCCGAGGTATTGGCATCTTCTAGCCTGTCCGCGCCGAGTGTGCCTATGCCAGCCACCTCGCGCAGCTGCTTGGACAGCGTCAAGCTGGCTTGGGTCGGGTTCTGCTTGGAGAGCAACAAAGATAAAGAGTCTAGAGTAAGCAAGGCTGTGTTTCCAGCTACACTATTGAAGAAGAAACCCCAGAGTCAGCCCTATGCCAAAGGTCATTCATGGGAACGATTGACTCGTACTCTATATTTCTAAGAATCTCCATGCGCGCCTGGTTGGGATCCTGCGCTGCGGCTTCGTCGTCGTCTTCGTCGTCGCCCTCGGAAATATCCATCTCGTCGTCGTCGTCCGCATCGCCAAGTCGCCTCTTTGCCGCCTCTTCGCGGAGCTTGGCTTCTGAGAGCGAGCGAAAGCCTCCTGGCTGCGCGTTGACGCGGGCGATGAAGTCGGCCACATTCTTGGGCTTCTTGTCGGCGACCGGGAATGGCCGCAGGGACAGCGGGGTGCCATCTCCCGGGGCCATGATGGGTGATTATCGAGTACGACAGGTCATGCGGGCAGTTGTCGACGGACGCGAGCTGACGAGTTGCGGACTGTTCGACGGGAAGCTACAAAGAGAGTCGCGAAGTTGCCAATGGGATTCTTGGCGCGATTGAATTGACGACTGCAAAGTACCAACTACTGCTAGTACAGTGGTACCGTAGTACCTACTAGACTAGCACTGCTGCACTAGCACTTTGATGGTGGTAAAGAAGGTTGGTTGGGTCAACCGGCGTGTAGCCAGAGTGGCCCACTAATTACGGAAAACAGCCGCTGGTCGGGCCTTCTGGCCACCTCCTTCGCGCACTCAACTAAGACACAGCAGCTAAGGTAGGTAAGGTATAGACTAGCTACAAATGGGGAGAGCTACGACTTTGAATGTACTAGACTACCTACTATCTAGTAATTGCCCACAGCTAAGATTATGTGGCAGACCACCATGCTCATCCAGCATTGTTTTCTCTCATGAGAAAAGTCTCCCAGAAATTGGTTTCCTCACTCGCAACAGCAGCTGGCAAACTTCATGTCATTGTTTGGCCTGATTTTCCAACATGGCTTGTCTTGGCTGACACATTCGGGTTCGCATCGCGCATATATGGTACGATACCAAGAGGACTGGCTCACTTGTGGTTGGTTACGAAGCAGAGCTGGATTGGCGAGGTCCAAGGTTGCACACCAATAGTACCGTGACTACAACTAGATTACTACGTCAGCTGTCAAGACGATCCCCCGCGCCTGCCGATAACGATAAGAGAGCTCCCCTCACACCCACTGTACCTTAAAGTCTTGTGCGCGCTGAAGCTCGATGCGGCTCACTGCAAGCAGCCCCGCGCCAGCTGTGAGCAAGAACTTGCAGCTTTGAACTTCAAGTTTATCTGGCAGGCGGAGGGAAAAGCAGATAGAAACCTTGTTTCCTTTCTACGCCAGAAAACCTCCACTTACCTCGACTCGCACACATCCTTAAACGTCCTTTTTTCCTTTGTTTCCCATCAACTTGCTGCAAGTTGCTGGAATTGTCTCGTCGCTTTGGCCCATTCCTATGCCTGTTCCACCTCGCTGTATCCTGTAATTGGTGTGGACAAAGCCGCCATTCACGTTGGGTTTGCTAACCCTTAAATGCCTCTCGTCTCTTACCTACAATTCTTCCCTCGCCCCATCGACAGACTACTGGCTCCCTTCCGCAATCTCCTGCTCACTCTTTGGCGAAGTCTTGCCCTCGGACTCGTATCCTCATCGACCGCAACTCTCCCGTCTTCGACACGTCCCGCTGCCGCGACCATGGCGCCCAAGAAAAAGATCGCAATCATGACGTCCGGGGGTGACTCCCCGGGAATGAACGGCGTGGTGCGAGCTTGTGTTCGTATGGCCATCCATCTTGACTGTGATGCCTTTTGTGTGTACGAGGGATACGAGGGTTTGGTGCAGGGCGGCGACTTGATCCGCAAAATGGAGTGGCACGACGTCCGGGGCTGGCTGTCCGAAGGTGGCACGTTGATTGGCACCGCACGCTGCAAAGCTTTCTACGAGCGGGCTGGTCGAATGACGGCAGCAAAAAATATGGTTCTGAACGGAATTGATGCTCTGATCATTTGTGGAGGTGACGGATCTTTGACTGGTGCCGACAAATTCCGCTCCGAATGGCCTTCCCTGATTGAAGAGCTTGTATCAACGGGCGAGCTATCGAACGAACAGGTCGCCCCGTACAGACATCTCAACATTGTCGGTCTCGTCGGATCCATCGACAACGACCTCTCTGGGACCGATGCCACCATTGGTTGTTACTCGGCGCTTGCCCGTATTTGCGAGATGGTTGACTACATTGAGGCTACTGCCTCCTCACACTCTCGCGCCTTTGTAATTGAGGTCATGGGCCGTCATTGTGGCTGGCTAGCTCTAATGGCCGGCGTCGCTACCGGTGCTGACTTCGTTTTTATCCCTGAACGGCCCAGGGACCACGACTGGCAGGAGGAAATGTCCACAGTTGTGCGCCGTGTAAGTGATCCAGGAGTAGTCTGAATATGCGGTTTGAAGCTGACATCATCATAGCATCGCAAGATGGGCAAGCGGAAGACTATCGTTATCGTTGCCGAAGGCGCCCGCGATAAGAACGGTACCCCTATCACACCGGTACAAATCAAGGATCTGCTCGCGGACAAGGAAGAGGGGGGCTTAGGCCTCGATACGCGCATCACCACACTCGGACACGTCCAGCGTGGCGGCACTGCCACTGGATACGATCGTATGCTTGCGACTTTACAGGGTGTAGAGGCTGTCAGAGCAGTGCTAGAGGCTACCCCGGAGACCGAGACTTGCTTCATCGCCATTAACGAGAACAAGATTGTCCGGAAGCCTCTTATGCGGGCCGTCGAGGAGACTCAGGAGCTGGCTCGAGCTGTTGACGCCAAAGACTTTGACAGGGCCATGGAACTGCGAGATACTGAGTTTGCGGACCAGTACAAATCATACCTGACAACAACGAATGCCATGGTAGAGGAGGACAAACTACCAGAGAAGAGCGTGAGTGTATTCTGCTTGAGTATTTATCGTTCCACATGCTAACTTCGAAATAGCGCATGAAGATTGGCTTCATCAACGTGGGCGCGCCCGCTGGCGGTATGAACGCCGCCGTACGCGCTGCTGTTGCGTATTGCTTTTCACGCGGTCATCAGCCAGTAGCCATTCACAATGGATTTGCCGGATTCGCTCGCCATCATGATGATAAACCTCTGGGCGCTGTGCGCCCCTTCAACTGGCTCGAAGTTGACGGCTGGGCCAGCAAAGGTGGTTCAGAGATCGGCACGAACCGTGAGCTTCCCTCCGAATCTGGGATGGAACTGATTGCCAATCTGATTGAGCAATATGAATTCGATGCTCTCTTTTTGATTGGAGGATTCGAAGCTTACCACGCCATCTCACAACTGAGAAAGGCCAGGGACAACTTCCCCTCACTATGCATTCCCATTACCCTACTTCCCGCTACGATCTCCAACAATGTGCCCGGAACAGAGTACTCCATTGGTTCGGACACCTGTCTCAATGAACTCGTAAACTACTGCGACAAGATCAAGCAGTCTGCCTCAGCAACCCGCCGCCGCGTGTTTGTCATTGAGACCCAAGGCGGCCGCTCAGGGTACATTGCCACGCTCGCTGGACTTGGAGTTGGCGCTTCGGCTGTGTACATCCCCGAGGAGGGTATCAGCTTGGAGATGCTCAACTCGGACGTCAAGCACCTCAAAGACGTATTCAGACGAGACAAGGGTCAATCCCGCGCAGGTCGCCTCATTCTCGTTAACGAGAAGGCTAGCAAAGTGTACGATGCCAAACTCATTGCTAGCATCATTCGTGATGAGGCTCATGATCGTTTCGAGAGCCGAGAGAGTATTCCGGGCCACGTTCAACAAGGTGGTGTTCCGTCCGCCATGGACCGCTGCCGGGCGACTCGTCTAGCCATCAAGTGTATTCAACACTTGGAAGACTTTGGAAGGTATGCTCACAACCGTGTCAAGAAAGATCCTGCAAGCACCAGTGTTATCGGCATTCAGGGTTCTGAGGTTGTATTCAACCCCATGATTGAGCTCGAAGAAAAGTTGACAGATTGGCCCAACCGGCGACCCAACGCTGCTCATTGGATGGGCATGCAGGAGATTGTCAATATCCTAGGCGGCAGGCCCTTCTATCCTAAGCCTGAGACGAGTGTGACCGGGTTAATCGCTAAGGACATCAAGCGCGGTCTTAACTAATGCAGTGCTTGGGGTGCCGACTTCTTTGCACGGTGTTTTGATTGGGTCCTATCAGATTTCTTGGGTAATAGCAAATTGTCCGGACAGAAAACCATTGGTGATTTAGGTAAAAGGCAACCCGCTAAATTCTTCTTGCGTGGCATGCTTATATGCACTTTTAGATATACATTATTAAACTCCCTAAATTACCACCGCAGGCTATACAGTGATGTGGATGCTGTCTAGCGCAAATTACCATACAGGCGGCGAGTCATCGTTTATTAACCAGTCTAACTGGTCGTTGTTCCCATCGTCAAACATTCCGTCTATGATCTAAGCTCAATGTTAGTACAGGTTTTCTCAAATGGCGTATAGTTGACTCACAGAAAAGTCAAAATTTCCCATAACGCTTTCTATGTCCCCAAAGTCCGGGTCCTCCGGCAGCATCGAGTCTCCATTGTCTAGGCCTGCGCTGGCCATCTCCTCCAGAGTTTTCAATGCAAGGTTGCTGGCTTCCTCGGCGGCTTGTTGCAAGATTGGGTGCATGTTTTCCTCGCTGACACCCCGTGATAAGGCATCAATCTGTGAAGCGAGCAGGCATTGCAAGAAGAAGCCTTTCGCATTCACCTCCCCGGCTTTGACGCAATGCAGAGACCAAACTTTGCCGTCCTCCAAGACAGCGAGCAAGTCGCGGCGTATCGGTCCCGGGCCCATGCCCTGCTGCTCCTTAATCTGCGCTCTGAGCTCGACGCATAGGAGCAACAAGGCTTGGAAAGTCATCTTGCGGAAGAAGCCCGAGCTGTTTTCGACAAATCTTAAGATCTCGCTGTTTTTGTGGTCATGCGCTTCTGGAGAGCCTGGTGTGATGGAGTTTTCTGGATATGCGATGCACCAAATCTTGAGAGCGGCGTCGACGGTGGCTTTCCTCGAGTAGGCGTACCTTGCGTCGTTGCGGAGAGCTTGGTCAAAGAAGGGGATGTGGAGAGCGTTGATGTAGCGATTGATAATCATGTCTGTGAGCTGTAGGGGGAAATAGGCAGATGGTGAGGTGCTAGTAAAACACTCCCGGTAGCCCTTTACCATTTCGCAGGCGGACTTGTACTTGGCTCGAAGCTCCTTGTCGAGCTCGAGAGCCTCGGCGTAGGCACCCGTTGCATTCAGATCGTTGAGCGACTTGGCGACGGCCAGTCTCGAGGCAAATGTCTTGCGCAGTATCAATGCCGCCGTCATCTGAGTCGGCTCACAGTCAGCTTTGGGCGTGGCCGACTCTTGGTCAACGAGTTGGTCATCGTCAAAGTTCCCCGGTGGCTCCGTGTTGAAGTCATCCATAGATATAAGCGGCGGTCCGCCCATGCCGAGACTAGCCTGGAGAGCCATCTCGAGGATAGTGTTCCAGATTCGGCGGCGCATCTCCACGGTGTAGACAGACGAAGGAGCCGCCTGGCCCGGGTCCCGGTGTAGGCCCATGAACATGGCGGTCCGGAGCAAGCCACCGGCGGCGATCCAGGGAGCCTCGATGTTGTTGGCGACAAACTCGCGTGCCACGAGCAGGAGGATGCTAATCTGGAGGAAACGCAGATTGAGGCGGGACTTGAACTTGGGGGCAGAAACGTACATCAGCGCCTCGTAGATCCAGCTGATGGCGGATGCACGCCAGGAACAGTAGCGGTCGTAGGTCAGCGCCCCCAGAGCCAGGACGAGCCTCAAGAGTATGGTAAAGGCTGGGTCGTCGGACCCCGTGGCGTCGGTGGTCCAGAACGACTCGTATTCTCTGCGGAAGGTGGGAATGTGCAAGACGCGGTAGACGGTTTCATTGGTGGTGAGGTAGCACTCGACGAGACTGTCGGCGACAAGCTTGGGAGGCAGTTCGGCCGAGCCTGTATACGGCCACGAGGGGCTTCGCCTGGACTTGATGAGTCGACCGAGAGCTTTGCACCTGCCGAGATTTTGGACGACCGGTGAGGATGGGTGACACATAGATGGCCGCATCGCCAGGATGATATCCCGAATCTATTGCGCACATAGCGTGTTAACTTGAGCAGCAGAGTAAGGAAGTACAGCAACATCACATACCAATAACACCCCATTTACCCAATGGCTTTGGCCAAACCAACGGGACTTGTGGGATGTGCTGTTTCTGGTCTGCCCTGATGAGCTAGAGGTGTGTTGGACGCAGAGAACGTCCGTGAGGCCAGTGTCCAATATCTCGACGCCAGAACTGGCTTCGATGGACGAGCCTTTATGGTCATTCGAGGCAGCCAATTGCGCAATTTGATCCTCGAGAGCTTTGATCTTATTCTGCATGGCTTCTATGCCAGGGGCTTGAGGGGCGGCATGACTATCGACCAGTGTGGTACTGGTGCCCGGCGTGGTAGACCCGCCATCGGCATCCGTGCCCGCCACAGACACTGAATGTTGATATCCTGATACACCAAGCTTGACCTGGTCTTGAATCTGAGCCTGCAAAGATCCCGGGGAGGGGGGAACGGCCGCTGGGGCCACACGGCGCTGCCTCGGCCGTTGCGACAGGGAGGTAGTAGAGCCGGAGGCCGGAGCAGACCGGGGCGGGGGCGGGTTGTTGTACTCGCAGACGCCCGTCTTGGACCGCTGGCAATTCTGGCACGGATTCTCCCTGTTACACCGAAGCTTCCGTTTGCGACACAGTGTGCATGATCTGATTCCCATTTGTCAGCCAAACATATTTGCCTCTTTGTTAGGCAAAGAACGTAAGTGACTTACACGGCGGGCCGCCGACGCCGCCGCTCGGGCTCGGGCATCATCGCAGAACTGACAGCAACACGCGCACGTAATTCCTGTCGTCTATCCTCAGATGCAGGTTTGGGGTTGGTATTGTCCCGACTGCAACATGACGGGAAACAAAATCAATGGAAGGACAGGGACAAGTCAGATTTGAAAGTCGAAGCACAAATGCCGACTTTTTGGCCCCACAATTTGCCGATTTGAAACCCTCCCGACCGACTCCGATGCCGAATTTCCCGAGAATCAATTCCATGCTCATCATGATACGAAAGGACAGAAATCGTAGACCAAATTTAGTCAAGTGGCCTCCTCAAGAATGAGAACTGATTGTAAGCAAACTATATCACCATTCTCACAAAAACCTACTGCGAATATGTTCCAGTGCAACATCCGGTCAAGCCTCCGAGTCGAGTTCGCCCCATCCGACGGGTTAGGTATGCTCAGTTCGTCCGAGGGGCGCAGGGGGTGCCATCAGCGTCCCGACTGCATTACCAACGACTTATACGATGAGGCCAACCGACTTTTTTTCCGTGAACTTCTCAAGGGTCCAGCTGTCAGCTGTCAGCTATCAGCTGCAGCCGGAGCGGAGCTGAACCGTGAAAGCCAAATCATCTGTCCATCCATCGATTACACAGCTCGCAAGTCTTACTCCGGAAGACTCCGGATGTGGAAGCTCCCGAAGAGGATCAATACGTGACTATTGCACCCTCGAAGGCGATTGAGTAGATAACGCCGAAAAGCCAAATATTGCAGAACAAGGTGCCACAGAAGATGAAGTCCGAACCAATGCTGATCCTTGGGAGAGTCGGAGTTGATTGCCAAGTCATGCCTGAATGGCGGGTATAGCAGCGACATTGCAACATGCGGCCAAGTTGAGGAGAGTCTCTAAACATACAAATAACTGCTTTCACCCTCATGAATGGAATCAGATCAGACTCCAACAACAAGAACACCTCTCTATCTCTCTCTATCTTTGTCAGACACACACACACACATATACACAAGCCTTATACCTTACTCCCCAATCATACCTGAACACCTGCAGTTACAATGCCTATTACAGAACTTGTCCTGCCTCAACTTGTGGACGATGCGGCCCGTCGTCAGCAACTCTTTGAAGAATTTCCCTCCATTGCTCAGAAGCACATAGCCGGCGCCCAGGGATTGCGTGTTGGCTTCAGAGCCAAGATCTTGGAAGCATACGGTCCGCTTGCAGAGGGCCATGGAGGCTTCATTCCCGTGCTAGGTTCGTATGCATACCGCAGGTCACGCTCATCGGGCGTGCTGTTTAATCATGTTTCCTTCCCAGAGACTAATACCCTGAGATGTCTGCAGCTTGGGAGAAATTGGAGAATTTCCAGACCTTCGTACAGTCCCCTGCTTTTGCCACCTTCAAAGAAACCATCACGCCGTACATCACCGCACCTCCGAATCTACAGGTGTTTCAGTCCACCAACACCTCGGAGGGCCTTCTGACGGGCTCTTCGCACCTGCAAGCTTTCATCTTTTCCTCTGCGGATGGGACCAAGCCTGAAGCCGAGAAAATCTGGTCACGCTTCGTCGAGAGTGTGAAGAGCGCGGCGCCCGCTCAAGCCGAACCTCAATTCAACCATGGCTTTGGAGCCAGAGATTCGGATGGGACATTGCTGGGTTTGGTGGGCTGGAAAGATCTTTCGGTACGTAGTGATTAGTTTCCCGCTATCCTAACGGGTCTATTCCGGCATTGTTTTCCTGCAACCAGCTAACCATTGGTATTGTTCAGGTTCTGAAGGATGTCAATTCGGACCCCAAGGTGAAGCAAGCTCTTGAGGATCTCAAGACATCTTTCGGTGCTGATAATCTCTCTTCCCTGACTGTGGAGCTTTTCCAGACTATTTAGAGCAGACCAAGACCGCAGGGCACGTAGTAAATGCCGCCCCAAATGTCAATTTTTGCAAAAAAAAGTCTCAACTCTTTTTTCTTCTTGGCAGATTCTAGCATATCCTTAATGCGAATTATATTGTATTCTATGCTGCTAGTTTGAATCAAACCCCTACATCCGTGCCCGGGCGCAGTGATCACGTAAGCCTTCATCACCACCACACGTGACACAACTGCAGTTATCAGGGGCTGCAACTGCTGCTAGGACTGCTAAAAACCAACCACAGCTGCGGTTCTCAAAAGACGATTGTTATGGCTCAGAATGTATTTCCCGATCATCTTCTCCGGCCAGAGGGCGTATACGACTCAAGAGAGGCTCTTCTTACAAGATACAGCTATCAATTCCTGGACGAAGCCCAACTGTGTCCCAATCACAATGATCAGTTAGAAATAAGTAGGGCGCGGACGATGGAACATAATAGGAAGTTTAGGAACTGCCAGACTGGTATACATTTAGAGATGCTAGGATATTCTGACTGCATGAACAACTTGCATAGGTAAAATACATAAATCTAGTATCCGTACTGGGTAGTCAGGCGTTGGATAAACAGCCATCACTCTCCCACTTTCCACTCTCTCTCTCTCTGGCACTTGCCGTAGCGGCCAAAAACAGGTCGTGCTAGTCCCAACTAGGCGCCCTGAGCTACGTGGTAATACTAAGGTACATATACGCTGCTTATTGCTGTCAGCACTAAAAGTCCGGCGAATGATTGAGCCTGCATTTGATTCGGCAATGCGATTTCAGAATACACAGAAACAAAAGTTCACATAAGCTCCAATCACTTCTGCTTATCCTCACATCGAATAAATTGCCAAGGGGATGATTTATTACTTAAGTTCCCTCCAATCACTTGGGAGTAGGGAAGCATGATTCTTGCGCATCTTTGATACGCTGATATTAGAAGCCAAATTGTTACCAACTTACCGCCATGGGACCGCCTGCAAAGCCATGGGCTGACGGCCCTTTCGAACTCATCGGCACAGAGGAACTCGGGGACGTTGTAATTATGTTCCCTACTACTGATCATGCTCCATGCCAATATACAACTGACATACCCAATCAACATAGAACAACAAGCCTCTGAAAGGGGCGCGACTGATGGCCTCAGACATGATAAATGTCCACAATATACTTTTGCGCGGGATCAACAGCATCTACAACCAATGTCTCAACGTGAGTGCAAACGGGTCGGAGAAAGACAAGCTTGATTTTTCCAACTTTGCATATCAATGGGGCAACATGCTCGAGGAGCATCACAGGGCGGAGGAGGAATCCTTCTTTCCCGAGATGAATAGCATTGTAGGCATACCCGGGCTGATGGATGCCAATGTGCAACAACACCAACTCTTTCATCATGGAATCGAAAGTTACAACAAGTACCTGAGCCTAGTAAAAGAAGGCCAGGTTCCCTTTGAAGGCCAGAAACTCAAGGGTATCATCGACGATTTTATGCCCGTGTTGAGAACGCATCTCAACGATGAGATTACTACCTTGGTTTCACTAGAGCAGTACGAGAACAAATGCGACTGGGGTGTTTGGTTTCAGAAGAAAGGGGAGCAACTCGGCCAGCAGTTGTTCAAAGATCCCCAGTACAGAGTACGCAATGCTTAGCTCGCCACTTGCGCAAGGCCTCATACATGCTGACTTTGACGATAGGTCCAGTGCTTTCCCCTGGTTTTTCAATTCCATGATAAGACCTACTCCGAAGGGCTTTGGGCTGACTTTCCTCCTATACCTTGGTTCATGAAGCTGGTTATTAAGTGGTTGTTCCTATCTAAGCATGCTGATTGGTGGAGGTTTGCTCCATGTGATGCAAGCTCGATGCCGAGGGAGTTGCCGTTCGCATAAGGCTTTTCATTTCTCGTGCTTATTACTACAGTTATTTCGAGGACTTCTCCTGCGAAAATGAGTGCCCCTTTTGATTAGATTGGGGAGCTCCCCCTTTCGAGGCTATGTCGGTAGCGAACCAGAGCCCAGTAGGAAGCATCGCTGCCAAAGTGTCGTTCACATATGATCAGGATTCAGGACACCTGGCAAGTCGCCATTTCACTAAGACCGAATTCGATCCAGGTGCAAAAGGGACATCTAGATGAACGTGAAGGTAGCTTTGCACATAAGTATCCAAAATTATACAAGTGTACCGATGTTACTACCACTGGTCTTTGAGGTACGGTATGTCAGATAAGATCTTTTCGTCCTTACAGAAGCTCAACTCTCATATGGAGGAGGGCATAGCATGGGCCGAAGGGTTTTATGAAAGTTTATGCTATTGCTAGAGTAAGTCTAGGTCACCTACTACAGTACCATTCAACCAGACTAGATTTTGACATGCGAAAGTTGAACGTATCAACACTATGGGGTACGGCTAGTCTCTTTGAATAAGCTAACTGCGGAAAGCGGCGACAACAATCAAAGTAAAGGCCTTCTTGGCCTTGTTAAGGACAAGTGGAGCGACCTCAAGAGCGAAGCTACTGACAAAGTTGCCGACACAGTGTGCGATAACACAGATGATATAGTAAAAGGTATGGGACTTCCGCAATGGTACTCACTACATCCAGCTAGCTTCTGCGAGGGCGACTTTACATCTGATGGCACGAAGCTAGAGCCAAGTATCAGCGTGACTCAATGCGCCTCTTTGTCGCCCGGAGTTGAGTAGACGAGTCGTTTCAAAGTTTCTCATAACTAATCTTTTCTGTAGATCGATTTAGCCTTGTGAAACTTCTCAGCCAGAAGATTCCTGGCCACTCTACTAGCATCGAGCTTAAAGACATTATCTGGCTCGATAAGGTGCGGGCGATGATGGATCAGCTCACACGCGCGATGGCCGGCTTATTCAATCTTTATGCACTCGGAAATTTATCACTCAGCATCTCTCTTGCCGCAATGATCGCCAGTGTCATGAAGCCAGAGGTAAGGGCCGTAGCTATCTCCAGCTTAGTCGCACCATCTGCTACGACACTCGTTCCTCTCCTTAGTGGTATTGTGGTTGCAGTAGTTATGTACAGGGTGGACACTGGCGAAGCGTATCTGGACAAGCTGTCAGCTTTTGACTGGAGTGATAAGACCCTTGATTGGACGCCGTAGGATCAGCGAGTTGTACTTGTAGATGTTGAATGTGCATGTCGATCTCCCACGCCTGTGGGTATGACTGACAACCACGGGGAGGTCAGAATCTCAATGTGCGATTTCGATTGTCGACATGATCTAGACGTCACGGTGCTGACAGGCACGGGCAGAAAACCGGGAAGTGGGGCAGCGGGCAGCGAACGCACTGGCAGCCACTGGCAGGCAGGTACTACGTAGAACTACCTGTAGGGTAGGAGAGATATTGCTCTGATTGAGTGGCTTTTCAGTAGTCTCGGCACGCCGTTCAGGCCGTTGATTGGGCTCGATCGGGCCGCTGCACTATTGCGTCAGCGTCACCGGAAGTCACCAGGCGTGGAGTCCCTTCCCAAAACTTGGCATGATGCCCCCAGTTCCTGCCCTTGTCATTACAACGTAGACCTGTCAAATAGTGGTGGTGCTTGTGGGTGACTTCACTGTGAAAAGAGGGAAAAAAGGGAGAGGCTGAAAAGTTATGACAAAATGACAGAAGGAGCTTGCTGAGTAGTCCTGCTTGCCCGGCTTCTAGTAGTTGCCATGCGTCTGTGGGGGAACCACTCAAAGAGTCGGTTGCGCCGCTTGACACTGCATAAGGCATTATGCGGGCTTCTACTCCTACTAATTAGATAGTAGCTAGCTCCAGCATTGCTCCAGCTCTCAGCTCCATTAGTCGGGGTCATACATCATAATCTTTGTCTTTATTTTATCCGCAGCGTGCTCCAGGACAACGCAGCTTGCAGCGTGCCTCTATTTTTGCATCCGTGTCCGTGTCCGTCTCCGTCTCAATTTCACAGTTTGCGTCGCTTAAACTCTCGCCCCTCTTCAACCTCTCCAACCGTACCTTTCTCAGTCTAGGCGTCCTTTGTCGCGTCCTGCCTTATCGCAATTAAGCTTCACATCGTCCTTCCGGAACACACCGGACGGAATAAGCTTCCACTTTGTATTACCCGTCCCTTTGTGGCTGCCGCCAAGTCTGGCCCAGGGTCGGCGCTTGAACAAGCTATTGTGTTGGGCAGAGCTGAGGGGATCCCTCTTGTACTACTCGCCATTGTATTCGTCCTCGACTTCCGCCCCGCTTCCTCGGGACAGGGTGTTGACGTCTCACAGCGGTGTTTTCTCCTTCACTCTCCTCCCCGATTTTCTTTCGTGGGGAAGCCGTGTGGTCTTTCGGGTCTTTCTTCTCGTCACTTCTCCCTCTAGTCGTTCTCCGCTGCTCTGTTCTCCTGCCCGTTCAACCGCTAGATACGAGGGCGGACAGGGGCTCATTTCCAGCAACTGACGTCGACTTCATCGACTTGGTTTTGGTGCGGCGACCACGAGGCTGTGCTATCACGCTGCCTAATCCTGTCTCAGCTGCGAGCTCCGCCTGACCCCAAGACTCAGCGCTCAACCACGCGCAGCCTCGATTTTTTTCGTTGTCCTTCTTTATTGTCTATGGGCATTCTGAAAACGTTCGGGGTTTTCTGAATTTTGCCCTTGCATTAGACCGCATTGGGTTTCAAAAGAGGAAAACGTCGTCTTCGATATCTTTTCTCTCTCCCCAGAGCACAGCGTCCATCTCATCGTCTTCGGGTCCCGCCTCACCTTGAACTTCAAGTTGAAGTGCTGCTGCACTCACGACCCCGCCAAAATCAACATAATCGCATCTCTTTGCCACCATGGCAGGACGTGGTCCTCGAATGACCGAGTTTGAGGAGCGGGATTACTACCCTCCTCCTCGACGCTCTGAGCCTGACTTCGAATATGATACGCGCCGCCGCACCATGACTCGCAGTCCGCCGCCTCAGCGTGAGCAGCGAGCGCCTGCCTTTTTGCGCGAAGAGGCCCGCCGTCCGGAGGCTGGCCCCATGGTTCTCCGTCAGCGCGAGGTCGAGACGTTTGACCGCCATCATCGCAGCCCCAGTCCCGTCCGCTTCCAAGAAGAGCGGCTCGTCAGGCGTCCACGGAGTGTGTCGGCTCCTCGTAGACCTTATGAGGATCAGCCGCGAAGCCCATCTATTGAGCGTCGGAGATCGCCTTCCCCCCGCTTTCGTCATATGGACCCCCCTCCGCGGGGGGAACCTCTTGAGAGGGAGCGCATTCGCACGCGGGTGGTGGACCGGCAACGAGAGCGATCCTCATCCTCATCTTCTTCATCTTCTTCATCGCATGCCCCTCCAAAGCACGTCCGAGGGCCGACCATTGAGCGAGAGGTGATTACGCATTACAGGGACATTGACCACGGTGTGTATCATGCCAGGCTAACCCCCATTCGCCATCTCACTAACACTACGTAGGTGTGGTCAAAGCCAAACCTCCGAGCCCGCCACCAGCTCCTCGTCCAAGGGCCAGAGATTGTGAGCGAGAGACTGATATTGATATCTCGGTGTCTCGAAACCGGACAGAGGTTGACATCACCCGCTCTCACGAGCATACGAATTCGGGCTACCCACGTCACAACCATGATGACCAGTTGGCTGTGCGTTACGACACTCGTCGACGCTCCCATTCAGCTGCCCCGTATCGCCCACCCCAGGACGACGAGGCCGAATACATCACTTCGAAGATGGACTCACGAGGCCGCCATGGCGAAGCTTGGCATGGCGCGACCAAAGATTGGGAGATCATCGATGTCCCGCCCGGGACTGAACGTGTGCGCATGGACGGCGTAGGCGGCGGCGGTACTGACACTTCTTGGACAAAGTACAGTGGTGTTAGGCGCACCAAGTTCATTCCGGAGCGAGACGCTGATCCGGCGCCTGCCCCCCGCGAGCCGGAGCGCCGCCCTAAAGAGAGTAGCACAAGTCTGACCCTGTGGGACCGGGAGCGGGAAATTGAAGTTGATATCGACCGAACCAAATATGCACGACCTCCTGCGCCACTACCGCCCCCACCGCCAGCGCCTCCTGCGAAGGACATGTGGACAGAGATCAGCAAGGACCTTGTGGTAAGAGAGGCTATCGAGCAGATGGGCTATGAGTTCGAGGAAACGAGCATGTTTTTCTACATCATGTCATACCTACGATATGTGAGATACACCCCCTCATTAACATGTCATGCCAGTAACATGAGTATACTAACAAGTTTCATAGGACGATGTTCTTCAGTTGACAGAGATATCCGAGGAAATTCGCCGCTACCGAAAAGACCGCGCACGCGAAATTCAGCGTGAGCGTGAGTGGCGAGACGACTGGGAGAGGCGACATCGTCACCACCATCATCACCAGCCGCGGCTCTCTCGCGGAGGATGGGACGAAGAGCGATTCAAGGAGCGCGAGGTCATTTATGACAGCCGACGGCCTTATTATCGCTGAAACAAGTACTATGGAGCTGCCCTGCCTTGTCTCTCGAGACTACGAGACATGACGACATGAAACATGGATAACAATACAAGATATGGCATTCGTTGGAAAATGGATTGTTTAGGCTGTTGCTGTAAATGTTGGGCATTTTATTTCAGGATAATGACGATTCACGATAAATTTCATAGTAGCGAGACGCCAATCTTGTCACTCTTGCATTGATATTTCTTCGTCTCTCCTTGGCTAGTGATGATGGTTGAAGGTTCGCGAGTACAAATCACATGCTAGAGAGGAGAGTGAACAGGCAATGCCATGTCCTGCAACAAAGTGCTGAGAAACTAGTAGTATTCGACAGACACTAAAGTATGCTTGTCAAACACACCCAGAACTTCGCCCCTTTTCCGAGATCGCTTGCTTGGGCAATAATTAATGCGTGTAATGTGCGCCAGCCGACTGCACCTCCATTGAGTGAGGACCTACTGTCGCCCCGTCACGGTTGCCGTGGAAGAAGGTGGGGGTTGAGATTGGATTATTTACTTTTTTCCTCTGCGAGCCGGCATCACAACAAAGGCGGGGTTTGTTAAGATTTGGCTGCATGTGACATAAACTCCGTTAACAGCAACGGGGGGCATGGCCTACGGAGTACTACTACTCCCCCCTGCCTAATCACGCCTGGATCTTGGGTCTTGCTTTCTTGGGGGGAGGTCAAAGGGAAAACGGGGCAGAAGTTTGCACAAGGTGTTTGAGCAAAGCAATAGGGTTTGCTCGCTGGAACGGAGAACTGCGTCATTCACTCATCGGAGGCTTACGTGCAAGTAACAGTTAGGAGCAGAGGAAGAGGGGGAAAGCCCAGTTGGTGGGGAACGCGGCGTGAAAAAAAGGCCAAGTATGTGGGTCTGGCCTTGGAAGACTCAGCTAAGAGGTAGTAAGTACTGCTACTTGAAGAACTACTCCGTAGTCCGTAGTGATTCCAGCGCTCACTAAAGGATGCATAAGACTGCGCGACATCGAAAAAGACGAAAAGTGATGGACCGTTACTTTGGATAACTGCCTCTCATCTCTACTAAATGGTTAAGAAGTAGGTATTATAGTAATTAATGTTGAGTGAAGGATGATCGGTATAGTAAGTCCGACGTCGCCGAAGGGTGTCCTTCGCACGCAGAGATTATGCGGTGTGGATCTGTTACGAATGGGTACGTAGTACCACCCTTCCACGATGCTGCACATACGTCCCTAAGCGGGCTGATGCTCCCGCAACGCTGAAGCCCCTCGTCTTCAGGGGGCAAGCAAACCAGGCGCCCTGTAGTCGTAACCGGGGGAAGGCGAATGTGCAGGCCTTGGAGTTGCGAAGAGCTGTTTGGTACCTACTCTGTACTAGTACTAAGGTAGCCAATGAAAAAGCAGTCTCAGGCAACTCTAGGACGCGTTCTCCTTGTTCCAGTTCATGCGTTCCTGGCTATCTATTCAACCCCCAGCGGTGAAGGACATTCAGAGTGCCTACGCTCATCCGAATCTGATCTTTACTGGCTCTAGTTTTGTTGGTTGCGACAGCAGGGTTCGTCGGTCTGATAACTTGTCTTCAGTTTCGATGATCCGGGGATGCTTTGTTTGTTTAGATTCAGATCCCAAGTGGCCCACGCGCAAAACCAGGCCCTGGGTAGCGGCAGGCCGTCAGTGGACAATAATAGGCCACTACCACTACTAGGAGGAACTGTGGGCGGTTCAATCCAGGGCAGGCCTGGGCAAGCACTGAGCCATGAACCGCTGGCCCCCCAATAATACCAGGAGCAGACCCTGATATGTATTGCGTGCAAGCGCGGCAACTTGCCCGCTAACCCACCACGGCGCCCTTCGTGTTATGCTTGACGTGGCTTGGCCAAGGCACAGTCCTGACAGTTGCCCGCTATACCTCAGGCTTCTCTTGCTGCTGCTAAGATATTACTGCTCTGGCTGACTTGCTTGTCACCCCTCGACCTGAGCCCTGCAAATTCACACCTCCACTTTACGCTGCTCCAACGACACAGAGCCCTTCATTTCACATTCCTGTAATCCAGAGACCCTTGTGTTCCGTTTGTCCTCACCGCATTGCACGAGGCAGCAACCTACCTACTTAGACGCCAATCGTGCTTTTGCCCTCGCCCTCACTCACCCACGACTTGCGCGCATTGCATCCAAGCATACGACCTGTCCCCTGCCGTACTGTCCTGGATCGTGCCCTGCCCTGCCTGACTCGACGAGGCTTCTCCTCCAACCCCACCCTCTCTCTTCGCTTCATTCTCTTCCCTCCCAACTGTTTCGCTCGTCGCCACGTGCACCAGACTTTTGCGATCGCACCCGTATGACGAGACGTTACGAACGCCGCAACCATGTCGAGCTCCGAGATTAATCAGGTGCTCGCCAACTCCCTGTCTCCGGGTAAGTTCCTCGTCCGCCGCCACCCTGGCACTCTGCACAAAGGCCTGGCCCTCACTTTTCTTGATGATGAGCATCTGCCTCCTAGCCTCACCTGCGGGCTTCTTCCACCTTGAAGTTGCCTTGAAAATGTTTCCATACTGACTAGCGGCGTTATTTTAGATGCGAACCTTCGTACCGCCGCCGAACAGCAACTCACACAGGCAGCTGAGGGTAACTTCGTATGTTGACCCCCTATACTTTCCGCCCCTCCGAAGCTGCTGGTTATCTCGACGCGACCCCCTCAGCTGGCCAACTGCACTCGTCACCAACCTGCTAACTTATTCTCACTAGCCGCTATACCTCGCTACCCTCGTTCAGGAACTAGCAAATGACCAAGCCGATGGTGCTATCCGAGCTGCGGCCGGTCTCGCCCTCAAGAACGCCTTCACAGCCCGCGACTTCACACGCCAACAGGAGCTGCAATCAAAATGGCTCCAACAGACCGACGATGAGACCAAGAACAAGGTCAAGGAGCTGACCCTGCAGACCCTGAGCTCCAGCAATACTCAGGCTGGCACCGCCGCTGCCCAGGTCATCTCCTCGATTGCCGCCATTGAGCTGCCGCGCAACCAGTGGAACGACCTGCTACCCTTCCTGGTCAAGAACGTTAGCGAGGGGGCCGAGCACCAGAAGCAAACTTCTCTGACCACGATTGGTTACATCTGCGAGAGCTCCGACTCGGAGCTGCGCATGGCGCTTGTCTCCCACTCCAATGCCATCCTCACCGCCGTTGTCCAGGGTGCTCGCAAAGAGGAGACCAACCCCGAAGTTCGCTTGGCCGCCATCACCGCGCTTTGCGACTCGCTCGAGTTTGTCAGGAACAACTTCCAGCACGAAGGCGAGCGAAACTACATCATGCAGGTGGTCTGCGAGGCCACTCAGGCTGACGATTCCCGGATCCAGCAGGGCGCCTTCGGCTGTCTCAACAGGATTATGTCGCTATACTACGAGAACATGCGATTCTACATGGAGAAGGCCCTCTTTGGCTTGACTATCCTTGGAATGAAATCCGAGGATGAGGACGTCGCCAAGCTTGCTGTGGAATTCTGGAGCTCTGTTTGCGAGGAGGAGATCTCCATCGAGGACGACAACGCCAACGTTGAGAACTCTGATCAGATGCGCCCTTTCTACAACTTTGCCCGCGTTGCTGCCAGTGAGGTAGTACCCGTGCTTCTGACGCTCCTGACAAAACAGGATGAGGATGCCACCGACGACGAATATAACCTGTCAAGGGCTGCCTACCAGTGTCTGCAGCTGTACGCGCAGGCTGTCGCGGCCACCATCATCACCCCCGTGTTGTCCTTCGTGGAGGCAAACCTTCGCGCCGAGGACTGGCATCACCGTGACGCCGCCGTCTCCGCCTTCGGTGCCATTATGGAGGGCCCCGAGGAGAAGGTTCTGGATCCTATCGTGAAGCAGGCTCTGCCCATTCTCATCACAATGATGGAGGACCAGTCTCTCCAGGTCCGAGACTCTACTGCTTATTCTCTGGGCCGTATCACTGAGGCCTGCTCTGAGGCCATTGATCCCCAGCAGCACCTCCCCACACTCATCGAGTCTCTGTTCAAGGGCCTCCTGAGCAATGCCAAGATGGCCCCATCTTGCTGCTGGGCTCTCATGAACTTGGCCGAGCGTTTTGCCGGAGACTTCGGCGCGCAGACCAACGCCATCTCACCTTACTTCAACAATGCTGTTACCACTCTCCTCGACGTGACTGGCCGTCAAGACGCCGAGACCTCAGTCCGCACCGCCGCTTACGAAGTTCTCAATGTCTTCGTCCAGAACGCTGCCGGAGATTGCTTGCAGCCTATCGCCGAGCTCTCTGAGGTCATCATCAAGAGATTAGAGGAGACCGTGCCCCTGCAGTCCCAGGTCGTCAGCGTTGAGGACAAGATCACCCTTGAGGAGATGCAAAACAGCCTTTGCACTGTGATTCAGGCCATTGTAACCCGCCTTGACAAGGAAATCCTGCCCCAGGCTGACCGCATCATGCAAATTCTCCTTCAGCTCCTCAGCAGCGTCGGCGGCAAGTCCAGCGTCCCTGAGGCTGTCTTCGCTGCTATCAGTTCTCTTGCCAACGCTATGGAAGACGATTTCGTTAAGTACATGGACGCCTTTTCTCCGTTCCTCTACAACGCTCTCGGAAATCAAGAAGAGCCCGCGCTCTGCTCGATGGCTATTGGCCTTGTGAGCGATATTACGAGGTCAATCGGAGACCGCAGCCAGCCTTACTGCGACACTTTCATGAACCACCTGCTTAACAATTTAAGAAGCCAGAATCTCTCCAACCAGTTCAAGCCTGCTATTTTGCAGTGCTTTGGCGACATTGCTGGCGCTATTGGTGGTCATTTCGAGACCTACCTCTCGGTGGTCGCACAGGTCTTGGAACAGGCATCAACTGTCACCGCTTCCCCCGAGGGACCCTACGAGATGTACGACTATGTCATCTCCCTGCGCGAAGGTATTATGGATGCCTGGGGAGGAATCATCAACGCGATGAAGAGCAGCGACAAGAGTATGTTACAAAAGAAATTCTTCTCAAGACATGCAGCAATGCTAACAACAGAAACAGCTCCGGCGCTACAGCAGTACGTGCCTTCCATCTTCCAGCTGCTTGGCTTGATCGCCAGCGACATGAACCGCAGCGAGCCGCTGATGCGTGCGTCGATGGGAGTTATTGGGTAAGCAAGAGCCTATGATCCCGTTTATTCCTCTTTTACTAACTTGAAGGTAGTGATCTGGCCGATGCGTACCCGAATGGGGAGCTGATCGACGCCTTCCGACAAGACTGGTTGACCGCCATGATCAAGGAGACCAAGACGAACCGCGACTTCTCCCCCCGGACGATTGAGACCGCCCGCTGGGCTCGTGAGCAGGTCAAGCGTCAACTTGGTGGTGCTCAAGGCGTCATGGCTTAGATGGGCACCCCTTACACCCCGGGTTACCCCTTTCAATTTGCCTTGGCATCAACAACGCGTTACCGAAACGAGCTCGAAATGCAATCTCGTGCCGTCTCCCCCCCTCCAAGCACTCGCGCCGCAGCATCACAGCATGATCCCCACGACGCTCCATATGTATATAGCACCCAAATGACACTACAGTAATCACCCCAAATACCCCCCGTCATGACACGCTTCACACATCACAATAACAAACCCCTATGTACTTCCAGTCTCAACATACAGCCTCGATTTGGAGCTTCTCCTCCAACTTTATTGGAACCTTTCTTTAGTCATTACACACAAACACACAACCCCCCCACAAATGCCCCGGTTTACGATGGAATAGAGATGTCATGTATTTGTTTGCCGACCGCATCTCCTTTGCCCCAAAAGGGGCCTCGGGGTTGACGGCGGCTAAAAGTCCACCCAAAAAGTCATGTAGAGAGAGAGGGAAAACGGTTTCTTATATTTCAGGGAGTCTGGGGTGGCATTGGTTTTAACCCGGCGGGAGGAGCATTTTCGGACAGGCGAGCGCACAAATTCACATCACATCACAACACATCCCCCCTTGACATGTCTTTCCCCTTCTTTTTACTTATTCCAACTTTTTCTCCCACCCTGTCAATTTTTTTGGATGCCCTTCAAGTGAACGGGACGAACAAAATGGTCTTTACGAGTTTGGTACGTTGAATGCAGCTTCTTTTTCTTTTCTTGGTCCGTCGAGACAACGAAATGTGGAGGTCTATTGAAGGAATCAGGAATGGACAGCCGCAGCGAGATGACAGACTTCGGAGCGTGTAGGAGAATGAGAGGCACTGGAACAAACATGGGATATCTTAGACTTTGGTTGGCTTTGCGTTCACATCTTCTTCCCACACCTACCCCTTTTCTGTTTTTAAGATTTTGCCCTGTCTTCTTTGCTTCTTTCATATTCATCCCCTACGGTGCATGGAGGGCGCATTAGACTAGAGTATCAAGTGAGCTCGTCAACAATGCGAGGACGCGCGTTGCTTGGTAAACAACCAGTGTGTTTATACGAAATACACCATCCATCACATCTACATGTAACATGTGCAAGTTCAATTACGTTTGAAGTGTCTTCTCGTGAGGTTTGTACCCCACTAAACAGCTGACTGTAGTATTCTCTTGCAGCTCGCCAGTAAAGCCCAAGGTGTTCACTTCTCTAACGACAAACCCTGTATGTACATCCGATCCGGTAAATACCTGTTTCGCTACATCAGATCAACATCCCCTTCATATGAACCCATCCAATCTCCAGCATGGGACTGCATCCATTCGCTTCCCTCGGCAATACATGACTGTAGCTCATTCTCAAACCCATCGTTGCGGGGCCCTATTATGGTTGGATAGTATGTAGGTAAGGGCGTTCCCGATTCTGTCACCGGATGCCCAGCAACGTGATATGAGCCTGCTCCAGGCTGGCTGAAGACATCCATCATAAGGCTCATGTCGTTGATAGGTTCAGGCGGGGGGTGTGGCAAGTACATTGTAGGCTGCGCCGGCTGTTGCAATTGCACAGGTTGATGTTGTTGCTGCTGCTCCTGTGGGTGTAACTGCTGCGCTTGTGCTTGCAGAGGGAGATGCTGACTTGGTTGAAGTGGAAAGGCACCCATGGTCTGAAATGGAGCCGAAGGTTGTTGCACGGTCTGACTCAGGGTCTCTGGATAGTGAGGGAAATGAGCTGCTGGTTCAGTGGATGCCACCGTTGGGAACAAAGAAGTGACACTCTCTCCCTCATGCTCTTGTGGCAGTGGAGGTGGCTGGTTCAGTAGGCGAGGAATGGGATCTTTCCCGCCAGCCATTGCACCTTCGGCAGTAGGCACCATGCTCTTGGGGTTTTGGGCGATCTTGTCCAGGGACTCTACCCAGCGAGAGGCGAGAGGCCAGACTTCCCTGCATTCCGTGAGGATGTCTCGACTTCGGGCAAACATGTGCGGAGCTGCGTCTACAATCTCGCGTTCAGGACAAACTAGAAATCAGAGGAGAGTCAGTTGATTGCCGGTTGTAGCAGATCAGATCTTTTGAAGAGTCACGTACTGTGAGGGTATCTACAAAGATAGGAAGAGAAGAGCGCGCAGCTATAAATGCAGAAGGCTGTAATTTGAGCTCCTACACTCTCGTCCGGTCTTCGATCTGTAAACTGGGCGACAATCTGTTCAAATAGAGCAGATACATTGGAGAAAAGCTGGCTTGACATGTTGAAGAGGTATGGCTGTTGTTCTGCTGGTTTCTGGTTGATTGTAAGGATACTGCGTGTTTTTAATTAGTTCTACAATGTGCATCCTGGTCTTTCTCGGGTTGGGAGACATACTCATCAAGATAAGGGCGACGTACAACAATGTTGCATAGCCTTGTCATCATAGTGACTCCGAGATAAGCCTACCAGAAAAGTTAGCAAAGCTGAAGGGAAGGCCAGGGCACGGCACGGCAGCAGCTAACAAGGTCTAGTCCTTCGGCCTTATGCCTTTGCAAAGACTCTTGACTCCAGGTGTGATGTTTTGGTAGTAGCTCCTCCCACCGCGCAAGCTTCAGTATTGACTCGGATGTCTCCGTTACCGATTCATGCGGGGCGGAGCTTCGCTTGTAACTCGTGGCGCGTCGGCTAATGCTCCCCCAGAAATGGTGAATCTGCATCAATGACGCAAATAGAGAGCGATTCGGATCTGACACCAAAGCTGGGTCTCGGACCGCGGCCGGGGTATCTTCAAGTGCAGCACGAGATCGTGGTAGGCGTCCGGATGCGAAGTCGGCTTCATCGCATGGAAGAAGAGCAGTAATGTCGGACGCAGCGAGTGAAACCGGAGACCAAGGGCCCGAGTGCAAATTGTCTTGACTGTGAAGCATCCACTAAGAGTAGTTAATACCTAGAAAAACCCAGTACAGGCGCTCACTCTTACCAAAGTCCGACGAGCCGATTCGGCACGGATGATCAGATCTGGCTTTGCGCTCGAAACCTGATATGTCTCCTCTCGGTGTAGTTGCAACTGAGTTGCCAACCGCAATGCAATCCCCATGTTGATCTAGGTCTTGTCAATACTCTGAAGAACGGCGATCAAGGGCCTCACAACGTACATGACTTTGGTTCTGGACACCATTGCCTTGTTGAGCTATGCTAAGGAGGTAGAATCCTTGGCATCTTTCGAGTGTTGGGTCGAAGTATAGTTCTCGCAAGCCGACACTGGCGGCACGGTTGGTAAAGTGTTCTGACGCTTTGACGGCGGAACCATATCTCATGGCTAGCAATGGAGATAAGCGGGCAGATATACTGATGATGCTAAGGAGAAGGAAGAGATCAAGAGATCGTGGCTCTCTGCGAAGTTGCTCCAGATACTGGTACTTGGGGATAAACCCAAGTTGGAAGTAATTCCATACGAAACGATTGACGGCGTCGAGGAGCTCAGCTGTGGGAGGCAGTTCGTCCCACTCAACGTCAACAGACCTTTCAAGCTCAATCTCTGTTGGTTGTTGGGTGCTTCGACGATGCCTTGCTGTGTCTTTTTTGAAGCCAAAGCTGGCTCTGACGCGCGGATGGCGATATAGACGATCGTTGTCTGGCTCACCTCTTGTGGGAATAACGCTAGGTATGGACTCAGTCTCATTTTCCGCTTCGCATCTGTTTGTTCACTCTCGATGGAGGGTTTCCATGGCCAACATACCAGTCCGCAGCGCTGTACCCGGCCTCCTTGCAAGCTTTACAAGGCCCGTGAGGGTCAACTCGTTCACATTTGCTTCTCATTCGACGGCACCTGGGACGGACGGATCAAAGTCAGTATTTATTTCATCAGCGAATATGGGTAGGCTCAATCAATCATGCGGTAATCACGATCTAGTAGCATGGTCACCTAGGGGACAAAAGAGAAGAGCCCCTCACCTTCGGCAGGCTATCCCAATCCTTCGTTTGATGGTCTGGCTTGGGAGTTGACCAGATGACAACTCGGCCGACCCACCACTACCTGTAGCGGAGCCGGCACTATTGGGAGGCACAAGTTGTTGTGGATTAGAGAAGTCATCGTACTCCGATCCGAAGCGATGCCCGTGGGGGCCCGGCGCATCCATGACGACCATCTAGGCACACGGAGCCGCAGACGCGCAACGAGGCGTTGTCGCATTAGCACAGCATATGGTCCTCTAGTTGCTAATGACTGTGACGAAGTCTTCAGGGACTTCTTGGGAAAGCCGTATGGTCATGTCGTTGCGGTCCCGCCCCTAAGCCGGGCTGCTGCTGCGCTCTGTGTCCACCTGACCGGAGTACGAGACCAGAGCGACGGGGGCGGAGCGAGACGAAAGATCAGAACCGGCCAGATGGATCTCCGCTATGCAGGTTATCTCGCTAACCGGGCTGCCGGAACCCTGACCTGGACCGTAGTATACGAGACGAGATCTGAGACTAGAGCATTCGCGACAAGCGATGGTGGCGCAGGGGAAGAGATGGGTTTGAAAGAAGGGCGTGGGAAAATTACAGGAATGCGGCCGCAGACGTTAACGACAACGGCCTTGGTGGATTGACGATGGTGATGGAAACCAGGTAACAAGCTTTGGCTCAGGTGTGGCCGGGGACATCGGACTAGTCAACCGTTACAGGCAGAACCAAACCCACGGGCACGGGAACATTCGACAACATCGCCGCTCTGTCTACTACCACCTATCACCAAGGCAGACAGTGATGAAACGACCAGTCTACTGGGGGCTACTTGCGTGGCCTCGAGTGACAGACGGACCCATCTCAGAACAGGCTTGGACACTCATTGCTGCTTGGATGGGTGGTGTGTAAAGGCAAATCAGTACGTACGGAAGTCGACTTGGAAGTCTTCGCAGGGTTCCCATGCCACTGCTGCCAGCAGCAGCAGTACAGAGTACATTGCACACGTATCGAACAAGCTAGCACCGGCATCTTGGGCGCTGAAAACCAAAGCTTTAGGCTTGGTGGCTAGCCCAGTACCTGAGGAAGGCACGGCCGTGAGTACCTGTACTCCTCGAGTATCGTGTTATGTAACTTGAAGCTACTAATGTAGTTGTAGTAGGTAGTGTGTAGGTTGGCGCCGGCGCGACGGTGGGCAGGTGCGGTACGGGATGATCTGGCGCCGTCTTGATTGCGGAAGGTCCCACCCGGCTGGTAACTAGAAGTCTAGTACGTACTAGTAGTAGTGACTGCAAGTTGAATTTCAAGTTGTTGGAAGAATAGAGTACCCACTTAGAGAGCTTCAGTTGCATTCCAGATGGCCCGGCCTGACCATGAGTTGATGCCACTGGTGACTACTGTGTGGCTAGAAGGATGCGCAGCTATGAGCGATTGGAGAAGTTTCCAGCTGAATGCACGTGATGATTGGTGTAAACGCGGAGGTCACTGAGATGGTGCCTGTTTAGTGCTGGCCAACCATCCCCAGGAGCCCTCGCAAAAGCAACTTCAATTCGGGCCATCGATCTTCAAATTTGCCAATTTGCTTTTTCACACCGTTTTCCTTTGCTCCGATCGGGACATATTCCCTTTCGAGTCATTAACCATTACTGATCACCGACAGTAGACCCACGTTCTCGGAATTTTGGGAATATATTCCCTGCCTGCAACTCCGTGACTCCGGTTCAGCTCTCGCGACGCCAGTTCTCCGAAGTAATGTGAGAAAAGTGTTCAGTCGACAGCCAATGGAAGCGCCTTACCTGGCCTTTCCTAGTAGACAGTGACAACAAAGGCAGCGCTTTTATGGTGTACAACTCACTCGCACATTCCCCGGTCTGACGAATCTCAAGCTCAACCTGGAATAAAAGGTTCGCAGCGAGACCTCGACTACCGGGCCAAACCGTGCACTACCTTATGTACAGGCATCTGTGGACCAAGCTATTCTCTTCTAGGTTGACGTTGTTTTACGCGATGCCCCCAGCTTTTCTGCGCTAGGTTCTGCCGTGGCACCGTCAGCAACGCTACTTCCATGAGTTCCGTGCTATTATAAGAACATCTCAAATTCACTTGCAAGCTTTCGAAACCGCTGCTGACCACATCCATAATCGAAATGATCTACAAGTTGTACTGTCCAACACGCCCTTTTCTCAAATCTCTTGTTAGGTTATTCTGCCTTGCACTAGCCCTTCCGCACTTAGACGCACCGGAGCAGTTTTCGCGTACGAAAACCTGCGTCTCGGCGTCATCTCCATCGTGCGCGCGGCAGTCTAAACCATTTCGATGCTACCGGGCCTTTTTGCCGCGATCTTCGGCCGGACCACCACCCTCTCCTTATAAGGATCATCTTTTCTTCTTTTTCTTTCCTTTTTGCTTCCTGCAGCGCGTATGCGCCCTGCCTAAATCATCTATGACGACCTGTTCGAAGCACTTACTAGGTCCAGCAGGCTTTTCTGGTTGAAAATTGCCTACGAAATAGCAATTTTGATCCTACCCTGGATGTCAGTCATACGTCTGATCACGACGAGTTGTCGCCTAACCTTTTGATGCCTTCCGTCACCGTCTCTGGCTTCTGCGTGTAAACTAGTCGAAACCAGCCTGGCTTGAGCGAGTGCTCCTCCTGAGGGTGCAAGAAGACGCCGGCTTCTTCCAGCTTTTTCGCCAGCGCAAACTCCGGGTTGCGTTCCTGATTAGACAAATAAGGCGACAGATCAATCCACAAGAAAAAACCTGCATTGCTGCCAGCCAGGTAGCTCACCCCAATTTCTCTCAACGCAATGGTAGCATGCCGGTATGCTGTGGCGAGGCTCTTGCGATTCTTGTCGATGAATTCATGACGCCACTTATTATTCCCAAGAATCACCGTACCCATGCTGAGGCTAGGGGCCGACGCGCCCTGGAAGCGTGCTACACTATTGACCGCCTGTATGACCGACTTGCTTCTTGAGATAACAGCCCCGATGCGTAGTCCTGCCGCACCAAAGTCTTTGCTGAGACCATACGTAACGTGTAGGAATTTCGGATCAATATGCTCCTTCGAATCAATGGACAAGACAGACGTGAAAGGAACGGCGCCTTGCTCCTCGGAGTCGAAAACAGAACATGCGTAGATTTCATCGCTGATGAGGTGTAGCCTATGCTTCCGGCAGAAATTCATAATGGCAATCAAGGTGCTACGCGGATAGCACCTCCCTGGGCTTTAGTTAATGGCATGGACTTCCCTTTTCCTTGGCAAGACTTACCAAGGGGGTTATGAGGGTTGATAATGAAGACGGCCTTGACGTTAACATGCCGAGATTTGCAGTTCTCATAGGCCTCTTCAAACTTGTCTACCACCGCTTCATCGAAAGCATTTTCTGCCTCAGTCTCGGCATATTCAACTTTTACACCGGACTTGTTGAAAAAGTCCAGTTCAAGTCGGCCATAAACAGGGCGACTCGTAAGGAATGCGTCCCTCTGGTTTGCTAAAGCCCACGCCAACGTATCGTGCATAGTGGTGGCAGAAGATGATATGCATATTTCCTCCTCCGAGATCGGTTGCAAAGGCTGGAGATATTCGTTGACATGGTTGACCAGCGCCTCGCGGAAGTGAGGACCACCAGATGAGCTTCCTCGGTATAGGAAGTCGCTTGCCTCGGGAGTATACTAAAGCAAGTTTCAGAAATTGGCAATTGGGGCTCTTGATATGCCGAATCACTTACATTCTCTCTTACGAATTTAACCAATTGTTCCGTTTGCAGTACCTGTCAAAGCAAGATTAGGGAAGGAAGAAATCAAGGGACATATTTGCTTCGGAATCGGCTTACGTTCTCGGCAGTGCCAAATGAGATGAGACCGGACGGGTTTATTTCCGAGTCATAAGTCGCAGTTGGCGCAAATCTCCAAGGACGATTGAAACTAGCAACGGTAGTACCGGCTCTCAATGACAACACAGGGTCCAGCATGGTCGAGCTGGGTACTCTACAACTTAGCTCGAGGTGCAGTGAATTGCTCCGCTAAGAGTTTGAAAGTGGCGCGATGCTTGGTCATGCAACTCTAGTTATCCTGCTTGTGAAAATGGGAAAGTCGAGAGGGTCGATAGCGGTGATTGGTACAGGCAAGGTAGTAGCTTGTCTTGAATGGTGAGAACCGTGACTGTGATGATTGATGTCGATCAGAGGGGCCCCTCCTTTTTCCTGCGGGGTCAACCTTTCATGAACCTCCGAGTCGAAAGTTGCAATCCCCTACCATGATTACCTACCTTATTTGCTTCTTCTACTAGCTACTATCTTGTTGTACTACATTTATTTGGTGCGAGGAAGAAAATTGTACAGTATATTCCATAGTTGGTTTTGTAGTTGACAGGGCGACGTTGAAGCTGCGATAGCCACGTCGTATCTTGTTGTGAGATCAATTCGAGCTGATCTGCTGCCGAGTTCGCCGTGCCTCAGGTTCCCAATTACATTCGTTTCTATAAATTAGAAAGATCGCATTAAGCGGGACGATAGCGTAAAAGCTGTCTCGGGCTTACTTGCGCTGTTCTACGAGGTTGACGGCTATGACGGTCAGTTTTATCAGGAGCAGTCGACAGCATTGTCTCCGCGCTGCCGGGGATCACTTTCCTCCATACTTGATATCTCAACCACAATGGAAGCCTGGAAATCATTAGTGACTCAGGCATGGCCTGACAATAGAGTCAGGTGCCCTGAGCATCCCGTGAGGACCCCGTGACCTCAGGAACTGGTGAGGGCAGGTGCCAGCAGGTGCCAGGCACTTGAGCCCTGATTGTCTTCCCTAGTCACCGAGGAAGCCATAAAAGGAGCGGTCTGTCGTGACGCGTTCTGAAACGCGTCGAGAGTTTGAATCTATTCTCCCGTCTCTTATATTATCTGGACTCCTTCACCTTTCCAACCTTACGGACCTGCCTTGCGCGCTCCTTGTTCCCCGATATCATTCGTTCCAAGTGCAAGCATGCCACTTTGTCGTTGAGATCTCCTAGATAAAACCTAGGTATCAAAGATTTCGTTCTTATCTTTGTCGTCAGTCTTCGTGGGTTTTGTGAGCTTGAAAGGCCCTGACGAAGAGTGTTCCCGGGCACTACAGCCTCCGGCATCTCTACAGAACGCGAAGGTGGACGGAGCCACATAAACAATGTTTTACAGCCACGAGAGTGAGTCGAATGTAGGAGTTCGAATGGCAAATTACTGACTGGTCGGTAGTCCTCACAAGCCGTCAGTATGGCGTGGCCACTATTTGGTACGTGTCCTCATTGTTCAGATCTGGGAACAAAGACAGCTCCTAACGCCGCCGCCCACAGGCTCGTTGCTACTGTTGGCAAGGGCACTCAACGCAAGCTGAACAAGAAGGCCATCGAAGAAGTGGATGTGCCCAAGGCATGCGAGAAGATCATTGATCCGGGACCTCCTCTGGCCCTACGCCTGCAAAGCAACCTGCTTTATGGCGTCTCTCGAGTCTTTGCCCAGCAGTGCGGCTACGTTTTGGACGATGCTGAGCGGATTCAGTCCGAAATGCTTTCGTACTTCCGGTCCATGAAACAGAACGAGATTGACCCTCAAGCAGGGAAAACAAAGTAAGATCCCCCGTTACTCTCTTACCAAACATAGCGAACTAAGTAAAACAAAAGGCGTCATAAAATCATCCTCCAGGATGATCCAAGCTTCGACATCATGAATCCCTTGCCTCGCTTGGATCTTCTTTCAGGCCTCCTTAGGGAGGGCGATTATCTGCTTGCTAGTCAATCCTCCACTCAAGTTGTCTCCCAACTCACGCCGCTTGGAAGTCAGCAAACAGCATCTTCAGGAAAGCTACGCTCGCATTTCAGTATCAACCTGCCTGAATCCTCGCACTCGGCAGGAACCTACCGTTTGCCATCAGACCTTGGCCATTACACCCCTACCATGACCAAACATAACCAGGGAATGGAAGCAGCAACCGACTCCCATCCATTCGCAGATGAAGACAATATTTTTGGCGGACTCAATTTCGACATTGATAGTAACGGAAATATTCTGGGGATCATTGATAACCAAGCCGAACTTCCACCTCTGTCCAATACGGCGGAGCACGACGCTCAGGTCTTTCAAGAGCAACTGCTCCTTGCTGGTGAGGACGCCAGTCACTTTCCTCATCCTGGACATGGGCTCGACGTCCACGTTCTAGGAGAGCAACCTCTCCCTGACGCCGACCCATTCCCTCGCATCATGGCGCAAAAGAAGAGCTCTTCCTCTCTAACACCCATCGCCACGTCGGAAACCGAGCAGATTGTCGTTCCTGTGAAGCGCCGACGCCGTCCCAAGAAGCAAGTCAACATGCTTGATCAGCGTACGTCCTATTCCGCCAAAGAAATACGTCTCCTGGACGCCAATTATGTTGCCAATATGGACGTCCAGAGAAACCGTGCCAGAACAACCACCCTTACTCAGGCTAGGAAGAACGCTTCCGCTCTATCATATGGCAACGGCATTGCCAGCGTTGGCGCTCCCCAGGTAATGGGCATCGATGGGCTAACACACCCCTTGGCCGAGCACTTCTCGGGTAACACTCTACAGTCCCAGCTCCTTGGCCGGGTTCTACAGGACATGCAAGTCAGTCGTCCTACTGTAAAAGGACGACGTCGAAGACGCGCCGAAGCTTTCGCTGAGGATTAGGAGAATCAGCGCAATGTGAAGCAAAGATTGGACGAGGAGGGGGAGTTGGCTCGTTATCGAGAGAGCGTTGAAGATCATCTCGCCCTCGGTGATGACTTGGGCTTGGGGATGGGTATGGAACAGGTCGCTGCTATTGATGATCGACACTCCTCGAGTCTCATGCCGTGGAGCCGACCCCCATCTGTGATACCAGGGTCTTCCATCCGCGGAAGTGCCCAGAAGTCACAATATCGGCATGCAGCTAGCCCCCTTGTTGGCAAGGGGAGTATTGTCAACTCGATCGAGCGGTACAGCGACGCGGGCTTGGTCTCAGATGGCATCGACTGCGAGTTACCCTCTCTACCATCTGATCCCATGGAAGGCCTCATCTACGGTGTCGAGACTAATGACACAAATAACGCGGAAGGTCTTGATACAGCTAGTCAAGACTTCCTCGGCTACGTTGTTGAGCAGGCAGAACGTGTACCACATGAGGTTGACTCTCAAAACCGTCGTTGGATTGCCTTCCAGCATCTTGCCAACCCAGCTGAACATAGCAAGCAGGTTGCTGCCCAGGCTTTCCTCCACGTGCTCTCGCTGGCAACGAAAAATGCCATTTCGGTGCAACAGGAAGGCTCAAACACCACGAAGCCTTTTGGTAATATTCATCTCGGAGTTTTTGGAGCGGCGTCAGCAGATGCTGTTCATTGATTTTCATTCTTATCTTTGCACCAGCACACGAAGACAAGTGCGTGACGGGCAACGTACCACGGGAGAATGGACAAAGACCTAGTGCATTGATTTGGTCACAATTTCCAGTTCTTTTTGTTTCTCTCGGGCGCATGGGCTTATTATATCAGAATCTGGGGCATTCGGAGTTCAAATCTTGCTTTGAAAACAATCGGGAATCCATGCGGGTTGCAGACTACCTCAAACCAGCAGTGGTACGGTCGAGATATTGCGGTAGAACGTCTATACGTGGCGTCTAGTGGTTCTTTGAGGATCTTAGTTTTAAATTGGTCCAGAAATATGGGTTTGAAGAAACGCTAGGTGCGTATGCCTAGCACCTAGAATCACGAGACACATTTGGGAAAACTCGCTCCTATACATGTAGTGGACAGAAATTGAAGGTATGGTATTAATCGTCGTAGTCATCGTCTCCGGTATTACGATCGACAAACTTCATATACTCTATTTCTTCAGGCGACTCATCGTCCCTTGTCACGGCCTCCCAGGCCACCTTGACTTGATCCATAACAGCATCATTGAAAGCAAGGTCTAGAGGCATGGAAGGCAGGCTGACTATGCCACCATTAATCATCACAGAGCCCGAGCCCCCATTTTGCTCATAGGACAGCTGAAACAGGCAGTTGGGTGTCGATTGCTCGTCTGAGACGACATCGAGAAGCAAGGAGAGGGCTTTGCTGAGTAGTGATTTTGAGTTCGGTGTAGATATCGTACTGAGATATATAAGACCTGCACAAATGATGGTTAACAGCTTGTTCCCAAGATGGATCGGTAACGCGAGAATGTATAAAACGTGTATATCAGTGTACTAAGTAATCGTCATTGTGTTTCAGACAATGTAGATAAGATTGATTAAGAAGGATCATCATGCAACGACAGCCGGGCCTCAGAGTGGGAAAGAGGATACTCACTGTGTCCGGGAGGGCACTCATTGGTATCGCTGGAGTGCAGTATCGCATAGATGGGATACTGAGAAAGTTCGCCATCGCCGATGGAGACTTGCTTGGGAGAGAATGCTACCACCGCGACAGCTGGTGTTGGTGCATCCTCGTTGATAGCTTGAAAGACCGAAGGCAGACCGGAGCTGATTGCGGCTGTCAACCTGGTCAGGCTGGCGCCATGGCTTTCCTTGCTCACAGCATCCTGCACAAGTGTCTTTGCGTCAACAACAATTTCGTTCGGCAGAGATACGGCAAGAGGCGTCTCAGGATCCTCTCTTCGCTTCACATCCTGAACGCCCTGCCCAAGTACGTAGACCGCATCGCCCACAGCACCGGCACGGCAGCTCACTTGAGCCACCTCTGCTAGCCCGCCCCAGGACGGGTACACAGCGGCAAAGCCAGCACCAAAGAGGCCCATAGAGGTCATATGGCGGTTGATGGCTGCCAAACCATCGGCCACAGTGATGTTGCCATCGAGGCTAAGTGTCAGGGTGATAACATCAACTCGCACGTCTTGATCCAGCTTGAACTGAAAAGACAGGAACTCCAGTAGAGGCTTCTCGGCATGTGGCTTCCACACCTCCTTCTGTGGCTCCGAGTCGTATTCAAGGACGAACTTGAGAAACTTCATCAACGACCGCTTAGCGCGAGCAGGTATAGACGTGTCAGAAAAGACATCTTCGCGAGTCGACGGTATGCGGCGAAGAGTCGGCTTCGACTCTGAGCCAGATGCGGACTGGAAGATGTTGAAGGAGCCCACGGCGAGGAAGTCGATCTGTCGGAAGGCTTTGGATGAGACTAGCTGATCCAGCAGCTTCGACTTGGTGTGAATGATCTGAGGCGCCAGCGCTATACTGAAGCCTCTGGAAAGTGACGCTTCTAGGTCCTTCTTGTTCACTTCAGCCGCAGAGAACGCGCTTCCTGGTCGCGACAACTTGTTCCTGACAACCCACTCATCTACGTCTTGCAGAGAAAGAGCAGCTTCGGAGCCGCCGTAGTAATCGTTGTCATCGACGTGGAGGATGTTCTTCTTGGATCGTGATAGGGCTCTTCAAGTCGCCGAACAAGGTCTGAAGTCAGTCAGATCTCTCCCATCGGAACGCAGACAGGAAAACAGAGACAGAGAGCAATGTTTCCGCCATCATCGGAGCCCGAAAAGCTTACAGGGCTAGAAGGGATTGTTGGAGCCCAGTGCCACTGATCACTACATCCCACTTGGTCTCTGAAAGGGTTTCCATCGTGCCCAGACCATGCGCGCGCATACGAAGTCTCAAGGTGATGGCGAGGTTGGACGACGTTGTGCGGTTGGAGAAATTTCCGGCGTGGTCGATTGACGCTTAGAATTATGCCCCACAATGAGGCGGGCGACGTGCCAACGAGACCAATCGCCAGTGAACTACGGTGGCCCGTGCGCCTCAAAGCCTGCACTTGGGACGGAATTTCTGCACCATTGTTCCCTTGTTCTTCCCTTCCCTTTCTTCATCACCCGCTCATTCAACTCACGTCATGTTCAGAAGCGTCCTTTCGGGTCGTCGTTAGCATTGCGAGAAGACAAGATTCATCTTGAAGTGAGCGGTAGATGAAATTTCGTCGGCCGGTATCTACTGCCCTAGATATAACGTCTGAAAGGGTGGCTCGAATGGTTGACACAATTTTTTTTCCCGCGTCGCTTGTGTGTCTGGCTGGTCCAACGTATCAGTTGACTCTGCCCGCGCCCGTATTGTCCTACGTAGAACAACTCCGTGCATTTGTACGAACCCGTCTCAGATGTTTCACAGACAATGGGCATGCCATTAATTGGGTATCATTATTGCATTGTTTCATTGACGCCTAACCCTCTATTGCCTGCACGATCCCTTTCCACCGCTGGCTAGTCCACTGGAAGAATTGTGATGACGTGAGAAGCTTAGGGCTCAAATTCGTCCCACCGTGCTTGGAGATGGCCAAGATCTTCGTAGACCCGCCAGTGCAGTCTACCGTGACGGTTACACTCTCGTCACACAATGATTCCTCCAAGGTGTCCGGATCCACGAGGAGCCAGTACCTTCCCTCGGTCGGGCGATCGGTCTCTTTGCCGGTAAACACGACGGCTGTGCACGCCACGGGGCTGCCTATGAGCGTGAGAGGCTTGGGATCTTGCCTTGAGCAGACCACAAGCTCCCTGTCGGGGTCGAATCTAGCCTTGGGTAGTTTGGTGTCTCGGAGCGCTGCCAGTGTAGCCGCCCATGCCGCGTCGAACGGGTTACCATCGAATGAAATGAAGAATATGTCGATGTACAGAACCCAGTAGGCAACTACCTCGAGCTTTCCATCTGACTCATTGTCATCGTCTGCAGCTTCGTCCATGGCAGCAGCATCGCCCTCGTCCTCTATGGGCTCCACCTCAGAAGGTCGTTTGTAGGATATTCGTAGATCATCGGCGCCGACAACCCCAGTACTGTGAAGAAGGGAGAATAGCTTCGTACTCAAAGTCTGGGCCAAGGTGGTAGGCGGCCCACCTGGCAGAAACTGCGGTGCAGACCCGGTTGCCAGTTCGATATTCGGCACGAGGAGGTCGTAGTCCTTGAGTTCTGAGTCTTTGTTGGAAGCCCTGTAGTTGGGGATGTTGGTAGTCAGGATAGTCTCGCCTCGCACGCCGCAAATAACAGTTGTATCACCCATGCGAACTACGGCGCTTCCATTGGCATGTGACAGACTGGAGAGGTTGACGGTGGGCGAGCGAACCTCATTCGGGGCGCGGCCATTGCTACGGGCGGGGGGGATATCGTCCTCGGAAGGGTCGAGGTTGGCGAGCAAATACGGATGAGGAGAGAGTTTTGCGAATGTCGCTCTTGATAGTCCAACGTCGGGGGCCATGGTGAGAGGGCGATTTGCGCGAGAAGCTCGGGGTAAATAGCGTCGTGGGGACTCGAGTAAAGCTCTGCGCCTGGGTTGGGCTTTGGAAAAAAAAGGTCCAGGCGTTGCTAGCCTTGCCCAGTCGATACGGTGGTGTAGGTGACGGCATGCATCCAATCGCAAGCTTGCGGGGCACGCAAGGCTGATGCCCCTCGACCAGAAAGCCCATCTTCAGCTTCAAGGCTACCTACTAATAGTGTCGTCTACTATTACTACTTATACTAGGAGGTACAATTTGAGATATCCTTCGCCCACGCTAGACTAATAACACGGTCGCGACATTATCTTCGAAATTACCATTTCACATCGTATTGAATACTGATTGCAACAGATCATAGTACAAGTATACCTACGTCCGTCTCTGACATCCAGGCGTACTTACTTGCTGACCACTGTGGCATATAATACCATAGCGGCTCCATTGTGGGACAGAGTAACACTACTGGTAGCAGCCTGCAACATTGGGGCGTCTACTTGGTCAGCTTTCGCTAGCAGACGCCTGTATCCTTGATTGTGAGTAAGTACTTTGATTTTTTGCTTTTTTGGCGAGGAACGTATGTTCATATCCACTGACAGTTACAGGTGACAAGGGAGGCAACTTTAGTGGCCCAAGAATCAAGACGAGCCGATAGCACCATGCCAACATGTTATGCCGCGAGTTGGTTGGGTCTCCTCAGTGGCCTGTCCAACCCCCAATGACACGGTAACCGGGGCGAGCGGCAACGAACCGTACCTTGTGGCATCCCATGTCTGTCTGTGTATTTACCCCTAGCCCCGATCTCCCACGATAGCGTACTTTGGTCGAGGTCGCAGTAGGATTGACGGGCACAGGGAGCAAGACTAAACACAATCTATGGTCCGGTTGGTGGCAAGCTGTTGGTGCCGACCTGCAAGATCTTGCATGCCCCGGCGGTAAATTCAGATTCGCTAAGAATTTCGGGTCGGAAGAGTGTTTTCCAGTTTGCCGAGCAGATACTGGCCCGGGTGATAGTGATGGTAGTTTGCTCACTGCTGGTGCTACCCTGTGCTTTTACCGCATACTCGCACAAATAGAGTACTGCCAGGACAGAATGCTCGTGTAAATGGATGCCAAGGAAAGGTACATAGCAGCTGGAATGAACCCTGCTTCCTTCAATCAGCGTTGCACTGCTGGATAAGGTAATAGTGGGACGCTACCATTGAGTGGCCGAGAATGGCGGTTGTGGCCGGACGTCAGCGAATCAGGGGCGACTAATTGCCGCCCGCAACGACTAGCGCATTTGCCCCTCCTCCAAAGTCCCCAACCACGTTCCAGCATTTGCCCATCCCCCAAATCTGCCATTCTCTTCTCCTCACCTTGTCCTTCTATCTAGCCAACCATTCGATGCTTGCTGTCACCATCCGTCCATTCATCGTTTTGTACCGCCAGCCCCGTCAAACCACCCATGGCATGCCCACTATCCGGCCCGGCGTTGGCGCTAATCCCTCTGCAAGCCACCAACATTGAGTGTTCGCGACTGTGACCTCGGATGGTGGAACAGGCCGGCTGGCCCCCAATACTGCTGATCTTTGCGGAAGTCGGGTGGATTGAGCGGCCACGGCGACCTTTTGTCCGACCAAAAGGGGAGTTCGCGTGGCCTGTTCAGACAGACTTGAGCGACCAACATGCTGATCGGCCTCGTTGCAAGTTCTCAACTGATGTGAATAGTTTGGATCCGATTTCCAGAGTCTCGGAGGGCAGCAACTCGGAGCTAAACCAAAAGCCAAGGATTAAATATCAATATTTGCTGCCGCCCGCGACCGTCTTTGTAGTACATTCAGCCACGAGTACTATTAAGCGCCCGGTGCTTGTCTAGAGCATCGCCCACAGCTTCAGGCCCGTCAACATGGCACTTGGACATCCGCTCTTGAGTCTCCAGGAACCCAGAAAGGCGCCGGAGTGCCTACCACTTTCTACCTACTGGGCAGTCTTTGCGGGAGAACTAATCAATCTTTCCGGAAGCTCCATGTAGGATGGGCTAGACCTGCAGGCTGCAGGTCACCTCACCGTCTTCACTATCACGCTCTTGGCCAATGCCGCTTCCGTCCACAGCCCATCCATGTTCGTCCATGCCCCTCGCCGTGTGATGGCCGGACCCCTGTTCTTGAATTCTGCATGCCCGATCCCGCTCCAGCCAATATGGTCTCTTGATCTGCCGCTGGGGGCGACCCTCTTCCCATCCTCCACAATCCGCACCGCGCCAACACCGTTAGCACGTCCCTACGAGACCCTGCCGACTTGTCTAGTCTTATTCTACTCGTAACTGTAGCACTCGTACTACTAGCCGCTATCCCATCGTCCGTAATACTAGCTGTCATCCAGAAGCTAAACCTGGCCGGCTTTATCCCACACCTCTTCTCCTCCCTCATAATTCTCCTCTTCCGCCCTTTCGAAATTCTCCCTAAACCTAAGGACTCGGTGATAGCAATTCGATTGGGTTCTTTGTAACATATTCGTATCGAAATCCGACCGTCAACTCACATCAAACGGCGACTATTCCCCGAGGACGTGCACCTAGATCGTACCACATCGTGCCTTCAATAACACCACGTCCGACTCGGCCACCAGGCCGCATATTCGAGCGAGTCCTTATTTTCCGGCCGCATACACTTGCCGTGGCGACGACAATCGGGGACTCTGCACGGCCACTGACTGCTAATATTGCGCTTTACCGGCTATACCTCTCATTTCCCTTTATCTGGCCCATACCACTGGAACAACGGCCGGGGGCCGTTGGCTTTCCCCCATGCTAGCTTGAGCACAGCAGCCCCATATACGGGTAAACGTCCATCAATAACCAAGACCAAGGGAGCTCACTTGCTGGTCGAACATGGCTCCTCCGATCCGAGACTTGGCCGCTACGGCCTTGGACAACATGTCCAAGCTTATGAAGCGTATCGAGATCCCCTTGACCCCGACAAGCCCCCCAGGACTGGTTCAGGCCAACACTGTCGATCCCTGGAAAGAGTCGGGCAAGTACGCCCTTGGTTGGACGTACTTTGCACTGGCGCTCACATTCTCCGTTTTGGTGGTACGATTCTGGCATTTCTGGCAAGACAAGATTCGCCAGGCCATCTACAAGCAGGAGGTCGATGAGCATTATCGCAACCTTTACAATGTCGACGCCGACTTTGCCCTCACGGCCATGCGCACCGGTCAAACGACGCAACATTTCTTTCCCGAGCACGCAGGCGAAGGCGTGGCCGGCAAGACGTTTCGCCCCCAGGCGCATTTCTCCTCTGTCGGGCCCATCAATGATACCTTAGCTCTGTTCCGTTGGGTCTTCTATCGTCCTATCCCCGACCTCGTCTGGAACAAACACCGATTCACCTTCTCTTCGCTGGCCGTCTTGACTTCAGTCTTTATCGCCACTGCCTTTGTCACCCTGTACTGCTTCCTACAACAACCTCTGTACTGGGAGAGCATTCAATTTGGCTCCCCACCGGTGGCCATCCGATCCGGCATGATTGCCGTAGCCCTGACACCGTGGATCATCGCAACGAGTATGAAGGCGAACATCGTTACGTTGATGATTGGTATAGGCCCCGAGCGTCTCAATGTCTTTCATCGCTGGCTCGGCTATATCTGCCTGTTCCTCTCCTTGGTGCACACCGTCCCCTTCTACGTTCAGCCGGTGTGGGACGATGGCGGCATGGAGGTTTTCCAGCGTCTCTTTGAGGGTGGTAGCGGTCTGATTTACGGAACCGGTATTGCCTGCCTTGTGCCATTGGTATGGCTCTGCGTCGGCTCACTGCCTTGGGTCCGAAGAATCGCGTACGAGGCGTTTGTCATCCTCCACATCCCCGTTGGAGCTGCATACATTGGTCTGCTCTTCTGGCATACGAAGAACTACTTGATGTCCTGGAGCTACTTGTGGGCCAGTGTGGCCATATGGGTCATCTGCTACTCCATGAGGTTCTTCAAGTTGAACTGGTTGAAACCCTGGCGGCGCATGGCTTTCCTGGTCGGTGATGAGGCGGCAATCACCCTTATGGCCGAGAATGCCATCAAGGTCACGATTCCCACGCAGATGCGCTGGAAGCCGGGGCAGTATGTTTACTTGCGCATGCCTGGCATTGCTTTGTTCGACAATCACCCATTCACTATTTCTTCTCTTTGCAGCGAAGATTTCCCATCTGAATACGGTGAGCAGTACCGCGACTGCACGATTGTATTCAAGCCTTATGGTGGCTTCACCCGGAGGGTACTTGAGACTGCCATCGAGAAGGGCCCCTTCCACACCTACCGAGCTTTCCTCGATGGCCCATACGGCGGCATGCGCAGAGATCTGGCAGCTTTCGACACCTGTATTCTCATCGCAGGTGGCAGTGGGATCACAGCCCTCATGTCACAATTACTAAACCTTATCAAACGTATGCGAGACGGCAAAGCCATTACTCGCAAAGTTGTCGTCGTGTGGGCCCTGAAGCGACTTGAGGCCATGGACTGGTTCCGAGAGGAGCTTCGGATCTGCCGTGAAGCGGCGCCCCCTGAGAGTGTTACCTGCAAATTCTTTGTCACCTCGGCGGTTCGAAACCGAGCCGGTCAGGAGATCAAGTCACATCATCCCAACAGCCATCGCGCGCTGACGCATGCCTTCCACGACAAGCTCGACGGCTTCGTTGCGGGCGTGGCGTCGAAGCGGAACTCGGCCATGATTCACTCCGAGGCACACGGAGACCCCGAGCGCGAACGCGAACTACGTGCTGAGGACGAGGACCGCATCACTGCCCTTCCACAGCAACAGTACCTCCAGACGCAGCACATGCCCCCGCCGCCACCGGGAGGTCCGCCGCCGTCAAAGCTGATATCGCCCATTGACGACAATGAAAACGACATCAAGTACCCCGAGGACTTCAAGGAGGATATCCGGCCCCAGGAGTTTCACTTTCCTCCGATCAAGACGGATCATCCACCACATTTCAACAACGCCCCTGCATCGCCGAGGAAGCTTCCTCCTGAGCCTAGCCCGGCACAGGATCACTTCCCCGTGAGAGCCCCCGAGCTCGCCCACCTCCGCACCGATGTCCCTCCCGAGGGCGCAAGGCAGCGACCAACATCCACCTTCGGCCCGCCATCCGGGTTCGACTTTGGCTTCCCCGAGACACCGACCGAGTTCCAGAAGAATCTCATGCGCTTCGCTTTCCCTGTACCCCACCAGATTGATGGCGGCTGGAGTGTCGAGTACGGGCGACCCGACTTGGGATACATGCTCAAGGAGTGGGCTACGGGTGGTGCGGATGGACGGGGTATTCTAGGGAGGAGAACAGCCGTCTTCGTGTGTGGACCGGCGGCGATGCGAGTGGGTGTAGCCAACACAGTGGCGAAGCTTCAGGCCGAGATCTGGGGAGACGACGAGCTGGAAGAGATCTTCTTGCACACGGAGAATTATGCTTTGTAAATAACAACAACGAAAACACAATGATGGAGGGGAGCCGGGTGTCTCAAGGATATGTACTTGTACGGGAGCGGAGGAGATACCAAATCAGCGATGCATTTCTTACTCAAGGACGGACGGGTCATGGGATCCGGGTATATATACATATATATGAAGCCATGGAAGGCTACGGACGCAACGTCTTTTGCAATTTAATTTCTCTGTCAAGCCTACAGCTTTGAACATCTTTCTTCTCAGCGTAGTCACTCAGTTGATCGCCGCAATTGATTTAGCTATACGATCTAACATGAAGCCCAAAGAATGGGCGCGCGCGAATTCAGAGACCTGCCACTATGGGACTGGCCTTACACACTGAAGGGGGAAAAAAGCGGCACCTGTATTTTGAAATAAAGGATGGTGGACATCCGGGTTCTGCGACTGCGAATTGTTTACATCCTACAAATTCGATGTAGATATACTAATGAGTACTACTACTAATATGGGTCGAGCCATGACAGCATTGCGCTTCCCTTTGAGGACCTTGATGGTCAACCATGCGGGCAAGTCTGCAGGAAGCACGCATGTTAGTCGAGTAATTCCTGCACTTTGTTCAGAAGGATGGAATCTTCTTTTTTTTTTTTTTGGACTTTCTCCAAGAAGACTATATTCACTTTCCGTACTGATTCACACAATTTGTTTATCTTTTGTTTTTGTGGCAGCACAACTCCCAGTGATTAACCACCTTATCCCGTTCGCTACTAATCTATTCAGTATTCGTTTACTTGGGTCCCATCTCCCACGCTCCTTCGCCAAATAGATTACTCCCCGAACTCAGGGTACTCCTCTATCGGCTTGCAATCACCAAGACTGGTGTAACTACTCTCGCATCCAAGCCATTCGAAAGGCCGACCTTATCCCACGACAAGCCTTATAACTCCGCGCGCCGCAGGTCTCCCACAGCCAAGAATGGAGGAGCTAGACTTCCGGGAGAAGGACATTGAGCGGATCGCAAAGAGCTGGTCTCTTGCCATGGGCTGCTCCAAGGAGCGGCTAGAAAATGTGTATAAACTCAAGGGCGCGCAGCTGGACGATGCTGTCCAGGAGGGGAGGCTGGTGCTGGAAACTGTGTGCGTCTTTGTGCATACCTCTGTCAAGATGGGTCAATTCAGGTAAGTGGGATGAAAGAGGAATGGCGATTAGAGACTCATCTCGAAGGACGGTATGCGGCTGACACTATGTTGTTTCTTCATAGACTACCGGCCGAGTTTTGGAGGATTCTACATGCAGAGTATGGAATCACCGTCTACCCCTCGGCGTTGACAGAGCATGTTGATATTCACGGCATCAACATCGACAAGACATTCACAGACTGCTACCGGCAACATATAAGTAAGTCAAGATTCATGCCGATGATTCCATGAAGTTGCCTGCGCAAAGGCACTTCTGATTGGGCATTTACTGACTGGTAGACACAGTCATGCTTGGACGCTGCTGCTCAGAGCATCCGCCGCCATGCCCCTTCGAATACCTTCGAGAGCCACCGCCCGTATACCAGAGAGTAATCACAGAAGCAGACTGCGAAGAATGTCACAAGGATTGTTCGGAGTGTTCGGATGAGTCGGACTAGTCTGACTAGACTAAAAGGAGGGTAAGGGAGCATTGGGAGTTCGGCGAATGGGTATAAGGTAGCCAAGGCCAGAGCCAGGGCCAGGGTGCATCATGATGAGCAGGTAGCTGGATCACGAAACAGTAACAACATGAAGTATGAAGTATCGTAAATGAAAGGGAAAAAAAAGAAGAAAAGTAACAATAACCAAACTTACATTCTTTGTTTTTCTTACTTCTCAGTTGATATACGCTACTCACAGGGTACATCAAGAGTCCACCCGCTCGCCCATGGCACCATCCCTGTTCGCTCGCCATATACCACCCTCGCCCTCAAACTCTTCCTTCTTCCACACTTCCACCCGCTCTTTACACTCTTCTAGCGCCTCTTCGCCGGCGCGCCAGGCCGCCTGTCTGTGGGGGGAGGAGACGGCTATCAGGATGCTCTCCTCGCCGATGGGCACGGTGCCCAGCCGGTGAATGATGGCCACGCCTTTGAGCCCGTGCTTTTCCGTCACAGATCGCGCAATGGAGAGCATGCTGCGCAGGGCGAGGGGGTTGTAGGCCTGGTACTGAAGCTCCTTGACAGGCTTCCCCGCGAAGTTATCCCTCGTAGTGCCTTTTTATCATGTTGTGAGTATTTGAATGTGAATGGTATGCTCCAATGATACAAGAACAAAGAGTTAAGTGAAGAACATGAATAAGAATGAGAGTAGAAATGAAAAGCAGCTGGGGCTCACATACCAGCAAAGAGAACTATTGCGCCTGCGGCTGGGCTGCGGACTTTGTCCATGACGGACTGGGCGCTGAGGTGCTCATGTGTGAGGGCGACATGGCAACTGCCTTCGGACAGCTCCCAAACCTCCTCCTTGGGGTTGCCGCTCATTCTTCAACGGTGAATTTCCAAGCCGGAGATGTGTTCCGACCGTGAGCGCACTTGGGGAGAAAACTTGCGTAGTAATTAGTAGTAGTAATAGTAGTAGTAGTGCCGATGCTAGCTACAGTGGTCCCTGGCGAAACGCGGGGCATTGGAATCATCGTGTGGTCACGGTGTTTGTCGACAAGAAAGCAAGGGAATAACCACCAATTCTAGTCTGGCCTCACAGTTCACTACTCTCTGATACAAATGTAGTGTCTTACACTCATGATCGCAGCACCCCTCGAGAATATGCAGAATCTTTTCTCGTTTCAGTTACTTACTTACAGTCTTGCCAGACGAGAACCTGTTGGTTTCGGACGGATCTCATGGTGGATTCGCGTTAAAGTTGCCAATGATGATTGAGCCACGCCAGGAAAGAAATTCCAAGGCTATTTTAAGCCGAAGAGCAGCGCCTTCCTGTCTTTAATCCTGTATTGTACCTATCTTTGTTCATATTAGTATCTAAGTAAAGAGGGAAAATCTTGGCAGGAAGGCACAAGTTGGAGGCTAAGGTACTCCCTTAGGTAAGGTAGGGAAGGAGCTCTCGGCAGGCTGTACGACTATCTAGTACATAGTAACGGATCCACTTTAACTTACCGCGACCCTAATTATAGTACGTCTAGTAGTTGTCGCAGCTTAAATCATGGCAGGTGTTCAATTGCGATTCTCGAGCCCATTTTGCATTGTCACCATTCAAATCACCAGTTCTACAACAGCATTTCCACCTGCCTAATTGTCTCCCGAACCTCGGCCATCGTGCCGCCTGTAGCAAAGATGCACGACGAGCATCGCCCCCAGCGAAGCCCTCATAGTCGAGGGAGGGAATCAAGTCGCGATCGAGACTCAGGACGCGAGCAGGGTCATCATGGATATCGAGACGGATTCAGTCGATCCCGGCAGGGTAAACCACAACCATATGCGCCTTCTTAGGAGGAGGATATTGCTTCATTTTATTTCCCCCAAATGAGCGACGGAGTACATCCTTGTCTCCTGGGGCAACAAAAATCTCAAGAAAAGACCTTGAAGTTTGATTGCTAACTTCCCCATGGGACGTCGTGATTACTCCAGGTCACCGGTCAGGCCTGACCAGTCCAACCGCTCGAGGGAAAGGGAATACCGATACATGGACGACGAAAGCGTCGGACACCCGGCTGGGCGCCCAGAGCCGAGGCACGCCCGCCGTCCACCGGACAGCGATTACAGTGGTTCCATGTACGACGACCCTCGCGAAGGCCTAGAACACCATCATGATCGGCGAGACCACCAATACGATAGAGACGAACCTAGTTATCGCTCTCCGCGACGAGGTCGCCGCAGTCGGAGTCGATCTAGGAGCCCGGCCCGAGAAGCTGGCAGACCCAGCGATACGGTGATTCTCGAGGGCTTGCCCTTCTCGGTTTCGGCGAACGAGGTCAGTGCAAAATCTCGCAACTCTTGGAGAGTCGTTTTCTGCTGATTCTTTTGGCGCGATATGTCTACGGCTATGAGAAACCTGCTCTGGAGAGTAATTGGAAAGCTAACGTTTGATTCTGCAGCTTCAGGATGTTCTTTTGAGACAGACGATTGCCGCCGAGCTCCCTTCGATAGACGTGCGGATATCTAATTCTCGAGGTAATAGTTTGATTGTCCCACCATTGGTGAAATCACTTTTTAACATTCCTAGGCCAACGTCGTGCTTTCGTACAATTTGAATCTACGGACTACGCAGTTACCTTCCTCAGAGAGCATTATCCAAAGCTGTTCTTGGAAGTGGACCCTACTGATGAGGTGCCAGACGGTAAATTCAGCGTTTATTTGCACTATGCCCGTAATCGCGATGAGACGGATACACGAGGCTCAAGCGGCGGAAACTGGAATTGCCCTTCCGTAAGAACCCTTGCCCATCGTCTGGTGTAGCCATCGCTAAAAGCTGCAGTGTGATTTCTCTAACTTCGCAACACGGAACAAGTGTAAGGTCTGCGGTGTGCCTCAGTCAGGTATGTCCTATCTCCGGGAAGCGCCTATGTCTGCTGGCTCTAACAATCACACTATAGCTGCTCCCGACTGGCAGCAAAGCTTGACAGGGCTGACTGATGCTGCCAATGTGCCCTCACAAATCTTGGTAGTGTATCCGCTTGCTAGCTTTGTCAACGAAGAGATGCTTGCTGCGGACATGAAGCGCTTGGAAGTGGTCAAGCCAAACCCAACCCAAGACTCTTCCAACGGCGCCCCCAAACTCAAATCAACGGCGCCAACCGTGGATGCTTCGGGCTACGGAGCTCGTGTAGGCTCGCTTCATCGGGTATTCCTGATGCGGGACGTTTACAACGACGAGTCTTTCAAGTACGGTTTTGCCGAGTTTTGGACGCTTGAGGATGCCGCTGCTGCACTGGCCAAGTTCCAGGCGTCGCGCTCGTTCACCGTGGCAGCTTGTGCTGTTACAGTGTCTACCATACACATGGGAGTCTTTTTACCCGAGGATCGTGAAGTGACACCACCCATAGAGCGCATGTCCTTCCATCCACTTTTCAACCAGTCCTTGCGCGTTCGGTACAGGGACCTCCGCCTCTATCCTAGCCAGTTGGTGGTGACTCCTGAGCCACCGAATCCTAGCGGGAAAGTTAAGGAGCCGTCAGATGAGGCGGGCGAGGCTAAGAAGTCAAAGAAGCGAAAGGCTGAAGGTGCGCTTGCAGCTTCAACAACGAAGAAACCTATTGCTATGGTTGGACAAATGGCAATGTGGCAGCGGAAGCATGATGAATTGCACGGTCAGGAGGCTGGGGAAGGGAGATCTGGCGCAGCAGCCGGTAGCCCTGACAGCCTTCCCAAGGTCGATCCAAATGCGCCCATCAAAATCTCGCTTTCTGGAGCTCACATAGGCGGGAACCGGGATTCAGATGCTTCGAAGACCCGAACGCCGAGTCCAGATAAAGCTCGGCACGATGCGCAGTCCAGCTTGGAGAAGGCTGGAGAGCCTGCTCGCGACAGTGGCAGCCTCTCCTTTGTTGACAGGGAGCGTCTCATGTGCCTAATATGTATGCGCAAGTACAAATCGGTGGACGAGGTGAACATTCATGAAAGATCCCGCAATCACAAGACCTCAACAGAAGATGAGGAACTCGTGAAAGCTGCGATGGCTCGGCTGGCAGCACGAGACAAGAGGTTACAAAAGCAAGCTGAAGAACAAGGCAACGGCGACGGGGAGCCTCAGTACCGTGACAGGGCCAAGGAGAGACGCCAAGCACACAGTCAGCCAAAGAAGCCAGCAGGCGCGACGTCTTCGAAACCGGATCCGGTCAAGCCTGCGAAGAAAGAAGAGCTGCCGCCGGCGTCCAAGGCTCCTGTGAAATCCAAAGGTGCCGGTATGCTGGCCAAGATGGGCTGGACCTCCGGTGCCGGCCTCGGGGCAAATGGCGAGGGCCGCACGGAGGCCATCGAGACGAACGCATACCAGGAAGGTGTTGGGTTGGGTGCTGACGGCGCCAACCTGGGCGATGCGGCACAGTTGGCGGAGCGAAATACGAAGGGCAATTATGCTGATTACGTGAGCTCCGTGCAAGACAAGGCCAGGCAGAGATATAACAATATTGGTTGAGATCCAGCGTTTGTGGAAAACGGCGTTCAGGCATAGGTGACATCTGTTTTGGGTATAGACGAGCGGTCAGCGTGTCAAGGGGGGAGGGCATTTCATTTTAGTCCGCACACTACCCAGGTATGGCCGAGAAACGTGCCCTTGTACACTTAAATCGGGAGGAGGGTATTCATGATCAGATTCTCATGATCAGCATCTGTATCTTAGCTTCAACATCATCACCTACTTTATTTACTATTCGCCTTTGTCTATTATTGATGCAGGGTATCGATGATGTATGTATGTGACTGCTCCATGAGCCAGTAATTCCAGTTTAACGCCAGGCCTCCCAATTGAAAAGATTGACAATCGTTCTATAGATGTATACGTTGCACATTTCTCGAAAAGTTTTTAACAGGTCATGGTACAAATACTAAGGAGAATCGTCAGGCCTGTGAGAGCCATGATCGGCGGCATCAGATGACCCGCTGCATCGTCTTCGTCCGATTGCGTGCCTTGAAAGTGGAGGGTTAGTTTTTGTTTTGCCATGAAAGGGATAATAAATAGGAAGATAAGAGAATGATACGTACTTTCAGTGCCGCTGACTTGGGGCAAATCACCTTTGCTAATGTCCACGACATCAGCATCGGTGGCGTTGAGATTAGCTTGGGCGAGACCGAGCTGTTTGTTGTCGAGGTCGTATACGACGTAGGCAGAGCGGAGAAAGGTTGCGCCCAACAGAGTGAACTGGTCCGTCTCGATGCCAAAGTCGGCCGTAGAGCCAACGCCAAACATGCAAACGCCTTCCCAGTCATTAAAATACTCAGCAAGGTCCGGGTCCTGCTTAAAGTAGGCCAACAGGTCGCCGTAGGCATCGATGACCATCTCTTCCATGGGTACTCTGATTGTCTTGCCGCTGAAGCGGAACTCGAATATGTACCCGTCGCCTTTGCTCCCGGCGTAGGCACAGTCGATGAAGGGGGCGAGTACGTCGCTGAATGACAAGACCCCGAACTCGTCCCATAATTCCTGGACCTGGTCGTCCGGTAGTAAGGAAATGGTAGAGCCGGAGTCAAGGATGGCCTCGGAGTCGAGATTGGGCATGTTGACTGTGACCTTGCCATCCGGGTCCTTGACGTCGAAACCTTCGATCTTGACGTTGAAGGAAGTGACGGATCGCGAGCCAGTTAGAGTCTCGGCGATTAGCGGGAGCGTGGCCAATTTGCCCGAAAACTTCTTCTTGTCAATGCCGCCGAAAAGGATATTTCCAGCGTCGGACTGCAGGTCGTTCTGCATCACATTAGCTTCAACGGTTCCGCACTACTTGAAAAAGACTTCCACTCTTGGAAAAGGTGAGAAGACGGCAAGCTTACCAGGTATAAACTGAAGGCAGCCGCCTCAATAAAGCCCTGGTCGACCATATTGTCGACGACGGTCGGGTACTTTGTGGTGGAAGCAACATTGTTGCTGAAGCCGAGGCCCATGATACCGGTAGGCCTGACGGACTTGAGGGCGAGCCCCAGGCGCTGGCTCTTGACCTCCGCATCGCCAATGGTGACAGTGTCTTCAAAGTAGTCGCCTTGAATGTTGCGCGAGTCGAGGTACGTAATGTCGAAGCCGCCGCGATCAACGGTTTTGAAAGTGTCGCTATCGTCGGGGTTGACTAAGGGCAAATATAGTCAGTGATTGATAGCCCCCACGTGCCATTGGCAAAGCATGGGCATCACCACCGACAACCATGCAGAGGCTGGAATGCGGACCCCTACTTGGGTGGGGAGGGGGACAACCAAAACAATGGCCATGGTTCATCTTATTTTATACACTTACACGTGGTCTGGCAAAATCCATTCATGAGCTGGAGCTGATCACTTTTGCAGAGATTCGCGTCGGCCGAATTGACCCAGGTGTCGCTGCTACCGGTGTCAAGGAGGAAGCTGAGCTTCTGGGCGGGGGAGCCGATCTCGAATTCAGAGTAGTAGCCACCGCCGGTGATGTTGTTGAGAGCGTCGAGCGTGAAGGTCTCGTCACCGTCGTCGCGCTTGAGACGGAGATGTTTGCCGCCAAACTTCTCGCGAGAGAGAGGGACCGAGACATGGGCCGCTGCCAGGGCGGCTATGAGCCCCAACAGCGTTGTCGACTGTCGTAACATGGTGGCTAGGTACCACTTCTAGTAATAGCACTTTTAGGTGACAAGAGGTCTCAGATACAAGGGTCTGAGATGCGAGTACTGGCGTCGACAGCGAAAAGCCAAAATCAGTCTCCACGAACCGGTCGCCCAGTTTCCTAACACACTACGGGCTGTTGTATCCGGAAGGAAAAATCCAGAGCACCTGGGGAAGGGTAGAAGAGTGGTTACGGCGACTAATGACGACGTGACGCGGCCCGGCAGAAGCGTCACCAAGCGTGGCTGCAAGAAAAAAAACCTGGTGGTTGCCCGTCGTTTGACAGGGATGCCCGCTCTGACAGCCAACGATCGGCTACCCCAGACTTTTTTTTCTCAATCAGGCGTGCTTATGTGACTGCAGAAAAGAGGGAGGGGACGTATACGTGTGAGAAAAATACAGGTTAAAGAAAGATAAAGGAAGCACAAACAAGGAGCATCGGTGAAGACGATCGCACGAGAAAGAGCGGCGGGTTTCGTCGGGGCCATTACGCAGTCCACCTTTGTTCGGGTTGGCTGTGGTCACGGTAGTGGTACCTACTACTGCTAGTACTGCTAGTAACTGCTGCTAGTACCTTGTACAACTAGTAATAGAATTCTTCACGAGGCCAGGCCAGGTTCTCTCATGACGAGGCGGCAAATGGCACTCGGCGCGAGGAGAAAAGCAACGTCAGCTGTACTCTTAGCAGTGCCAATAGCGCCGGCGCTAGAAGAACCCGGGCGTGGAGGAGGTGGCCTGGCAGACAGACCGGACGGCTAACCGGCCTGTGGCCCTTAGATTTTGAGGTTTAACTTATAAATCAACTTAGGTACCTTAGCTCCTTACCGATACGAGCAAGGTAGAGAATAGTGGTAGTGACGGCTGGCAAGCAGGCAGGCAGGCAAGGTACCGATCCAGATGAGATGCCCGGATGGCAAGATCCGGATCTGGTGGGGGCTGAGCTACCCATGATCCGCCCAAAGCGTGGTGGGTAAGGTACCTAGCACCGGGACCAGCTGTAACCCTGTAGCACCCGCCATGGCCTGTCAGTGTCCGCCGTGGTTCCCACTAACGTGATCTTAGTGGTTGGCCGCTGGGGCATGCCGGGGCTTGCTGGGACATGCTGGTGCCGGTGCTGGCGCGTCTAGCGTCTTCTCGGGATTCGGCTGCAGATCAATCTCTCTTCATTGCCAATTTGCCGTCCTCTGTCACAGACCGCCGTACTGCCATAATGCGATTCGTTCCAAGTTGGCATACTTGTGTGATTGCCCACAAGATAGAAGGTAAAACACAGTGTGGCTTGCTGCATTCACATTCATGTGTTTTCAGCTACTCTTCTCTGGCGGGCGACGGCAAGCCACCAACCAACGCCAACAGCACAACCCCATCAGCCGCCATCAGCACTCAACATTAGGTAGTAAGTAGGTAGGTAAGGTAGTGCCAGTTCGACCGTGGTAACTGCGTAATGAGCATTCCAAAATACTATCGCACTGCTAGTATATGTTGTAGTGGCAGGTAAGGTACCCTCGTTAGATTAGCCACACGGCAACCATCCGTACTGAACGTGTGGCAGGTCACCCTTCCTCAAGTTACTACCCTACACCGATATCATGCTAACCCTAACCCCCGCCTCCAAGGATGCAAGCTTGCCTGTTTCTCTACCTTTTCAGACTGTTTATTAAAGATTAAGACTCTCGTGCGATCAGTTAATCATATAAATGTCGGACTTTTCGGTCCCATGCCCATCGCCTGTCTTTTGGGGTGTTACTAGAGGAACGTCAAATTGAACAATAGCTTAGCCATACTTTCCGCTTACCAATTATACCACACGGGTTCGCAGCGTGCCATTCACTTTGTTTCGTGGACAAGGCAGGCGAGAGTCTCAAAAGTACACATCGAATTGATACACACCGAATTTATACTCGCAAATGTCTCTTGTTAAAGTTCATGAATTGTACGCTTGCCCTTCTAAAACTCTTCCCAATCCGGATTTGTTTGCTACTCCTACCTCACATCAGCAGAACCATATTCAGAACTGCCCAAAAGCGCATTCTTCTCAACTTCTTTCGAGTGACCCAAGAGAGAATCCCAGATGAATAAAACTGATGTTTGAAAACATTGGTGACATTTTTCGTCTCTCAAACCCTATCGTCATACCTGCCATCATCACGATCCTCTATCCGCAAAAGCTGGGAAACCGCTTAGTTGAGTCTTACTTTGTAAGCGCCCGTCTACCGCTTTGCGAAAAGAGATTGCAAGAAATTTGATCTTCGCAATTGGGAGGTTGTCATTTTGAGCGAGGATCAGCCGCACGTGGCTCAGCGCATTGTTGTCTTTTGGTGCAGTTGTGCTCAGGCGCGGACCGGGCCGCGAAGGAAAAGAAAGAAGTTGTTTTCAGGGCCGTCAAAGAGCTTACTGAAATCCAGCCAACGATTCTGCGGGGGTAACAAGGGTTCTAGTTCAGCATAGAGTTACCTTCCGGATCCTCCATCTAACGGATAGGAGTAGCTGGACATGTTAGTAAGTTAATTCCTTCGAGGTAACATTAGCTTGCAATAAATGGATGTTTGAAGGGACAGAAAATTTTATCACATGGGTATTTTGATTTCACTCACCGTAGCTCAAGCTGGAAGTTCCGCCAAATTTTCTCTGTATTCACCTACGTGTTAGCAATCTAGGGGGTTAGAGGTTTAATACTCACCTGATCCGTCCATGAAAGAGCGATGTTGAAGATCGGTAGGCTATCCGAGCCAAAAGAACGAAAATGACAAAAAGAAAAAAAAGAAAATTGAAGAGAAAAGACAAAAGAGAGTGACTGGAGAGTAGTTAGCGCACACCAAAGGGCCAGGGGTACTTACCATGTTCGCTAAGGGGAGAGACGGAGCGGGGAGTCATCGCAGCCTCGGTCTTAGTGAGGGGAGACATAGCCTCGTCGCCGGTGCCGGTTGAAGAGGTATCCGAAGGCTTCTCTTTCTCTTTGGGGGCCTTGGAAGGGTGTGGCGTCGGAGCACGAGGGGGAGAGGTCTTCAAGGGGGCCGCGTAAGGTTCACGGTGGTCGACAGCGGGCTTAGCCTTTTGCTTCTTAACCGCGTTGCTGCGACGAAGAGCGCAAGCTGGGTTGGGGGGCTCGGACGGAGCCGCGGCGTCCTTCTTAGGAGAATCATGATCTTTGGACAGGGCGCCCTGGACACGATGAGGGCCGCGATGACCCCCAGCGTTCGTCTGCGATGCGTTATCCCTGAACATCACCGCTTTGCGACGACGAAGGCCGTGGGCTGGAGGCTTGGAGAACTCGGGCGAAAGCTCCGGCCATTTGTTCTGCAAAGGGTCGTTAGCCATGATTCGAGATGGAGAAACGACAAGGGTCGGGGGGTGTAAAAAGGGGGGGGGATGTCTCTCGATCTCTGGAAACGTGAGGGCTTCGTGTGATCAAGAGGTATGAGAGCGATTGCTTTGGTTACAAAAGATCTTTCTTTGCGCTGAGATTGCTTGGTAGGTTTGAGAATGAAGGATTGAGGAAAGAGTTGTCGGACTGAGCGCGGAAAGAAGGAGATATTTATCTTGCTCTGCGTGTTCCTTGTTCTGAGGGCTGTGGTCCTGAACTCCAAGAGATTGACATCAACGCTGATTGCGAACCTCGCGGCCTTCTTCTATCTTGTCTTGCTGAACAAGGGAGTTCAGCAGGGAAAGCGGTCTTTGTTACTTGCGTCCACTTACGAGATGTTTTATTGTTTTGGGTTATACCCAAATCAACAACCATGAATAGAACAAAGACAGGGGGAATGAGGACTCACTGAGAACAAGACAATAGGGGATTGAATAAGATTGCCGGAGGATTCTTTGTGTACCAAGTTAACACATTCACTGTCAAGTTGTGAATAATGACAGGTTGGTCTTCAGTCGAGGTTTAGGTAGGCCAAACGAGCAAACAGGCTTAAAACAGTGTACGTAGAGGGATTTTATCGCAATTGAAGAGGACATACGTCTGAATAAAACATATCTATCATTTCTAGTATCAACTGAACGCCAAAGAGATTTACACCGTACCCCATAGGGAGCTAGGATTTTGTACAGCAAGCCTTTCATATCGCAAAATTTCCCGCCCGCTGTAGACTTTTCCCATTAGTAGGCCCTGTCCAAAAAAAGACAAAATCGAATGTCTTCACATCTTTTCTCACAGCTTGGCCCCCTTCTCACTGCCGTCCTGCTTCAGCCTCACGACGCCCTCTTGCATGCAGCTCGCCAACAGCGTACCATCCTTGGCAAAGATGCGCTGCGTGACGACGCCCCTCTCCTCCCCGGCCCACGGGCTCTCCATCTCGCTGAACATCCACTCGTCGGCCCTAACCTGCGTCGGCTCGTGGAAGTAGATGCTGTGATCCAGGCTCACCAGCATGCCCACCTGCGGCCGGCCCTCCCACTCCTCCAGGTTCGTGCCCATACCCTCAAACTCCATGGCCCTCCGCACGGCCTCCGCCTGCTCCTTGGAGAGCGACTTCCCCGAGGACTCGCCGTTCTCCGTCTTGCCGAGCACGTCGCCGGGCGTGAACGGGAAGCGCCACAGGCCGTGGATTCGAGAGACGGTGCCGATGAAGTAGCTGTCCGACATGTACGCAAGCGCATTCAGATGCGCCTGGTGCCCGCCCTCATCGGAGATGCGCCCCTTGGCGCGCATCCACGTCCGGCATCGACGGTCCTGCGGCGCCGCGGAAGGGTCGGTCCCCCGATGCGTCTCGATCCTGCCGCTCTCAAAGGGCGAGCTGCTCCGATGGCTAAACTCCAGATCCGGGTCGTCGTCGGCGGGGGGCGGGGGGAGGTCACCCTGGGGCCACCCGGCGGCGTGGCTGACCATCTTCTTCTTCTTGCTGGGCTCATCGCTGTCCGTGCGGGCGAAGCTGATGGTGGTGGTGAAGATGCACCGGCCCCGCTGGCGGGCCTGAACGGTGCGCGTGGCAAAGGAGCGGCCGTCGCGGACGCGCTCGACGTGGAAGAGGATGGGGATGCTGGATGACCCGGCGAGGAGGAAGTAGCAGTGACATGAGTGGGGGAGGAACTCTGAGGGCACGGTCTTGAACGCCGACGCCAGACACTGGGCGATAACGGCGCCGCCGTAGATGCCACGGGCGCCGGGGGGATGCCATGGCTGGCGCGTGTTGGTGAAGATGTCCTAATTTGCGCCCGAGGTTAGAACTACTATTAGTAGTCGAGGAGGATGTTGACAAAACGACGGTGTTGAGTGGAGATTTGAAAACTTGGAATCATACCGGACCGAGAACGCCGAGCTCGCTGACCTCGAGGACATTCTCGATAGGAGCCTTGGACGTGTCAGGCTCTGGTGGACGCAAGATGGTGGTGCGTTGGTCGCTCATGATGACGGTGGCTGTCAATCGCTATAGGTATTACTGGCTATACTTGTACGCGGCCTGAGTTGGGAGGATTCGCTATCTTCCTAAATGATTGCTGAAATGGAAAATATGTAAACAAGGCTAAGATGATGTGTGGAAAAGGGCCATCTCAATAAAAATTGGTAAATCTTGACTCGCATCCTTTCATTATCTAGGTACTTATCGATCCATCCGCCCAGGGGTAGGAGCTTTTTTTCGGTATGCGCAAACGTGCCGAGGTTCAGAGGTCCAAGAGGTGGACGACGTGGGGCTGGATTGAACCCTCAGGCTGGAGGGACTCTGATCAAGGGTACGGGTACCAATGCATTGGGGCAGGGGCTACTGGTACGTTTAACTACATACCTTACTAATGCAGACAGCGCTAGTGTTGATTAGGACGAGTAGTGAGGCACGCAGGGTAGGTTCCTCCACTACCTCCGTAACACGCTCCTCGAGTCTCTACTGCTACTACCTACGAGTACACCGAGTTCCTGAGTATCACGTGAAATCAAGTCAAGTAACAGAAGACGCTTACGGACTAAACATAACGTGCTTATCATTGTTTAATTAGTCGTCAAGGTATTATCCAAAACATCAAGTTCGAGGGTGTGGCTTGTTTTCTTTCTCTCTTCTCTTTCCTCTCTCTCTCTTCAATCTCCGATCGCACCCTATCCATCTGAAACACCATCAACGCATTTCAGTAGAATAATCGACGTCCCATCCGCCTTCAATACCAACCGGGATTGGTGACTCACTGCGTCTCGGCGGCCGGCGGAGGCGGCGCATCAGACGGTCCGTTCTCAAAGACAGGCTCAACGTCCGCCCACACGTTCGGGTCACCATCAGGACCCGCCCGTTCTCGCCGCTTCCAGTACTCGCCGTTGAAATGCCAGTACTCATCCCCGGTCACATCGCAACGTGTCTTGTAGAACCAAGATGGCACAAAGTGCTCTCCCTTCTCTTCACGCTTACGTCTCCGCGCACGCTGCGCCTCCTCCAACCTGTTCTTCTCCGTCGCCGCAAAATCGTACTCTCCGTCTTCCATCGCTCGCTGATCAGGCCGCAGTCTGGAATCGGTAGGTGCTAGCCAAGGTCGCAGTTGCTCATCAATGTGATTGAACGTGAGCACAAAAGGCGTGAGGTTGAACGGAATCCCGCTAGGCCGGGGATTGGCTTGCCACACGAGGTACGCCCGATTGGGGTCGACGAACCCGCCTCTGTGCACCTCGCCGCCGCCCTTGGACGGCTCATCAACGGCTGCCTCATACCCCGGCGTGATGCGAGCGTAGATCTTCGAGTTCCACCTGCCGCCCATACTGAAACGAATGTTGCCACTCGAGTCGAGGACCTTGCCCGAAATCTGGAAGGCGCTAGAGGCCTTCCACCCGCGAGGCTTGAAGTCCAGCATGGCCACCTCGCCCGTGTTCCAGTTCTTGATCTCCATGGGTCCGTAGTTCTCTACGGCCGGGTTTCCGGTGATGATGCCAATGACAGACGATGTAACCTTCTTCCACGTGTAAAGCTCCTCTTGCCCGCCAGCCGTGGGTCGCATCCTGCAGAACCACGTGCCAAGCGGATTGAACTCAAAGGACTTCCCGTAAAACTTGGACTTGACATGGGACTCTCCCCAGTACTCCCAGTTTGGCGCCTCGCCCCAAGCCGCGCCGATAGGCGGGTGGTGACTGACCTGCTCCACAAAGAAGCGGTAGTTCTTGTCAGGCCGGACATACTCAAATGTCTCTCCGAGGAGCGGGTTGAAGGGCTTAGCCACACGGCCAATGGTCGATGCGTATTCACTGGCCGCAAAAGCGGCCACATACACCAGGCGCTCGATGGACTCGGTACGCTCAGCGGCAAGATCTAGGAGGTCAGAATACTCCATGTCCTCTCCGCAGCGGTGAAGCAATGATGTTGGCTCGTTGAACGACACGGGCAATGTCATCTTGGTCATGTCCTTGCCAATCATAGATTTCAAGATTCCCTGTATACTGTTAGTGTCTATTCAGTCAACTTTGGCATGGACAGCACCAAGGATACTCACCCAGAGTCCAACCTTAGGTCGGTTATCCGCATCCAACTTGAGCCTGTGGCGAATGCCATTCTCGTAGCCCTTGAATGAGCTACTAATGTCAACGCCCCCTGAGACCACAATGCCTTTCGGTTGCGATGACTCGGCAGGTTCTGGCATCGCTACTTCGACCTCGCCAGCGTCCACAGCATCAAAGAATTCTTCCTGATCTTCGGACTCATCGTCGGAAAACTCGGCCATCTGCTCGAGGGCGGTCGGCTTCCGGGCGAGACCCTTAATCTCGACTTCCTCTTGCGGCTTCTCCGAGGCGGGAGTCTCTGCAGCACCTTCCATGACTTCTCGGAGAGCCTTCTTGGTGAGTTTCCGTTTGGCCTCTGCTTCGCCGTATCGAACCTCCAACTCCTCCTGCTCCCTAGCGACCTGCGCCATGCTCTCCTCCCACATGCGGCGCATGCTTGACTCTCGTTCGAGACGGTACTGCCAATAGGCATCTCTGTCCTTGGCGATGCGCAAAAGATCCCCAATGAGGCCTGTTAGACTTCTTATCGAGCCGTCGTACGTAGTTAAAGCTTGCGCAACCTTCGCATCGGAGATGGAGGTGGATGGATTGTTGGCTGCCTCCGCAGCCAGGGCCGCATGAACGTGGGACATGGTTTCCAGCTGCAATTTGGCCGACTGAGCAGTGATATTGAGGGCGTCCCTAGTCGCAGATGGCTCTTCGTGCTCGCTCATATCGTCGTCATCGTCATCATCTCGCTCTCCGGGAATGACCGGGCCCCCTCGGAATCGTGAGGCATCGCCGTCCGTCGCAGCGTCCGCAAAGTCATCATCGTCGATGCTGCCGACCGTGCTCGTGCCGGTGTGATCGTTCCTATGCCCGGTAATCTTGGCACTGGACACGGAGCGGCTGGGCTGGTGCGAGCTGGTGCGGCCTATGTCCGTCATGCTGGCACTTTCGCTGTTGTTCGAGTCCTGGATAGTTAAGCTTGATCCGCTCTGCTCAGCCTTGGCCTGCTTGAGGAGCTCAGCGCTCCGAGCCGCTTGCTTCTCCTCTTCTCTGACTTGATCTTTGGACCATTGGATCGAGTTGTTGAGGGACCAGAACCAGCGTTTCGCCTCGACTTCGTGGTTGGCTTTCAGCGTATACTTGACGGAGGATTTCCCGTGAATCTCGAACTTGGTCTTCTCGTCGGCGCTCATGTGAAGCTTAGCAATCCGCATGTTGATGGCGCCTCTGCAGGCCGAGCCCGCGTCATCTTGGTGCTTGTAGTAGCTCAGAACGCCATCCTCGAGGACAAAGAATCTCAACTGATATCCTTTGCGATAGTTGGTCCATTTCTTCAGGTAACCCTTCATTTCACGAGACTCGCGGCCAGCTAGTGGGTCGCCCGACGCTGTGGCAACCGCACCTTGAGATGCAGCGTGGCCCAGTACGGCCTTCTCCTGTATTCCCCGCTGGGCGGCCACCGCTGCCGGGGATTTCTTCAACAGCGCCTTGATGTTGTCATCGCTGGTAATGTTTTGCGGCAGTTTTCCTTTGCGGTCGCGACGGAAGGGATCGGCACCGTGCAGAAGCAGCGTCTGGATGAGCTTAGTGTTTTTCTTCTTAGCAGCTTCGTGCAGTAAAGTGCCGCCGTGCTGCACCGTAACGGGCTCCGAGGCGAACTCGGGGCTGTTAATGTCGATGACAGTCTTGAAACGAGGTTCTTCGAGCACCTGAGCCAAGTTCTCGTAATCGCTCTTGGCGATGAGTTCTTGTACTTCCCGGACCTTGTCCTCGGTGTAGAGGGATCGCGAGAGCTGCAGTTGCTGGAATATCTCCGGGTTCCTGGCGAGGTCAATCGGCAACTTTCCCTGACTGTTGGCGATTGCGTCATTAATGCCCTTCTGTTCCAGGAGAAGCTTCACGATTTGTGTACGACCCTGTGTAGAAGCCACGTGCAACGGAGTATTTCCATCCTTGTCACGCGAATTGACGTCGAGCGAGTTCTGCCCATCAGACAAGACGTACTCGACAACAGGGAACTCGGCACACTGTATAGCCAGATGAAGGATTGTGGTATCTTCCAGACCGGCACTAGAAGCCCCGGACAGGGATGAGATACTGGTCCGGGGCCCCGTCTCGCTCTCGCGGATCGCCTTGGAGATGGAGGATGTATCACCACTCCGGAGAGCCTCAACAACGCGGAACTTCTTGACAGATTGCTCCAGGCTCACGCCCTTGTCATTGCTTTGCGTCTGCTTCAGAGGGTGGGTCACACTGCCAGAAGAAGCGGCGGCAGCGGCGGCGGCTGCCGAGTTGGAAGCTTGCCGGCTGAGGGAGGCGCCAGTGGTCGAGAGTCGGGAGGTGGTACTCCTCACGCTGGGATTGTGCGCCATGGTGGGCGCCGCAGACTTGCCTCCCTTCTGTGATCGGCCGTCTTCGGATCCGGAATCGTCTTCGCCGCGAGTGTCTTTTCGTCGTAGAAGATTGAGGGCGGCGGCGGACATGGACCGCTTGTGCGTGCTATTGCGGGGGTTACGACTGGTCAGCCAAGATGAAAGATACAAGGCGGCGGCTGTTGCTGCTGTTTCTGGTGCTGCAACCTCGCTCATACAGTGTACCTTAAGCACAAAGTACGAGGGGGGCACAGAGTTCTAGCCACGATTGGGCGGGGTGGACACATACCTTTCGCCCGCTTCCGACATGACCACGGTCGGTTGATTAACAGTGAGAAGTGAGGTTTTGTTGTTGTTTATGTGTGAATACAGCCACGCTGGCCGTTGTGCTTGCGTGGAGTGGCAGTTAGGGAGCTCGAGTCTCGACTCGGAGGGGCCAGTCGAGCTGCTAGCTCGAAATTTAGAGGTCGGTGCGGGAGCGATCGACGACTCTCGGCCAAAAGTGGTGCTGGTGGTGTTTTAAGGTAAAGTGGGAGAATCCGGAAAGTAGGGTCAGGAACGCATCATCGTGCGTATGCGGCGGGACAGTGTCGGATGCGTAGGATAGGGCAGGGAATGGTCTGGAAGAAATGTAGCATGAGCGACAAATCGAGGAAATCGAAAAACGAAATGGGCATTTCATTCGATTTTCCCTGGTGGTGAACAACTGGTTTTAAGAAGGATCCCTGGGACTCAAACGATGCCCTGGCCAGTGGGCATGCATTGGACGGCTGGCTCTTGAGAAGCAAGCCTAAAGACTGCTGTAAGCCTGTGACCGTCGCAGCAGTAGCGGGGGCTGGTGCGCCGTGCTGCACTACGGAACGCCGCAATGACGTTGTTGATGATTGCTGCTCCCCCTTTCAAGGGCGGAGGGGCCACTAGTCGAGCCCCCAGCCAATCAGACGCTGCGATTGAGTGCCCTGACGCAACAGCAGAGGCCTCACTAGACCCCCAATGCACCAACTCTTCCTGCTGAAGTGCCAACTGCTTGTGGTCAAATGCAGCGAGGAAAGCAGGATGCTGCTGCTAATTAATATCGGCAAGATAATTGTTTGCTCTTTAGCTGCTTGGCAGACGTACCACACATTGCTGTCTAGGAGCTCCGACCGCTTATCCGTACGAACCTTCCATGGATGGGTTAGGTTGGGTATCCCGCCGCCAGACGAAAACTACTTGAGGTATTCACTGCGTTCGTCTGGACAAGGGAGGACCGACAAAACCGTCTTACATGACTCGCAACTTGAGTGAGGCCAAAGCCTTGTCATGAACATATATTGTCAATTGTAATTAGGTGCCATCGGCATCGGCCTTGTTGGTAAATCTATCTTGCAAACACGTTGCTCATTATATATACAGGAGAATGAGAATAGGATCAGTTATTTCATGAAAAGAGAAGCCAAATTAATGCCTAGCGTAACTACCACCCAAAATGCGACAGGCCTAGAAGACAAGTACATGAAGAGCGATGGCGGCAAGAAGAGCCATCGTGCCAATCGTCAGGCCAACGGCGCCGGAGATGGGGGCATCAGGCGTGTCCGGGGCCGGCGTGTGGGTCCACCCTCCCGTCGGGATCGGCACCACGACGGTGGAGTCGCTCTTGGTGACGGTCGTCCAAATCGTGGTCTCGGTGGGCTCGGGGCAGTGCTCGCCTTGACAGGGAGCGTCTGTGGGACGGCCAGGCTCCCCGGGTTGACCGGGCTCGCTTGGATGCTCCGGCTCGCTTGGGTGGCTCGGCGTGCCAGGATGGCCGGGCTTGTCGGGATGCTCAGGCTCGCCCTGATGGCCCGGCTTTCCGGGATGACCTGGCTTGTCGGGATGACCAGGGTGCTCGGGGTAGTCAGGGTTCTCGGGGTGACCAGGTTTGTTAGGATGATCAGGCTTACCCGGGTGACCAGGCTTTCCGGGATGACCTGGCTTCTCAGGGTGGCCGGGCTTGTTGGGGTGCTCAATGGGATACCCAGGAACACCAGTAGGTCGAGATCCATGACCGACATCATCCGTGGCAGTGATGGGACAGACGGTTGTGTAAATAGGCACAATCTCGGTAGTCACATATCCGCCATGGGGACAGTCAACGTAAGCAGGACAACTGGTGACAGTGTAGACGGTAGTGGTGTAGACAGTGCTGGTGGTCATGCTCTGAGAAGAGGTAATTGTGCTCTGAGCAGACGTGGTCTGGCCCTGCCCTGAGGTGGTCTGGCTTTGGGACCCCGTAGTAATGGTGTTGTTGGACCAGGTCTTAGTGTTATAGCCAGAGGTGATCTTGGGCGGGCTGGGGTAAGGGGACTTGGTGGGAGCGGCAGGCGTGGTAGTCGGGGACTTGGTGGGAGCATCAGGAGTGGTAATTGGGGTCTTGGGGGGAGCATCAGGCGTGGTAGTCGGGGTCGTAGGGTCAACCTCAACGCAGCCCTCCGCCAGAATGTCTAGGACATGCTCATTGTAATCCTTGCCATCGATGAGATTCGCGGCGCCGCGAGTGAGATCCCACAGGGAAATGCCGCCAAAGTGTCTGCTCTTCTCATACTCACAGACCAGTTCCTTAAGCTCACAAGGCTCGAGATAGCCTGAGCCGGCTGCGGCGGGGCTGGCAGGAAGACCAATATAGAGCTTAGTATTTTGGTTCTTGTCACTGTTGGCAAGCACTTCCTCCCACTCGTGGAAGTTGAAGCCCCCTTCCGAAGTCTTGTGGTGGAGAGCATCACAAATGGGGTTGTTGTAGAACTGGACGAAGAGTGCATCGAAAGCAGCAGTCTGGATCATCTCCTTCATGTCAAACCAAGCATCGCTAGTGGGACACTGGGGGGCACCCGTGATGATAAGGGAAGAGTCAAGCTCCCTGAACCTCTCGATCATGGCAATGTAAGGCCCATTGTCTACCAATTGTGTTAGTCAGCTTCTTTTCACAAACAAGGAGCATCTTCAACATACCAAATCTGGCTTCAAGATCAAAATCAAATCCCTGAATCACAGTGGGGTCTTCCGGGCTAGCATCGAAGGGACGAGGACCGTTCCAGTAAGGGTCCTGGGGACCGAAAGCACTATAGAGGAAATCGGCAAAGTCGCGGCCATTCTCTTCAGTAGTTACTTTGTAGTTGCTTGTCTCCTCGTTGTAAAGCCCACCGATGCTGAGTAGTACAGTCACTCCTTTGGACTGGCAGTACTTGATGTCTTCCTTCATATCCTGGCAGCCGCTGAGAAGGTTGGACTCAACTCCGTCGTCGTTACTGTACGTATCCGCCCAGCAATGACCGGCAAAGTTGGTGCCAGGATAGCCGGACTCATTCTGTTCAGGAGCCTCGTTGACGAAAGCAAGGGTGACATACTCGATGCCAGTGTCACAGTACAGCGAGAGGCTTTCTGATCCAAGTTGGCCCTGATGAAGTGGTCAGTTCTGGTGCTGTTAGGGATGAAGGGGGCTGGTGGCGCACCCAATAGCCATTAAGGCCTCCAATAGCGTTGGAGAAAGGAACAATAGTCATTATGTCGGTTTTCGTTGCTCAACGAATATATCTCAAATTGCGTAAAGACTGGAATGTGACCGAAGCCCTGAATGAATGAGCGTATGGTGCTGAATTCAGCGAAAGAAAGGACGCAAACGAAGTGTTTGCAAATGGCCTAGTACCGGACCGTCTCTTGAGTTGGTTGAAAGAGTGTAAGAGAAGGAAAGAAGAGACAACCTGGGCGGAAATAATAAGAAGGGCATCAAGAGGACGACACCCTCTCCAGCGAGGAACACATACACCATGCCCGCCATTGTCCGTCTCCATAGTAGTTGTGGCTATTGCTCCGTACCAAGACTCCTATTCTCCATAGTAGATAGTCTTGCAGGCCCATAGATCTTGATGTAGGGCCTTTGGAGGAGTGCCTCCTAATGACGCAAGCCCTCTTTTGGAAACCGGGAAGCACCTATATCTTGGAATGGGCCATCTTACTCGTTGGATACCACGCTCCATATCCACCACGTCCCTTTGCAAAAGCAGCGTATAAGTGGCGTAGGTTCGGACGGCAATCTCCCAAACGAGGCAAGATCTTGCTCGGAAAGCGAGGAGGAGCACCGGCGAAGAAATGTGCGAGATACGGAGCAGTATCTGAGGCACTGGCAGCAGTTGGCGATGCAGGCACACATGGCATTATTGATTTGTAGTCCAGCTAGTGGGACACACTATTGGCAACGGGAGGGGAGCCAAGCTAGTCCACATGCCGTTGGAACCGCCTATTCATCCATCATATGCAGGTACGCTTACAATTCTGGAGACCTTTCGATTGGGACGAGAGTTAACCCTCTATCGCAGCCAATGCTTGGAGAGCCACGCCGTTTTTCCGCCCCGCAAAGACCGCATTATGGGCAGATGTCGCGCTGGCTACCTGGCGCTATGCTCGCTAGTGTTTTCCTCCAGTAGCCCGACTGTTGTGAGTGGAGAGAGCTGGGAAAAGGAGCATGTCCGGCTCTCGTCAGTCCGGCGTACCTGAGGCCTTTAAGTGACCAGCAAGGCGCAGTTGGAAAGTGACCTTTGTCTGCAGTTTAGTATACTAGGTGAAGGGGGCTTCTTTGCGATACGCATACCACGTGATGACAACGACTTGAGTACATCCATGTTGGCATTGGAAGGAGACACAACACCAGCGCGAGGCAGGCAGACTCCTCGGTGGTTGAGTGGGGGTGGGATGGACAGGGGCATCGGGGCCAACGAGTCAACGACTACTAGGTTGAGGTAAAATCACAAATGGCAGGCTCGGCCTAGCAAGCCGGAGCGTTCGCATGGCTGACACCACGAGGCAGCAGGGGCTGGCGAGGTCCGGCGAGGGGCAGACGGCCTCTGATAGGTGACACACCTATCACTCCATCAACCCTAAGCTACATAAAGTAAAATTCTGCGCACATCCCTCTGATCCAGACATCTGGCTCGTGGGCGCGTCAGCATCCCCGTTCAGCCCTGCGAACCCTCGTCGCTCCAAGGAGGGTCAAAATTGCCTCAGCGAATGGGTTGCTCTATCATGGGTAATCTCACAGAGCCCAGTACTCGAGTAGTACAGACTTCGAGTTACTTCGACATCTGTGGGCCTAGCGCAGCGCTTGGTGACTCGATCAGGCCGACTTCCGAATCTGAACAAATGCAAGGCAGACGCTACTCTTCATACGTTTATCTTTTCCTAATTGTAATGGCTTTTCCAAGCGAACTACGCTCATATGACTTGCCTGACGCGAATATGCTTACGATGCTTGAGTGGTATTCAAGTTCCAAGTACTCTGTTTGCCAGAAAATGTCGCTGTGCTGTTCTTGGTGCCCTTTCTACCGTCGCCACAGGAGACAAGGTCCGCCCAGACGGGAAAGTTCCGATGCTCTGGGAATAGATGGAGCTCGTGCCCGAGATGACCGAAAAGCTAGACGCAACTGCGGGTAACAGGCTGAGCGTTTAGATTGGGGGCACCTTTGTCGCACATGGAGACTCTTGAGGAACGCTATTGGCCCGTCGATTCTTATGTCGCTGTTAATCACAGTGAATTACTATCTAGTAGTACTAATCTAGGTTGACATCCTCGTCCGAGTTGCAGACTTTGTCCTCCTGAATTGCTGAAAAATTCCCTTGAATCCGTCGAAATGTTGCTTCGTTCTGACATCATTGCTCAAAGATGGGAACCCCCTGGTCAAGTCCACATCAGATCACGCAGTATCCAACACGATGACTTCGGCGTCCGCCTCTCCAATACTTTCAACCACAAGTTTGTCATCTGCGTTCACTCCCTCTATGAAAGCACCATCTCCTTCCGAAAGCTCAGCATCCTCCCGCCCATCAAGCCTGATCTTGGCTTTGCCTTTCTTGGTCATGGGCAGGTGGATGTACACCTTGCGCTTGGTTCCCTGTGTGCCTTTGGCGCCGACGATCCACTCAAATGAGTTTGAGGGAGAAATGATGCCAGCGCCCATGACAAAGTCGGCGTGGATGGGAATAGTATCAGGGATCGTCGGCTCGGCGTCCTTCTCCTGTTGAGCTGTGGCATCGTCTCCGCCCTTGAGTGGGCTGAGAATCTTCACAAATCCCTTCTTCTTTTCTTCGTCGTCGAAGTGCCGCGTGTGGTAGCGAGGGGTCAGACCCTGCTTCCATGGGAGCGCCCAGATCTGTAGGAAGTGCACCGTGTCTGACTTGTGCTCATTGGTCTCGGAGTGGGCAATGCCCGTACCACCTGTGGTGAACTGTACATCTCCACGGTGCATCCTGTAAAACTTGTCTGACTGCGCATCGCCCTCTTTGCCACGGGTAATCATGGAGTCGCGGTGGGTCAGCTCGCCCGAGATGATGTAGCTGAATATCTCAAAGTTGCGGTGCGGGTGCGTGGGGAAGCCGTTCTGAGGGGCGACGCGGTCTTCGTTGAGCACACGCAGGGACCCAAAATGCGAGAATCTAGGATCATACCAGTCGGCAAACGAGAAGCTGTGATATGTGTTGAGCCAGCCGTGATCCGAGTGCCCGCGAGTGCCGGACCGGTGCGGCGTGATCTTGGCTTGTCGGAGAGACTTGGCCATGGTTCTGGCTGTGCTGCTCATAGATTGGTGATCGTCCGTATATGTATGTGTAGCTTCCTCCGTAGGACTGTGTGTGATGTTCACGTTGTGCAGATAGTTTTGCAGGCTATTGAAGTAGCTTGTGGTGATATCTGTGAGCTTAGGGTTGGTGAAGAGCAAGATGGAAATGAGGCCAGCCAAAATTGCAGACCCGAGAACGAAGCGACGCATATATACTTGTTTGGATGATTGAAAAGGAATTCAAGCGAAACTTTTGGATTCTTTGAATTTATTATATGATGATCAGCCTAGCATGACGAGCGATGTAAGACGACGAAGCTTAATATACCCACCTACAAAGCAGCGATTCCTCAGCTTGACATAAGCCACGATCAGCGACACTAGTTCCCGATGTGGAATGGTAGCTTTACGGCCGGTCAGAATGAAAATAAAGTTGAAGCATTTTTCATGCTAATTTACCCAACTTGCTGTCAGTTTTATTTTGTCGCAGCCATCGATCTTGCGGGGTCCAGACTTGAAAAGTGTGACATTGGTTCGCAAGCTGGTATTACTTAGCTTTTATCAAGCATTACCTCACATGCCAGAGATCTGCAAGCAGTTTTCCAATTACAGGCTGAATAAGAACTCTATCGTAGATTCCTGCAGTGAGCGACGCATGAGTCGCGGGGAGAAAAGCAAAAAGTGTCGCATACCTACGGAGTAGTCAATTAACCCCAACTCGAGCTTCCACAGCGAGTGTTTCCCCCCCCCCCAATTCTCAAAGAACGAAGTTTCGCACCGTTAGCATGCATGCATGTCATGTTGTGCCTGAGATGGTACCGGTCAGCCACAGAGCTGCCGGCTTGCGACTCGCCCACCTCCGAGTCGATGGCAGTGTCGCTCCACGTGTCGAACCACACTGCAGCAGAGTATGGTGCTCCCCCACATTGGGGCTTCGATGCCCGGAGTAGGCAGAGTACTCTAAGGTCACACTTTGAACAATTATAACGGATTTCTTCCCAACTACCATAGAACCTGTCCCTCGGCAATTCTCCACAGCGGACTCACAGCCACTGCCAGTGGCAGACATCATTTTGGCGATTTGACCCACTGAGGCCACCGACCCGATAACGATAAGAGTTGTACGATAGGGGTCTAGTAAGGCGGTGTGCAACCAACAAGCGGGGAGGGGGGGGGGGTTCCTGGTTGATTTTCAGGGGCGGTTTTGTCAAAATTTGGAGCAATGCCAGCAGCACCGTTCCCACCTCTGACCACCTTCACCTCGAGTATACGCCTTCATTCAGCGTCAATCGTTCGAAGTGTTGGCAATCATGGCGTCCCAAACGCACTTCGCAAAGGACATCAAGTTCATTGACACCCCAGCTCCAAAGCCCTCCTCTTTCGAGGTCCAGGACTGCGGTGTCCCCATTACCGATGTAAGAGAGCTCTTTCGCTTCCCCCACAAAATAAAATACTCGGAATGTTCGCCATATTGTGACGCTGAAGCTAATTGATGATTGACAGTCTCCCGCCATTCAAAATGCTCCCCTCCCAGCCGAGGGCTCCGGTTACGAGAGCTTCAACAATTACATCCTAGGCGGTCTGCTCATTGGTGTGCCGTGGTTCGTTGGCCGCTTCGTCGGTGGCGGTCTGAAGACCAAGATCTTCTTCGGGCTCGTGCTCTTCTTCCCTATCCTGATTGTTGTCTGGTTCTGGAACTCCAACTTCAGCCCCCGCATCGATGAGAAGGCCAAGCTTCCTGGGCGACCCATCGAAAGCTACCTCACCTTCAAGGATACCGCCGACAAGCAGAAGTACAGCGGTCGCAGCAAGATCCCGATCCAGACCTTCGGCGAGATGTACGTCGACGAGAAGGTCGACGTCAACGGTGATATCCTCGACATTCTCGAGTACCGCCACGACTGGTCCAACTTCGCCTTTACTTGGAGCCTCATCAAGTTCATTATTGGCACCTTTTTCCGCGATGTGCTGTCCCACAGCCGCGACATGGACATGGAGCAGATCCGCCCCAACTACGACAACGGCAACGACCACTACGCCTACTTTCTCGGCCCCCGCATGATCTACACTTGCGGTGTCATCTCGGACATTACTCGTGAGGAGACCCTTGAGGAGCTACAGGACAACAAGATGGCCGTCGTGTGCGAGAAGCTCAACCTGAAGGAGGGCGACCGCATGCTCGACATTGGTTGCGGCTGGGGCACCCTCGCCAAGTTTGCCAGTCTCAACTACGGTGCCAAGGTCACTGGTGTCACCATTGCCGAGAAGGGTTGTGCCTATGCCACTGATGCTCTCCGCTCCGCCGGCATCACCGAGGAACAGAGCAACATCCTGTGCATGGACTACCGCGACATCCCCAAGCAGAAGTTCAATGCCATTACCAACCTCGAGATGGGTGAGCACGTCGGTCTCCTCAAGCTCACGACTTTCTTCCGCCAGTGCTACGACATGCTCGAGGATGACGGCTCCATGTACGTCCAGCTGTCCGGTCTTCGCCAGGCATGGCAGTACGAGGATTTCATTTGGGGCCTCTACCTGAACAAGTGGATCTTCCGTGGCGCTGATGCCTCCACCCCCCTCTGGAACTACATCCGATCGCTCGAGATGGCCGGCTTTGAGGTCAAGAGGTAAGTTTGACTTTTTTTTCCCCAAAGGCAACGACAAGCAACGTTTGCTGACATCCTTCAGCGTTGACACCGTTGGTGTTCACTACTCAGCTACCTTGTGGAAGTGGTACCGCAACTGGGTCGGCAACGGCGAGGCTGTCAAGGAGCGCTTCGGGGAGAGGTGGTACAGGGTAAGTACCGATTGATAACGTGTGCTTTGAGCACCGTGATGAAACGTTCGCTAATGAGAGAGTAGATCTGGGAACTCTTCCTGGCCTGGTCCGTCATCTCGTCTCGTCAAGGTAGTGCCACGTGCTTCCAGATGCACGTGGTCAAGAACCTGAACGCTGTACACCGTGTCAACGGCATCCCCAGCCAGTACGGCGTCCAGGGTGCCTTGGCTGCTAGCAAGGCCGCTGGCAAGAACACTCTGCTCAAGTAAGGATCTCTGAGACTATTATTTGCGAGGGCTAGGCCGACCGGCAACCGGGCTCATTCTTTGCGAGAACGGGTCTGGAACTACGGCCCCTTTTGCGGAGAGTGCGTAAAACCACCCCCCGCGACATATACAGAGTAGGTTGAATGTAGCGAACGAGGAAATTTCACCGTACGCGGATGAGCCAAGCAGATTCGAGACATAAGTACGAGGATGAACGAAGACAAAATGGGGTGACGGGCGGGTAGAGTGGCAAGGCAGAAGGAACGAATAGAGTCACGCCCAAACATCGGCTTGTTTCCACCAAGTTTGGCGTTCGAGAAGACAAGATCCGCATTGCCAACAGTTAATGATAACTACTAATGCATTCTCAATAATTCCCGTATTCTTAAGTGAGGATCACCTTTGTGGAGCAATGGAAACTATCCGGTCTCGTCATCACTGTCAGAGCTGAAGCTGGAACACCCGCCACCTTCCCGTAACCAGCAAGTTGGGCATTAGTTCCGGGACGGCCGCGGATGGTCCCGGCTGAGTGGGTGGTCGTATGTCGTGGTCGTGGTCCACCTGGATCAAAAAGAAAGCAGTTTCAAGATAGAAGCTGGGAAAATTTGTTCTTACATCCTCTTTGGGAAAGACGGCTGGGGAACAATCTCTTCTTTTTGCCTCGACCTAATCTTCTTTGAAACAGCGCGAGGCCCAGTCAGGTAATCGGGCTGATATTGGAGGGGGTGAGTGAGGAGGGTCTTTTCGCGGGCGGCGCGGGACGAGAGTCACGGTGATGCTGAGTCGGCGGCAGGGTCCACTTTTCCAGCCACCAGCCACTCGAATTTACGGGTCTTCAGCCACCCGTGTCCGGGGTATCGGTGCCTGTAGCGTAGTGGGGCCAGCGGTTTTCCCTCCTACGCGGTTGCGGCAGCAGCTGGTGCCCATGCTCAACGCCGTTGGCAATTGACTTTCCACCCGTTTCAACGCAACGGTGCTAATGGCCTCGCATAGTTAATGAGCAGATATGTAGAAGTCGAATGTAAATTTATCTAGTGATCGCGAACTTTGGCTCTAAAAAAAGTACCAAGACAAAACTGTTAGGCCGTCAGTACTAGGTAGAGGCAAGGCCCGTCGCGGGCGGCTGGCGGGGCAGGCTTCAGCGGAGGCTGGGGGTGTCATAGTGGATACTACCGTACCTCACTACTGGTACCACTCGGGCGCTACAGCCTACCCTAGTACTACCTACAACCCATGATCCTGCCGTCTTTCTAAACAATTCGTGTGTCCCTCCGCCTGCCCAACCTTCTCGTCTCGCCTCACGGATCATGGAGGAGCTTTGTCGACGCAGCGTCCCAGCCTCGCCGCGAGGTGGCTGCGTGCGTGGCCCAGTCATATTTCATTCCAGCAATGTCTCTTGATGCAGGTCGTCGACTTTTCCACCGCATCTTGCATATGCCTCTACCCACGTCCAAGTTGTGAAATCTTCGAGTCGAGTGGGATTGGACTGGTCTGCGTCGTGAGTTCTTTGAGAGTTGGTTCGAGGACGCATCGAAGAAGGGTCACGGTTGCAAGCGACCAACACGAAGACTGCCTACCAGCCTACCAGGAGTACGACTCGTACTCGGTAGCTGTCCGATCATCAGCATCAGCATCACTGCAACAACCTGCAGCACCTGCAGCACCTGCATCCTAGTTCTGCCAGTAGTGCGAAGCTACCGGCCTGCATGCAGGTAACAACGCATCAAGCATGAACTTCCAGAACATCAACTTTGACCATGTCGAAGCACCTCGTACGTATACTCACTCACCACTGCCACATTCTTTTCCTTCCCCTTCCCCTTCTTCTTCTCCACTCCCTCTTCCTTCTCTCTTTTGCTCTGTTACTCACAAGCTTCTGCAGGTCAATGGCCACCACAGTTCCACCAGGCTGTTGACAGCTCGCGGACAAGCTCCGACTCGACGATCCGGCAGCATCTGCGCGACACATACTCCAATACCTCCAACAACCGATCAAATTCCCATCCCAACAGCCGTAGCGTCCAGAGCAATCACCAACCGCGGCGTCATCCGCCCGTCGGCCTGGGATTGGAGCTCTCCCCGCAGCCGGATTCTGAGCTCTCGCTGCAGCAGTCCATCTCCCCTCAGGCAACGGTCATTCCTCGAGCGCCATCGCCCCCTACGCCGCCGTCCGAGTCCAGTAGGTCGAGCGACCTCTACGGCCCAGATCGACTCCAGCCTCACCCGCAGCACCAGTATCAGCACCAGCACCAGCACCAGCAGTATCAGCTGCAAGCACCCTTCTCCCCGGTGACACAGCATCAACAAAGGCCACAGCAGCACCCACACCAATCTCAGATCCCGCGCTCCTCCTTTGCACAAGGCCCCTCGGCAGTTCGCTTCGACGAGGCCCAGCTCGCCATGTTTGCTGCCCAGGGCATGGGCTCAGCCCCCATGTCCGGTCTGAAGGACGAGCTCACTATTGCCGCCGGAAAGGTGACACCTGGCGTCGATGATGGCCCCTACATTCAGTTCGCCATTGAGGCTCTGACTCGCCAACGCGATGATGTCTCGGATGGGCTCTCGGATGGTGATTTCGAAGATGAGATGGAAGGCGTGCCTCCACCCTCTACGAGGAGGACCACACAGGATGACGAAGAAATGGGCTACCCACCGCTGGCAGTGCCTCAGTCGATCTATGCGGGACACCGCGACCGCGACACCAGCAGGCCTCAAACCCGTCGCCACAGCCAAAAGAGCCAGAGGAGCCAGCCCAGCCGACATAGTAGCAGCGCCAGCCAGCATAGCAGAGGCAGCAGCCGTCCTCTGGCCGAGGATCACCAATTCGATTCCCTCTCCTCCGTCTCCCAGACCATTGAGACACCAGCGCTGCCTGGTCTGATCCGTCCAGAGTCCCGAGAGCCGCAGCTGCAGCAGCAACAACAGACGACCCAGCGACCTTCGACTCGTCCGGAGCGCGAGATCTGGATCCCCGTCACTCGCGAGATGCGCGATAACTTCTATCCCAATGACAAGGCCTATCCACCCCTGACCTTCAAGCCGCGCCTTCTGCGACCCTTCTCGCTCATCATCTTCATCGCCTTCTGTCTCGCCATGGTCGCCGCTCTGGTTTCCGCCGCCATTTATGCCGACCGGAACCGTGGCCTTACCCCGTACTCCGGTACCATCTACTCCGGCCAGTACTTCCTCTTCCGAATCTTACCCCAACTCCTGGCCGCCTGTATCCTCGTGTACGCCCAAGCGGTGGTCGCCGCCTCGCTGCGCATACTCCCCTTTGCCAACCTTGCTAGCGAAGATGCTCGCGTGCGGTATCTCGCTCTCTTTCAACGCATGTACCCTACTACCTACCTTTGGCCCCGTCTCGTCGGACCGTGGCCGGTCAAAGCATTCAATGTTGCCGCTTGGCTCGCTCTGTTCACTGTCCCCCTGCAAAGTGGCGCCTTCACCTGCATATTGGTCGATGACGAATGGCGTTGGTCCACCTCAAGCGCCGTCATCTGGATTCTCGTTGCCCTTTACCTGCTGATTGCCGCGGCTTCTGCCGCCTTCATGGTCTTCTGGTTCGGTAAGTGGACAGGTCTCATGTGGGACGTTCGATCCATTGGCGACCTCATCCCCTTGCTGAGTCGTAGCAACACCACTTCCACTGGTTACAGCAAGGGTGCTGGTCCGGAATCTGCCACGCTCAAGGACCAGCTGCGCGACCGCTGGTTTGACCGCCTAGGATACTGGCGCACCGAGGATATGCAAACCGGCGGCATATGGTATGGCATTGGCACGTCCGGTACTCCGGCCGAGCAGGACACCCACGTGGTCCATGAGCTTATGGGGAAGAGGCGCCCCAGCTTCAATCCGTCCATTCAGTCTCACGACCTAGCCGTTCTCAGTGGCACCGGCACGTCTCCGGCGTCGCGCTACCGCTATCTTCCCTGGTGCCTCCAAGATGCCCCGCTCATCGCCTTCGCCGTCTCCGCAGGCTGCCTCCTCATCACCCTCCTCATCGTGTCCTTCTTACCACAGACTCGCCTCGAGGCCGGCTTCCTACCTTTGCTCTCCGCCAAACCGGGCAACTCTGCCTTCTCCGCTGCCAACTTCCTCTACAGCTTCCTCCCCTCACTCCTCGGCATGTTCCTCTTCCTGCTCTTCCAGACACTTGACCAGACTCTCCGCATAATCCAGCCCTGGGGCGAACTTTCCCGCTCGGAAGGCAGCGTTGCTCGCAAGTCCTTGCTCGCCGACTACGCAGCCTGCAGCTCTCCCATCGAGGCCGCATGGCGCGCCGCTCGCGTCGGTCATTGGCGCTTGGCCATTGTCTCTGTCACGGCGGCCCTATCCCTCTTCATCCCCATCCTCGCTGGCGGCCTCTTCATGGCGCTGACCACCCGCGCCGGGCAGGTCCGCATGTTCCCCAGCATCCCCGTGTACGGGGTTCTCCTCGCTCTACTATTCCTCTACGCCGCAGGCCTCACGTTGCTTCTACTACCCCGACAACGGCGCCACTTCCGCCTGCCACATGCCGTGGACAACCTCGCTGGCGTCATCAGCCTCTGCACTGCCGATGAGCTCACACGTGATGCCGCCTTCCGCAGCGTCCGATCTCGAGGAGATCTGGCCTCCAGGCTGGGAGCTGACAAAGCTACTGATCCCCGCGAGGAGAGCGTCTGGTGCTTTGGTGTGGTGCCTGGTAAAGACGAGCGTCGACTGAGCGTGCGCCGGATGAGGCGCTTCACCGAGAAGTCCTCCAGACCCATGAGACGATCATACACGAGATCAATGGTTTAAATGACGACAAACATGAAAAAACATGATATATTAGAGACGTATCTTTTTCTGTTCGAAGAAGTGCCGATGATGATGATGACTTGTATTACTTCTTTTCTCTTTTTTTTCTGTTCTTTATTGGCTTTAACGTTAGCGGGAACTTTTGATTTTGGGCAGGCGCTGGCATCGGTGTTTTGGATTTGTCTGTTTTCTTTCTTTCTTTTTTTTTATACCTGTACATGACAGATTCAATGGTGCTTGGAGCTTATGGAAATATGGGTTTACGTTATAACGGATTATGGGTTTGGGAATTGATTTACGCGGGTTTTTGATACGGTTTACGAACGAAACATGGCTGAAAAGATACGCCTGGGACGCCCAGATGGCGCAGCATATAGACTGAAACGCTCATGCAAAATTAATAATGACTGAGGCCCTCGCTGCCTTTACGATTGATTCCTCCTCAAATCTGCCTCAAGAAGATTTGCCACTTCCTCTTTCTCGTTCAGCGCTATGCAACTTGGTGACCATGACCGATCATGATTACTGATTGTTGATGAGCGGAAAGTTACCACACGAACTATGATGCCAGAGAGCTGTTGCTGAGGATACGGAGCAAAATACGATAAATGTGGTATTAACGTTACTTGGAATGTGACATGCCCCATTGACGCGATACTTGAGATATGCAAGGCTCGACAGGAGGGCGTTGTGTGCTGCCAGGCCTTTGCTGGCGAGTCAGATACCCCAGAATCCAAGACACGAATCGGACCGGGAGTGGGAATGTGATTCAAGACAATAGCTTTTATCATTATTCACATCGGTAAGATGGTCTAATGAGGGGGAAAGAGAAAACAAGCGAAAATATAGCATGGTGTGTATACAGATTTTGGAGTCTAAGGTGTATCTCGTCTACACCCTTCTAATTAATCATCTCTTTTGGGAACTTTTCAACGAACAGATCATGATCGTCCTATCGTGTTTTGGGGCTGATGAGTCTCATGATGATGATGATAGGGAGAGAGTAAAAATAAGTAGAGAATTGAATAGGATGATGTAAATGAGAATTTGCTCTCGATGGTATTGCGCCTATCCCCATCATTATCGTGGTCATGCGATTCCAGTCATCCTGTAGGAAATGTCCACCACCCAATGTTCTCCGCTTGATGCAATGATTCGCAAACAGTAGCACATGAAAATGGCAAAAGTGTTTTGTGGGATAATAAAAAATAGAGATATATGGGAAAGATAAATAATGTCGTAAGTCCCGTCTGGGTGTGATTCTTGTAAGCGTGAAGGGGTGCGTATGCGTATGCGTGTGTGTGTGTGTGTGTGTGTGTGTGCGTTGTGTGAAAGAGAGACAAGTGAATTGGTTGATATATCGTGAAAGGAGGGTAATGAATGTCATCTGCCATGTTGCAAATTTCGTCTGGTGATTTGTACAAGTGTTAGGCGAGCTATCTGCTTCGCCGGCCGAGCATACGACCAAATACGTCAACGCCATTGCGCTTTCTTTCTAGGTCGACCCGCGTCGGTGAAGGACTGGTCCGACCTCGGCGACGGCGTGGGGTCTCGGGGTCGGGTGTGTGTGTTGAATGCCGGAGCTCGCTCTTAGATCGCTTGTGGAAGCGGAAGAAAGAACGGCCTGGCTCCTCTTCGTTATCCGAGTCCTCTTCAAAAAAAGACCGGGGTTCCGGATCTGGGGTCAGGCGGCTGTTTGAGTATTTGTGATACCCTTTCCTATGCGTTGGCATTTCCGGTGCTTCAAAATAAGCCGTATCTTGTAGGCAAGGACTCGGCGGTTCGAAGGGAGTAGGCGGTCGGTTGGCTAGTGACATTTTGGAGTTGTGTACCTCGAGTGGCGATAGAGGTCGCAGAGACCGCGAACTCTTTGGCCTCCGCGGCTCGGTTGGCGTGTAGACGGCTGGCCGGTAGCCCTGGGAAGTCTGTGGTCTTGGGACCTCTGTGGGGGAAGATGGACGAACGGAAAGTGATGTTGCCGGTCTCTGATACTCGGAGGGGACAGAACGCTCATCCATAGAAGAAGCCGAGGGGGAAGTACAGGTCTCGTGCTTTTTATCACGGGCCCCGACGGAAGTGAAAACTGTTCTTACCGGCGACTTTTGTCGTATACAAGGAGTGAGAAGCCGTTCATCAGGCCGCGCCGGACGTTTCGGCTGCGCCCTGGGTCTCGAGCTTTCCCAGGAGGGTGTGTTGGGTCTCCCTGCCCGAGGCAGCGCGATGGGCTTGGGGAAGGGCGTATAAGTCGCGGCGGGTTGACGGCTGCGCTGTTGTCTTTGAGTGCCAGGGCTGTCGAGCAATGGCCATCCGGGACTCCTTGGCTCCCCATCGTTAGCCCGGCGCCTTTGTCGTTGAGGCGAAGGTATCAAAGCCGGGTATTGTTTGCGGGGGTTGCTCGCTACTTCTTGCTCCGTCGCTGCCTTCTTCATCCCGCCCACACCTGGTTGCCAAAAGCTATCCCAAAGCTCGCTCCCGTGAGCATGGTACTGGTAGTCATCATCCACTGAGACCTCCGAGTCCGTTCTGTCATCAATGAGTCCAGGTGCGGATGCTTCCGAGCCCAGGGATGATCTGTCTGCTGTTGCGGCTATCCCAGCGCCATATCTGGCGAGGGGCTCGCTCCGAGGGTAAGAGTAGTTGGCGATAGGATAGTACTTTGACACAAGGGTCAGATCCGCTAGTTTGCTGGAGCTCTCCATTGTGGTCAACTGTCTGCTGAGAGCAGCATTTGGCGTCAGTAGTTCAGCGGATGGCCGTGTGTGGAAAGGGAGAGAGGAAGGCGAAGAGGGAGAGCCGGCATGATATACAAATAATCTCAAAACAGAGACGTGTGTGAGCAGGCGGCGCTTGAGACAGCAGCGCCAGCTTGTGGGCGGGCGAGACAGACGCGCTCTCTGCAGCTCTGCCCCATCCATCCATCCATCCATCTATCCACCCTCGCACTTCTTGGTGCATGAACTACGATTTCTTGTGTTGGGTGTGCTCTTCCAGCCCCCTTGAGCTACATCCATTCCAATGGGGAGGGGGCTAGAGCCACGGCACCCGCCCAAAGCTCGCGTAATAGGTGGGCTGCTGCATTCTGGTCTGAGGCTCGCAAACCATGGACTGGTATGTAAACGTCAATAATTGTGTGCATGACCGTACTGTCACCAGATGGTGGGAAACTCGCCACCATGAAGCCAGGCAATGCTACGTCAAAATCGTTTGCTACCTGCCTCATCTTCCCAGCCTCGGCGCCTTCTGTTGTCATCTTGTGGTCCGTTTGGAGGCTATCCTCCAGTTCCTGAAGACAATGACGAGGGGCCTCAGACCCTTGTGATCTGCTCAGGGTATTGGTGTAGGTGTAAGGGTGCCAAGTGGAGTGGCCGGAAAAGCAAGCAAGCAAGCAAGCAACGCGAACCATGCATGCTTAGCCCACAGCTACTACATAGACTAGATGATTAATTAGCCTCGGAGCTGTACGAAGGGTACCACACCTCGATGATATCCTTTAGTCATTCTCCTTCACGACTTCACGAGCTCCAACATGAGGGAGCACATAACACGCAGGCCGTCGTTTTCGACTCGTCCTTATTGATTACCTTCCTTGTCTGGATTTCGGCGCTCCCGATTCAGCTCTGCTGGCTCTTCCATTCTTTCGCTAGAGCCTACTTGGATAGGCGATCCCTGCGCAGGCGCTCGATCGGATCCAAGCAGTCGACTGAGACATGGGGACAACCGCAGCGCAATGGCCTCCGGGAATGACGCCGACTAATGGTGAACCCATGGTTCGCGCGAGGGCTTGAGCGGAGTAAACCGCAGCCTGCATGCCCTGGCCTGCGTGCTTTTAGTTTGAGCGGACTTCCTGTTACAATCCCCAACTTCAGTTTTTTAAGAGAACACGGAAAATCGGGCTTCGCTCTCGTCGTCCCCGTTCACCCTTTTCTTTTTCGGATGCTTGACCTGCTGCGTTCCCCCGAAATCACAAGTTCAGTGCTGTAAAGCCTGTACTTGTACTCAGCCGCTGGTGGTCTTACTACTGAAGCTTTAAGACAGTGTCTCCGATGTCGAGGGAGAGAGAGATCAACCGAACAAAACAACCTGGCCCCAGCAACGGGTCTCCGTGATGTAATCGCAGTGATGCCCCTCTGCAAGTCACTAGAGTAATTGTTGAACTTGAGGACGACTTGACGAGTAATAAAGCACTGCTGCATTAGAGCGCTTGAGAACTCTACTCTGCATTCCGGTGGGTGATGCAGGGAAACGTTTGGGAGCTGAGTTGCATGCTAAGATCATGTCATGCAAGGCTAACCGCCTACTCTCTCCCCTGACCTGAACGCCAAGCTTCGTCGAGGACGAGGACAGTGCACTGCGATAGCTCCAAGAAGCAGAAAGATCCCCCCAGAGGACCACCTAAAGTTTTCAGACGCGAGCAGGGAGGTTTCAGGGAGCCCTTGCATGTGCATGCAGGCGAGGATATGGGATTCGCACATTTGATATCGGATTGTCAGTTTCCCATACGATGCCCGTTGAAGGGAGCAGGAAGAACCCTTGTCTCTTGGGTCTTGAATCTGCGGCAAGTCGAACAGGGGCGCAGCCGCCTGGAGTTGTCCCAGACGCGGAAAGCACTGATCAGGGAGCAGGCGATTGTCGCAGCGCGTTGGGGTAAAGCATCTGTGGCCAGAAAAGGAGGTTCCTCCACCGAAGCGCTTGGTTGAGATTTGGACCCTTCATCCGCCGCAAGTCAAGTCTCGAATGCAACCGTACACCGTATTCGCAAAGCGCTGGGTCCCAGCTGTGCGAGGGGGTAATCTGCTTGGCTTTCTAAAACCGTGGCGCCGTTGGCTTGCCCTTATTATGGCCCGAGCTGGACTAAACCCGTCCCTTTCATGGCCCTACCCTAGATTGCCAACTATTAATCAATCATGTAGTCGTACGCTTACTTTATCAGTGTAACACGGCATTCTCGCAGAATTAACATCTGCTCGGTGATGATGGTAAGTTAAGGCAAAGAACGTACTTTGGGGGTTGTGTTTCGATAAACCCATCGTGCATTAATCTTGAGAGCATTCGACCCTGCTGCTGCTTATAGTCCCATGGTGGTATTGTCCTCATTGGATCGCCCGGATGGACTACAATGACAAGAAACTCTGCAAGTCATACTGGATCGTCGACAACCCCCAAGCCGAGATGACAGGCCTTGGCGAGCTATCATTCACGATTTGCTGCTTTCAACTCCACGACTGGTCTGGATAAGTTCTTATCTAAACCCCAGGAAAGGCGACGTAGGGACCAAATGCAAACAGTGAGATGGTAATAGTTGATTGGTCAGATACGCAGTGGGTCTAGCCCGTATACCCGTCTTCCCGCCCCTCCATGGACGCGTTTTCCGCATTGAAAAAGGACGATTTGGGAAATCGAATGGCGAATGAAGATGCTATATGCGCTTGGCCGACGGAGGACTGGATGGGAAGCCTACTTTAGTGACGCCTAGTCGTAAATCGTGGACGGCTCCGCTTCGGTTCTTGCAACGGTGACCAAATCAAACCGAGAGTCAGAACTTCAAGTTGTAGGTACGTGTAATTATTACCAGTACTGCATGTAGTACCGGCAGTAGCCAGGACTTGGGGTCAAACGCCCTAACGCCAATTTGCCTAAATCTGTGGGGGCGGCGGCAACAAGGCACAATAAGTGCAGGCAATATTGGTGTGCTGTCGTGTTCGTTGATGTTCTCGTACTGCGCGTGATGACGCAGAGATGCGCTGGCAGTGGTGGAACCCCGGCCCTCTAGCCACATGGTCGGATCCTATCGTCTCTGCTCGGAGTCCACGGTGTACCGACTCGGGCAATTGCCATCTACAACTAGTAGCCTTCTCATAGAATTAATTAATTGCTCGTGTACGGAGTACGCACCTAAGGTAGCGGAAGCACATTGCTTTGTTTCCAGGAGAACCTAGCGAGCCGCCGTGATTGCGGAAATTGCATACTGACCCACGCGGGATGCTTTTAATGACTGGGCGGCAGGCCCTCGCAAAGCCGGAGGAGGGTAAGATGGCGTTGTTGCTATAGCCAGATGGATGGATGGGTTAACAGAGTAAATTACGGCTATCATGGCAACTGTGACATTCAGCGCACCCATCGAATTGGGACCTAACTAGGGTAAAATCAAGCCTGAGGTTCAGGGTGAGGCGGACCAGGAACGATGGGCTAAGGCAGTGCGACTGAACCCTATTACAGCAAGGGGCAACGAGACTAATGGCAAGGGCGACACGGCGCCTGCATCTTTTAGGAGTATCCGCGCGTAAGCCCGGGAATTTGGAAGGAGCGGTATTCCTAGGATGGTGAGGTAGGCAGGCACTCGAAGCGATGGGAAAAGCAAGAGCCACGGGCGAATTCTTTGGAATCTGCCGCTAAAGCTTTCCGTATCAATACGAGTCTCGATTTTAATAGTACCTTAGGTACACCGGCCGTTATCGCCATGATCGGACTTGTAGAGCTACCTGATGTAAAAAAACATTGTCCTTGTAATGCTTGTGAAAGTACTGCTTTCTTAGTATTGGTGATGTCCTTGCCCTTTTTGTCAGAATTCAGCATGGCAAAAAACTAAACAGGGCGCTACTGTGACAGTTCCACGTCGTGGGTCGGGTACCTCAGCGTACCTGAGGTACATCACTGTACCTCCCGTTCGAAGGAGGAGCCTGAGTGAGGTAAGGAGGAAAATCTCAATTGGGCTGGAAACTTCGACTAATCCTATCGACTGCCATCTCCAACAAACTCATCGGCACTCTTTCAAGGCGCACGCGGGTGTGAGTGACAACCGATTGGCCTTGTACGCCTCCGGGTCATAATCCGTCGCGCGCTTTTGAACAGGCCTTGATGCTCAATTGGGACTTGTACTTCGTGACCAATGCTCTTGCGCTCTGGCGCTCTTGCGATCTTGCGCTCACCGCCCGCAGCGTCTCAAACCCCCGGCCGGTTGCTCCTCGACTCGATCCTCGAAGGCAGGGCATCTCTCGTACGTTTCCCTCGAATCAATCGCCGTCGCCGGGCTGCCCACAGAATTCCTAATTTTGCAGGTTTTCAAACGACGGCGACGGTGTCGTTGAGTGCGCAACGCATGTGCTCGCGCGCGCAGACGTTGCAGTCCAACGGCGGCCGATGCGACCAACAGGGCCGACGGGAAAACGAACGGCAACTAAGCCAGAGACACCATTGCCGACAACCCCATCCATTCCAATATCCTTCACAACGAAAGTGACCTCAGCGACTCAAAAGAAGCAGCTTCGGAGCAACATCAACCTGCCAAGCTCACGCGACCGCATTACGAGGCCCTGGTGCGGCTTCATCGCCAGCGCGCGAAGAGAAGCAAGATTGGATTGGGTAGAAAGGTACTCCCCAGTCCAACTGAGTGGTCGTTTTGTGGTCGGGGACGCTACGTTGTGCTGTATTGTGGCGCCCCCGGGCTTAGCGGTTAGCACGGGCGGGCGGCGGACACCACCAGCCTCCCAATTTCCTGGATTTCCTGCCACCACCATTTTTTGACATCACTACCAGGGACCCTGCAACAGCTACAACTCGTATTGTCCGACTGGTGTCACTCTAAATTCTCTTGACTCTCTTCTCATACACTACTATTCTCCTGGCTTACAGACCACTTTTCCCTTGCATCGCCTTAGTTGGGTTTTTGGAGTTGGTCCTTTGCAACCTTGTTCGCGCTGAGTCGCATTGCCAGCCTTTGCTCACTACCACCACTACTTACTACCTTATTTTTGAGTTTGCTCTTAGCTTTGGAGCACGCACGCACTGCCGTACGCTTAGCAAGCCGTTGACCGCCACCGCCAACGACTCTGAAGAGAGCCACTACAAAGACGATAGCTTCGCTGAAGGCTATCTGTATTCTGGGGCATTCCAGACAAGACATAGCCAGGCTGCTCCACACGTTCACCACCTTTACTAGGTGGTGATTCAATCCTCCGAATTGTCGACCGCTCGGGCGGAACTTCGCGATACCGCAACGTTGTCTCAATTCCGACCGGCCTCGGCTTCTAACGACCGTCACGAAATTCACGAGCTCACGTCCAAACACTCGCAACGCCAGCAGCCGACACCTCCACGACCACTGCATTCTACCCCAGACTTAGCAGACAGAGTATCTTCTCCTGCTTCCTCTTCCTATCGCCTGCGGAGGACCCCAAAGTTTGATACTACTCCCAGCCCTCAGCCGCCCCAGGTACACCTCGCAGCCGCTTCTATAGGCTTTGAGCCCCGAATCGCGAGCGCCGAAGGTCAGGATTGCCACAGCGCAGAAGCGCGTACCTCACATCGACGGTCTGGTCCTCCCTCTCGCATTGAACGTCCGCGCCCTCAGCGGAGGCGCAATCCTTCTCAAGATCTGACAGAAGATCCGAATGAACTATCTTCGGAGCTGTCTCAATCTCGCGAGCCGTCTGTGCAGGGATCATCCGCTCCACGCCGATCAGAGCCACACCCTATAGTCCGTGTCTCGAAGCACACACATAGTGCCATTCTCTACACACTAGAGGAGGCTCTGCGACACCCGAATCCATTCACTCCTGACATAGTCGAGGAATCCGCAACCATGGCGGACCTGGTAGGCGGCGGCGGCGTCCCGCCCTCGTCTAATGGGAACGGATTGGCTGCACCACGCCGTCCGACTGGCGCTCCTGCACCCACAGGCTCACCTTCTGGGATCAGGGGCCCCAGAATGATCATGCAGGAGCGCGCAGCAAGGGAGGCACGTCAGAGAGCCGAGGCTGAGAAACAGCAGATGGAGCGTGCAAGAGCAGAACAGGAAGCACGGTTACAGGAAGAAGCGCAGCGGACCGCAGCGGAGCGTCGGTCTGCTGGCGTTGCGACGGGGCAAACCAGTGACGCTGGACCCCAGCAACAATATATGGACGCGCAAAGACAGTCTCAGACCGCTGAGACAACCCAGCCTGCTGTGGCTGCTCCAGTCACACCGCAGCAACAATCTCATCATCGTACAAATTCAGCTCGATACGCTGCGAATCAGCAAATGCCTTCACAGGTCTACTCCGGACATGCCTCTCCATCACAGCAACAACAATATTCGACGCAACAGCAACATCAGCAACCATCACCGCCGCAACAGAACCAGTACCAGCAGCCTTCGCAGTCACAACAGACTCAACAACCTCAACATCCCCAGCAATTCCAGCAGCAAACGCACATGCCAAATCGGACAAGCGATGCTGCTGCTCCGTCAGCCCCGGGAGGTGCTTCGTCTAAACCTCGCAGCTCGTTCCCGCATGCGTTCGAGCGATGGGAGACCCTTTCAGCACACTGGGAAGGATTGACCAGCTACTGGATTCGAAAGCTAGAGCAAAACAAGGATGATCTGAATCGTGATCCTGTGAGCCAGCAGCTGGCTCGCCAGGTTACCGATCTATCGGCGGCTGGTGCTAATCTCTTTCATGCCGTAGTCGAGCTTCAGCGACTTCGTGCCAGCTCCGAGCGTAAATTCCAACGCTGGTTCTTTGAGACTCGAGCCGAGCTTGAACGTGCTCAGGAGGTCAATTCTATGTTGGAAAACGCCCTTGATCAGGAGCGGAGAAACCGGGATGAGGCCATTCGAGAAGCAGTAGAAAAGGACGAAGGTTCGTCTCAGGCTCAAAAACAACTCTCGGAGATGCGCAAGGAGTTGGATATTTCCAAGAACGAAGCTCGAAGAGCATGGGAGGAGCTTGGACGCAAGGAGCAAGCCGAGCGCGATCGAACCCTTTCTCTGCAATCGGGGCATCCCACTATTGTGGGAGGCGTCCAAGTCGTCCCCATGACCCACGGAGCACCTGGTAGACAGCAAAGCTCACGGGAGCCGTCCTACCAGAGCGGCTACGGCCATGGGTACCCAAGCGAGCAGGCCCAAACATCAGCCATGCAAGCACCCACAATCCCAGCCCCCGCACCTGCACCTCCCGCTCCAGGGACAGGGAATAGCTACCATCAGCAAGACACGCCTCCGGCATCCGGTCGAGGCTATGCGGTTGGCAGATCCGAGGGTGGCTACAGCGAAGGTGAGTACCTTACCGACGTTCGAGGCGATTACATACGCGACGAAAACGGAAGAAGAATCCCTCGCGATGCGCCCTCGTCCACCTGCTCGGGTTCTGATGCGGAAGTAGAAGAATACGACACGCCTGCCACTACCAATCCTCCCAGCGGCAGCTATGACCCACCTGGAAGTTCAGCCCCTGGGGGCCAATGGACTGGGGCCTACTCAGAACCTCAAGACTACGCTGGGGAGGGTTACGCAGCACCCGGCTGGGAAACAGTGCCCCGTCATCATCACCCAACCAGACTGAGCGACGTGATAGAAGAGGAAGACGAGCGAAGCAGGACCAGCGCCAGCCAAGTTAGTCGGGGCGCTTAGGAGTCGGACTCATGACTGCGTGCTTGGTCGTTGTCAGTCAATTCCTGATCTTTGACGCCTGATCAGCATTCTGTGCAGAGCCTGAAATCTGATTATTTTCTGTTTGGCTGCATCACCAACCCTACTTTAGCGTCGACTTCGCATTTAAGCTTCTCCACATTGAAATTCCTTCTTATTATAATACTTTTGGACTTTTACACACTTCGGATGGCGGATGCGGAGCGGTTCGACAATTGCCCTCCATCCATTATTTCTCATCCACTAAACACCCTGTTGTTTTACGCGGAGGGTGGCAGCGGACTTAATCAGCACCAATGCAATGGAGAGGGATCGGAGTTTGGAGGCAAAGGGAGTTTGTTTCTGATTGTGCGGACACACAAAATTACTACTGGCGGAGTTGGATGCCCCGTGTGCGTTGATGTAGATGGTCAAAGCATTGAGCGTATACCACTTGAAAATACATCTTGTCTTAGTTTGCGCTTACTCAACTTCTTGGTACAAATATATGTTCTATTATCATATCCACGTTTTCGATGAATCTTTGTAATCGTGATGAGTGTAAAACATGGGCTCTCCGTAAAAGGGTCTTGAAAGACCTTGCCACACCGCAACCTTCTTCTAATATGCTACTTACCATCAGACTATGCCTGTTATAAATTAAAATGAGGAGCCATGAACGTGGACCTTGTACTATGCGCGCTGGGCGAGACCGTAAACTACTGTGTGGGAGCTACGTGGCTCCTACCATGAGCACGCTGCCACCCCAAGTCTTCTCCCTGTCCACCTCCACCTCTTCCAGCTCCAACTTTGGTCCCTCCGCTAGGACACGCTCGCGATGCCAGGGTCCTACAAACATGCCCTCGGGATCAACCTCGTCGCGGACACTGCGCCAGGACTCAAGGTCCTTACCGAACAGTGCCTCGAGCTCAGGGCGATAGGTCTCAAAGTTCTTTGCCCAGTGAGGGCGACCTCCCATTTCTTTCATGAGCCACTCGAAGCCCTCGTAGAAGCGAGCGCGACCTGCCGGATCTCGCAGATAAGGTCGGTACATGGTGGCATTCAAGTACAATGTTGGGCCATCGGGGACAGTGGGGTCCAACAGTGGGCGAGGGGAAGTGGTTACTGTTGAATCACTCACGCGGACCTCAACAGGAGCGTGGACATAGAGCCCTTCGGCGGAAAACGGTATGTTATGGGGAACATAGTCTGGGTCGTCGGGAGTGAGATGGTTGAGCCACGATGAGAGGCGGCGCAAAATTTCAGGTCCCTTGTGAAGGGGTACCGCCCATTCGTTGACAAACTGTGAGTACAAGCAGTTGAGAAGCAGCGCTTGACTGCTGGTCTGAACGGCGGAGAACGTGTCCCGATTCTTGAAGCCGTGCTGCATGCTGAAAACAAAACGCTCCACCCATGGCATGATTCGAGGGAACAGCTGCGACAAGGCGAGAAGATTATGGTAGACGTAGTACCCGATAGGACCATCAAACCAGTTGTACCTCGGCGCCGTGAGTTCGTCATTGGTCTTGTCGGCCTGCCAGACGACGGCTCGGCGCGAATACGGCAACCACCAGACGCGTACAAACTCGGACTTGGTCCATAGGTCTTGGTTCCAGGCTTCAAAGACATTGTAATCTGCGTCGATGGTCTGCGTCCAGCGCAGCGAGAAGGCGGGCACGGTTCGAATCGACACCTCGGTTATGATGCCTAGTGCGCCGAGCGAAAGCGTGGCGGCGCGGAAAAGATCCGGTCTTTCGTCAGGAGAGCAGGAGACGGTCTCTCCGCTAGCGAGGGTGATCTTCAGGGCGACAATGTCCTCCGACATGAGACCGTGGAAAGCGCTGCTACCGTGCGTCCCCGTAGATATAGCGCCGGCAATAGACTGCTCGTTGATGCTCCCGAGATTGGGCATGTTGAGCCCATGGCGTTCGAGCTCATCGCATAGCGCATATAAGCGAATCCCACTGTCGACAACGACAACACCCGTCTGACGATCGACGGAGTGGATGCGGTTGAAGTTGTCGAGGTTGACAAGCCAGCTGGAGGTGCAAGTCAGATTGGAGGGAGAGTGTCCACAGCCGGTGGTAGTCAGGCGCCGGCGACAGACGCGGGCTAGATTCACCACCTTCTCGACTTCTTCTAGGGTCTCGGGCTGTAGGTACAGCTCGGGCAGGGAGGAAAATGTGCGCGCCCAGGTGTAGTGGGTATGTTTCGTACGGGCGCGAAAGGAGATGCCATCGTGGGCGCGTCGGTCGAGTTCAGCAGCCACGAGAGGGTCCATTCCGACTCTCGAAGGGAGGGGATCACCGAGGAGGTAGAAGGAAGAGATATTGCGACATACTGGCCTTTTTATTTATTTTTCCCTCCTTCCAGGACGGGGAGACGGGTGGTTGTACTATGTATGGAGGGTGCGGGAACTAGTCTAGTGTTAATAATGCGTCAAGTTCTGCCATCAGATAATGGCTCAAGGGCTAATAAGTGGGTTGACTCGGTGGGGTCCGGGAGGCGTCCAAGCGGCAAGCCTGGAATCTTTGCATTAACATTTGTCAATCTGGTCCTCCAACCTTGTCGATCTGTCTGTCAGGACGGCGGGTATGGTGACAGGGTCGGCGTGTGCGTGTCAGAGATTCTGAGGAACTGGTGGTGGCATCGGCGCCAAGGAGGCCGAGGTACGGGTGGGTGGCATTGAAGAACTGGACTTTGGCTAAGTATCCATAATTCGGACTTGTACCTAACCAGCTCGGAGAAACGTTCGATATCCGGACTTGTTTTCAGCTGTGCTGTGCTAGTGGGCATGCCGCAATGAATTGTCAGTCTTCCCTCGACTCGTCGCGTGGGTCGCTTCTGAGGAAGCGGCGTATTTGTGCCATGTCGCCATATCCCAAACGATCATTACATCCTGAGTGCAATTATTAGTGGTGGAGAATACCTAGCGTCGACTCAGGGCCGAGTTGGTCTGCCACCTTGAGGCTCGCAGTCGAGCCGTCGTCGTTGGCCTGACACTCTACCTAATTCAGCGGTCGGAGGAGCAGTCGAGGACATCATGACTCGGAGCTACTATCTCGGGAGACCCACCAGCACCTCAAAAATGTACCAATGGTGTCACCGCTGCTGAACTGAATGCTGCCACGACCAAGTTGATCATCAATGACGCTGTGAGAATCTGATTCCTTCCTCTTTTCCTTCTCATTTCCTCTCCTATCTAATGGCCTGCTTATGTCAGAATGAGTACATTTGCAGCGTGCCTGCCTATGATTCGCAAGCCGTTCCCTCGTGCCTGCCATTCCGCATTGGGAATCACAGACGTTGGGAAGACTAACGATAAGACGAGACCTGACGTGGTGGAACCTTTCCTGCTTCGCACTTTTTTTCGCAGGGTTCGGCTTCGCTGGGATATGATTTTGGTCCGGATCAACACCACTTTGTCCCACAGTTGACAATATCTCATTTCAAACAGTGACATTGGACTAACAGAGAGTTGTTTGGTGTTTGACGTGGCAACAGAAATGGATGTTCATATGCTTGCCCAAGTCTGTCACCCTTTCCACTCGCGCATATCACAATATCCGGTTCATGCAAGGTAAGGGTTACTGGGTAAGCTGCTGGGCAGCGTCAATTTTCTATCTTGAAGATTGTCTGTGAACGACCAGGGTTTCAACCAAGAAAACTTCACAATTTCGGATCGTTGCAGGTACTTCTAGACCTTCTCGGCATCCGTCGACGACACCTCCCCTTTGATCGGTGTGGCCGTCCCACTCGGGCTGTCCATAACGCCTGTTGGCGTTGCCGCCCCTTGCTCAACATGACCTGGCTTCTTTCCGGTGAACAGAAGTCTTAGCACGTTGAGTACCGTACGCCGGCTCTCCCACGCCGGGTAGATGACAACGGCACCAAAGGATCCGAAAATCCAGATAATGCCCACCGTGACCCATCCCGTGAAGAACTGCTTGGAAAAGATGTACTTGGAAGCGTACATAGGCATCGGCCAAAGCACGAGAAGAGAGAGTGCCCTGTAAGATGTCGAAGTAACTCGTTAGCATGACTTTGACTAACACACCGGTGAATGATTTTCGGGAAGGACTTACATTAGGACTGTAGTGATGGAGGCGATTTTGAAAGCCCGTTTGAGCTTCTGCTGTTCGGCTTGAAAGTCGGCATGCCGAGCCAGCTCAAGCTCCCGCTGCGCAGCCTCATCGAGACCGGAATCCTTGATGACATCGTGGTCATCAGCCTGCCTGATATCCATCATCGACTGCCAATCGTACTTGTCGAACCCGAATATCAGGCATAGAACCGGGACGAAAATTAGGGGCGAGAGTAGCGCCGTTACATTACCCGCAAGCATTGGGTCATTGGATCCTGTACAGGTGACATCCAGAACGCCGCAGGTCTTGCTGGCTGTGACAAGCCAGGCAATGATGGCACAGGTCGCTCCGAGGATGGGGGAGAGCGTGGCCGCCCAACGATTCTGCCCCTTCCACAGTAAGGTCAAGGTGGCAGGGATGACAGCCGCAGAGATGAGAACGCCCATTAGGAGGTACAAGTAACCCATCGAAATCCCGTTGTACCAAAGCCCCACGGATATGAGGCAGATAATGGTTGCGTACACAACCATGGAGATATGCGACATCCACACAAGGACCTTGCCCGATGCGTTGGGCCTGAAGTAGGTCCGGTAGATATCATACGTGAAGATGGATGAAGTGGCCACCAACTCGGAGTTGAATGACGAAGTCACGGCAAGGAAGACCATGATAAGCGTCGCCACAGCACCTCCCTTTCCTAGTAGAGCAACGGCAGCGTAGGGAAGCGCCAAGCCAGCCGACACCTCAGCCTCGCTCATGCGCTCCGGGTACGTGGGGAAACTGGGGTCCGACTCCAATGCAAGCGCAGACAACCCTAGAGTGGTCGCAGTAAGCCACGGAATCGCGAACCACGAGATGCCACCAATTATATAGCCCGGAAGTGCGTGTACAGGAGAAGCCGCAATAGCTTTGTTCCAATATCCGTTGTCTGCAAACGAGGTCAACACAATGCGACATACAGCGTTCAATACAGCCGATGTCGACGTTTGGAAAGGAATTGCACATGTTGAAACACGTACCGAGAAAGACAGTTCCAAAATTGCCAACAATGTTTATGACAAAGAACGTGGCGCCGCCGGACGAGTTCATCGTCAAATAGCTACCCTCGTGGTTCCCAGCAACGGGGTGTACTGTGGCAGCTTCGACAAGCAGGTCATACACGGCTCCAGGACTACCAAGCTTGTCTGAAGTCGAATAGGCCGTCAGGGCAAATGTGATGACTATGATGAGGACCGCTGCCCCGTGGATATAGTCGGTTATGAAGGTGGCCTTCAACCCGCCAAAGAACGTATAAGCCACGACAGGCACCGGCATGAGGAAGATGGCCGCCACGCCATGCATACCCGTCAGGGCATTAATAGTAGCCGCGCCACCGGCGATCAACATGAGAGAAACGAGGACGTTCGTCACCAGAGCAAATACCATGAAGGTGAAGTGCGCCGGGGCGCCGTACCGCGCGCGGATAACCTCAAGAAACGTATGAGCATTCGGAGCTCGCTTCTTGAGCTGGACGGCCAGTGTCGCGAAGAGAACCACCTGACAACACGCTCCGCTGGCGTACCAGAGGGGGCCTGAGATCCCATATCTGTAGCAAACTGCAGAGCTCTGGAGGAGGGTGGCGGCCCAGGTCCACGATGATACGACGGCGGCGGCGACAAGGCCCGATTTCATGGACCGTCCGGCGGTGTTGAACATTTCGGACGTCTGGACTTCATTGTTAAACCGCTTAAGAATATGGGTCAAGGTCATCTATAAAGTAAGGAAAAGACATTGTTAGTCCTCTTTTTTTAATTAGGAAAAGTGCTGGTTGACTTGTTGGTTGATTGCGACGAAAAAGGGGGAAGGGCGGGTGGTTACCATGAAGAGCGCAAATGCCCCACCAAGGCCGAGCACGATACCATAGCCAACACCTTGACCCAGCGGAGGGCCAGTAGATTGGGAAGACATATTGACGGCGCTATGCGAGTATCGACTCGCTGTTCAATCGGGTACAAGGCACCGATGAAGAGGGCGAATGTTGGGGAAGGTTCAATGATCACTTGGTCCGCGCATTGCGAACATACTGGAGGGGGACATTTATGCTACATATAACTTTCGACATGAAGAGCAAACCCACCAAGATGGAGTCCAACGTCCCCTACGAAAACACCCGGTCGTCCGATATTCGGTGGGTATAATTCCCGATAGGCAGCAAAGAGTAAGGCTGATTCGCCCACACCCGAGCAACGCTTTGCTAAGAATCAACGTCTGAGAGATAAGATGGTGCTCGGGGAAGCCCCCGAGCATGTGTAAGTGCATGGCCCCCCTGGTCCACCCCAGCCCGCAGACCCATAGCTATGGGAGACCAGGGCGAACCCCCGAGCGTGTGTGGCTTACATAGTGCCATAGCTAATCCAGCTTTGACTGCACGGTCCGCAACGACGGCGCGGTACAAGCTGATTGAACTTATTATCCAGTGTCGCGTGCCGGCTTCAGGCACCGCGGCCTGACTGACCCCCAAGGTAGATGGCAGAGCCGAGTAATTGGTCTTGAATCTAGACTCTGCGATACACACGGGATTATCAGGCCCTTCATTGCATGCTCAGACACCAGTGAACAATGATACTGGTAGCTGGAAACCAGAGTCCAAGCACGGGGTAAAACCTTATGGCAACGTCCCCGGGATCTCCAAAAGCTCTGACTAAAACCCAAAGCAAATCATCACTCCAGGCCCCGCGTGGGATCCGATATCTACAATTTCGCCCGATAACGAGGTTGGAGAACTTGGAATCACTTTCACCTGATTGGCTGTTGAGGTATTTGCCTGCTCGGCATGGCCAAGTAAAGTGGCACCCCCAAGACTTGGAACTGATAAGAAGACATTGTGGGGTCCCAGTGTAAGTGAAATACAAGGGAGCCAACCACAACGCTCCATGGGTTGAGCTTTATCGGAGTCGATCAACCTGGAGGCCCTTGCCCCATTATGACCTGTAAGCAGTGATAGTATCCATATTCGAGGTGGATATTTATCATGTACAAGTACTATTGAGATTGACATCTCCGCTGACCGGAATTAACATCAAACATCGGCACGTACGTAGCTTGGTTGGAGCCGCTGCTGCTGCGCGAAATAATTACTCGAATCGTGCTGATTCGTCAATTGGCTCCTGTGAAGTAACCACAGCTGCTGACAATAAGGGTCTTCATCTGTCAGACCGTTTGGCCTCCCCCACGCCCCCGGCTCTGACCGTCCTGCCAGCATGGGGCTCTTTGTCTAGTCTTACCAATGTGGTATGAGGACTGAAAATTCTATCAATCCAGTACCGTCGGCGTTTGCCGGCACCCATTTACAGGCGCGACATGGGTTCAAATCTTTTCTGGCGCTTCCTGGCGCTTCTGATACCCAAGCTGTTTAAGTCGCCGATGACTGATGATCGCGTGAGCATTTAACTGGCCGCTATGGTGCTATCAGTCTTCAATGTCCGACTCAGCAGCCCACGCCGGAGGTGCCTGGATTTCATAAGTTGTTTCATCCAGCAAGTTCACCAACTTGAGGTGAGCACCCTGTTCCATCTCATGACAATTCCAGTCGCTTCCCATGTGCGAATGCCGCTCCTGTGTGAAGAACTCCATCTGATAGCTTGGTTCCGGATCCTCGTTGTAGATCGGACGAGTGCATAGATACCGTGGTGTAATTTGTGTGTTAGTGTCTTGGTGTCCAACACGACATTCGCCCACCGCACGCTGGCCTCCATTCTTATACTCAAGTACAATCCCACTGCAGGCGAGAGATCCTCGACGATAGTAGGTTGTAGCGCGCACTACATTGGCCAGTGAGGCCGTGCTCTCGAAAAGCGCTGAGCGCCCAAACCCGCTTGCCCAGGGCCGTGTCCACTCGTACACGTCCTTCTTCTCTTCTTCGGTCGTCGGTGCTGTGTTGCCAGATGTTGCCAGGCGTACGATCCCAATGACCGGTAAACTCTCATGAATGAGCACTTCTGGCATGTACCCGAGCAAACGTCCTCGCGCAGGCTGAGGTAGATGTCTGTAGACGTGCCTGCCCACGCTGATTTGGCCAGCAAGCTTAGTTTTGATCTAAATGCGGGAGTTAGGAAGAGGCAAGATGGGAGGGAAAGCGTGTTTCTGCCGTACCACGAACGAGAGGTGCCTCAGCGCGACTGCAAGATGCTGCTCGCTTTGCCTCTCCGCCACAATGATCGAAACAATCTTGTCGTGCGCGGCTAACGGAACGTAGCTCCATATCAGTTCTATATTGCCCCAATCCGGCGAGAGTCGCGCCGAGCACCTGTCAGCGGTATGTGCATGGATACCCTGAAGACGCCCATTTTGATGATAAAAGAATGTGAGCCCTGTGATTGAGTCCAACGTGATGCTTTCCCAGCGACTACCAGGGGAGATGGGGCCGTATACAAGAGCCTCACCATCACGTGTACGGGGGTACTCTTCTTGTGATATCCGGGGGCAAGGGGTACTGAAGATCCAGTTGGGACTCGCCACATCGCCTAGACGCAAGTTCCCGGGTTGATGGACTTCCTTCCCCGAATTAGATTCTATTGGGGACGATATAAGCCGAACGAGTCCATCCTATTGCTTCTTAGCCGGTTTCTTGTCGAATCGCGGATCGTCAGAGAGGTACCTTCGCTTCGAGGAGCATCCCTTCAAAGTCCTCAACAGGCTGCTCGACATAAGCGAATTGGTCCGTTTTGTCCCAGCTACGCTTCTGTCGTGTACATCCAAGGCGCTCGAATTCCTTGATTCCCCTCGCGTCGACCGTAATGCGAATTATACCATGTCCTTGCTGTGGTGACAGCACGAATTCACCGTCCCTACACCACGACGAAATTTCACACACCCGAAATCGGTAGAATGTGGAGGGGGGCGGGCTGAGGGTGATGGGCGTCTCATCCGATGACGACAACTCATATGTTCTAGTCTTTGCTGAGGCATGATGAGCCTGAGGATCTTCTTGCCCCTTAACTTCTTCTCGGAGCGCCCTGTTACGTTTCGCCAGGTCTATCAAAGCGGCTATTCGCCAAAATAAGCTAGACTTGCAATAGTGATATATTTCCTGGATGATTTCAAACGGCAGCCGGTCGAAACAGCCTATATCATACAGCTCAGCGGTAGCCACGAATGCCGCCAGACTAGCAGTCAGTGGTTCTGGGAGATAGAGGGGAGTGGCACCCTTCCAAGGACTTCGCCAAGAAGCAAACCGCCAAAGATAGTCCAGGGCCAGCTCCGACGTATCCGTCTGAATGTAAAACTGAAAGCAGCTTTTGTGGAGCGTGACAGCTGGGAGAGCACTCTGTCCCTCGCTACAAAAAGGGCTGCCCTTGCAGGTCGTCCATCGTCCTACATGCTGAGACTTTAACGTTGCTGGGAATTTGAAGCTGACCTCCGTCTTGTCTAGGAGCTCGGTGCCCTCTCCATTTCCCAGGACTATGCAACATCAGCATCTAAACTTAGTCTACGAGATTGCATTACCTTACGGCCCACGCATTCGTCGTCTTGTCTAAGCAAATTTCCGCATATTCCACATTCGTAGGTCAGGTGTAGATGGCGCTGTTGTAGCGCATCCATTTCGTCAAGCAGCGATGGCCCCGGTCCCGCAGAGACAACACTTTGGATACTCAAATAGAAGGTGAGAACAGTGACCAAGAGATGAGGCCTGGCTATAAAAGAGCCTGAGTTGCCTACAATTGGTACGGGATTTACGCTCAAGGGCTGCAGGTTGAGGTGCCACTAGCAGACAGCTCGGTGTTAGTTCCTGGACGCTACCCCGCTTTGCTGATGCACGTCGGCGTCGCAACTGTCTCACCCATCGTTAGGCGCCATGTTTGCCCAAACAAGCTGGAATTGGACCCGGTCGAAAGGTTTGCCTCGTGCAATGGGTGTAACCATGATTCTTGTGGCGCCGTGTCAACCACTCTCGGTGAAATCTCTCTTGGCTGAGTCGACTAATCCGTCTTCAAAAATTTCGGCCCAAACATTCGCCAGCGCATGTATGTCAAAGGTGTGGCTGCGGTCTAGCTCAGCGGCAACGGATGTCACCAGCTTTCCGTCGAGCCCGCAAGGCACGAAACGAGACCAGGAATTGACATCTTCGCCCCCGGAAACGGGAATGTCAATGTTGAGGGCGATGCCCAGCGCCGTGACATGCCGCCGGTGATGAACGCCCAGCGCCGCGATCTTGCGGGCCGTCTGGCCCTGGGCGGTGGTCACCCAGACACCGGGCTCGTCAGGGTTTGTGTAGGTGCGGATGCCATAGAGTCGGGCGAGGAGACGCCGCGTAGTCGACTCTAGATGACTTGCGTACGAAGCCACTCCGAATCTGGGGTAGAGCGGGGAGTGCATGTCAAGGACCGGCCAAAACACAATCTGACCAGGGCCGTGGTAGGTCGTTAACCCACCGCGGTTCGTATTGCGGACCTCTGGGACAAAGCTCCGGTTCTCGATGGCTGGGAGTCGGTTGGACAAATTGACTTGTAGATCTCGACATAAGCGAGCAGTCTGATCGACAGTCAGGTCATCCTGCCGTCGGCCGAGGGTGAAGGTCGGTGTTGACTCGAACGATATGAGGTGAGGTCGGGGGCAGTCTTCGGAGGAAGTAAGCCCTGTCTGGCTTTTCCAGGAAAGAAAGCCGGAACGCAATTGCTCCTGTAAAGAATGAGCCTCTCCATAAGGCACAATTCCATCAGGCTTGTCGCCGGACAAGTGGTGGTGCTGAAGGACCTTTCGGTCTGAGCTATAGCTGCTGCCTGTGGACGCGGAAATGGGAGCGACGCGGGTTGCCTTGATGACATTATGCTTTCGGCATGTCCTCCATATTGATGGTGGCCGTATCATTGTTTCCAATCTGCGGAGTATCGTGGTCTCTGGAGTGGCAGTCCAATAAAGTCGCGCTTTTGATGTGAAGTTGGAATTACGCGGTTACTATTGAATGAGTCGCGTCTCGGCTCATCGCGGCCCGATGTCGCTAGCTTCGGGAGAAACGCAGCACGGACTCCGAGTTATTCCACATATTCTCTTCATCAGATCCGCCCCAGATTGTGAAAACAATACATTAATATTTCTCAAAAACTTTGCAAGCACGAACAGAAGATAGCTTCACTCTACAAAACGAGGTGCATCACGCTGTACACATTGAGCCATTGAGCCCGATGCTATCGCCGCGCTGGTTTGCACGGAACGACCGACCTCAGGGTAGGACGAAGTCGGAAAAAAAGTTGTTTGACCATGAAAACCTAGCTTGGTTACAATCTGAGTAGCGACCAAGCAAACGGACCAGTGGCCCGGCAGCGTCATCACCTTTCATTTTTCCAACCTTGGTCGACCTCAATTTCATCATAGTCAAAAGCGATTTGGAAGAGAGAGAAGGCCAAGCCGTCTTTCGTCATGGTAACAATAGGGTAATACCAGACTCACGATTGCTTGCGAAGCTACGAATCCATGACATCAAGCTCGGGCAGAGCAAGAGAGTTTGCGCTAGTGCCACTCATCGGAGCTGTCGTTCGGTGCTGCCGGCGATGTCTTTAGGTAAGGTAGTAATTAGCTGGCATGTGGCATCACTGAGGTGGCATAGCATATTAATGACCTTACTTGGTAGTACTAGCCAAGCCCGCTGCCCAAGCCCACTGTCTGTTGCTGTCGTCATGGCGGACGAAGCTGCTGTGACACGTAGATCGGGGTGCTGAAGGACGCCCCGCCCCGCCAAAGCCCCACCCTGCCGAGCTACCGGGCTTCAATTTCCACATGCGCACTGGCAGCCTGGCAGGTAAGGGAAGGGGAAGGGAACCCACTGTTGGCTACTAATCGGATCAGGTGTGGAGGGGCCAAATCGGCCCCAAATCGACTTAGACGGGCCCTACCTTTACCTATCGACGTAATGCGCGGGGCATCGACAGCTAACCCTTAGCTGTATGTACGTATGTACAAGGTGCGTGGGTGATCATGGTCAAGTTTGCTGTACAATGTAATACGTATACTGCATAACATGCCTTTTATATGACCTTTTCTGGCCTTCAGTCATCATTTTCAAGCACTGACATTTTATGTGAAGGTTACCATATAGGTTTGTCCTTGAGTCAAACTGGCACAAGCCCTCCAGCATGCCCGGCATCGCCCATGGCACACGTGACGGACACTTCGCTGTCATTTTCTTGCTTTGGCCCAAAAGCCTAAATCGTAGATCAGAGCTAAGCCGGTAGTGTATGTAGGCTGCATGGATCTTTTTGTCCCTACGTACGCAGACTATTGGACTCAAACTTTGGGTCCGGCCCCCTCCACCAACCCGGAGTAGACAGACTAACCATCTACTAAGGCCTAACGCGCCGTCCTTCCTCCCCAGAGGCTCGCCAGAGACATTCCAAAGGCCCCGGGAACTTGCCCGCGCCATGCCCTTTTGCGCATCGAAAGCTCCCCGTCCATCACCGCCGGAGCTTCGCTTTCCCTGCCAACGACCACGCAACTCCAGCCCCAAGTAAACTTTTCAACTCAACCAGTCCCGTCGAGACCTAGAGGTCACTCAGCGTTTGAAGGATCTAGCTAGAGCTTGTGACTTTATTCCCTCCATCCGAAGCCTGCTTCTGGCGTCACCCTGCTTTAACAACTCTAACACTCCAGGCCCAGCCCAGCATTAATAACCTCGACCTCGTCCCTCCGCCTCCCTTCCCGCCCCCGAAGCTTCTGCACACCCTCCTATTCGGCAATCCTTTGAATCGATCTTACCTGCTGCTTGTCGCTTCATCCGTTTTCCTTCGATCCCTTGCTTTCGTTTCATCTTGTGAAACAAGCAGCCACGAGGGCTCAGACAGCGAGTGTACATATTAAACCATACCAAAACACTTACCACTCCCTTCTCTCAAACATGTTGAAGAGTATGTCTCGCCCAATCTCTTCCCAGCCATCTCGCTGCCCACCTAACAAAGAACTGTTCTGTTAACACATAAATCGCAGACGCCCTCCTGGGCACGTCAGGTATCATCCTGCTCTCTGGCTCCCTCCTCTTCCTCTGGTTCATCATCCTGTCCGGCATCACCGACCACACACCCGTTGACAAGGTCTACTTCCTGCGCGCTGACACGTCCGGCATCACCGGCGCCCGCGACGTAACCCAATGGACCTACTTCTTCTTCTGCGGTCGCGACAATGAGGATTGCGGCAAGGCTCGCGCTGGCCCGGCCTTTGGCAAAGCCTGGGCTAGCAATGCGCGAAACGCCCCCAGCGACCTCATCGGCAGCCATGCCGACGACACCACCTCTTACCACTACTACTACATGTGGCGCTTCGGCTGGGTGTTCATTCTCATAACCTTGTTCTTCGAGACCCTCGCCTGGTTCGCGGCTTTCCTTGCCTGCTGTGGCCGTCTGGGCGCTGCGATCTCCTCTATTGTCGCCTTTGTCGCCCTCTTCTTCCACAGTCTCGGTACCTCCTTGATGACGTACGTCAAACACAAGCAGACCCTCACCCTCTCTCTGGTCTTCCCATGTCCTATAGAAACTCAGCTAATTTTGCCTCTCTCAACAGAGCCACCTTTGTCCAGGGCCGCGATGCCTTCCACCGCGACGGCCGCAGCGCCAGGCTCGGCCGCTACGCCTTCGGATTCATGTGGGGCTCTTGGGCCGCCCTCTTCCTCGCCAGCGTGCTCTTCTGCATCGGCATCCGAGCCAACAAGTCCCGCGACTCCTCCGGCGGCAAGGGCTACACGGGACGCCGCTGGCGCCGCAACCGCAGCGTTCGCAGCCGTTCCTACGACGGCCGCCGCGTGAAGGACGAGTACGCCTAGGTGACGAATGATCCTTCACCGGCAGCTGGCGGCCAAGTAGATGGCGCGGCTGGGTCTGGAGAGACTGAAGTTGCTGCCGATATTTCGGCTCAGAGCGCGAAGTTACCGGCAGACACAGTCTCCCAAAACGGAGCCAAGAAGAAGAAGAAGGAGGAGGAGAAGGCGGGCACGAAAGGGGAGGTTGTGCAGCAAAATAACACTTCTAATGGTTGAGGAATGGGCTTTTTCTCACATCGATACTCCCTTGAAATTCGAGGGATTATACCTGGTTGTGGTTGATGGGTGATGAAGCTCTTACTTCGAAAGACTGGTGTCATCGAAGCAAGCAGGCGAAAGTGACCACTTGCGATCGTAATGTAGAGTTGGTAGGATAATGTCATGGAAAGGGTTCGGTGGTAATGGGCGAGTCTGTAATGAAATGTAACTGGATTGGTTGGTCATATAAGAAGATTTCTCGTTGGTAAAGATAAGTCCACTTGGTTGTATATAGACACAATGACAATGTGAAGGCAAAGAATGTCTTGGGAACTGCGCAACAATGAGCACCGATCGATCTGATGTTTTACCACCACGGCTATACCATCACGGGCGAAATGCGAGACATCCACGACTAAGATGAGGCATATAGCCAAAGATAACTGGAAAGTCGGAGCTGTAGGAAGTTGCCCCCCATGGACTTCTTTGGCTTCTTTTTCATCAACTGTGTATACTCACCCCTTTAGCAAAAGCTATGTAGACAAGACCCCACAGCATGCAGTTTACCCCTACCCCAATCACATGAGATCGCGCTCGCATATTTTCAGTCAATAGTCGTAAAGAACAAGACCAGTATCGAAGCACAAGTAAAGTAGAAAGACGGAGCAGAAGAAGAGGCCAAAAAACCTTGGAGCTCCCCACTTTCATCTCCTTTGTAGATCCAGTCCCATCTAAAGCGTATACAACGGGGCTCAGCGCGATTAAAACAGAAGAAAAGAAAAAGATAGTATAGTGTACGTGACATAACGCCAGCGAGCAATCATAAGACAGAAAGAGAACCTCTGGATGTTCCGAGTATAGCCAACTGGATCCAGCTTCAGTGGCTCCTGTGATTGTAGAAGTTATCGCCTGGACCATGGTGAGTGCCCGCCCCGGTAAATGCTTCGATATGCGCCAATCAACACCTTTTCCTCCCCTCCCAATGATGGAGAATCATTTTCGTCATTATAGACCCGAAGGCTCTGCCTCAACCAGAGGGCTTCCCATTGGGCTGACGCTGTCCAAAGGTGCCGCGTGCAGCGCCGGACGCGACGATTCTGTGCCCTCCCCTTTGTGCCCGAGCATTTTGTGAACCCAGGCAGCGACTTCAGCGTCCTCTGTGCTAGAACCAAGATGAATCTTGCCTACGGCGTCGGCCACCTTCTCCAAGTCATCGCCGTCTTCAGACTCCTCTGCAATCGTCTGTGGTTTGCTGAATTCCTCGAGCCATGGATGCTTCAGCAACATGGCGTACGTTGGTCGGGCTTTGGGGATCTTGTGGAGACAACCCTTGACGAAATCCCTCGCCGTATCCGAATAGCCCTCATCCGGTAGGCCTGGGGGTTCTCCCTCTACGATCGCCTATTATCTCATTAGCACATAGCATTGGGTGTTCACATGGCTAGTACCTACGCTCAATTGAGAGAAAATCGTCGATGACACTTCGGGTGGATATGGATACTTGCCCATTGCACATTCTATGACCGTCAAGCCCAAGCTCCAGACATCACTCTGGACGCTATAAGTGCCATCATTGTTGCCAGCTGAAGCCATGCCCCCTCCGGATATACGTTCCGGAGCCATGTAGCTCTGGCAACCAATGTTGGTCTTAGCTATGCTGGCCACAAGATTGCCACTCACACCAAAGTCACAGATCTTGACCTGGCCTCGAGTGTTGACAAGTATGTTGGTGGGCTTGACGTCGCGGTGGATGATATTGTGCTCGTCCTTCAACGACTTGAGCCCCATCACAGTGGAATACGTGATCTTCTGCAAAACGCTCTCGGGGATGCCCCCACTGTACAACTTATCGATGGAGCCGCCATCCATGTACTCAATACAGATGTACACAGCTCCTTCTTGGAAGAAGGCACCGTAGAAATCAATGATGTACGGAGATACGCATTCATGAAGAATGACGAGCTCCTTCAGGATGGTGGTGAATTTAGCGTCGTCGAGCTCCAACCGGATCTCTTTCATTGCCATAGTCACACCAGTCCCACTCTCGCCGTCCTGGGCATGACTATCCTTCACAAGGATTGACGAGTCGGAAACGGAATGCGGCATAGGCGGCTTCGCACCTGATAGGCCATGGCCGAAGCGGGGTACTCGCGGTCGTGTGTGTTTGACTTTGTATACTGTGCCATAGTTTCCTTTCCCTAACTCATCCAGCTTTTCCACCTCGTCAAGCGAGATGCTGAAAGTTTGACCGTTGGAGAAGTTGACACCGGTTGAGGTGATTGTTGCTTTCCCATCAAAGGTGATCCAGCCTTTGTCGGCATCAATGTACTTCTTGAAATCGTCCATCTTCGACCCGTGCTTGTTCTCTTCTCCCTTTTGCCCAGAAGCGTCGGGTCCAGGCATGGAAGAGAGTGATGGCTTATTTGCCCTCTGAATGCCGGCGCCCGGTGCCGGCTTCACAACTCCCATATCGGACAGCGACATCTTCGGTCCGGGTCTTCGTCCCTGTAGACCTGTCCGCTGCATGGCTTCTGGCATACGCAACGGGAAGCCATTCGGATTCTTGCCCGCTGCCGGGGGCGGCGTGTTTACCGGCGAGGGGGAGACGGGAGAGGCCGCTTTTTGTAACCGTTGCTGATGGAAAGCCTTTGCCTTTGCCATGGCACTGTTATCCATAGATGCTCCAGCTATCCCAGCAAAGGATGACTGTGTCGGAGGAGGTAGGTTTCTGACGCCACGTAGTAGACCGCTGGAGGTTGAGTTGGGGTTCATCTGGTGCGGGTTGGACAGAGGCGGCAGAGACGGCACTCTTTTATGAGAGTCCCCCGGGCTTTCCAAAGTGTGTTCGTCCAACGGCGTGCTCATATCAGAGTAGGGGTCGGAGCCCACAGAACCTGGGGTGGTGGCATCATCATGAATCTCGTCCGGCGTGGCCGGGACCGAGTCAGAGCCGCTCATGACGGTTGGAAACAGCAGCTTAGATCCTGTTGGACCATGCGCCGCGAGATGAAGGGCAGCCTGAACGATATCGCGGAAGGCCTTGCGTATAGAATCGACGCAGATTTCGCTTTGCGTTTCTCGCTAGTCGAGGTTGTTCAAAATCGCGGGGTCGCGCAATTGGTCGTTTGGGGGTGGCAGGGCAGACAGGTACGGCAGCCTTCGGTGGACAGTGTAGAGCCTACCTATTAGGCACGGGGAGGCCGAAGTGGCAAAGGGCGACAAGCTCGTAACAACTCGATCTCGCAGGTAGTCAGAGAGACAGTCCGGATCGAAGTGGCCTACATTTTTGCGTCAAGTGAAGAGGTCAGCGGATGTCACATGTTTTGACTTTCTAGAAGAGCCAAGCTTTCGCCGTGCTGAAGAGTGCGACTAGTCGTATTTCAATGTAGTAGTTGAGGATAGAGGGGAAAGGGTGTTCGAGGACGGACAACCGTACCTAATCGGTGGCTAGGAGAAACGCTCGGATGAAGAGGAAACCTAGTAGTTTCCTGTCGAGCTATCGACGGATGTAATTCTGGTTCGACAAAAAGTTGATGCTACAGGTTGACAGAGAACCTTTTGGTAAGGTAGGCGCAGGTTACGAGTGGTCCCTGGACAGCACTGCTAGCTTAGTACCTAGGTACTTAGGTTGGTGGTAGTAGTGCCCTGAAGCCTAGAACAGTGGTTGGTGCGGGGTCAACGAGTGATGTTGGGCGCTGCAACTAGCAGCTGTAAGGCAGAGGGATTCGATGGCTTTAGATGCGTTTGACGAACACGAATGGATGAGGGGCGACTCACGTCTAGCACATTCCAAAGTTTCGGGGCAGCAAAGAGTCGATGGAGGACAAGACAAGAGCAGCACTGCTCTGGTTGGGACAGGGAGGCGACTTTGATCCCCAGACTGAGGTGGGTGATGTTTCTTGCTATCACCGTGACCGTTGAAAAGTGATGGAGAAGTTTGAGGCCGACAATCGAGATCGGCCCACATGTAGCCGAATCGGCGGATTGTTCGATGGTGAAAGATACTGCAGACCGCTCGGATTCTGGTTGGGCAACTAAACACAGGCTAACAGGAACTGAGTTATATGCTACCTAGCAGAGAATACTGTCGCTGCACTTGGTGTAGTAAATCTCATAACCAATAGTTATGGCAAGAATGACATGTAAGACGATGAGGTGGTTCTCACAACAAGAACTTGAGTAATGCTATGTAGCAGTGGCATCAAAGGCAAGAGACCGGCAGCATTGGACCATACAGGGGATATCAAGGCGGGGGGTATCCCCCGAGGCCTCTGGAGAAGCCAGTCGTCAAATCAAGCTTCTGCACAGCTCCCAGCCAGCATTGCTGTAGTATCAAATGATACCTACCTAGGTATGGTGCTAGTATTCAAGCGGGACGTACGAACTGGAGCAACACAAGGCATACAAATGCATAACAAGCTCCAACTTGAAGGTCAGCTCTAAGCCTTCGGTCTATTGCCAGTATACGTGAGCACGCCTGTAGCACGCGAAGCCCACCTTTGCGAAGATAGTCAAAGCTCACCAGAGATCTAAACTAAATTAACATAGATTTACTAGTACCTAAAGCATCACATAAACCGTCAACGCCTTAGAGTCCATCACCAAGTGAATCGCATGGTTGAGCCAGGAACCAACAATTTTTCTCTTTCGCACAATGACGTCAGATCCACTTGGCAGGGTATTTCCCCCCATTAGATCGTGTTGCGGCAAGTGCGACTGTCACTATGTACGCTTGCCTTGGCAGGCTGAATGTCGAGCAGGTTCTTTCATTCGTATGGGGATGAAGGTGCACAAGCTCCCAACATCGAACCAATTACAATGTTGAGAATAACGAATGCGGTGCATTGATTGCAAATAGCGTCCAGCAGAATTGCGAGCTATTTGGTCCATTTTTTTCACAGGTCTTGTAAGTCCATTATGGCGGTCTGCGTATTCTGTCTGATCAACAGGGCGGGACGGATCCCATTCCAATCAGGGCGCTGGTGGAGGAGCATTGCGATTTATATCACGATCGTGCCTTCCAGGTAGTCCGGCTGCGACGGAGCATTTGGTCCGTCGACGAGCAGTGCAGCAAAATAACAGAATTCAATACTTGTCTGGTCTGTGGGACAAATGTCGCGTGCACCATAACCGAATAGACGTTTCGTTTGTTGCGACAAGTAAACCGAGGTTGCATGGCAATTAGACCAGACGAGATGAAACAGAAAATGTTTTGATGGGAAAGTTACCGATGTCTAAGCGGAATGTTGACGATTTACGATTCCGAACGGTCGCCACCTAGCGGGATGGATTCTCTCGATACTACGATGAAATTAGGAATTTACCACCCGCCAACCGCCACATGCACTCATAATTACTACTTTCGTACCAGCAGGATTCTCAACTTGTCGTTTCTAGGCACGGCAAATCATCCGAAACCATACTAAGTAAGAAATTCACAATTGCCGTCATAGTTGGCAGTTGGTTGTGGCGACTAGTACAGATACAAGTATTAGTGATTAGATGGTAACTTGTAGTACGGGTAGGGTGGGCGACGATGGGGTTGCATTATTGTTGCTAGCATGATAGAATAACTTCTGACCCGAGCGCTCGAAACAGGAAATCAAGCTGCAGGAGAAAGTGACGAAACCATGATGCCCAATAGAGGATAGAGGATGTTAATTAGTGGGCAGCAAGTTGCGTGGACACTTGCTGCATGGCAATTGGCCGGGCAATGCAGGTACTTGCTGTACGCGCTTAAGGCTGCTGTAGCCTGCCGCGGACTGCATCGTGCCTTGTACCACCACGGCGGAACGCAGGCATCGGCAGGTTGCGCCGTGATCTGGAACAGGCCCTGGCTAGCGGGAAAATACCACGCTGGCGTCCCTGAAACCTGAAAAGGTGTGCTGAAGCCTGACTCTCGACTCTGGAGCGTGCGTGAGTGAAGCAGCTGGAGCTGACTTTGAGCCCAAGCACAGCCGTGCCTCAGCCAGGCTGCCAGCTCAGCAAATGCAGATAAGGGCCCATGCCTCCTGTCTAGTACTATTAGTCTAGTACTAGGGTATCCGTGATCACTCCCAATTAGCCCCCAAAGCGTTTTGCATCGGACTAGGTAGGATAAAGCAAGGTTGGGTAGGTGTTCGTAGTTGGCAACTCCTTGAAGGACAGAGACGTCCGTCCTCCGTCCTCCGACTCCGTCCCACTATCGTATCCATTCTGATTCATCCCAACCCTGGTCTGGCTCCCTCCCTCCCTCCCTGGTCGCACCGTTGTTTCCTACAACACTCAACAGGGCCTGTCGTCTCAATTGCGCTTCTAGCAAAGGGCGCTGAACTAACCTGCCTCCGTCATCCTCATCCTCATTACTTCATAGTCGCTGTAACTACGTTTTACCCTGGGGTAACAAAGTTTCAGCCCATCTGCTGTCGACCTTTACTGCGCCACCTCACCTTTGACACTATCAACTTCGCGCTGCCGATCTCCGGGCGCACCGCGACTTTAATACAAGCAAGCCGTCGCCCGCCCCGACAGATTCTACAGAATCGCATCGCCTCGATCATCCCTCACCTTTGTGACATTGTTTGCTTTTCGCCAAACCTTCTAAGTTGATATCGACATCACGTCAGTAATTATTGTCACACCATTGGCAACCCAACCCTCGATGGATTTCTACAATGCCGTGAGGGCTCCGACGTCCTTACGCTTGGCGAATTTCGCCCAAGTGAACTACGACCTTCCGTTCCGCACCTTCGAGAACACGCACGAGACACATCCATCGGTCGCGCGCCTATGTATGCTCGTCTTTGAAGCCGTTCTCGAGGTCGTGTGCGTAAGTCTGCCAGGCTATATCGTTGCGCGGCTCGGGCACTTCGATGCCGATAAGCAAAAATTCTTGGCCAATTTGAATGTGATGCTATTCACTCCTTGCCTGAGTAAGTCATCTTTGATCCGTTCTGTCGCGCTCTAGACTTTGAGACGTGTAGACTGACTTGCTTCCGCTTGTAGTCTTCACAAAGCTCGCCTCGCAGCTTAATGCCGATAAGCTTGCCGACCTTGCCATCATCCCCGCCATCTTCATCGTCCAAACTCTAGTATCATGGCTTGTCTCAAAACTCATTGCCAAGCTATTCCGATTCAACCATAGGGCTTCCAACTTCCTGACGGCTATGGGAGTCTTTGGAAACTCCAACTCTCTGCCTATCTCGCTCGTCATCTCGCTCTCCCAAACAATCAAGGGCCTACACTGGGACCGAATTCCAGGAGATACCGACGATGAAGTCGGCGCCCGTGGTATTCTTTACCTGCTGATCTTCCAGCAGCTCGGTCAGCTTGTTCGCTGGAGCTGGGGATATCACGTTCTGCTTGCCCCCAAGGAGAAGTACTCTGAGTACCAACAGCAAATTGCGGAAGAAGGTCAAGCTCGCCAAGACGAAGAGCATGAAGAGCACGAAGCCGAGCCCTTGATCAGCGCTCCAGACAGCGAAATCGAGACCGACACCGAGAGTGTTACCACGGATTCGCAGAGCTATGATCCTGCTGGTCGAACCCCCGTCGGCGTGGCTTCGAGGGCTTCCCTGGCCACCATGACTGACGAAGAGGACGGCCTGCCAAGCAAGAAGAAGTTGGCGCAGAACCCCACGGCTTTGGGCGGCAACCATCCTGATCTTAACGGCACCAACTCCGACATGCTGTCGTTCCCTAGAATCCGTCACGAGGAGGAGCAAGAGCCCTCCCAAGGCAAAGTCGCCAGGTCGTGGTCTCAGTTCAAGACATCCATCAGCAACACAGTCCATGGTTGGAAGATGCGCATCGGCGAGTCTCTTACTCGCTTCTACGAATCCCTTCCGAAGCCGCTCCAGTCCTTTTTGTCTTTCTTCAAATTGGCATGGGCCAAATTCAATAACTTCATGTGGGAGTTCATGAACCCCCCCCTGTGGGCGATGCTTATCGCTGTTCTTGTGGCTTCCGTCCCGGCCCTGCAGAAACTCTTCTTTGAAGAGGGATCATTCATCAAGAACAGTGTGACGGACGCCATTCAGTCCAGCGGCGGTGTTGCCGTGCCTTTGATCTTGGTTGTCCTTGGTGCCAATCTCGCGCGTAACACGCAAGCCCGTGATGGTATGCAGAACGACCCCGAGGAAGATAAGATCGGCACCCGGCTCCTTATCGCCTCTCTCGTTTGCCGAATGGTTCTGCCCACTCTCATCATGGCCCCCATTCTGGCACTGACAGCCAAGTACATCAACGTCAGCATCCTCGACGACCCCATCTTTGTCATTGTCTGTTTCCTGCTCTCCGGTGCACCAAGCGCTCTGCAACTGGCTCAAATCTGCCAGATCAACAATGTCTACGAAAAGGTCATGGGCAGAATCCTCTTCCAGAGCTACGTCGTATGGTAAGTATATCAAGCTCCATTAAGACGCGCATTTTCTAACATGGCACCTAGGATTCTCCCGTCTACGCTGGTTCTTGTAATGCTGGCCATGGAGACCGTCGAATGGGCCAAATAATCCTATCTCTTTTCTTTTCTTCTTGTGTTTCGTGTTTTGTGACAGGATACCAGATACCATACGCGCACACGCGCTTGAGCGTTGTTGTTCCTTATATGTTACAAGCTGGGCGTTGCGGGTAGAGTACTTCGGCAACCGTGCCTTTCAAAAGTGGCACTGAAGGATTGAAGTCGAGCACTGTAGCTGGGGTGCTATAATAAATTGAATGACCGTCTTGACGAGATGAACCTGGTTTGCGGAAAACCAGTGAAACACCACAACCTCCTGGTTCACTGAGATGTGAAAGAACGAGAAGAGAACGGGAAGGCCTATGTGAAATTAAGTGTGCTTAATCCATGTAAACACGACTCGTGAATTAAAAAGCATAATAATAATGTTCTACAAGAGCATATTAGTCGAAGATAACTCAAGACGGCCTGAACAGTGTCCAACTTCATCTGCCTCGATTGCGAAGTACCTCACGATCCATTCGCTAAACCTGCCTCGGGCGTCAAGGCCCAATCTCTCACCGTCCCCTGCCAATCGCTGATTCTGACATTCTTGATTTCGACAACAATGACGCTGACCTCGCCGCCAGCCACAAAGTGTGCCGTCCTCTGCTGCCCGCCATTCTGGCTGTTCGAGTCCTGGCGGAACAGCTGCACACCTTCCTCGTGCGTGTGATTCTCTAGGTGCTTGTCGCAGAAGAACTTCTCCTCCTCGGAGCCCGTCGCGGCTATGCGGGCGGCACCTCCTATGGTGGCGCTGATACTAGAAATCTCGGAGGAGTTGAGGTTGAAGAGGAGGGAGGCGAGACTGGAGGGGGGTTCGGGGACCGGGGAGCCGCCGGAGGGGCGGCGAGTGTGGGCGGGACGACGATGGGATACCCCTGTGTGAGTACAAGTTCTTTGTAAGCTTCATGAAGTATGGAAGATTGGAGGAGGAGGAGGTGGTGGACGATGCGAGGAAGGAGGTAGCTCACAATCATGGACGAGGAGAGAAACGTTGGGGTTGGAGCGAATGCTGGTTGTCTTGCGGGATGCCGGATTCGTGGTCATTACGATGACAGGGTATTTGTTATATGGTGACGATGGGAGATATGTGTAGTTCATGAGTGCTACGTGAGGCACATTGTCGCTGGACGTTGCAAGGTGAAGCTATCGTTCGGCTTTTCGTTAGCAGTTTATTCGTGTCTCCCCAAACAATTTGCTCTTTTTTTCATATAATCGGAATGGATGCGGGACGTACGAAGCGAGCGTTTTCCAGGCATTGAACTACTTCCTTGGGAAGAGTAGCTGTTGTCTGTTTGTGGGTATCGCCCTCGGAGGCTTCGTAGTTCAATGGAATCTTGTCCATGGTATTTATTGCTTATGAGGGGATGATCGATAAGTGTAGACCGGGACCTGTTTTGTTGGGTTGTATGGGGAAGTAAATTGATCGACGTTTGGTGATGTCAGATCCCGAGTTTGGAGGTCGGGAGCGTGGGGGGGAGCTACTCGCTGACTAAAGAGGGGGAGGGGGGATTCAAATCAGTGGCAAGGCGCCTAATAACTTGGGACTTATTAGTGAATGGTTTTCGCCCTTCAACAACTTGACCAGAACATCAACTTCAATGATGGATTTGGAAGTCTGTTGCCACCGTGTAAGAAACAAAACCCTGCCGCGCTTTGGACCACGTTCTACATCTATAGATTCGGCACTATGGTCATTTCGCACCCGCCGCGCTTCAGAAACACCACATACCCTCGAGCCTCGGGGCTTGTTGGCTTGGAGACTACTATTATTGTGGTCGTTTGGGTTGATGAATCAGGTTCACCGGCATGCTACTCTGATGTTCCCTGCCCAGTACTCGTACAGACACAAAAATGATTGCAGCCACACCAAATGGCCAAAGTCTGCGGACTACGTGGATTTTGTGTCTCCGAATCATGTAGAGCATCACCAACACACGAGACTTACACTTGTACTTCTAGGTAAGCGTACGATGAAAGAATCGCTGATTGGTTTGGCTCTGATACAACCGCATTTGCAACATCATATGGCAAACCCACCAAAACAAAATACAGACGCTAGGTATACAAGAGAGACAATGCTGGGAACATCAGGTTACAGCCGTGCTAGGGAAGACAGTGATTGCTTCGGATATGCTTTATGACCGTGGAAGACCCCTCTTCGTGGTATGGTAACGATCGCACTTACAATTCCTCTGTAATGCCCAAACATCGGCGAATGCACAGGAGTTGAAGCCCCAAAGTCATGATCAATGCTTTCTTATATCATCATGTCCAGCCGCTCGTTGAATTGTTCGAGTGTTCAATCCATCTACACAATTTACACAGATGTCATGAGCTTAGCCTTGGATTGAACTGAGCGCAAACCATGCAAGTTACGTGAAGCACTTGTTCTCCAACAGTTACAGAAAAGGAACACCATTCAAGTCAGTTGAGATCCTTGAAACCGACGGGGAAAGCTTGGCAGTCAAAACTCGGACTCTGGCTGGGAAAGACCATGTCCAAGAAGTGTGGGCGTTGCGGGCGCAACTACATGGGCACTGCCAGGAACTGTCGTTGCACGGAAGAAGAGCGACTTCGGCATAAGCTTTCTTTGCGAAAGGGCTCCAAGAAGGCGGCCAAGGCGCCAGCCAAGGCCGATGATGCCAGCAACGGCAACAAGATTCAAACCGAAGAGCAAGGTTGAGTCTTTGCCCGGAGACGTGGGCAGGGAGGTTCCGGATCGGCGAATGTGCCAAGAGTCGAGGCCATGCAGGGGGGTTTATGCCGGAAGTTTGGGATCGCGGCGAGTGAACACCACACACCAAATGCATTCATGCGTGCCTGAAGGAGCCCATTGGGCTATTGAGGTGCCAAGAGCCGGGCGTGAGTTCTCAAACGAGCATGCAACAGGTCCATTTCTTCAAGAAGGGAACAGCTGCTCACGGTACCACTATGGTCGCAGCGTAAGAGGAGAAGGGTGAAATAGGAATTGGAAACACGAGCCCTTGCCTCCTTTGTACAACGGATAGATAAAAATGAGAAGCACTCGTTTCCGTTCTGGTAACCTTCTTTGTCGATGGAGGTTTGGGTGGAGGCCGATTTACGGTCATGGAGATTTTGGAGAAGATCCCGTCTCGACCGCGGCTTTATGGCTTGATTACCAACTTTGCTTTGTTGGGTCAGCAAGTACTCCGTACTCCTGAGCAACTCGGTGTTGTACTCCGTAGTCGTCATGGGCCGCTCGGACAGCTGCCGCTCCAACTTGCTAGCGACAGGGGCATGGTGCATGGATCACAACTGTAAGGCTGACTGACGCGCCACGTTCCCAATTTCCCGAATATGCAGGCGAAGCAAGACAAACCATCGGCTCAATCATGAACGAAGATGGACTTTTGAAGGCGGACCTGTACACAGTACTTTCCATTTCTCACTGTTACCTCTAGAGCTCTATTAAGTGATCTAAGAAAAGACGATATTCACAGCCCAGAACAATGGGAAACCATGCTGGCCCGACTGACCGGAAGCAGGCCTGTCAAAATGACCCTTGCAACCAACCGCACCCATGTACGATCCGTACGGGTCGAGACCTGAGTCTCCCGCGGAGTTTTGCTCGTATTCGAAAATTTCCACCCAAGTCATCGAACTAGCATGCTGATTCGCTGCTGCTCCCCCTACGAGTCAGATTTCCTCTGCACTTCGTTGAAGCTTGTTCAATCTTTCCGAGCAGATAGGAGACTGCAAGAGGCTCTTCGCACGGTATGTACTTATGGAAGCCTCACTGTCGAACATGGTGAATTATTAGTTAGTGTCACGACCAATATAGCGGGAAAGAGAACGGTGCCTGAGATTGGACATGTATCAAGCAAGAGCCTGCTTTCGGGGCGGGATAACACTGGCTCGAAAGGGGGGAGGTGATGGCTATAATTCGCGAATCCTACGACGATTGAACGATGGATACCAGGACGCACGCACGACCAACCCGAGCGGGAAGCATGGGGAAGTCAGCGGACGGACCATACCGCCTTAGGGCAAGCTATTTGGTCGCGCGACTGGGGTTCGTTGACGCGCGCAGCCGTTACGGAGTAATTATGCTGACCCATTCGGACGGTGTTCCTGATCCGTATGCATGTATTATCACTAACGGCGAATAACGGCATCGTCCTGATTGCTGGGCCTGCATTAGAGCCAGGGGTAGGGCGCAAGCTTGAGACGAGTACAACTACAACGTATGAGTATAAAGGTCCAATCGTCTCCTCTATGGCCGCTTCGGTCCCTGGGTCGCTTGTCGAAGTTCCCCTCCCCGTCCCTACACTTTCCAGCTTCGATCGAGCCCCAGGTCTCATCCACTCCTTTCCCAGCCGTCGAGATGCAGCTGTTCAACGTTGTGGTGCTGGCCCTGGCCGGGTTCGCGGCTGCTGCCCCAGGTGCTTTCAACCCCCAGCCTGAGCTTGACGCCCGCGTAAGTGTTTCCCCATAAATGTCATTCACTCACTCACTGCTATATTCTTTGCACGTTCTAACTTTGCCCAAGCGATGCAGCACCCGGTACGGCACTTGCGGCACCAATGAGGACTGCTGCGGGGCTATGGTCTGCCTCGGAAATTTGTGTTACCAATAGCATGATAAGACATTGAACTGTGGAAGAGGACTCCGAGTCTCTATGGCAGAAGGTTCCTGACATCGCCATGGGGTTTGATGGGCTTGGCAACAATTACCCTGCTACGCTAGCGTTGCGGCAGCAATAAGTGCGGCGGATACCGTCTAGGTAGTAAACTATTACCTACCTAGTAGGTAGTATCCTGCAAATGTGCACTAGGAACTGCTGAGCCTGAAGACACAAGATACCTTACTTACCAGTAGGCAGTATGTGTGATCGCATGCTCACTTTGTCGAACATGTATATAAAAATATTATAATGTAATGCATGAACCAGTCTGAGCAGACGCGTTTTTTGGAATCTGACCATCTTGGAGGGGTTGCTGATAGCTTTTCAAGTTTCTGCATTGTCCTGGAGCCAACAGGAAATGGACGCGTTAAGCAACGAGGAACAACGTAAAGTAGCTGCTTAATTCTATCAAGTAGGGTTGAAGAGGGTTAAGTCCTACCTAGTAGATAGTAGGTTAATAAGGTAAAAAGGTAATAGAATAGGGTTAGGAAGGACGACAGATCCGACTAACACGGCTGGCTTCGCTGAGCCTGAACGGGCAGGAATCGGCGGCTGCGGTGGTGACGGCTGGTGGCAGGATTCCGTCATCCACAATGTGGGTCAACGATGGACGGGTCACGGTCCACAGATATAGCAGCATGCATACAGGCACTAAGTACGGGCGACTATAGGAGCCACTGCGCCAAAACGCCGGAAAATGAATCAGACGTGATTAAATTACTACGCTTATAATAGGGGCTATGAAATGCTTAATTAAATATAAAATTATTGTAGTAAGGTTGATCTTAGTACTATAAGAATTAAGATTATATAATTAGTTTTTTATATAAAAGAAAATTTTATATATAGAATTTCCTTTTCTTTCTTTATTTTTCTTATATTCTTAATATTACTAAAGTAAGTTCTTTATTTAATAAAAATATTAATATAGTAAATGTATATAATTAAGTATAAATTTACTATATTAGTGTTTTTATTTTTTTACTATCTTTTCTTATTAATTTAGATTGATTAATTCAAATTAATAGCCTATACTTATAGCTTACTTTTATCTTAACTTACTTATAAAGACCTAAATATGCTTAATTAAGACTTAATAATTATAATACTAAATATACAAAATACTACTAATATAAATAATTAAGTACCTAATGCTTTACCTTTAGTTATACTAAATATCTTATATAATAAGGTAGATAAAATAAAAAACAAGAAAATCCTTATGTATATAACCCCTTACTTTATTAAGATTATAAATAAGATTATTTAAGCTTAAGAATAAGTAATTAAATATATAAGTAATATTATAAATTTATATTTATTTAATCTAGATAATAACTATAAGGTATAAAATAATTTAATTAATATTTATTTAAATAAGGCTAATTAAGAACAATAAATTAAGCATAGTATAGAACTATATATAGAGATTATAAAGAAGGGTAAGAAGCTTATTATATATAACTTTAATATTAAATTATATATAGACTTATTTATAAAGTATATATTTAAAGTTAAATAAAAGGGTTCAAAAGTGTATTTAAAGTATTAGAATAAATATAGTATATATATATACTATATTGTTCTTTTAGATATAAGCTATAGCTATGTAAGCTATAATTATTAAGGTTAAGATTAAGCTTACTTACTTATAAGTAAAAATAACTATATATAATTAATTAAGCTTATTTAAGTACATACTAATTATTATAATATTAAGAAAGTAATGTAAAATCTTACATATTATATACAAGAATATTATAAAATAATTTCTCTACTTTCTTAATAATAATAAGAAAAAGGTTCTTAAATATTATAAAAAGAATAAGGATTAAGCTTAATTAAGCTTAATTAACTTTAGGCTAGTTTATATAACTATAGTTATATATAAGTAGAAATAATTAATAATACTTATAATAATTATAAGTTATAAGGATATAATTAAACTTAATTAAGCTTAATTAAGAATAGAAAGGTTTAATTATTAGTTTCTTATATTAGTTTAATTAGTCTATCTTTTTCTAGCTTTTAATAAGAGTTTTTTAAATAAAAAAGATAGTTCTCTTTTTGCTTATATTTTTCTTATTATAATTAATATATATTTATTATAGTATACTTTATTTTTACTTAGAAAATTAAGTAGTAATTTTTTTCCCCTTATTAATCTACTATTTTTTTTATAAATCCTTAATTTTCTTTTTTTTCTATTAAGTTCATACTTATTTAATTAATTTCTAATACCTTGTCTATAATTAGCTATTTATAATCATAAATTATATATTAAATCCCTTATTTTTAATAGATTAATACTTAATTAAGTTAAAACTAATTTATTTTAAAGCTTTTAAATCTAAATATTATCTTAAGCCCTTAATTAAGCTCTTAAAGAATAGTAAGTTCCTTGCTAAATTTAAACAATTTAATTACTAATACTCCTTAACTATATTAAGGTCTTATTTTTTAATAAAGTCTTGCTTAATTAAGCTATTTTTATATAATTATAATCTAAAGGCTTTTAGATCTCCTTAAAAAGCCTTACTATAATTTAGCATAAATATAGTCTTTTTTATTAGAATAACTTTAATTATAATTATATAGTAATTATAAAAGCACAATTATTTTTCATTAATAAGCTTTAAATATCTATAATTTTAAGTACATATAAGTAAAATTATTTTTATATATATATATAATAAAAGTATTATATAATCTTAAAAAATAGTCTTTACTTTATTTTTTAAGATATTATTTTTAATAATATTTATAATTATTAAAACCTAAATCATTAGCTTTAAGCAAACTTTTATATTACTAGTTTAGATACTTTTTAATTAATTGATAATTATAATAAGCTATTTGCATAAAGTATTAAGATTTATACTAATATTAATGCATTCTTAAGATACTATATTTAATTTTATTATAGTATAGAGAATTTAATTAATTAAAATATTGTATTATAATATATTAATATAATCAAGATTTGTTGAATAATTCTCTACAAAATTAGATCTAATTATAGTAATAAAATAGTATTATTAATTAGAATATATTATTACTTATTATTAAATTATACTAAACTTATTTAAGGGTAATTAATACTAATTAACTTTAAAGATTCTTTTATTTATAGTTAAAATACTAAGAATTCTTAGATTAAAAACTAGTAAAGGAAATTATATAATAGTTATGTATAATTATAGTAAGTAAGTTTAAATAAGATTTGTTTATTTTAATATAATACTAATAAAGATAGACTTACTTTTAATTCTTTATATTAAGTAATTAATTCTTATTTATTTCTTTACTTAATAAGATCTTACTCCTTTATATTTATATACCTTTAATTAAATTAAATCTTATTTAATTCATTTAGATATAAAATTCCTATATAATTTAAAAGTAGTCTAATTATTTATATATTATTCTTAAGTAACTTAATCTTCTTTATTTTAAACTAAATTCTAAATATTTAAGTTCTAATTAAGCATATCTAATTATACTTAATTAATTATAAATACTCTAAGATTTATTTAGATAAAATATAGATTTAATCAATCAATTTCTAGTAAATAAGCTTAATTAGGTTTGCTTTTATATTATTAATAAATTATTTACTTAACTAATTAATTCTTTATATCCTTTTTTACCTAAGTATTTATATTTATACAAAAGTTTTCTTCTATATTAAACTATTAACTAAGAGCTATTATTATGATTACTTAAAAGAAAGACTAATAAAGTATAAAGACTATTATAAATACTAAATATAAATAGAGTGAATATAATTAAGATAAATTTAGAATAATAAAACTAATTTAATTATATTTAATTTTAACTTTATTTAACTATAAATAAAGTAAATAGTAAATATATGCTTTAGTACTATTTAAATTAGCTTTATTAAATCTTAAAATATATATACTTACTTACTTAATCTTAAAAAAAGTATGTATAAATGAATTTACTTTTAATTATTTTATATTAAAACTATTCAAGATTAAGTCATTAATTTTATTTTATATTATACTTTAAACAAAGATATTATTAATCTTAGTTATAAAGAATCTACTAAATGTTAAAAGGTTTTGGGTTATAGAAGTATTTTATATTAAATTAATAAAGAATTAATTATTTATAGTCTCCTTATCCTTTTATATATTAATAATTTCTTAATTAAGCTTAATTATTATATTAAAATCAAAGTTAAAGTTAATTTTTTATAACTAAGCTTAGGTAATTTATTAAGTATTTTTTTTAGGTTATTTTCCTTCTTTTTTTATTAATTAGCCATTTTTATTACTATTTATAATTACTTATTTTCACTTAATTAGTACTTTCTTAATTTACTTCTTAATTAAGGGTAATTTAGATTGTTTTTTAAATAGTTATATTAAAATAGGTTAAGATAAAGGTAATTACTTTAGTTTATTTTTAGAAATTATTATAATTATAAGATAAATATTGTATTTAAAAGGAGCTTAAATTTTCATTTTAGCTACACTTAAATAATTATAAAGATAAATTTATTAATATATTAAAGTTAGAAAACCCTTAAAACTAGATGAATTTATTATAATTAATTTAGGTACTATTTTTTAAGTTTTTTTAAGAATACTTTTATTATTTATATTAGCTTATATAATGCTTTTAATTAAGTTTTAATATATTGTATATAAACTTAAATAATTTAAGAATAAAATAAAAGTAATCCTATTAATATTGAATAATAATCCTAAAATATGCTTATATTTAGTAAATTATCTAGAAACATTGTTAATTATTTTCTTTATAATTTTATAAAAGAATAAAGAGATCTTAAAGGATAAAAGCTTCTTAATTAGCTTTATTATAGTTTATATACTTCTTTATTACTAAATATTACTTTTTAATAAAGTTAATATAAGTCCTAAAAAAGATAATATTAGTTAGTTCATTAAACCTATAATTAATTAAGATTAAATATAAAAGATTGTAAACTTTAGCTATACTACTTATTAAATAGCTAAGTCTATTTTTTATATAGATTTATTTAGATTATCTTTAATTATAATAAAGAGAGTTAGAGATAATTGTAATAATTTTAACTTAATTAATTAAAAAAATGAAAGATTACTTTTACAATATTAATAGAAATATTATATAAAATTGTTTAAAATAATAGTATTATATAAATAAAGTAATTTATTATATTGTTTAAGTACTAGAAAAGTTCTTATTATAAAGAGATAAAGTAGATAATTTAAGAAAGAACTAGGTTTTTATATATAAAGAAAAATTTATATGTTTTTTAACCTTATTTATTATTTATTTATTTATTTAGTTATACCTTATTAAGAAGAATCCTTAGTTTTTAATAGTATATTTACTTATTCTTAAATAATTTATTAAAATAACTCCCTAATAACCTACTATTAAGCAATAAAAATTGATTATAGTATTATATTTAAGTTACTTAATTGTATATTTTTATGTATTTATTTAATTAAATAGAATTAAGTTTAATTAAGATAAGTCTTTAACTTACAATAGAAATTATAAATTTATATATATAATAAGTAAGTATAGTTAGTATATATACTAAATATAATACCTTTTAATATAATATAACCTTAGAAAATACCTTTTTTACTTATATAATACTAGTAAAGCTTTAATTATAACTCTTTATAAATATATATTAGAATAATATTAATATTTTGTAATTATATTAAATTAAGTCAATTTACTTATGATTAACTTTATCTTAATTAAGTATTAAGTTTAATTAAGTATTATAAACTTAATATTTCATAAATCTTTATTAATTTAGTTAATTAAAGATAATTTACCTTAATTAATACCTATAATATTAAACTTAATATATCCTTTAATTAAGGATTCTTAATTAATACTATAAGTAAAATAATACTATTAATTATAATTATTATTATAAATTTTAAATTAATTGTGTATAATTAAATTTATACAAAAAAATTACTAGTATTTAATAGAAATAGATGGTTATATATAGTATAAATTGCTAAATAATAATTATATTAATTTAGCTAGTATAGTACAAGAATAAGGAAGGGTATTACAACTAGGTGTGACTATATCAGGCTTGGTCAAAGAAAAACGAAGGATTCTGGGTTTTGGCACAGTGGCTCCTATAGTCGCCCGTACTAAGGTACCCGTACCTGTGGTCAGTGGTACCAGGTAGTGATACGCGGATATGGTGTGATCGGACCCGGTGACTCTTTCTTACCAGCAAGTTACTGCACCGAGAGTAAGTGACCTTACCCACCATGAATGCCTGCTACTATTACGACTAGTAGTACTGCCAGTAGTTGTCGTGTCCAAGCTCACACGCAGTTCAGCTTCTCCCACCACGAGATTTGCAGCAAGCCCCCGCCTCGGGATCGGAGCTCTCGAAGCACCCGCATAAAGGAACGGTAGAGAGAGGAAGAAAGGTAGGTAGACAGGGGGACAAGGAGACATGTCCTCCCGCACGCCCGTCGATGATGCGCAGCAGCAGCAGCCACTGCTTGCCGGCGACCATGGCCACGACCACGAGGCCGGCGCCGCTCGGACCCTGAGCGGGAGCGGGAGCGGTGCCCCGAACGGCAAGAAGCCAGGGACGTCGTCGTTCACGCCCAGCTTCGGGGCGGCCGCCGCGTACGGTATTCTGGTGAGCATCGTCATTGGCAGCGGCGTCTTCACGTCGCCGGGCTCCATTGACACCAACGTCCCTTCGCCGGGCATGGCCCTCGTCATGTGGCTGCTCGGCGGCGTCCTGGCTTGGGCCGGCGCCAACACGCTGGCCGAGCTCGGCACTGCCATACCGGGAGAGGGTGAGTCTTTCAAGTGCTCCGCGAGTAGTCATCTCTATCTAGTCCGCCTGCCCCATGTCCCTTCTTCTGCCTCTTCAATAGCAAGAGCACCAGCACCAGCACCAGCACCAGCAGCGTAAACTAAAATGAAAGAACAGGTGGTGTACAGCCGTACCTGCAATACATCTACGGCGACCTGCTGGGCTTCCTCGCCGCGTGGACGTGGATCGTGGCTGTGATGCCCGCTACCATTGCCATCCTCAGCACCGTCTTTGTCGAGAGCATCTACTCGGCCCTTGGCGTCACCGACGAGGCCGGCAGCATCGTCCACAAGCTGCTCGCCATCCTCGTCCTCGTCCTCGTCACCCTCGCCAACTCGGTCAGCACCTCCGTCAGCACTCGCCTCAGCAACTTCTTCCTCGGGACCAAGTTCACCAGTATCATCCTGGTGGTAGCGGCGGGCCTGGCTGTCGTAGGGCTCCAGCTGAGCGATCCAGAGCGCACAGATATCGGCGGCCGCGACTGGTACGTGAGGTCTTGGTTCGGCACCCGCAGTACCGTCGACGGCGATGGGAACACTGTCGACTGGGACAAGATTGGTTCGTGGGATATGCTGGGCCACTACTCGGCAGCCATCTACGGGGCGCTCTGGGCCTACTCGGGATGGGACAAGGTAAGTTATCAGATGACCCCCCCCCCCCCCCCCCAATATGATGGTCGACGTCAATGCAAAACTAAATCAATCTCTGATGTAGGCCATATACATCTCTTCGGAGCTCAAGAATCCCAGCAAGCAGCTCCCTTTGACCATCAACACGGCCATACCCACCATCTTTCTTTGCTTCTTTGTCGCCAACGCATCTTACTACATCCTCCTTCCATGGGATGTCGTCTCAACTAGTGACAGTATCGCAGTGGTATGTTTAAACAAGTTAATCATTTCCTATCCTGAACTGGCTGACACCGACCAGACAGCAATCAGTCGCCTTCTGGGTGTCAAGTTTGGCATCCTTGCCGCTATCCTCATCTGCCTCGTCGTTGCTGGCTCCATCCTCGGCAACTCGCTCGTGGTCGGACGCATGACTGTCGCCGCCGCCAACAAAGGCTGGTTCCCTAAACTCTTCACCGTCATCGGTCGTGTTGGTTTGGAACAGTCCAGGGATGCGGAAGCGGAAGAGGAAGAAGAAGAAGATGATGATGAAGAGGAGGGTCGGCGTTTGAAGGGCGACGCGCCTGTCAACGCCCTCATCCTCTCCGTCATCTTCTCCGCACTCTACATCCTCTTTGGCAACTTCCGCGCTCTGCTGACTTTCAACGGCCTCGGCGAGTACACATTCTTCTTCCTCACCGTTCTGGGGGCCATCGCCCTGCGCTTCCGGGAGCCGGGCTTGCATAGGCCGTACAAGCCGCTCATCATCATCCCCATCATCTTTGCCGTTGTCAGTGGGTTTGTCATTGTCCGGGGTGCTGTGTTTGCTCCTGTTCAGGCATTGATTCTGATTGCCTTATGGGTGATAGGGATCGGGTTCTACTGGGTCAAGACTAAATGGCTTGCTTCCTCATGAGCGACCACCTTGAGAGGGGCAGAATGTCAACCATCGAATCTCTTGGTGTTTACTTGGGCAAGAGGAAGCTCGCGTGAATATGGTAAAAATCAGCCATCCCTCCTAGCCCATGCTCTAGACATTCCGCGTTATACAGACAAGACAATTGCATCTGAAGAAAAGAGGCAATAGAAGAACAACATTGATTAATAGACACAGAGTCAATCATTGTAACAATTTCATCGTCAGATCATTAGAGTCATAATGTTCATCAACCCAGGCTCGTCCAATCTGTTACCATGCACTGTCGTATTTCTCCCGAACCGTGGAAGAAACCCATTTTGAACAGAACCTCATCCAGGTTTCTTTCCTTTGCTTTCCCCCTCTTTTTACAGGAAGTGAAGACCGTATAATGAGCCAAGCACCACAATCATGGACACGGCGAGTATCGGCTCTCTCTGGACCCTGCTTCTAAAGTCATCCCTCTCGTCGTCCTTGTCGTCCTCGTCGCTAGAGTATTTGTCTCCATCTCTCTTTTCGACGGAGCTGCTAGGCGAGCTGCTATGTTCTTGCGTCTCGGCTCTCGAGATGGTGCATGTTGCTTCGAATTCGGTGCCGGATGTAGGCAGAACTTTATAAATACGGCATGGCTTTAGTTACCCGATCTCCTGGACGCTTTGTGTAGTAGGCGGAATTGTAGGCGTCCAGTAATATTGTAAACTTACGGGCAGCAACTTCGCCATACGATGTTCTCGGTCGCATCGACAGACTATCTTCGGAGCCGCACATCACTAACAAGGGGAACCTGTCTAAAGACGCCACTGGTGTGACGGAGACGTCCAATTGAGTCCACGAATAAACATGACGCAGAAGCACAAAGGTGACTGTGAGAATTATATGAAGGAAACGCATGTTGCCCCCAATGTTTGAGCAGCAGCAGCGGCAATGGATGCTCGGACTATGAGTCGGGCGGAAGCGCAGAAAAGCACAATGGCGATAGTTGACACAAACAGGCTTTAAGAGAGAGAAAACAAAAAAAGAAAGGAAAAAGAAATCGCTGGCTTTCTTATACTAGGAGAGCTAGAAGAATATATTTGTACAGATTTGAAGCGGCATGCATACAGTTTCGGTAGTGGCGAAAGCTGATAAAGTGGGAAACCTCCCCCCCCCCTCCAACAGAGAGTTACTTGCTGCAATAATAATTCGTTCATATGCGTTGAATATGCATTCTTGGTATCAAAAAAAAAAGAAGAGGGAAAAAAACAGGTTTTATGACTTGTAGTTTCTGACCAAAACTTTGGAGCTGCATATGCATATAGTACTACTAGTACGACTAATACTGGTAGTAGTACTAGTAGTAATAGGTAGAGAATGGGACACACCATAGATAAGCCGCAAGCCACCCCCTCTCTTGAGCGGTTTCCCTATCTTGCATGTGTGTGTGTGTGTGTGTGTACCTGTGCGTCGGCTCTAGCAAAGAATGATAAAAGCAGTGTGCCGGGGCGCCGGATGCAACGCTGGCGAACGGGGTTTCCAACGCGGTAAGGTTGGCGGGAGAAAAAAGCAAGGCGACATGAAAACCGGTGAAAGCCCATTCCATGTTACCGCGGAGTCGGCTCCGGGGCAAATCGGCTCTCCCCGGCTACTCATCAAGAGTCAAGAGCCCTTCTACTGCTGACTGTTTTTCCCTTCTCCCCCTCAATGTCACGTAGATAAGGCAAGGTGAATTAGTTGTTTGAATTGTTCATTATACAATCTATGTTCGTTCTCATCTACCATAACTCACAGAGAGAGAAGAAAATACGAGGGAGAAGAATCCTACAGCCAGCCACCTTCTCTACGCGCAGTCCTTGCCAGTGACCTTGACGGTAAAGGCGCCACGCTCAATGGTGTTGATAAAGACGACGCCATTCTTGAGGAACGAGTAGCTGGACCAGGATCCGGCAAAGGTAATGTTGCCACCGCCGGGCAGGTTGTCGTCCTCGGGGAGGATGTCGAAGAAGGCCGACTCGCAGACGCTGTCGCCGCTGGGGTCCGTGGGAACCGACGAGATGTCGTAGACGCGCAGGCCGGCGCCGTAGTTGGACTGGTAGATGTGGTTGCCGTTGACGTACAGATTGTGGTCGATGCCGACGTCGGTGGCCTTGAAGAGTCCAACCTGCTTGGGCTGGTCGAGCTTCTGAATGTCCCAGATGTACGTCACCGGGTAGCCGTCGGCCGCGGGACCTTGCCTGTCCACCTCGTCGTACTCATCGTCCATGAACAGGTAGGTCTGCCACTTGGGGTCGTTGACCCAGCCCTGGTGGGTGTAGGAGACGCCATCGTAGGAGATCTTGGAGATGATGTTGGTCGTGTTGGCCTTGTCGGTGACGTTGTAGATGGTCAGGCTATCCTCGTTGTAGCCGTAGCAAATGTCGGTGCCCTGGTAGCGCTCGTCGGGCCCGCGGTAGACCAGGCACTGGGCGTCGTGGACGTAGCCGTCGCCCTTGGCGCAGCCCAGGGACTCCGGGCTGGAGGGGTCCTCGAGGCTGAAGAAGTTGAGGCCGCTGGCGCAGTTGGAGTCGTTGCGCGGCTGGGCGCCAACCGCCACGCCGTAACCGAGCTCCTCGTTGACGACGACGTTGTGGGCGCGGCCCAGGGGCAGCAGCTCGTCAAAGTGGCCCGCCAGGTCATCCTTGGGGTCAAAGGTGACGGGCTCTTCCGGGCCGATGTCGAGCAGCTTCTCCATGTCAAAGATCTGCACGCCGTGGCCCTCGGCCTCGGATCCGATGACCATGTAGTGCTTATACGAGCGGATCTCGCGCCACTGGGAGCCCTCGGGGTCATACTGTGGCAGGCGGCCGAGGTAGATCATGCGGCCCTTGCTGTCAATCTCGACAAAGGCAGTGCCCTCGTACTGGCCGATGGCAATGAACTCGCGCCCTTCGTCCGACGTCCATCCCCAGGAGGAGCTGCCAGCCGCCTCGGGAGCACCGAGATCCTTGTGAGAAAGGAAGTGCACCAAGTCCGCCTGTACGTTCCCAACAGTCAGTCAGTCAGCCGTGAGCTCGTGAAAGGAAGAAGAAGAAAACTAAACAGAGGAGTGGAAGTTCTTACGTTCCGGCAACGAAAGGTGTTGTGCTCGTCCCCCTTGATGGCCTCGGCCCTGCCATTCTTGCACTTGGTGTAGCGCAGCTCGGGATACTGGTCCTGGTCAAAGGCACCGGCGTCTCTGGCCTGAGCCCAGGCCGACTTCTTCATGGACATGAGGCTCTGGTGGACAAGACCGCTGCTGTAGAGCTTGGCCTCCAGAGCGGAATCCACCTCCTTCTCCTTGGCCACGACGGTGGCGGCGAGCGCGGCCACGGGGGCCAGGTACTTGGAAGCGTGAACCATGTCGTCGGTGTTGTTGGTGTTGGGAGGCCGTTGCTGGTCGAGGTACCGTGGGTCAAAGGAGCGTGAGAGCAAGCAAGAAGGCTGCCAGGAAGGAAAGAATGGACAGACGCAGGGCGTAAGAAGGGCACTACGAGGACAAAACCTGTGAGAAGAAACAGTGGTCCGAACGGCATGGTATGGCATGGACTCTTATAATATCGACGGCGAGGAGCAAACGCCGCCAACGCGGCCCACTCTCACTCGTGTGCATCTCACCCTCATTTCGCTTCGCTTCTCCTGAGCAACATGGGGATCTACTACTGCATGTACAAGGAATTAATTAGTCCGCTAAGCGTAAGCGTAATCGTGATAGGCTCATGCGTCTTTGGGAAGACAAGCGCTCCCCTTGTCCTTGACTCCTTGTGGGAGACGATCGTGTGGGAGACAACCTTGTAGGGTGAACCAGACAAGGTTGGCAGGTATGCTTGAATCGATTCCTCTTGTCTTGGCAGCCGGTATGTCGATCATTGCAGGGAGGCAGGGGGATAGGGGGCACCGCGTTGCCCTGCGCCGCCTTCCGTGGTCCTGTAATTGTACTCGTAAGCAGTAATCATCTGGTTGGGCCTTTGCCAGTGGTGTGCTGTGCGCTGGCGTGGAGTGAATTCGCGCAAGGGGCCGGGACTTTTGCTCGTGCGAAACTCCTGCGAAGCTCCTCCAACGCTGTCCCCCCAAATTTTGTCGAGTTGTTTGGAAGCACAGCAGAATCACTATACTCGTACATAGGAACACTGGACTGGAGACCGCACAAACAAAGCACGCGTACAAGTACAAATAGTACATGAAGATGCTGTAGTTGTACAACTACTACTGGGTACGGAAGCAGTGCACCGATGACCACGTCCTCTACGTGTGATGTCTGGAGTAAGGCGATGTACGGTCTGCCGCTCATGTGTTCCCCGGCACGACGTAGTACTCCGTGGTAGCAACCCGCCAAACTGCGTCAGTAGTCCCCAATAGCGTCCCGGGGTTTTGGATGTCGATTCGGGACAAGCTTTCATGGTGGGCCAGGCAACATGTCAAAAGCCTCGGCGCCGATCGTGGCCCATTCATTGGATCATCAAAATCATTGAGTCGTCGGTAGTGATGGGCAGACCGATCCATCTTGGCGAACAAAACAGAATTGATGAAATGCATAATCGAGGAGGGAACATTGTCCATTTTTCAATGACGTCTGACATGTTGCTGCCTCTTGCATACTAGGTACGGAACAGACGAAAAGATTCATGCGTCACGGAAAACAGTCCAGGCAGGGGAACAATCGGTCATCCGTGGAAACCCTTTATCGAGTCACCGTGATTGGTCTACGGCATCGTCCAGGCTCTGCGTCCGGGGGTTCCTTCCTTAATACCTTTGTGCTTACAGAAGAGGAGGCAGAGGCAGCCCACTGGCAGGGTCAGAAGAGGCGGGGGGGATCTAAAACAGCGGCTCAGCCTGACGATCCCTTTTTTTCTACCTCCATGAAGCCAATCACCGGCTTCAGTTCCTTTACAAAGAGAAATCTCCGAAATGAACTACACGCTGATCATGCGCGCGGCGGGCGATACTTTCTCCTCCCCACGACCAGGAAACTGATGCCTATTTGGCCCATCATAGACGAGTCCAATGCAACAGCCGCAATGGCCAGTGTTTGCTTTGCTACTGCAGAGTAGTTTTCGAAAATAGGGAGGTCGAACAAAATGTGGCTTTTGCGAGTCTTCATCCTCCCCTTTTTTCTTTCCCTTTTTCTTCTTCTTGTTTCCTTCCTTTCCCAGCTTAATCGTCGGTGGGCAGACGGACCTTCGGCCTCGGTCGCATTTCACACTCGCCACAACGAGGCCCCCGACTATTATATTTTTGCTCGAACTGTCTCACTTGTACGCCCGCTCAGCGCTCGCACCTGACTTGAAGCCTGGTCTATTCAATATGTAATGTTTCCATACTGTTAAAGAAGTGATCACCCGCCAATGTGGCGTCACATTATTCACCATGCCATCCGTTACCCTCACGCGTCTTCGGTTACGATGGCCGTATGCGGCATGACGTGACGCCAGCCAACTGAAGCAAAAGTCTTGTTTCATTCTGGATAATGAAGAAGAAACCAATTGAAATAAAAATTTAATCTGGCTGGAAAAAAAAAACGTCTGGTGCCGAATTTCCGCACCCTGCGATTAAGTCGCCTCAGTGCTGAGCTTCAGTGTTGTTCAATTCAAAGGCACAATCCAGCAAAGCGCGATATCACCGATTCTCTGCCTTCCAATGGCAACACGAGAGTACGCACACATGCTGAATTCCTGCACGCCTACATACATTGAACACACGTGCAACTTGACATCTCTATCCTTGTCTTAGGAATCCGGAGGAGGCTCCGGTCAACTGCTGAGTATCCCTGAAATGATCGACTCAGCCCCGGATTCAAGGCGTATCTCACGTTGCCCTGGACTAACACTGTGCTCCGTTGAAAATACTCCGAGCTAGCGGGCTGGCGGAGACAGCGGCAATTGGGGCTCTTACGCGGCAGGACGTTAGCCGTTGAGCTTGTTCGCCCGAACATACACAAACAGGGAGACCAAATGACGTACCGTAGACTCCAACTTACAGTCAGCTTGCCGTTCGGAAATCAACTAGCCTTTCTTGCCGAACTGATCCCGAGCTGGACACCGTTCCGGCAGTTTGGGAACGGCTTTGGGACGGAGGTGACGGGTGGCCGGGTGGTTGGCTAGTGCATGTTGATGTCAGGGACTTGCGCCCGCCACAGTGGTCTATCAGAGCCCATTCGGAGGGAACGGTATGATGTCTTTGCTGTATCAGTTACTTCGCCTTACTTCGTCAGCCAGAGTCCTCCGTCTTTGGGGGATAGACCAAGTAAAACACCAAGAACCGCCTAATGAGATTCAAGAAGTGGCCTAGATGAGTGTCCTGACCTTCACCTCCAACTCAAAGGGTAAAGCGAGTATCATCGGGGGTGAAACCGGCCTCCATAATGAAAAATACCCGGCTGGCCGGCCTCTGGATTCAACCACACCATCACACGATCTCAACAGCTCAAAACTACTAACCCCTTTCTGCATTCCAGTGTGCCGGTAGGTCAGACAGAGCCAGCCGCCCATTCCGTCCCCCGTGGTCCGGTACTGCCTCGCTCGAGTACTTCTTGGGTACCTCGAAGCTTCTTTCCAGGGCTCGCCTGATTATTTGTCAACGTGATAATACCCCCTTTGCCCCTTTTCCCGTTGCTGCCGCCTGCTTGGGTGATCCCGCCATGCCGAAAGCCGATCTCGCTGCCGTCATAAGTGATGATGCAGGTTGATCCCACCACTTCATACTCGATAGGACTATATCTGATTTTCTGGCACTTGTGGGACATGGCTTGAGGGACGCTATACCCACGCTGTAGGACTAAAGATGGCTCTGTGTAATAGCGTTCCGCCACTGGCTGTGATGTTGTACTTTCACTACCTGCACTGGAAACCAGGTCGAACACCATGGACCTTATTGTGTTAAAAAAGATGATTTGCGTCAGACAACACTTGAGCTCATATTGATGCTGTCAACTTCCATTGAAGCTACGTTGTGCACATCATCACTAACATGTTCACAATGGGCAAGCAAAATTGTGTTGGTGAGTTTTGATTAATTATTAGACTTTTATGGTAGACAACTCAGTCAGCCTCAAGCTGAATGTGGCAATAAGTTCATGTTCCTCATATCTGTTGTGGAGATGGCATGCTAAAATAAACCCCCAATCGCTAACTTTTCAAGGCAAAATGATGTCCGCGTGGCTAATGCTCGTGGATTCTTCGTGAAAGAGAAAAAAAAGCACCAGATAAAAATGTAAACCAATACACCGCTTTGATACTCAAGAACTGAAAAGCTTCAGGGTATCGCTCCAAATATACGTTTAAATCCATGTAAAAATGTAAGCCTATAATTACAGGCGCTGCTTTATCCATGTTGTGACGCCTTTATACCCAAGCAGAAGGACGGCGGGAAGGTGATTCGCCGTTGATACGGCAAGCATCCAGGAATTCAAGGTCGTCGTAGTCGATGGGCGACTCGATTGTTGGGTAACCCGGTGGGCTTGGTGGTACATTCTGGTATACCGGTGGCGCCTCCTCGTCCCAGCTGATGCCCATTCCGGGGTTCTCGGTCAAGATGACGGGGAAGTTCATGCGCAGGACTCGACCAGTTCCGGTTTGCGAGGACTGGTTCGGCTTGCCTATGGGTGCGAACTCCTTGGAAACGACGAGCTCCAACAGAAGCGAGTGCGTGACCTGGGTGCCATCGAGTGCCTTGTTGTCAGGGGCATACTTGGGCTCCGACTTGCCGCGGCGGTGGTGCAGACCGTAGTCGAATTCCAGCTCGACGGTACCATCCGTGCTCGTGTAGGTGGACTTCCAACCCTCATGGATGTTCTTGTCGGCGAGGAAGTGGGTCTCGTTGCGCTGGATGCCCTTCTTCGCCTGATCGCCCTCGCCAACTTCCTGAGCAGTCGGGCTGTGCTTGCCGCAAGCTGGGGCAACGGTCTTAACAGTCTCTTCCAACTTCCAGGTGACCTTCTTCAACTTCCAAATGTCGAGCGTCGCAGCCTTTTCATTGACAGATACCAAGCCGTCGAGTCGGAGAGAAACCTTGTTGTCGGTGTGGGCGTGGATGACTGGGGAGTAGTACGCGCCAGTCTTGATATTGGTCGGGGGGAACAGGCGAACAGAGTGGTGAGGGTGATCCGGCTGAGGCAGCGTACGCTTGACTGGGATCGTGCGCTCAAACTTGGTGACGTTCGACGCCGTCGACGGAACGTTGAGAGAGTGACGGGCGATGGTAGCTTCGGCCTTGAACTCGTAGGTTATGGACATGAGCGAAGTGATCATGGAGGCAGGAAGGTGGCCCTCGAGAAGTGTTGTGAAGGGAAATTGGTGCTTGCCGCGGGGCAAGACCATGGGCTGCACAATGAATCGCCATGATTGCAACTCCGTGAACTGGTGAATGCAGTCGTTGCAGTTGTTCTGGAATGGCCGCTTGTGGGAGGTGCGGATCCTGAGAGAGGCAGTAAAGCCTTCAAGCTCAACCGTGTCCTCGCGGATGTCCAGGATCATCTGCCCGGAGAGAAGGGCGCCAGTGCTGTCTTCGACGTTGCCGTGGAATAGAATGGGAGGGCTCTCCAGGCTCCAATCGACGGCTACAGCAGGGCAGTGCGGATCCTTCTTGCCAAAGGGCAGAGACAGGCGCTTCTTCAGCATAGCGTCGGCGAACTCGGGTTTCTTGACCGCATAGTGGTGGCTGGCAACATCTTCGCCATCAGAGGTGTCTGGGCTGATGCTCCTGGACTTGTTTTTAATATGAGCAATGTTGCTCCCGGGGTTGCGCAGAAAGGTTGTCACACGACCGGGCATGGTAACGGTCTCGACTGCGCTAAGAGTTCGGTGCAATGAGAAAAGACCCAATGGAGGCCTGCGAGCACGGCCTTACAGGTGAAGGGAGGTGGCGTGAATATGAGACTCCAATTCGTCTTCAGCAAGGAGCGCGGGGTAAAAGTCCGGACGGCGATGACTGTAACCTCGGATCGAAAACGGTAGGAGAGTTGACTTGTTGACAAGTAACGATGAAACCACAGCTCAACTGGCGAATTCGTAATCGTAGCAGTCGGGAAAGAAGAGCCCCTCACCCCAGAATCCGTCCGTCAAAGGTTCGGAGAGGAGAGAGGGCGTTACGAATTGTTTGACAAAAAAGCGCCGTTGAGAGTGGAAAACCAACACCGAAGTTGATGTTGCGAAGAAGAAATACTAAGCAATCTCAACCTTAGAAGTTCAAATTCGTAACCCGGACTGTCTGGTAGAGTATCGCTGCGTTTCCACTGCTAAGTCTTTCCCAGCAACAGGAGTGCGGCGAGCGGGAAGGCGCGTTTGGGTGGTAAAGCTCGATTGGGGTAGGTCACGGATAAGTAACGTGGAAGGTAAGGTATAGAGGAAGGCGCAATGATCGGCCGTTAAGGCAACGCAGCTCGAGTCAAAATTAGGTATTATATGATAATAAACAATAGTTGAAGCACCCATTTCATAACAGTGGCTAACACGGGCTCCCCAGAACTAAATACTTTTCCGTGCATCTTGCGCCTTTCTTGGTCTGCTGGGCGGAGTCAGGTCGTGTGTCATACTATCACTTTTTCGTTCGTCCAGCTGTTGCTCCTCCGCCTCTTACATGGCGGGGGCAAGTACACCATCAGTACCGTACCCAAACTGTGTTCACTTGGCCCAAGCTCGCTAGAGCTGGTGTAAGGACCCCTGGGATCCGGGTGGATCAAATGGATCCCTTCCGGTATGTGACGACCTATAGGGCGCGCTAGCGATGACCCCGTGCCCTCTGTTGCGCATTACGTGCACATTACTAGCCCAGGCACACTGGCCTTGCTCCGATCTAGATTCTGTGCAATCTGCGCTGGCATTTATTTTGGCTATTTGACATTAAGAAGCTGCTCCGTGCATTTGTCCGTTCTCGGTCATATTGGAAGTAGTAATATGGAAAAGCTAAGTGTAAGGCACAAGACTGTCAATTGGGAAGAATGGATGCCGAGGCCTGTGCGGTGCCATCAGCAGGGAGGGGGCACCGTACACCGATACTGTAGGTGAGCACTCAGTTTCAGGGCACTTACACCGTACAGAGTAACCGTGACCTCAACTCTAGCGTTTACCGTAGCGACGACATAACACCAGAAATGACACCATGGCCCGCCCGATTCGGCAGTAGGATGACAAACGCACTGTAAATGGACACAGTAGCAGTTTCCCAGCGCCCACCAAGGTTCACCAAGGTTCACCAGCAAAAGATTTTTTAGTGCCGCTTGCTTAGTGAGTTGGTTACAGTGCATTGTATTCGTCCGGAATCACATTGCCGTTTCGGCGCCGGGGATGAATCGCACGATGCCTCCGGAAGTGCTTGCCTGGAGGTTCGGAACATATGTCTATAAGTAAAACCCAATACTTTGACAAATGCTATCCACCTGTTTGCTGCGGGGGACACGAATTTGCGAAGAAATTTCGAGAATCAGCGGTGGCCCGGGTACGAGAGTCTATCCTAGCAACGTACCTACCGCCTTATCACTAGTCACAGTCTAAGGTGGGAGGAAGGGAGTGTCGGGCGATTTTTTCTGTCTTGTTTTGGCGTTCTTTCACGATGTCTCCTCCGCCGATGGCCGCCGATGGACGCCGTCGGTCCACCGCCGCCACCATGCGCTCGCCGTACTCCCTCCCACCATCACCATCGTGTCCCGGAAATAGCGACACGTTATTTTAGTGCATTGAAATCCGTCGGTCCTACCACCCAACGCCTGACTCCCAAGGAAAAACACGCCTAACGGACAGGCAGTAGTGTAAACATAGCTCGAGTCGATGATACGCTGAACGTGAACAGTCAACAGTTCGAGGACGTAAAAGCCAATCACAGCTTCTTCTTTTCAGAATGGCTGGAGTAATCAATCGCAATGGAAAGCATGTCCGGATGTGGCTGTTTGAAGCAGCTCATTCGCATCTGCTGCATCTTCGTGATACATGACCCTGTGAAGACTTGGGACGTTTGAAGGAATAGACGTACGAAATGTGCCTACGGTGAACTCCACCAATGCGACTGCAAATTTTCTACCCCGGCAGCACCGTCGCAGTGGCCATCACACGTAAGGTACCTAGGCTGGGTGGGGGGTGGAAGGAGGACTCCGAAAGTGGGAAGCTTGTCGCTGCCCAATGCCAAGTTAAACTTCACCGACTTCTAATATCTTCCGCTGACACAAGAGAGATCCCGGGGAAAAGGGACCAGTCAAGATATCACGAGGGCGTTTGTGTAAGCTAGAAGCCAGGTTTGGAGAGTCTAAAGACGACAAGAGTAATTCTCCGTGGTCGCCCAAAAATGATGCGCAGACGGGGTTCATGCATGATGCGGCTCTGATGCCAGTAGCATCTTGCGTCGGATCCTACCTAAAACTCAGCGCACGGACAGTATCTCGCTGCTTGGAAGCTTAGATCGTGTAAAGAAGCGCCTTTGACCCAGCTTCTTGCAACAAGGGACATCCACTCGGAACACGCTAGATCACGGTCTCGGCTTCTACCAAGCCCACGTAGAAGCTTAAGGCTTGGCCCTGTATGCGGTTCCTGCTGCTCGATTGCTGTTCTGGGAAGCCACTGCTAGGTGACCCCTTCCATATCACGATCAACTGGTCAATCGGGTGCCCGTGCGCCGCGCATGCGCCTGTTAACACTAGCCTATCGACTGCTGTATGGTACTCCAAGTGTGTAAGTGCAAGCGCAATCCAGTGTGCATTTTGCATGGCAGGCACTGTCTCCGATCTCGGCAGGGTCCCAAGAAAAAAATCAGTTCCCCAACCCCAAACAGCAACGGACGTTCTGCTCCATCTCGCCAGGCTTCGTTTGGCTTGCTTGACGAAAGGAACATCCTTCTAGAAGTTTTCTTCTCCAGCCAGATCCTTTGCACCCCGGATCCGCCTCGCTTTGACCACCCCTTTGTTTCGTGGTGCCTGGACGACTGGTAACCTGGGGCAGTTGATGCCATGATCGTGACTCTTTGTCCGACGTCTTCCGACCCTGCCTGTCCGCGGACCCGCTGAAATATGGTCATACGCACCGCTGGCATTTTCTTCTGTCTTTCTGGTGATTCCAACGCCCCTACTAGGTTGGAATCGCATGCCCAAGGTCATTGCAGGATGACTGTAAGCTATTGTCGTTGCTATTCACGTTCGAGCGCTGGCATGCTGCAATCAGGGCATCCCAAGTCAGCCTATTTGATATGATGTACTAATGTGAGAGACGCTACTACAACTATGAGGCATGAGATGGCGTAGGTTGGATTGATTGGCTGTCAACATCTAAAAAGGTTAAGTGCAGCGCATTCGGACCCAATCAGCGAGGATTACTGAATGGTGCGATTGATAAAATCAGGCGATTCACGGGGTGGATCCCAGCAACCCAATCCGTGTAAGTTGTTGCCGCGACCAATGTCGAGGCGGCCTTTCGCGTGTCGATCATGGACATACCGGATCTAAAGTTTTGTTCCGTTATCGTCAAATCGAGACAGCGTTCTGCAACCCATTTAGCTGAGTTGGAGATGGGAGGAATTCAAGATTGCAGTGAAAGGGCAGCCAGAGAGGTTCCTCACTGTAATAGGATTGGTGCATCGCGTTGCGCTTGCAAGAAGAGTCACGGCAGTTCCGATACGAAACTTCAATGACTTTTCCCAGAACGCAGCGGGGTACGTGTTGACCCCCAGTACGCATTTTTATCCAGCCATGATGTTCTGAATGGGTGAAATGTAGAAGTTCGGATTGCTATCTCCAACCCACTGGGATAATTCAGCCATTAGGCATTGAACTTTTCTCCGTAAATCGTGATTAGAGGCGATATCGAGGCTTACGCCTGATTTCATTGGCCGCTGCGCCATGGTAGATGCTCAAACTAGCAAGCTAGCTCCAACTCGAACTTGGCAATACAGAGCCCCACTTCGGTTCACATCATGTAAGTGATGTGATGTACTGTATCTGTACAAGATCGCAAATCGATGGTGTCGGCATGAACGCCGTTGCTTGTGCATCCAGCCGCCTCAAAGTATGGGCCTTATATTGCATCGGATCTGGGCCTACGATGTCAATCCGTCTCGCCAGGGTCCAACTTTGAGCGCGGATAACATAAGTATACCATACAGACCGCCTCAGTTCCCTGCTCTTGATATGGAAGTGGGAGGCTTCGGCACCTTGACCGGCGGAGAAGCTCCGGTTCGTAGACAAGCGCTGCATCCTTGCAATTCATGCTTCTGGGGTTGCCGACTTGACTTGTTTTATGAACGTCATGGCTGTTATGATCCCTTCCCAGGGACAGAATGGTTACTGTGTTTTCCAATTCCAAACCTGTCACATTTGGGACCATGATGATACAGTTTTAGCAAACTGAAACTCCAAAGTATGCAACCCAATTCGTGCGTAATAGCTAGCAGGACGTTCAGGGAAACCCGACGAAATGTAGTTCGCATAGTCTCTAGCCAATATCGCACCAATAACTTCCAGCACGAGACAGACTAGTATCTCAAAGAAAAGTTTTGGAGTAGAGAAAATAGAATGGGAACCACTTTAGGCGACATGGGGAAAGCTGGACTCTAAAGTCTTCATCCCACTTAATCTTGTATAGGGTAGCGGGGTCGGATATTGGGGATGGTAACCATCACAAATTTGACCGGTACACAATTCCGCGAGTCGTCGGGTAAGCCACCGTGGAAAAGAAACAATCAGTCAATCAAGTAAATGAGATTCAGGCTAAGCCATCTTTCGCGTAAGAAGTTTGCTATACGCACTTATCGGAGGTCGGGATTTCGATGTCATAGCCCTGCACTTACACGGCCCTATGGGAAAATAGATGTTCCGCATGCCGCCGAAATTTCGAGCTACCCCAAACCTCCACGACTTCCACCTTCAGGCGCGGCATAGGCATCGCGACGTCTTGCGATCAACGACAACATCCCGCCCAAGCTTCCTCCCCTTTCCCCTCCCAAAAAAACAAAATGACTGGTCGCGGCGGCGGTGGAGGCCGCAAGGTTCTTCTGCCCCCAATGTAAGTTCTTCCAGCGCGAGTAAAGCTGCTGATAATCGAGCTGGTGACTGACTTTTTGATAGCAACCAGATTTTCAAGCTACTCCAGAGTGTGAGTACCCCCCTAGCTCGATCGGATTATCTCCCTACTATATTCCACGCCGAACGATTTGCGACGTCAACACCGGAAACCCAGCTATGTGTGTGTGATACGAAGTCCGATCGGAGGTCTGCCCCAGACTTTCTGGTGGCACGGCTAGAGGGGACTTCAACAGGTGCTCTTGGAGATTACCCTCTTTACACGCTGCGCTCGACTTTTCTCTCCTCGGAATTCCGTATCACCGCACTATGGGCAACTAGCATGATTGGCGCTTGCGCTGTCAATCTGGTCGCTGGCAACTTGGGAGCGGCAAACTCGCTTGCTTGGCTTTCTATGTGCTATAAGAAATGCGGCTGACACAATGTCTACAGAACACCCAGGTTTGCGTGTGGCTATACGAGCAGCTGGGAATTCGAATTGAGGGCAAGATCAGGGTTAGCTTCCGTCCTCCACCGCTCTGTCTCATCGCGAGCTAACCAGAGTCCAGGGTTTCGACGAGTTCATGAACCTCGTTATCGACGACGCCATTGAAGTCAGGCAAATCACCAAGACGAATGACACAGAATCCCGCAGACCTCTAGGTACGTTTGACCGTGTTTCAGGTGGCAAAAGAGGCGCATAATCCGCTGACTTGGTTATAGGACAAATCCTACTGAAAGGCGACAATGTTTCATTGATCCAGAGCGTAGCGGTGTAAGATGGACTCGGAGTATTGCGAAAAGGATACGGCAAGCCCGGGGTGGCTCATCTATTAGGTTTCAGGCGCTAGAGGACATCACGAATTGAATTGCTTTTCGACATGAGTCTTCAGCTGAGTCCTTACTGAGGGAAGACGTGCCGCTCATGAATTATAAACATGATAGACGAAGACGTCGTTTTGAAACCATTCTCTCGACCGGGAAGAAGAAGAAGAAGATTGTCAAAGATGATAATTGGCCCCAAAGAATGGGTTGTGACGACTCAGGAAAGGAACAGCCGTCTCTCTCCACGTCAATTGGTGGGCGAGCCCCGATTCGGGCTAGATGTGCTGCCACGGCTTATAGTAATGACAATCCACGAAGTGCACATGTCCTTCGAATGAAACACCGAGCCCCGAACAGTACAGATACTAGCCAAGTTTCGGAATCTAAGGTTTTATCCAGACAATGAAAGACTTGTGAAAGTCCGACTTCGACTGTGATTGTCGGTACATGGTGCTGTATTCTTGGTGATTTCGCCAATGCTCGCGACTGGAGGTTGCCTGCAGCAAGGGCAAGTAGCAGTTAATGGTGTGCTTCCACACCGGCCGAATATGCATCCCAATAACCGCAACATGAGTGAAACAACCATTGAAGCTTCAAGCATACAAGAATACCCTCTCTCCATTAAATAAGTTAAATAAGGAGAAGAATAGGGCGTAAAGGTGGACGGTTGATGTAATAGGCAGTACCTCTGTCTAGGGTAGTCTACTCTTGCAGGCTTCTTGGCTGACCGACGATCAACCGATCTAAAGCGACATTCTGATCGGCCAACGTGGGCCAGTTCCAGCTTTACTTGGTATCTTCAACTTTTACAACTCCGACAACACTCCCGAATCTTTCCCAAACCCCAGAGCGACTCAGCGTCGCTCGCGGGGACATGAGCATCAACAGCTGACATGCGCGAGTTTATGGACTATGTCCACACCGCTTTCTACGAAGCCACCGGTTGGAATCGCGACAACTCCTACGCGGCTCTCAACTCCACCACCGATGGTGATTACACCCTTCTCGATCATGCGCATATTTCGAAGACTGACTTAGTGTTCTTTTCTCGTTGCAGCATTAATCGGATTTGAGACACCCCGCGGCTTGCGCTTGACCCTATCTTCTCTCGCCAGCCCTAACTTTGCCACCTCCTACCAGCTGGGCTCCGTCGGCGTTGTCGATGGCTCAATATCCTATCTCTTCTCTTCCGTTCCTCTTCGAGCACACCTGACGCCCCAATCCGAGAATGTTCCGCTTCCAAGCCTCTTGCGTTCGTACCGGCCGCTGACACCGCTCTTACCGCGACTGGAGCCTACGACGGAGCCTCCGCCACTGATACCACAAGACAAACCGCAGTCATCTTTACTGTATGGAAGGCTATACCTACCCCAATCACTTGTCGAAGCTCTGGTCGTCCGGCGTATCAATCCCGCTTTGCAAGTCCAATTCAGTGCTGTATCGGGATCGCATCTAAGGAACGGTGGTACGGCCGTTGGTCTTGCGCAGTATGATATTGGCAAATATGCCTTTGAGGGCCTGGCGTCCTCGGACGGCGGCTTGCTCGGGCTGCGAGGTATATATAACTCTGGAGGCGACGCTGAAGAGGTTCCCATAACGGAAACGGCAGCCGGCAATGGGAAGCCAGAGAGGGAGCGCATATACGGACGTTTCAGTACTGGCGGCGAAATCTACTATGGCACACTCAACAAGTCCGGGGGCATTAGTTTAGGAACTCGTTTTGCAACGCTACCGACGCACCAAGGGACGCCCTTGTCCGCCACGCTCACGCTGAATCCTCTGATGGGCAATATCAGCGCGAGCTACGCTGTGGTGGCTGGCAAGCATTGTAGCCTAGCAACGCGTATGGAGTTCAACGTCTTCAGCTACGAAAGCGCTTGGGCAGTTGGCATGGAACTATGGCGTAAGCCATTTGCCCGCCCGGAAGAAGACGACTTTGGAATCGCGAAGCGAAGCTTCCAGGCAAAGATGGAGTGGAGGCTAGATGATTTACCGTCGCCGCCAAAGCCCTCGGCCCCCGAGAAGGCCACGGAAGCTACAAATAACGATGACGACCAGCCGGAGGAGTATGCCGGCGTTCTCAAGACCAGACTTGACCAGAATCTAAGGATAGGGGTCTTGTGGGAGGGACGCATCAAATCGCTTCTCTTCAGCCTCGGCAGCGGCATTGATCTGAGAAAGCTCGACAAGCCCTTCCGCACACTTGGGCTTGAGATTCAATTCTCTTCCTGAGAGACATGCTTCCTCCGATACAGCTCATTCTGAGTATGCAGTGTATATTCAGCGCGACAAATTCTGTATAGATACGATCAGTCAATCAATCAACCAATCAATTAATCAAGGAAGGCAAATGCTTCCAAAGTTCTCACCTGCCACATGATTGGCCGGAAAAAGAATATGCACTGGCTCGCAATTGGGGCCTAGTTGGACTTGGATGCGGCTTAATTCTGACTAGAATGCCGTGGCTTCCGCTAAGCTCGGAACCATCCCGTGCACCTTGATGGCCACCCTTCAGCACCCAAAAAAAACCTTACCATCTTCACGCTTGATGCTGGCAACGAGGGGATTGGCCGTCATCGGCAAGTTTGCCGTCTGGTCTTGCAAATCTCTGCACTGCGCCCTACATCGTGTGTGATTCGGCGCCAATGTGCCGGACTAGCGGAGCTCTTGGTGGTTTGGACAGCCGTTTTTCATGCAGAGAAATGATTGCTCTGGTGTATAGGAGGAATCTGAAGGCTATGGCCATCTTTACCTGGTCAATTTCTCTCATTCACTCCGGAGACTCTAGTCTTCGCTTCGCTCGTGGATAGCGTCTATTAGTGCAGAGATCACGCAGAGTTTCGCTCAATTTCGCACATCACTAGCTCTTTGAACACACAGCCAACAATGTTTCCCTCTGCATAACGCACGCCGCATCATTGAGTGTTAGATTGCTCTTCCTGCACTCCTGCGCAACTATATAGAGGTTGGAGGCTGGAGGCTGGAAGCTCAGTCTCGTACACACTTGCGGTGCCGTGTCCCGATATATCGATTTTGAAGAACGGCCCGCCCCAGATATGCAGCCCTGATTTGGTAAACACCCCTGCAAACATTCCATCAAGGTACACCTTCTGGACTGAATTGTTTTTCATCAAAGGCACTCCAGTAGTGGTGGATGTTCTCGTGTGATCCATATAAGGCGACACATCATACACTCTGAAGCCTCACCCCATCATCAAGCCTTTCCCATCTTTTTCACAACAATCCGACAGAGCACTTTGGTTCGCAACGAAAACGAATCAACAAGTCGACATCCATCATGGCTCTGCATGAACGGTTCTGGGAAAGGAACCCTCTGAGGATCCGAGAGGAGGAGGGAGGAGAAGACTGCAATGGCGAGGCTGTTGATGACAGCCGCATGGGGCTGCGCATTGCTTCCATCTTCATTATCCTCGTCGCCTCGGCCATTGGCGCCCTCATGCCAATCTTCCTGGCGAGGCAAAAGAAGATCCACGTGCCTAAGATGACTTTCTTCATTTGCAAATATGTCGGTACGGGCGTCATTCTGGCAACGGCTTGGGTCCATCTGCTTGCTCCTGCTGTCGAAAACCTGGATGATCCTTGCCTGGCACCACGCTTGGGAGAATATCCGTGGCCCATGGCTATTGGACTGTGGACTGTGCTGCTCATGTTCTTCGTCGAGTTCATGGCCGCTCGCAAGATCGACGACCAAGCCGATTACTTGGCCATGTCAACGCCGAATCCTGACCTGGATCCTTCGATGGACGTTATGAGCCCAAGCAAGCCCAAGGGCGACGAGAGGAAGTCTGTTTCGCCCACATCCGACGTCGAGCAAGGAACTGTCCTCCCCGAGGGCAACGACTCTGCTATACCTGGCCGCGAGGGCGATGTTAGTTACCCGCCCGGTGGCCAGGACCACTTAGCTCACAGGCACGAACATACGGAGGGGGATTCTCACGGAAGTCTGGCCGGGGCTCTTCTGTCGATCTTTATCCTCGAATTTGGCGTCGTGTTTCACAGTGTCTTTATTGGCCTGACGCTTGGCACGACTGACGAGCTCACCATCCTGCTCATCGTCCTCACCTTCCACCAACTGTTCGAAGGACTTGGTCTGGGGTCACGACTGGCGATTTCACCTTGGCCGGAAGATAAGAAATGGCTGCCCTATCTCCTTGGGACCATCTTTGCCTTGTCCACTCCCATCGGCATCGCAGCTGGCATCGCTGCTCGGCCCAACAACGCCACGACGCAGAAGCTGATTAATGGCATTTTTGACTCTATCAGCTCGGGCATCCTCATGTATACCGGATTGGTGGAGCTTCTAGCCCACGAATTCATGTTCAACCCGCTCATGCGCAGGGCGTCGTTGAAGATCCAGCTCTTTGCCTTTGCGTGTGTATTACTGGGTATGGCCGTGATGGCTATCCTGGCTAAATGGGCTTAAGCGGCGGGACTTGTTCGATTTGGATAGTACGCTTTTCAAGTCCTCAGCTGTATCTGAAGCTGGTTTCATGTAACTTTTTTTTATAATCATAAGATCATGATAGCAGGCAGTCTATCAAGTGTTACTCCGTCTAACCAAGAACGTGCTTCTGCTACGTTGAGGATTGCCCTGATTGGGGGGACTGCAGGGCAAAATGTTTGTTGATATCGATACTTAGAATAATGAAAGCCCATTTATAAATCACTGACTTCCTGCCTGTAAAAGATTGATGCCATTAAGACTGGTGTCGTCAGGGAACTCCCTCCCCAGGACATGGACTTATTCTACGTTTGCGCCGCGTTCATCGCCTGCCACGTCTACCCCCGCAAGATGATTCAATGTTTTCTCGTGTGCATATGTGAGAGCAGCGGGTGGAAAAATTATAGCATCTGAAATACCTTGTTGGAGGGTGAGATCCAATGGGGCCAAGTCTTTGGCGTACAGTCTTATATTCCAGCAGCAATGAATGAAGATCCCGGGACAATAGGTCATTTGATTATTTAAATAGATCCTTTCAGATCTCCAGGCGCCACTTGCAGATTGAACAGTGACTTGAAATCCTATACATCTGTAGTCGAATGCACTTGTCGCTATTGTTTAAGCGCAACACCTCAACATCTCAATATGCGGCACTGCACTTCATCAGCGTTTTCTCACCGAATGGTCAACACCTGAGCTGCCTCTGTCTTCAGTGTCGGTTTACATCTACCTACCTCTCGGTCTGCTTTGCTAGCTGCTTCATGATGCTTCACAAGTGTTGGTATTAAATGCCCCAACTCCATGGTTTCGACCATGGGCGATACTCCGATACAAACCATACCAAAATTCATTTCCAACTTCGAAACGCCCACGACATTCTTCTATTTCCTCCACGTCGTCAACGCCGAGAATGCGACCTTGACCGTAGAAGTGATCGGTCCCAATCTCACCTTCACGTTCCAGCATTCGCGCGCCCTGGAGCTGCGGCTTTCCAAGAGCCAAGTAGAGTCGCTCCTCGAGCGCAAGACATGCGGCTTCTCCACGTTTATTCGAGGCTCGGACGACCGACATGTCCTAGCTTGGGCAGAATCAGGCCACGGTTTCGGGAAGAACGGTGACCTCTTGGATGCAAGCCCGGACAGCCCAGTGTTGAACAACCGCGTCTGGACACTCCGAGTCATACGCCTGGGCAAGCTGCTCGGCCAGCGCATGGGCTCTCCTCGAGACCGGATCGGCGCGCACGCCATGGAGGGCCAGGATAGCAAAGGCATATTCGCAGGCTGCCATGTCGAGCTCAAGTTGGCAACACACGCAGTCCACACTCTGCTTCAGATGTTCGACATTACCAATCCACTACAAAACAACAGCATCATCACCCGCGACCATCTCCAGAAGCTGCAGCACGTTCGATGGGAGGATGGCACCCGACCACGATTCGAAATCTACTTCTCGAGGAAGCAGTGCGGCTTGTGTGGTTCGTTTGTTAGAGCGCTCGAAACTTTGACGGGTGTCAGCATAAAGCTCTGCTGGCGCCAGCGGCTCGCCCACAAGGTCTACGCTACATATGCGTCCAAGTCTGACGCTGCGGCAGCAAGGAGGGCTGCTATCCTCATAGCCGACGACCACGTTATAGAACAGAGGGCTGAAGCAATCGTGATCGAGGGTGAGGACGCGGTGGTGATCGAGGACGACGAGACAGACGACGATGACGAGACGGTATGTGGCGACAACCTTGTCGAAATTGCCAGCGATACAGGAGATTCCGACGTCGACCTGATCGATCTGAACACGCCTCCGACTTCACCGAGCTCTGGCAGAGCATCTGATCCCCTCATCGAGGAGTTTCTCAGGGAAATGACCACATACTCAGAGAAAGTCAACGCCTCACCAGAGTCAAGTGAAAGCATGATTGGTGTGCAGGAGTCGGGGAACCCCCCTGCACAGGCATCAAGTCCCACGAGGAGTTCACCTGGGTTGGGATTTCTCTCGCCATAGACAGATCGAATGACAGGGAAACGTGTTACTGGCTATGAGTAAACTTCTTTTCCCGATAGGCGGTCGACTACAAAACAGCGAGACGGAATGTCGGTCAAGGGCCCTGCACTTGGAAAGTCTCACCTACAGCAACATGAATAATCACGGATATCAGCGTTCATCGAATTCGAGGTGGAATAGAATGTTCCGATAAATTTGATAGCAATCATTTGAATCGTCGACGGCTCTTTGTCTGCTGCAAATAGTTGACCATCGTACTCCTGTAGACTCCATATCATGTTTGGTAGCGTACTAATAATAGTACATCGCTAAGATTTCGTTGCAGATTTCTCTCTGAATCTTGCTTTAATCATCATCATCCTCTGCGCTCTTGTCTCCCATTCCCTCTCTAAAGTTTATGTGCAACTTGTCTAGTTCTTGGTGGAGCGGCCACCCTGACCGACGTCAGGTCCCTGCTTGATGCCTTGGCTCTGACCACCAGAGGCAGCGGCGTCGGACAGACCCTGTCCCTTCTCGGGCTCGGGAAGGGGAGCTGTCTTGTCGGCGCGGGCGACCTTGTCACCGAGGTCCTCGTTCTATAAGAAACAGCAAGTCAGCAAACTCGTCTCCAATGTCAAGGTAGGTTGAATGTTGGATTTTGGATTAGGGAGGAAACGTACGCCAGTGGGGATACCGTGGGCGACATTCTGGCCAGCCTCCTCAAAGGGGCCGTTGTCGGAAGAACCGTCTCCGTTGCGAGGCATGATGAAATGAGTTTGATGTGGTTTTGGTGGGTGGGTGGGTGAAAGGTTTCAAAGATGCGGAGTGTAAGGTGATGTACGTGGGGGGGAAAAGGTAGGAAAGAGGTGTAAGAAGGGAGGGTCGGCAGAGAAGCTTTATTTATTTGTAGAATCCTGGGAGCTATGCATAAGGCAAGGCAGTTTGAAATCTCGATCGTGGCTTGAGGGGAAAGCCGTGGATCAGAGGAGAAAGGCAGAAAACGTTTTCTTAGTGCTGAAGCTTTCTTTCCCGGAAGACGTCATAAGTTGTCAAACGTCATGAATGCCCAGGTCTGATCGTGGGGCAGAAGATGGGCAGGAACGAGTCACGCTACATGGCCCAAGCTCCACCGCTCTCACGATGCTCAGTTCCGAATCAAATTAAAAGTTGCCTGGTTGCAGGGGTGAGGAGGTGCCTGTTTTCGGCTACGATGAAATTCATGCTCATCCATCTGACGCCTGGTTGCATTTCTAAACGTACAAAACGTACCCGAGGTACTATTGATAGGCATAGCAGCTGGTTGTGGTTGGGTACCTACCTTCCCACTATAAGTCCATAGGTAGCTAAGGAAACTTGAAGGTAAGCGATGGCGACAGGCGCTCCTTGATGGCGGAACAAATGCCCCGCGCTAATGACGTTCCTGGATCGCCCCGCCTCCAAAGCTACAACCATGATATACTACTAGTACATACTACCTAAGCTTCACTGCCAATTTTAGTATTCCAATTGCTAGATGCTTCTCTGGCTCTTCGTCTCATGCTGCCACCCCCCCTGGTGCTTGGCTCAAGTACACAATTACTTCAATACAAAGATCTCACCTGCTTGTGCTGATGACTGCTCTAAAAATTATCAATGTCAGTAGAAGCTATATCGACATGTCACCATCATCTTTAGCATGTCCATCAGAATGAAAGTTACATGATGAGGGGCTGGTGCGAAGTTACATACTCCCAAATCAAACAAATTAATGACATTGGCAAAGCCACGCAAGTCTAGCTAGAGATAGCAAAGTTGAACAATCTGAACAGCTTGAAACTAAAAATATTACACGCCCAGGTTATCGCTTGTTCCTGAAGGACCCTTCCATTTGCTCGGGTTGGCCCGAAGCCACACAGAGATGGCCGTAGTGTGTGGACACTAAGTCTTGCGAGGCCGACCCCGGCCCCGCTTGACCTCCTTAGGAGCATCGGCGTCAGGTTTCGAGGCTGTTGACTTGGCGGCGCCTCTTTTCCCCTTTGCCTTGGGAGCGGGCTCCTCCTCTGCTTCCTGATCATCGCCAGACGGTTCTGGAGACGGAACAGACGCAGCAGGCTTGCGACCTCGGCGCCCCTGCTTAGCAGCACCGGCATCTACATCCTCGTCTTCCGCCTTCGCCTTGGTGGCGGGCCTACCTCTCTTGGGAGCAGGCTTTTCTTCCTCATCCTGCTCCTCCCCACTCTCGTCCTTGGCCTTTTGGTTCTTCGGCTTGCGGCCGCGACGCTCCGGTTTGGCAGCAGCGGCACCTTTGTCATCATCCTTCTGGGCCTTGGATGCTTTGCCGGCATCTGACTTTCTGGCTTTCTTGGGCTTGGGCTCATCTTCCTCCTCATCGTCGGCCTTCTTGCGCCCGCGTTTGGCCGCCTTCTTGGGTGCGGGAGAGTCCCCATCTTCAGCCCCCTGTGATAGGTTAGATTCAGCGTTCAACCCGGTCTTTGACATGAACTTGAGTGCCTACCTCAGCTTCAGCAGCTTCCTTCTTCTCCCTGTCTTTCTTGGACAACCAAAGACCTTTTTCGCCGAGCTTGCACTTCTCGGGATCCTAGAATGATCATAATTAGTTTGTCAGATGCCAATGGCGTTGCAGAGGCTCAGGTCATTGCCGCTACGTACACCCTTGAAGTCTTCGAGATCAATATGTCCTTGTTCAATGACGCGCTTTATCTTCTCCTGAACATCAGGATGATCACTGGTTGCAAGCGAGTCAGCCCAATCGTTGTGCACATTATGGTAGATGTGAGTTGAAACAAGGAACATGAGACTCACTTGAGCTCATCGTAGCCGTCGATGGCTTCAAGATCAAAGGTGCCGTCGGGCTTCTCAATTGTCTCCCGGACATGCTGGATCATCAGACCAGAGACACATCCCCTAAAAGCCTCGCGCGTAAGTCAGGGGTGCATTTTCATGGGGGGGCCTCGTTGCATAGTAGTCACAAACCAGTGTTTCCAGCTCCAGCTGGCTCTTCCGATACTCTCAATCTCCACCCACGTGCCCCATCGGAGATCACCCTTTTTGATCTTTTCCGCGTTCTTCTTGCAAATTGTCTCCTTGCAGCCTGCGCGGTTGTTGGCAGAGACCTCTGAAGACGCAGAAAAGAAGGAAACCCTTGTTAGCCCTTCAAATGATAATTGCAGGTGGTTGTGGCGACTAGGACTTACCGATGCGATATTGAGGCATCTTGGCGGTGGGAAACCAGCGCTTTTCTTCCCAGATTTGTAGAAAAGCGTGAATCTCAGTGTATTTTCAATGCTTCTAGCGCTCGTAGGGGAAACTAGAGCGGTGTCGTTGATATATAAATCGGCGGTGGTAATGGTAATGGCAATGGTGGTGGTGGTGGTGACTGCTGGATTGGAGGGCAAGGACAAAGACGCGTTACGCGACCGTTCGCCTGAGGCTTCAACTTCTAGCACTCGACTTCCCCAGCAGAAAGCTACGGCGTTTGTACCTTTCCAAGCAAAACCTCCAACTTGGCTTTGGTATATTTCTTTTTTTTATTTATTTTTACGTCTCATTGTTTCCGCAAGTCTCTCAATTCTGTCGTCTTTTTTCTTTCTTTTCCTGTGTTTTGCACCTACTACTGGTCCTCATGCTTTGATTCCAAGACGTCATTTCTACTCTATTGCCGTCAAAAGCCAGTTACGGTTAAGAAGCCGGGCGGCGGTCAATAATCCCAGTAGATTGTGCTTGTTTGTCTGGGAGATGTTCCGAATTTCGCTGTTAACTCTTCACGCATATGGATGACAGCCGATAGCCTGCGCTGTGCGCAAACCGCATACTTTCTTGGCCGACACTTCTATACAGAATATTCCTTCGTTATACATGTCTATAAAAATGGACACCACCCTATATACATGGCAGCGAGATTCTTAGGGTCGACTGCCTGCTTGATGAGCTCTTCCACTTGGCCCTCAACACCCAGTGGGATGCTTTCGTGAGGTAAAAGGCCCTTGACCTTTCTCTTGATGCTATCCACAACACTTTGCGGCTGCAGTTTGACCACCGCATCAGCCCTCTTGAGTGGCCGCTTCTCCTTTTGTAAATCAAGCGTCGGATCGTAGATGAAAGCCTCCAGAATCGTCATCAGCGTCTCTTCCTGTTGCCGGAGGATGCTCAAGGTGAGCTCGGACGATTTTCGGAAAGGCCCTTCTACACCGTGGATGCCCATCGCGGCAACCATGTTGTGCGTCAAACGGAAAGGCACACGCTCTGGTTTGGCAAAGGTGAGACCCTTGTCAAAAAGACAATTGAAATCGACGTGGAACACCCCTCCGTTACCCTCTTCTAGATTCACATTTTCACCGTGACGATCACCTAATCCGAGTATGGTGCCAACCATAGACATGACCGCGCATGAACGTGTGTAACGCAAACGTGCAGCGAGCCACGCCGAAGGGTTGGGAAATTGTTGTATGAACCAGAGGTGCATCACGGGAGGGAATCGCCCGAGGATGTCCTCCGTAAAGATGCGAACCTTGCTCTCCGACAGTGAAGCCTCTTCCATGAGTTGCTTCAGCATCGGATAATCAGGAAAGATTTTTCTGGAACTATAGAGGCTCAAGAGAATATCGCGAATGGTCCTGATGCCGGGAACCCATTCGATGATGCCGCATTCCTCATTCAGGGGAACCACAGCGTAAGTTCGAATGTAGAGCTGTCTGCGGCTGGACTCTGCATCGCGCTTCAAAGATCGATTAATCATGCCATTAAATTCCATGAGTCGTTGATCAGTTCGGAGATCATCTTTCGGCTTGATGAGCAGCATGTAGCTCTTCCCATCTGTGCCGCGGGCAGTCAGGCGCCTGGGCTTGGCTAGCGACGAGAGCACCAACACGTCGTCAAGGAAGCAGTCAATCGTGACAACGTCGCGGGAGAAAGCCTTGTGTTTCTTCACATGCTCCGACACAGCTGGAAGCGTTGCTGTGAGTGAGCCTTCGACAGGCACAACAAGCGGGCATGGGGTACATTTGTGACTAAAGCGAAGGTCTCTCGTCAAACTTGCATGCACAGTCCTATTGCTGTGGAAGTCACCGTTGTGACAAGCAAAGAGCAGCTGCTCAGCAAGCTTTTCCCCCATGCGCAGTAGAGCTTTCAGGTCGTAAGACGCACCTTCAATTTTGCGGGACGCGTTTCTGAGCGTTTGGAGAATCTGCGTTCCACGAGCCTTTCTCTCAGAAACTTGTCTCGTGGTCATGATGCCAATCAAGCTCCAAAGGGCCTGTCGTGGGTGCGCCTCGACAACTTTAACGATGATGTGTGTAAGTCGTTCAAACACTTTAGGATTCTGATGAGCAATTCGCGCAACAATCTGTGGCAGAGCAGTGTAGAACACGTAGGCAGGTAGCCTATGTATATACTTGTCAAGGAATGTGTGAAGTAAACCCAGTTGCTCAATGCGACGTCTGTGCAGCTCCCGCGATAGAGAGGCTTTCCCCTCGGGCGGTTTGTCAACCTGAGCGCCCATGTCTAGCCAAAGAGTCAGAATCCTGGGCAGAGTCTGGTAGAGATACTTGGTCCCTGAATTGAGCGACCGGACATAGTTCTCAATCACGAGCCTCGCTATTTCGCCAGTGTGGTAATTATCGGACTGATCCTCCGTCTTGATTGAGTTTTCCGCCTCCAAGATCTTCTTGTAGTGGCGGCCAAGGTAATAATGGCCTTTCTCCCAAGTTGCGAAAGTCTTCGGAGGTTGCTGATACTTCTCGCGCAGGGCCGTCGCATGAGTCTGCCCAGCGGCATCAAGCCATTTTGCGAGCAGGAGCTGTGCCCGAGCAGTTAATAGCTTTTGCTGAGGATTCAACTTGCTGGTGCTGGAAGCGCTGGCAGAGACGCCCGTCTGGGTCATGAATTTATTTCGTTCGATGGCACCCTGCAGCATTTGAATGGCTTTCCGATGGTGCTTATCACGCCAGAGTAGCTTAGCATTTTCGATAGTCGCGGCATCGTCTCCCAACTGCGATGCATGAAGTACAGCATTGAAAGACTGGATCAGCGAGCCTGTCTTTCGGGCTAAGCGAGCACTCGAGAGCCAAAGCCCTGAGATATCTGTATTGGAAAATTTCGGACTTCTTCAATTAGCATAGTTTGTGATCTTCCGTGGGTAAGACATGGCTTACCGTGTCAGTTCCATGGCTGCTCTGTGGATGCCAAGGAGGTATTGTTTATCACTGAAGTTTGCACCAATAACTTCGAGACGACTGTCTAAAAGCTCCATAATCCGACGACGGTCGTCTTCTTTCTTGGGGTTAGCCTCGACTATGAACTCCAAGTCGCTCAATACGTGGCACTTCAGGAGTTGTTCGTGTGCTGCTTGTAATGAAGCAGTAGCGGAAGCATTCATTGTGGTGGCAATGCTTTCCCTGATCCCGGCAACCGACTCCTTGAACTGGTCTATGGTGGTGCCTTGAAGGCGTAGCGACTCAAATACAGAGGCGATAGAAATGTTGAAATCCTGCGTCGTGATGCCGTTGAACCGACGAGCAAACTTTCCGAGCGCCTCCCAACGGCTTGTGACCCAGGCAGCTTCGACGGCAAATGGCATGACTTTGTTGACGCTTGAGGCATTGGTCCTCATGCCCTCAATGTGATTGAGCAGAACATCTACACGTATTAGTCAAGGACATCTTGGGAGGGCACAAAGAGCACATACCGTGCTGACCAGCTTGCTTGAGACAATGCAAAAGATCTAGCTGAACTTCCTGATTTTCCGGCTTTTCGGCTAGCTGCATTTCGTACCATGATTGAGCTGCAGTCCATCGACCAGCTTTCTTGTGACTGAGGATCTGTTGATTTATGTCCAGCGCGGGCAGATGCGCGGAAATGCCTTCCAGACCATCAGGCTCGTCGATATTGGCATATATATCTTGCAGTCTCTGCAATAGCCTGGTCTGCTCTCCAGGCTGCCTCTTTTCCTGCTCCATCTTTTGAGCATACTGTTCAAGGTGAAAGAGGGCGCGAGCATAATCGTTGCAGTCTGCCGCACGTTCAGCAATAAGGTTTGGCGGGATGAGTTCAAGCTCATGCTGTATCCTTGATATGTTTTCCTTTTCTTGGCCTGTTAATTTGGTCAATGATCTTTTATGCTGTATCCAACGCATAGCGTAGTCGAGGATTCGGAAGACAGCCTATAATTGTTAGTGAGGATTACTGGCGTTGACAGCAGGACTTACATGGTAATATCTCTTTTTGTCCTCCTTCTCAGCATACGGCGCATCATCCGCAAGGCGATGTGACAAAATTGCTTGAATCTCCTGTAAGACTCCTTCCTTTTCCTTTTCACTACTCCTCGCGCCAAGCAAGATATGCAAAAATAGGTATGGGAGCAGGAACTCAGCAGGAGCCAAGTCCTTTACCCTGATCACCCGAGTAAGAGGCTCGAATATCATATCAGCGTGAGGATTTTGCCCCTTGCGCAGGAGATCCATGACCAAAGATCTTAGCCAGACCGCATAAGGCTTGGCCGGGGTGAAGATGGGATAATTCGTAGTCATTGGTGGCAGAGGAACTAGTATGTACCTGGAAGAGAGGAAGGGAGTGAGAACTTCTCTTATGTTTTCGGGCATGGCGATCCATTTGCGGTATATCTCATTCCCACCGAGCATACCCGTGTTTTGCATTGCGCAAGCCGCTTTAATGTCACACCGATCCAGCAGCTCTTGCATGGCATAGGATAGGAAGCCCTGAATGCGAGTATCTGTTGCAGAGAGGAAAGCTGGGACAAGTACCTCTTCGAGCACGAAAAGACCAAAGTCAGTAATTTCTTCCGGGACCTCAAAGTTCTGGAGGATGACGATTGACTTTTGCTCCCTCACAGTCTCGATCTGATTGGAATCCAAGCATCCTACAAGACCAAGACACTCCATACAAAGCCTTGAAATATCAGGCTGTATGGAACTGTACTTGCAGGCGCTGTCGAGAAGAGCTCGGAGTAGAGTAGTAATCACCGTGTCTGGACGCTGGCTAATAGTGGCCGCATGAAGCGTCGCCTGATTGGCCCTTAAGAAGGGTGCGAGTTCTAGGAGAGCTAGATGAACGACGCCGGAACTATCGTTGCGTATACGCTGCGAGAAGATACCCAACGCTGTCTCAGCGGGAAGGCCAGGCCTGAGCTTCTCCAATCTGGAATTCACATCTTCCAAGCCATTGAGATTGTGAAGCGATGGAAGATTGTGGATGTATTTCTCCAGAGATGGCTCATATGTGTCAAACAGGAAACCCATCATGTTTTTGGCAGTCTCTGTGCTTTCTGGAGAAAGCAACGTCCAATATCGATGGATAATGAAGAAAGTTGTCTCAAGCAGAGCCTCCACATCTTCTTCTTCCAAATGAAAAAGCATGTTAGCCCAACAACTAAAGGCTTGCGCTCGCAGGGCATCTTGTGGAAGTGCTGATAAAAGGCAGGCGGAGATCTTCGACATTGTTAGTCATTGTCTATTGCATGCACGGCAGAGAGCGGAACAGAAGGTACCTGTGGACGCGCTATCCTCGCATAGCCTTGGCATAGCTTGATCATTTCATCCAATGCGCGGATACAGCGGCGCTGTTCCATGGTTGACGAAGCGGTGGATAGGGAATCACTGATCACATCTGTGAAGCGTGCCATAAGCCCGAGCAGATAGGGCTGCAGAAAGCGGCCTATCACATTGCCCTTTTTACTTTTCGATTCTTTGTTGCTACCAAGCACCATATTTGCCATGGTTTGCAATGCTTTACGGACCTGGGGGAAACCGGTAAGTGATCACGCGTAGTATCGGTAAACTGTTAACACTTACTGATGCTTTTCGTGACTGATCTGCATCTCCAGCTGCTTTGAGTAGTTCCATAATGATCAGGACTGGTTCAGACTGCAGGAGGTCCACGAGAGGCTGTTCGTAGAGATGGGCGGATATTTCCCCGAGCCTCGATTTCACAAAGCTCTCAATATCGTCAGTGTCTTGTATCAAAAGTAAAGCGAGTGTAGCAGCAAGGTTCATGCTATCCATGATAATCTGCCACGTTTCTTTCTCTTGGCGGGCCTCTGCGACCTTCTGAACGATATCTTTGCGCTTATCTAGGACTAGCCACGGGAGTGCCTCCGTCTGTATAAGTAGTAAAAGCTCGTTAACCGTCAATTGCAACAACTCGGCCACTGCACGACTTCTCTGCGGCCGACGGATCATATCTTTCGTCGCAATATAAGCTAAGCTCCGCCAATACGGCTCGAATAGGCGACGAGGAGTTGTATTCAACGCTTCCGAAAGCTTTACAAGTTCGTTGAAGGCAAATGCAGAGACAACATTGTTGCTGTCTCCTAAGTATTCGAGGAGTTGGATCAGCACGAGGTTTAATTCATCGTCAATGACGACGCGACCTAGTTGACCCCAAGCCATGATATTTGTCTCTGTCAAGTGTGGCTGTTGTTTTTCTGAAATCGATTTCAAGAGTGCGATAGCATTCTGCCGGTTTTTGCTGAGGGCTTCGAGGAATGCCCTATCTGTGCCTCGCGAGGAAGATATTGGTGTTACAAAGGCCATAAGTGTTCTTCCTGCTGCAATACGAAGCTCTCTGATAGAGCTGTGTAGAGACTGTATGCACCATTGCCCTGGAGCTGAGGTTTCGAGGCTGAGATAATCGGGATCGTTGCAATGGACCGCTATCTTGTCCAGGGCCTTCATGGCAGCCACTCTTGGTCGTTTGGAGCTCAAGAACGAGCTGGATCGAATCAGCTGCGAGAATGTGTTTCTCAGTGCCAGTTTGTGGTTGGACGCTGCATGGGAACCGGCGGGAGACGATTGACCTGTTCCGCCAACACATAGCGAGCAAATCGCAGACGCGAGCGACTTGCGACTGGTTGGCAAGACCGAAACGCCTCCATCGAGAACGCAAATACTATGCGCGATAGCATCGACTGCAAGGCATTGAGCGGATTCTTCTTCCGCTGAAAACTTCTCGCTGTGTTCATATTAGCCACATCGTGCAGGATGTTTCGAGACCAGAATACTCACAGGAAAAGAGCTTGGAACTCGTCAGTATCATCAAGACTAAGCTCAGTTATCTGCATTATGTCGCTGATGTGTTGCATCACGTAACTGATTTCGGAATTCGTTTCTGATACCTTGATCTTCTTCCTAGGATTGGAATTAGAAAGAAAACGAGAGTTCTTGTACTGCAACTGAAACTTGTTCAACCACAGCCGGACTTCGCTTGAAGCAAAGTTAGCGGGAAGAAAAGCTTCATCGAGTGCATCTTGGGCGCCCAAATGAACAGCCTGTCGCAGAAGCTCCGTACATCGCTGTAGCACGTTAGTTACAGCAACGGTACAGGTTGAGCAGAACTCACCCAAACATCGCTGTTCTCCTCGAGAGCTGGGAATTGGGAAGACAGCAATATCAACTCGTTGACGAGCCTTGACTCCGCCAACCTAGCTACTGATCTGTTGTCGATCGATGCTTGTGATATTGTCACAAGCGCCTTCGAAAAGACAGTCCGAGCTCTGTCACCTGTAGAGTCGAGCAGGACCAGGTCGCCGGGAGATGCGATCATATCACTGCAGATCAGGATTAAAAGCGTGTGGGCCTTATCTCTAGGGAAAATGCAGGATTTACCCGCATCGACACTGTTATCAAGCAGTTCGTGGATGAGTTCAATAAGGACATTGGGTTCCGAGAGAGTATGGCCAACCTCCCACCGCTTCTGCACCAACCGAGTGTCTGTGAGAGCATCTAGAAGCCAGCTGGCATTCTCCGACCATGTCGATATTGAGCGGAAGGCGGAGTCGGTAGAAATCAAGGGATATGCAAGAATTCTCGCTAAACTGAAGACTAGGCTGACTGCCTGAGAAGCGTAAGATAGTGTAAACGACGCATGCCGAGTAGTTTGAAACCACCCCGAGCCGAGCACTTGGCTTAACACAGCAGCGGGAGGCAAAACAATTTCCCTCGAAAGCCGTCCTGAAGATGGTGGGATCGATGGATCTTGAAGGTGATCGAGTGTTCCTGTTACCTTATTAGCAGCGACTCACCGAGAGCAAAACTCATGGAAAGATACATACCAGTCATACAAGCCCTAAGATACACACCAATATGGGGTGTCACATCGCGCAAGCTTTCGCTAGCAGCAACAAGGAGCATGAAGTATTGGAGGAAGCCCTCAATAGACCCTTGAAGCTCTTTGCAATGGGGATGCCCAAGTAACTTTAAGAGTTGCGGCAGAAGCCAAACCCACAAAGGCTCTTGTCCTCGAAAAAGGTAGCCATCTCCATCCGTGGAATACTTCAGTACAGATGGAGTCTCCTTGATGGTGAATCGAAGGAAGTTGATTGCTTTCAAGACTTCGGTGCGCACATGTGTCTGATCGAGGAAGGGATCGTCTAACTTGATGTTTTCAAGGACGGCTCGCGAGTAGACGTAAATAAGCATGTGATTGTGCTCAATCCGTTCGGCGGGCGATTTGAGTACCGTTGGATTGTCTTTTACTCGTTGGATCGTCGCGAAAAGACCCTTGAGCTCAGCATTTTCGTCAGATCGTGAAGATTTGGTAGACGGCGAAATGTCTTCAACTAGCTGGGCAGCTAAAGTGGATGGGGGAGGAACGCCGTGACCTTGGCCTGCGTCGATTCCTCTTGCACCCGAGGTGTTGGCCATCTTCTTCTCGGCATTGTGGATTTCTCGATTATTGCCTTCGATTTACCCAAGGGCTAACGGGCTAAGCTTGCGAGTCAAACCCAAATGCAGGGTCCAGCAGTAGACGCGATGTCAGGATGGAGGGGCAGACGCGCGGTCATGTGACCTGGCGTTTTCTAAATGACTTTACGTTAGTACTTGTAGATGTTCTCAGGTAGATCCTCACCAACTCGTTAACCACCCAACCAGTCCTACTACTCTTAGTCGTAGTAGGAGTAGATACTGGAGAGCTAGAAGGGGAAAAGATCAATCACTATCATCACTTTGCTATATTTGACGATCTACTTTGTGATCTGATGACCCAAGAAGTTTTGTCGGGTTCAATGCTTGCTGTTGCTCTACTAACAAAATCAGACAGTAAGTCCATTCACCAGACTAGACGGAAATCCCTGAGTAGACGCGATCCTGCCAAGGTGTCGTCCTCGAGGGACATGCAACGCTCGCATGGCACGAGCTACGCGATGAATTGGTACAGCACACAGCGGCTTCACTAAGCTCTCGCTTACTTTGCCCCTTGTCCTTGTTGCTTTCGTGGCTATCCTTCTTTGATATTGCGCGATCTTGGTCTCGAATTGAAACACAGAGCTATGAACTTTAGGTAAGAGCTTTGCTCAGATACCCCCCCCCCCCCCGTCATAGCCCGACTCTAATACTGAAAAGTAGGGGGAAGGTTATTAAATTACAGCAACAGTTGGATTTTAGTGAACATTTATATGGAAGGAGCATGACTCCTTTGCTCCACCTCTCAACTTCTCACGTGTTCAATCTTGACATGTTGGGCCTGGATTGTCAATGCTCATACTTCACTGTGATCATGTCGTGAGTGATACCTTTTCGCAATTAGTTTCATTGATTATCGATGTGATCCACCCCAAGGAAGTGGAAAAGTCTTACCACCCAGCTTTACGGTATACGTAATCATAGCTGACCCGTATCTAGCTTCGATTGCTCCTTCTAGGGAGTAGTATCGGTGGTAGCCCATTCGGGTCGTCCTGGCCTCTCTTTTCACAGAATTCGAAATTCGACTCAAGTCAAGCGACAATGTCGCGACGCATCGGGTGCCGGAATCAGCGTGTACGGGAGGCTTGGCCCCATCGTTCGAGTAGATTTCGATCTCCGTCTGGGGCTCGTGGCCATATCCTGACACCGGAAGGTCACACTGGTACTCGATGGTGGATGGCTTCCCTTCTGGATACGACTCTCCCTGCAAGCACAGTCAATAAACATCGAGGATTCTTTTGGCCCTTCCGGGCAGGTAGTCGACTGTACCTTGCGGATGAACCAGAGCATTTCGGCCACAACCATTTCTTGCTCCTTTTCAGACCAATAACTTAACGCCAAGTCAGTGGCTGCCCTGAGATCTGTCTACTATCAGAAAGGTGTACTCACGCTTCCCTAGGATTGTGTCTCCACATGTCATACTTGGTGAGCAGAGACGTGCCATATGATCGTCTTGCAACTCTAGAAGCCACCTCAACAGGCGCCAATGCTGGGCCATATTGAGCCAGTCCGTGTATCACCGCACCCTTTACTACTGCCGACCAACCGTTCTCGGGTTGAAGTACCTGGGTCCCCGCTGCGATGGCATCACGAACCCGGTGCCGTAGATACCGACTTTGTCCAAATCCACCTACCAAAACGACGGCCGTGACCTCGTCACCTGCCATGGTCACCTGTTCTTTGATAAGGCATATTATGTCTTTGATGATGGGGTCGAATATCTTCTCCTTCATCTCTTCCTGAGGCATTGTATACCGGTTTCTTCTCATCCCTAAACTTGAGTCGACCTTCAATGTAAGAGGCTCACCTTTGGGAATAAACGTTTTCTTGAACTACAGTTTGGTCAGTAATACTGTTGAGTAGCGACGAGTTACTCCGCGACTGAGGAACCTACCGACTCGAATTCGTTCAATGCGTGCACAAGGCGCTCATCTGTCCAGTACTTGTCGCCGTGCGTCTGCTTGAGATGACGTCGGAATCTTTTGTTGAGCATCGAAGAGCCGCATTTTCCCCCAGTGCCTTCTGTGACCTCTTTCAATTCAAGCTTCTCGACCTCAGTCACTTCATATGTGATGAGGTCGACTGTGCCTCCGCCGGCATCACACACCACAAATCGTCGGCCGAGCTGTAGTGTTGAGGGACTAAGATTTTTCAGCGTATACAGCGCCGCAGCTTCCTGCCATCTGTTAGTTCATTCTTTACTAGGAGAGAGCGAGCACGGACTGGCTCTGATATCAGTTGGATTCTCTTGTTCCCGCAGAACCCTGCAACTGCCGCGGCTCTTTCAGTAGCCTCTTTCGCCGCATTGGACCAGATTGCAGGCACAGTCACGACGAAATCCATTGGCGTTGACCTCACAACACTGGGAGACAGGCGTTTCTCCAAGACGCTGATGAAGTGTGTATGGAGACATGATAGGTAGATTTTTGTCAAATCTTCTGGGGTTTCTCCATCCTTATTGGCCCTCCCCGGCTCATCGAGTTTCCTGTAGACCGATGAATTTCTTTCTCCTGCGTCGGACCCTTCGCCTCGAGAAAGACTTACAACTTGAAGAATCTGATTCTCTTAGCCGACTCTGGAATCTGGAAGCCCCATTGCCACCCCGTAGCTACTTTCCGCAATTCAGTCGGGACTTTGGCGCTGTTCTTGGAGGAGCTCATCGATGGCCAAGTCGACACGACATGCTGCGCATCTGGCTACAAAGGTTAGCGCGTGTAGCCTTCCTTCCATCAGAGCGGACGTATGCGGTCTTACTCGACTTGTTTCGGCCCATGCCACGCCCGAGTAAGTCGTTCCAAAATCAATGGACACAATAATTCTCCGCGGCATGTTCGCCACTTCATTACTTCTCGACTCCTTTGGGTTGCCCATGTTTTGGCCTTCCGCGCCGGGCAGCATACGGAGCTTAGCTCCTGAGCATTGATCGAAAGCCAAGAGTTCAGAGGCTACTAGTATAGCCTTGAGCTTCTCCAGACGATCCTCACACCCTTGCCAAGCAGGTGCACTAGTTGGGAACGGGTGTTTGGCACTTGACTATAATCTGATACGAGAGAAGACATTTCAACAGATACTGTCGAGATGTGCCACTTGGGCTCGACCTCCCGACAGCCTCGCTACCAAAATTCAACATTTGGCCGGTGGCTGGGCCATTCGGAAAGATCCTTACTGCAGTCGGGCCTTCATGCAGGGTGATATGCAGTCGAGGTGCATCTGTGGATCTGGCCAAGCTACGCCTATTGACCAGCCTGGAAGCCGACCTGCAAAGAACTAGGGCTGCGACCAATATTTACCCAACAGCCCGACAGAAGTCAACCCTGGGCGTCCAAGGAATTAATGAGGCTATGGCTCTGGACTTTTGAAGGACTTTGGTGGCGGCAATTGGCTTACTCCATCACTACGCAGGCCAATCAAATTGTGGTCGGGTAGATCCAATCGAGAGGACTGCTGTCCAGCTGACAGCAATCAATTCCAAGTTGCATCACACTCTCAAAATGATGCGATTCGACCTCGAGCACTTCTGAGAGACATCATTTCGATCTTCATTCGCTTTTCATCATGGATAATGCAGCTGAAGCATCAATCAATGTGGAAAACATGGATTGCGGAGATTCACAAGCCCAGGCAGCGCCCATGAATGAGACTACACTAATGGAGGAGGAACTCGCTGACGAGATTAGGCTTCGGCAGTATACGGAGCAGGTACTGGACACCCGTCAGCTTGAGCTGGAAGCCGAGGAGGAGGAGAAGAAGGCACTGCAAGCCGAGGTCGCCGCACTCAAGAAGGAACTCTCTAGCACGCGGGATCAACTCTCTGAGGTGCGAAACCAGTCTAGGTCGAGAGATAAACAGCTCTCCGATGCCAAAGATCAAATATTTCGACTGCAGCCGCGAGGCAAAGATATCACAGAATCCGAGGCCGTGGATGCTTACAGGACTTTGTGCGGAAACATCCAACGTTGGGTCGACAACCGTATGAAGCCGATACTGGACGACCTGGACTACGGGAGGCTCAAAGTTCGACCAATGCCGGCACAAGCAACGCGCCTCGTTTCGTTCATGAGGGAAGCGGCTAAACGTGGCATCGATCTCGATCAATCCGATACGTACCACGTCATTGCCATCATTATGAATTACCTAGGCCTTGTCTTCTTCTCCAAGTCCTTCTACTGCCCTCTAGATGACTACGAGGGTGACGCAACATTGGCTTTTGTCAACGAGCTAGAAGTCTCCATGAGCCGACTGCCTCGAGGTGACTCCGTTCCTTACGTTGTCCAAGCAGCCTACCCAGACTGACTCCAATTCTACAGAGCCTCTTCATTGTAGGTCATGGCGTAGTGAGACTTTGATCTCTCTCACTAGTCAACAGTCTTTCAAAAACAGGAGAACGAGATATATACAAATGGTATCCGAGGACCTTGCCTCGCTTCTATCTATCCTTGCTCCCAAAGTCTCCCCTGCAGAACTTCAGTCTTCAATCCGGAGGACCATCATCGAGCCAGCTGCAGATTTGGTACACCAATTGCACCTAGCGACGAATGTTTATGCCCTGAAATGGCCTGCTGGGGGCGCTTGGTCGCGCCTGGGGGTGTATGAGTGCCTCAACTTAGCTGATGGTGGCACGATTCTTGATCTTTCCGGCACGACTCCCACTTCTCCGGCCCGGCGTGGCGTGACGTACATGTTTGATGTTGCACCGGGTCTGTTCGTGGAAAGATTTAGTGGGGACCAGAAGATGCCAATCAAAGCTATTTGCAGGCCAACTGTCCTGGTCTTCGGAGGGGGTGGAAAAGTGGCACTGAAGCCGACGGTGATCAGGTGGATGTGGGACACTACCGGGGCAACACTGGCGCATGAAGCACCGAGCAGAGTAGCAACGCCCAAGAGTAAGTATCAAGAGCTTCTCCTTGGCGAAACATTTTCTAACATGTGGTGATAGGAGGGACTGGCGGTGTGCCGCCAAATCGAAGAAGATGAGTCTAAGCACGCGAAAGCAGCTCCTTCTCTTCACACAGATGTATTAGCCAATCCTGTTTTAAAACAATGTTCATCACGGTGAGAAAGGACGCTAGTATGGAGATGAGTACCTTGATTATCCAGGACAAATGCTATGGCGTCGTGGTCCTCGTGTGGACAACGTACATCAGCTCCATCGAGAGGACAGTTGAAACTCTTCCACAACAATAACCGGGACTTCTTGATATCGACGCCCGGGTCGAGGGGGCAGAGGAGGCGGTGTAGGATCTTGAGCTGGAACTCTGGCGTTCCTGGCTCTGTTTTGGTTCCTATTCCTGTTCACCGGATTTCGGCGGGGAGTCTGTTTGTTAGGCTGGTTTGGCGTTGGACCCTTTCTTGCTGGAGACGGCTCACCAGACCGTGGAGAAGCATTCCGCTTCTGACCACGAGGTGCTGCTGGTTTGGGCTTTGCGACTCCCGCCGATGCCTCCCCGGTGTTTCCATTGCGAGCGGGAATGAAAGGCCTGATGCAGTTGCTGATATAGTCCTCTTCAAAGCCCAGGGCTTGTGCGTCTACCAGTCCGAGGTTGATACGATTCACGTATTCGTCCTTTGGTTCACTGTCGACGATGTAATTGAGGCTGATGTAAACCAGTACCTTGGGAGACCATTGCTGAGCTGTCGCTGCTTGCTTACGGCCCTCTTGCTTGGCTTGCCGCAATATCTTTGTTGGGCCCCCATTATCGACGATCCATGATACGGGTCGTCGGTACAGGGTGCTGGGAGCACGGTGTAAGTCCACTTTCATGTGCCTCTTGGTGTAGGCATTCTTTGAGACACCCTCGTTAACATCAAGTTTGGCCTCATCGGGTTCGTTAATCTCATAGACAAGGCCATCGACCCAATGACCCTCGGCGTCAATGACATTGGCATAACCACGCTCATTGATCTGCCAGCGATAGTTGACAAGCCTGGCTAGGCCAACATATTTGCTATTTGGACATCGCCGTTTCATCTGCTTGAGATGGAGGTTGCTTCCGTAAGCAAAGTAGTACTTGGTCGACCGGACGGGTCCCGGAGCGGCCGGCTGTGTCCCGGCGGCTGGGGAGGCCATAGTGTCGATCGATCCTCTCTCTCTCTTTCTATGTGTGTGTGTGTGTGGTGTGTCTGTCAGAAGTGGATGTAAGTGGTGGGTGGTAGTATGATGGGAGAAAGGACCCGGGGGCTAGGGGCGAGACCAAAAATCCGAGATTCCAGTTGGAGGAGGTAAAGGAGGGGAAAGAAAGAGTCAGGTGCCTTCGATTAGCGCGGAATAAATGTCGATTATCGAGGGAAGATTGGCAGGTCGAAGGAGAATTGCGAGTCGTATAAGACGCGAGTGGAGATATCCCCTGCAGGATTTGGGCAGCAAACCGCCTCACGACGCTGCCAAGGATCCCTGACTGGAACCAATAGCCGCTCACCACGTTCGAGCCGCCCGACTTGCATCTTGGGCAAGGACGGGCGGGAAAAAAAGAAGACCACCTGTGAAACGCTTTGACTCAGCCTCTAGCTTTAGGGCTTTTGTTGGATTCGTGGCAGCCTGACCAACCAACCACTCGGAAACCCGAAGGGCAGAAGACGGAAGCCCGAAGGTGACGAGCAGCTGTGACTATGATCCGCTGTCTGATGGTCTCTGCTTCCCACGTTTGATACTGTGAGGCGCTCTCCGCCGCCCTGGGATTTCTTTGGGTCCTGACGTTTTTTCCTGCAGTCTTTTGGAAGATTGTCACATATGCAGGGTGGTCATGTGGTTGCTCACAGTGTCATACACTTTTTGAGTCTTCTCTTTCTCCCCGTCTCTGCCTGTCTCTCCCCCGCCTGGCGCAACGTGGGATAGGCGGAATTGTTGGTTGGTAACTTGATGGATGGTGGTTATGGCATGCGATTCCCAAGCCTAAGCCTAAGCCTAAGCCTAAGCCGTGAGCCTCGCGACTTACACGCACCCGCTTCCCGCCCGTTGAGCCTAAAGCCCAACGCGACGCATGAATCTCTTTCTGTGCGGCCCCAATGCCATTTATATCATACCGCTCCTATTTCGTCGCTAGTGCATCCGTCGGTGGCAAACTCTTGCGGTGACTGACCGGTCGTCGTCTTCTTTGCTTCTCACTCTCCTGCTCGATCCCAAAGTCATGGTGCGACATTACAACTTTGGTGTCGAGATCGAGGCAGTGGCCAAACCGTACGGCAGCGCCGAGTGCTTTTCCAACGTCGACTGGTATCGGCAGCTGGCGCAGAAGCTCCGGAACCGGGGTATCTCGGCGGTGCATGACGACAATTCTCGGTATAGCAAGCATCCCGAGTACTATGGCGGCAAGTGGTTTGTCACTCGCGATGGATCTCTCAAGAGAGAGCGGCCCCTTGGTGAGTTACATCTGCCCACCCCCCTTTTGTTTCCTGGGGGTTCCCCCCTCTTTCGCTTGTTACTCAAGGACTTGAGTCAAGTAGATGATGCATCTTGACAACCATGCTGATCAGATGCCTCTACAGTGTGTATGGAAGTTGTCTCCCCAAGGCTAGACACCACCCAACATGTAACCAGCACCCTCGCCGACTTCTGGGAGGCGATGCATGTGCACTTTAACCCTCAAAGGGACATAACTTGCGGTGGTCATGTCCATGTCACGCCCATGAGCCTCAACAACAAGTTCTCCCTCCGCTCTCTCAAGAAGATTGCCTTTGCCACCGTTGTCTACGAGGACTTTGTCGCCTCCATCCTCCCCAAGGCTCGCCGCGAGAACAAGTACTGCAAGACAAACACCCAGAGCGAGGAGTCAGGTCTGCGCGAGGCACTTCTCTGGGGAAAAGACGTGGCCGCCCTTCAGCGCGTAGCGGCGGACATTAAGAGCCGCGCGAACGAGACGGAGCTCTGGATGTACATGCAGGGCAACCGCTACGTGCTCTGGAACTTTCAGAACATCTTCCCCAATCCAAAGACGGGCAGATGCACGGGCACGGTGGAGTTCCGCGGCGGCAATCAGTTTTTGAGCACGAAAGGCACACTCGCGTGGGTGGCTTTCGTCTTGGGCTTCATCACTTTAGCCGTGACCGAGGTGAGTTTTTCTGTGCACGGCTGCCACATCTTGAAGTCCTTGCTAACTTTTTATGTCACAAACAGGACCTACTAAATCACTTTTCGGCCTCGGCATTTACTTCTCAGTCGGACCCGAAATTTCAAAAGCGCGCGGATGAATGGTGGAAGCGGCTCAGAAAGGCCGCTCGCAAGTCCAGGATGAGCCGTCACCTCCCAGAAGACTACAACAGAATGAGGTCAAGATGAACAGACTCGGAGCAGGATTACAGTACTGATTTTATATTTGATTTATATTGCGTTGCATCCATCCTGGCGAACTGCGTTGCAAAGGGAGTTCTCGGCGGGCCAAGGGCTGTGATATAACTTTTATGATGATTAAAATGCAATCTTTTATGTGGGAGTTGGGAGGAAAGCGTTTGCGGACATATACAGATCTCAGAGGCACACCGCCGGACTTTGGTCAATGATTATTCTCAATTCATAATGCGATGTAAGCGAAACAAAAACCTGAACGCCAGAACTTGTGGATCTATGATTCTTCCTTTGCAGTAACGTCTTCTTCAAACATAACCAGGACTGTTCCAGCCTTGCAAATATCCTATTGAGAGAGTTAGCATGGCTCCCAGGTTTGGACGAGTATGATAGATGGGGACTGACTCCTTCTTTGTGAGCGAGCTTCTTGATCACACCGTCTTGTGGTGACCGAATCACCGTCTCCATCTTCATCGACTCGATACTGCAAAGTTGTTAGTCAGGGGAGGGCCGGGAAAATGTTGTTTGCTTCAGCAAGAACTCACACTACAAGAGGGGCTCCCTTCTTGACCGTCTGTCCCTCCTCCACCTCGTTCTTCAGAACCTTGCAAGGCATAGGCGCCGCCACGGAAGCATTCGACTCCTTCAGGCCGAGCTCCTTCTCGTACCACTTGGGTGGCAACAGGGCGAGATCCGTCTTGACTCCGTGCTGGAAGACGGCAATCTTGACGTCGTTGTCGTTGGTCTGCGGGATGACCGAAGACCTTATCCTCTCGCCGGGGAAGAAAGACTCCAGCTTGACGACGGGGCCCTCGGCATGATGCTTTGAGGAGACGTTGCTGAATACCTCTGGCGACTCCTCGCCCTTCCGGGTGACAGTAATGTTGTATACATCCGCGCCGACCTGTGCCACGTTCACTTCCACAATCTCGCCCTCCTTCTCGCTGTAACCGTCCTGGACCTTGAAGGCCACCTGGCGCTCGCTGGTCGCGCTGCCCTTGCCGAACCCCAGTGTTTGTCCGTGGGGTGTGTTCTTCTGCAGCTGCTCGCTCACCACACCGAGCGCCGCTTGGGCAAAGACCTCGTTCTTGATGTGTCTTGGCTTGAAGAGTGCGTCCTCCCAGTTCTTGATGAAGCCAGTCTCGACGTCGCCCTCGACGAAAGCAGGGGTCTGGCAGAGGCGCTTGAGGAACTCGACGTTTGTGGCCACACCGACGACTTCGTACTCCCGCAGGACGGCCTCCATCTTGGCAATGGCGCGCTCGCGGGTGTCACCGCGGACGATGAGCTTAGCAATCATGCCGTCGTAGGCCTCGGAGATAGTGCTGCCGGACTGGAAGCCCCAGTCGAGGCGCACGTCGGGGTCGGAGTCGAAGGAGGGCGGGAGGTAGGCGTGGACGAGCTTGCCAGAGTCGGGGAGGAAGCCCTTCTCGGGGTTCTCGGCGTAGATGCGGGCCTCGATGGCGGCTCCCCTCTGCCTCATGTTCTCCTCGATTTGGGTCTGGGTCAGAGGCAGCTTCTCGCCGGCAGCGATGCGAAACTGCCACTCCACGAGATCGAGCCCGGTGACCATCTCGGTGACCGGGTGCTCGACCTGCAAACGGGTGTTCATCTCCATAAAGAAGAACTTGTTGGTGTCCTTGTCCAGGATGAATTCAACGGTACCGGCTCCGACGTAGCCGACGGCAGAAGCGGCCTTCCTGGCCTTCTCCCAGAGATCCCGCCTAACGGCATCGTCCAGCTCCGGTGCAGGCGACTCTTCGAGGATCTTCTGGTGCCTCCTCTGCACACTGCAATCGCGCTCGCCTAGGGCGACTGTGTTTCCCCACTTGTCCGCAAAGATCTGGACCTCAACATGCCGCGGTCGCACAATGTACTTCTCGACCAGCATCACCTCGCCACCCTCGCCAAAGGAAGCCTTGGCCTCGGCGCGGGCGCTCTTGAGCTGCGTCATGAACTCGTCCTCGGTCAGGACGATGCGCATGCCCTTCCCGCCGCCTCCGCGCACACTCTTTAGCAGAACGGGGAACTCAATCTCCCTTGCCCTCTCCAGGAGGAACTGCTCGCCCTGCTCGGTGCCGTGGTATCCGGGGACGCAAGGGACCTTGGCGTCGGTCATAATTTCCTTGCTCCGGGCCTTGTGGCCCATGTCGGCCATGGCGGTGGCGGGAGGGCCGACAAAGACGATGCCCTCCTGCTCGCACTTCTCGGCAAACTTGGAGTTCTCGGAGAGGAAGCCGTAGCCCGGGTGCAGGGCCTGGATGCCATTCTTCTTGGCCAGGGCGATGATCTTGTCGCCGTCGAGGTAGGCGTTGGCCGGGCCGAGGGCGAGGGACTGGAAGCCCGAGGAGGCGTGCCACGAGGCGGCGTCGACGTCGGTGTAGACGGTGGTGGCGCGGATGCCCATGCGCTCGGCCGTCTTGTTGATGCGAATGGCAATCTCGCCGCGGTTGGCAATGAGCACCGAGTTGAGGCTGGTTGACCTTGCGGCGGGCGTGGAGGAGGCGGATGTGGAGGAGAATCGAGGGAGGGGCCTCACGGGGAGGCGCTTGGCTCGAAGGGAACGCATGATGATGGTTGTTGATTGATGATGATGAGGGGGGCGAGATGTCGAACCTCTTATGTGCTCTCGGCTCTGTGCTCTGTGCCCTGTTGGCAGGTAAAGCACTTGGAGGGGTAATTCACGGAGCACACGGAGAGTGAGAGTAAGAAGAGGGCGATTGGCAGTCTCACGATCCCATTGAGCGAAGGAGAGGGGAAGTGAGAGATGAGTAGTTGAGAAAATAAAAAGTGTGCGAGCTCGGCATGCCTCGTCAAGAAGTCAATTTGACCCGGTGATCTCTCTCCAAATTACTATCAGTTTGGCTGGTGGACGACGAAATCCGGGGAAGTCCAGCCGCGGGGAACCGAGACCGATAGTAGCCGACGCCGAAGTTGGGCTGGCGTCACCTCCCCTTCGGCACAAGGTCGCCTTATATACTTAACACTCCAGGGTAGCAAGCCGTTCGAACGGAACACCCAAACGCACAGTTGTGATGTTTTTTTTTCCGTCTTCAGTATCCAACCTTCCCGGGGTATGAGGAAATGGAGGGGCTCTATCTATGAATATTAAAGGGAAGAAGGTAAATATGCACTCGAATAAATAGTGTACAGACCCATCAGCTTCCCTGCATTCTCCGCATCCGTTCCTCCGCCGCCCGGGCTCTCCTCTCGCGCTCCAGTCTCGCCCTCATTTCAGGCGTCAGGCCTCTTGACTCCTCCTCCCTGCGCTCCTGTGGTGTTTTTGTGAGCCCTGCTGCCAGAGCGTTGGCCTTGGCCCTCTTGCTCTCGGCCACCGTGGGGCCCTCTGACCGTAGCCTTTCCTCCTCTGTCTTTCGTCGCTCCGCCTCTTTCTGATCGGCTTCCTTCTTCTCGCGCTCATCTCGTCCATCCGCCTCGGCCTTGGACATTGCGGGAGGTACCTTGGCAGCATCCCAGTCGAACTTGACCTCACCCAGCTCGGATCGTGCAACGCGGAAGGCATCGCGGGTAGAACGGTCGCCCGCCAGCTCGAATGGTGTTTTGCCCTCCTGGTTCTTCAAGAGAGGATCCGCCCCGCCGCGAGTCAGAAGCCCCAGCACGAGCGGCGCCGAGTTTTGCGCAGCAGCCAGGTGAAGAGGCCTGGGCGCGTGGTGATTCTGATCTGCAGGTTGTAGCTCAAAGTCGGGACTGACGTTGTTGTTCTTCAAGTACGACAGGAGAGCAGGGAGCTTTGATCTTCGCGTGAAAGCCTGAATTTGTGATGTGTGCAAGAGTGCTGTCTCCTCCGCCTCGGTGAGCTTTGGCTTGGCGGGCTTCTGATTTGATGTTTTATTCGCTGTGGTCGTCTGCTCGACTTCTTTGGCGGCCTCGGCGGCAGGGTTAATCTCGCGGACTTTGAGGCGGGTGAGTTCGATGAAAGACCTCATAAGCTCGTTCTGCGTAGCTCTCCTGGTGCTGAAAGGGAAACCTCGGAGCCTGGTGTCGTTGTGTTTCAAGACTTGTCCTTCATACGGGCCAAAGAGTGTCCTCCTGTTTGTGGATCCCGTGGCCCGGATGAAGAGGAGCTCGGATGTATCTATAAGCCCCTTCCAGTCTTCCAGGAGCGCCCGGACATCCTGGACCAGGGCCTGCTCGTTGTACCGACGCAGACCAGAACCGGCAGAGTGGGCGTTGCCCTTGGCATTGTCGTTTGCTGACTGCGAGCCACCCTGCTTGCGGCGCGTTGTGTAGCGATGAAAGGTCTTGTGGGCCAGCACCGTAGCTTCCCGATTCATTGTTGTGCTGCCCTTGGAGGGTCGCGGAGCCAAGGATACCACCATGGCGGCAAAGTGGCCGCCGCCGATCATACAGAGGAAGATGTGCGGACCTTTGTAGGCAATCTCGGGCATGCCGCCGTCCTTGGCAGGTTTTGGTATGGCGACCGGTTCCAGCTGTTTGTCCTTTACCACGTCGATCACCTCTGACCGTCGCTGTTCCTCGCCCGTGAGGATAGCTCGATACATGCCAAAGTAGTGCTTCTCCGGCAGCAGAGGCGAGCTGAACCACAGCAGTGTTGGCTTTCCTCCTCTTCTTCTGGTCTCACTGCCATTTCCATTCTGCTCTTCCTCCTCTGTTGACCCGTGCTTGTCTGCCAGCTTCGCCTGTCTCTTCAGCAAGGCTGTCAACGTTGAATCCTGCTTGGTGTCGTCATCGTCGTCCTCCGATTCGGAAGAGTCAGAGCCGGACAGAGACTCGTCCAAGTCGCCAATGAGCTTCTCAAACTCGTTCTCAGATACAGACTTCTGACCGCGAAGCTTCTGCTTGAGGTTGTAGTTGTGCAGGTCGGACTTTTGGTGGCTTCGCTGATCTTGGAGCGTGTCGAAAGTGAGTCCGCAAAGCGAGCAGCTCCGTGAGCCAACCAGATTGTCGGATGATGATGCGCCGGAGTCACTGTCTTGCGAAGAGGCGGCTTCTCGGGCGTCAATCAGATCGGAGGTCTCGTCGTCGGTCTTGACAGCGAGGCTATCGAGGACTTGGGGTGGAAGATCGTAGACTGCAGGGTGTTTTGTCAGTGCCCGTATTGTGAACGTGGGATTTGTCTGAAGCGCATCGGGGTCAGCGTACCGTAGAGAGGCTTGCGCAGAAGGTCCTCCCGACTTTTCGACATGTTGAGCACGGTCGAGGAGAGGAGCTTATCTTTGCTTGCCGGGCGCAAAGATGTGAGGACCCTAGGACAAGCGGCTGGGTAGGTTGTTGAGGTTATAGGAATGAAGGGAAATCCAGGGTCGTCAGACTCGTCACTGTTCCATGTATGTGTCAATGAGTGTGTGTGTCACACCGTCATGCCTGCTAGTCGTAGTGGGGGAATCCATGTCCCTAGCTGGAGCTGACTCGATCGGCGAGTGCCCCGCATCGGCCGTAAATCCAGGTGACCATAGGCTATAGTAGCGGTTGTGGCAGTGGGGTTAAGAAAAGGAATAGCTACTAGTCTAGTAACTTACCTTAAGGTACAGTGGGCAATAGGTAATTTCGAGCTACCACCAGAATCTCACTGATATACTATATATATTAAGGCTTAATATTAAGTAAATATTAATTATGAATAATAATAAAAAGCTAACATATTATTACTTGTTGCTTATTACCCTATATTATTAATTCTATAACTAATAAATAATATATAAAATAGTTAATTCAATGATTTATTGCCTTTCTTAGTAGTACACTAATGATAGCTTGGAACTACCTTTAAACTACTGTACATACCAATAGGTACACTTTGGTGCCTCGGGATCCTACTCCCCTAAGGCTTCGTCAAGCGCCCATTCTGGAATTTCTTCGTCGTCTGAGATACTAGGGACTGGCGAGAGCGGAGGTGTCCCTTCATCCAACTCGTCAGCAACTTCAGCAGCGCCGCAGAACGCCGCCATCTGCAAAGCTACCCATTGAGCTTGTAGAGCAACCTCCATCTTCTCCTTGTCCTCCCTTTTAACTCTAAGCGTGATTATGTGACCAGATTCAATTGGTCGTCCGGACTTGGCATGGTGAGCTGTTACTCCTGGAACGTTAGACAGAGTAGTTGAGGGAAAGCGTGCGCTATCAATAGCCTGCGCAATCGTTTCTACGTTCCCAGCGTCCAACTTGACCACTCGCGTAGTATCGCCCTTGGAGCCGCCGGTAGTGTCGTCTTCTAGGAATGCACCCAGCGCGGTTGCAATCTTGCTAGACAGCCAGCGGAATTCAACCTGTATTGAGGCAAATTCATTAGCACTGGGAGAATCCTGAGTATTTCCAGCGCGCGCGTCTTCTCCCCCATCTTTGAGGAGTTTGAAGCCAAACAAGCCTTTCGACCAGTACCGATGGAGCTGCGGGTTCAAACTGAGCATGTTCCAGGACTTGTCTGAAGACCCAAGCTCTTTGTGTGCAGGGCAAAACAATGCCCTCAGAACATTGTAATCTGCCGGATCCATACAGTACTGAAGGAAAGGAAGCAGGCTGTTGCGTGTCCTTGCCAAGTGATGTGTTTTGTTGTTGAGAGTGAAGGGTAAGATGTGGCACACATCTGGTAGAGCGTTCTCTGTTACAACGCAGAATTTTCCATCCCTCTGAAGAGCCTAGAGCACTAGTTAGGAAAAGTGAAGACTAAGTAGGTGCGAAGTAAACATTACTGCTTGCGACTCCTTCTGATTGTGGTTCACCACGTTTGCTTTTCTCCGTAGTTGGTAGGTCTCGTCAGTCTTAGTGTCTTTATCTTGTGATCCCGTTGAGGTCGTCATAGGCAGCTCTTTGTTGGTATTGCCTGTAAGAACTAACGTGAGATGTCAGTAATTAATACGCAAGTTCTTTTTCACAAGTTACTTACAGAGCTTTAGACCTGGCTCCATGCACCGTAAGGGATACCTAAGATGGGATATAGGGTCACCTTCAAGCCGCTGCAGCCTAGTGAACTCCGGATGGTGCACAAATAGCGCGAGGTGCATAAGATTGAATTGAAAGGTCTCTCCTGGCTCTAGAAAGAATGATTGGTCCGACATAGCCTCATCGCGGAAATAAGCAGCCAAGCGGACTCTCTTAATCAATTCCGAGAGTGATGGCTCGTCAGCCGGGTGTGGGCCAAGGTGGCGAATCTGCGAACGGGCATTGCAGAAGTTGAAGAAGGCCTGGCGGCCTACTTCAGTAGTGGTTTCAGATTGGAACAACTCCTGCCAGGCGGATTGTGCATTTTGTCGTTCAGCCATGATGCAGCTAGAGCCGAGATTGCTTATGACGAAGAAGAAGAAGATAATGATGATGATGATTGGGAAAAGAAAGAGAGGGAAAAAGAAGAAGAAAAGGAAACAGCGAGGGAAAGAGAGTAGGGAAGAAGTAAAGGGATAGGGAGAGAAAAGGTTTGCTAAGGTTACTAGTAAGCTATGTTTGTATTCACCTTAGTTTCACTGTTTGAAGTGAGTCACTGCTAGTACTAGAGTTCCCAACAAGCAAGGCACTGATAAGTTTGATATAGAAGGTTCAAGAGCTAGAAACCTATGGCTAGCATGTTAGATGTTTCCTTGTGTAATAATGAAATGCCTACAGCTGGGAGTAAAATTTGTATAAGTTTCAATTACCCTATTTACATTTAGTTACATATTATTCTATATATATTATATTAACTATACATAATATCCTATGTGTATTGTATTATATATTATCTTATATATATTATTTAACGTATATTATCCTATGTGTATTATTTTATATATATTATATGTAGAATCCTTTATTATTGGTATGATTGTATATACTGTACTGTATATATTGTGCTGCTATTGTGGGTTATCACAATCGTATCGGTTGTGATCAGTTTTAAATAATATCTAGCAAGCAAAAAAACAACCAACAGCTAGCAAAACCCGATACATACATGCTCTAGCTCCCTCTGACTGCTTTAGCTAGGGAAATTACCCAATCATGCGAATATTTCAGATCACGACCTATTCGTTAGTGACACGCCCGCCGCGAACGGCAGACGCATGTGACCTGAACTAAACGCTACTGGGCTTTAAACTTAAGCATACTAATCAGCCTATTTACACTGATATACGATGTTGTATTTTAATTTACCACAGTCAGATTAGCTCGTCCATCGCATGAGCCGTGTGTATGAACTAAGGACTAACGGACCTTGGCTTCATTACGCCGCTGCCTGATTCGACCAGAGCCATGAATAGCCTAAAGTACCACATGTTCTCCCCGCCCGCAACACTGGATCATTACTCCCAACCATCGTTGTGCTGGGTGTAGACAACATACCTTGCTGCTGCCTGTGCAAGTTCTTCCTACTCAGCTAGATCTCGTGAGCTCCTAGATGACCGGGGACATTCTAGGCTCGATTGGCGACCTTCAAGTATGCCCCCCCAAGCTGCCGGGTAATGATCGAGTACGGATCTTGACCGTCCGTGGACTGAATAGTACTCTGCACTTTCTGTCTACTGTATCATATGTCAGAAGAGAGAGGTGTATATAAGAGTGAGCGTGGGAATCACATCCCCAAATGGTAAACATGGTGAAGATCAAAGGGGTTCCCCACAGAAGCTAAACATTAACCTTATTTCTCTGTAACCACCTTGTGTTTACTTGTTGAATTGATTTGCCTCGGCCCATTATGGTTGGCCTCAAGGCGCTCGTAGCGGCATGTGCCGCCTTTGCCAGCGTCTCGGCCGGCGTCATGAACAGTGCTGGTGCCAACACGGATCTCGTCAAGCGGCAGAACACCCCTAATGGCGAAGGCATCCACGACGGCTACTTTTATTCGTGGTGGTCGGACGGGGCGTCGCCCGCCACTTACACGAACCAGCCCGGCGGCTCTTACAGCGTGCAGTGGCAGTCCGGCGGCAATCTGGTCGGCGGCAAGGGGTGGAACCCCGGCTCCGCTCGGTAAGTGTGGATCATGGTTCGTTAGGAGGACGGAGCAGGCTGTCTTGCTGAACACTGCTAATGATGCTGTCGGTGGTGTGTGTGATCAGCTCCATCACGTACTCAGCGACCTGGAATCCAGTCAACAACGGTAATAGTGTAAGCAGGAACCCCCTCTATTGCGACACGGGGCTACACTATAATGGTTCCCCAGAATGCACAGTGACAGCAAAGTCGGACGGCGTTCTAACTGTTAACTCAACTCTAGTATCTCACCATCTACGGTTGGACTAGGAACCCCCTGGTTGAATAGTACGTCCGCAGTCCCCTTGACCGGCGGCCCTGGAACTAAGTTCTAAAACGTTGTCTACGCGCATAGCTACATTGTCGAGGCCCACGGCGAGTACAACCCCTGCTCCTCGGCCACAGGCCGCGGCACCATCGAGCATGCAGGATCGACATACACTCTGTGCGAGAGTACCCGCGTCCAGCAGCCTTCCATCGACGGGATTCAGACCTTCCAGCAGTACTGGGCTATCCGCCAGACCAGGCGCACTAGCGGGACCGTCGACACGGGCGTCTTCTTTGATGCCTGGCGGGCTCGCGGTATGCCCCTTGGCAACCATTACTACATGATTGTCGCGGTTGAGGCGTACAGAAGTGCTGGCTCGGCCTCGGTCACGGTCAGTTCTGGCGGTGGTGATGGTGGTGATGGTGGTGATGGTGGTGGTGGTACTGATCCCCCCACTCCTCCCCCCTCTGGCAACGTAAGTTGATCGTTCTCTACCCCTAGTCTCTGTGAGATTACAGGATCTGACGATAATCGTCCTGGATAGTGTTCAGCGCGATGGGGCCAATGTGGTGGTTCGGGCTGGAACGGGCCTACGTGCTGTTCTGAGGGCACATGCCGGGCCCAGAACCAATGGTACTCACAGTGCACCTAGAATACAAGGGTGACAGCAAAGGATCGAAAATGTCCGGTGTTTCTCACATGTTGGTCCTTTAATCCTTTGAGTTGGTCTTTATGTCAAACAGCGCAATCTTCCCTCGTTGGACTGTGGGTGAACTCGGCGGAGGTTCCGTTCCTAGGGTCGGAGACACAAGTTTCTTTGGCCAACCATGCTAGCAGGTCCTTCTCTTCAATAACAATCGTATTTTGAGACCTATTGAGTGTTACGAGGACCTCGTTTAAAACACGGTTGGATTGCAAGATATTAGAAAGAAAACTGAAGTTCGAGAGACTCAGCATGAGACTTCGGCCTAAAGAGTGCTTTTCCCCATAGTGAGTACAGGTACTAATCCACCATCTGACCTAGTACTGAAGATGGTAGTACTCATGCATCCATCTAATACCTTCAACTTAGTGATATCAATCGCTAGTGCTACTATCCAGCTCAAGGCAGCTTGACTTGGTGCATACGTCATTTCCAACCCCCACTACCTTAACTACTACTAGTACAACTAGTACTAGTTAGTAGTACCCTCCACCACTGCCAATATATCAGTGAATGACACAACAACCGCCCCGCAAACGCAGCGCCTGTGTACAGGCACATGCTTTGGGCGACCTGATATGGATCGAATCAAGATCCCGGTCCAGCTGAATCCTTGATTTTAGCTTATCTGCGAGCCAATGCGGAAGGGACGATCACCCCCAAGGTAACAAACATTACGGAAGTACTAGCTAAACTACCCTGCTTGTGTGTGGGACGATCCAGTGCGCCAAACCGGCTTTCCCAGCACTGCGTTGCTTTGCTATTACTGTAGACTACCCTACTCTGTGGATTGAACGTGAAGCGGGCGTGAAATGGCTGCCTCCCAGAAGCTGCACCAGATGTCCAATCTGTCTATAAATACGTAAGGCGGGGGGATCCGTCCATCCTTGGCCTGCCACCACTTACCGTTCCAACTTCAACATCCCTTCCTCCCACTTTCCGCGCTCATCTTACTACCACCTGATCTTACAGATAAAAAAAAAACCACAATCCAACATGGACTACATCAACAAGGTCACCGGCGGAGGCGACTCCAACAAGGACGACAATAAGAAGTCAGAGAGCGGCGGCGGCTTCATGGACAAGCTCAACAGTGCTGCTGGCGGCGGCCAACAGGGCGAGAAGAACGAGGACCTCCTCGACAAGGGTAAGCAGTAGCCAGTTCCATCGCTTTTTTTCCCCCTGTTCCTAGGAAAGAAGATGGGCGAAGTGGAAAGCAAGACACACAAAAAGCTGACATGGGGTGGGTTTCAACAGGCGTCGACATGTTCCAGGAAAAGGTCATGGGCGCGGGCGACCAGAGCAACGAGTCCGCCGCCGAGCAGGCCAAGGACGAGGCCATCTCGGATGCTATCCGCGACCGATACAAGAGCGCTACGGGGTCTGACTTCCCGGTGGAGGACAAGGACAAGAAGTTTGGTTGATTGATTGCGTCACTCGACTCAACTGCCTTGTATCCCTACTAGTAAAGCCTTACTACTAGCCATAGAACACTTAATGATGGAAATGCATGACTTGCTTGCTTGATTCAAATCGGTTACAAAATCTATCCAGCGACATGAATAACAGTAGTAGCCTCGGGAGTGACGAGCATCGGCAGAACAAAGGAGATAAGAAGAACCAAGGCAGCCAAGGCAACCAAGATGAGAAACTCCTCCGTACCAAATCGTAGCCAAGTGTCTGTCCTGGTGTCCAGCTTGCCCGAGCCTGACCTCGCCTCCAACGCTCCTCCTCCTGCTCCTCCTTTGAACCATGGACTCCGCAATCCCACATCACCCAGAATCTGCTCCGCGGTGATCTTTGCGCCCGCAAGCACAATCGGCACACCCGTCCCCGGGTGCGTGCTGGCACCGACAAAGTACGTGCCCTCCAGCTCGGGCGCCTTGGTCTTGGGTCGGAACCAGAGCACGTTGAAGAAGTTGTGACTCAGTCCGAGGATCGCCCCCTTGTCCAGATTGAACTTGTCCTCCCACGTCAGCGGCGTGTTAACAATCTCGTGGGATATGGCATCCTTCAGCGACTCGCCCGTGCGCTTCTCGATGGCCGACAATACAGCAGTGCGGGCGCGCTTCACGATCTGGTCCCAGCGCTGCTCATCCGCGGGCAGCCCGTCTTCGGCATCCGTGTAGCCGTTCTGGCGACTTCTCGGGGCCCCGGAGCGGGCGAGATGCCCAACGGGAACCAAGACGATCACGGAGTCGCGGTCCTCGGGCGCCGCAGTGGGATCGACACGGCTGGGCACGTTGACGTAGAAGCTGGGCTCGTTGGGCAGCGAATGGCGATCAAAGATGGAGTCAAACGACTCGCGGTACTCCTCGGCCAGGAAGATGTTGTGCGTGCCGAGCTCGGGCGCCTTGCGGTTCAGACTCCAGTAGAAGGAGATGGAGCTGCACGAGGCATCCTTACCCTGCAGGGCCCTGCTGTGCTTCTCGATGGCCGGCGTCTGCGGCAGGAGGTTGGTGTACGAGTAGACGAGGTCGGCGTTGAGGACCACCACGTCGGCGGCCAGGTGCTCGCCCCCTTCCAGCATAACTCCTGTCGCTCGCTTGCCATCCTCCGAGGCGACGACTTGCGAGACGGGCGTTGACAGGCGATACTGAACACCCAAGCTCTCCCCGATCCTCACCAGGGCCTCCACAACCTGGTGGAAGCCGCCCTTGGGGTACCAGATACCCTCGGCGAACTCGGTATACTGCAGCAAAGAGTAGGTGGCGGGCGCGTCAAAGGGGCTCATGCCCATGTACATGGTGGCAAAGGTAAAGACCCTTCGCAGCCTCTCGGAGGCGAAATAGCGGCCGGCGCGAGCCCAGATGCTCTCAAAGGGGTGCATGTCGAAGATGCAGGCGAGGAATGAAGGGCGGGCCATGTTCCAGAAGCTGGTGAAATTTTTGCGCAGGACCTCGCGGACCGAGATCTCGTAGTGTCGGTGGCCCTCGCGCATCCAGGCCAGCCAGCGCTCGAAGCCCTCGGGCCCTTCCCAGCGCTCAATCTGCTCGCGCATGGCGGCCACGTCGGAGCTGAGCTGGAAGCGGGCGCCGTCGTGGAACCAGACGTTGTAGTTGGTCGGGCAGCGCAGCAGGGAGACGCCCGAGTCCTCCATGGTCGTGCCCAGGTCGGCAAAGGTCTCGCGGAAGAGGGCGGGCAGCAGGAACAGGGACGGGCCCTGGTCGAAGCGGTGGCCGTCGTGACGGATGAGGGAGCATCGGCCGCCGGTGAAGTCGTTCTTCTCGACGACGGTTACGCGGAGGCCGGCCTGGGCAAGGCGGGCGGCCAAGGCAACGCCGCCGGCTCCAGCGCCTGATGATATCGTTAGTTTTCTTTTTTGTTCTTTCTTTCCGTCTTTTTTTTTTAATCTATATTGCTTGGGGTCTGTTCCATGTCTATGTGATGAATAGTTATGTGATGGATAGTTGGGGACTTACCGACAATGATGGCGGACTTGGGCTTCTCGTCCATAGTGGCTGTGACAGGTTGAATCACTTACACGAGAGAACTGCTGTCCCAATGGCTACTACCACGAAGATATGATGGAGGATGGAGGGATCTACAATATGATGAAGAGAAGACTGGTCCGCGCCAACTGCAACTGATCAGGATAAGTATCCATCAAAAGGTGTCTGTGTCCGTGGCCGTGTCCCCCTCTGGTGGATGAGATTTGGGATCCATGACGGATTCAATTCGTATCCCCGTAGTAACCGGTGTGTCTCGATGTGTCTCAACCTTGTCCGAGAAATTCCCATGTGGTGCCTGGCATTGTGGATGCGATTGTCGATTGTCAAGTGTCAATCAAGGTTGTAAATTAGTGGCGCGTGTTACTTTGGGTGGGAAGGAAATAAAAAAATGTATGACACCATGACTTTAACTTTGCACCTTACAAAGACGCAACAAACACCCCCCTGGGCGTCCAAGCCAAGCATCCGGGTGTTGGAAAAGTCAACGATCGCACGCTTGGCATTGTCCGAGTCCGAGTGCGAGTTGATCGTCAACGATGGGAATTACGCGGATCAAAGGCATGTGATGTGATGGCCACCTCATTCACCTCTTGTCTGTCCGTGCTTGACGTTGGTCCTCAGTCAGTCAGCCGGGTATTGCGACGACGTTTCCCTCACTCTAGTCTTGGATCACTTTTCTACTTGTCTCGACAATATTCGAGATTACCATGATAGTGGTATTAAGATCCGAATTCAGCTTGAATCAGAATTTAATTAGAAATTCGAATCAGAAACGTGAAAATGGGATGTGAGATAACATCGACCCCCAAAACGCGCCATCACCGCTATGGAACATGTCGCTATTCAAAACACGCCGTTCCTTCCAGTTTTCAACCTCCAACCATCAAACAAATCACAGTGATGAGATTTCAGCTCCTAACCAGCGTCTTCCACATCACCTTCATCCTCCTCCACGCCGGCACCGTAGCCTTACCCTCGACCCTCAACCCCCCTTCCCCCAGCACCCTCCCAATCTCCATGTAGCTCTCCACGGCCACAATCAGCGGCGCCCTCGCCTCCCGCGGTATCCCCTCCATGGACGGCCTCGACGCGCGGTACCTCTCAAACGCCTTGCCCAGCAGCCTCCTGCGCATCCTGTCCACCCCCGGGCCATGCGGGTCGGCCAGCACCATGTCCCCCGTGATGCCCTCCTCTGCGAGCCACGTCGCGGGAAGGTAGACCCGACCCATGCCGGCGTCCACGGCCACGTCCCGCGCGATGTTGACGTACTGCAGCGCGACGCCCATCTCCCTGGCCGAGGCGTACAGCTGCGCCCTCTCCCGCTTCGTGATTCTCTGCGCCGTGTGGTGGAACACGATATCGAGGCATAGGCTTCCCACGGTGCTGGCCACCCGCGTGGCGTACCTCTCCAGGTCGTCCTCGTCATGAATGGGCGACGTACGCGCCGTGTGGAACTGCACGTCCGTCTTGAAGCCCTCCAGCAGCTCGTACAGGGGCCCGGGGGACAGCATGGAGGAAGGGAGCTGGTCCAGGGCGGACAGCGCCGAGGGCGGGAAGCTGGCTCGGAGGAAATCCCGGACGTTGGCGGCCTTGGGACCGCAGTAGATCGAGTCTAGGTGGGATTTGAGCCTGGTGATGCACGCGAGCGCCTCTTTGGGGCTCTCGGCCTCGTCGATCAGGTCGTCCGCCAGCCGGCAGTACGAATAGCTACTCGTAAACAATGTCAGTACAAGAAACCTAGAATGATGGCAAATGTGTGAACGTACAGAAGAGTGAGATCTATGCGCATGCGGCCCGGGAAGACGGAGCTCGCGAGGTAGAAGCTGCGGCTCTTGCTGCGCAGCCGAACGACCGCCTCCTTGATGCCATTGATGTGCTCCATGTCATACATGGAGTAAGGCAAGAACCTCGCCCGGAACAGAGACGTGACGGGCAGCGCATCGGCAGGCTGGCGGAACAGATCGGGGTGGGCGTCGCACACGGCAACCGCCTTGTCAAACGCCGCGATGCCAAAGCACACCAGCATGTTGGTCATGAGGAAGAAGACGGCCTCTTCGACGTCTAAGCTGCCAAACAACTGGCTGTTGAGCTTGGTGCCCGTCTCGATCGTCCAGATGCCCTGCCGTAAAGACAGCTCGTCCACGACCCAGAGATACAGCGTGGGCGCGAGGATGGGCAGCGCCGTGCTCGTCCAGGGCATGACCAGCAGCATCTCCCCCGTGAGGCCCCAGGTGATGATGAGAAACGGGCACGCCCACGCGAGAATGAGCCCCAGATACGTGCCTTCCCCTTGCTGCTGGATGAGGTAGCCCCCGTAGGCGGTAGCCGAGACGAGGACCGTGAGACCGACCATCTTGCCGCGGTGAACCCAGGCAGGGCGAGTCTCCGGGGTGTCGAGATACTGGGCCAGAAGCACCGGCTTGTTGCAGATAATGTACAGCATGCTGGCAATGTACGTTTGTATGACAAAGAAGAACAGCTCCTCGATGGGTATCGAGAAGGCCGTCGGGCCGAGGATCCCGTCGTCCGGGTACGTCCAGACGCCCGTCCGGATCAGATATGAGTCCCATGGTATCGTCGCGACAACGGCAATCGTCACCAGGAAGGCTATCCTAACGGCATCCAGGCGTGTGAGGAAGGGCTTTCCCGCCACGGTGAGGAGCACCGCCAACGGTATGGTGAATTTGGCATGGCTGGTAATTTTATTTTTCATCAATGAGTATTACATCTGGTCAGGATTCACGATGAAATGGAGATGGCAAGACTTACACAAGAGCATAGTCGAGTCCCATGTTGGCGCAAGGGAGCAGAGCCCTATGAAATCAGCCCTTACTGCGAATTTGTCGATGAGAACGGGAAAAGGAAGAAACAAGGACTATCAAGATGGAGCATCAGCTAGCCAAGTCAGTCGAAGGCCGTTGTGATGCCTTCTCTTTCTCGTGGCCAACAACAGCTTAGTGCCCTTTAGTGTGGGATGATACACTTTTACTCTATTCGGGAATACAAGGAAAAAAATAGAATAAAAAAGGCTGCACCAAGCCACCGTTGGGAAGAATACGCAGGTTACCAAGCATGAATAAATGAGACATGGACGTTTGGTCCAACGGTGGTTGCCCAGTGAATCACCATTCCACAGCTTGAACCAGCTCACTCTCTCTCTCTCCATCTCTCGGACTCGCACTCCTTGGTACTCCGTGGCAGGGGTCCCAGCGTAGCAAACCAGCCGACCCAGAAACAATCAATTTTTCCCGATGCCATCATTGACTTTCCGATTCTGCCGGGTATCGAATTGGCAGACCCGCCCTTCGGGTTGAGAGGAGCCCCCTGGGCTGGCGTGGCCCGACTAACACGGTGAGGGAGGGGTGAGACTCTGAGAGGGGGGGTGGGCTTGCATCTAAAAAGTCTATGACACCAACATTGCGACTACGAACCAAGCCCATCGCAAGGGATCCCTATCATCCCAACCTAAACCCACTCGATAAGCTTACCATCCGTCCGTCCCACCTGCCACAACAGGATTCAGCGAATATGGAGCTTTGATCGTTGATACTATCTAGTCTAGTACAAGGTTGAAAACAAGTAAAACTGCCGACCAATATATCTCATTAGAATCCTCCTAAGTGATGCTAATCTGCCTCCAACCTCGCTTTTTGGCACCTCAGACAACAACCGCTCTTGCTAAATACAGTCTAAAAAGTTGAAAGACAATGCCGCCTTGCTTTTCAAAATAATCAAACCAACCCAATTCGAACGATAACTGTACAAGTCGTGATCCTACCAGAAGACCACATACACGTGCCTCAACGCGCCTGAATATCCTCATTATCATCCTCCATAGTACCATCACTATTATCTTGTCGACTGGTTTCGTGTACCCGTCTAGCCCCGTAGACCCGAATTCTCAGACTAGAAAACATGCTGCCAGAGCATCCATTAAGCTCTAGGTGGTGGGTGCTGATGCGGGTAGTACTGCTGCGACATCTGGTGGTAGGTCATAAACTGTGGCGGACCTCCGTACCCACCGCCCCTATTGTGATATCCTCCACCAGCTCCCCTTCGGCCTCCTCGTCCACGGTAGCCGCCATTGCCATTAACGTTGCCGTTGCCGTTGCCGTTAACGTTGATGTTTCCATATCCTCGACCACGCCCGCGATTGGTGTTGAGGTTCTGATTCAGGTTCGGGTTCGTGTTGGGGGTTGGATTCCAGGGGTTTGTGTACCATTGCGAGTCGACGAACTGTTGCTGGGGATAACCCCCTCCATTAAAAGGATACGCTCGGTAGTCGTGATATCCCATATTCTTCATGTCCTTGAACCCCGCGCCATTGTTGAACCCTCGGTACTGCTGGGCATGGTGACCTGGCTGTTGATGCTGAGAAGCTCTATGATCTTGTCTCGGATTCTGGCCTTCGTGATGCGATCCTGATGAGCTATTACCACTCGGACCATGGCTGTCGGACCCACTGGCGCCTTGTCCGCCGTTTCCTCCAGATCCTCCACCACGTCGCCCGCCTCTACCCTGACCTTGACCACGTCGTCGGTTGAATGGCTTTCGCGGTGGTTTGGGCTTCTTGTCTACCGAGAACTCGATGCGCTTCACCGGTTCCGTGACCATGAGACTGTTTTCTAGCCCAACCTTCTTCAGGTCTTCGGCATTTGCTGTACACGGTTGGAACACGTTTTCAAGCTTTTCCAGATCCTTCACCTCCGGAACCCACATGCGGACGTAGCTACCGTCCTTGTCGTAGTCAAAGGCTTGTTTGACCGGGTTGAAGATGCGGGCATCTCCGCGGGGGTCATTGCCGACACCAGCAACGTACTGCCAGTTGGACCAGTTGGAGGACACATCGTAGTCAACCAACAACATCTCGTACCATTCCGCTCCGTACCGCCAGTCGATTCCGATGTGCTTCGAGAAGAAGCTGGCCACGTTCTGGCGCGTCCGGTTGGAAGTGTAGCCAGTGTGGAACAGCTCACGTTGCGAAGCGTCGATAAGACCCATCCCCGTCGTGCCGTTGAGGAACCGCTCGATGATCGTTTTTATCTCTGCTGGGGACGGCTTCTGGTCTGAACTTGCGGATGACTTAGCTGCCGTCTTCCACTTCTTGTTGTACGATTCGTCGTTCTTGAACCCAGGCAGACGGAATAGCTTGCGTCCAAACTTCTTATTGCAAAGCCTCATGTAATCCCGCCACAGTAGCTCGAAACGAACACCACGGGTGCCATCGTTCTCGCCTTGGCCATACCCTTGACCAGATTCATAAGCAGAGTTTTTGCCATCTTCAAAGTCAACAAGCTCCTTGTGAACCTGTCGAGCAGAGAGACAGCCGATGGCAAGATACGCAGACAATTTGGTGCTAAAGTCCTCGCCGATAAGCCCGTTTCTAGTCTCCTTGTACGACGTCATGGAGCCAGTTTTGATCAGATGGTCGAGTCGCGACAGGCCGCTGCTCTCGCCGCCACGAAACGGATGAGCAGATATCGTACCTGCCGGCATAGGCGGCGCGTTGGGCAAGATGTTGTCGAGGGGTCGTAGCAGACGTTTTTCCAAATCCTCGTAGTTTTCGGCCTCCACAAACGGTGACTGCTGCGGCGGTATTGATGAAGCGTCGGGGAACTTGGGCAGCGCTGATTTTCCAGGACGCGGTAATGGGGTTCGGGGACGCTCCCTCAAAGGCTCCTGGGACTTGCGATAGCTTGTGAAGACGTCAGGCAGGTCCGAGGGCTTTTCCAACCCGTGATCGCGGCTATTCGAGAGCATCAGTATCAAGTATCTCATGCAAGACAAAGACAACTTACTCGTCAACGAAGTATTTTTCGTCAGGCCACAACTGGAAGTCAATTCCCTTCTCGGTACAGATGGACTCGACGGCTTTGTTGTCTTGCGACTCCTCCCACGAGACCTCCTCCGTCATCCACACGCCGCCAACATTTGTTTCTTGTCCTTGCCAGTCGGTTATCAGATGCTGCAAGACGTCGCTGATTGAGCCTACCCGAACAACGAGGCCGCTATCGATGCGCTCCAGCGTCTCCTTCATATCCCAAACGGCCTGCGCCAGGAATTTGGATCTGTGCGGACCGCAACGCCAGAACCCGCCTACCTGGCTAACAGCCTGTGGATACGGTGACTTCTCTCCATCTTTTAGAAACCCAGAAATCTCGTTCTGCTGTGATGGGAAAACAAAAACGGGCAGTAGATGCGTGTAGCCGTGGTCTTTGGTTGTGGCCAGGTGATGTAGTATGGGGTTGTCGGCCACACGAAGGTCTCGTCGTAATAGATACACCAACAGCTTGCCCGCAGCCATGGTCGATCGACTTGATTTTAAACCACCAACAACCACAATTAGACTGCTCTGGTCGTTACGTTGATGGTATGACACGATCAGTTTCCAAAAAGACCCCGTGTAAATAAACTTTCGTTTGGCTAGCAATGGGTTTCAGGGTGTTCCAACTTCTGTGTTGGTGATGCAGTCAGAGGTGTCTATCTGGCGAATATCTTCAATGGAGACTATGGGAATAAATAAAGTAAGAGCGTATCGGCTCTAAGATAAATAAAGAGAAAATAAGGGTCCTTTGTGCTCGAGCTGCAGGATGGGTTTAGGTAGGTTATGGGAAAAAAGACAGCAGGAAAGGTAATGACGAAGAAGCACTAGGGTGAGGCGAAATATCCCAGCGATGATACATGGACTTGAGGAGCGTGTTCGGGGAATTTGAGAAAATGCTTTTGATGGCCAGGGCGCTAACGCGATCTCAGCGGTTCGCGGCTCGCCATGCAAATCGGGAAGAGGGTTGGATGGGAGGGAATCAGCAGTAGCGCCTGCCTGTGGAAGCTCGACCTTTGAGTACCTGTCTATGTACACTCGGGCTGGCAAGTACGGATCATGGAGTGGATCAAGGGAATGGATACGGCTTGCGGTTGCAGTTGTGGTTGCGGACACGGATGGAGTAACGAGGAAACAAATGGATCAGGACCTGGGATTTCAAGTAATCCGGAGTCGGAGGGCATGGGTTCGTGACGAACTGATGCCTTCAATATGTAGCAAGAGTCATGGAGCAACAAGGGCATGATGAAGCATCAGCATCACACATCAAAGCCTCGCCCTATCCTTAGATTCAGCTAAACCCAGGCTCAGTTTGCGATAGGGTCGCATCCATCGTATGCAAAAAACCGTGATGATGACCCTGGACGGCGGCGGGGTGATCCTGGCATGGAGGGCGCGCAGGGAGGGTGGCATGGTGGACATGAGGTACTCGCAGAAACGTGCCAAATAGGCCGGCTCGGGGCGCTAGAAGCTTGTACCGTGTCATACTACGGGGTGGTGGCAGATGCCGTAATGAATTGATGATGGGGGACAGTGAAGCCTAGATGATAATGGCTGATGGAGGGAAGAGTGGAGGGAAGGGTGGAGGTGACGACAACGATGATGGGCCACGATGCTAAAGATCCTTGAAGGGTCCTCGAGATCGGGCCAGCCAAAAGCAGCTTAGACCCTGCTCGATGGGGGGGGGACCATTCCTGATCTAGACACGGATGGAGTCAGGGTCCAGCATCGCCGCTACGTCGGTACCCACTGGGGCCTCTGACTGCAGCCGCTATGCAGCTGCCCTGCAGCCTGCCAGAACCCGTTGCTCACTGTTTGGGGAAGATTTACATTACGCTGTACCTAGGTACATTGCACTAATAAGGTGGTGGGAGGGTATAACTGACATCTCACGACCTACTGAGGACCCTGACCTTACTCGCAGACTGTGCAAAACAGGACTCAACGGCGGTACGGCTCCTGTCATGCGACTCAGTACAGATACTACTTAGTACTACCTAAAGCACCTTAATACACGGAGTAGTCAACCAACATTGGCCAGGCCATCCTTGCCGCCACCTCGAGTCTGCATTTCCGTCAGCCTTGCACTCCACGGAATGTCGGCGTCTGCAACGCAACCACCCATCAATACTATGTAGCACCCCTTGCCCTCACCGGTCTGCCCTGGCACTTCGAGGCGGCGAGGAGCCACGCCACTGTGTGTTCTGTGCCTGGTGTCCTGTGCTTCCAGAGTACGGAGTAGGGGATCCTACCCCACCAAATGTCGACAAACGAACGGACGTTGAACGATGATTACATATCTGGGTTGTATGTTTGCATGGGTGACCCCTGCCTTCGCCCCGACCACGGCGATCACAACGCAATGCTGTGATGATACGAGGTAAGGCGAAAGCGCCACACGTCTCCTACTACTAATCATCTTATCTCGAGTCATTAATCGGTACACATTTCTACGGAGTATATGGATACATGTTTGTCCGTTCGTGAGGCTACAGATCCAGGGGTTGTCCACAGGAGTTCACGGCGCCGGGAGAACTGTCACATCTCACCCTCGCACTACTTACAGAGTAGACGCAAATACTTACGCTTGCAATTATGGCCCTGATGCCCCTGCAGCCACCATCCCTCCGCTCTCAACTTTGCATGCACGGTCGCAGCTTCTCTCGTAGGAAGACCCTCCTAGCTTGAAACAACATACTCTGTAACCAAGGCGAACAAGGAGCACTTCACGAGCCGATCTGGAAATCCAGCATGGGTCCTCCCCATCATGACCATTACGGATTACATATCTTCTCTCGCAATCTTAGAGTCAGAGGGACTAAGCGTTCGATGTACCTGGTAGATGAAAGTGCGACTAGCTTCGGGGGCTATTACTCTGGCTTCAATGACATCGAATTAGGATAACCCAACGGGTAGACATGTTTTCTGGCTATGAAGTGCAAGTAGAATTCACTCAAACGACACTATTTGTACGAGATACACTCAACTCTGTGCGTATCTATCAACCAATACTACTACAACTAATACTAGTCTAGTCTAGTATTTCACCTTCACCACGACCTCCACTACCACGTCATTTGGGTTGTCTATGGCTACTACGTAGTAAGAAAGGGTAAGACTACCCGTAGTGGATGTCCTGTCCATCCTGACAGCCACCGCACGTGGCAGTATCCGCGCGCGTGGGACTCGAATGGCTGCTGCTGAAGCCGAACAAGGCAAAATTCGCCCCCCGATAGGTGCCGGTGAGGCAATCGTGTAGAACCATTGGCTCCTGTTGACTTGGAAGACAGCATCATCTTTTATGTTCGTATCTTTTTTATGAGCAGGCGGTACACGAGTCAGTCCGAGGGAGCTGGACCCCTGATCTACGACACCAATCTAGGATCTGCGGATAGCCCTGGCCTACGTTGTGCTACCCTACGACATATCGGAACGCCATGGCCCTAGATTTGGTGAAACTGAGCCCGGCCCGGCTCATCGCGCTTGTGGGTGGGACATCAAGACAAAGGTTAGCCAATATCACTTCTCCTGTGGCGCTATCGGAAGGTTAAGGCTCCAAGCGTTTTCGTGGGAACATTTGAATAGTTACAAGCGCCTCCGTGTAGTCTGTGTAGTAGTAGAGGAAAGACCTTTGCACTTGTAAGACTCAACCTATGAAACCCTGCAACACTTTATGTTCTGATAGATTTTGTCAAACTTGACTTAAACCTATATCCACTCCGGGCCACTCATACGCTTCCTGGGTTCCCAAAAGCATCGAATGCTCGCCGCCGCCTGTTGATGCTTGTTAAAGACGAAGACGAAGTAACTTAACACCTGCGGTTTATAAATCATCGTGACCGGGCAAAGTCGCCCTGTAGTTCAATGGTCTCAAAGGCATCCAACTCCGCTGGGCCATTTGTCTGACGGAAACTATCCATCTCAGACACAGCGAGCCCGCCATCGCCTCCACTGCCGGAGTGATACTCGGAATCAGGTTCAGGCGTTTTCCCTAGAGTCGAGCCGTCTCTAAGCGTTGGATGGAACGGCCCGGGATGGCTAACTGCATCCGACTGGCTCCCGCCGCCGTAAGGCTCGACTTTCTCTTCATTCACTTCTTGTTTTCTTTTGTAGATTCGGAGGAACCACAGAGCGAGACCGACCAGGGCGATGAGCGCGACACCGCCAATAGTGCCTCCGACGATTGCGCCCACAGGTGTCTCCGAGCCGCCACTGCCACCATTACCATCACCATCACTGACGTCGTCGTTCGTGTCTGGTGGATCTGACACTTCAGAGTTGTTTTCAGTAATGGTCGACAAGTCCGTGGACTGAATCTGAGTGGTAGTCTCGTCCCCGTCGGTAGTTGTTGCCGCGGTCTCGTCCCCATCGGTACTGGTTGCCGTTTGCTCAACCGGAGTCACTGACACCCATTGAGTGCCACTACGACCTCCGCCGCAGTCGAAGCCTGTGTACCAATCGCCATCATCGCTCTTGAGAATCGTCAGACAGTTTGTGCCCCCGCTATTTGTGCTAGAGTCCTACCCAGGTTAGCGAGAGAAGCAAACGACAACAAAAAAGGTCTCGGGTAGCGGAGAGAGATACGAACCAGCACTTTTCCAAAGAAGCCAGCTCGGAAGCGCCGGCGGTGCATCTATCATCGTCCGAGTCGTAGCAAGTCGTGACGAAGCCACGCTGGCACCCATGATAGCTGTCTGTGGTGGTACACTCGCTATCGCGACACCGGTATGGGGCCCAGGGGTATTCTCCTGCTTGAGCTTTAGCTATTGTACACGTATACGGAAGAGCATCTCAGTGAGAGGCTACGTACTGTTTGAGAATGACCAATATCCACACGTGCTAAACTCTTCGTCTTCTTGTCTCTCCAAAATCGCATTGGCTGTAACGGTCGCAGCTGCAGGCTCGCCGCCCATGCCCAGGACGACATTGTCGAGCGTCAGTGCCGCCAAATCCATGATAAGAATATGATGTGATTTCGTTGCTCAGAAGCACAACCCAAACTCCATAGGATCGTTACCAAAGATGAGCGGGAACGAAGCAAAGAGCACGCTTTCGAGATTTGAACACAACTTTCTGACTTCAAATATGTGAAATGACTGCGTAGAGGCAAAGCAAAGCATCGTCACTCTTGCCAATGAACAGTCCGAGATAGGTCGGTACGTAAGCTTAGCGAGTGGATCGAACGAGGCAGACTCGAGGACGGAGAAGATAACAAGGAGACATCAACAAGAGGACCACAGGCCAATGAGGCGAGAAGATACCGCATTGTCACTGCAACAGAGATATTAAAAGAGACACAAAGTGGGTTGGTTGCATTGGTTTTACATGCAGCGGGTAAACTGCCGTAGCATTGCCACTTCTGCTAGGCACAGATGTCGCCAGCATCTTTGGAAACCCTTCTTGGAGTTTTAGTATGCAGTGTTCACATACTCACATCAAGTTGTGTCGTTTGAGTACTCAAGCATGAGAATCCAAGAGAGCATTTCTGATGAGAAAGGATGATGCCGGCAGCTCCTTGGGGCCCCCAGCGCTCACCAACTCTTCCCAGTAAAAGTCCATTTCTGCGATGACCTACCTGCCTACCATATCGTTACTATGCTTTGATGCGATGGGTCTATGTGACACTCAATGGCAGTATTGGCATAGCCACGACGTTCGATGAAGGATGAAGCGCCCCCAACACCAGTGTTGCAATGAAAATCATCAGGAGATCACCCACAGAAGTTGATCACCTCTCCCTGCCAAGAACAGGCCCCTTTTACATACATATTTTGCTTATGTTGCCATTTCGAATGAATGTGCCTGTATGGATGGATCTGCAACCGCATTTCTTCGTGTCCAAACTTCAAATGGTAATCTCGTAGCGCTTCTTTGACTTGCCTGGATGTGGAGTGCAACGAAGAGTCGAGGGAGCGGCGAAGAGAAGTCCGTAGCCGATGGCGCCGACCGGCAATCGAGGCTAGCGCCGACGATCTACCTTGAATTTCATCAATGTGTGCTTGTTTCGGGCCAAGGGCTTCATCGGCAGGTCGAGTCGCTCCATGGGAGTGAGGATTTGGAAGTCTGGGGGTGCTGAAAGCGGTAAGGCACTCGTCTGGAGGACTCAAGAGGGGCTTGGGGCAACCGGCCACGGCAGTAAGTGGGGGAGGGTTCATTCTTCGCTGCAGGGGCCACCACTGGTAGCCATACCTAACTAACCGAGGATAGCCTGCGGCATGCGACGGCAAAGCACTGCCAACCTTTTTTTTTGGGGCCAGCAAAATCGGATAGCCCGAGCAACAACAAGGCCGAGAGGTGTAGCCAGCAAGAAAATTAATTGATATTCCATCCGACGAGCTCCTCTGTCCCTCATCCTCTCTCTCCCATCCCCCCAATTGACTTCTCTAGCCTGTCCAGATCATCATGTCTGCCGTCAATCGCAGCCTGAGGACCGCCTCCAAGCAGCTTCGCAGTGCCCGTCTCACGGCTGCCCCTCTCGCGAGCTCCGCTGCCCGCTCGGCCTGCTTCGGCGTTGCCCGCGCCAGCTCGACACCATCGTCGACTTGCAACTTCTCAACCACTGCCGCAAGGAAATCCGGAGCGCCCGCCATGTCTTCCACCGCTCGCGAATACGATCCTGAGATCACAGACATTGCCGACTATGTCGCCAACAAGCCCATTGACTCTGAGCTTGCCGTGAGTCTCCCTCTTCTCCAGCGCGCCATGGGCATGCTCCCTTCTGGGGCCCCCCTGTTACCCCGCGCACTCACCAAAATTTCATAACCGCGGCAACGCTAACTTACCTGTCTTTCTGAATTTGTGTAGTTCGACACAGCCGGATGGATTCTTCTCGACACTCTAGGCTGCGGTCTTGAGGGTCTGAGATTCAAGGAGTGCTCCAAGCTGCTCGGACCCATTGTCCCCGGCACCGTCGTCCCCAATGGCACCAGGGTTCCCGGAACCGACTATGTGCTCGACCCCGTCAACGGCGCCTTCAACATTGGTGCCATGATCCGATGGCTCGACTTCAATGACTGCTGGCTCGCTGCCGAGTGGGGTCACCCCTCTGACAACCTCGGCGCTATCCTGGCTGTCGCCGATTGGGTCAACCGCACCAACAAGAACGGCGGCAACATCGCTGGCGGCAAGGTGTTCACTATCAAGGATGTCCTCGAGGCCATGATCAAGGCCCACGAGATCCAGGGCTGCCTGGCTCTGCTCAACTCTTACAACAAGGTCGGTCTCGACCACGTTGTCCTGGTCAAGGTGGCCAGCACGGCTGTCGTCTCCAAGATGCTTGGTCTCGACCAGAAGGGCATTGCCGATGCCGTCACCCAGGCCTGGGTCGACGGCCAGTCCCTGCGTACCTACCGCCACACCCCCAACACCATGTCCCGCAAATCCTGGGCCGCTGGTGATGCTTGCCAGCGCGCCGTTGGCCTCGCCCTCAGGGTCCTCAAGGGCGAGCAGGGTGTTCCCACTGTCCTGTCTGCTCCCGTCTGGGGCTTCTACGATGTCCTCTTCAAAGGCAAGAAGTTCGAGTTCCAGCGCCCCTACGGCAGCTACGTGATGGAGAATGTTCTGTTCAAGGTCTCCTACCCTGGTAAGTCAATGCCTTGAGCCTGTCATCAATCGTTGTTCAACCATGATGTTAACTCTGAGATAGCCGAGTTCCACTCCCAGACCGCCGTTGAGGCCTCTGAGAGGATCCACCACCAGCTCAAGGCCATGGGCAAGTCTGCTGCCGATATCAAGGCCGTCACCTGCCGCACGCACGAGGCCTGCATCCGTATCATCGACAAGCAGTTCAAGCCCATGGACAACTTTGCCGATCGCGATCACTGCATCCAGTACATGTCCGCCGTCATGCTCGTCTTCGGCCGCCTCGAGGCTACCGACTACACTGACGGCGGCGAGGCCGCCACCTCGGAGCTGGTCGAGTCCCTGCGCCAGAAGATCAAGTGCGTCGAGGACCCGCAGTACACCAAGGACTACCACGACCCCAGCCTGCGCACCATCTCCAATGCCCTCACCGTCGAGCTCAACGACGGCACCGTCCTGGATGAGGTCGCCGTTGAGGCGCCTCTTGGCCACCGCCTGCGTCGCGAGGAGGCCAAGCCCGTCATCCTCGAGAAGTACAAGCGCCACCTCAAGCCTCACCTGAGCGAGGGCCGCGTCAAGGAGCTTGTTGAGCTCAGCCAGAACAGGCAGAAGCTGGAGAAGCTGTCGGTGGATGAGTATGTTGACCTGTACACTGTCAAGGACAGCAAGTTTGTTCAGTAAAATGGTTTAGATATGGCGCATTTAGATTTGAAACGTGAATTTTTTTTTAAAGAAATATCAGAAGAATATATCAATACCAAGATTTTCTTTCAAATAATTCTCATGACCAGACTGTGACTACATCGATTCACCGGTATCACAGAGGTGCGTGATCCACATTAATGAATCCAATCTCTGTAACATGCGACAGTGCGACGAGAATTCCCCTTGCAATGGACGCGTGTATCATGTACCTACTAGGGAAAAAGATGGTGGGGGTGTACCACCTGCCGGAAAGCGAAAACGCACTGCACCGCCTCGACAGTAGTTCCCGAGGACCCCCAAGCCGTTAGCTGCCTTATGCCACCCTGCCAGATCTTACATTTGTCGTGAATCCAATCCCGCCATCCTTTTGCAACCCCTTCTTTTCGATTTTGACGAAGAACACCTACAATCTTATCTCAATTTGATCGCTCAGTACGTCGGTGAGAACAGGAATCGCAATCCGGCAAGATGGTGTCCGCCGACCGTCAGACCATCATGGAGGCCAATCGGTCGCTCCGCAACATCAAGAACGTAAGGACCAGGCCCCTAGCTAAACAAACTGACTGAGGAACACGTCCAAGTCTAATGCGGCAACTGTGTAGGAGCTCGAGAATCTCCTCGAGAAGGGAGTCATTGACGAAGCCGTATATGACAACATCCACTCCGCACTCCCCGAGGAGTCACCCCTCTCCGGACCCCTTCGCACCGCAACGTCCAACGGCAACCCGACGCCCGTCCGCAGCGCCCAGGAAACTCCCGCCTCTTCCAAGGGCCCGACCTCCCCGCCCACGGCGGCCTTTGCGAATCTGGACGTCAAATCCAAGTCGCCCGCGCCGCCGTCGTACGATGAGACCCCTCCACCGAACCTGCCGACACGCAGCGCCAAACCTGCCGTCGCCCACGCCCGTGCCCTATATCAGTACAACGCCACGGACGCGCGCGACCTCTCCTTTGAGAAGGATGACAAGGTGGTGGTGCACGAGTACATGAACCAGGACTGGTGGATGGGGCAAAACCAACGTACGGGACAGGAGGGCATCTTCCCCCGTAACTACGTCTTTGTTGAGCATGAGCAGAAGACGCCTGTGCCGCAGTATGGCTATCCGCAACAGAAGCAGTACGCTGGGGGTCCTCCGCAGCAGCAGAACCCTTACAATTCTCATGTGCCGCCCATGGCTGTCGCCGAGGGAGGCCAGCCGTCGGACGAGCATAATGGGGATCCTAGCAAGGCGCAGCAATACGGGAAGAAGTTTGGCAAGAAGCTAGGCAATGCAGCCATCTTTGGTGCCGGTGCGACAATCGGAGGAAACATTGTGAACAGCATCTTCTGAGGCGACATGTTATGGGGGGGAAACCATGGGTACAAACGGCGTTACGGATGTTTGGGAAACGGGTGCATAATATCACTAAAGACCAAAGTGAAGATCTTTCAAGAATAGTATTTTGCTGGGTTTCAAGGGCAACTTTTGCCATTACTCTGATAAGTTTTGTATGATTTCCACGGCATTGTAGAGAGTCGAAAGGGACAATACTCTTATAAGTGATCTACAGTGCAAGTTGAAGTGCTTAGCACATGATTCAGCACGGTCTTTGCAGCCATTCTGAGTTTTGACACTGTGCGCTTATCGAGAAAAACTTCAGACTTTGCCTCCAAGTACCAGCCCACTCAAAACCCCAACTACAAATTAACACGGCAAGGCAAAGACTGGCCATAAAGCTGTCAATCATGTCAAATACAAAGAAGCGCTCTGCCGACGGCGAGCCAGTCTCCAAAAAATCGAAGAAAAAGAAGAAGGCTCACAATCCAGAAGATGATCTTCTCGACACTGAGCTCGGCGTCAACACGCTGTTTTCACGAATGGACAACCAATTGCTGGCAGACTACCTTGCTCAGAGAACCTCTCGCTTCGGAAGCGATTTGAGTTCTATAGAGCTATCAGATATTACACTTTCGGGTGAGCTCCATGTCTTCTGCTCCTTCCACAGCTTTAGATGCTAATGCTCACATTCTGCAGCCAGCGCCATCACAGACACGAGCTCATGGCAACGGGACAGGACCTTGTCCAACCTCCCTGCGTTCATTGAGAACTTTGCAGAGAAGCCAGAAGACCTCACCAAGGCACCTGCAAAGAAGGGTGCCCCCCATACACTAATCGTGGCAGGCGCTGGCCTGAGAGCCGCAGAGGTTGTGAGGTGCGGAATTCGTATGCTATAACCCCAGAGCGCCGCCAATACTGACAGACAACTCAGGGCTGTGCGGAAGTTTCAAGGGAAAGACAATGTGGTGGCAAAATTGGTGCGTTCTCCAACCCAGTTGCGGCCATGGCGGTCACGGTGACTGGTACTAACGATGTCAATAGTTTGCAAAACACATGAAAGTCGACGACCAAATCAACTTTCTCAAGAATAAGAAATCAGGCATAGGAGTTGGCACACCAGCAAGACTGATCGAGCTGATTGACAATGGTGGGCCCGAAACAAAACTCCTACTCAAGGAATGCGAGGACCGTAGCTGACAGAACTAGGTGCACTATCATTGGAGAACTTGCAACGCTTGATCGTCGATGCCTCGCATATTGACCAGAAGAAAAGAGGAGTCATGGACATGAAGGACACGATGATGCCGCTGGCTCGCTTCTTAACGAGGGAGGACCTGAAGGACAAATACGCTACCGGAGAGAAGCCGCTTGCCCTGCTCTTCTATTAGATACCCAACCTACCGGCGAGAGCTTGATGCATATGACCAGTACTAGGATATTGGATATTCAAGTTACGGATAATGAAAGTGGTTCTCTTCGCGTCTCTCTTGTGCCTGGTATCATCACTGCTACTTTCCTTGTTGTTGTTCTTCATCTTCGTTGTATCAACCATCGGCATTGCCATTTAATGACCTTAGTGTCTTCTGCGACCTCACTACAATACTAAAGAGTAGGGAAATTTAACGGCAACGATTTCTCTTTCTCTTGTTTATCAAATTATGGGTTATGGGTTAGTTGAACAAGAAGCAGCAGTGATAGATTTGAAGTTCACTTTCACTTTAAGTTTTAGCGATGATCTGGCAGGGGCATATTCAAAGAAATTCTGATTGAAACCTGAGAATTCGGGAGCCAATGTATATATTCGACTAGAAATAACTAGGACATTGACTACAAATGACATTTCTTAGTTGATGCACATGTCTACCCTCTTCAACATTCCAGCCCCTCCCCCGCATGAAAAGGTACTCGAGCGAATCAGAAGGGCGGGGACTTCAGGGACCTCTCGCCGCCACGCCAAAAATTCAAGCAAACTCTGACCCGATTTTACGGCCTGCAGCCAAAGGGAAAAAAAAAAAGTTGCGATAACACCCACCACCTTTCGATTTCCAATCAATACACCCAAACGGGAATTCTGTACCCATTCACAAGATTTTTCTTGCCTCATTCACATCAAGTTCTCATCATGAAAAGCAAGCGCGCTAGAGAGGCCGCAGAGGTCGACGATAAGCCCGTCAACGGCGCTGTCGCCGAAGATGTCCCAGCGAAGAAGCGCAAGCGCGACGATGATAACGAGGCGGACGCGGCTGGAGCCAAGAAGGTGAAGAAGGACAAGAAAGAGAAGAAGGATAAGAAGGATAAGAAAGACAAGAAGCACAAGAAGGAGAGCCGGAAAGAGAAAAAGGACAAGCGCAAAGACCTTCAGGATCTGCCAGAGGAGGAACCCGAGGAGGAGCCCGAGCAGCAGCAGCAGAATGGCGACGCCCCGGCCAATGCTCCAAAGGAGGAGAAGGTTGCCGTGACCGACGCCGAGAAGGATAAGAAGCAAAAGAAGAAGGAGAAGAAGCAGAAGCAGAAGAAAGCCAAGGAAGACGCCGCCGCCGCCTCTACCACCAACGGAGCGGCAACCAATGGCGATGCTGCCAATAATCAGGACGCTGAAGCCAAAGACAACTCGAACGCAATCGACCTCGATCAGTCCACAGCCGAGAAACAAGACCGCCACATTGTCTTCGTGGGCAACCTCCCCTTCACCGCCACAGCAGCAACCATCTCCGCCCATTTTGCATCGCTATCGCCCATCGCCGTGCGCTGCCTGAAGAACAAAGACGACGACAACCCGTGTCGTGGTATCGCTTTTGTCGAGTTTGGAAAAGTGTGGCACCAACGGACGTGTCTGGACAAGTTCCACCACTCCCTCTTTGACGACGGCAAATCGCCAGCCCGCAAGATCAACGTCGAGCTAACGTACGTGCCTACCCATGCTCCCTCCCCCCTTTCCCTAACAACTAGTTTTGTTACTTATGCAAGATTATGGTATTCGCTAACATGATGCTGGGGATCAACAGAGTTGGTGGCGGCGGAAAGAACAAGAATCGGAAAGACAAGATCCGTGAGAAGAACGAGAAGCTCCAGGAGAACCGTGGAAAGCGCATCGAGAGGGAGAAGGCTGCCAAAACAGACGCTGCGCAACCGTCTCCCATGGAGGATAACATCCATCCTAGTCGCCGCGGGAGGGTTCCTGGTATGTAAAGCACAGCCTTTTCTCTTCCAGGCTCTTGTACGTTTCTGGGGTAAGAGAATTGGGTGGATATGCATCAGGCGAATCGACGTATGTTGAATTACTCAACCCAAGATATTCGCATTCGAATTGGACTACAAACGTAAAACGGAGAAAAAGGGAACAAGATTAGGCGCTCCATTTGCTTACTTTCATGTTTTTTTTGCAACCTGATATATAGAGATGAGACTACACCCGAGTTATGGGATGAATATTGAACCTTTCGTAAAGGGAAAAAAGGCAATGGTGTCACTACGACGGCTAAGTTGTTCTGAGTGATACATACATATGTCCTCAACAGTATTTTAAGGGTCAGTACTTGAACGGGGAGGATATCTGGAAAAGGTGTAATATTCAAAGAGCAACGAAAGGGATGCAAAATTCCATTGCCAGACGCCAACGAGCAGCAAATCCATGAATCTTGCCGAGAAGCCAAAGTGAAAACCAAACGAGCGGCAAGGAGAAAACAACGCAATGAGCAAAACAACAGCAAGACGCGCGTGCGTCCACTTGCTTGCGCAGAGACCTCTTCAATGTCCCCAGCCAATGCAAACAAAAAAGCAACAGTAATTAAATACCAATCCACCATTTACTAGCTCTACCCCAAAAGGTAAGAGACACACCGCTTCGCAGAGGTGGCATAAAAAAAGACGGGACGATCGTTTGGTGGCCGTGCATTGACAATATCCGTATTTTCGCATGTTATATCTTTCTCCTCCCCCTTCGTCATCTTTGTTCTACTTTCGGTATTTAGTCATCAATGGTCTCGCAGCAGAGACAATATCGTCTAGGGTATATTCAACCGAAAGTGAAATCGATCCATCATGTCCAAGCTAGTATCCGGGCTGGTATCGTCTGGTGATTACGTCACGGCTTTACAGGATCGAGCACTTGGATCGTTTCTTGTTCGCAGACGCAGCGGGACGAGGGTTCAGGACGGCGCTATAAGGATGGATGTTAGCTATCATAAGGGTTGCGCGGAGACTATACGTGTGGGTCGTTGGCTCACCGGATGGCTTCGTCGAAAACGCTCTTCAGGTTACGCTGAGTCAGGGCAGAGCACTCAAGATACTTGCAGGCCTTGATTTCCTTGGCGCAAGCCAGCGCTTGCTCATAAGAAACAGGTTCCATTCGCTTCGAGCGCAGCGAGTCAAGTGTTGCAGCGTCTTCACGCAGATCGAGCTTGGTGCCCACCAGGATGATAGGGATATTAGGGGCGTGGTGGTCGATTTCGGGGTACCACTAGTGAGTCAAGTAATTAGTATTTACAGGCCTCTTTCGGTGGCTGTGTTTGCGGGATCGCGTTTTCGTACCTTGGCCTTAACGTTGTCGAACGAAGGAGGGCTGACGATGGAGAAGCAGATCAGGAAGACGTCGGTCTGGGGGTACGACAAAGGTCTCAGACGGTCGTAATCCTCCTGACCAGCAGTATCCCATAGTCCAAGGCTGATGGGCTTGCCATCGACCATTACACTCGCAGAGTAGTTATCGAAGCTGCACGGGGCTGGTTAGTCTGGTCGTCGCACGGGCGAGGAATTCGATGGGGGGCGGGAAGACGCTACACTGTGGGGATGTATTCGCCGGGGAAGGCATTGGTCGTGTACGAGATGAGCAGACATGTCTATTGGGGGCGTTAGTGGCTGGATCATCAGGGAGCTGATCAATTGACGTACCTTGCCGACAGCACCATCACCTGTCACCACACACTGCGAGGGCGGTCAGCGCTGAGGTTACTTGCAGCTATCGAGAGGCTCCGGCGGAGGCGACTCTGATTTTCCTAGCTAGAGTGACGGGAGGGGAATCATGCCTTGAGAGATTGAACTCCTGGCTGAGCCATTTCTAATGATTTGTGTTTGCTTCCAACAAGGCGGATTGCCGGTCGAGGAAAGCTAGTAGCACGAGGACGTGAGGAGGTAGTTGGGAGGGGGTCGGGCCGAGTAGTTCTGGATGATTTGGCAGGTAGAGTTGAGGATGACGGATGACACTCGAGCGACCAAGTCGTCGGCGAAAAGAAGCGGCACGGCGGGCGGTGGGGGAAAGGCTTGGGGAGCCTTGGGGAGTAACGGCGGCCAAGAAACGGTGCAAGGCAAGGGCACTGCTGAAGCAAGCCTCGCGTCTCAAGGGGTTGGTTGTCGGGGCGGGTAGAGAGCGTAAAAACGATGTGTGACACGGCCAAGGTAGTGAGATGGATGGGTGGAAGATTTCAGCAAAGGCAGCCCAGGAATTAGTGGTAAAAAAGTAGTAGAGCAAAGGCAACTTGGAACGCACATCAACGTCAAGAGGCGAAGGAGCGTTGATGCAGCTGGTCTTCTTATGGCGACTACTGGGACCAGAGCGACGCACTTGCACTGTGGTTTACCAGTCAAACCCCAGTGAGTTGCAGTGCGCTACATGTGCCGAGCTATTGCATGATTCGTTCAAGGCGATGCCATTTCTACCAGGTAGGTAGCGATAAGGCCGTTGTCCCAGGAGGTTGGGCCAGTGAATCCCCAGTGCCCTACCGCTAACGGGCGGCTTGGCTACTGCCAGTGGGCTCACGGACCCGTTTGGTGGCCACTGTTACGTGAGCGCCTACGGGGCTCCTGGCCGGTCTGGATTCTGTACCATCTACTCCGTACGTAGCGTACTACTTATGTACCTTGGAATATGATGACAGACCCTACAGTACGGATAGTAAGATGTACTGACTAAGGTAGGCACTAAGCTTGCAAGCTTGTGACGATCATTAACATACTATAAGAGTTCAGAGTATCTGAACTAAGTGAAGTATAACCTAGGTTTATCTGCGACGAGGTCTGACACGGGTCGGTAGCGGAAGTCGAGATGCAACCGTGGAAAGTAGGTGAAGAAACAGAAAGACAGATAACACTAAAATCATGCGTAAAGGTACACACGCTAGAGCATGATGAAGGACCTCCAGAGCAGTGACAATACGGCAGGGAAGATGATGGCACGGTGCAACAGCTGCATTAATGGACTTGCACTTCCCACGAACTGTATGGTCCCTGTGGGGAAAAATTGGGATCGGGTGATAAGCGTACTGACTGTTTTGATCATCATTTCAGAGTCTGGGCGAGGCTGCTTGTACCACTATCATGGCATCGGCGTAGGCATCAAAGATCTACGGAAGGCAGTATACTAATCCGTACTTGTATAACACTATATGGCGACTTTGCAGGGATCAGGACTTTCAAATGCTTAATGAACCCCCGGATGCCACAAACTCAATTCAAGAAATACTTGGTCGGAGGGAGGCAAGGACCCCAACTAGGCGCGGGCTCTGTGCCAATAGCGGGCCGTCTTAGAGCCTCTGGTGACGAAGTTCCTTGTAAGGACGGCAGAGGGCTAATACCAATTCGACTTTAGCGCTGAAGCCGCCTTAACCTGACTAACTACCCGCCGTTCTTAAAAAGGGCGGCAGATGATACTGGCAAATACAAGTGCCGGTCTTCGATGTTACAGGTAGGTCCGGAGGGTTGCCATGCTAACTGATCCTAGAAGCGCTAGAAGAAGGCCTCCTGATCCTCGGTCGTCTAGAGTCCGGATGAAGCTTTCTAATCTTGGTCGTGAGGTGTCGTTCCCGCAGTGAAGCATGCCAGTGCTTGTATTACACGGTTATTGACAAGACACCGGTAGGAGGGATGCATTGATAAGACTTGCCTGCTTATCAAGATATGCCCCAAACTATCATGCTGGCTCATTTGCTATCCGGGGCATAACAAGTGAAGGTAACTCCCGATTTTCTTCGGTGAGCAATCATCTTATCTGCCGCAGCTTGAGCGTTCGCGTCTGGGCCAGGTACTGCTGTTGTCGTTGTAAAACACCTCGAGTCTTCCAGGTCCTGACACTTTTGATGGCGAAGATATATTGCTTGATGTCGCAAGAGAGCGTCGTCCGAGGACTCCGGGCTCCGGGCTCCGGATCCTAACGTTGGACAGAAGAATAAGGGTGTATGACTGAGGTCATGTCTCAGGTTGAGGGAGGAAAAGGATCTTCGCCGATGATTATGTCTGACACACGGAGCTCTTCCGGCAGACCATCCGAAACCGAGGATCGCCAACGTGGCAAGCGATGCCGAGTGGATCATATCGACCCTCGGAACGCTCCTCTACCGCAATACAGACGATTCCATTTCTACTAAGCGTCGAGGATCAATGCTCCCAAAAATCGATTAGCAAAGCAGCCTGCCGGGTGTCAGACCACGAACTCTGGGGTTACGGACGGTGGACGATTCCGAATTCTGGCGCCGATCCATACTTTGGACCTGCTACTATGATGATAGCAAGGGGGAAAATAACTATAAAACTACTGTGAGGACATCTAATTCCAATAACAATGCTGAGAATTTTTTGTTCTTGATTGATACCGCGTACTCGGCAAAACAATCGGCGGTTAGAAGGTAGTCGTGGATTGACGGTTATGAGGACGCGGAGATTTAGAAGGATCCTTGGAAATATACTCCGTTATGGACCATCATAACTAGCAATTTTTCGCTCTTACAAAGCGCTAAGACGTCCTGAATTGTCTTTACGAAATTACCTTTGAATGAAATTTGCTGAAACCCGCCGCGGCATCGACCGTGATCGTGTTACATAACGGGAGGAACCGCAAGTCTCCTTGCCGACTAGAAAGCAGGCATGAAGCGACGACAGACAAAGTATAAAGCAGCGTTGGTTCAGAAATGCAAAGCAGATACCAAAGCAACCTAATGAAATCAGTTTTAGTTGATTGGCTGATGGCCGCCGCCGCGCCCAGACTCGGAATTGGAAGTGGGCGGTTGCCATGAGCCAACCATTGTCGAATCAGGGTCTCATAGGCGCCATCTTTTGATCATGGTGTGCAGGCTACGGAGAATAAGCTCGAGGATAGCTCTAGCGCCTTCATCTTTCGCGTACTAGACTAGATCCCCTCTATTTGTGTAAGTAAATGCTCTACGATTGCTATGGAAACGATCAGACATGAACCAAACCTGATCCCAAGACAGACAAAAAGACGGATGAAAAAAAGGACATTTGTCAAGCTTGCCATGAACTAGCAATTACCCAGAAAAACTTGGAAGTCAACGCTGTGATTTACACGATAGTAGAGCGGCAAGTCCGCGGGGTCTCCTATGTAAGACAAAAACAATGCTCCCTGGTAATTGATTGAGGAAGACCGGTCTGTCCGGAGATGGAACGGTGTCCAGTCCGGAGATCCGATTGACGGCCGACGACACTCACGGATCTCGGCCAGTTCACCTGGCATTCGACCAGCTCAATAGCAAAGTTCCAAAAGACTCTGTGGAAATCCAGAGTACAATAATACCCGATGTAGGAGATACCTGTTGCTGTACTCGTGGTAGTTGGGGTAAGGTACTGTAGTAGAAATACCAAGGTACCACCTAGAGTGCTTCGTAGTGGGTAGAAGGAGGGTAGAAGGAGGAGTGAGCATGACGGACATGGCGGGCTATGACGAAGCGGGGCAAGTCTATTATTGCCCCTCCAAGCTCTAACTTGAAGCTCCCTGCTCCATGCTCTGTGGTGCGCTGCGGTGCTCCGGTCCCCGCGGTCGTCCCGCGTCCCTACCTAATGAGGTGTTAGCATGGCCAGAGCTGCTTCCGAGGAAGGCTTTGGAGCTGAGGAAGCAAATGCTGGGTAGAGCTCGTATCTCCGGCGTATTGCAACAAGCACCCAGCACCAAGCACCAAGCACCAAGCACTACCCAAAAGTCTGCGGCGCCTCTCCACTCCCGCCCGTCCCGCTCTTCTCCTCTCTCCTCTTCTTCTTTCTTTGCTCTTCTGTACCAGCTCCAGTTCCAATTCCAAGATCTAATCCATCACCTAAAAAAAACTTGTCAATCAGATCCAAAGAAAAAGTAAAAACAAACCGCCAAAATGGTCAAAGCAGGTACGTGCAGATGCAACCTGAACGGAGCTAGTTCAAGGGACCCCGAGCCACTTTATTGCTTTATACCTGCCGCCATCGCCGCATGTGAGGCCGTTTGAGCGGGTTTCTAGCCACACAGCGAGCAACCTTGATGGTCACTTTCCAACACCACAAACCTGGGAGTCGGCATGGGCAGTGCTATTCTTGGAGTCAGCCCTACGGGGTAATGAGCACCTTGTTGTCCCGTGTGCCACGCTCTCCCTCATGGTGGCCGGGGGCCCGTTAGCTCGTTGTTCCGGATGAGCCGCCAGCTGACGATGGCTTCTAGTTTCCGTCCTCCGTGGTGACGCCAAGGTCTCCGGCACCGTCGTCTTCGAGCAGGAGTCCGAGAACGCCCCTACCACCATCAGCTGGGACATTACCGGCAACGACCCCAACGCCAAGCGTGGCTTCCACATCCACACCTTCGGCGACAACACCAACGGCTGCACCTCCGCCGGTCCTCACTGTGAGTGCTCAATGTATGGAGAAACAGCTATATACAGAGGGAAACTAACGCGATTTTCCCAAGTCAACCCCTTCGGCAAGACTCACGGAGCTCCCTCTGACGAGACCCGCCACGTCGGTGACCTCGGCAACGTCGAGACCGATGCTCAGGGCAACGCCAAGGGCTCTGTGACCGACAAGCTCATCAAGCTCATCGGCCCTGAGAGCGTCGTCGGCGTAAGTCACAATCAAAGTCCCCCATCCAAGGAGACTACAGAGTACTAATGTTGCTTCAAGCGTACCGTCGTCATCCACGCCGGCACCGACGATCTCGGCAAGGGCGAGGGCGAGGAGTCCCTCAAGACCGGCAACGCTGGACCCCGTCCTGCTTGCGGTATGAACAGCCCCTTGTCCACACTGATCAATTGGTAAATGAAATTTCTTTTCGATGGCTAACACGAAACGCAGGTGTGATTGGTATCTCCCAATAAGCGAACGTCACAGAGAAATGATCGAAAAGGGCTACTGCGGGGCACGGCTCGAAGCTGCAGACCGTGACGCGATGCGTCATGCGTTTGCGCTCTACTTTACAGTGCACTCCGCAACTCACACGGCATTCAGGGGGAAAATACGCAGACAAATATGTAGCAATCTTTGATAGTCGCGATAGGATAATTTACCGACAGAGGATTGACCCTACATGGTGTGATCATAGGTCGCCAAAGCGCCATCGGTGACGTTGAATGTGGGTACGAGAATCACGAAGCATTGCCACTTTCAAGGTGCCTCCTCTGTAATGTGCGATGCGGACAGGTACCCAAGGTACTTTTTGGCACAACACTCGTAACAGAACAATTCACCGGCACTTATCAACATTGTGCGTACTTGAAAATGTAAAATATCTCCGTAATGCTCTTACTTCTTCTACCTACTATGTGCGCAACATCATTCGTGGAAAATGGTCGAGCCAAGGTACAGGTTTGTGAACATGTAAGTGCACACCTAGGTCCTCCGTAGCCGATGAACAATTCTGCTCAACGTCTCATGCAAGTGCGAACCTACATACAGTACTAGCCTGCTTAAAGGTAATATTAATCAGTAGCAACTCGTCGTTTCTACTCATCATGGGAGCGATAGTAATTGCCAGTGCAAGGTAGCAGGTAGTAAGAGTGCCCCTCCCTACCTTGAACGAGGCCCCTCCTTTAATTGCCCCGCGTTGGTGCTTGGACGACCTGACAGTGCACTCTGGTTTTCCAGTATCTCCGCTGGCATTAGGGACACTAGAAAGACCGTCCCAACTCTCAGCTTCAGCTATAGTACTTATCTGCGGGTGCTAGATGCTGAAGCGTTTGAAGTCAGGAACTACCTAAGGTGCGGGCACTAGACTAGTATATGTCTACCTTAGGTTCTATGGAAGGTAGTACTACTTACGGCCAGTGGCGGTTCCCACCGTGCAGTTGGCGGGGGGGAGCTTCAAGTTCGCCCTTGAGAAGGCGGCAAGTTGAGGTCCCCACACATTGCCTCATCTGGGGAACTATTTGGGACACCTTTCCACAAAGCACACACGACATCTTCAAAAGTTCAAATCAAAATATCTCCCTCCGCATCACCCAATTGGTCCTCTGCTGCTGTCATACACCTCCACAGCTGTACTTGAGGACTTCTCGCTATTTTCCTACTCTCCCCTTTCTCTGTTCGGTAAGTTCAACCTCACCACACGTGCCATTGCTTGTAGCTTCCTATCGTTTCCCAAAGGCGGTCACGGAGTCATGTGCTACCCCCAAAGTACCTCGCCCAAACGGCTCACTGCATTCCTAACCTGAGGGGGCCGCACTTTGATTTATTTTCGTTCCCTAGAGTCTCTCTCATCAGCTTCATGTATCGCTATGGGAGCTTCACAGGCCACTTTTTTCCAGTACCTTGGCAGAGCTTAGGGGCACAGTTACACAAGATGGAAAGCTAACCGACATCGGCTGGAACAGTATCCTCCTCGCTTGATATCCAACCATGTCCAAGACCTTCATCGGAAATGTCAAGAGTGTCTTGAGCGGAGACACCTTGATCCTCACGAGCCCCAACAACCCTACCGCCGAACGCACCTTCTCTCTCGCCTACGTCTCCGCCCCGCACTTGAAGCGCGAGGGTGACGAGCCTTTCGCATTTCAGTCTCGCGAGTTCTTACGGAATATTGCTGTCGGGAAGCCCATTCAGTGCACGGTGCTATACACGATCCCCAACTCTGGTCGGGAATTTGGTACTGCTCAGCTCAAGGATGGCACCAATCTGCCCGATGACCTGATCAAGGCAGGATGGCTGAAGGTCCGCGAGGATGCTGGCAAGAAGGAGGAGTCTGACGAGGCTCTAGCCCGCTTGGAGACTCTCCGCTCGCTCGAGTCCGCCGCAAAGAGCGAGGGCAAGGGTCTCTGGCAAGGTGTTGGTGGTATCATCGAGGTCCAGAATGACCTTGGTGGCCCTGAATTCATGAACATCTGGAAGGGTAAGACTGTCGATGGCGTGGTAGAGCGCGTTCTGAGTGGTGACCGGCTGCTTGTGAGGTTGCTGCTCTCGGACAAGAAGCACGTGCAACCTTTGACCCTCTTGGCTGGTGTCAGGACACCTTCCACCGAGCGCACATTGCCCTCGACTGGCGCTCTGCAGCCGGCCGAGGAGTACGGGAATGAGGCAAAGCAATTTGTTGAGACCCGACTGCTACAGCGACTGGTCAAGGTTGAGATCGTTGGCGCCAGCCCTCAGGGCCAGCTAGTTGCCAACGTCATCCACCCTCTGCGCGGAAACATTGCCGAGTTCCTGCTCCAAGATGGTCTGGCCCGGTGCAATGACTTCCACTCCACCATGCTGGGAGAGAAGATGGCTCCACTGCGAGCTGCTGAGAAGCAGGCTCAGGCCAAGAAGCTCCGACTACACAAGAACCACGTTGCCAAGGCCGATGGCGGAAACCAGGACATGATCGTCTCCAAGGTCGTCAACGCAGACACCATCATTGTCCGTAACAAGGCAGGCACGACAGAGAAGCGCATCAGCTTCAGCAGTGTTCGTGGACCTCGTGCTGGTGAGCCTTCGGAAGCTCCATTCCGTGACGAGTCCAAGGAATTCTTGCGACAAAAGACCATCGGAAAGCAGGTAAAGGTTAGCGTCGATGGTACAAAGCCCGCCAACGAGGGTTTCGAGGCCAAGGACGTTGCGACGGTGACCGAGAAAGGCACCAACATCGGTCTGTTACTCGTTGAGGCCGGATGGGCCTCCGTGATCCGCCACCGGAAGGATGACACTGACCGGTCCCCCAACTATGATGAGCTACTTGCTGCGCAGGAGAAGGCCAAGGAGGAGAAGAAGGGCATCTGGTCAGGCAAGCCTCAGAAGGCCAAGCAGTACCTGGACTTATCCGAGAACACTCAGAAGGCCAAGATCATGCTCGCTACGCTACAGCGCCAGAAGAAGGTGCCGGCCATTGTTGACTTTTGCAAGGCGGGCTCTCGCTTTACGATCCTGGTACCCCGGGAGAACGTCAAGCTTACCATGGTCCTTGGCGGCATTCGTGCGCCTCGTGCTCCCCGCGCAGACGGCGAGGGCGGCGAGCCGTGGGGCAAGGAGGCCCTCGATCTTGCCAATCGCCGCTGCAACCAGCGTGACTGCGAGGTGGACATTCATGACATGGACAAGGTGGGCGGTTTCATTGGCGAGCTTTTCATTAACCGTGAGAACTTCGCCAAGGTTCTCGTCGAGGAGGGCCTTGCCTCAGTCCATGCCTTCTCGGCGGAAAAGTCTGGTAATGCTGCCGAGCTCTTCGCCGCGGAGAAGCGGGCCAAGGAGGGACGCAAGGGTCTGTGGAAGGACTGGGACCCGTCGCATGACGAGGTCGAAGATGAGCACGAGGCGCCGCCAGAGACCGCTGACGACTCTGCCGCGAACATTGAGAAGAAGCCCACGGATTACCGTGACGTGGTCATCACCAACATCGATCACAATGGCAAGCTGAAGATTCAGGAGGTTGGCAAGGGCACTGCCGCCCTGGAAACCCTCATGAGCGAGTTCCGGAAATTCCACCTGGACCCCAAGAACAAGCAACCCCTAAAAGATGCCCCAAAAGCCGGACAGTTCGTTTCGGCTCAATTCTCTGCAGACGGCGAGTGGTACCGCGCTCGTGTTCGCTCCAACGATCGCACAGCCAAGGTCGCTGAGGTTGTCTACGTTGATTACGGCAACAGCGAGAAAATTCCCTGGTCCAAGCTGCGATCCATGGACGCGCCGCAGTTCAGCGTACAGAAATTGAAGCCCCAGGCTCTAGATGCATCGCTGTCCTTCGTGCAGCTCCCCACCGGCGCTGACTACTTCACCGATGCGATTGACTTCATTGCTCAGATTACAGAGGGCAAGCGGCTGGTGGGCTGCTTTGATTTTGTGGACAGCAAGGAGAATGTCAGCTACGTGACGTTGTACGACCCGAAGACGAACAACGAGCTGCCGGGGCTCAACGACTCGCTGAACAAGGAGGTAGTCGCCCATGGTTACGGCATGGTACCCAAGAAGCTCAAGGCATGGGAGCGCAGCAAGGCTTTTGAGGGTTACCTGAAGCACCTGAACGAGGTGCAGGACCAGGCGAAGCAAGACCGCTTAGGTCAGTGGGAGTACGGAGACATCACGGAGGACTAAATGGTAGAGAGCGAGGGATGTCTTCTCGATCCCCTATCAAGCGTCCTGAATAAAATACGGGCATTGGCTGCGGTTGCCAGTCAGTGCTGAGATAGTTGTGGCGCCAAGACAGGGTAACTCGATGAGTCAAAGTCGATATAATGAAATGAAACGACGATGTTACGACGCTGAGACCGATTAGACTGATGATAGATCGTCGCATAGATGAATGGAGAGCAGCTCGCTACGAACAGCGCATCGTAATAGTATGAGTACATATACGCATGAGCAAAGTCGTATGTGTCTCCATCGTGATACGTGCGGATGGCTCGCGGGGGTAGTCGGCCCACGAGGAACTGTTGGGAATTTCAGCCGGTGAACACATCGGCCTCAAAGCCATAGAGCACGACAAGTCGACAAAGTGGCGAAATCTCACGATATGATTCGACGAAAGGATGCACGGATGTAAAATTTGACAGCGCCCCAATTTTATTTTCCATCTTCCCTCCGATCGCCATAGAGCACATCTGGCGGTCGGGCTGAAGTAGGCGCGTTGTACCTGATCTTGGGTCATTGCCACAGGCGAGTGCAGGAAACTCGCGCACGGTGGCCTCGTAACGAGTGCTCGTAAGCGTAGAGCAAGACCCTGCTAAGCGCCTAGTATGATTGACATTGGGCTTGGATTTAGTCTTGCAAGTTCTCGCATATCCCACAGCGGAGTAACCAGTTTGGGCCTCGCGTCGCTTCGCTTGCTGGCCTGCAACATGGGTTGCAATGGATTCAAGAGTTAGCATGGCTACGGAGTGCCCCAGATCTGACATGGCTTTGTGGTAGGAATAAGCCATATTAAAGGCGTTTTCGGAAATCGAAGGCCGTGGGGGGGGGGGGGGCATCCCAAGTTAGCGTCTTCTTGTGTGCGGCAGACAAGGCTTTGTGCTCCTGCAGTAGTAATAAGACGTAGGTAAGGGCTACAACAGTTGTACTATGGATTTAAACACGCAGGTAGTGCACAGTAGTGGACTGTAGTAATAAGACTCTTACGATGTCCGACTAGTCCGCCATATGGGTAATTGTATGGTATTTCACGTTCGATGCTATGACAGAGTCCTAGCTGAGTAATTCTAATAACCAATCCACCATCTTCACCGAATGATCAGAGATCCAGGCATCGAGATATGAGGACATGGTTGAGTAAGTATTATGTTTGAGACCAGCGATGACTGTCGCCGCAAGCGTTGCTGAGAAACAGATTGCAAAGCTCGAGCGGCGAGATGACTTAATGGGGATGGGGGTAGGGGTCCACTTCGGACCGCTGTGCTCCATGGTTGCATGAGCATCACGGTCACGGCGTTCAAGTTGCGTGCGAAGGAAAAAGGCGGGCGGCGCGTTGGGACTGTCCTGGACAGGCTCGTCTGTAGGGCTCTGGCGCTGGGTTGGGGGTGGGTGCCAGTTGGTGCCAGTGGGCGTCTAGTTAGGGTGGCCACACTCCGATGATGCACTACTAAGGTACTGGCATTACCATTTGATGCTCCGTAGCAGCACACCCACTACACCCTGAGCGGTGGGGACCTTACCTGAAGCATCGTGCTCGTTGAGGTGGGAGTGGCATGGAAACGGTGGATAAAAAGTTGCTGCTCATTCCCTCGGGGCGTGGCTACGTGCTACCCTTTTTCTTCGCCCCTCGTTCTATGTCTTTTATCTTTTAACCTCTCTCTCTTCCCTCTCTTCTACATATCAACAGCATCATTTCCTTGGAATATCACTTTTCCAGATCCGTCCCATATCACACATCCCATCATGTCTACTTCTCTGGATCAGCTCAAGTCCACTGGCACGGTTCGTCACACCCCCACCATCATCGTCACTGTCGTTACTGCCGCTGCCCCTCCATAGCTTCAAGGAGGGGCGCCGCCGCCGCCATATCCCACGCTCCGAGCTCGCGCGGTCGTCTGCCGAATAAAGCATTGGTCGACATTGAGCTTAGGATATGGGCCTGGTTCAATACAGTTTTCCATTGTGAAGATTATTTGCTGACTTTTTCGTTCTTTCCACCGCTCCAGGTCGTCGTGTCTGACTCTGGTAATTCCCGCACCTTCCGGCTTCTGGTAGATTTCCCGCTAACAGCTCATTAGGTGACTTTGCCGGTTAGTTATCCTCTGATAGCTTCGCCATTGAAGCTGTTCCAGTCTTTGCTTCCCATCTTCGAGATCATCATCGATGTCAAAATCTCCCCCGACTCGTCAGAAAGGACAGAGACGATCTTCAAGGCGCGCGCAAGGGCGAGAGACGACAGAGCTAACAAATCGAAAACAGCTATCGGCAAGTACAAGCCTCAGGATGCCACCACCAACCCTTCCCTGATCTTGGCCGCCTCCAAGAAGGCCGAGTACGCCAAGCTCACGGATGCTGCCATCGACTACGCCAAGAAGCAGGGCGGTGATGTTGACTCTCAGGTCGAGCACGCTCTGGACCGCCTCCTGGTCGAGTTCGGCAAGGAGATCCTCAAGATCATCCCTGGCAAGGTCTCTACTGAGGTCGACGCCGCTTTCTCCTTCGACACCAAGAAGTCCGTCGAGAAGGCTCTCCACATCATCAAGGTACGGCTCTCGGCCCTCGACCATCCCCTGCTGTTATCAATTGCAAATGATTAACCTCCCACTTTTGTAGCTCTACGAGGATGAGGGTATCTCCAAGGACCGTGTCCTTATCAAGATCGCCTCCACATGGGAGGGTATCAAGGCTGCCGAGATCCTCCAGCGCGACCACGGCATCAACTGCAACCTGACCCTCATGTTCTCTCTGGTTCAGGCCATCAGTGCCGCCGAGGCCGGCGCCTACCTCATCTCCCCCTTCGTCGGCCGCATCCTCGACTGGTTCAAGGCTGCTAACAAGAAGGAGTACTCCAAGGAGGAGGACCCTGGTGTCGCTTCCGTCAAGAGCATCTTCAACTACTACAAGAAGTTTGGCTACAACACCATCGTCATGGGTGCCTCCTTCCGCAACGTTGGCGAGATCACTGAGCTTGCTGGCTGCGACTACCTGACCATCTCCGTAAGCCCGCCCATCTCCTGCTGCAGGGTCAATTGATCTGGGCCTTGTTCATAGCCAATACTTTTCCATTTGCTGACATGACATTCGCAGCCCAACCTGCTCGAGGACCTCAACAACTCCACCGAGCCTGTCCCCAAGAAGCTCGATGCCTCTCAGGCTGCCTCTCTCGACCTCAGCAAGAAGACCTACATCAACGACGAGTCTGTCTTCCGTTTCGACTTCAACGAAGACCAGATGGCCGTCGAGAAGCTCCGCGAGGGTATCAGCAAGTTCGCTGCTGACGCCGTCACCCTCAAGGGCATCCTCAAGGAGAAGCTTGCTTAAGTGCGTACATTGTGTGCCACTCTAGTAAGCCAGAAAGAAGGATAGGTTAATGGGAGGAGAAAATTAAACAGGAAGTAGTGGGGAACGCTTGGGTCGGCTGATCGGCTTGTGTTGAGAAATATTCATTACCACGAGCTCCACACTGACCAATACTCGACGCTTTCTATCACTACCTACCAATCAAAAGTCGATCGCAGGGTCAATGTTAAAAGGACAACAGAGAATGCCCAATATAGACCCTTCATAGTTATGATCATGATGGAAATCGGAGATGAATAAAAAGAAATGGACCAATGCCCAGGCTTGCGTTCGTGAGAAATCGGCTATGAATTAACCTGCTAAAGACTATTCAACCATGCCCATGGTGAACGACTGGGAGCTTGAAGAAGATATAGAACTAATTCTGTCTTCTTGACGTGGAATGTCCATGCTCTGCTTTTTTCCCCTCAAACATTAATATAGAAAGAAGTAATAAGATGTGTCAATTGTACGCCGCAAAAACAAAAACGCCTGAGCCAGCGGGAAGCTGGCAGCCCCTAAGTCTTTGGTCTCTTCCTTCCAATACCCTACTCCTCCCATAGAAACATGAAATCCATGCTTGATATATACGAGCAAGCCTATCATCAAACGTAAAACGGCTCGGGTATCCATCAATATTTCTGGTCTGCCGTCAAGACCCTGGGCAAAGATACCTGACCAATCTTCTACTCATCCTCAGGCTCCGCGTCCTGGCATTCAACTTGCATCAGGGTGTGTTTGAATCCTTTCTCGGCGGCCTCGACGATGAGTGCGCTCAGTGCACCACCCTTGACACAGCCTGAGTCGAGTCCGATGGAGTACTTGAGCTCTTTGTAGCCAGATTTGGCATCGTGGCCGTATATGACGGTCTGACGTTGGTCTTCAGGCTGGCGCAGCTGGTGGTCGTTCCATTCGTCGGCCCACTTCTCGCCTTTACGGCCATCGTTGGGAACGGCGATTTGGCGATCAAAAGACACCTCAACATCTTTGATGATAAATTCGTCCTCATCGTCTTCCTCGGTTTCGTCCTCGCCGTCTTTCTCTGCTCCAGGATTTTCGGACTTGGTGAAAACATTGCTACCATCCTCCTTTTTATCGGATTCGTCTTCGCCTCGGCGTCGACGTCGTCGCGGCTCCTCGCCCTCCTTCTTCCTGTTCTCTTCCCGGGGATACACTAGCGTGCGCATGTTCATGACAGCCCAAGGGTCCTGGTGCTCCAGCTCGACACCGGGAACAAGACCAGCATGAACGATGGTGATGGGCAATGGATCGGCTGTCAGGATGACGGGGAGTTCGGAAAGCCATGAGCGCTGCTCCTCTGTCAGGTTTCGCGCAGTACCCAGATCCCCAATCTCGTTCTTGCGGTCCTGCATCACCTCATCATCGAGCTTCTCGGCGACGCCGTTCCTGGCCTCGGCCTCATCGTAGGCGAGTAGAACACGGTCCTCGTGGTTGCCTCGTACGGCGCTGGCCTTGATCTCCATGAGGCGGGAGACGACTCCGGGTGAATCCGGACCCTTGCTGATCATGTCGCCAGCAGCGACGACATGGTCCTTGGCCTCATCGAACTTGGTGTCATCTAACAGTTTGTTGAGCTCGACTGACATGCCGTGGATGTCGCCAATGACTATTAGCCGCCGGCCATTCTTGGTCGTGGGAACAAGCTCCTTGGGGATGGCCCCCGTGAGGGTAGCCAGGCCATCGAGGCCTGGCCGGTTGTAGTCTCCATAGCTCATGGGGAGATCTGCGTGGATAAGTTTCGTGCGTATGCGGCCGCCTGTGTGATATGTCTTTTTGGGCTTTTCTTTCTCGTATATGGGGCTCTCTTCGCGGGAGTAGGTCATGTTGAATAGGCGGGTAGCGCAGAGGTAGACGCTGGCGATAAAGAAGAAGGTGGCGGCGAAGACCAGCACACGCCGATGCTTCCCGAGGGAATGGCTGATCATGATGTTGGATGGTTTATTGCTTGTTCAGACAATGGGGCAGGCTAAAGCCGCCGGTTCGGCGCAGATATGGTTTGCCCAATCTTCGCTCCTGTCGGAGAGAAATGTTGAGGTGGCAAAGACAATGAGTGGTAGGTTCAGTAGTAGCGACCGTCGTCGAGGGGTGTCAGCGCAGCGAAGCGACTAAATACGGCGCACGTGTGGTCTCGCCGAGTGGAAAACGGTGCCGAAAACGTCTTTCTTCCCGAATTCTGATTCAACCAGGTTTGGAGGCGCAGTGAGATCCAGACCCAGCTCTCGTCTAGCGGTAGACATTCATAGTTAAAGTCGATGGAAAGATGACAAGGAGACTAGATGCACCTCGCGCGACATGCGGGTGTAATTACCTGCTGCTGCTCAGGAGGCGAGGCTGATGGTTGCAGGTGGCCGAGACTACCAGGCGGGCGTCTGCCAAACTCGGTAGGGGTACGACCTGGAAGGTAGCACTGCAAGAACCAATATACGGGTTGCCTTAGCAGTACCTAATTGGCTTAAGTGCCTAATATAATAGGTGCATTGAGTTAGCGGGTGCGCTGAGCGGTGGCATCGGTGGCTGCCGTGGTTGGCCGAGACCCTGCGGCAGCTTATTGGATCACACCTCAGGTACTCCGTACATGCACTGGGTAATTAGTATCTGTACCTCAGTATTTCGCGTACGTACAAAATACGGTCCTCGTGCTAGGCTCATCCAGAGCTTCGACCTATTCTGTGCCTTGTCGTACGTATACCTTAGTGCTCGTAGTACTGAAGTAGCACTGAGACCAAGTATTGCCGTGTTCCGAAGTGCCGATTAGCTGTTCATCGGTGGATCTCGTCCAGCCTAGGGTAATTCCTCGCGAACTCAACCACTCCCGTTTTCCGCTTGCATCTTATTTCCTGCCAATGCCTACCCTACATACTTGCTCTTTCTTCAACTCGAGCAGTAATGGCACGTGCCTATGACTAGGATAGTGAGATAATTGACAGTTACAATGCAAGAAAATCTTACACTCTCGATTGGTTGATATAGGTTATCTTTTGTTTCGTTCTTCGATATTTGGGGCCGATGCTAGAGCAATTTACTTAATCATACATTCATTTTCCATAAACGGGTTCACTAAACTAGTACTGGTAGATATTATACAATCAGGACCAGCACACGATACGCAAGCGTCGTGGCAATGCTCCTTACAGCATTCGATATCGATCCATGACTGGATATGACCTTCGGATATTTGGTGGCTGCCCAGCCTATAACGTTCATGGGCCGTGACTTTAAGTCCATGTCTGGATAGCACGACTCTTACTTCGATGTATTCTGCTGTTGTTGTTGCTGCTGCTGTGCCAACTCGGCCCGATACTTCTCGTTCTCAATCTCCCTCCAATCCTTGGGTATCGGTTCGTTGCCGCTCGTCTCCTTGACGCCGCCGGCGTATGCCGCTTTGCCGGCGTATAGCTGGTATCCTTGCCCACCTTCAGCCGTCTCGAGGGTGCGGTAGGCGACGGGCATGTTGCCGCGGAAGCGCTTGCGCATATCGACCATGCCGCGCTTACACTCGCCGTAGCCCTTTTTGAGTTGTCGGCACTGGAGGGGGAGTGTGTCGACAAGCGGTTCGCGGAGACATTCGGCGGCCGAGTTGCGATGGACCATGACACAGTCTGATTCCTGCAGACATTGAGCGAGCGCCTCGCCTGTTGGAAACAAGAGTCAATTAATACTTTTTCTAGGTCATCAAAGGGGAATGAATTTGACGTACGCAGCTCTTTGCAGGAGCTCGGCATCTTGGCCTTTACAGTGAGTTGTTACTGCACTTGAAGCTTGATGTATGGTGATTCAATGTCGAGGCTGGCTCATGCGATTTCTAAAGTGGCTAAGTCATGATTGGAGACCGCCCCAAAAGGGTAGCCTTGTGGCGCAGATTAGTGGCTGCAGCTGATCCATTTGACATTGTTGGCGGGCAGAAAATGCGCTAAACTATACGAGGAATACACGCTCTCTATGTTGTGTCTGCCTCTAATCATCGCGGATTCGCGGATACAAGAGAGGTCTATCAGATGTCTTGCTTCATCTGGTTGAGGTTTGATAATTTCGTGGGGTAAACGCTATCTTGTTGATGGACGAACCTTGGTCTTTCCATTTACTGATTAATTGTCTTTCCCTAGTTTCTGTCGAGGTTCTTTCATCCTTCAAATACCCCAGCCAGTTCCGTCAGCTGCCACCGTCGCATTGCCTGGAGCGGAGAGTGGCGTTGCATCGCGGCGTGATCATTTGCATGTGACATCACCCATCGCCGTTACCCTCGCTGCCGGAGACCATCAACAACCCTTCCTCCTTCGCACAGCATCTGGGAATCATTCTCGCCAGCGGACGCTATCCCGTCGCCATATAACGACTTTGGAGATGGAATCAATCTCTCCCGTGTGACTTTTCTAATTCAACCGCTAACATTGCCGCTGTGCGCTCGCCATGCCTGTTCCGTTCCTCGGGAGATTGCATCTGTGAGCCACCCCCCTTCCGAGAGCGCCGATACATCCATCCGGGCGCGATTTTGAGACAGCTGTTCTAACCACGAGGCGCTGCAGCACCGAGTACGTCGCGCTAGTCGCGTCGTTTCTCTTAGTCGGTCTAGAGGCCATCATTCGAGTCTTGACTTTGGCCCTGCGTATGCCGCCACCGCTGCCTACCCTGTTCCCATTTGAGACATGCATTGCTGACGTGCTTCCCGTAGCATCCTTCTTGGTCAACCTCTTCTATCGAGCTTCTCGGCGCATATTCCTCAAGTACTCGAGTCCGTCCCAAGCCAAAGCCGAGGATAAAAAGAAGTGTACGAGCGTTTAACCCCTCCACCTGTTCGATCGAGTCGCTAACTCTCCTCAGCAATATCAACCTCCGTACGTGATGCCGCCGATTTCGTCGAATTGTGTCAACTTTGGGGTTACCAGGCGGAGGAGCACGTTGTGCAGACCAAGGATGGATATCTTCTCGGAGTCCATCGGCTGCAGTGGAGAAGAGGCGAGGAGGGACAGCAGGTGAACATGGGGCCTGAAAGCCTCAAGAAGAAGGTCATTTACATGCACCATGGCTTATTGATGAACTCGGAAGTCTGGGTATGCATGACAGATGAACAGCGTTGTCTTCCCTTTGAACTGGTGGAGCGAGGCTTTGATGTCTGGGTAAGTCAAATGCTAGCCTGGCCGACGTAATATCACCTGGGTTGCTAACAAACGGTCAGTTTGGTAATAATCGCGGCAACAAGTACTCGAAGAAGTCTATCAACCAGTCTCCCAACAACACCGAGTTCTGGGACTTCTCCATAGATGAATTCGCCTTCCATGATATTCCGGACACCATCGACTATATCCTCGATACCACGCAACAGCAGTCTCTGTCTTACATTGGATTTTCTCAAGGCACAGCACAAGCCTTCGCCACACTCTCTATCCATCCCAAGCTCAACAGCAAGGTCAATGTCTTCATTGCCCTGGCGCCAGCTATGGCACCCGCTGGGCTCTCCAATGGCGTCGTCGACTCTTTGATCAAAGCTTCGCCTCAGGTACTTTTCTTGCTCTTCGGCCGTCGCTCTATTCTCAGCTCAGCAACCATGTGGGAAACCTTGGTCTATCCTCCGTTGTTCAGTAGAATGATTGACATGGGACTTTCATTCTTGTTCAACTGGAAGACGAAAAACATTTCTGCGAGCCAGAAACTAGCGGCCTACCCTCACTTGTACTCCTTCACCAGTACGAAGAGTGTGGTCCACTGGTTCCAGATCATTCGCAACAAGTCATTCCAAATGTATGACGACGACGTTCACAGGCCCATGAGTATCAGCACCTCCACCAAGTTCTCCAAAGTCGCCAAATATCCCACACGAAACATCAGAACTCCAGTCGTCTTGGTATACGGAGGAAGCGACTCGCTGGTTGATATCAAGGTTATGCTGCGAGAGCTTCCTCCCCAGACCGTCGCGACGGAGATTCCCCATTACGAGCATCTCGACTTTCTCTGGGCCAAAGATGTCGATGTGCAGGTCTTCCAGCACGTGTTTGATGCGCTAGACAGCTTCACGGATGCCAGTCACACCAAGGAGGAGTACGACCGCTATTTCACCGTCAGGCAGGAGAGCCTTGAAGGATCTGGTCTAGTAACTTCGCATGGTCATAAAGACAGTGAGAGTGATGCATCGACAATCGCGGGAGGAAACGACGTTGCTGATACAAGAACTTTTCAGCATCAAGCCCAAGAGAAGCACTATCGACCCTCTACACCAAGTAGTACGGTCCGAAATCGACAGCCCTTCGTCACCGGCTCCAACGACCAGCAACCTTCGGATACCTCTGTTGCAAAGCAAGACATACACCAGTCAACTACGCCCGAGGCCTCACCACCCACGAGCAAGCTAAAGGGCGTTGGTGTACGAAGGGGCAGCGCTGGGAACTCGATTAGCAGCGACAGCATGCATGACGGGCGGGGCATCAACCTCGGCGCCAGTAAGACGGCTGGCGGTGTTGTGACTCGTGAAGGCACTTCTAGGGAGGGTGTTGGGTCTGCTCCCGCTCCGCAGACGACAATCAACGGAAGATCAGCAGCTTTGTCGCAGAAGAAGAGGATAAGGTCTCAAGTGTACAGGAGCTGAGACTTTTTGTGGCCGGGAAAAGAGTATACCACAATTTTGTATTTACCACTATTGTCTATCGAGATACATCAGCTTTGGAAGTTTCATTGTCTATATTTCTGCAACAAATACTTAAAAGCTTATCATTACTTAATTGGTGCCATTTGATAACTTGGCCAAATTATGAGAAATTGTTAATAAAATCCATATCTGGTCACAATGTCTTGAATTCCTATGCAGCGGGACGGAGAAATAAAAAGGCTAACTAGAATGTGCCTATGCGTGAAGGCTTGTAAAGGGTCACTGGTGGGAGTCATAGAATGGGACATGTGAGCTTTGTGTCGAGATAATGAGACATCAGGAGCGAAGTGAAGATTTCAGGAGATTTCAAGTTTCCATTAAATGCACAGCTATGATCCTTATACGCAAATGTCATCGCAATGCTAAATACGCCAGTGCAACTCGTCTTTTGATGAGGTGAGCCTGTGCTGTCCTAGTCGCCAGGCGTGAGAATGCCATCCAGTCTGGCTTCTGCACTGCAAAGATGCAGGTTTTCAAGTTCTGCTTTTTTCTCGTTTTTTTCTCTCTCTTTTTCTTCTTCACAGCTGGACGCCTCCCGCCAGTGAATTCCAAAATGTTACGCCCGCCAGGGTATCGAAATGTTGCAAAGATGATGATATTCCCACCCATCTATTTTTACTCCAGCAGAGTAAATACTTTGCTTGACCGCCAAGTCAAAAGCGCCGTACCACGCCTCAATGGGACAAAAATCAACTCGATCCAATGTATAGATCGTCAGTCACATTCCCGGATGTGCAATGGGAGACATGACGTAAAAAGTAAACTCCGCTCACGACTTCACAAAGAAGTGTGTCTACGAAAAGTGGTGAAGCTATGTTCCAAGTCCAACACTGGCGGCTCATAAACTGACATCGCCGAGCGGCAGAATCTTGGAGGGGTCTTTGCGAAACTGGGCCCGATAGTTGAGAATACCTTGGCTGATGGTTGTGAAATCCTTGACCTTGCGGTTACGGAAATCAGTGAGTAGTTGACGTAGGCCATTGATGTATTCCTGTTTCTGTTCGCCTTCGTAGTTACCGTAAGCTCCTAATTGAAGGAGGATCTGGTCATCTGGTAGCAGTCTGTCAGCAAATAACTCCATCGTGTGGATCATGATGGACTCCGCGGTCTATAGCAAACCAAGCACGTACCGGGTGCCTGTATTGATTCGAAATGCTGGTAGTCGCACTGTTCCCCGTGTGGACAGTCCGAGCCAGCTATTTGGTCAGGGCAGAATTCCCTCTTTACATCAATTTTATTGCTGTAGGTTAAGGATCGCAGGCCACCAGGCACGAAATCGTGAAAACTGGGGTGAAAGCGAAACGCACGAAAGTATTTCAAGGGCGACTCATAGGCAATGAAGCTCGAGCTGGGTGCACTGGGTGCAACCGGCTGGGGTGGAGACGAGACATCCTGTTTGCATGTTAGATATCCAAGCAAGATGATAGGGCCAGGCCTTGTCTACTTCTCTTGGACTCGCTGGCTTCGACTCCTGTTTGCCTATGGATATAGGTTGCGTTATGGGTGTGGTAGTCGACACCATCTGCACGTCTTCATCGCTCCCGTCCATCAACGTCGCTTCAAGACCCGGGGCTGGGTCAGGAGTTGGTTCTGAACTTGTAGCTTGCGCAGAAGACTCTACCAATGACGGCTCGTTATCGGCGGATACCTCACCTTCTTCATCTCTGCAGCGATCTTCGTTTGTTCCACTGGACTCTTCATCGACCACGCTCTGTGCTTCAAGCTGAGGTTCATGATCTGCTTGTTCGGCTTGTCGATGGCTGAGCTCTGTAACGTCCGGTTGAGTGACGTGAAGAGATGGCCCATCTTCTGCAGACCGAGCTATATCGGATCCATCAGCTTCGATGGTCCCGATGTTGGCTCCTGGGGCCTCAATCGATCGTTCGAGGGCCAAAGACTTGTCGTAAAGTGCATCATCCTTCGACTTCTGATCGAAGCTTTCCGGTGTCTCGCCTGCCCAGCCTTTTAGACGGCGGATTTCGCTCCTCCAGGGGTGATCAGGCTGGGGTTTACCAGAAACCTGCGCTTCATGTACGCTCTTGACTTCATACTCATCTGATGAGGTATCATCGACCGCCTCCTTCCTGAGCATCTCCTCTTCTCGCATACTTTCCTCAATCTCCCTTTCCATCCTCCGAACCTGCGATTGGAGCGCTTGCAGTCTAAGCAGTTGCTCTTTTCTGTGAGCTTCAACAATTGGCAGGCGATCGCTGGCTGCGCGAGAGCGACTCCTGCTAGCGTTCCTCCCCTTGGCCTCTTGTAGAGTTCTTGACCGGGCAGTCGCTCGCTGCTCATCCACATGAGGTTGTGGGGATGGGTTGTTGGCTTGACATGGAAGATTGGAGGAGATGCTTGCTGCCCGCGAACTGTTGACGTGGTCTACAGCTGGGGAACCCGGCGTTGAAGGCTTGATCCTCTTACGAGCCTCAGCCTCAGCAATCTTCCGCTTCATCAACTCAATCTCCTTGTTCATGTTCTCCAGGTTGCCCTTGCCAGCATGGGAAATTGGCGGAGTTGCGATCGGACTGGATACCTGGCGTGTAAGCTGAGGGTTTGGCGCCGTGTGCAAGTCTCGATAAGGGGTGATCTTGAAAGGTGAACTGGGCCGATGAACTGATGTCGGCCGAAGTTCAGGTGAGTCGAGGTCCATGGCCTCATCATCTTCATCGTCGCTCACATCGATCAAGAAGGGTTGGGACTGGCGACTTTGGCCGAAAGGACGCTTTGACGGGCCCTCTGATGGGTCGGGAGAATCTACGGGGGCCGGTCGTTTTGATTGAATATCTGGAAGCTCGTGCTTGTGGGGCTCTGACCCTCCAACATCGGGCGGAGTGGCTTGTTGTATGCTGGAGTGTTCAGCGATCGCTGCACCAAAACCAACGGAGGGATTTGAATCCACTGTATTGGAGGCCTCGTCGGGGTCGATTTTCTGCGCCCGCGCCTCTCGAGCTCTCTTTAATGCCTCCATCTTCTGCTGCAAGAGTTTCGACTTCTCTGACTGAGGTTTTGTAGGAGCAGCAGACGGCGTCGACGTCGAGTTTGACGTGCTGTGAGCGACACTGTCAGGGGGCACAGCAGCTTGCTTCGAGCCCTTGGCAGCTAAGAGGCGGGCAATACGGTCCTTCCTCTCCTCCGCAGGATTTTTGGCAGTCTTGCTTATCTCTGTAGTCAACTCTGGAACCAAACCCGGAGACACGCCTGCGGCAGGATGGCTCTCCTTCGTCTGGTCCTCACTTGTGACGATCGTCGGCAAATCTTGGCTCGGTATCACTGGCTGACTTCGGTTCTCAGTCACATGGTCTCGTAGTCCCAGCTCGTGGAAAAGCTCATCAATCACGGCGCCGTCAATGCCCTCCTTGATATAATCCTGATAGCGAACGTCGAGAGGCCACAGGTGCGAGATTGCGTCTAGCGCTCGTTTCCGAGCTTGCGCGACAGACTCCACCGGGGGTTTCGCGGTAGTGATAGAGTATGTTTGATCTTGCTCTGGCGTTTCTGTCTCTGCAACCTCACCTTCATCGATCTCATGTGCTGAGAGATACGGTGAGTACGAGCCCGTGCGGTCGTAGGCTTTGGTTCTCATATTAGTTCTCATGGGATGATAATATCGGAGGTTTGCTGACTTACTTTGATGTTGCTGTGCCAGTTCCAGAGGTATCCGTGCCGTCACATCGCTACTCTCAACTGCTGCAACAGGGGGCATTTGCAGCTCAGCTCCATCGTTCACCGCGGCAACAGTGTCTTCTGTATATTGCGGCTCGTAGATATCTTCAAGCTCCCCTTCGCTTAGCTCCCCATCGTCCAGCTGCGCGGGCTCACCAGCTGCTGCGGGGAGATTAACAAGAGCTTCCCTTGAGCCAGGCCACACGTTAGGAGCGCCTTGGGCCAGGAATCTATCGTGGGAGGCTGGTCGCGAGGCAACCTGAGCTTGCTGTCCCTCAGTAGAACCATTCGAGAGCCCGAGACTTAGGCCCGGAATGACATTGCGGTTGTACTCGAATGATTGAGTTACATTCCCGCTGAACGGGTATGCAGCACCTGGAGGACCGTTCGCGTTGTAGGTCGTCGTTAAATACAGCGGCGGCGGCGAATAGTTTGCTGGGGGCTGGCCGTGAGCGTAGCCGTGCCCGCTCATCGTTGAGAAGGTGCTGCGCGAGTTCGACTCAGTGAGGATATATTTGGTACGCGTCCTTTGTGTTGTGCGTGCGCCGGTCGTAATGTTGTAGCAGATGCGACCGTGATTTCGATCTTGCCCCAGGAGAATCTCGCGAAACCGTTGATCTTTGTCGGCCGAATGCGGACTAGTGCATCTTAGATACATAGTGGGGATAGATGACGGTACAGTCACGTGTATCGCGGTTTGTTTACTTCCGGGTGGTCTTTCCCTGGCAACGCGCTACAAGTACCTGCAGTGTACAATTAGGGACGATATCATCCTCGAGACTTGGCGCACCCTCTGCTTGATGTCATGCTATGAAGCTACGGATCTAGTCAAAGCGAAGGGCTGTTTTTTTGGTTCGCATTTCTTTTTCTGTCTCACACGAGAAGGCCTGTCTTACGCCGCGGTCAGGCACCAGGCTCTTACACACCTGCTTCTGTTTACTCTCACAATCCTAGCACCGTGAACCGTTTCGAGCTACTACCATTCACATCACGGCCAACAAGAACGGTCTACCTATTCATGTCCGCGACCCAAGATGTCGTTCAATAGCCACGGCTCTATGTCGCGGCGCAATAACCCTTTCGCCAGGGCATCGCCTTCCTCTCCCGGCTCTACAAACTTGGGCCGCCCGAAATCAAGCATCCTCTCTTCTTCACCAGCGACTGCTCTCCCAACATCTCCATCTCACACCCGCAGCCAGTCAAGCACATCGCCACCTGCCTCAAAAGCGACGACTCCGCTTCCAGTACCCGCGGCGGGAACCCTGCGGCATACGCGACACGCCTCAAAAAATGGATCGCTTTCCTCCGGAACCTTTGCGCCGTCATTCATCAAGTCGGAAGAGCTCGCCAGGCGGGGTCAAGATCCGGTCAAGGGGATAGAGGGCGAGAACGACTTCTCCGGCAAGCGTTATGTTTGGCTTAAGGACCCAGAAAAGGCGTTTGTCAAGGGATGGGTAGTGGAAGACCTTGATCAGAACCGGATACGCGTTCAGTGTGACGATGGCACGGTAAGTTGTTGACGACAAGGTGCAGTTGGGGCTAGTATTGACAGAGCTCAACAGCAGCGTGATATCGACGCCGAGAGCGTCGACAAAGTGAACCCAGCCAAGTTCGACAAGGCCAACGATATGGCGGAGCTGACCCATCTGAACGAGGCCTCGGTGGTTCACAACCTCCAAATGAGGTACCAGGCCGACCTAATCTATACGTATTCGGGCTTGTTCTTGGTTACCGTCAACCCTTATTGCCCTCTACCAATTTACACCAACGAATACATCAACATGTACAAGGGACGGAGTCGAGAGGACACAAAGCCTCACATTTTCGCCATGGCCGATGAGGCTTTCCGAAACCTCGTCGAAGAGGGCCGCAATCAAAGTATTCTGGTCACAGGAGAATCAGGAGCGGGAAAGACCGAGAACACGAAAAAGGTCATCCAATACCTTGCCGCTGTTGCGCATCCCGAGTCTGTCGCAAAAAGCCGGTCTCAACAATCAAACCTTTCACAGCAAATCCTACGCGCCAACCCGATCCTAGAAGCCTTTGGAAATGCTCAGACAGTTCGGAACCACAACTCCTCGCGATTTGGCAAGTTTATCCGAATCGAATTCAGTCGCAGTGGAGCTATTGCAGGCGCATTCATCGACTGGTATCTTCTGGAGAAGTCAAGAGTTGTCCATATAAATCCTCACGAAAGGAACTACCACGTCTTCTATCAGCTTCTGAAGGGCGCAGGTCCCAAAATGAAGAAGGAATTTCTCCTGGAAGGCTTAGATGTTGAGGACTTCCAATACACTCGTCACGGTCATGACACAATTGTTGGAGTTTCTGACCGCGATGAGTGGGACTCGCTTGTTGAGGCTTTCGGGGTCATGGGCTTCACTGAGAAGGAGCAAGAGTCCATCCTTCGAACAACGGCTGCCGTCCTACATTTAGGCAACATTGCTGTTGCTAAGGAGAGCCGAAGTGCTGACCAGGCCCGCCTTGAGACTGGAGCTAAAGAACAGGCAGCAAAGGTCTGTCAGCTCCTCGGAGTCCCGCTAGAACCTTTCCTGAAAGGCTTGCTTCATCCTCGCGTCAAGGCCGGCCGAGAATGGGTGGAGAAAGTCCAAACACCTGAGCAGGTCCGCCTCGGCCTTGATGCCCTGTCCAAGGGTATTTATGAACGGGGCTTCGGGGACCTGGTAAGCAGAATCAACCGACAGCTTGATCATAGTGGCTCCGGTGTGGATGATTCTCATTTCATTGGTGTTCTCGATATTGCTGGCTTCGAAATTTTCGACCAGAACAGCTTCGAGCAGCTCTGCATCAACTATACCAACGAGAAGCTTCAACAGTTCTTCAACCACCACATGTTCGTGCTCGAGCAGGAGGAGTACGCTCGAGAACAAATTGAGTGGCAGTTCATCGACTTTGGTAGAGATCTGCAGCCCACTATCGACCTCATTGAGCTTTCCAACCCAATTGGTGTCTTCTCTTGCCTCGACGAAGACTGTGTTATGCCAAAGGCGACCGACAAGACTTTTACAGAAAAGCTCAATACTCTTTGGGACAAGAAAACCAACAAATATCGCCCGTCGAGGCTCGGCCAGGGATTCGTTCTTACGCACTACGCCGCCGATGTTGAGTATTCTACAGAAGGGTGGTTGGAGAAGAACAAGGACCCCTTGAACGATAACATCACCCGCCTGTTGGCTGCTTCGACGGATAAGCATATCGCTTCTCTCTTTTCGGACTGCGCCGAGGCTGAGGATGACCCTAGTAGCGGCGCTCGCAGCAGAGTCAAGAAGGGCCTCTTCCGAACAGTCGCACAGAGGCACAAAGAACAGCTACACAGCCTGATGTCACAGCTTCATTCAACGCATCCCCATTTCGTCCGCTGCATTCTGCCAAATCATAAGAAGAGACCCAAGCTATTCAATAATGTGCTTGTACTCGACCAGCTGAGATGCAATGGTGTGCTGGAGGGTATCCGCATTGCCCGCACTGGTTTCCCCAACCGCCTACCTTTTGCTGAATTCCGGCAGCGGTACGAAGTACTCTGCTCCAACATGCCCAAGGGCTATCTCGAGGGTCAGGTAGCGGCGTCGACAATGCTTGAGAAACTCGGCCTTGACAAGTCTTTGTATCGGGTTGGCTTAACGAAAGTTTTCTTCCGTGCCGGCGTCCTCGCCGAGCTCGAGGAGCAGAGAGATGCTTTGATCACCGAGATCATGTCTCGCTTCCAGTCGGTGGCAAGAGGCTTTGTTACACGCCGCTCAGCGTACAAACGATTATTCCGTGCTGAGGCTACGAGAATCATTCAACGGAACTTCCAAGTGTACTCTGACCTTGTCGAGAATCCTTGGTGGCAGCTTATTGTTCAAATGAAGCCCCTTCTCGGAGCTACTCGCACGGCGACCGAAGTAAAGCGGCGCGATGCTATAATCAAGGACCTCAACGACAAGATGCGTGTCGAGACTGAAAATCGTCAAAAGTTGGAGGAAGAACGTCGGAACTGCCACACAGAGATGGTGCGTATCCAGCAGACTTTAGAGAGCGAACGTGCTCTTGCCCTGGACAAGGAAGAGATCTTCATGCGTCTGCAGGAGCGCGAGACTGAGCTCGAGGAAAAGCTGGCCGGCGCAATTGACGACCAAGAACGCCTCGAGGATGAACTTGATGAGCTCATGGACGCCAAGAACCGAGCTGAAAAAGATGTCGAGCAGTTCCGCTCTCAGCTTGAACAAGCCGCAGCTTTGATAGCTAAATTGGAAGAGGAGAAGCGCGAATTGACGAACAACGTCAGATCTCTCGAAGAGTCTATAGGGGAGATATCCAAAAAGCAGTCTGAACGCAGCGAGCAAGAAGCTGCTCTGGAAAACGAGCTGAAAATGCTTCAGAGTCAGCTAGCTCTTAAAGAGCGCAAAGCTCACGACCTCGAAAGCAAGCTATTATCCATGGATCAAGATGCCGAAGTCAAGCTCCATGCGGCACAGAAAGAACTTGATGCTGTGAAGGGCCGCGAGTCTCGTCTTAGTCGGGAGAACAAAGAAGTTTATGAACAACTTTCTCAACTGTCAAAGACTTCAACAGACTATGAGGATATGGTACGCCAGAAAGAGAGCGAACTCGCGTTCCTGCGCAACGAAAACAAGCGTTATGAATCTGAGCGACGTGGACTCGAGGACCAGAAGAAGTCGTTGAGCACAGAAAGAGAGAAGGCTGCCTCAAAGCTCCACGACGTTCAAGCCGAGTTGGAGGTTATGAAATCCAAGCAGACGCAATTGGAACGTGAGGCAGAAGATGCCAACAACCTTCTACAGGCCCGTCTATCTGATGACGCACAGGCCGACCAAAATCGTCAGGTTCTGGAATCCCAAATCAAGGATCTCAAGGATGAGCTGTACGCCGCACAGACCGAGCTTAGCAGAGAGCGACAATCTCGAGATGACGTTCAGCTACTTGGAGATCATAAGTACCAATCGCTTCAAGAAGAATACGACCACCTCAACGAATCCAAAATCATCATCGAGAAGGAGCTCTATGCGCAGCAGGACACCCTTAGGAGGACGATGGAGGCCCGCACAACCGCCGAGAAGGAAAGAGATGAAGCTCGGTCAGAGATCCGAAGACTACGATCAGCAAAGACCGAAGCAGAAGAGGCAAAACTGCGAGCAGAGGAGGCCGGCGAGCGTCAAGCCAGCCAAGCCGCCCGTGAGCGTGAGAATAGTCTTCGCAAGGACCTGGACGCAGCCAATGAGCGACTCCTATGGTTTGAGGAGGAGTGCGCAAAGCTGAATCACCAGGTTGAGGATCTCAACAAGTTGATCCTTTCTTCGGGCGAATTTGGCTTGAAAAACGACCAAGCCAAGGAGCGCATGGAACGAGAGCTCAACACAATCAAGAGTAGACTCATGGCATCAGAGAATGACAATCGTGCCCTGCTCAACAAGCTACAGCAAAAGGGTCTCGAAATTGCACGGTCAACATCACGAGCCAGCGAAGCTTCACGCGGTCAGGTTACCGCCCTGCAGCGTGAGAAGGCAAGGCTCGAGGAGCAGGCCACCAAGCTCAACAAGCAGCTGGGAGACTCGCAAGAGATGATTGCATCCTTGGAAAAGAAGGCCGAGAAGCTCCAGCTCAGCGTCGAGGACTTGAACCATGAGCTTGCACGTGAGGTCAAGAGCAGCCGAAATGCTGAAAAGGCGTCGTCAAGCAGCACGGCTCAGCTGACTGAGGCGAACCGAACCATCGACTCGGAACGCCAGCTACGGACGCAGGCTCAAACTACCGTTCGAACCCTGCAATCATCCTTGGAGGCTCGTGATAGGGAGCTTGAGGAGTTGCGGTCTCAAATGTTGAGCGCCTTAAAGTCTGTGGATCCCGAGGCGCACGTTCCTCAACAGTCGGGCGAGGGCAACGACAATGCCCTGCTCAAGAAGTTTGACCTTGCCCGAAAGGTGGAGGAGTTGCAGCAGAACCTCCGCGTGCAAACAGCGGCAAGGACCAACGCGGAGAATCAGCTGGTTGATCTGAGGGCATCTCGCCACGAATCCCCGAGCCGACCGAAGCTGGAAGAGATTCACTTTAACGAAGCTCCCTTTAATAACGGGTCTCCAACTCAGAGGCGGTCTTCCAAGTTTGCTGCCGCTGCTGCTGCTCGGCAATACTCGAACACTTCGACACCGACTCGCCGCCATGCTGAGCCCGAGGCCTTCGACTCGACTCGGTCGGACCGAACAGCTGATATCCTGAGCTTCAACAACCGTCAAGACTTGAAGGCTGACGTGGAGGAGCTTCAGAACCAACTCCAACTGGCGCAGATGCAGAACCGCCATCTGCAAAGTCAGCTCGACCGCGGTACACCTGTTCCTGAAGAGTCAAATGACCAGAGCCCTTCCGTGCGCCGCATGCAGAAGCTCGAGAAGGCCAACAGCCGGCTGCATGACATGTTGGATGACTCTACTAAGAAGGTCTCTGCTTTGGAGAAGAACATCCGCAGCGGCGAGCTCTCACTACGTGACATTCAGGCCCGATCCCACGAGGAACTTCTCGACGTCTTCAACAGCCAGGAGGACTCTCGTCGCTCGCTCTTGCACAGCCATAAAGATGCTGTTGCAGAGCTCACAGAAACCAAGTCAAGCGTCGAGAAGATGCGACACGACCGCGCAAAGTTGCAAGTCGAGCTTCGGGACGCCAAATCTGATCTGCAGGAGATGACGCTGGCGCGCGAACAAGAGGCGCAGAGCCGGAGCCAGCTCCTCCAGGAGTACTCTGACCTCCAGATCCGTCTCGATGCCGAGACCTCCAAGATTGAGGACGTCAATGCCAACCTCGACATGTACAAGCGTCGTGCTGATGAGTATTTTGGCAAATTGGAGCAGGCAGAGATAGCAGTTCTGCGGGCTAGCCGCGCCGAGCAATTCGCCAAATCGCAGGCAAAGGAGGCCGAGGATACGTACGCGGAGGTCATGGCCGAACGCCAGAGGATGGATGCTTCCATTGAAGATCTACAGCGTCAAAACCAGCGTCTGGAGGAGAAGTTGGAGGACATGTCGACCGACTTGGAGGGCGTGACACAATCCAAGAAGAGGCTTCAGCACGAGCTGGAGGACTACAGGAACCAGCGCGCCATGGACATTGAGGACAAGGAATCCAGCATGGAACAGACTCGTAAGAAGTACCAGGCGGAGTTTGCGACCCTCACCAAGGAGCTGGACCTGGCACGCGAGGAGAAGCTCTTCAAGCAGTCCGAAATCAGCCGCCTGCGAGAGGAGCTGGACGAGCTGCGGTCCAAGTGGGACGATGAAGTGCTCAATAGCTCTACGTGGTCCAAGGAAAAGTCCCGGCTCGAGTCCACACTGGCAGATGTCGTGTCGTCCCGTGACGAGGCTGTCAACGCCCACAACGAGGCGCAAGGCAAGGTCGTGTCGCTGCTCTCGCAGGTGCGCACTCTGCGATCCTCCGTGGACGAAATCACCTCCGAGCGCGATTCGCTTATCCGGGAGAAGCGCAGCGTCGAGACCCGCCTTGTGGAAGCCAAGGCAGGATTAGAGGAGCTCACCAAGGGCGATAGTCCGTCTCTTCGCGATGCCGCCAGCTCCGACAAGGAGATTCTCGAACTCAAGTCCAATCTCGCCCAGCAAGAGGACATTGCCGCCGCCGCGGTAGAGAAGATGCGAAGGGCGGAATCACTAGCGTCGGAGATCCAAAAGGATATTGCGAGTGAGCGCGAGTCCATCGCTGCTCTACAAAAGGACAAGGCCGCCCTGGAGAAGAGTCTGAACGAGGCCCAGCTCAAGCTCGTGGATCTCGAGACCAAGGGGTACTCGAGCGCAAGCCAAGACATTAAGTTCTTGTACAAGCGCATCCAAGAGGTATGTAGATCATTTCCGCCCAAGTGACCAGGACAATGCACTAACAGGATGACAGCTCGAGTCGCAAGTTGAGGATCACGAGCGAGAGCGCAGTCAGTCACAGCGATCGAATCGCAATGTGGATCGCGCCGTCAAGGACCTTCAGACACAGATTGATCGCAAGGACAAGCAGAACTCGCAGCTCTCGGACGATGTGGCAAGGATGCGAGACAAGGTCGACAAGCTTCTGAAGACGATTGACGAGCTGCAATCGTCTGAATCATCGAACCAGCTGTCGGCGCGTCGAGCTGAACGCGAGCTACGCGAGGAGAAGGAGAAGTCTCTACGGATCGAACGAGAGCTGGAGGGATGGAAGAGCTTACGCATGGATAAGGGTGTTAATGGCGCCGTTAGCAGCCTCCGCAGCCGCGTCGGCCCAGCGAGGGCCAGCGAGGGCGACGATGCCTCTCAAGTCGACGTTCCGGCGAGGAAGAGTAGCATTAGCAGGGCTCCCAGTCTCACCAAGGGGTTTCTCTGAGCCCCTGAGCTCGAATGAACGGAACAGCAAGCATATGGAGGAAAAGGAAACTGGTAGTGGGCGTTTTCGTTGAGACTTTGCATTGGGGATGGTTATTGTAATGAGCAAGCATTGTACAGGGTTCTGCCGGCGAGTGGATTTGGAATGGTCGTTTTGCTAAGGAGTCGTCTGGTTATTTGGTATGACATATGCAGTAATGGGACAGGGTATGCGTCCTCTTTAACGACATCGTATACATGTTTATTGTTCACTCTCATGGATACACTGTGGTACGATGTGCATGTTGGCTCGACGCTTGATCCAAGTCTTGTAGGTAGACACAGATGGACATGGAACAGACTGGGAGGCAGGGCTTGCTTAAGGTCGAAGGAGCATAAAGGAGGGAGGCCAGAGTACCTATTCTAAAGACACACCCTACCACACAGCTGCCACCGTTTAATACTTTCCATTGCTGAACTCTATCTGCTACTGGCAACCAACGTTCAAACTAAAAGAAACGCCCAATGATCTAAAGACTACTTACTACGGCGTCTTACAGGGGAAGTGCAATATCGCGAGGCAGCACGATGGAGCTGGCCACACCATCTCATAACAATCAAGTCATAACTAACCCACCACAGAAGCAGACTTAGAGCAAACGCAACCTCATCATAGAATAATTAAAAAAAAAAAAATCATTCCTGCCAACATCGCGATTAACGGAAACTGATTAACGCAAAAAGAACGGGTCTGGCCGGGGATTGAACCCGGGACCTCTCGCATATATTGCTCGGGGTAAACATAGAACTCGAATGAACGAATCTATCCCTAAGCGAGAATCATACCACTAGACCACCAGACCCACAAATGTTGTATGTGGCACATTGGTCAGATATTTCAAAACATGAAGCTAAAGCTAACTAGTGCGCGCACGCAAACACTTTGGCCCACTGCGCTTTCTGTTATGCTTGCGTCCGTGAGGATAGGTACTGTGGACTTGCTCTCTGGAATTGTATGGCTTGCTACCCAACACAGATTTTAAGACAGGATTCTACAAGATCTATAGATACTATAGTTCAATCTCCCTGTACATGCAATTCCTTTGCACAAAACCTCTCTAGAGATGCCTGATTCAATTAAGATTGAGTAACAGGATAAAGCAAAAACTCTTGTAAAAGTTATAAGGTAGAGATTACAGCAACCTAGGGACCTCCAGTGGAGAGGACCTAGCTCCGAGTCCTAAGCAAGAATCATACCACTAGACCACAGATCTTTGTATGGGTGTTTACTCCGTACTCCCCACTTTCCCAACACGGCTTACTGCATGTACTTAGTAGTGAATAGGGAAGAGGAGCAACAGGGCTCATGGAACGCCCATTCTGAACAGGAATTATATTACTGCCCGAACCGAACACAGAGTATACTCTCCCCTTCTGGAAGTTCGGTTTCACAATGAAGATGCTGTTTCCTCGATTTGAAAGCTATATAGAGTCTGCTTGGCAATTTCACCTGGCTAAAACCTGAGCCCCTCGAAAGCTGAGCATTTCGACACCTGAGGCAATTGTTGCTTATTGTTGCCGTCGCGCATGCTTGAGCCGCCAAATATATCTTGTAGATTCCGCATCTACCTACTTGTCGTACAATACATTTACATTTATTTGTATTCACATACCTGCGAATGCACCGTGCGTCGGCTTCTGCATTACCAGATTCGACTTGCATCCGGCCAGTCGGCAACTAAGCGTCGAATCACAATCGCCGGTTAGGTCAAGAGAGATCCACAAAAACTCGTCTGGACCCATACGTCCTAGTTTCGGCATGGCACCGCCCCGATTGGAGCATAAACCAAGGATCGCGCTTCCGGTATTACTTCGCGTCTCATTCAGCTCCTGACCTCAGACAGGCTACACTACCGTTTGCTGGGACAAGTCGACTCGCCAAAGATGCCTGGAAATCGGGATGCGAGAGCCATGCTCGGCTCAATGAATCGGTTGGCAGCCCGTCAGCTGAGATGCCCTTCCTCTAATACATGTCGCAGAAGCTACCATGCGACGGCCATGGCCCCGACGGACGGCGTCTTCCGTGGCTTGACAGACACCAGACTGCGCACGCCCTGGATCGAGGCGTTTCGCCTGCAGCAGGAAGGCAAGGGGAATCAGAATGAAGAGGAGGTCCCGAAAGAGCGCGATCTCACGCCCAAAAAGATGAGCGATAGCTATCATCGTGTGGTGCTTCCCCTTGGCCAGGACCCTTGGTTGTCTGACACATATATCAACTCCTCCGGCCACATCAGGTAGGACGCTGGCAACTCTTGAAGTATGTGTAGAACAGTTGATTAAAAAGTAGGAAAAACCCCCAACCAGACTTGGCACTTTGTTCATGGACCTTGATGCTCTTTCAGGAATCATCGTCTACAAGCACACCGGGCCCGGCGTTACTACTGTGACGGCTGCTCTGGACCGTATCACCATTGCCCACCCACTGACCGAGATTTGCGATCTCGAGTACAGTGGTCAGGTCACCTACGCTTCAGGCAGAAGCAGTGTCGAGATCACTTGCAAGGTCGCCAAAGCCAGGGCGGAGGGCGACCCCAGCAAGCCTGAGGATGTCCTCCTCACCTGCACTTTCACCATGGTGGCTTTGGACCCGTCCACCAGGAAACCGGTCAACATTCCCAAGCTTGAGTATACCACGCCTGAGGAAGAGGAGATCTTCAAAGCCGGCGAGGCCAAGTCACTCTCCAAGAAGGAGAGGTCGAGAGCCTCACTTCTGCAAATGGAGCCGAATGATCCCGAGTCGGCACTGATCCATCGCATCTGGCTCCAGCAAGTCGCCTACCATGACCCAAACAACAGCCTTCGTCAGCCCTCCAACGTCGTCTCCATGTCCAAGACGCAGCTATCCACCGCCTCCATCATGCAGCCGCAGTACCGCAATCGCCACCAGACCATGATCTTTGGCGGATTCCACCTCAAGCAGACCTTTGAGCTGGCGTTCTGCTGCGCGGCCAGTTTCGCCCACGCGCGACCCGTCTTCATCAGTGCCGACCCTTGCACCTTTCGCAACCCCGTCCCCGTCGGGAGCGTCCTGTACCTGAAAGCGACGGTGGCGTACACCGACCCGCCCGTGCTGGAGGAGGACGGCACCGAGCCCGCCCAGGCGAACCCGGAGAAGCCCATGACGCGGGTGCACGTGCGGGTGGACAGCAAGGTCAGGGACGTTGAGCACGGCGTGGCCAAGCCTACAGGCCAGTTCAACTACACATTTGCCGTGCCAAAGGACCTGAGGGTGCTGCCGCACACGTACGAGGAGTACATGATCTATATCGATGCTCGGAGGCGCGTGAGACAGGGCGACCTCCAGCGGAATGAAGAGTTGGCGGCCACGTTAGTCGAGAATCAGTCTTCTTCAGGGGGTGTGAACTTGACAGAATAAATTCCGAGCCCTTGATTGAACTGATTCGAAAGGACGTCCACATTACTTTCCCCTTTTGGCACAAAACATAGCGTTGGGAGAGACCGAACCTGCGGATGACTCTTCACGACGCAAGACAAGTACAATTTATGCCAAGACCGAAAACCTCATCAGCGTAAATTTTCAACCTGCTTCTGTCAGTAACACCGTAGCACATCTCTCAGATGGAATTGTCTTCCTGGTCCTCATTCGCTTACCTCGCAGTCTTGGCGCTCCATAATATGCCGGGGGCCGGACGCTGAAGGAGTCTTTCGGAGCTCCGATGGTTCCGCTTTGTCACCCGTGAGGTGTCCTCTGGCAACACGGCATGGCAATACAGAAGACTTGATATCGTCGGCATGATAACAAGTCAGAAGTAAAGAGCATCAAATCTTTTAAAAAGGCAATATCATTTTCTTGATAAACCTGTCAGGTGATCAACTGCTTCATACTCGCCGGGCGTACATATCCAGGTAGAGTGGCAGTGCCGTCGACTGGGTTGGATTACGCTTGTCCAAAACCGTTGCAACGGACAGACGATAGAGCCCCCAGATCGGCAATTCAGCGTCATGAGGCACTCGTACTTGCATGATCATGTGAATCAGAATTTGGAGAAACGCCTTCTGGGCCCCCGCATTTTCTTTCCATTTTGCTTCTTTCCATGCACCCAACGTTAAAACGTTAAAATCCCAATTGACTCCAACTTTGATGGGAAAGGCTCAGGGGGGAACCATGTGACTCTCCATCTGATCTGCTCTGACTCTCTCTTTAATTGAAGGTCTCCCCTCTCAGGAGATAGCATGAGACTTGTCCAGAAGAAAAGTCTGACAAAAAAACGTCAAGACTAGAAATCCAAAGTCTGCCAAGACTCCAGTCTTCTGCCAAGAAACAGTCAAGAGCGTCGTTGGCCCAGGCGTTCTGCGCCCCTCCATGGCGCAGTCCACAATTGACTTATATTACGAGTAATTCTACTACTCCGTACTGAATTAGTGTAAGTACTACGGAGTACTTCTACTGGTACTACTGCTACTGCTAGACCAGGATACCCCGAAGGTGGGATGACGCGGCCGGTTGCCATGAGCGGGACCGGGGTTGGCAGGGGACAATAATAATACACGTATTTTGCTATTAGTGCCCAGCCTTATTTATCTACATTGGATTTCTTTTATTATTCTTTGTTCAAGTCTTCTATCATTCATTCTTGTCGTTGATTACCTACTCCTTTTGGTGGTGAGTCGCGTCTATCTATTGTGACTCCTCCTCCTCCTCCTCCTCTTCGTCTTCCCCTACTGTCTACTAGTCTTGGTTTGTCTCCTTGGACGATATTCTTCCTCTTCTTCACTCCTTGATGTCTCCTCCTTGATGTCTCTCTGAATCAATTGATTTGCACGTAACTTCCGTCACGAAACTTGCGCCCATGTACAGCACGGGGGTGTTCCCTACAAGTCACAAACCCGCCTTCGCGTCTCGTTCTGCCTCTCAGGCGATATGAGTGACGAGATTACGCCTGCAACGGCCGCGCCAGCGAGCCAGCCCTCACAAGGCGCCCCAGGCCACTCCAGCTCCTCCCTGATGGGGACAGTGGATAAGCTGGAGGAGAAGAAGCCGAACTTTGACCTTAAAGACTTGCAGGATGAGGTCGAAGCCGACAAGCCCAGGGACAACAGATTTGCCTTCACACCGACTCAACTGTACAAGCTCATCACCGCGCAGTCTATCGCCGCTCTCGATGCCTTTGGAGGGCTTCAAGGTCTCGCTGCTGGTCTTCGCACAGATACCTCGGCCGGGCTGAGCGTCGACGAGCAAGAGCTTGAAGGGACCATCACCTTTGACGAAGCCGTCGCCGCGGGTCGAGAGAATCGGTCTCCCAACATTGGGCCCGGAGAAGCGCTCGGACGACACGACTCCTTCCACCTTTCCGACATTGACCTCGACCTCGGCCGCAGCGACGCACAGCAGCAATACAAGGACCGTCGACGCATCTTTGGCACCAACAGGCTGCCGAAAGCCAAGCAGAAGTCGTTCCTCGCCCTCGCCTGGATAGCCTTCAACGACAAACTCATCTTTCTGCTCACCATCTCCGCCACCATCTCGCTGGCCCTGGGAATATACGAGTCGGTGGACGCCGAGGACGCTGCGGGGAAGACGCAGTGGGTGGACGGGGTGACCGTCGTGGTGGCCATCCTCGTCATCGTCTTTGCCAGTGCCGCCACCGACTGGAAGAAGAATCGAAAGTTTGCCAAGCTCAACGAGAGGAAAGAGCAGCGCGATGTCAAAGTCGTCCGGTCGGGTAAAACTCAGAACGTCTCCGTTTATGACGTTGTTGTTGGCGACATTATGCACGTCGAGACGGGTGATGTCGTGGCCGTGGACGGTATCCTCGTTTCCAGCGCCGGTGTCCAGGTCGATGAGTCCTCCTTGACGGGAGAGTCCGAGCTGGTGCACAAGTCGGCGGCCCGAAGCTCTAGTGAGCTGCAAAACAGCTCCAAAGCTCACCTCCCGGATCCCTTTATGATCAGTGGCACGACGGTGTGCGGTGGTATTGGAACCTACCTCGTCGTCTCGACTGGGACCAACACGACGTACGGCCGCACATTGATGTCGCTTCGCGGGGAGGTCGAAGAGACGCCCTTGCAGCAGAAGCTTGGCCGTCTAGCGAAGCAGCTCATCGTCTTTGGCGCCGTTGCCGGCATCATATTCTTCTTAATCATGTTCATCCGGTTCTGCGTGGGCATCCCCGACATGACCGGCTCCCCGTCTGAAAAGGCTGAAGCATTCTTTAAGGTGCTCATTCTGGCCGTGACTGTTGTCATCATCACTGTTCCCGAGGGCCTATCCCTAGCTGTGACTCTGGCTCTCGCCTTTGCTACGAAGCGAATGCTGCGTGACAACAACTTGGTGCGGCTGATCCGGTCTTGCGAAATCATGGGCAATGCCACTTGTATCTGTTCTGACAAGACGGGCACTCTGACGCAGAACAAGATGACGGTGGTTGTGGGAAGGATCGGGCCCGGCCAGTTCGGCGATGCCGGTGAAGCGCCGGCATCAGTTGGTACGCCAGACTCGACCGACTCCAAGCAGACCACGCCAGAGCCGACCCCTGGGCACTTTGAGACCATCCCCGAGTTTGTGGGCGCCCTTACTGACGATGTCAAAGTTCTGGTCAAGAACAGCTTTGCGCTAAACTCCACGGCCTTTGAGAACGACGATCAGGCCGAGCGGACCTTCGTGGGAACTAGCACGGAGACCGCCCTGCTCCAGTTCGGCCGTGATCACCTCGGGATGGCACACCTTGACGAGGAGAGAGCCAATGGCAACATTGTAGATCTATGGCCCTTTGATGCCTCCCGCAAGTGGATGGCAGTCTTGAGGAAGTTGGAGGGAACACGCTACCGAATGCTGGCCAAAGGTGCGGCCGAAGTCGTCTTTGACAACTGCACTCATATGCTCGCCGATCCCAAATCCGGTATGGAAACGCAGCCTGTTACCCCGGCTTTCCGTGACGAGCTGAATGCCTCCATCCGACACTATGCTTCCAGGATGCTGCGCCCGGTGGTGATTGCGTACCGCGACTTTGAGAAGGAGGAGGATGTGTTTGGGGAAGCTGGCGATTCGGACTCGATTGGGTTCGACAAGCACTTTAACAAGTTGACGTTTATCGGTCTTCTCGGGATCCGTGATCCGCTGCGTCCCGAGGTTATTGACTCGGTGAGACAGTGTCAGGATGCGGGTGTCTTTGTGCGGATGGTGACGGGCGACAGTTTCCTCACGGCCAAGGCCATTGCAACAGACTGCGGCATCTACACGGCGGGTGGGCTAGCCATGGACGGCCCTACTTTCAGGAAGCTCACGCGCAATCAGCTGGAGCTAGTCATCCCCCGTCTCCAGGTCCTGGCGCGGTCCAGCCCGGAGGACAAGCTGCTGCTGGTAACCCACCTCAAGGCCATGGGCGAGACGGTCGCCGTCACGGGCGACGGCACCAACGATGCCCTGGCGCTGAAAGCCGCCGACGTAGGCTTCGCCATGGGCATCCAGGGCACCGAGATTGCCAAGGAGGCTGCCTCCATCATCCTGCTGGACGACAACTTCAAGTCGATTGTGAGGGCGCTTGTCTGGGGCCGGACGGTGAATGACGCTACTAAGAAGTTTCTCCAGGTTTGTCTCCCTTGACCCTTCTGTTTTGTCTGCTTCGTGTTCCTACTACAAGCAGCAGTAGCAGCAGTGGTAGTGAGTAGTTCCCGATTTAACGTGTTCCTGTTCCAGTTCCAATTCACCATCAACATCACGGCCGGCAGCCTCACGGTGATATCGGAGCTCGCAGGCAACGTCATCTTCTCCGTCGTGCAGCTTCTCTGGATCAACCTGATTATGGACATCTTTGCGTCCCTGGGCCTCTCCACCGACTACCCCTCGACCGACTTCCTCAAGCGCAAGCCCGAGCCGCGCAACGCCCCCATTGTCAGCGTGACCATGTGGAAGATGATTCTGCTCCTGGCCGTCTACCAGCTTGCCGTCGTCTTCACGTTCCACTACGCCGGCGACGCCATGTTCCACCCCCAGAACCAGGCGGAGCGCGAGCAGCTCCAGACAATGGTCTTTAACATTTACGTCTGGATGCAGTTCTTCAACCAGCACAACTGCCGTCGCGTCGACAACAAGATCAACATTTGGTACCAGGGCGTCCTCCGCAACCCGTGGTTCCTCGGCGTTCAGTGCCTCACCCTCGCCGGGCAGATGGTCATCATCTGGAAGGGCGGCGACGCCTTTGACACTCGCCCACTCTCGGGTTCGCAATGGGGCTGGTCTATGCTGTTCGGCGCCCTGGTGATCCCGCTCGGCGCGCTGATCCGCCAGATCCCCGACCACTACGCACTCTCCTTCTTTCACGCCTGCCGGGATGCGTTCCTCGCGGTCCGGCGCGTCGTCACTAGACCTCTCCCCGAGAAGTGGCGGCCCAAGACGGAGGAGATTGACGCCGCCAAGTCGTGGATGTTGGAGACGGGGGCGGCGCTGCTCCGACCGGTTCAATACCAATGGGGCGCCCACGGACACGGAGCAGCACCACAGCCGGCGGGCAGAAGCTCCAAAGACGAGGACGCCGCCAAGACAAGTTCCCCCGCACAACGGAATGCTCTGTCGTCGTCGGCAGCGGCAGCAGCGGCAGGAGAGGAGAAGAAAAGAGGACCCGAGGACGAGGACACCATCGACATTGTGGAGCTGGTCGATCTGGCCAGGTACTCTGGCGGTGCTACTCTGCCTGTGAACATTGAGGTTCATCCGGCCACGGCCAAGGACGATCCCTTCCTGCAGACGCCCAACTCGGACGGCAAGACGCCGCCGAGCCAGGATACGAGCGTGACCAGGTGGCTGGGCATCGGCTCCGGGGTGGCGTCGGGGAGGAAACAATGATCAGGATCATGTTTTTTTGTATTCCATTCTTTGCTTCTTTCATCTTGCATATACCAGGGCGTATAGTTATTATTAATGTATCATAATCGGTTGACATGAAGTATACACAAGTATGAGGAAGATCAAGTCACTCGCCATTGGTATCTACAATTCATGAATAATAGAAGACATTCTGCCAAGATGCGTGCTGCCCTCTCTTAACGCAGTGACAACTTGAAGTTGTGGCAGCATCGTGAATCAGGATTTGTGATTCGTGATTCGTGATTCGTGATTCGTGGCCGGAGATTGATGGGATGACTACAACTCTAACCCTAACCCTAAGCATCGGATGAGCGGCCGGGCGATCCTCAGGCGGTCAAAGCCGGAACCCGATGTGGGCCTCGCTGGCTCCTCCGTCTCGGCCCCACGCTACACCTTATTCCTTCCCACTGTAGTAAGTTGTTCGCACCTTCTTCTTTCATGTTACCTGCGAGTGCTAAAGAGTAAAGACCCGCCCAAACCCGAAACCCAAAGCGCGTCATTCAGGATAATTTATTGGCTTACCCTCCCGCACCAATACCGGCTCAAAAAATGAGATACCTATGGAAATATCGGGAAAGGGTGTCAGCAAGTATGATTACAAGACAAAACAAGCACCCAGTCGGTATCCAGGCGGGATCCAGGCGAGACCGCTTCGGCCCCGGGGGCACGAAATCAGAGTTATTAGCATGCGAGCTACTGCGCCTCGATGCCGTGGGATACCTTTGCACAAAAACGTCAACGCATCGGCTTTTGGTGTAGTGGGAAGTGAAGCCCAAGTCGTGCGCATACCAGGCAGGGTCCTTGTGCATATGCCGGGGCACATGTGGTCCATTTGGAGGCCGGTTCTTACTCCGATGCCACCCCCCCCCCCCGGGTTTGAGGGGAGTGAGAACCGCCGTCGAGTATCAGGCGGCGGTCCCTCTCAAGACCTCTTCATCCCCATCTTAAATCCTACAAAAGTAGCTGGTTGTCTCACTTCGGCAATAAGTCTGCATGTTACTACACTTTAACGAACAATGGCTATCATGTCACCGAATTTCCCAGCCCAAGACATCAAGGCCGGCCTCAGCAGCCTGAACGGCCACGACGGCCACAACGGCCACAACAGCACCACCAGCGTGGTTCTGTCGAGAGACTTGCGCTACAAACCCCCGACCATCACCCACGCGTCTGGCATCTACTACTACACCGAGTGCGGGCGCAAGATCATTGACGCGTGCGGCGGATCAGCAGTGGCGTGCCTCGGCCATGACAATGCCAGAGTCAAGGCGGCGGTGCGCCAGCAGATGGACAGGGCTCCCTACTGTCACAGCCAGTTCTTCACCACTGCCGCCAGCGAGGAGCTGGCCTCCACAGTCATCGATACCACTCAAGGTAAGATGGCGAGGATGTTGACCTTGGGCTCCGGGTCGGAGGCCCTTGAGGCAGCTTTGAAGCTCGCCAGACAGTACTACCTCGAGCTGCCGGAGCCCCAGCCTCAGCGACAGTACTTTATCGCTCGGGAGCCTTCCTACCACGGCGCTACCCTCGCCACCCTCGGCGTCGGTGGTCACCTTGGCCGGCGCGCCCCGTTCGAGCCTATGCTGGCCGGATTCACGAGCAAGGTCTCCCCATGCAACACCTATCGCGGGCTCCGAAAGGGGGAGACGCAGCAGGGGTACGTGGCCAGGCTCGCCGTGGAATTGGACGACGCATTCAACAAGCTGCCCGCCAACTCTGTCTGCGCCTTTGTGGTGGAGCCGATAACGGGAGCTTCCACGGGAACTGTGCCCGCGGCCGAGGGGTACCTCAGAGCGTGCAAGGAGGTCTGCGAGAAGCACGGGGCCCTCCTCATCCTGGACGAAGTCATGTGCGGCATGGGACGGTCAGGTACGATGCACGCATGGCAGCAGGACGATGTGGTGCCCAACATCCAGGTCGTCGGAAAGGCCTTTGGCGGTGGCTACATTCCCATTTCCGGCGTGCTCATCGACCACCAGATCAGCGGCGTGCTTGAGGCTGGGTCGGGCAAGTTCTCGCACGGTCAGAGCTTCCAGGCGCACCCGTCCGCCTGCGCCGCGGCCCTCGAGATCCAGAACATCATCAGGGAGGATAACCTGCTGGACAATGTGCGGGCCATGGGAGATCGGCTGTCGCAGTCACTCAGGGATCGGATAGGGTCCCTCCCAAGCGTGGGGGACATCCGTGGTCGTGGGCTATTCTGGTCCGTCGAGTTTGTGAGTGATAAGGAGACCAAGGAGCCTTTTCCACCGGGGCAGAACGTGGGATACTCGATCCATGAGCTCGCCATGCAGGAGCCCTACAATATCTGCTTGTACCCGGGAAAGGGGAGCATCGACGGCGTGCGAGGAGACCATGTTCTTCTCGCACCACCGTACAATGTAACGCCTGCGGAGGTAGACATCATCGTGGACAGAGTAGCCGCTGTGCTTACTGTTTTCTTCAAGAGCAAGAATAACAGTACAGTGAGGGCCAATGTCCGACAATGGTAACGAAGGGGCATATGGAAGGATATGCGAGCTAGCGTGGGTAGCCCGAAGGCATGGAATAAAGAATGGATTTCACGTCTGCACAAATCTACGTGGAACTTACTGGCTGTTTGTTCAAAAGGTTGAGTAGCAATATTGATAAAGTTTCAAGATCCTCTTTTGTCTTGTCTCAATCATCTTGACCCTTGGAGATCTCATTCAGCCAGTCTGCATGCTTGGCATCCTTGTCTTCCTCTTCCTTCTTCAGTATCTCGCGAACTGATTTCACGTCCTGACAAGCAGGACACACCCAGTCGGTGTTTGTGCGTATGATGGTGTAGGCAGGGTGGATGATTCCAGTAGTACACGTGCCGGCCACGGCGTTGGCTATCTCGGCCTCCTCGCAGCGTCGGTATCCCAGCTGCATGTCTCCACGCTTTCGACAGTGTGATCCGGCGATACCTAGGTGGCACGTGGAGTAAGATATAAGTTGATAGCACATTTTTAATGGCTAGAACGAGGCTGATGTGTATTATCCAGTGCGTGGAAAAGATACCGTCGTCTTCATCATCAATACTCGTCGTTCCTGGGAATGTTTTCTTTGATCTTGGCTTGTAGCCTCAACAATCATTTTATAGGAGACTTGGTACATGATTATCTGCGTCTCAATGTATGTGCTTCATGAATGACAGGACTCTCAGGAAATTCTTGGAAGCAACAGAGTGAATCATACCATACACCCAAATCTACACACATGAGCTTTTTTTTATTCTTACCATGCTATAGTCTTGCATCAATGCTTGGATATCATTTGTGTCTGAATGGAGTCGGCGAGTGTAAGTGAATCACAACACATATCAATCTCGCAATTATTGCTGCTCTAGCCTGTAGGAACCGATTCTGGAACAATTCCTTTGTTTCTTGAGTCTTGTTTCTGTAGACGTGAATAGAACTGTTATTGAACCCAAGACCAATGTGACTTACACATCCATGAGGAGAGTCAGGGGAGTTGCCTATAGGGTAGGGTCGGCTTGGGTCTACTATTAGTATCGATTACAGCCTGCCACTGCCAGTTCAACTTGGGAAGGTGGGGGGGAATTGGGGCGGGGCGGCTCACCGTGAGCTGAGAGCTCCTGCTCGATTCCCTGAATGTTTCCCTTGCCATCATCACCCTCAGATCCCTCTGAACAATTGTCTTTGGCGGCACCGTCGGACCAGCACGATGGAGCGATCCGCATTTGGTGGCTGGTGTAAGACATGCCTTCTTCTCACCCAAACCAAATATCAATTATAGCTGACCCAATCTGTCACAGTGAGCGAGAACAACGTCGAGCTCGTCGACCCCAATCGCGATGCCCTCTACAACTACGACGCCGAGACCCAGAAGACCATAGGGTCCGACCGCCCGTGGACCCAGGACCCGAACCACTTCAAGTACGTGCGCATAAGCGCCGTCGCCCTCATCAAGATGACCATGCACGCCCGGTCCGGCGGCTCGCTCGAGATCATGGGCCTAATGCAGGGCTACATCGACCACGAGACCTTCATCGTCACCGACGCCTTCCGCCTGCCCGTCGAGGGTACGGAGACCAGGGTCAACGCCCAGGGGGAGGCAAACGAGTACATCATCGAGTACCTGGACCTGTGCCGCGCCTCGGGTAGGCCAGACAACGTCGTGGGCTGGTACCATTCCCACCCCGGGTATGGCTGCTGGCTCAGCGGCATCGACGTCGAGACGGAGGCTATGCAGCAGACATATCAGGATCCTTTTCTGGCCGTCGTCATCGACCCGGACCGCACCATCAGCGCTGGCAAGGTCGAGATTGGCGCCTTCCGCACCTATCCCAACGACGCCGCCGCCGCGAAGCCCTCCAACGCTGCTGCAGCCGGCCTCGACGGCAACGCGGGTGGAGACGTGCCCCTGGCCAAGGCCGCCGAGTTTGGCGCCCACGCCAACCGGTACTACAGCCTGGACGTCTCCCACTTCAAGAGCACCCTCGACGCGCACCTGCTGGACCAGCTGTGGCACAAGTACTGGGTGCAGACGCTGGCCCAGAACCCCCTCCTCACCAACCGCGACTACGGAAACAAGCAGATGCTGGACCTGAGCTCCAAGATCCGAGAGACCACCAAGAACGTGTCCCGCTCGCGCTCGGGCCCCACCGTCATGTCGACGACCACGGGGAGGAACTCGGATGCGGCTGTGGAGAAGGTCATTCAGGAGACCAACATGATTGCCAGCAAGGAGAAGACTGGGCTAATCTCGACCGAGATCAAGGCTAAGCTCTTCAACAACTTGGTCAGCAACGATTCATGAACGGGGGAATGGCCTGATCGATTTGCGAGGGACACGGTATTATCTTTGTGGGATGGCGTACAGCAGCAGCAACAACAACAACAACAACAAGAAGGCATAGATGGCGTTAGGCTGACAATGTGATTTACTGCATAAAAAAGAGCACTTCCTAGGGTGCCAGAAATGAAAAGCAAGAAACCCGACGAATCATCGTTGACTGGATCATTTCGAAAGCTCAAGTAACTAACTTAGAGGCTGGCCTCCCAAGCCTGTCCTTCTACCCCCACTACCGACATCATCTCCAGAATGGTAGATGTGCATTGCGCGATTCCCAGCCTCTCCATCACAGCTTGGCTTTGGGCTGAGAAAGAGTTTTTCTCACCCAGCTCACCCGCATCTCATTAGACGCTTTTGACAATGCAGAGTTGGCGGCCACCGAGTCAAACATATGCCAACCCCCCGGCCAGATGTGCAACTCGGCCTGTACACCTGCCGCCCACAAAATTATGGGCATAAGCCACATTCTCATCACGGAAGCCCTCGGCCGAGCCTGCGGAGATGTAAGCTGGTGTCAAATTTCGCACATTCGTCGCCCGGCCCACCGCAGCTAGATGGCTCACGCCCTCCTCGGCACCGGCCTTGGACCCCAGAATCGCTTTCCAAGCCATCCGGTTGGAACCCCGAGTCCAAACGCCATCCCCTACGTACTGATTCATGGAGACGGACTGCATTCGGTCGTCGAACATGCCACTATCGACAAGCTGCGCGCACAGCTTAGGCCCCTTGGTTCCGTTACATTACGTGCGAGGATGGCCAGGGCGGCTGCGATGTTGGCCCCCGCCGACTGGCCAGAGACCATGAAACCCTCCGAATCGATGCCTAGCTGTGATGTGAGGGCCGAAACCCATTGCAATCCGGTCCATGAACCGTCCAGGGCAGCGGCAAAGGGGTGCTCGGGAGCATGGCGGTACTGTGCGACGATGAGGATAGCAGCGCTGGCTTAGGCCCAATGGAGGTTCCTGGATGAAGGTGAAGCGATTGCCGCAGATCAGGCCGCTGCTGTGAAGGTGGTATATGGCTGGCCGCAAGGTGCTTGCGTTGGTGTCATTATGGCTAGGTTTGGGGTGGAAGACTGAGAGGGTGACGGGTCCATGGGGGCTGCTAACGGCATGTTCTCTATGGGTGAAGGGTGCGCCGCCGGAGAGGGCGATCTCGAGGGTGCCTGCCTGGTTCAGACTCTCGCGCAGCGCTGGGAACGTTTCTGGAGTGATGTCGCCGAGGGAGTTGGTGAGTAGAGGGGCAAGCTCGGGGTCGTATGGCGGTTTAGAGGCAGGCATATTGTAAAGTACCACGCAAAATGACTAGTATTCGAGCCTCCAAGTTCAGCCTGGGTTGTCCGTCAAATGGTTCCCAACGATTTTCAAGACGCTCATTGACAACGTTTTAGAGACGGATGCTCTTATTACAAAGTGTCGTCGTGTGATAGTACTCCGGTGAAGGTACCCGGCTTCGATGCAGCCTCGTTGAACATAAAGCAGGCCTGGTTTCCCCGGGATAGGAAGAGGTGGGGCATCCGGATTCAGCGTATTTCATGAACTATATGTACTACGTACTGCTATTACTGATTGGGAGGCAGGGGTCTCTTCCAACCGCTGTTGGGAACAAAGCTCTTTGATACTATATATTGCAACGTTGTCGTTGACAAAGGAAAACAGGCGTCTACGGGAGTGGGATGACGTTTCAACAGCAACTTGATAATTGCTTCAAAGGAGTCGTGATACAATTATTGCTGGCAACTTAGTCTGGAATCATTAATGACTTCTGCCATTTGGTCTCGGCTGATGTACAATCCGGCAGGACTTGACCGTGGAAAGTGCGTACAATTTGGGAGAATATCCGATTATCAGATGTTATCGAGGTTTCATTAAACGATTGTGCCTTATGCTGTGAAGCGTCGTTGACCTTGTCGGCACATCTTCTTAGCACCCAAGCCGTCGGTATGCCAGCAGTCTACTAGGACTCTAGGAGACTACGTCTGCCAAGCTGAGTTACGCTCCAACGACCTAGGCACTAACAGTATTGAGAAGACTGATCCTTCTTGTGCCTGAACATTCATGTGCCTTTACATGTGCAGGTGGGTTCCAAGTCTGAAGTAGAGGACGTTCCTTCCAAAGGTGGAATTCTCGGGCTAATGCAGCTTCATGTACAGATAGCATGGCAGATGCGGGACTTGTCCCACTGTCCCACCAGTCTTGGCTTGTCTCGTCGTTGTCTTGCTCAGTCTTTTCCAGTCTTGTCTGGTGTGTCTTAGCCAAGCCATGTCACGTCTGACGTTTGTGAGGCACCAGAGGAAACGATACGAAATGATGCCATACGCTGTTGAAGTGGGAGCGATGTCCTCGTTCCTCGGCATGTCCAACGCCACAGCATCATGCGAAGGAAAGTCAGTGGTCCTCGTCGCGTGCTCCGTGCCTTCCACTCCGGTAAGGTCGATGCCAACTGCTACTTCTCTGTAAGATACTCCGGGTGTTGTCCTGTGGTCGCTAACACCGCTCACAATCAATGACAGAAGCACGCCACCAGCCGTGAATCACGACCTTACTACGGCTTTTGTTCCCATAGCCATTGCACTCGCCAAATGAGTCCAACGGGTCAATTAGACTCGATGTCGGGAACGGAAGAGGTCAAGACGAATTGTAATCAATATTAGATTGCTACCATACTTGGACACACCTTGAGTACTAGGTAAAGACTGTCTGCCTGTCATATGGTAAGTTGGTTGAGCGCGAGCGGCAGCTAGCGTGGCGCATAGCGCAGTGCATACTAGTGGGCGCATAGCGGGTTCACAGTAGGTGCATAGGTACTAGTTAGTAGGAGGTAGGCAAGGTAGGTAGGGTAGCCCAGGGACAGCTCAAAGCTTGACGTCATCCAGAGCTAAAGCAACGAGACGATTCGGGCACCGCGCGTCGCTTCCCACTGCGCAGCTCGACATCGCCCTTTGCGCTGCGATCAGTCGCCCATGGCAAATTGCAGTCGCTAGCGGGACCCTGCAACAGGGATTCTGGCCTTGAATCGTGAATCACATTTGCTAGATATGTAATCATTCATCACCCAACTCGAATTAATGAGCAACGCATTATTTTTTGGCGCTCCTGCCCACGGCGAGCGGTGAGATCCAAGCAGCTTCGGCTTATTGCTCGTTTTGTCGCAAAACCTCTTCGAGGTGATGGCGGATTTACGTTTGTTGGTCTCGCGCCAGGGCAATCGCCTCCCCTCCCCCCTGGCGCCACGGGAGCAAAATGTCCTGGCCAGAAAGTATAACTGGAGATTCTACATGTACATCAAGAATCTGGATTATCGGCATCGAGAATCGACAATCCTCCCACTGCTGATGTGCTGGGATTTGTCAGGAGGGAAGGGAAGCATGCAACGTACAACTATGTACATAGCCAGCCCGGGGGAGGATCACGGCGCCCCCCTGGAACAATGGCTCAGACTACCGGATCAGCAATCCACTGGCCAGTGCTAGGCTACTAGCCCACCGCAGACGATGTGATGTATATGTATTGGTATGAACATTGGATGATGAGAGAAGCTGGGGATAAAGGAAAAGAATGGATCATCGTAGCGGGACACAGGTCCAAGTATAGAGTACGCTTACGGAGTAAGTTGCAATGGCGTGAGATGGCCCGCGCTAGGTATCGAGTACCTAACTGAAAACAGCCATGTGCCTGGAACCAGTCCAGGGTGGGTGTGTTTGCGCCGCCCAGGGTTGCATTGCCGGATCGCTCCTCATCGTGAAGGGTACCTACCTAGGGAGGAAGGGGGCAGCCCAGCTGGGAAGGGGAGATCCGGGCCCATTGGGAACTTGGAAACCAGCAGGGATTTGAATCGCAATTGCAATTCAAAGGGTGCACAGGATTACGGATCATGAACGAATCGCCATGCTCTGCCATCCTGTTTCCTGAGCTACGCACCGACCGACGCAGCTACGGCGGGCACATCGCACGGCAGCTCAAACAACTAGAGACATCTGAGACACAGAGCTCAGAGAGTTGGGTTCTCCTGCCAATGCGCCGGCTAATTGCGCCCCCCAGGTATGGTTTCTGATTAGCTCATGGGGTTCTGGAGTATGCGTGCAATTTATGTGTGGCCCGGCAACGCTAAAGGTGGAGGAAGCACGATGCCAATAGCGACGACAAGCGAGAAGCCATCTGGTGAAGCGTCGGTTGTGACAGGTGAGCCAACAGGTTAGAGGGGACAACATTGTGCACCAAACAATATTTTTTTCCTCCCTTCCCTCTCGTGATTCCTCATTTAATGGATTTTTATGAATTCAGCATTCACGAATTGCGTACGCGTACACTCATCCGCCCAAGGACCCTTTTCTTGGCGGGTAGGCTACCGTTTTTCGCTGCCGGATGAGTCGAGGATGATGATGAAAGGCAAACATGTCGTCAGGGTTCAGCAATCGATGCAAATCGCCAAGTTGTAGCTGGCAGACGTGGACCTGTGGGTCTGCACCGTGCAGATCAGATCACCGATCTATCCATCGTACGGAGGTAGGCTCCCAGAGTCTAGATCCATTGAATGGATGAATAGAGTGAGTGGGCAGACGCAACGCAAAGGCAACCCGCAGTAAGGTAATTTCCGAGGGGTGATCCACAGCGTCCCAGTTGCGTAGCCCAGTGTGACGCTAGGTACGCTCCAGGTTCAGCTACCGCCCATCATGTACCTAGATTACCACCTAAGGTTCCTACCATTTAGCAGGTACGCGCTGCTATTCAATTCATGGGCCACGGCGATTGTTAGCGATGACCAGACGGCCCTGTGTCGTCTGACCAGCAGCGGCGCCAACAGCGGGCTTGTGCACTGTCCGTATTAGTAAAAGTGCTGGAGGCCTTCCTCTGCCTTGGCTGTGGTGGTTGCTAGGCTGGCTTTGTGCTGGGTCGGACCAATTTGGCCTGACGCCAGCTCTTTGGGGAAGAGTGATGACGTACTCGACCCGTCACTCCACCAACGAGTAGCGAGGAGCTTAGTAGCTGGGGATGCCGATGAACACCATACTCCATACTAGGTTTATCTTCTTACTCCGTAGTTCTAATGCGCCAGTGTATGTACCGATACAAGGTGCAGTCCCCGTCAATGTCTCGATGAGCCACTATTTGGATACCCTGGTTATCAATGTCAATAGTCAATTGAGGATGCGTCGATGCCGCAGCGCATTGTGCCTCTTGTGTCCCAGAGCTTTGGGACACTGTTGCATTGGGGTCGCGGAGGAACTGCAACAAACAGAAAAAAAAAAGCTGATGGAAGCTCCTGGATGACGCAAGGCCCTGGTCAAGGACTGGGATCTGCACAGCGGTACCTGTACTTTAGGACGCGCGATCCGCAACCCGCGGCCTAAGGACAGGGAAGCACGAGAGCAGTATCAGCATCAGCATCATATGTTGGAAGCGTTCAATGCAATCTTCTTCATTACCGAAGGCGGCCGTCTGGAATTGCTTCGCAAACATTGCACTTGGAGGAAGGGAGCAGGTAGCACTACTACGGATACTGGCAATTCTAAGCACCTAGGCTACCTCCAACCTGAGAAATGTGCTGTGCACCGCGTTGCGCTGCACCAATGCAACTGAACCCAAGGCCTTTAAGGTCACGGTCCTCCTTGGGGAGTGTCCCAGTTCCACTAGTGGGGCGCCCTCCGGATGCAAGAGGTACCGGTACCTGCCGGATGTCGAGACCCACTGGAGCTCCGGTAGCTGCAGTGTGGTGGGCACTTTTCCAGCGATTGAAGCTGGATGCGGACGGGCCTGACGTTTGAGCAAGCATTCTTCCACCTCGACCCCGGCTGCCGGCAGCGCTACGACCACTACCATCGAGCACCTGGATCGTCTTGTGTCATGGACATCAAGGCTGTGTATGTACCAAGGCAGTTAGCTCATGATGAAGCAAGATTGCCAACACTCGATTAGCAGCACCCACAGCTCAGAGCTAAGGCCAGGTGGGAAATCCCTGGATCGTGGATACCTTGCTCCGTACCTAAGGTGCTACTACCTACAGAGTAGAGGCTAGTAGTCTCTAGCTCGGCCTTACCTTGCGGATACCTTACTTTCGTAGTCCTCCTACCTGTGGCCTGACCTGGCCTGGCCTGGCCTGACCTAACTTTTGACTCTGACTCTGACTGAACCAAGGCACCGTCACGCCAATACTTAAGCTTCGCCCGCTGGCACAACACCCCCTTCGTTGTCTTCCTCCTCTCCCCTTCTTTTTCTTCTCCCTACATTCACAAAAAAATCCTGGTACATTGTAATCCATTTGCTTCCCTTGAGTCTACCCAATTATACCCCACCTTACCAGCGGTAATACTTCCAACGTCTAGTGATACCCCGGGTTCAGACTTCTTGGATCCCTTCTTCTTCACGCAAGAAAAGAAAGATACCCTTCTATCTCGTACGCGCGTCTGCCAAGAGAGATTCCATCATCACCACCACCTTTGGTCCTCTATTCGCCTCTTACTGAAGATACCCGCTTGCAAAGGTTACTCCTACGGCAAGCTCATTGATACCCTCAGACAACTCTCTGTCTGGATAAAAACAAAGAAAATATTCTTAATACTATTACCTTACAATCGCCCAACATGGCCACCAACGTCAACCGTCCCGTTGTCAAGGAGCAGAAGGAGGCCGACGTCAACCGCAAGCTCCAGATCTACGGCATCATCAGCGCTTTCCAGCAGGGCAAGGTCCCCTCGGTAGGTTATCACTTCCCACGCATTGGCGCCAGAGTGCGCCCAGGCGAGCCATAAGTGCGCGCCGCTAACAATCGCTCGCCTGCAGAACGATCAGATTGATATCGCCCTGAACAGCTTCCTCCAGACCAAGGCCCTCTCTAAGCCCTCTGACAAGCTCTCCAGCGAAGGCAAGCAGCTCGTCGAGGACACGAGGAACGTTGTCGAGGAGGCCAAGAAGCTGCTTCTCTCCAAGAACGAAGGTAACCTGCTTCAGGATTTCATCTGGCAGACCACCAAGTACGACTACAAGAGCATCCAGGGTCCCGACGCTCCTGTCAGCAAGGATGTGGCCAAGCGCGATGGCGACGAGGCCCTCCAGGGTCTGAGAACCCTCGGCACTCTGCTCATCACCAATGGACAGTTCCGCAAGCTCCGTACGTGAACCCTGTCAAGCTCCCCCCAAATATACTATTCACTAACGCTTCTCCCTCACAGTCAAGGACTCTACTGTACTACTCCGCGACATTGCTGGTGATGCCGCCACCAATGCCGCCAACAAGGTCCGACCTTCTGATGAAGACATTGCCCAGATCGATAGGCCCGCTGAGGACAACACCTGGCACGAGAAGCCCGACTTGTCCAAGGAAGGCCTCAAGCAGCAAGCTCAAAACGTCTACGGAGGCAACAAGCAGGACGCCAAGCAGGATGCCCGCGACGTCGCCAATGCTGTTGACCCTGGTCAGCAGGACAGGGTCGCCGCCCAACAGGCTGCTAAGGAGGCCGCCAAAGACAAGGCCAGGGAGAAGGTGGATGATGAGACCCGCCAGAAGATCAAGGAGCGCAACGAGGAGTACCGTCGTCGCGCTCGCGAGTATTTGAACAAGAAGATTCCCAAGGACCGCAAGGACCAGATCATCTTCCGCCTCAAGAAGACCATTCTTGAGTGCCAGCAGCACGCCGACTACTCGGAGGCTATTCAGACTCTGCTTAGACTCGCCGAGAACTACGGCAGGCACGGTCGCATCATTGGCCAGGGATCCGCTGATACGGCTCAGCAGGCCCGCAGTGGATTCGCCTCGGCTGAGCACGACTTGCGCACACTGATTGAGCGCTTTGCCAATGGCACCTCCACCTCTGACCTTTGGGACTCCATCAACCAGATCTACAAGGATGCCGAGAAGGATCCTGAGCTTCGTGGTTGGTTCAAGGAGCTCAACTCTTACATCCGCCGCTGCCTTCTGGAGCAGGGCTACATCCTCGAGGACGAGTCTACTCGCGTCTGGGACCGCCTCTATGAGCAGGGTCGTTTCCTCCTGCGCGAGAAGTACCGCGTCCACACCGACCGTGTCATTGACGAGGTCAAGTTCGTTGCCGACCAGTTTGACAAGGACCCCCAGAACAAGGCCTTCGCCAATGCGGTCGAGAAACTGTTCAAGGACCTTGGCAACGATGCCAGCGGCACGCCCGTCTTCAAGCCTCACCTGGTTAAGGACTTGACCGAGATCATCCTGCCCGCTGTCTTTGAGAACATTGCCTACGTTCCCATTCCTCGCATCGAGTACTCCGACCCTCAGTTCGATGCTGTCATTGAGAATCTTGTTCTCGAGAGTGACAACTTTGCGCCCAACGTCTTCGAGATTGCCAGCGAGAACTACTTCCGCTGGGGCCGCAAGAAGATTGCCAACAAGAACAAGAATACCGTCGACATCAAGGTGGCCGGTGTCCAGTTCGACCTTCGCGATGTCAGCTTCCACATCAAGCGCAAGCAGGGCTTTCCCAGCATCACCGACACCGGTGTGTGCGACGTGATCCTCCCAGGCGACGGATTCTCCTTCCGCATGAAGGTTTCATCTGCCGACAAGAAGGACAAGCAGAAGTTCTTCAAGGTTGAGAAGGTTGATGTCGACTTCAAGGAGCTCAAGTTCAACGTGAAGAAGTCGAGCCACAAGCTCCTCTTCTCCCTCTTCAAGCCCCTCGCTCTCCGTGCCATGCGTCCGGCCATCCAGAAGGCTGTCGAGAAGGCCCTCAAGGATCAATTCAACCAGATGGATCTGTTCCTCTACCAGGTCAAGCAGGAGGCCGACAAGGCTGCCGAGGAGGCCAAGTCCAACCCCGAGGACATTCCCAACATCTACCAGCGCTACTACAACGCCTTCCAGAAGCGTCTCCTGCAGGGCAAGGAGAAGGCTCAGTCTGTTGCCGAGGACAAGAAGGTCAACGTCGCCATCACTCAGGAGGACAGCATCTTCCCCGATATCAAGCTTCCTGGAGGCATCAGCTCCAAGGCTACTGAGTACAAGGAGCTCGCCAGAAAGGGCGAGAAGTGGGAGAGCCCCGTCTTCTCTATTGGCAGCGCCAAGAAGAGCGACAACATCCCCCCTAGCCCTAATGTTCAGCGCAAGCCTCACAGCACTGCTCAGCCTGGCGTCGGCGGCGTCGGTGGTGTCGGCGGCGCTGGTGGTCTCGGCAACACTGGCGGTCTTCCCCTTGGCGGTGGTTCTGGCCTCGGTTCTACCACCGGCGTTGGTACCACTGGCCTCACTGCTGGTGCCCCCATTCCCACCAACGGTGCCACCAATGGACACGGTGCTCTTAACGGAAAGGCCCCAGCTCTTGGCGACACCCTTGGCGACATCCCCCCCTCTGCTGTCAGCCGCTTCTAGAGGTTCGCTGATACGGCAGTCAAAAGCACGAGTCAGGCGAGCGATGATGGAGTTCGGACACTATACCCCTAAAATACACGCGGCAGAAGAGCTACTGCTTCCGTGATAAATGGAATCACGAAGAGGCCAGCAATTTTGTTGAACAAACGTTTACGTTACGGCTACGTATTGAGATACCACCTAGGATTAATCGGTTTTAATGGAGCCCTTCTAGCTCATGAGAGGTGCTAGATTGGAGAACGGACCGATGACATGACCTTATTAGTTTCTTTTGTCCTTTGTTAAGTATTAGTGTATGACTTTGACCATTCGAATTATTCGAAACTACTATTTCCGTTTTCATATACTGTCCTGCCGTTACGTGACCATTGAAATGATGTTTGAACTGATTGGATGATCGCAACCAAGTACAGCCTCTAATAGTAACAGACATCATCTTTGCGCAGGCTGCGAATTACAAGATGACATCAATAGGTCAAAACACCTATTGTTGAAAGATGGACCAATAGCACATGCTTATATGAACAGCATAGCACTCAGAGGCATAGTCCGCTAGACAGTACGGATATTCTGTGCTAAAACATGCTACCGGGTAGCAGCTGCAATCCGCCCATGTTGATTGACTTACAGTGGTAGTACTAAAACTGCAGTAGTAGTACTACTACTAGTAGTAGCAGTGCAGTGCAGTGCAGTGCAGTGGTGGTAGGGCGCGGGGACCTCCCACCAACTTCAAGGAACTTGAACATGGCATCAAGATACGTCACTCGCTCACTCACTCATTCAAACGGCTGGCTAGCACCTCTTCTCCCACATGCTGACCCGAGACACATGCATGACTGACTCTGTCTAACCGCATCTAACACCCCCTTTTTCCCTATTGATCCTGTTTCTTCTATTCAAGTCCAAGTTATAGTTGGTTACTCTTATTTTGGGAAGGGTTCTGAAATCTCAGAAAGGCCATCCAACACGTTAACAACGATATTCGAACCCCATGCCACGGTATTAGTACTTCATCATGGCCGCCGAAGCTGCTCTCACGCCCGAGCAGACGCGCGCCCTGTTTGACATTCTCACGCATCACGAAACTTATGCTGAAATCGAAGGGTTCAAATACCCAGATGCTGTGACGGGCTATGGCTACCCCTTCCGCAGCGTCACGCGCATTCCATCATCCGGCGGCGGGGGGAAGAGTGCCTCCTCAACGCCTTTCGCCACAGCGCCCAACACACCGAGATCCAAAAGTCCCATGCCCCCAGAAGATGGCGGCGGCGGCAGCAGCACTAGTAGCAAGGGCAACGGGACCCCGGGGGATGGCAACGGTGAGGCGGATGCGGATGACGAGACGCCAGACACCTCGACTTCGCCGGTGTTGCAGACGCTGTTCACCCGGTTTGTGCTGCCGCTGCCGTGGCTGAGAGACTTGCCCAGAGACTTTTGGGCGGTGCGGGTACAGGGTCTTCTGGTGCGCTTGGCGGAGGCTGATTTGTCGGAGAGCTACGACAAGGGCGCTCTTGGTTTGCGCAAGACTCTGGCTACCTTGGCGAGCTCGGTGGTGGAGATGGTCGGCAGAGGGGCCCTGGGAGGCGTGAGCAAGGACGAAGAGACCAGGTCGCGGGAGTATGACCACGACAAAGCTGAGGATCTGGAGAGGGCGTGGGATGATTTCGTGCAGGACCTGGTTCATGGCGAGCTGATGGATGAGATGTTTGAGTATGCTCCCAAGTCTTCGGATCTCGAGGGCCATTCTACCACAATGAAGGGGGCGGCTGAGTACGCCATCATCCAGTAAGTTGACTCCTATCTCACCCGTCCGTTTTTGTTTTTTTTCCGCCGCGGAATGTGTTTGTTAACGATGGGAATTCTCAAGCCTGGCAACCTTCATGCACCACATCTTTGTCATCTCCCCAGAAGGACAATACTTGCTTCAGCTACTCCAGAACCTGCACGGCCTGATTCCTTACAAGACGATCAAACAGACTCTGAGAATCGGCAACGCCGCCACCATGATCAACGGCATGATCAGGCTGTTGCTAGCAAAACTCAGCGTTGGCGGCATCACCAACTGGATAGGCCTCACCACCAACGCGGACGACGGCATGAACCTCCTCCAGCGGATAATATCCCTGATCCTGTCGTGGGATGCTGCCGAGTTCCGCAAGAGTGCCGAGCGCGTGGAGAAGGAAAAGGGGGAGGACAAGATAGACGAAGAGACGCTTCAGGCACTGCGAACGTTTGTCAATGTTGAGGCACGGCTGCGGCACGAGGCCGCGCGCTCAATGAGCTTGAACCAGTCACAGTCCATCGTCACCGCCATGCTCAACGCCTCGGGCTCCGAAATGTCGGCCGCGTCGCTCTCCGAAAAGCAACATCTGCAGTGCCTCGAATATTGCTCGGCAGTCCTGTCAGTCCACGACCGCGACGCCCTGACCGACGTCATGTGCCGCCAGCAGCCGGACCTGTTCACTCAGATGATCCGCGAGCTGGTCAATTCGTACGAGCCCTTTATTCGGATGGTTCACCAGGGTGTGGATCTGCGAGAGTACCTCGAGGCGGTGCAGGGCTTTATTGATGACTTTATCAAGGCGAGCCGGCCGAAGAAGGCTGGCAAAGGGGAGACCAGGCCGCCGAGCGTGGAGGATTACGTCGAGCTGCTCATGAAGAATCGACATATTCTGTACCGATGGGTGCACGCTGTTGCTAGCAGCTGCCCAGAGGTGTGGAGAGAGCTCAGGGACTGGGCGGTGCGGTCCATGGCGCACTTCCGCAAACCAGCAGAATCGAGCAAAGGCGAGGAGTCGAATACCGAGGAGAAGGGGAAAGACGACACAACCGGCATGGGGGGATCTGTCGTTGTGGAATCCAAGTTGAACGACCTCTTCACGTCATTAGCCGAGGGCACGAGAGCACCAGTGCTCGCGGCCATCGATTCGCACGCCATATATCTCTCCGAGCTCGAGAGGCTATCAAGAGCTCAGCTACAGCACCTCCTCGACACCACGCACCAACCCGGGTCGAAGTCAGACAGCCAGGTCGGCCCGGGCATGTACCTCGCACGCTGGCAGCGCCTCCTCGACGAGACCCCAATAACGCCTGATCTGCCAGTGGGGCCTATAAGGAAGGGGAAAGACGTCAAGCACACTCTTGCTATGGGCAAGACGGACATCGTGGGAGACAAGGCTGCTGTGGCCATTTCAGCAGAGAAGCCGGTAAACCACGGCCCTGCACCGCCCGACGTTGGCGTCGTCGTCAAGGAGTTGGGGCCTGGCTTCGTATCGGTCTTGCAGCAAGGGTTCAAAAATAGACCAAGCAGTGGATGAGAGATGGATTACTACCCATTGTTTTTTGAGACGTCACATTTGCACAGCGTGAACACTCTACGTACGCCCATGGAGAGCCAATAGTGCTGAATGAAGATAGAATGAAGTAATATGAGAACAATACGACTAATGACTACCTACTCTATTTAATTTGATACACGTAGTTATACTTGAGCTACTTCTGCGCATTAATGATATTCAAGTACACAGTCAAGATTTACTGTAGCAGAGGTGTGAGCGATGTTCCAGACATCACCTTGAGGCCAACGAAGAGGCTCCTGGGGATCAGAAGATGCTTGTGCAAAGTATATATTGCTGCGTCTGTCACTTTGCGCCTAATCAAGGCCCTCGACGCTTTCAAAATGGTGGCAACAGTCGCAGATGAGCTCTGTGCGTGAGCGGAAGCTCGTTAGTCTGGCTACACCATCGTAAGGAGGTATCGAGCGTCCGTAACTGAAAAGAGGAAGAAAAGCTCTGCTCAAGAAATGCTCTCACAGTTGTAGAATTGAATCCAAGAATTTTTCTTCCACCGAATTATGAGGGCTTCGTAGGCTCACAAGCATGATGGGGCGGGCGTAGGGTAAGTGAGCTCCCTCGAGTAATCGTTGACACTCGCAGCCAACGTGGTGTGGATTATCCTACAGGAAATAATTCTTAATTTACGTGAATGGCTATCCCTTGAACTATACGTGTCAGATGACTTACAAGTTCAAATATTCGGTTGATGTTGTTGACATTGTTGAAAGGGGTTCGCTAAGCTTGGCTAGGAAACTACAGATAACTCCTGAGTTAAGATACATATAGTATCGAATTACCAGCTACCTCAAGCAACGAACCTGATATGATGAACCAAGTTGGAATGTGTGAAATGATCTCTTTCTAGCAAGTAGAGACAGTGAAATCCACATGTTTCGGATCAGCATTCACATTGTTACTACCTACTCAGTCAGATAGCCCCCAAGGATAGGTTGTTAACTGACTGCAAACTGAACAGTACTTTTGAACATATGCCTCAAATTATCCTATCGACTGGATCTTGGATAGGAAATCATAGGTTTAGCACTTGTAAACATGTCTCGAGACTAGTAACAAGACCTTATTAAGTCTAAAGTGGCTCAGTTGTTCAAGGCTGGGGCCTGTCCAACGGCCGTTATGTCAAAACCACCCTATCTATTGTCTAAAAGCTACAAGTTCTTGGCTGGATGCTGCGAGCAAAATCACCATTGTTAGCTGGCCCGCGTCTGGAAGTTACAATGGCTTCAACCCTAAATGGTAGTGTATTTTGAACTGATCCCGTGATATTGAATGGCCGATCACCCGAGCAGAGACGAATCTGTTAGGGCTCGCAACCCTTGTGAAGGACGGAGTAAGCGTTCACGATCAAAATTGAAGTATAGTAAACAATAGCACGTATTACTCTTTTCGACTAGGGCTAGCCATCCCACTCACCGCAACGTAAGAGCTACAATTCCGTGCAAGGTGGGCTGGCAAGTGGTTCAACCAAAGGACAGGAGGCGCATTCGTCTCCCCCGGCATGTTGTAACTCGATACCACAAAGCAACCCCGAGCCAAACCCGTCGTCAATCTTGATATCTTTGAATTAGTTCCCCTTCCCCGCGCCAAAAGTACAGACAGATAGTCATCCATCCCGGTTCCTCGTCAGGAGAAATAAGTAAAGATAGTCTCCCACCATCACTACAAGTAATTACAACCCTGTCCAAAGGGAACGACGAGATAGCCATGCCAAGCAAAAATTCAAGCATATGTGGGGAAGGCAGCGGACAAGCAGAACATCGAAATACCACTGCAAGTACCGACCGTTCCACGCGATGTCACCCACGATATATCCATGGCCTATGTCATCGTCCGAACATGGCGAGGGCCCGGCGCTTCATTGAGTCGAAGCAGAAATGACCGGGAGTTTGCCCCCCCTTCCTCCTCTCCTCCCCTTGACACATATTTTCTTCTTCTTTCCAGATCGGCTTTCTGAACTACCATGAGAACCCTTGAATCCACTGAAGAGTGCCCCCTTCTTCATGCAGGGTCCCCCGCCAGCGGAGAATCAAAGGGGATGCGTGTTCTTGGAAAGTTTTTTCCTTCTTTGCCCCCCCCCAACGAGAGAGTATGATAAGGTGCATACCGCCTTCTCGTGACTCATTGCCAGATAAAGACTCACATGAAGGCTTGTCACTCTCAGTCTTCGTGAAAGACCCTTTATCTCACCGCGTATGTGTAGATGGATATAGAAAGGTGGGCCCTGCGAATCCAAAGCGTTAAACAAGCATCAATTATCTGGCGACTAGTGGAAACTTTCATCGTGGGGGGCCGTCAAAAATTACTCGCGGGGAAACTGTCCGCTTGCCGATCTCGCACTCAAAATCACAGACTCGTACAACTCACCAAAGCACTTGCTTGATAGGGCAATAGAGGAGGCAACAAGTGGCAGAGCTTCTTGTTTGAGAATGAGTCTTTTCTCCTCTCCCGCTGTCGATCACTCGTGAGCCTAATCTGTACAGATTCCCTGCACATATTCCCCCCACTTCGCATTTCGGAGCCAAAGGGTAATTATTATGCAGATTGAGCTTTGTTTGAGATTGGTTGGGCATTGCTGCAGCATCTGTCTAAATCTTATCCAACCCATCTTCGCATACAAAGTGCTCGCTAGTACAATGATCCCCGTAGAAAATCCAAGAGGATGAGATCCTGATAGATACCAACAAAACGTGCGTGGGGAAAATCAGGGACGTTAATAGAGCCATGATTCGTCAGAAAGCGAGCAACGCATCCAAGTCGCACGCAACAAAATTCACCAAACACATAGACCGCTTATTGCCCAAAACGCTGCGCCAGGTAAATGAAGAGACAAAAAAAAGCAACAATCATGCTTCAACCTATTCCGCATGCGCCTGCCCAATGATCCGCGATGCTCTTTCTACCTATGCATAATGTCGCTCCAACGAAATCGCTTCAAAATGCCTCGACATAAAAAAAAAAAAAAAAAACTAGACAAAAGAGCTCATAGTGCTGTCCGAAATATCAAAGAAAAGAAAAGCACCTAGCAGGAGTAGCGAGTGAATGCTTCAAAATCAGAACCTTACAGACCAATCGACCCAACCGTGTCGCTGATCAGGGTAGACTCCACCATCCTGGCACCAAAGGATATGATGGCTTCCGATAAGGGAAAAAAAAAAGAAAATTTAGTGGGATAACCCGATTTCGGAGTGATGACTCCCTAGTCCCTGGCGTTTTGTGGGATCTGGAGAATCCATGGTGGGTGCATCCAACTCATCCAACCGGCGCGTCCGTCCATTGGCAAAATATTCTGCACGAGAAAAGCCCCGTACTGCCAAGCCTGGTGAGCATAGCTCCTGGCCAACCTGCGTTACTTTTCTCTGGTTGGGCTGTGGGCGTAAATCGATAAATGCAGGCGCCATAATAAACCGTGGAAGCTGAAGCAGGAACCTTTGCAATATCGATCAAGGTCCATCAGGCCATCTGCGACATTAATGTGATTGTTGTTCGCCTTCCCAATCGGGATGGTGGACGTCGGCCGCCGAATTGGAGCTCCAAGTAAACCATGGAGCAGCTCAGACAAGAGTATTTCCCCCCGGAAGAGGTGGAAACATGACCCTGTCGACACAACCCTGATCATTCAGAATAAGTAGCCGGGCGCCATAGCGGCTTCTGCAATGCTTCTAGAGTAGGACCTTTCGTCGTGTGGGTTGGCCTGATGAACTACCCAATAAATTGAGTCGACCCTGTAGCGAGATGAGCATCATTGGCGGGAGCTCCAGGCCAAGTTTTGGCGTGTCATGACGTGGCAGTGAACCAGGGCACACAGCCAAGACCCACGGCCTGAACACCCCCCCATGCTTTAATTGCGCTGGAACGACGCGAAAAAAAAAGCTGAAGCTCATGTCCTGCGCCATGCGCTATACTAGTGAATGCAGCATGTTGGCAGATTTTGTCGCAAGAGCTCTAGTAGGTGACAGACCTCCAGCGCGCAGGAATGCCGTTGGATCCAACCTCGTAGGGTATCGTTGATGTTCGACGGGGTGGCAAAGCCCAACGAGCGCGACCAGGACGCTGGTCGTCCAATTTGCCACGTTTGCGCATGGCCATTTCCATGACGGCAATGCGGATGAAGTCGGAATTCTCTCGCATCTCACGTTGCCGCATGGTGGGTGGCATGGAATGGGCGGTCAGTGGCTCGGAGGGAGCTGAGGGCTGCGAAGATGATCGAGGAGGTATGCGAGGTGCCTGATTACGTGCCGAACCAAGCTTAGACCGCTGCACTTTGTAGGTTTGCATCTGGATAGATGCCGAAAATGTCCCTGGCGGGGGTACTGTAGCCAACTGAGACTCAATGCGTGAACTGGTTGTAGGGTTGAGATATCGTCGCATCTCAGCAGTTGGAATGTCTTCGGATACGGGCGGGCGCCGCTCATCCGCATAGGGAACATTGGTGTCAATCGTAAGTAGTGACCTGGTGAGAAGATCCTCTGAGGGTATGGAAGAGAAGTTGATGGTGGAAATTGACTTGGCGGCTGATCGTAGAGCGCGGAAGGATGCAGTGAGATTTGACCTGAAGGCATGCTTGAGCGGCTTGAGTTGCCCCAAGAAGAGTGAAGACGGCTCGTCCTCCCCAGCAGCGTCCTCTGAGTTAATCGCTTCTGGCTGCTCGGCTAAGTGATGACAGCCTGCAAGGGGATGCTCCTCATCCTCTTCCCCTGGTGGCGACAAGCAAGGTTCCAGCGATTTCCGCATAGGGCTGACTCTTCGACCACGCAGGGAGAGGCTAGGACTGCTGGGCGTCTCGAGGGACGAGGCATTGTCGGTGAGAAAGGAGCCGCCTAGTGAAGGAATAGAGTCTACAGAAATTGTGCGAGTCGAAATAGCCGAGCCAATGTTGATGTCGCTGACGCTGTCATCATCATCGCCAAACTCGCCCGGTGGCGACAAGAGAATATCCATGGGACTCCCCCTCAAGGTCCAACTCAGTTCCTTCTCAGACACCTGTTGCCCATCAATGACTGCGCTCACGGTCAGAGGCTTCTCGACTTTGGGCCGCCGGCGAACAGATCGCTGACGTGGGATGTCTGTCATGGCGAGCAGTGTCGCCATCGACGGCGATACATCCTCCGGAGACTGAACATGCTTAGCTCTCCGACGTTGGCTTGTGTCGCGTTTCTGGGGATGCGCGGTCGATTTATTGCGGCTCTTTGGGATCTGGACAGGACTTGAAGGTGTAGATGGGCGCGTGAGACTGGTAGTGGCCTCACGAGGTTGAGAAGGCGCCAGCTGTCCACCTTCTACCCTGTCTTTACGTGCACCCATCGTAATGATATGAGGGTGGGTAACGGGCGATGGTGCTTCTGTTGATGGTAAAATCGGTTCGATGCACACGGTGAAGGGCTGCTTTCTCTGTTCATACTTCGGCGAGTCGGTGATGTGGCGCCGAGGGGCGTCGGGAGCCGTGGCGGCGCTGGCGTCAAAGGGAGATTCCAAGGCTAGGAATGAGGACCGAGTGTCGACCTTGGTGAGTCGCAAGTCGGGAGGCGATAGCGAGGGTTGTGTCTGGGGAGAAGATAATGAGGTTGGAGAGAAGGATGGTGAAGGAGGCGGACGACGAGAATAGATGAAGGACCTAGGGGAGATCATGGCTGATCCCGTTCCGTCGCTACAAGCCAAGGACTGGGTACTGATACAAGGATGCGTAGTACGTATTGGTGCAGGAGACCCTGTCTACGCTCCCGTCCCTGCGACCAATCCGCGGGCGGTGGTTTCAATGCTAACCCTGTTTGCTGTTGCAGTCAGCGTGGGCGTCTGGCCCCGGCTCGACCGTGTTTGGTAGGCAGTACTGATCAGCCCTCCGAGTCAGGGCAAAGATTGCCCAACAGACGACGTGGTCGAACCCGCTTAGCTCAAAGCTTTGAACCCTGGATGCTGCTAGTTTTCGCCTCGCTCGCTGTCGCTTTGTCTCAGATCAGGCGGCGTGAGGGGAGACAGCCCTAGATCTAGAACAGGCCCCTCCCTCTTTGCTTATTGCTCTCAGTTCTAGCTGGAACGCTTTGAGATCGCTCAGACTGCGCCAGGTTGCGGAACTCCGGAGGAGACTCAAAAGGAATGAAAAAGATCGCGTGTATGGATGACTATCCAGTACGTAATGCAGCGCAGCTGTCCACTGAGGGAACAGGCTGGGGCTCCTTTGATCGGCCGAGGCCGGTCACTCTCTGCCGGTGGGGTGTCCTTGGCTTCTTTTTCTTCCTTCACGCTAGTTGCGTCGTCGGGCTGGCCAGGTATTATTAGTCGTCCCAGTGGCCACTCCCCGTACTCGTGTTGGGTGCCCAGTTTTTATCGAAGAGGGCTTTTAGGGGTGCCTTGCAGTCCACTTGCATAAGGTACCTACGGAGTAGGGACTACGGATATACACGTAGGTATTCAGAGGGTGGCCCGGACCCCCGGCGGCGGCGCTCTGACGCGACTTCGAGGGTGAGGGACTAGTAAATGTTAAGAACGGTGATTTTAACAAGAACTTTGCCGGTCGGCAAGGAGTAAAAAATAGGTGACATTAGGTTTTTCAAGTGTCTGGAAGCTTAGGTAGGAAGGGGAAGCCCTTTTCTGAGGGCAGCCGAGCGGTTGGGAGCGCAAGAAGGGCGAGGAACTTGGTCTCCCTATCATTAGGAAGGTATATGCACCTGCGCGGGCCTCAACGTTCCTGCCAACGCACAGGCAGTCACCAAACGACACACACACCTCATTAATATCGTTATCAGTGGTAGGCACTACCTGATGTAAGATACGGCTACCTGCTCTAGGTAAGGTACCTTTCTCGTGGTCTTCTGCGTCAACGCCTGACGTGAGCGCCTTGCTTCTAGCGCCAGCCAACCGGATCTTCTGACAGGGAAGAGGCTTGCCGAGCATTCAGCTGTACGGAGTAGCCTCTCACGCGTGAACAGATGGTGTGACTGTGGGCAGCAGCGCACATGCGTAGGCCAGCTGGCTGCCTGCCATTAGCTGCCATCTGTTCCGAAAGAGTAGCTATCTCATGTCCGCTATCACAATCTATCGTTTTCTGGGGTAACATCCGTGGTCTTTCTCCTCGTGTCTCCATTACGACCCAGAGATCTTAAGATAGTACGACTACTAGCCTAAGGTAGGTAGTATGACTAGGTACGCACATCGAACGTGGGGTGAACGGCCACGAGGCGTCTCGACTGCCTGGGAGGCCAAAGATAACAGACCACTACTGAGGTAGAGAGTCACGCTACCAGTAAGCTTTCACCCATCCCGCACCTTAAGCAGCGATAAGACAAAGAGAAGAGCCCGAGGGCTTCGACTTGGCCCAATCCCCGTTTGCGTCGCCACCTCCACGCTGCCCGGGCAAAAGCATCAGATCCTCCGCATGCTCTGATTCGCTGGTGCTTATCTCTCTCCCCCCAAGCCAGCGAGCTGTCGCGTCCGACTCGGCGATGCGAGATAAACGAAAGAGCTGCTCGAAGAATGATGCTGTAGGGCATATCAACATCGTCAAAAATCCGTAAGCGGCCGTCCTGTTGATCATTGTACTTTTTTGTTTGCATCCGCAACGCATTCGCAACCTCGATCCCGCAGCAGTTTGGCGGCGGGAAGACGTCACATTCTGCACACTCGGGGATCCTTTGAGCAGCATACCTAGCGACAGCACAACAGTACGACAGTACGACAGCACGATTGCAAACCCCTCCCAACAAACGGCCTACTTCACATACCTCAGTCCGCATGGCCGACGGGCCTTGGCCTGAACACTCACATTTGGGATCCACAAAGAGGCTCAAGTTTAATGAGATTAGCGATTGACAGGATTTGCTATTGTGGTGTCGGAGATGCCGAGTCCACCATTGCGTTTCAAGCCAGCGACAACCGTTGCACCAACGAGGCGATAAAGAATCGACTCTTGTGTTCAATTGCCTGAAATGCCAATGCTAGACATTATTGACCAAAACATCGTGAGACACTCCCTTTAGTTTGGACTATCCCATCCCGCTTTGCCCACTGAATTACCTCCCCTACTGCAGAATGCCGTCATAGGAACCCTTCTAATTCTTAGCACCCCGCGTTCTGCGCGGGGCTCTGGCGGGCTTTGTGTGGCCTACCACTCCGTTGTAGGGTCACGGTATTGCTCTAGTACGTTGTACAGATACTAAAAGTAGGAGGTAATCCACCCGCCAAATGCTTGAACCCCCCCACAAATGCCGCCTCTCTGCAGGGTCCTTGGCGCCAGCCATGAAGCATCGTGAGTTTTTGACTAGGGAGTCTCGTTACATTGGCCTATTCCTTTCACGTCACTGAGCAGCTTAATGTCGACCACCTCCGTCCTTGACAGATTTTTAACTTTTTTTTTTCGCCCCTTTGCCCTTCACCAGTGGCGGCGCGTGACTGCCAAGGACCTACACACAATTTACAGTATATGTACACCAATCTCACGGGCCACTATCACCAGAAGACCCTGTCCCAGATGTGCGGGGGGCGCTGGGGTCATTGTCCACATGATCATGATCAGCATCTAGAATAGTTAGTATCAAACCTTCCCCTTTCTCTCTTTGCTGGGACATTTGGATCGATGTGCCGACAATTAGGGCTTTGGCCGTGCATGATATGGTCCTGTGAAGCAAAATGGACCTCATCCCCTAGCCCTACTTTGAACTTGCACTCGCCCTGGTGCTTAGTGTAAAGGATTCGGGCCGTGTATTTCGACCTTGAGACGGAGCCAGCGCTTACCCGATGTTGGCACAATCCTTGGCTGACTGACCCAGGAGCAATTACCACTTAAGACATTGGGCACGGGACCGCGCTACTTTGACTTAGCCGTTGCGCCGAGTCCTTAGACCCGTATATCCGAGTACTGTGAACTTGCAGGGCACGTGTAGAACCCATGTTGCTGAGCCGGGGTGATTGTTTGCCTTACAGGAACTGCTATCGGAACATGGCTCGACTCTTCCACGATGATTGTCTGTCGGGGGAGCTTGCCAACGTCGGCTCAGCTTGTGTACCAGCTCGACAGCCGTAAACAAGAGCACTTGTAGCCAGACCCCTACCTACAAAGGAGAGACGAACATGGGAAGAGAGTAGCTGTCGTGTCACAAGAGCGTGCTCCTGTCGAACGCAGAACATGTGGAGCACCAATGATTGCGTCTCTGGTACGCGTAACTATGCGTCGGCATCAAATTTTCTTTCATCCTGGTGGTCTTCCCGTGGTCAACCATCCTCGCGGATTCCATCGAAAACATTCGAGAATGGGCCTTCGTGGTCTCCCGAGACTCAATGTCGACGATGCTTGAAAACCTTGCCCTCGGCACAACCGTCCAAAGCGCAAGTTGCGAACTTCCGATCCTGATGAGAGGAAGCAGCCACCTCGCGCTGCCATGGGAGACTCTGACGCTAATATATTAGGAGCATGCTACCATGATATAGAGACTCTCCATTCTGACCACGAGAAGGACGCTCGCCAAGTGTTATATGGCACATGAAAGAGGAGAATCAGATAGCAGGTCAGTCCATGGTTGATCAAAAGTCTTGAAGATATATCCAGACAAAGCTAAGTTACACTACCCTATACGATCCTGTCACATCCACCCTTAGCCTTGATACATTGTTCATCGGTTCCATCCCAAGCCGACTCCGGGGAACTGGCTCTGATCAATCTGGACAGGGGCCTCCAACCACCCACGTGAGTTTGCCTCTTGAATGGCCTTGAACCATGCATTCGCAAACTTCTGATACCCTTGGCTGTTGGGATGCTTTCTATCGGCCAAATCCGCAGCTGAGCCAATATCGACGGGCGCGAGCAGGACGCGCCGGCCTGCCTGCTGTCTCTTTTCCACAGCAGCCCGAAGCTGCTTGTTGAAGGCATCCGTGTTCTTCTGCATGCGGGCGTCGTTGGCCCAAATCACGGGAGCCACCAGGACGGCGGTGTACGGCGACTCCCGGTAGATGCCGTCCAGGATCTGGTTCAGGAGCTGCGGCGCCTTGTCGAGGTCGATCTCGAGGTCCATGTTGTTGGTCCCGGCGTGGATGAGCACGACGTTGGGCTTGGCCGCCAGAGGCTTCTGCCAGTACGTCCTGATCTCGGCCAGGGCCTCGCCGCTGTGGCCCTCGTGGTTGTTGTCCTGCATGCCTCCGTTGCGCAGCGTGCCAATCATGTCCACCTTGACCCCCTCCGCCCCGAGCTTCTTTCGGAGGTAGTCGCGGTAGCCATTCAAGTCGGGTGATCCGTTTCCCCTAGTGATGGAGTCTCCTAGCGAAAGGATGCGAAGGTTGGGAAGCTGAGCGGCTGCTGCGACGGGGGCCAAAGTCGACCATAAGAACACGCAGAGAAGAGCAGCAAGACTAGGGAAGACTCCCTTGCTGGTTGTTGGAGACATGATGGAAGGAATGATAAACCTGATGATCGAAGACAGTATAGCCACGGGGACCGCATCAACAGCTCACGATTCCCAGCAACAACGACCAGCTTGGACCCTCGATCAGATCGGACAAGGTTGATGGAGAATCCAAGCGACAATAACCGAGCTAGCATCGCATGTAACAGCCACGAGCGGACAAGTTCTCATATATACTCGTGATGATTACGGTCATACGCTATTAATAGACTGTCCAGTCCATCGTCAGCTCCATTATCGTATATTGGATCCACCGTCGCGTATACGAGCTGATAGGGGCATTAATCAACATCAGGGTAGAGCAACGCTGCTGTGATGGCCATCCTACAAGGCTACAAAGCAACAAATGCATCTACGCTAGCAGGGGTTCCCCGCTGCTTTGGATGAATCCTCTTCATCCCGTGTTACGGTAGGAAGCTAAGTTGCTACTGTAGAAAATGGCAACTCCCGAGACTCCCCGAGCCTGCGGCGTAGACGACATCACGAACAACTGGTCCGACTACGACTAGCCAAACAAACCCTCGGCCCAAGAAACGAATGTAGTCGATACTGGTTAGCGGATTTGAAGCAATTAGAGACTTGGTCAGATGCGAGGAACAGGCCATGGTAGTGACTCAAGGATATACAATGTGATATTGTTATGGCTTATATATTCTCCCAACTTGAAGAATCGCTGAAGTACACCCCGATGCCTTTCCAACCTCTTTGTATTTGAACGATGGTTTGCACAAGACCGCTATTGTATGTATGCCCGCAACTTTCCTCCCAACTCAACTCCGCTTGCGCCATACGACTATAGTCCACTCTATCTGAAAAGCAAAAACGTCCCAACCGTTTCATGTATGAAAATGCACCTCCCCCCCTTTAAACCCCTTTCCAGTCTACTTCTCTCAGCCTGTTCTTACTTTGCCTTGCGCCCAGCTCATCCTCTTAAGCGGCGAAGGCTTTGGGCCATCTCCATTCTCCTCGGCCCCGTCAGAGTCGTCCGCTTGAAGCCCACTGCTCTCGCGATGGCTCATCCGGTGCGTCAAGGCACTGAGCTTGTCGCGCAAGCCAGCACCGCCACTCTTCCGTCTATCGTTGCTGCTGCTGTGGCTTGTCGCGGGACGTTCGCTGGAACCTCCAGTGGCGGAACGCCTGGGGTTCCGACCTATTGGTGTGCCTTTGCTAGATCCAGGTCTGAGTAGGTCAATTCCCAGACCGTGACTGCTATCCCGGCGCCCTTCTATGGGCGTGGGTGGTGTCATGGTGAGTTGCGTCGGGATGGGTACTCCGCCGCTATTCCTGTAAGACCTGCTGCTGGCGACACTGCTGCTGCGGCTCGTCGACTGGGGGCCGGGTATGCTGCTGTGCGTACTACCCCGGATCGAACGAGGCGGGGACCGAGAATAGTCCACTGGTGAGTTGCCATAGAGACTAGAATCGTCGCTGTCATTGATACTGCCGGCGTAGTGTTGGGAGCCCGCGGACGATGAAGGCGCAATCAGCGCAGAGCTGTTTGCGATTTCTCGTAATTTGTTGCGCTGCTCCGCACTAGGTCGATGTTTTGAGAACTTGTTCCCAATGATGGCGCCGGTATGGGACAGCAGTGCCCTGATGACAGCCTTCTTAAAAGCCATGGCAAGGTCCACGTTGGACCATGTCTTGTTCTGCCACTCAATAACGGGCATGCGGAAGACAAAGTCGTGAACGTCTTCGAAGTTCCGTTGCTCTTTGCCTTTGTAGCTGAGGCAAAGTACGACCGACTGCATTCGAATGTACCGAAAGGTCATGTAGTTGCTGGCTCGTGATATCATCTTAGTCAAATCATCCGACGCCTGCTTGTCCTCCCCATGTCCTTTGCTGCGCAGAGCAAACCTCTTCTTCGCATCGTGGCTTGCAGAATCACGGCCGTCCTTGGAGGTCATAGCGCTGGACCCAGTGGCAGACCGCCCAATCTGACCAGGCTTTGGCTGAGCAAGACTCCGTAGCGAATCGTAAGATGATTTCTTCGTTGCCGTTTTTGTGCCCGCCGAGCGGAAGAGGCGGAAACCGTGATGACTCTCGCCGGTGTTGATGCTGAGTGCCTTTCTGGGAGGGCGCTCAGGCGTATTGGAGGTCAGCGTTGGACGGAGGCGCAACTCTAGCGACCCAGCACGCGTTGAGAAGCTCGACGAATCCTTATCCAAAGATGGCGTTCCTAATCGGCTTGTCGAGCTTGTGTATGACTCTTCGTCCTCTTCGACTTCCGCATCTTCAACCAGACTTTGCTTGAGGGCAAAGTGTGAATCGCTCTTTGTATTGGAGCTCCTGTGATCCTCGGTGCCGAGGCCTGGGAAGATGTACTCCATCAAGCGCTTGCCGACTTCATATTCGAGTTGAATTCTCATAGGGAACAGATCCACCTCGAAGCGGTCCATAACCGTGATGCCGGCGATCGCTTCCAGCATGTACCAGTAGACGCGGATCATGTCGCTGTGTTGCGTATCCGTTTGCTGCATCTTTTCTGGATCATGGTACGCGGCGATGATCTCTGGATAGGTAGCGTTCTGCAGGAGATTCAAGCCGAGGATGTTGCCAACGCGAACCAGGTTGACGTGAGACCCATCAGAGTTGTCAGTCCGATCGTACATCAAGTTCTTGAGTTGCAGCTCAACGAGTGGCTCATTCGAATCTTGCATCAAGTGCCACACAATGTCACGGACCAAGATGTTCCATTTGAGTAAAGCATTGTTCTCAGAACCGACATCGTATTTCCTCTGCGAAGTGGTGATTGCCTTCATGACGAAGAAAAGCTCGTCCTCTGCGGCAGCGAGATCCCGCTCGAGGGTCAGACGATCTTCCCAAGCCCTCTTGTCCAGGTATTTGGAGTAAATTTGGAAATGTGACTTGATCTCCTCCATCTGCCTGATGCGCTCCTGTAGTCGCTGGATCTTTTGCGGTGCGCCACTGAGGTCGCTGAAGTCCGAGGCCAGCATAATCTTCTCGAGCTTCTCACTTCTGGTCTTCTCCAACGGCTCACTGTACATCAACAGGTCAAGGACGATGACGTACAGGGCGTAGTATTGCGAGGAATTGCACAGCGCTCGCACCTGGGGGAACTCGACCCACAGATTGTCCATGCGACATTCATTGGGATCTGACGGGACGACACTGTCGTCTTCGGCGTTCACTTCGTCGTTGTATTTGAGGCGAAGAGTGTTGTACTTGTCCCAACGCGTGACCGCAGAGGTCTTCTGCACCACTCGCTTGAAGCCGAACGGCGCCGCTGAGAAATCAAACATGACCTCCATGGGTACCCACGGTGGCCATGATGAGCCCGCTGTCGTGCCATACTTGCTGCCAGCATACATTGACACCAAGTTGGTCATGAACCATTTGTGATGCGTGACGAAAAACTGAGTGCTGTCCATGTTGACCAGGAAGCGGCGCTGCACTAGACCACTGACATTGTCAAAAATGCGATCCCTATCCATGATCTCCATCACCTTAAGCTCCATGCCCTTTGCTGTTACGAGGACCACATTCTTCTTGTTCTTCTCACTCTGCAGCTGAATCTGGGGCGCAATGAGTCGAATGTGGTAACTGCTCTGAGGGCTGAAGTCTTCGGATATGCCTGCTGTGAGATCTTCAATGCCTCTGATGATGCCATCACTGTCGGCGCCAAAGCTCGCAGTACGGACCTTGCGAGCCCCGTCGCCTAGAATGTTCTTGATCCGGTCTTCTATTCCCATATGACTACCCTTGTCGGAGGTTGCAGAGGCGGGAGTAGGGGAGTGGTTGCCAGCAGTGTGATGCGCATGTCCTTTGCTTGCTTTGCTCGCTTTGGCCCGGCTTTGCTCCTCAACAATATCAAGTATGAATTTGATAGCTGGTCGAGAGAGGTAGTATATGAATCCGCGCCGCTGGCTGTTCTGATGAATATAGCGCAGCACGATGTTCCTGAGAACATTATTCCACTTGAGCTGCATATTGTGTAAGATGAAACGATTTTTGTAGTCGCTATCAAATTCCGTCGTGGAAGGTATGTTGAAAGTCTCGTCCTGCACATTGATTGAATCTTCCAAAGGATTTTGTTTCGTCTTGGATTGAGAGGCGTTTGTATGAGGTGTCTTGGCAGCAACTTGCTCAAGCATTTGCTCAAGAAATTCCTTCTTTTCGTGTAGGACTCCGGTGTGCTTGCGCAAAGCTTCGAGCTCGTCGACCGTCTCAGAGTCCTTCGAGTCGCATCGAATGACTTTCAATTCCGCTTCTCCCACGTTGCGAGCATGCGTAGCAATCTGTTCAGCGAGCTGCCCAAGTCGCTCTTGTATTAGCTTTGCTTGTACTTTCTTGGGATCGTCATCAATGCTCATGATGCAGAAGTGAGTTGGCTCGTCCCCAAAGGGGCTGCTGCGAGAATGATCTCCAGCGATCGTTCCGCCAATGTCTGTTTGACGGAAATATGTCAGACGAGGGGCGTAACCGAGCGGTAAGATTTTGGTGTTTGGGTGAGGCTCCGTCGGGAGGATCCAGTCAAGCTCAACGAAATCGTCCATATCGATCCAGCTATAATCGCGATCTGGAATAGTGAACCTCGATAGATCGGGCTTATCATCTTGTTCGGTTACAAGTGTCGTTATCGAACCCTTCTTGATTGCCTCCGTAGTCGTTCCCTTTAAGCTAGCTGAAACGGCGCGAAGATCCGCACTAGCAAGATCCAATTGAGCAGCATGAATCTTGATTCCTGAAGTCTTACTGGTTTGAATATTTTTGCTTTTCCCAAGCGTATTGAACTCCTCGCGTCGTTGATGGAGGTCAAGCATGAAGCTGTCGAGCCGGACTTTGAGACCGGTAGCGGAGACGGCGTTTTCAGAGTAGTCCTCGACATCTTTGTGCTTATAAATGTGACTCAAGAAAAGAGGTGCGAGGAGCAGGTTGTACTTGACCGTGGCCAAGTGTCGCCCGAACTTCTTGCTGTTCTTCTCACGACCGGGGAACAGATTGCCTTGTCTGATTGGGAGAGACGAAGGGTGGCCGAACAAGCCCCACCAAGCGAAGAAGTGAGTGAAGAACCTTGGAGTCAAATGAACCGAGTTGTAGGTTGTAGAAGGGCTCACATCTTCCGACATCCAATCCCGGTCGACGGGCGCACGCACGGCGATAGACAGGTGAATATGCCGGCTCCTAAAGCCGCGCATGGCATCGTAAGGCTGATCCTCAGGCTTTATGTACTGCGGATTCCTAAGAACAATTTCGTAGTGCGGCTTGAAGTCAAAGTTACGCTTGCCGTCCTTGATTGCTTGTTCAAATACTAAGCCAGTCATCCATTGGACCTTGCCTGATAGCTTCATGACGACTTTCTTAAAGCTGGCGCCAGACTTCATGCTGTCATCACCTAAATGCGCACCATAAGTCTCCTCTCGGCGCACGGCATCACGAACTTGGTGTGTGTAATCGGGAATAGCCAGCACGTATTCTCCGCTGTCGACTGTCATGAATCGCTTGGGATCGTCCTCAGCATTGATGTTCCAGCGAACGTTGTTGCGCCAGCACATTAGGAAGCCAGCACCATTGCCAGTGACCTGGTAAGGGTCACGCGTGCCTTTGAGAGCTAGATGCATGTCGCCACTACCTCTCCAAGCAATGTGAATGCGTGCGTGACAAACAAGGCGAAGCTTATCCCAGAACCCGACACGCTCAGATGGGTCGATTTGAGGTTTCGTAAACGACTCAATCGCCATCATCATGTCTTGAACCGCGGGTTGGTAGCATGGGCCCCATGTTATTCGAGTTGGCAGTGCGGTATTGATGTCCATGTAAACATCCGAAAACGACTTGACAGGTCCAATAGTACGTCGTACTTCAATGGCGAAGCTGCCCTCGTTAGATGTAGCTGCGTCACCACCTTTCGGGGGCACGACGTTCACGCGGACACGTCTTGTTGACTCCGTTCCCCTAAACTCCTCGGCGATGACAAAGTTACTCTTGAGGGAGACGGCAGGCAGCTTGGTGGACTGGCCTGTCTTCATCCAAGGAATATGCATCAGAGGCAATGGATAGTCTCGCAACGAGACGCGTGCCTCATCCATCTCGATACCGACGTTCATTGGGACTAACAGACCGTATTTCATATCGCGCGGCATCCCTTTGCCAACCTTGTGGAGAAAGTCTGGAAGTTCTGACATTGGGAACGAAGGCTTGTCGATCATGATCCTGAGGTCACTGATCAAGGCAGACATCAAAGCAGGTCGCTGAGGCACCTCCAAGATGTTCTCGGTCTCCTCCACGTCGTCAGGAAGACTGTTCGGCCCCCAAAAGCTTGATCGTAGCTCCTTGACGCTCGCCTGTGACATTTCGTATGCCCGATCAATGCGCTTTTTCCAGGTTTGGGCATTGAGCGTGTTGAGTTGTCTGCGAGCCTCTTGCTCAGAGACGGTAGACTGCCCCTTGATACCTACAATCTCTGCCTCTGGGTCGTATCTTGGGATTCTGCCGCGCTCAGGACCTGGTCCACTATCCGCAGGCGAGATCACATCCACACTCCGACTTCTGAACCAGGCCCCTGCCGTGTGCTCGTTGCGCCCGCGTTGGTAAGCAGAGCGTGATCGGACCCTGCTGCTTCCCCTTCTGGCCTCATCATTATGCACTCGCTTCATTTTAGCGCGGAAGGCCTCTTCCCGGGCAAGTCGTTGAACCTGCTCGACACGTCCAGTCCTGTAAATCATGCCCAGCTTCCACTCGAAAGCACCGTCTTCTAACTCAAACATGAATTTGCGGCTTCTGAGTGAGACTTTGGGTACAAGTTTGGGGTCTACAGGGTGTTTCTCGAGAATGTACTCGTTTGTTCCGGTCTTGAAGCGATGATGCAACTGCTGTACTGCCTTGAAGACGTTCACAATGTTGTCGGTGATGCGATTGACGATAACCTCATGGGGCACACCCACGCGCATAGCGTCACTCGTAACGTCAATCATCCTCTCCTCGACATGTTGTCCGGATGCTGTCTTTCGCTTTGACTTTCGCAGGTCAACTCTGGCTTGTTTGATACTGATCATTCTCGCCCAAACCTGTCGCATGCGAGGTGGCTCCACGTAAAGACGGATCAATTTGGCTTGCATAAAAGGCATCGACCAGCGATGGTGACCAGCCTCTAAACCGAAGATGTGCAACATCATAGCCGGCTCGTGTGGCATCTCAGCTTTTATTTGAACCAACGAGGCCCTGACATCAACGGTCAGAAGTTCGGGTGTGACAGAAGAGTAGCCATCAGTGTCAGCAAAGATCCCTGGGGTTGCAGGAGGAGCGAGGCTGCCGTTGGTATTTGAGCCTTTCTCTCGAGGCCGAGGTATATCATGACTTGTTTTCATGAAAGCTTTGCGCAAGGTCATAGTAGCAACGCCTACTGAGTAGTGTCTATACAATGAGTATTGCGTGTATATACTTCGAACATGGGACTGGATGTGGAATACGGGTCCATGATTATCACTAGTGGCGGAGAAGGCGAGTTCGAGTCGAGGAACGTTGAAGAATGGCTCCACTTCGAGCCTCTCGACGCTCTCAATGATCTGAGCTTCAATGCCACGAGAATGTAGCATCAGTCGACGCCCGTCACCATGGTGTTGTGGTTTCTTCCTAGCGCGTGGTGACTGCGGCGAGGGAGTCAAGTCTGAATCCGACTGGGTGACAGAACGACTATGTGTCCTCGTCCTGGGCATTCGTTTCGGGGTGCCGTCAGTCTTATGTTCCCTATATTCGGCAGAGAATGCATCCAAATGCAAGCAGACCCCTCGTGTATCGTCGGATATATCTTCATCCACGCCTGCAACCTCAACATTGACGTCCGTCGCCTCAATGTGGCACTGTGAAAGCCAGCCAGGCATGGACCTAAGGAAGTTTCGATCTTTGGCGTTCTGTGCTCCCTCGCGTTTGTCAGGCTCGACCTCCATGCGCAGTTCTTTCACAATTTGCCGCAATCCGTCAGTGATCTCCGGTCGCACCATACTGATGGAACAGGCTTGGACATTTCCGGTGGTCTCGACGGAGACGTCGGGGTTAGCCGCTAGTTGAACTTTCATGTCGAAGGAGTCTGTGGTAATCAAATTAAACCGCTCGCGAGTATTGTTTTGATAGTACAAGTGGTGGGTTTGTAGTCTCATCGCGCCAGTGAGGGTGTAGTGGGAATCCTCAACAAGCGAATGAGATGATTCGACGTCAACGGATATTGAGGAGATCGAGGAGATGATCAGGTCAAAATCATCAGGATCTTCAGTCGTTTGTAGAGGCTTTAGCTTGATGCGGATCACAGGCTCGTGCATAGATAGCTTGATGTTAGCTTTGGGAAGCAGGCGTGGTATCAGCGCACGGCGCTTTGCCTGCTGGGCCTTGGGAGGTTTCGACTTGGACCGCAGCAAAGCAATGAGGATTGGAAGGTGACGAGGATCTAGATCCACAGATGGAGATGTGATGACGGAGTTTTCGAAAAGGATGTTTGCATTCTTCTCCTCCAAGCTCTCGCCCTGAGCCAGCTCAACCGTCTTCGATGGTAGAGTAGTGCGCACCGTCGTTGTAGCCATTGGCACATATAGAAGCTGTTCCGGTTTTCCTTGTCCATCGTCGAGTCCTGCGGAAATCGAAAGGGCAGCAGCGAGTGCCTCGTGCGCGATATCCTTGGATGGGAAATACATCCGATGCGCAGGGGACTTCGGGTCGAGGCGATGGAGGTCGATACCTACTTCTTTCATAGCAACGTTCAAGTGCAGATTGGCTGCGCCTGGCTGAACAGCGTGTATCTTTTTGGTGAAGCTCACAAAGCTGACCGCGAACTGAACCTCCTTGATGCCTCGCAAAATCGAACTGAAAAACTCTTTGGAGTCAGAAACGGTCTGTATAAGATCCTCGCTGGTGCTACCGGGCTCATCAAACTCCTGGGCAACCTTTCCAATGAAAGTGTCCATGGGCTCCTCAGACGCAGCCAACCTTGAGTCCCTGCGACGAATCTTGTAGCGGTTCGCGCAAAGATGAAGATCATCGTATGGGATATGAACTCTTCCTAGCTTCAAGGCGACAGTCGCATCGCGAAGACCTTCTCTTGTGGCATAGAGATAGCCATGAATATTGAGAAGAGCATGATCAAGGACCTCAAGGGATTCTTGACCGTCTGCCGTAAAAAGAACGCTCCTCGCCGAAATGATCCACTCCGCCTGGTGTCCCTGTTTCTTGGCTTCGGATCTTTGGAAGAGAAACCGGGCTCGGTCGACCATTTTACGTCTAGTATCCACGGCCAGAGTGAGACTCCCAACTTCGAACTGCCCAACATCGACAACATGAACATTGGAATTCGAAGCCACCACATCCACCATCCGGAGCCACTGCACCTTATGGTGCAATTTTTTAATCCTCTCTTTGAGCTTCGTGAGAGTTTTCCAAGTCTGGCTGCGGGATGTGGGCGCAGGCGTTCGAGACCGAGCCCTCCGCGTGGGCTTTTCCTTCTCTTGCTCGCGATCATTTTCCCCCGAACCATCCTGAGATGAGTCTGCCGCGGGCCCAGGATGGTTCGTCTTGGCACCTTCGAGCTCTTTGATGTCGACAGTGACCACCAATTCATTCAGTACAAGGCTTAGCCACGTTGGCTGTGCGAACGTCGGGCGATGGATGGAGAAGCCGAGGCCTCGTATTTCGATTCGGCACCCATCGCGCGGGGTGTAGGCGAGTCGGCGCAGTGACAAGTAGCCAATTCGTTGAATCGAGATGCCCGTGACAATTCGAAGGAGGGCAAAGAGCACGAAGGACGATAGGTACAGGAGAACCAGGACGCCGAAGACAAAGGTTGGATTAAGCAGGGGCATGGTCACAGAGACAGCGGGGACCAGAACCGACTGCGGGACTGACAAAGTGTCAAATTAGCACTATACAGAACCAAGACGATCGCGTTGGTAGAGCTCTTACAATTGGCCTTTAAAGCGATCTCTCATGATCTCAACTTAACAAGGCCGTCCCATTTGAAAAGCAACGAGAATCAGGACAAAGGGCACGGTTGATGGACGTTATAGAGCTGTCGCAACGCTTGATCTTGACGCCCAAGCCCAGCGCTAGCTTCTCGATCGATGTCGCCTTAGGTAGGAATACGCTCACGAGTCTGTTGTCTGGTTCGAGGTTCGCGGGGGCGGTTGGAGTCGTGGGCTTTGTCGCAGCTGCAGGTGCTGCAATCTGTCGATCCGCGGAGAAGTTGGAGGCTGTCGCTCGGCGAATACGCGCGTCTGAGTGACGTCAAAAACAATGTGCGTTCGCAAAATGCAATGCGAAATGGAAAGAACGAACAGGGCGACAGAACACCAAGCACGCCAAACACGGAGTCTTTGTGTCAAAGAACTAGCTCCCGGATAGCACGGGTTGGAATTAAAGTTCGACCGTTTGAATCGACGCCGAAGCTCTGATGGTGAGATCAATGAGGTTTCGCAAGTGGTACAGGTACAAGTACATAATTTAGCTGGGATTATTAGTGGCCCGGGGCAGCCTTCGCCGTAATTAATTGTACGATTGGCAGGTACTCCAAGTACCTTAGGGTGCGGGCAAAAGTAGTGTAGTTGGAGGTACCTGCTAGTATATTAGTATCCTGATCTAGTTCAGCACCGGGCAGATAGTGGATGTGGCGCGCCGAACCGTCTTGCTCTATCCGTAATTCTGGTATGATCACCTTCAATCACCGTGACGTTGGGGTACGTACGTCCTATCCTAGCCCCCACCCCCTTACGATAACAATTTGGCCTCGAATCGGAGCACTGTATTTTCATTTTCTGGGTTGTCCCGACTACTACTACTACCTTATATCCACTGATACAACCTACCCGTAGTAGCATAAGGAGTACTGAGAAGTGTTCATTTGGTGGTCTAGGTGTGAGCGTCCTGATGCCTCAGCCGCAAGTCAGTACAGCTACATATAGTGCATATATTGCAGCCTATTCGCACATCCTAATCAATGGTCCATCGTGCATGGTCCATACAGAAGATAGGCCAGAACACTGTTGATGGTGCCGGTCTGTAGCCTAGAGGTCTTTCCCCACTGATGAGGAATAATGAGAATCGACTGGCACCCATAGCTACATGGCAGAGGTGCCGTGAAAACGCTGTGCCAATATTTGGGCTTACACCTAATGAACACTGTGGAATGCAATCTTGCTACATTCATATACAAGGAAACCAGAGAGGGTTTCAGTAGGCGTAATACCAACCCCATTGTGATGCAGGCGCCGCCCGTTTTGCCATACTAAGCCAGATGCCATGTTATCACTGGTAGATCATATTCCAGTCCGGCTACTGCTTAGCGCACTCTTACTTCAGCCAGTGTGCGTGGGCCAGTAACAACGGCATTTTTGAATTGATGGGAAAGAGTACTATGCTTGATGTTAGTAGGTTGTGCTCGCAGTAAAGCTGATTTGTCTCAAAATCCCCAGTCTGCAAGGGTGATGAGAAGTGATGCTATAGCAAAGTAGCCAATGCAATGTTGATTTACACTAGTTGTTCGAGTTACACGGCGGCATGCTTGTGTCAGAAACTCTACGGACCATCACACTGTATTAGGGGGAAGCAGCTGCTTAGATCACTTCATTTTGGACTTTGCTTCTCAGGTGGAGTATCTGCCACGTATCCAGCCTGCTGGAGTTGTAACTGCGCGATCCGATCATTGATCAAGGCAACATCAGCATCCACACTCAATATCTTCTCGTCCATCTCTGCTCTATACTCGTCATCGGTCATCTTCTTCAGTGGGCTCCATTTTGATTGGAGCCAGCTGTTGTCAGCTCCATCATCGATTTGACTTCGACGACTAACAAATTGATTCACAACAAGCTGGCCCCCAACGGCAACGACTCCGCAGAAGACCATGGATGGGCCTACTGGTCTGGTTTCTAAAGGGGCATGTCAACATCTGGGAGACTCTGTACCATCGATTGGGAGACTCACTGCCCGCGCTTACTCCCATCAAGGCTCCCGTGGGCACACTAGCCACCGCGCTGGCTTTCACCTTGTCAAAGGGTGTTGCCCGATCATCCCCGCCCAGCGCACGAAGCGCAACCTGCCTCGAGACTGAATGATTCAACAAGACTGTGCATTCGATGCTGAGGCTGGAACCGACTTACACCAATACGTTGTACCTAGGACTGCCCACTGAGTACCTGTCATGATTCCACTGACCAGAGGACTGGCGTCGCTAAGGATCCCTGCCCCGACACCAGTAAACGCACCAGCACCTCCTAAATAAATCCAAATCGTTAATAACGGGTTCTCTGATCGTTTTCCACTTATGGGAGTAATGAAGTTCTCACCACAATAACCGCCAAATTGGAGAGGTGGTAACAAAAAGTCGACAATCTCGGGTGGCATCAAGCCACGACCTTTACGTTGTCCAGATCCATCGCTAGGCGAGGTTGGCCGTGAAGCTTCTGACATTGTGGACGAAAAAGGGTACAGTGGTAAGATATACAGTTTGAGAGGGAGTGAAAAAGTAGAGAAAACACAATAGGATTACAGAGACAGTCCAATGGACAAATCGCGCCACGAAGCGCGGTGGCTGACGAATATCGTCTGTTGAGTAATTACCAGGAGAGATTCAAGCTCCTTAGGCACTTGTTGTCGGTTCAACCCAGGCCTGCGCTGCGGGACTGGCAGTGGTCGGGAAAAGTTGCTGAGTGGATCGGTAGGTTTCTCCCGGCCGGCCAATTAAGCCATTCCAAAGCCTGGCGAAAGACCATGACTGCCCCGGCGGATGCGAAAGGGACCAAAGCCCCGCTAATCCCCAAACGGACTAGTGCCTCCACACGCCTGGCCGATGAAAATTGAGGCAACCCTCATGAACGCCTCCATCATCTTTTTTTCCCACGCCCAGCAAAATATCACTCGGCGTGACCCCAGACGAACTCTCACCACTCCCGGGGTCTTGTGCAATAATCATCGCCATCGGAAAATCGTGTCAACCTAGGTAATCTTGGTTGGAGTCTTTATCTCCGCGCCGCCGCAAACGACCGTCACACACCGTCGACACCCTCCCGCTTTAGCTAGTCAGAGGAGGAGCAGGGCTCTCACCTCTGTCTTGCCTTTCTGCGCGCTACGGTCTCGAATCGTCGCGCGTGGTCGCTGAACCGCAATCATGGGTAGGCTTTCTTGTCGGGAAAGATGTTTGATTTACATCCTTTGCTGACAACGCCGTTGTATAGCTCCTAAAAAGAAAGAACAGCAGAAGATGTCCCTGGGGGACTTTCTGTCTGATGGAACCGGTGTGTACCCTTTTGTCCCTGAAGCAACAAGCATTCGAATCCCGACACGCGAACTTCCCTTGGCTTTGCTAACTCCAAGCAGGGTTCGGAGGATCTTGGGCTGATGAGGTGGAGGAGACTGTCAGTAAGTTATGAATCTTGCCCAGGTACCATTGACATCTGGCTAACCGTCGTCTTGCAGTAACCGGTAGGAACATTGAAGCCGCAATTACGAAGATCATACTGACTTTGCCAAGGCACGCAGCCACTTCCTCCCAGTGATCGACCTCGTTTTGGGGGCGGAATGGGCAATTCTTCTTGGTCTGACCGAGGTAACATCTCTCTATCAGCGTCATCTACGGCTGCCGATGTTGACTTACCGTGTTTCTAGGCTACTCTGTCCGTGAATCCAGCGCTCCTGCGCAAATCCCAGACAAGCCGCCTTTCACCGCTCATCTTGGGAACCTGTCCTACGATGCCACAGTCGAATCTGTCACCGAATTCTTCGAAGGATGTGATGTTGCTTCCGTACGCATCATTGAGGATCGCGACATGCAGAGGCCCAAAGGCTTCGGATATGTCGAGTTCTCCACTGTTGAGGGACTCAAGAAGGCTCTTACTTTAGATACTGAGTCTTTCCAAGGCCGTATGATCAAGATCAAGGTCGCCGATCCTCGTATGTCTAGTCCGCTTCCAACAAGTCGAGGACATCATGCTAACAGTAATTAGCCCGAGGAGGTGATAGCGGTCGAGGCGATTTCATTCGTGATATGGGCGATTGGACCAGGAAAGGTCCTCTCGAACCTCCGGCCTCCGCTCGCGGTGGACGCGGTCCATCGGACTTTGGTGAGCGTCGACCTCCCCGCGATCCCGCAGGGGAGTCTAAACCTCCCCGTGATCTTAACTGGGGAGAACGCCGAGGCCCCCTGGCCCCCCTGCCGCAGGAAGAAGGCGGGTCTGGGTCTCGCGATGCCAGCCGCGCGCGCCCCGCACCAGAGGGTCTTGGGGAGCGCGGTGAGTCTCACAGAGGCAGCCGACGCCCAGCTGCCCCGGCTTGGGGCGAGAACCGCGACGGATCTCGACGTGAGTACACTGAGCGTCCCGAGCGCGTTGAGAAACCCGAGAGGACCCCAACCGCTGCCGACAAGGATATGCAATGGCGCGATCGCATGCGCCCTGATGCCTCCGCTCAGTCCCCGGATGCCGCTAAGGAAAGGAGCGTTCCTAGCTCCCCTGCTCCTGCCGCAGCCGCGCCCGTGCCCGCCAGCCGCCCCCGCTTGAATCTGCAGAAGCGGACTGTCTCAGAGGCTACTGATGCCGCCTCGTCCTCCGCCGCTACGGAATCGAAGGCCAGTCCTTTTGGTGGAGCTCGACCCATCGACACTGCAACTCGCGAGAAGGAAATCGAGGAGAAGCGCCAGCAAGCCATTCGCGAGAAACGCGAGGCTGATGAGAAGGCGAAGGAGGAGCGTCGCCTTGCTAAAGAGGCTGCTAAGGCTCAAGAGGAAGAGAAAGAAAAGGAAGCAGAGAAGGAAAAGGAGGCAGAGAAAGAGCAAGAGAAAGAGGAGGCATCTGCTACTACCGGAGAGACTGAAGGTGCGGCAAAGCCTACGCAGGAGGCCCAAGGAGGGGATCAAGATGCCGGCAGCAAGCAGAATGGAGGGGACCAGAAGCTGCCAGTACGTTCGCGTGAGCCCCGTGAACCCAAGGATGCTTCTGCCACTACCAAGCCCAAGGGCTTTGATGCTGGAAACTGGCGGTCGTCGGGTGAGCGTGGACCTCGCGGTCCTCCTAGCGGACCCCGGGGCGGCCGCGGCGGAGGAGCTTCTCGTGGATCACGCAACGAGGGTCGGGCACCCCGATCTAACGGCCCCCCTAGCCAGCAGTCCCCAGGCTCTCCCTCCAACGAGCCCGACACGCCCACCCAGGATGAGGATGGATGGACGACTGTGCCCAAGAAAGGTCGCCAAGGAAGGCCATTGGCATCCTAAGAAGAGAGTTGTACATTTAGCCTTGTTTTCCACGTTCGGATCCACGACTAGAGACTGCGTCGCAAGATAGGACTGTGTGTGGATTGTTACCTCAGACGCTGTCCCTCGCGGCCGCTTCTTCGACGCACTGCCCAACAAAATGCGAGACGGCACACGAGCTAGCCACTCATACCCTTCAACAAGTCAAAATAAAATCTAAAAAGATTAAAAAAAAATCACGAGTCTTCTTGAGCGTTTGGTGGGTGATATTTGCACTTCAGCTATGACTAGATCGAATATGTGCGATCTATTATTCCATTCTGGCTCTTTCTTACTCGAACCACTCTCCCATCAAACAGCTATCGTGTCGCGCTTTCCACTCAGTTGAGTGAAGTCGGCCTTCTTTTCCCTTAACTTCTTCTTTCTCATCTTGCAGCTCCGGCGTTTCGATATACAAAGATTTCACGACGGGATCATGAGGTAGCTGAACGGTGGCGGAGAGGAGGAACGTAATAGAGGACACGACTCAGAGAGGGAGAGGACACTACCACCTTGGGGGATGACCAAGGCAACGAGGAGAGCGACTCAAAAAAGGGTTTTTGGAGAGGCGTGATATGAGATGCAAAACTATCATTTCATTATGACGAAAGTAACGTTTCATGTGACGACCCTCAGAAGATGCGCTGTTTCATACCTTTTTGTCTTTTTTTCATGAGAGAGAGAGAGAGAGATGATTCATGGTCTGTTCCTGTTTCTGCGAGGTTAGGAAAAAAGGATATCTAGTTCGATGCCAGAGGGTGGAGGCGAATGAGGCCTTTCCCTTACCACTCTGGCATGCTTTGATTGTTAGATTTCAGTATTGTTAATTGAAGGAAAAGATTGTTACAAAAATCAACAGGGTCACTGGACATGAAGTCTTGCGAGATTTTGCGTGTGGACCGGGCCACTCGGTCTAGAAGCTCTATGCACCCTGAGTAGTAGTCTGTCAAAGAATACGGAACATCGGCATCTTCTGAATCTCGGAGGCCGATATGCCCGGCTCGGGGGGGGCTGGACTACATTGGAGTAAATAAGTGCGCCTAGGGATCTCATATCGACTCAGCACCTTGATCGTCTAGGCCTGTGTAGAGACGCAGTCGTATATAATTGGGGATCGATGAGATCTATGTAGAAGTATATGCCAGTAGCTATTCACACAAAGGTAAAAAGAAAACAACGACGCCATCCCCTATCCTATTGATACAGCTAAACCAACAGCACCGTCAAGGCCAAGTAGCTCAGAGCGTGAAGGTGACCTTTTTCATGGTACTACCCATGTCAAGACCTCTTGGCGCCCATCTCCTCCATGCCATAGTCATCACCGAAATCTCCAGTGTCGAGCCCGCTCGCAAGCGACCTGCCAATCCAGACACCTGTAGCCGTCAGCCCTGCGCCGACTAGGAACCACCCCTCGAACCAACCATCCGCAAAGGCCGGGCTCATCAACGGCGCGCCCCTCGCGAGCGCCCCGCTCACGGAACTGCTCACCTCGCCGGGCAGGTGGCTCCGCAGCAGCAGCGCTGAGGAGATGACATAGGTGGCCGCCACCTGGCCCGTCACGAGAGCGAGGCTGGCTTTCGCGGAACGATGCACGACAGCTGGTGTCCAGCGTGAGAATAGGTGGAGAGTCTGAACAACGCTGTTGGCGCTGAGGAGTAGCATGAGGCCGCTAAGGGCGAAGCTGATGATCCGCGCCCATGCAAGCTGATCGAGCTCCGGGTCCCAATGGCGGGCGAGGAGGCCTAAAAAGCGGTTGATAGGGTCACTACTGGAGAAGCTGCTGGCAGAGGGAGATGACATGCGTCGGAGGGTAGTAAGCGCGGTGGCAAGGATGCGGTAAACACAGTAGCAGCTGAAGATGTAGGATGGCACGAGAAGCAGGCGACCAAGGGATGTTGACGCTCGAGCTGCAGCGTCTCGGTGGCCCTTCATGATGGCCAGGTTCGCGGTCAGGTTGTTCTCCATGGTCTCCAGACCAGCAATCTCCATCCGTAATGTGCGCATCTCCGACTCGTCGCCCGACATGCCGCGAAAGGAGCCCATCATTTTGCCCATGAACCCGCTCTTCGATGAGGTTTGCGCTGGTTCTGACGTCTTCCTCTCCAAGACCTGCAGTCGGTGGCGCTTCGTTAGCAGCATCTCATTCGTAGCATCAAGCCCGGTCTGCTTCCTTTGTACATCCGCCTCTGTCACTGGGCGTCTTTTTCTCCCCTCGACATCTCCGAATGTATGCCATGGGGTTGACACCGAGGCAAACCCAGCAAGCAAGGCCATGAGGAATATTCCCACTACTCCAACCCTCTCCAGGCAGGCTCTCGTCAAACTCTCAATGGTACCAAGCTCCTCGCTGGTTGCGTTCGAGTTGATATTGGTCCTCGCCGCTCCACCCGCAGGCACAGCCTTTCCTATCGTCCAGAAGACAAAGAGCCATCCCTTGAACAGAGTCATCTGCATGCCCCAGGCCACGCGAGAAACATGCCCTCTGCGATCCCTTTGAAAACTCCACCCGGCCGAGCTCACCAACGACCGGCACTCCATCCACGGCAGCACAACCACCAGCATCAGCAGCAGCATCCTCACCGTCCACCTCAGCGCCAGCGCTCTCGCCCTCATGTCCACGACCCCCAGGATCTCGGCCAATATCAGCGCCCCCAGGGTGCTCGCCAGGCCAAGCGTGATACCAAAAGTCGCCGCGGCGAACTTGCGCCCGCCACTCTTTGCGCCGTGTTCAGCGTGGGCCTGTCGCAGGGCCTCGGGCGCATGGTGAGGCAGGACGTGACCTTCGCCGTCGCGAGAATCGTCATGGCCGCGACTGAGGCTCGGGTATATGCGGCGCGAGGCAAAGACGTAAGAGGTTGCAAAGATGACGAAGAAGGGTGTCAGCGAGAAGACGACGGAGAGTGTGATTGCGTTGGGGTCGGTCATGCCGCAGGCGTTGTCTTCGCTGCACCCTGAGAAGGGCCACATGATGGGCTTACGGTCCCTGTGTTGTGTCGAGCCACGTCGTTTGTTCGATGACAGTTAATCGCCTCAATCGGCTGCCGTTGTACTTGCAGAAGTGGATGTCGCTCGAGGCGATAGGGAGCGAAAAGTCGGAGTGGTTGCAGGAGTCGCCAATTTCGGTAGATTCGAATAAGCAGTAATTAGGTTCGAGTCGTCCGCAGCAACTTCATTGGCGGCGCAAACGTCGACGTCGATCGTGGCTTAGAAAACATCGAGCAGGCTCTCGTATCGAAATCGGGCCGAGGCAACAATCACCGTAGCGAAAGACAGGCCACTCGGGACAGCAAGCTGCAGTGCGAATATCGGAGAGATCTAGTAGGCAATGATGGGGGTCGACAATTATGTGTTCAATGGCGTTGTTCGCTATGCGTCATCTTGCCAAGTTGCAGCTAGGACGACAGGACCCTGGATTGGGGATTTGGTTTAGGTTGGGATGTAACTTGGCGAGGTGGTGGGTGCCCTCAGGAGGATACATTACCTTAGTGCTATCACTACATTCTACTCCGTACTAGTCAGCACATTAGTACCAGTAATACCTGCGCTGGGAAGCTGTGTTAGGTACCATTAGCAGGTACTGCTACTGCTAATGGATGCTGTGGGAGGGCCGCCATGAAGCTGTCGGCAGCCACGAAACATCCGGAGTCGGCTGAGCCCCCGTTTCCGTTTCCGATGAAACAACGAGCGCTACTTGGTCAATAACCATTGAGTTTCATGCGCTAATTACAAGTACAAGTAGTACCGTATTACTTGCATATTACCTACTATTACTAGTAGTAGTAGGTAGTGCTAGTAGCACTTCTAGTAGTATGCCTTACCTTTAACTGCTTGTCCAGTCAGATGCACTTCCAAGTTCTGGCCCGCGAAACATTGGCCATGTGTCAATGGATTGAGAATAGGCACAATATCTGAGTCAACCATGACATTCTAAATTAAGAGTATTGCTGGTACGTCGTAAACTGGTCCAGGGTCTCTTGTGATCTAAGACGCCAAGCCGGCAGTGGCTCTGCAACAGTAGTCAAAAGCAGAGCTCGACTCAACCCGGAACATGGCAAAAAGGTGATTTGCGCTCCCGCAATGATACAGTGAGACAAGGTCACTTATTTCATGCCAAGGACGAAACTCAAGCCGTATACCTCATGTATTTGATCCCTGCGTAGGGCCTATATATACCAGTCAAAGCAAAAGTATGGACTCCGTGAACAAAGTCGCAGACAGCTTGCTCCAAAGCTCCGTCTCCTCTGACTACTTCCTAATGGTTTAGGCATCGATATACCTTCTTCCGCAAGAAAGACATGCCAGGCTCTAACAATAAGTCTGAAAAGTTGGCTGCCTACATGCGCATCAGTGGACAGAAGATCCCCTCCCAACCATCCAGTCTCGTGCTGACCGTCCATTGAAAACGGCATATTTGCGCCACTCTGTAGGCTGGGATAAGGTAGCTGTCTAGTTATCAGTACACTGCTGATTGTTTTCGCACGTAAAGTTGCCCGCGAAAAGTGCAATACTCCAATCGCCAGTGACCACAGTGCCGTCAGTTGACGGTGCAAACGACCGATTAGAGATTGTCCACGATGGGGTGGTAGTCGCGTTGCCAACGATATTATCACTCATCATAGCAGCGCCTCGTGAGATATGAAGCAGCGCTTAGTGGCAAATAAAGTGAGCCGGAACTGAATATCGTCCCAAGCTGGCGTTGCAGCGGCAGGTTTGGCACGAACCAACTTTGACCTCACGTCCTTTTGATGATAGACCAACAGAGCTTTGGTGATCTAACATAAGCACCTCTTCACACAATGCGTGGATTGTAGACAAGAAGAGAGCGCCAATCCGTTTGCGCAGTCCAATAGTAGTGTTCCCGTTAGCAGCCTATTTGAAAGCCGCGATGTCTAAGGCTTAGATTTCGAGTTTCCTTCGTCGTCAGATTCCTCGTCCGAATCGACCTTCATCCGTAGAGCAGCGGCTTCGCCAACCTCCATTTCATGAAGCTGTTCTTTCTTGTGTTGGTCCAAGGCGTCCTTGCCCGCGACAACCTCGAACTCTCCCTCTCCCTCTCCCTCGCCATCTTCCTCTGAGTCGCTGCTATCGCTCCCTGCGCTCATAGGTGGCGCAGGGCTTTGCTCTCCGCCCCTCTCTCTCTCCGTTGGTCGTGGGGACGAAGGAGCTGGCGAGCGAGATGTCCGGACGTGGCCAGCAGCCGCAACAGGCTTGATCGTGGGGTCAAAAGCTGCCGGCAATCCGAGAACCTTGGCAACTTGATGTGCTTCCTCGTCCTGTGACGTTTTTACTTCGAACTCGTAGGAGCTGCTGGTTCCGCTGTCGGCTTCATGCTTGCCGAACGTAGCCGCAAGCATGCCCGCGTAGGTTTGGCGGGTCGTGTCCGCAGCGCGCTTTTCCTTCTTCTTGATTCGTTTCTCGGTCGGTCGGACCACGATCACAGGGACCGGTGAGTATTGAAGACAGTATTTCGAGAAGGAGTTGCGTGTGTTCATAAGACCTTGCAAGCCGCCGAGCGAGCGGCCCCTGGTGCCAACTACGAGCATGGCTGGTTCATACATGTGAATCTGTAAGAGAACGTCAGCGCATTTCATCCCACGAAACCAATCTGCATCCCAGATCGTACCAGTTTTTGAAAAGTGCCATGAAGCTTTCCAGCAGCGTATTCGAGAACAAAGCTCAGGGCTTTGTTAGAGCCGTTCTTTTCCAGAATAGTCTGCATTATGGTACGAGCCTCGTCCTGGTATTGTTTGTCGTTGGATCGCAATTCCTTTTCCATCACACGCACGCAAACAATCTCGTCGCCGTCATCGACCAGCTCGTCCAACAGCCACTGCAACGCATAGTCAGAGTAGGCATGTTCATCGACGCCGACCATGAACGTGCGCGATCTGCGCCCGGCTCGATAGCCCTTGTGCTTAACATTTAGAGTCAACGAGGGCGTGTTGTTCTTTGTCGCTTCGCCGAGGGGAAGGTTATCGAAAGCTACCCGGTTCTGGAACCTATCATTTGGTTTGTCAGTCTCAGTCTCCATCATGTCGGAGCTATAGCTGAAACACGCGGTGCGTTACAGCACTTGCTCAGATCAATCGGACAGCCGATCAAATGATCCAAAAACTGGAATAAGAGATTGTGCAAACTCTTCAAATAGGTTTGTAAAGATCAGGCAGCCGAGAACCGCACATAGAGCAGGCATTGGTTGGAAGCGGGATTGAGGCAATAAGCAAAGCCAAATGGGAGCACTTGCACGGATTTGGCAGACCGCGGCGGTTCACGAGGTGTGTGGAGACACGCTTCCTCCACGATAACTCCTCTCCCATCAACCCATGTTACCATCGACAGACACTTGTCCTCGACCGGCATCCGAGTTCCGTAGTCCATTTTAACAACTGGCTTGCGGGGTAGCAAGCTGAGTTACCAACGCGGATCCTAGAGCCGGTGGGGCCATGGGAAGACGGCGATGACTTGACTATCCGCAATTGGTAACGAGGGGCACCGTGAGCAGTAAGGGTGAAGGCAATGAACCAGAGATTCCTGCGCACGAAAATAGTTCAGGCCTGCCCAAAATTATAGACCTCGTAAAATTCCGTGGAGAGCTCCAGGAACAGTAGCGCTGTCTTAAGGAGTGCAAGTACACGTCATCTCTACCTGTCGGTGATATGCACATTGTAGGAGAGAGGTAACAGCATCCGTGCCGCAAGTCCGTTGTACAAGTCCATGCTTGCACGTATGCAGGAGACTCTTTGTACCGACAATGCAGGTCCTTGCTCATTCGATGCAGTCTTTGTAAGCCTGCTGCAAGGCAAGACCCCATACAAGACAAATCAGGAATTCCGGGCATGCTGCTTGGCCGTTTCCCACGATGGCTACAAGCAGTACATTGCAACATAGTTGCCCCATTCGATGTGAATCACCCATATGATGTGTTGAATATGGATCAAAATGTCGACGAAGCAGCTTTGGATTCGAAAAGCAGAGAAAGAGACGGTAGCACTCACCTGTTGGGTTTTGGGGAGGCCTTCCTAAGCCGTCCCCGGTTGATGTTCCTCTCGTTTCCTTGAGGAAGTGATGGATTTCGAGGGGTCTGGATAGTGACTGATGACACGGACGAATGTCTTCTGAGACCATGGCGCTTGTTTTCTGGTTGCTCAGTGCCGGGACTGATTTGTTCGTCTACAGCTTCGGGTCCTGGTGCGGTGTCTGAGAGATTAGAGGAGCGGCGCTCGGTGGAGTCGATGCTATCTCTGGTCTTGGCGCTGGTGCTGGTCGGTGACCCCGCGATCTCGCCGGCAAAGCGCACGTTCGTAGATTGGTCCGATGCTGTGTGCTCTGCGGACTGCGCTGGGCTGTCCTGCTTCGGCGTCGCAAAGCTTACTCGGCCGGGCTCCATTGTGTCGGGCTTGAAGCGTGGATTGTGTCTTGGATTGAGCAAACAGAGGCCGGGATCGAAAACGTTGTCTCAGACTCGCTCCGAGTCAACAGAGTAGATATACTCCCGGTGGGCGCTCGATCTTCGTGGTTTGAATGCTTCTCGATGCAAGTTGATGTTTAGCTGTCCAGATCCAGCAGTCGGGGTAGGATAAGGCGACACTGTCGCGGCCAGTAGCGCTAGTCGGGGCCGTCGAAGATCAGACGAATGCTCGTATTGAATAGATAGGAAAATGGGCAAAGCTGCGACCCGCGTTCCGCCAACGCCGTCTTTTGGAAGCCAGACTCGGGGGGGGGGGAGTAGAGCGCGGCAGGAGGCGAGTTGCCGTGAATCGATTCGCTGGTGGTCGTGGCGATCAGGGAAAGTACATGCAGCCCGCAGCTGCCTCGACGTGAATTGCGTTGAGGTGAAAGAGGCACCCTTCGAATCGCAAGGCAGCCAACCCCAGAAATAAGGTAAGCTCGAGGCCCTGTGAAATTGTAGCAGGTGCCTTGTTGCACCTTGAGAGTCACGGTAATGCCGCAGTGTTGCTCCTATTCCCCATCAGCTTCCGTCGTGCGTCATCCAGCGTCCAGCGTCCAGCGTCCAGCACCAGCGCCACAGAAAGAGTCAGGGTCAGAGTCGGTTTCAATATCGGCCGTCGGCCGAGTCCACGCAGAATACCTAATCTTATCGCCTGGGGATGGGATCATGACATCGTTCCTTGTGTGGGGGGGGTTCTCGTGGAGAGCAAACACTTACGACAACTTCCTCACGACAAGACAAGATGCTGCTACTCAATCTGAGGTGATATGCGAAAAGCAAGAAAGGAATCAAGGTGGAGTGGCAGCAAAGTGAATGTAGAAAGGAACAGAGGCTTGGAGGCTGCTAGGCTGCTAGCGGAAATGCTGGTAGCAAGCTAAGGTTACTTACTATTCCGTCGTAGTGGCAGAAGCGACGAGGGTCACCCATGCGGCTGGCCGTGATCCACCTCCACCTCCGTTCCGCGTCACCTTTACTAGTCACTACAATTACTAGATACTATAGGTAAGGTATTTATTCCCTTGTGTGGTACGACATTGGTTAGATTCATGAATAGTGCTAGCAGCTTATTGAGACTACTTGCTTGAACCGCGGCCCTCAGCCACCAGCTTCGATCTATTGCCCATCAAGGCTTCTGCTATTCGCTGGACTGGATCCCGTTGGCTGCCTCACCTCGTGCCTTGCTGTCAGGGCGTTACGGAGGGCGCTATGCCCGGAGTTCAGGCTATCATATCACCGGGATGCCAACGACTTATAGCTGAGTACTTGCTTTGCTTTTACCGAGAGTCATCCTGAGTGCCCAACTCGCGTCATCACATGCCACTTCCTCCGCCAAACGACGCCAAGCAAGATGCATTCGTCTAGACCGACCGCACTTGAATAGGTATCGAGGCTGTGCAATCGGCGCTGCTATCTGGCCCGGAGGCCACAACTCCCACTAACAACAAAATCGATTACTCCCACCTTGATCCAAGAGTTCCACCCTCTTGGCCCCTCCCCCGCTGTCAAGCAACTAACTACTTGCCGTGACAAGCCAAATCACCGTCACCGCTGATTGGAATTGACGCAGCGACAAGTACATACACATCATCTTGCCTTCAGGACCTGGCAGCGTCGCGATAGGGCCCGAGCCATGCGGTACATCTAGTAGGAGTAGTAGGTAGCCAGCTGATCTGACGCCTTTGGTAGGGTAGCTGCGTCGATTTAAGCTACGTTAGTGCGCGCCTACCAGTAAGGTTAAGTGAATGTGCTGCAGGGCGATCTGCCTTTAGCATAAAACGGCACCATAATGCCGAGGAGCTGCAGTCTGGACCCCATCCCGTCGTGCTGCCACTATTGGAGGACAATTGCGACATGCTGTACAGCTTGTTGATCTAGGGACGGGAAGTTGCCAAGACTGTCGCAGATGTGATTTTGCAAATGCGCCAGACTACGTACCCAAAGTCCAGCCAGCCGTTTCGTGGTAGTACAAGGGTGACGTGCAGCTTCGTGATCACGACTCAATTTCGTGAAACTTTCCCCTACGAGCCTGTTGACTGGACAAGACGGCTCGAACGGCATGCGATAGGTGATACAGTTGTGTTCCCAGCGCTCGCACACGGAGCCTCGTTGGTGAAATCTCGGAGTTGCGGCACTCAAGGTAAGACAAGGACGCTCGCCAATTGCCCGATTTGCTCGCTAGCGCGATGATGCTACTGCGAATGCCGGGATCGCGCCGTTTGTCGGAGGTGGGGGAGGTTTTTGAACAGCTTTCGCATCAAAGATTGATTATCCTTTCTGCGAACATCTCAAGGGACCACATAAGAGTTTGGTTGTATTTCCATATCAAGCCTAGCTACTGATCGCATTGCTTTCTGTAGCAAGTGTCGCAGGTTAAGGTTATTGCAGGGCTTCTGGGTGACGGTGATGTGGGACATGGGCACGGATGTGGAAATAGTCATCAAAACTGTCTTGTAGTATCGCACTACTTTCTAATGGTACTTTCGAGACGTACATCCTAACTTATTTCACGTTGTTTCTTTCACTCTCCAGCCTGGCGAGCTGCCGCAACCAAGTGCTGAAGAAAAGCATATAGCACGCCAGCTCACTGGGCCAAGTCAATGGGAAAACAAACAGTAAAGGATGGTCTGAAATTTGACCGGCCCAAATGGGGGCACCCAACTCCATGACGCCAATGCCATGCAACCTACCGGTTGGCTTGCATAACCGACCAAAATCCTCCTCCAAATCTTTTGACGTGAAAATCAGACATGAGGGCATCAGCTCTCGTGCTGAGCTCTATTTCCTATTCGAACCAACCCAGCAATGGCTTAGTTGTACGTGCGAGAAAGGTTGCGGAGGTACCAGTCAACAAGTTTCCTGCCAACCTTGGCCTCCGAGATGTGAATGAGATCCTAAATGGGTGGTTAGCGACGTGGTTTGGTCAGACTCATTCGTCTAGATTGAACAACTTACTCCTTGTAGGGCATAATCCAGGTCGCTCACGTTGACAAGCTCGCCATCTAGAAGACCCTGATCCTGCCACCTGAGCTGCTTTGTCCGTTGCTTAGTGACCAGAAGCCAAGAGCGCAGCTGCTCGGGGGTGACCTCGAGGAAACCAGCCAGCTTCTTCAGATCCATGGTCGTGTAGAGTCTCAGGTAAGACTTGATGGTGGGGCTCCACATGTTTGTCTTGACCTCGTCCATGAAAACAGCGAGATGGTGCTCCACGGGGTCGATGTTGAACTCGGGGTTATCAAAGTCCGGGGGAACGGGGGAGATGAACTTCGGGCAAGCAGTGCGGAACAGCTCCTCGAAGATGGGGAGTGAATCCGGTCCCCCGCGCTGCAGCTTGAGCAACTGGTCACCATACTTCTCACGCAGGGCGCTGTGGATGGTGTCGTCGAGGCGGGTAGGGTGGAAGGCAACGCAGATGGCGATGAGAGCATACATCTGCTCGTTCTTCTTGGTGATGGAGTCGAACTGTGCGTTCTTCTGGAAGTTCTTGGTCCTCGAAACGTAGATGAGGATGTGGCTGAACATCTTGATGGCATCGGCGTATCGGTGCATCATCATGTACGAGAAGCCAACGTAGTAGTATGTGGTGAAATGGGCGGCCATGACTCGGGCGAACATGGCCTTCTTGTTGAGCTCAATGTCATCGAGCGTCTTAAGAGCAAGGCTGAAGTCTCCCAGCAAGCAGTGAACCCGGAGAAGTCCAATGATGGAGAAGTAGCCGAGCATCTTGTAGAGGTTCTTGGAGCCGTACTCGCCGGCAACGGCCATGGGGTCCTCGCCGCGCTTCATGGCAGCCAACTGCTCGGTAATTTGGGAGCGCTGGATGAGAGAGTAGAGAACGTTGAGGACACTGTAGCATCCCCAAGTATTGGGATTCTCACGCAGGATCTGAATTTCCTCCTCGTTATTAGCCTGGCGGGCGATTCGCGATCGGTACGAGCAGAACGAGTTGAATTGGTAGATGAACTCGTCAATGACATCCCAAGCCCAGTAATACTGTTTAAGTCTTGTTAGCTATGGCCCTTCGTTTCCCATTCCCCTTCTTCCCTAAAGGTTTTACTAACAGAGGGAGGCTCGAGATCGACGGGGCCCTCGGAATTGAGGATGAAATGGAACAGGCTGCAGTATGAATCGTAGCTCTGGAACTTGACCTCCAGAGGTGCAGAGAAGTCCAGCGGTTGAGCAGCCTGCACGAGTCGAGACTGAATATCGTCGGTCTGCTGCGCCATGGTCAAGGAGTTGGTCTGGCTCAACTCCTCGCCGTCCTCGTACTGGACTTGCTCCTTGTACTCGGCCACGAGGGCCTCCTCCTCGACATCGCTGTCATCGCCCATGGCACGCGCGGGGGCGCCGTTCTGGAAAGTCGCCATCTTCGGGGCTTATCGTCGTGGTCGTCTTCGTCTTCCGTTGGGTCGAGCACGTACGAGGCGGGTCCGGAGCTTGGGTAAAGAGCAGCCGAAAATTTTACGCACCGCGGGGAGGGGCTTCAGGTGGTTTGACGCTCTCTCGCCAATTTTCGTGATCCTTAGGGCTTGCGGGTGGGAAAGTGGGACACTATCCTGTTTAGGTGAATAAAGATGCACGTAACGAGGGATCCCGTAGTGTGGGGCGACCTGGACCGCGAGGCGGGGCAGCAACGCGATGTTGGAGGGGCAGATCGAGGGAGAAGGGGAAAAAATCCCATCTTTGTCGTCGAAGGATGACTTCAAAGCATCTGCTGTCTCGGCGAATGAACTTGGAAAACATTTGAATATCATGGGAATAGAATAGCTAAGAATGATCTAGCATCCGCTCTACTGGATCAACCATACTCATCCCACTTTGCCCACCACTTCTTACCCCCAAAGAGCTATGAGGCAGTACTAGGCAATTTGCATTGCATTGTCGAGATTAGTCACACTATGAGCCATACATTAACTGGCCAGGCACCGCATTCGTCATTCTGAGTGATAAGCTAGCCAGCGGTGCTCCGTCCGCGCCTGAAAAGGCAGCAAGCCTGTCAAATCTTGAATAAAAGGCAATATCCCGACCTTTTTGGCGCATTTCGGTGTCTTATTCGAGGAGTACGTATTCATCCATCTACGGCATACCAAGGTTAGATAGTCAACATGCCTGTCGTCACTCCCGAGAAGCTTGCCAGCCTGCAGAGGCAGTCGCAGGATATTCGAAATGTAAGCTTTCGCTGGTTCCGATGTTTCGGTATCTGTGTGTACAAAGCTAATGCGAATAGATTTGCATTCTGGCGCATGTTGATCATGGCAAAACATCACTCACTGATGCTTTGCTGGCCACCAACGGCATCATCTCCCCCAAGCTGGCAGGGAAAATCCGGTATCTAGACTCAAGACCAGACGAGCAGACCCGCGGAATCACCATGGAGTCGTCGGCTATTTCGCTCTACTTTTCCATGATGCGAAGGACAGCGCCCCAGGCTGAACCTGAACAAAAGGAGTACCTGATCAACCTCATCGACTCACCAGGCCACATCGACTTCAGCAGTGAAGTCTCGACAGCTTCAAGATTATGCGATGGCGCTGTCGTCTTAGTGGATGCCGTGGAGGGAGTTTGCAGTCAGACCGTCACCGTCCTTCGCCAGACGTGGACCGAAAAGCTCAAGCCGCTGCTGGTAATCAACAAGATGGATCGGTTAGTTACAGAACTCAAAATGAGCCCCAGCGAAGCCTACGTACATCTGAGCAAACTGCTTGAGCAAGTCAATGCCGTACTTGGCAGCTTCTTTCAAGGGGAGCGCATGGAAGAGGATCTCAACTGGAGAGAAAAGATGGAAGAGAGGGTCACAGCTGCCACTGCTGCCAAAGAGTCGGCTATTGCCGACCAGATTAGCGACAGTGGGGATATCCAGTGGGAGGAGAGAGACGACGAAGAGCTCTATTTTGCTCCTGAGAGGAACAATGTGATTTTCAGCAGTGCAGTGGACGGGTGGGCGTTCACTTCCCGCCAGTTTGCGAGTCTGTATGAGAAAAAGCTTGGCATCAAGCGGGGGCTCATCGAGAAGGTGTTGTGGGGGAACTTTTACCTGGACCCCAAGACGAAGAAAGTCCTCGGACCCAAGCATTTGAAGGGTCGAAATCTAAAGCCGATGTTCGTCCAGCTGGTACTCGAACCCATCTGGACAGTGTACCAGGCTACAACAGGCGGCGATAATGGCAAAGGAGATCCAACGCTTCTGGAAAAGGTCACCAAGTCACTGAATATCTCCATCTCACCACATATTGTCCGGGCACGGGATCCCCGCCTGCTGATGACCACAGTTTTTGCCTCCTGGCTTCCCTTATCAACAGCACTGCTAGTATCTGTTGTAGAAAGTCTGCCGTCACCACCAAAAGCTCAGGAGGAGCGCTTACCTGATCTACTCGAGAACTCTCCTGGGTCAGATAAAATTGACGGGCAAGTCAAGGACGCCATGGTATCTTTCAAGACGGACAAGAGCTTCCCAGTTGTCGCATATGTCAGCAAAATGGTCTCGATTCCCGAAAGCGAGTTGCCGGAGAATAAGCGTCGCCCCGGACAGTTGAGCGGGGAGGAAGCGAGAGATCTTGCAAGAAAGAAGAGAGCTGAGGCAGCTCGCGCACAAGCCACCAAAAATGGTGACGGAGTGGACAGCATGACAGAAGCTTTAGACGATGTCAACATCGACAACATCACGGCTGAGGCAGAGGAGAAAGCTCAAGACCCAGAGCATCTCATTGGCTTCGCCAGGATCTATTCGGGCAACCTGACAGTTGGTGACAAGCTCTATGTTATCCCACCAAAGTGGTCGCCTGCCTACCCGAACGTCGACCCGAAACCCCTGGAAATCACAGTTACCGCTCTTTACATGCTGATGGGTCGTAATCTGGAGGCTCTGGAGTCAGTCCCCGCTGGCGTGGTTTTCGGGATTGGAGGCTTGGAGGGGAAGATCCTCAAGTCAGGCACTCTATGTAGCCGCCTAGAAGGTGCTGTCAACCTTGCTGGCGTCAGTATGGCAGGACAGCCTATCGTCCGGGTTGCTCTTGAGCCTGTCAATCCTCTCGACCTTGACAAGATGATCAAAGGCCTCAAGCTCCTAGTGCAAAGTGATCCTTGCGCCGAATACGAGCAATTCTCAAGCGGCGAGCATGTACTGTTGACCGCCGGTGAGTTGCATTTGGAGCGGTGTTTGACAGATCTGAGAGAACGATTTGCTCGCTGCGACGTTCAGGCCGGCGCTCCTATTGTACCATACAGAGAAACAATCGTCAGAGCGGAAGAGATGCGGCCACCCGCCAACAAGGAGCTGGGCCGCGGTGCTGCCGTTGGGGTCACAAGCTCTAAGCAAGTCACGATCTCTCTACGAGTGCGTCCGCTCCCCTCCGAAGCGACAGACTTTCTCGTCAAGAACTCCGATTCGATCAAAAGATTATATGCCGACAGAACTTCGGAAATTGAGGGAGATAGCGAAGAAGGCGATGAGGACCAGGAAAGGATTCTCGCCGACACTGACCTTGCTGCCGGCCATACTCTGTCTGCTGAGGAACTGAAGACAGAGCTGAAGAAACGGCTAGAATCAGGTAAGGGGAGGGAGGTGTGGAAGAATCAAGTCGACAACATTGCGGCATTTGGTTCTCGCCGAACCGGACCAAACCTGCTCATCGACGCAACCAAAGATGGAATTTTCTCCAAAGTTTTCGCCCCTGAGACGGATGTCAACTCGGCCCCCAAATCCGAAGAGACTCTTCACCCTAGCCACTTCTCTGACAAGATCAACTACGCATTCCAGCTCGCTACTGCGCAAGGGCCTCTCTGTAAAGAGCCCATCCAAGGAATTGCAGTCTTCATCGAGGATATAAAACTCAATCTGGACGAAGACCGCTCCTCTGCTCGCGATAAGCTGGGAAGATTAACGGGAGAAATCATCAAAACGTTCCAGGCCTCTGTCCGCTCGGCGTTCCTGGACTGGTCATCTCGCATCATGCTGGCAATGTACACGGTCGAGATCCAAGCCTCGACGGAGGTTCTCGGTCGTGTCTACGATGTGCTCACCCGCCGTCGCGGGCGTGTTGTCGACGAGACCATGAAAGAAGGTACCCCCTTCTTCACCATCCAGGCCCTCCTCCCCGTGGCGGAGAGTTTTGGGTTCGCCGACGAGATGCGCAAGCGCACTAGCGGCGCCGCTCAGCCACAGCTCATCTTTGCTGGGTTCGAAATCTTGGACGAAGACCCTTTCTGGGTGCCATTTACTGAAGATGATTTGGAGGATCTCGGCGAGCTCGCCGACAAGGAGAACGTGGCCAAGAGGTACATGGATGGTGTCAGACGAAAGAAGGGACTCTTAGTAGAAGGGAGGCACGTGGCCACAGACGCAGAAAAGCAGAAAACCTTGAAGCGGTAGAGAAACAGCCAATGATAAAAGAAAATGAGAAGAAGATTTCATCTTATTAAGAGCAGCCAATGGACTCCTTGGCCGTCATTCACCAAAGTGCTACCAATATACCGTTGCACAAATCCCCGACATCCTCCAGCGACCGCCTGCTCCATTACCACTTCACTAATTGCCTGCTCTAGCTTACAAGGGATCCAAAATTTCTGAATTTGTCTGGGTACTTCGATACATATGGTTTGGCGACGGAGAAAGGACTTCGCGTACTGCTCAGCCTGCCTGATACAGAGCCAAAGCATTGACATGCGGATTGACCATGGACAGGTTATACGGCGTCACGAACAAAGCTTCATCCGTGATCGCCAAAAACATGGTGCCGTTCACAGCGGGATCGCCGGCAAAGGTAGTCGTGTTGGGCTGGAAGGTGTAGGCCGAGTTGCCACGAATGTTTTCCAGCCGAGTGTACGTGGCATTCAGCTGATTCACCCAGAGCGCGTACCTGGGCTTGCCGGCGGTCGTGTTTGTCACGTAGCTGTTGTTGGGCCCGACGAGGGATCCGGGCTGGTCCCACTCGAGGAAGACTTGACGGCCTGGGTAGCTCAGGGGGTTGGTGCGGTTCCGCGAGATGGAGGCGCTGCAGTCCTCCCCGACGGTGGCGTTGATGCACGACTGCGACGATTTGAGGCCGACTTCCGTGGTATTCAAAGAGTTGGCGTACCCACCCGTGGTCTCGTTGAAGGCCTGGGAGCCGTTGATGCGCGCGGGATTCGGCTGGTTCAGAATGTGCAGCGAGGGCAGGTTCTGCCAGACGAGGCGAGTCTGGTTGGTGGGACAGGAACTGATGTATGGGGCGAGAAGCGTCCAGGCCCAGGATTGGGGGATCCCTACCTCGAACCACACGGGCATGGGGAAGAGGCCCTCGAACTGGCGGAAGATCATCTGCTGGCGAGCCTCCGTAGTGATGCTCTGGAGCAGCAGCTGTCCCGCGGCGCGAGAGTCAAGATGGTTGAGGAAGCCGTAGACGCCGGACTCGCCCCAGCGCGTGAGCTTCTGGCTGAAATCAATGTACTCGCGCAAGTCCTTGACGGGGTAGTTGTAGCTGCACTGGACGGGAGCCTCAGCACCGAGCATGTTGGTGATGAGCGTGGCATGTCCGACTTCCTGGTCGGCCATGAACTGCAGCAAGTAGCGCTCCTCAGCCCCCAGTCCAAGGGCTTGGAAGTCAGCCTCGGAGAAGGTGCTAAGACCATAGTGGAACAGGTCGAGCTCAATCCACTCCTGATACAGGGCCAGAGCCAGACTTTGATAGTCAAAGTCGCTCATGGGACGGTACACGGGCTCGGAGCCATTGGTGCCCTCCCCTCCCGCCGGTACGTACGGCGCCGGGAGCGGTTCCTGGAGAGTGCCATCGGCAGGATAGTCTGTGGAACCGGGGATGGGGGGAGCGGCAGAGATCTCCGAGGCGATAATGCTCCCGGTCAAGGCGCCCGTGGTCTCAGCAGTCCCCGTGAAGGGCCCATGAGATGTCACGTTTCCAGCTGAGACGACCGGTGCCGTGGTCGGCGCGGCGCTTGTAAGCGTTGTCGTCGCTGATGAAACGAACGGGACTGCGAGAGACGGTCCCGCAAGGGCCAGTATCGTGAAGCAAAGCAACATCCTGCGCGTCACTTTATTGGTAACTTGAGTGGTAAATATGAGAATTCAAGATGATCTCTGGGAAGGGTTTTTCGTCAGGTTTCACCTTGCAGCTCGAGGAAGAAGGGAGCAAGAGCACGTAGTATTGTATACGTAGAGCTGCCGCTACATCATACCTACCTACTAACTAGCATCTCCATCCATCATCCAGTACCTCATCGGGCCCAAAGGAGGAGGCATCCAGACATTCGGCTGCCGGGGACATTAGGGAACCCGGGGGCTTCCGTCATTCGCCAGCTTGTCATTCGTCACTTGGTGGCTATACGCCATCTCATAGTCATCTACCAAACTATGAGAGGAAAAGGAGGGTTGCTCGTTCGTTGATTCTTGCGCAAGGCGCCGCGTGTCGTCGCAAACCCAAATCCCCCTTCGGAGACGGCGGGAGGAGAATCTCAATGCTGGCGTCATCAGTCCATTCCTCGAAGTAAGTCGAATTTGTCATTCGGGACACGCCAATGGTATCCTATAGAGCAACGCCGTCGGGAATAAACAAAAAGAAAGAAGTTCCCATTGGATCTTCATCTGAGCTCCCACCAAATATGATGACATGGATGTTAGTAGATGCTTGAAATGTGGTACCAAATCTTGTTTCTACCAGATCGAACCGAGGCTCAGATGAGGCTAAAGCTGTAGTAGTTTAGTAGTAGTTTTGAGTTTACTTGGTCTGTTGTTGATAATTCTGCCGTGGGGTATCCAGGGTCTGGTCAGGGTCAGGGTTATTCATGAGCTTCCTCACCGCAGCACAGGTAATCTAGACAGTCATTGATGTACTATTTTCTTTAATGGAGGCTAATCATCACTGAGATTCAGTCCTGAGTATGGTTATCTTACTCCTGGTACTCAGCTACTACTGTAGCATTTGCTGCATGGCATTGATTCTGTAGCTCTCGCTCCGCTCCATCAACTCCGCATGACGGCCACTCTCCACAATCTTGCCTCCCTCGAGAACAAAGATTACGTCTGCTTTCCGCACCGTGTGTAGCCTGTGGGTAATGGCAAGGACAGTCGTGGACCGAGCGACCTTTTCCAGCCCTTCCTGGAGTGCGGCCTCGCTGGCGGCGTCGAGCGCACTGGAGCTCTCGTCTAAGAGGAGCAAGCGTGGGCGTCGTACCAGCGCGCGGGCAATCGCCAAGCGCTGTCTTTGTCCGCCGGATAGATGTGATGCCGAGGGGCCGCAGTCCGAGTTGTAGCCTTCTGGTAGTGCCTCAATGACGCTGTGTATGTTGGCGAGACGACAGGCCTCTTCGATCTCTTCGTCGGTGGCCTCATGACCTGGAGGTGCGCCGAGGCCAACGTTAAAGCGCACGCTGCCTTGAAACAACGATGGATCCTGGGGCACCAGTGCAACACTGTCACGCATCGAAGGCCAGCCGTCGACAATATCTTGGCCGTCAATCAAGATTCTGCCACTTGTGGGGGTGTAGAGCTGCTGTACGAGGTTCATGATTGTAGATTTTCCTGCTCCGGACGGTCCTACAAGACCAATAAACTGGTTGGGCTGGATGTCAAGAGAAATACCATCGAGAACCTGAGCTTCCGGCCGGTTAGGGTACGAGAAGGAAACATTGTTGAAGTTGATCTTGACGCCACCTTGACCTGGAGCACCAAGCCTCGTCTTGTTCTCGCCGTCTGCCTCGATATCAGGTTCCGGCCCGGCTGACTTCTGACCCAGCTTCAAGACGTTATCTTCACCCTGGTCGACGCGATTGTCTGTTCCCAGTTCAATCACGTTGAGGAGGTGGCACAAGGAGCTGTAGGCTCGCGAGAACTCAGGGGCCAAGTTAAACATGGAAGCCCAGATCTTCGCCGCCGTCAACATGGCAATGAGGATAATCAGGAACTGCGTTTGAGTGTACTCGCCCTTCATCATCAGCTGAGATCCCCACCAGTACGCCAGAGCGTTGAGGAAGACCCCGACAGTGGCATTGAGGGCGAGCCAGATGTTGGCAGAAGCAGAGGCGCGGCCCATTTCCTTACGGGGCTTGGCCAGGAGGCGAAAGTACGACTCCATGAACTGATGTTCCAGCGAGAGTGCAGCCACTGTTTTGATAGACTGAACAGCCTCTGTTGCAACGGACGTGGCACTGGAGAAGGACGCAGTGTGTCTCTCCCGGTACCTCGCGAGCATGCGCAATTGCATAAACCCAGCGCCGAGAATGATGGGGACAGTGACCAAAAGGACAATGGCAATCTTCCAGCCGATGATGTGTGAGAGAATCACGGCAACAAACACATTGACCACGACGGCAAAGACGGTACCGAGAGTTGATCCACTGAAGCCTCCCACGGCAGCGCAATCCCTCGTGATGATCTCCAAAAGCCCCGAGGCACTGCGGTTCTCGGACTGATGCCACTGCAAATCTTGCTCAAGCAGGGACCGGAACGACAAGACGCGGACAGAATAAAGCAGCCTCTCCGAGATGATGCCGAAGCAGGACCAGCTGAAGAAGTTGGCAAAGAACTCGACGCAGGCCAGCATGAACATTAAGCCTGAGAACATCCGGCCCAGCGACAGGATGCGGTCGATAGTGTTGTTGCATGGATTCAGACCACCGACGGTATGGCCAAAGATGAGACCAGACCCCGAGAACGTGCAGCCAACTATGATTGCGGCAATGGTAGCGACGACAAGGAATGCTCGATTCGGTCGAACAAGCCACCAAGCTCCTTTCATGGCAGCGCCAAAAGGCTTGGTCGTCTCCAGAACAGAATCCTTGGGGCCGACATCATCCTTCTCCTTCTCCTTATCTGACCCATCAGTATCGTCTTGCGCCTCTGCGGACTCCTTAGCCTTTTCAGCCATTCCACTTTTCTCGCTGAGCTCGGCCTCATTGGTTTGCAGTGTTCCGAGTGATCCCTTGGCAGATTCACCAGAAACAGATCCAGAGTCATCGCCCGGCCCAACAGACTGTAGTTTGACCATCTTGGCGAAAGCGCCGTCTTCGTTTGCCACTAGAGCAGAATATGTGCCCTGCTCGACGACTTGGCCAGCCTCCATGACAATAATGTTGTCTGCGTTGCGGATGGTAGACAAGCGATGGGCGATGGATATGATCGTACGGTCTTCCGTGGCAGCTTGCTCAATGGCTCTCTGGATCCTCTTCTCGCTAGCTGAATCAAGCGCAGATGTAGCCTCGTCCAATACCAGAATCTCAGGATCTCGAACCAAAGCTCGGGCGAGGGCAACCCGCTGCCTCTGTCCTCCGCTTAGAAGTGTTCCCTTGGGGCCAACGACCGTTCCAAATCCATCTTGCAACTTCTCAACAAAGTCAATGGCGTCGGCTTGCTCCGCTGCTTTGGTGACCAGATGAACAAGCTCCTTGTATCGAGCACCTTCTTCTGCCACGTATTCGCATGCATCTTTTCCATTGGCTGCGAGCTGGCTCAGGCGAGGCCCGATGAGAAGCGGCTTCAGATGCTCGTGTGACGACTTGGGAGAGTTAAGAAGACCTAGCGCAATGTTTTCAAAAATGCTGCGGTCCAGAAGGGACGGTTCCTGCTGCACGAAGCTGATGAAGCTGCGGAGGTTTCTCACGTTGAGCTCCCGGATATCGTGTCCGTCCACCTCTACAGTACCCTCGTCAGGATCGTAGAGCCTGTCAATGAGCGCGGCCACGGTCGACTTGCCGCTCCCGGAGAGTCCGACAACGGCCGTGTAGCTTCCGGCCGGGAATTCCAAACTAACATGGCGAAGGACTTGCTGTCCGGCTCGAGATGGGTATTCGAAAGACACATTGCGGAACGCGACGCTCTTGCTCTGACTGGGAGGCAACTTCTCCCCTTCGTCAGAGGTGCCGTCCACAGTGGAATGAGCCTCAATATCTTCCATTAGACGCAGATACGCCGAAGAGGCGCCACCAATAATAGGTAGCATAGGGGCAAGGTTACCCAGCATAACACACGCTGCACAGTAGATTGTCAGTACTCTACTATGAAAATAGGCGCAAGTACAGTGGTTAGATGTAGCAACTCACCGTCAATCAACAAGTAGACAATGGCATAGATCTCACCAATGGTAGATCCATCGCCATTGCCAGCCACTGTGTCGGCAATCATGATGCTGCCCTGCCAGAAGGCAAGTGCGATTCCGGAATACGACACAAAGTACAACATTCCGGCCTGCACAGCAGCAACAGCGCTCTTCTTGATACCCGCAGTTCTGGCCACAGCCATGTGATCTGCATACTTGGCCTCCAAACGCTTGGCGGCGCCGAAAGCCCTGACGACGGGGATGTTGGACAGCGCCTCGGACGCTATGGAAGAAGCTTCGCTGACCGTCTTGGTTTGGGCCATGAACTTCTTGATGAAAACGCTGCCAACGCCGACTGAGATGAGGTAGGCTGGCAGCATGGAGACTAACATGCCGGCAAGCCTGGGCTGCTTCGAGAAGGCGATGACGAATACGGTGATGAAGAAGCTCCAGGTGACAATGAAAATGCCCACCTTTTCCGAGGTTCCATCCTGAACAGCTGTAATATCCCCGTGTAGACGGCTAGACACCTCTCCAGCTGCCGAACGCTTGTCAAAGAAGGCGGGAGGCTGCCGCAGGAGGGCGGCAACATATTGGCTGCGCAGGCGATGGGCCAGACGTTGGCTAATGACACTCCAGGCCACAATGTAGCAGTAGATGAGGACGAGCGCAATGGCGCCAATGTAGGCTGTTTGAATGACCTTGTTGTTGATCGAGGCCTCGTACTGGAAGGGATCTCCCTGGTCGGTCTCCTGGGCAGCACAAGTGGCGCCGTTCATGTCATCAACGAGCTGGCCGAAGATGATGCCCATGAGCGGGAAGGGGACTCCCGCGGCGGCAGCGCATAGGGTGGCGAAGATGATGAGGGCAATGTCTAGCCATGTCGGATTGGTGCAGAAAAGCAGGCGAAAGAAGACAAAGAACGACTTGAACTGAGAGGCAAGCTACCGATATAGGTCAGAGAACAGTTTACATCTCTCAAAGCTTTCTTCCAATGAAAAAAATGAGACTCGAGCTCGATGACACACGTACCGTTGGCTTCTCTGGTTTTTGTTCTTCTTCCTGGGGCTTCTTCGCGACTGCCGAGCCGGAAGCTGGCTCGGCCACGGGCTTTTCCTCCTCTGCCATGTTGAAATCTGAAAGAGTCTTGACCGGTATGAGGAATTGTCAAGAGAAGTAAAGCACGAAGCCTTGAATTTGAAGTCGCCTTGTTCGGTGCTGAGGCTCAAGCACCCGTGACAGTGAAAGGTTTTCCCGCCATTTTTTCCCTCGTGAAAATCCGGTGGACCAAGAAGCATGAGGAGAAGAGCCCTCACGGAGGCGCATAGGTCCATCGCCGGCGTCGGCTGCAGGGAAGTGGGAATGGAATGGGAGCATTCCAGACGGGCGGTGGACCCGTTGTTGAGGGTTGTGGCCAGTGAGCGTAGAGTCTGAGATGATGGTGACATGGCGTGGGTGGGACTTTTCATCAGATTAGATGATCTGATAAGATGACCCCATGTAAGTACCCTTGTACCTCCGGCACTTGGCATCGTTGAGCTCTTTTTTTTCTGTCTTCCTTTTTTTTTTACTTTTCCTCTTTCGTAGTAGTTTCTAGCAGAGACAGGCATCAGGGATCTACACATGACCTAATGGTTTGAGAAATCCTCAGGCGATTCATGCTACTGCTAGTTTTTGGTACAGTTTTGTAGAAGTGGCATTCCGCTTAGATCATACTTAGGCTTGAAGCAAGACATATCGGCCAATCGACCGATCAGCTTTCACTGATCAAATATGCGAAATCATTGAGTCTCTGCCTTGCACTGTAGAACCAACGAGTTCTTCTTATTTCACCGAATTTTAGTGTCGAGTAACGTCTTCTAAAGATCATGAAGGTCTTCTGCCTCAATCTTGCATAGCTGCCCGTCCTCCTTCTGCTCCCACCTTTCGTTTCCGACGCACGGCACACACCAAAAGACATCGTGCGGATCAACATCCCGCTTGATCTTTAGCAGTCTCCCATAGTTGTCGCCCCAGAAGGTAGCAGCAGCATCTTTTTCAAAAGCAGCGGCCTGGCCATTATTAGCATTCTACGCGGCTCTGGTGACCCTATACGGAATTTTGTAGTCTAGGGAAGCTGGAACGATTACGAACTCACCTCATTTAGATATGCGCCCATATTGGGCGTGATTTTGCGGAGAGGCTCATACGATTCGTCGAGCAGCTTTTTGTCTTCCCTTTCCGAGGTTTTGTTGAAGGGGAGAGGAGACAAGGTACTCACTAGGCGGTCAAGAAATGTTAGCAAGCATCTTGCCTCGCAAGGTAAGATTCTTCCGGGGGAAGACTTACGCGAGTGGACATAGGCCTTGCGCCAGCCAGGGTTGACAGAGTTTGAACCTCCTCTTGGCGTGGCTTCGTGAACGCCCTTTCCTCCCAGAGGATAGAAGCCGACCAGTTCAGAAGTGCCTGTGGCGGCCTTGATGGCATCCTGGAATGCCTCGGGATCGCCTGTCAGCGCATCCTCGCCAATCAGACGGGAGACCATGACGGTGCTTGAGCCCGCCGTGCCGTTGTCAAAGTTGATCTCGAAAAAGTCCAACCATGTGTCGTACGACTGTACCGGCAAGAGCGTCACAATCACTTGGCCGTCAAATTTGTCTTCCACCGTCTTATTAAGGTCTCCAAACAGCTTCTCCATAGCTCCGGGCTTCTTGTCCAGAAGCGACATGCTGCCTGCGAGGCCAGCCCATCGGGTTGTATCGGCTGACAGGGGGTCGCTGGCGTTGAGGCCCATCCAGGCGTAGCCTCGGAGCCCGGACTCCATGAGCGAGGGGGTCTTGCTGGCGAGGAAAGAGAGCAGTTCCGCTGCGCGAGGGTTTTCGGGACTTGTGGCTATGATAGCCAAGGCATTCTGAACGCTCGGGGTAGGGTGAGCTTTGAGAGTAAAGGATGTGATGACACCAAATGTTGACCCGCCTCCCTAGATTCTCGTTAGTCTCCATTTTGTACGCGAGTAGAGGTGGGATATGACACTCACGCCGCGCAACGCCCAGAAGAGATCCGTATGTTGGTCTTCATTGACAGTGAGGATCTTTCCATCAGGCGTGACGATCTCGATCTCGAGCACGTTATCAGCGGCCAACCCATAGTCAGGGGAGAGTAACGAGTGGCCGCCTCCAGTGAGATACCCTCCAACGCTGACGCTCTTGGCCATCCCTCCAACCACGGTGGTCCCATATTCATGAGCAGCTTTGTACAAGTCGTACATTTCCGTACCACCTCCGCATGAGATGGCGTCGCCTTCGATGACGGTTTTGCCACCCGCCAACTCGAACTTGCCCTTATGATAGGCAATCTTGTTCATGTGATGCATATAGATGGAGAGTGATCCAGGGGCAATGGAGCGGCCATGAAAGTCGTGACCACTAGCCTTGACCACCAGCCGGACATTATTGTCTCGGGCTACAGTAAAGTCATATGAGCTTTCCATCACTCAAAATTTTGGGTCAAACCTCTGAGGACTTACCAAAGTTGACTCCAGCTTTTACATGCTCGACAGTCGTCGCATTGACAACGTAAGCCGGGTAGCCTTGCAACGTACATGGCGCTTTAGGGTCAGGCAGACAGGTGTAATTGGCAAGATTGTCCCACATGACCGACACCGGGTCGTCGGCATGCCAGTCGTAGGAAGGCCATTGCTCCTTTTGCAGTTTTAAGCAAGCCGCCTCGTCGGCATCGTAGTTGGGCTGGCCTTTATGGCAGATACCACCCGGGGCCACAGGTTTAATCAGACGTCCCTTTGTCGTCTCATTGAGTTTTTCCCATTCTTGCTTTGGCGGCCAGGATTTGGTCCCAGGAAAGGCTTTGCAAGGTGAGTCGCACAACGAGCCCGCGACGAGAGAAGCGGTTGAGAATAGCGAAGCCGCCAAGATGGAATCAAGTAATGAGAAGCGCATAATTGTTGACAATCAGCAAGGGTGCTCTTCTTGATAGTGTGAAGAAGATGTTGAGCCTGGGCACTGAGGCCTATACTGCGTGGGTTCCATCTTCGCTTTATATATCCCTGTGACGATGGATCACGATGTCATTGAAGAGTGTTGTGGTTTGCCTGAGCTACCTAGCGAGCTGGCTTGAGGCAGGTTGTCATCGTGCCACCAGCCGGGCCATTATAGTCATCAAGACGGCCGGATGGGAGAGATATCGCGAGAAACGAGGAATGCGAGAGATCGCCCGTCAGCGCCATGCCTGATTAGGCTAGATACCGCGAGGCGGGTAGCTGGGGCTCCACAGGCGTCATCCAAGGACAAAGGCGGGCCAGGCACTTTAAGCTGAAGCTGTAATAAGTGCTGCCTGACAAGGGTCAACGGGTTGTTGTATATGTACGTTGTATGTATGTAAGTCAGTAGAGTAGTAAGTTAGTAAGTATATACATGTGTACTACCAGATAGCATTACCTTCAACTTCGCTTTGAGGCTGAGCTACTACTACTATTAGTTTACACCAGGATCTCGGCAGGTTTGTGCCGGAATGAACTTTGACATCCACTGCTTTTTTTTTCTCGGCCATAGACGCAATGTTCGCCCGGCCTCTGCCACCTACCTCTTCCCAATCGGCATGATCAATAGACTAAATAGATAGCATATGGAACCAGCTTTGAGGCTTGAAATCTCGACTACATCTCAGCTACCTTTGAAAGGTAAGACAAGCTAAGCTATGAATTTTGCCGTTGAGATAGGGAAGCTCCATATTGCCCACCACCGATGGGGAGCAACAGTCTACTTTTCCGACTTCGTTTCCCAGTGTTTGCTATTCAGGCCTTTCTCCACGGCCGCAATCTGCAAGGCAAGGGCTAGCGAATACTGCCGGCACCACATGAAACTACCGGTAAAGTACCAGAACCCAGGTTGGCCGGTAGGTCGCCACCACTGTTAGACACCTATCGTTAGCATCACTTCCGGAAGCCGATATGACTGGGCGTTGTGACAACTTACTCCTGCTCGCTCGTTCTCCTCATCCAAAACACCAAAGTGCTTGCTCATCCTGCCGGCAACTTTCTCTCCCATGATCTGCTCCACGTTCTGCAGACTGCTGTGATAGCCGGTAGCCAAGACGACAATGTCCGCCGGTACATGGGTCCCGTCGGCAAGGACTACACTGTCCGCTTGAAACTCCTTGACGCCCTCTTCGCACCTGTGGATTTTGATCCTGCCGTCGACAATCATCTGGCCCGCGCCTTGATCCATGTAGAAATGCCCTCCTTTAATGAGCTGATAGTCTGGCAGCCCGTATCCGTCTTCGCCCGTCCTCAAAGCCAGTCCAGCCGCCTTCAGGCCTTCTATCATTTTCTTGTCTATGTGTGCCATGCTCTGACTCATTCCACTTCCCATGGCTCTAATCACTGCCAGTGGTATAGCATTGCCGACGAGGTCTGCCTCCTCGGTAGATACCCCATCCATGTTCCATAGCGCTAGCTGGATGGTCTCGGACGCTTCTGCCGAAAAGTAGAAGATCGGGTGACGCTGGATGATGGACACTTTTTTTGCCCCATGACTCGCAAAGTCTTGGCCAATGTCGTGCCCACTAGTTCCAGGACCAATCACCACGACCCTCTTGTCTCCAATGTCACAGGTATCGCCAGCGGAGGTATGCTTGCTTGAATGGTAGACCCGCCCTCCAAAGGTCTCTTGTCCTGGGAATTTTGGCACAACGGGTTTGTTTCCGTAGGTACCCATCGCCAGAACCACATGTCGAGGCTCTAGGGTCATGTTCCATCCATCTCGTTGAATGTTGACGTTGTATCGTCTCGCCCCTTCGTCGTACTGCACGTTGGTCACATCAGCATTAAGAAGGCATTCAAGACCCATCATCTGCCCGTAATGCTCCAAAAAGTCGGCAACTTGATCCCTCTTAAGCCACCTCGGCCAATTGCTAGGTATCTTCATAAATGGTGGATGATCCGTATATGTTGGCGTATTCAGTGTCACGGTCTTGTATCTGCCTCGCCAAGCATCGCCCAGGCGACCATGCCGATCGACCAAAAGGGTGCGGATGCCCATGTCTGACAGACGAGCGCTGAGTGAAAGACCGGCTTGTCCTGTAAAAATGTATTGTGTCAGTGTTAGAGTCCTGTGGTCTCCGTAGTAGTCAGAGTGTCGTACCTGCACCCACAATCAGCACCTGGAGGTCGTCCTCCCTGCCATAGTGCGGACTGTCTCCGTTTACTTGAGTGGAAGATGGTGCCGCTGCCGCTGCCGCTGCCGCGGCAGGATTCAATGTTTTCTGCGTATTCAGGCTCTTTTGGAAATCGAGTTGCTCTAATTGCGTGAGTACAACCCAGGCCTTCCACTCGGCCGAGCCACCGACGTTGAGCAACTTGACAAGCCCTCTTCCCGAGCCATGACCATTAGAGAAGGTGAAGCCACCTTGAATCCAGATCATACCGGCTAAATCAATCAAGATAGGCTTCAACCCACCAGTCTGTATTGGCTGTATATCGGCGAGGCGGTTGGGAGCAGAGTCAAGGTACTGGCGGACTCGTTCCAGGCCATGCTTAGAAGTGAAATCCCAATCCAGGCCGACGATATCCCTCCACCAGCAGTCATCCAAGAAAAGACTTGCAAGTTCACAGCTGGGATCAGGATCGCCCTTCAAGCAGCGGCTTAATCTCGCGAGCCATTGTGTCACAATCTCGTCCGCCTTGATATCCTCGCGCTGGACTCCTGGCTGCAGGACATGAGGCGGAATGACAGGGAGCTCAAAACCATCCATTATGCTGGACAAAATCGGTTCGAAATATCAAGAAATGTAGAGCAAACAACTGTAGAAAGAACGAAACAAAGATAATCAGTGTGTCATTTCCCCCTCTCCTACCAGCCCTCCGACCACCGGGCATCCTCTCGCTCGAAAAGAGCAGCCCGACGAGGGGGGCCCGAAAGCGCGCGGCATTTCATGGCCATGAGCCTGATTGATAATGGGCCGAGAGTTACATCGAGCATCATCCATGTGGGACGGGTATGCAGGGTATGCTGGAGCTCTCCAATGGAAACACGCAGAGGGAAGAAAGCAGATGCCCGACGATGATTCTGGCGGCGTTTCCTGGTGCCCACTCGCTGTTATCAGATCTTGATCCGTGTGCTGATTGGTCACGTCTGCCGACCCTAGCGTGAAGACAAGCGAGTGCCGCCTGTACTGCCCACTAGCCATGAAATGAGCGCTAGGTACGGAGTACATACTACTAATAATACTAACCTCCCGATTTACTGATTGTCGAAGAGGCTCAACACCGATGGCAAACTGTGTGCTGGTGCGGTCATCACCATTCTCTGCATTCATAGTGAGTAACGCAGAGTTAATTCGAAATAGCAACATGCGTTGAGAATTAAATCGGATAATTTGTTTCGTGACATATGCCTGTTGTTGAGTGTTGACCTTGACAAACAACAATTTTGTCCAATACATAACCAATATCGGTTCAAGTCTAACATTACAAAGCCCTCTCAGGCGTCGGCGATATGCTTCATCTTTCCCAGAAGTATTTTCAAATAGCCCATGGATATTGCGCAATGCTATGAGCCTTCCGAGCCGAAATTGTGGTATATTTAGGGTAGGCGACTGACTCGGTGTTTTGCCAGGCCGTAGCTGCTTATACTAATCGCTAGACTTCTAGTGTGCAATCCAAAATTACTTCCTCAGAACGGTATCTAAAATTGCTGGCTTTAAGTCTCATATGTCTCGAGAGCGCTCGTTACAATGCCATGACTATAAGAAATCGGATTGTTTTCGGTGTGTCAATCGTATATTTTGATCAAGTTGGCGATATTGTCCCACACAACGCGGGGCTTAGTGCTACTCCGTACTCACTGGCAGGTAGAGGTTACAGCCTGAGAGCACCACTCATTATTATACTGGATCCTGACCCACTGAGTAAGGCCATCACAGTACGGCGAACCACGGGGGCGGTGCTGCTGAGGTAAGACAGGCAACCATGCGTACCGTACCTTACCAGGTAGATAAGACCCTGTGGCCTCTATTCAGCGTTGGGGTTACCGTTGGTGGCACCCGCCAAAAGTCACGTCAGTTGGGTCTCGAGATCGCCTCATCTTCACCTACGCCGTTGTCGCCTTTTTTTCTCTGCCCTTCCTTCTATCCTCTCTTATCCCCCCTCGCTCTGCCCGGCCCACTTCACAGGCTATCATTCACTACTACTTAGACATCTTCTTTTTTCTTCTTTTTTTCTTTTTTTCTTCTTCAACGAACCCCGGCACTCTTTGTCTTGGAAACACTTCTTTCTTTAATCCCACGCTTATCATTAGTACTACTGTCTTGTCTTACATTCTATCCCACCCCCGCCTTTCAGGACCTCCGAGTCCGAGATTCACAGGGTCAAAGTCTCGATAGACGCGCCACGCACGCACGCGATCAAAGACAGTCCGCCCCTCCTTCACCCGAGCCCGCATTACGCGCTCGCGGTCACGCACGCACGCACGCACACACACTCTCTCGAAGGCTTGCTTTTCCTTCCCCGAACGCCGACCTGCCCAGCATGCCGCTCTTCGGCGGCAAGAACAAGTTCAAGGTCGACCCGCCCAAGATCCGCGTCGAGAAAGTCGCCGTCAGCCGCCCCGCCCCGAAGCCTGCTGCGCAGTCCAAGTCGCTCGGGAACAACTCCTCTGCCCGCTCCACGCCGCGCCCGTCGCCGAAGCCCTCCTCCATCCGTCAGAAGAGTAACTCACCGTACCCATCGTCCTCGGACGAGCGGCGCGTCGACCGGAAGCGCAAGGCTGGTAGCGCCGTGCCGCGCAAGTCACCTGCGGCGGTCGAGCGCGTGGAGTTTGATAAGGACAGCGACGCCGACGAGGACGATGGCTGGTTGAATCTGGAGACGCGAAAGAGGCAGCGCAAGGGGACGCTGGATGGACGAGCGGAGGACCGAAGTCGGAAGCTGAGAAATCCACGGTCGTTTGAGCACCGGCTCGATAATCTGAAGTTCATACATGCCGTCGAGGTGGCATCGCTCGAGTGCAAGTGTGTGCCCGTCATGGGCGCACAGAAAGAGGATGTTGCTGTCGAATTGCAATACCCAAGTTTGGGGCCGTGTGAGAAGTAGGAGCGACTGTTGCCGATGAACTTTTGAGAATGTCTGCTAACACCCCATTTTCTAGGTTCGAGCTTGTTTGGGCTAAAGACAAGATAGATGCAGTCGAGGCCAGCATACGCATCGTCCGACTAGTCGCAGAGAACTATCTAACCGAAGAAGAGGCCGAGCCATTCACGAACCAGACAACAGGCCTGATACGGCGACTCGAAAAGGCATCGAATCGTAATGTCCAGGACCTGATGGGCTTCAAGTCTACGCTGCAAGAATACAACAAGACGATTCTGCAGCTTGTTGAAGACGATGTGGTCTCTAAGAATTTAGATAAGCGACATGAACTCCCCCGCCACCTGGTCGACTTTATCCTCGACCAAATATACGACCGAACCGTTGCTCCACAAGTGGAACTCTTGTCCAAATATGAGAACGGCACCGACTACGTATACGGCGAACTCCTGCATCCATTCATCTCTAAGCTCCTCGTGGATCAGTTGAAGATGACCTCTAGCCAGGTCATGGTCGACTTGGGTTCCGGGGTAGGAAATGTTGTTTTGCAAGCTGCGCTCGAGATTGGATGTGAGAGCTGGGGCTGCGAAATGATGGAAAATGCGAGCAACCTTGCCGAGGCGCAGCAGAAAGAATTCGAGTCCAGATGCGTGCTGTGGGGTATCAAACCCGGCGACGCCCACCTGGAACGCGGAGATTTCCGCAAGAACAATCCAATTCACGACGCTTTGAAGCGAGCTGATGTTGTGCTCGTGAACAATAAGGCGTTTACGTCGCAACTGAACGACGACCTCGTGCGGATGTTTCTCGACCTAAAGTCGGGGTGCAAGATCGTGTCGCTCAAGTCGTTCGTAGCGGACTCGAGCTACAACATCAACGACGTGGGGAGTACGATCCTCGATGTCGAAGAGTATACTTACCCAGAAGGGTACGTAAGCTGGACAAACGCTGGGGGCACGTACTATGTCTCGACGCGGAAATAGACTGTTGGATTGTTTGATTTTTGTCAACTGGATAGACAAGACGCTGGAGTATGCCACACGGTTGGGCGAGCGGGCGAAACATGATTGTAAGGATAGGGTTAGAGCGCATTAGATGCTTTTGAGTTGTTGATAATGGCAATCCTCAATGTCAGCTTTTCCGTCCCATTTTTTGACTGGAACTCGGCGTCGTACGAGAGTCGCGGAGACCGGAGGCCGGGTTCATCGCATTACACCCAACCTCCGAGTTTGGAATGCCTTGCTCGTATTCATCGGTCCAGCGACCTCATTTTTTTATGATTGACTACCTACTAGCTTAATATGTGGAATATTCGATCGCACCCGTATCAAAGATGGCACTCAGGTTGCATTCTGCAAGTACCAGGTCAAATATTCCTTCTTCTAACTACTTCCTGTGCCGTCGTGAATTTGGTGCATGACAGTCTCTCTGCGGCGACTTTATCGCCGCACCGCGATAATACTTGTTAGCAACTAGACTTATCAGAGCGAAGAGTCATGTCGTCGAAGTGCAAGGCAATTTGCCACGATGAGCTATGTACAGATGGATGGCACATTGCTTGGTTGAGATGCTAAGGTACACCTCTCCTCTTTAGTACTTTCTGTTTCTAAGACATCGTCACATCGCAAAAGACGACCATGATTTTGAGTAAGAATTAGACTTTAGATTCAGTTGATGGTTAAGTACTAATACTACTGATACTAGTGGCCTACCGCCTACTCAGAGGTCCAATCGCCACCCTTCTTGGGGTCCTGTACCTTGACCTATTGTTGGATATCTAGTCAGTATTGTATTCACCACAAGGATCTTAGTACAAAAGAGTGTTACTTACAAGGAAGGCGCCCTGCTCGATGGTGTTGATCAGGATGTAGCCAGACTTGAAACCAGCATAGCTGGACCAGCTGCCAACAAACTCAAGGGTACCGCCGCCCTCAAACTCATCGTCCTCGCGGTAGACGTCGAACCAGCCAACCTCGTGGACTCCGCTGCCGTTAGGCTTCTGGGGGATAGAGGAGATGTCGAGAATGCTAAGACCGGCGCCGTAGTTGGACTGGTAGCTGTAGTTGCCAAAGACGTACCTGGGAGGGATGGTCAGCATTTGTGTGTAAAAGGTAGGAATGCATGTCAAGAGTCCGATGCGAGAAGGCATGTATCAAGGGGGGGGGGAGCTCACTGGTTGTGGTCGATAGTCTTGCGCGGGTTCTGGTAGTAGCCAGTCTGCTTGGGATGCTCAAGGTCACGGATGTCCCAAATGAAGGTGGTGGCGTGGCCATTGGCAGCAGGGCCGCGTCCGTCGTGCTCATCGTACTCGTCGTCCAAGATCAGGAACTCCTGGTTCTCGGTGTCGAGAACCCAGCCCTGGTGAGTGTACGTAGCGCCCTCGTAGCTGGTCACGGAGACGAGCTCGGGGTACTCCTTGTCGGTCACATCGTAGATGGTCTAAGGTGCGGTTAGCAAATGGAAAGTCTGAAGGATGAGAAACGGACGACATACCAAACTATCTTCGTTGTAGCTGAAGGTGAGAAGTTCATGTTAGCAGGTCAATTCATTTCGGAACAAGAAGCGTGGTCGCATTAGCTTGTACTAACCCGTAGCAAATCTCATGACCCTATTTGAAAAAAAAGAATTAGTATACTGTATAGTAAGAGAAGAGTAATCGTTGCGTTAGATCATACCTCGTACTTGGTGTGCGGGCCCTTGTAGACGAGGCACTGGGCGTCGTGGACGTAGCCATCGGCGGACGCACATCCGGGAGACGTCGGGTTGGAGGGGTCTGTTTGAACACCGTTGTGTGAGCCAAGAAACCTATGTACGCGGGGAGCTGGCATTTTTAAGCTTGGACATACCACTCAGGTCAAGGAAGATGAGACCGCTGCGGCACTCGGATGTGCGAGGACGGGCACCAACCACGTAGGCGAAGTTGGTGTCGTCGTTGGTGAGGACGTTGTGGGCACGGCCGTCAGGAAGGTTCTATAAGATGGCTGATTAGAAATGCCAAAGAACGTTGAGCCAAAAGGACAAGAAAAGGTTTGCGTACTCCGTAGAAGCCAGTGATATCCTTGGTAGGGTCGAAGGTGACGGGCTTCTTCCAGTCAATATCGAGCAGCTTCTCAAGATCAAAGATCTGAATGTGATGATCATAAGACTCGCTGCCGACAACAATGTAGTGCTTGAAGACACGGATCTCCCTCCAGATAGCGGCCTCGGCGCCGGCAGTCTGAGGCAGACGTCCAAGGTAGCGGAGCTTGCCACCCTTGATGACCTCGGCAAAGGCAGCACCATCGGCCTGGGCAATGATGGCAAACTCCCTACCATCCTCGGACGTCCAACCCCATGAGGAGGAGCCCTGACCGGTCTCGCTACCAAGGGCGGAGTGAGGCAGGAAGTGGTGGAGGTTCACATTGTCGCAACGGAAGAAGAAGTCGGCCTGGTCCCTGAAGGGGACGACCTTGCCATCACGGCACTGGGCAAAGTGTAGCTCAGGGTACTCGTCGTCCTCAACGTTGGCGGCGCGCAACTCGGCGTGCTTGTCCCACTGCTTGAACTTCTCGGACATGATGCGCTCGTGCATCTTTCCGTTGTCGTAGAGCTCGGCAGCGCGGGCCTTGTTCTTGGGGATTTCCTTGCCCACGGCCAGAGCCGCAAGGGCAGCAAGGGTGAAAGAGTACTTCATAGCGGTGGTATTATCACGGGTACTATGTCTGCAAACGAGCACTAAGAACGTGGGACAGCTGAGGAGGACAGGAGACAGGAGACAGGAGAGACGAGAGGGCAGAGGTGCCAGGACCACTCGGGGAGCGGCTAAAGCTGATATTTATCAAATCATCATGGTCCCTCCATGTCCGTCTCATTCCAGCGTGCAGTTGGGCTAACGCAAAGCATGCCATTGGATCTGAACGCTTCGCGCTCTTTGGGCAGGTCGATAAACAGTTCGGGGCACAAGTCGAATGTAGTACGGAGTAAGTACCTTACAGAGGTAAAAGTGCCATGGTGCGCTTGCATTAGGCTGCAGATTGCCAAGCCATCCCATGGAGGCTGCCGAATTTCCTATCTCCTTGGCTTGGACTTTGCCGGGGGGAAAGGGGTCCCTGTGTGATGGCGAAAGTCCGGGGTCTGATGGCAATTAGGCGGGCCATAAGCCTTGCGCACAAGCTGCAAGTCCCCATTAGGCAGGAGGTGAGGAATTTAGCAGTGGGTGGAGCGGAGAGGCGGGCATGTTTGTTCGTACGAGTACTGATTAGTAGGTACACAGCGAAGGCCGGCCAGGCTCTGATTGGCTCTAGGCTCTCCACCTAGCGTGATTCGAGAAGCCGCGGAGAGGAACTTTTTGTTCGGCTCGCGAGCACTCGTGTTATGCAAAGGAACCCTAGGTATTCGCACCACGCGGGCTTGCCGACGTGATCGGGCCTCTTGCCGACGCCGCGCATACTCCGTAGTGGCGAGCCTTAAAATACAACCTTATTAATGAAGCCCCCTCGTTCTTCTCCCTCCAGTGTTGACAAACACGGTAAGCTGACTTGCAAATCCGGTCTAGACGGCCGCGCGCTTTGTCGACTGAGGTAGAAATCCCGGATTCCGTCTCCCTTCCCCCAGTCACGTGCTGAGGAAGACTTAGAACCCAATATCCACCCGATCTCTTCACATGTTCTGATCATCAAGAAGGCTTGTGCTCGTTGGCGAGGTTCATGGCGTCTGCTTCCTGACCCATACGTTTCATCCATCTGTCCACGAGCTCCCTGTTCTCCTTCTTGACCTTATCTCGCTCTTTCTCTGCCACCGACAACTGTAAATTAAGCGCTATCATTTCGTCTTGAACATCCTGGCGAACAGACGTTAGTAACCTTCGCTTGGGACGTTGAAGACCTGAGTATAGTTTAAGTACCTCTAAAAGCTTCCTCTTTTCTCTCAACTCATGCTCGCGGTCCTTTAGCTTCGTCGTCAACGTTGCTCGTTCGGTCTCGAGGGCTCGCAGTGTCTTCGAGTCGCCTTGTGTCTTGGCGCGGAGCTTGCTGAGCTCCTCTTCAGCGCTTCTCAGGCGCATATCGGAAACGCCTCTTGATCGAATCGCTTCGGTGAGTTCGAGACGTAGCTGAGCCGTTCCCACGTCGTCCGGCGCCCCATGAGGCTCGGCGCGCGTCTGTTTTTGTATTGTGGAAACCCTGGAGTTAGAGGCAAGCGCTTCCAGAGCTGCCTTTTCTGCCTCTAATGCAGAGATGCGGTCGCCCATCTGCGAGCCTGGATTTAGAGGGTTAATATCCATCAGTGTCCCGGGACACGCAAGGATCGAGTACTAGTTGAGAACTAACAAGCCTGTACGAGCTCCATATTGACGGGATTGCTGAGCTCTTTGTCTTTGAGGGAGGAGAGGTATTCCTCCCTCCAGTTGGCCATGATGGGCAACTCCTTCCGCCGGCGAGGCTGGAGCAACGGCGGTCTAGTGAATATGTACAGTGGTGTTATGAAAGCGATACTCCGTAGACTTTGACTGGTATAAGCATTATTAGCTGCTCCTCGAGTTGGTCTGGGTCGTTGATCTAGATGTGGGGTTAGGAGGGGGGTGGGCGGGATTCGGGGTGCCCACAGTCGACGAACCTTGCCCCTATACGAACATGTCATTTACATGCAGAGACGCGTCCGTGCCAATGGTCAAGGAATCGGTGTGCCCGTCATCCAGCAAGTTCAGGTTACTTATGGAGCCCATGTTGTGTCCTGCGTCAACGCTACTAGTAGTAATAATCACCTAAGCCAATATAAGTTCAATTTAAGTGGTCGGTCAAATGTCAGCGATTCTTGGTAAGGTCGCGGGTAAGTCAGTACTACTCAGTCTAGTGGTGCTGTTAGTACGTTACCTACTGTAGGTAGACACCATAGATCGAAAGTTGTAATTTACCCGAGGAATTGCCCAATACGTCACTGGTTCAGCCCCGGCCCCCAGGCACCACCGCCACGAGCTGCGAGCTATTCGAGCTTCAACCCGTCGTAGAACTGAGCTCCAGCACTCATTGGTCGAGAGCCGCGCGTCGTGAACATTAACCAGAGAGGACTCACGTGCATGCTGGCCGAACTTGCGGCTTCCATAATGCAATAACGCGCCGCAATGGACACTCTCCACCCGCGTGCCGAGTGGGAGAGTGTTGGCGACAAGTGGTTTCGCAAGACACAGCTGTATACCGAGGTCTTTGACCAAGATTTAGACTTGGATAACTTCATTGTCACGGGTGCTCCATATGCGGGAGCTCTAGGTACGAAGCGACAGTGGGGAGAGGCCTTGCGGGCTTTGAGCTGACCATTTAACAGCACTATGGCGAGATGATACCAAGCTACAAGAGTACCGGCCAGGCAAGTCGTCTAAACCCGCCATAGACGTATACAGTCTGGCTGGGAAGAAGCTGCGCAGTATCCCGTGGGACAAAGGTTCGATAAAGAGTCTGGGATGGTCAGAGGACGAGACACTGTTAGTTGTCGCCGCTGACGGAAACGTCCGGTGCTATGATCTTCAGGGAGACTTTAGCCACTTCTCTTTGGGTCACGGTGCCGATAACTATGGTGTGGAATCATGTCGGTACGTTGAGCTTCTGTCCAATTGCTTATGATACAGGCTGAAGCCGTGTAGGTTTTATGACACGGGTATGGTGGCGCTCCTGGGCAACAACACCTTGGTTGAAGTCTCGTCATATACCGAGCCTCGCCCAAAGCAGCTGGCATCTCTTCCCGATGGGGAGATCTACTCTTGGGGGATCATATCACCTCACCATACACTGTCACGATCAGTGGAGGTGTTAGTGAGCATCGGTAAAACGGTCTACCTTGTCGACCCAACAGACTGCGAGGACCGATTCTTGGACATTGGTCCGTTCTCTCACATCAGCGTCTCACCTAACGGGCGCTTTGTCAACCTCTACACATTTGACGGCAAAGCGCACATCATCGCTAGTGATTTCCAGGAGAGACTTTTCGAGCACGACTCAGACTCGAAGACGCCGCCAAAGTACGTCGAATGGTGCGGAAGCGACGCCTTGATTGCCTGGGAGGATGAAGTCCACATTATTGGGCCTGGTGAAACCTCTTCATCGTACATTTACGATAGCACAAGGGTTCATGTCATATCAGGTATGTTTCGAACGATGAGGTTCCGATGCTGCATCTAACCGCTAGCTAGAGTACGATGGAGCACGGCTCGTTACAAATGATTTCTGCGAGTTTCTTGAAAGGGTCCCTAGAGAAACGGCAGATGTACTTGGCCACAGCTCAGAGTCCTCCCCAGCATCAATTTTGCTGGATGCCGTTGGCCAGCTGGAACAAGAGTCGCCAAAGGCAGATGACTATATCCAGTTGATTCGCCCGAATCTCACCGAGGCTGTTGATACTTGTGTCAATGCAGCAGGACGCGAATTTGATTCTCATTGGCAGAAACGACTTCTGAAGGCGGCATCATTCGGCAAGTCGGTACTGGACATCTACAACAGCGACGATTTCGTGGATATGTGCGAGACTCTTCGTGTCCTCAATGCTGTTCGCTTCTACGAAATCGGCATGCCACTTTCCTTTGAAGAGTACCATCGTTTAACACCAGAGAGACTCATCAGTCGACTCCTCAACCGACATGAGTATCTTTTAGCCTTGAAAATTGCCGGTTACCTGAAGCTCCCAACAGATAAGATATATGTACACTGGGCATCAACTAAAGTGCGTGTTGGCAGCGAGGACGACGACATGATTTGCCGACTGGTGGTGGACAAACTTGCTGGTAAGCCGGGCATCTCTTTTGAGGAGATTGCGCGGGCTGCGTATCATGAAGGTCGCGGGCGTCTGGCGACTGAGCTTCTGAACCACGAGCCTCGTGGAGGCCGCCAAGTCCCTCTGTTACTGGATATGGAAGAGGATGAGCTTGCCCTAGATAAAGCTGTGGAGAGCGGCGACACGGACTTGATTCTATCTGTGCTACTCCAGCTGAAGAAGAAGCTTCCGCTGGCAGCATTCTTCCGCTCTATCAATTCCAGACCCACGGCGACGGCCTTGGTCGAAGCGGCGGCCATGAAAGAAGGCGACAATGCCTTGCTCAAGGATCTCTACTATCAAGATGATCGTCGGGTCGACGGCGCCAGTGTTTTCATCCGGGAATCGGTGCACCAGCCCGATGCTCGGACAGCGTCGGACAAGATAGCGCTCGCTGCTAAGCTGTTGTCGGATTCGCGGGAAACAACCTTTGAGGTACATGCCTTGAAAGAGGCCACTACATTGCTGCGAATGCAAGACTCGCTCGACCGCGACTTGACAGACACTTTCACTGGACTAAGTGTCAACGAGACGATGTTCAAGCTTATCAGATTGGGTTATCACGGGCGTGCAAAGAAGATCCAGAGCGAGTTCAAAGTCCCGGAGAAGGTTGCCTGGTGGATCCGGTAAGTTGTTCGCTTTGTCCTGTCTCGAAACACAAAATACTCACGACTGCAGGCTGCGAGCGCTTGTTGAAAAGCGTGATTGGAGTGAGATCGAAGATATATCCAAATCTAGGAACAGTCCTATCGGCTGGGAGGTTAGTGGCTTGCCCCATTTTGCTAGGATGCTCTCGTCGCTAACCGAGTCTTCGATAGCCATTTTACAACTTGACCCTCCAAGCAGGCAATCCCCGGCTCGCAGCTGTGTTTGTGCCCAAATGCACTGGTTTACAGCACGGGGTGAGTATTACTATGTACGAGAAATGCGGAATGCGACTTCGAGCAGCAGAAGAAGCTATCAAGCTCAAAGATGTTGAATCATGGCAGCGATTATTGGATACTGTGGGCAGGGGGACACAGGAGGGACGCGAGATTGAGAGAATGGGCAATGCCGCGTTCAAGAAATAATGTAGATTTCCCAAATGGCGCACTGGCCGCAGATGCCACCCGTGCGGGCCGAGTCTAGAGTCGAGAATCGAAATATTGTCCAACCAGAAACAAAGCTGTCGAAATCTAGACCCGCGCAATGAATTCCGGGACGCTAATCACGGCACGGTCTCTCGCCTGGCTTGGGATAAGAATGCATCCGCAGTCTCACACGACGGTCCACTACCCGTCCCGTCTAGCCACCGCCAAATGACGCTTTTGGTTATACCAGCGCTCAAGGCCGTCAACGTCGACGTTTGTTTCAAAGTCGCCAACCCGCCGCAAACGATGTGAAACAACTCGCAGCAGTCACAGCGGGTGCCGATCTGGGTATACTACGAAGTCGTCGACATTTTGGCTCCGCCCTATTCTCAGCAGGAGCTGGCAGAGTTCGATTCGAAACGGTCGGTTTCACAGGTGCCTCTCTCTCTGGATTCAGCTGCATCAAACGCCGCTAATCCACTAATACAAGTACCATCTAGCAAATGGCGGGTGCTGACTAGGTGCGGGACCGGCGCCTCTAGACCACGAGACAACATGGGAGAGACATGCAGGTAGGGTCCAGGCTCTCCTCTCGCTGTTCCCCCGGAGGAAAAGCAAGGAGGTAACCTCCCGCGTGCTGTGGATCTGACATTCCAGTCCACTCCGGATGCTGCTGCTCCAGAGCACGTGGACGACAAGCGCGCGGATGACTCTGTCGCTGGAACGCAGGACGATGGCATATATGATACTGACAGCTGTCCTGTAGGCGGCAGCTGCAGATCTACTCCGTACACACCTTGCGGTCTCTTCTGTCTGAGCGCAGGCAACTTGACTCACGTACCTGCATCTAGAGGGTATGCGTCGATCTCAAACCGGCCATCAGCCTCTCCACGACAGTATCATACCTACAGCAAGGACTTCACATAATACACCCGCGAGACTAGATGGACTTGGGTGGTCTCAAGGCATTTGAAAGATGCCAAATGCCGTTGTGAGTGCAATACTGAAAGGCAATACCAAGCGGTGCTCTACATAGGCCTGAGATCTTCTAGAGAAAGAGGGGACGCTTAGTGTCCAGGCAGTGATGGGCAAGCAAAGTGGAATTGGTGGAGGCGAGACAATCTGCCATCACTGAAATGTGAGAATGTGGCTTCGTCAGGGTCCTCACACGACCAACGTTCGCGGAATGTGGACGGTTTCGCTGTCGGCCGTGACCGCAAAACCCCCCTCTAAAGCGGTTCGCTTGACGCTGTCATTTTTCACTCAATTGGCATTCCAGCGGGATCGGCATGCCACGAGGAGAGCCGCTAAGCACGATCTGCCCGCTCCTTAGCTTCGAGGGTGGCGATCCTCCAACCCTAAGCCCTCAGGCCGTAATTTTGTGATTGTTCACCGCATGGGATGGCCAGGACAAATTGAGACCTTCTGAGCATGCCAAACCGCTATTACTACATCTGATAGATCGTGTCTGTCCATCTCCTTGGTCTGTTGTGTGGAGTGGTATCTCGGTGGCGATTAACACTGGACGATCCGCCGTGGGCCGCCGGTACTTCTGTCACATAAGGGTGAATGGTCTGGCGCGGGCAAACAAGCTCGAGATTAAGGTCTTAATTATCTGCAGTTTCCCATCACGATCCACATGCATCGTCTAAGGCCAAAAAAGGCAGCGAAGTGCAGTTTCAACTTGATTACGAACAGTCACAAATGATAGCTAATGATGTGATATGTGCCTTCCTTTGCTTCTCTGTACATTATAGGTAGTGACGATTGTCCAGGGGCATACAGGGTATGCAATCGCCACGCCGTCTGGAAATGGCACTTGGCACTTGGCATCGCTGTTACCAATGACAGGTGTTACCAAGCAGTCCGTTAGAGGGACCGATGGCGGATAATGCGAATAGTCGCCGACTAGTTGTTCTCCATATGTTGCTGCATTTCCGTGTCCGGACGTCGCGGCAGCTTTTGGCTTGGCTGGGGAACATCCGGTTTTGTGTGGCATGGAAGCTGGATGGCGTACCTACGTGAGTGCTTGAACAACTTGAATTTCTATCAGTGCTACTTCTTGATGCATCCGCCTCGGCAGCCCGGAATCTGGAGCCTGGAGACGGTGGATGCTATTACGGAGTGCTTGTTGACCGCTGTCCGTATTGGAGGCGCAAGGCCACGATTAGGGCAATGTGAATGTTATTCGCGGCATATATCCAGAAAGAATTCGGAAAGCCGTGGCAGTTCTGGCAGGCCAAGCAATGGTGTTGAAGAGGAGGGTGGCTGGGCTTGTCTCAAGAGAGTCTGACTGGCACAAACCATGGGCTTGGTACAAGGGGAACCATGGCTACTTCTTCGATGAATGGCCATGGCCCATAGATCTATGGCCAACTTGGTGGGGCGTGGCCATTGCCAAGATGGTTTTGGTTCATTCAGCCGCGTGCAGTGCATCGTCTCTCTCTGGGGGGGTTTTGTTCCTGGATGACAGATACACACACCTGTTAACGGTTGGTGTACAGAGACAGGACGTGACACTGCCGCCTCCGTGTTTAAGGTAGGACCCGGTCTGGAAGCGCAGCGAACTGTTTCATGAACGATCAGGCCGTTCATGCTTCACAACAGCCAATGGCGCCTGTCGCCAGTGATTTCGTAAGCGGCGACCGACGATCCGACCGTCTGTTTCGACGGCCCTCCTGGCAATTAAGAATGACGATGGTAGAGAAAATTATACAGTACAAGTTGTATGTTGGTGTTCGGCTCTCCCCAAGAGTGAACGGTGGAGCGCTGTCGTCATGCAGCATCGGGCGATGAACGCAACTAAATCGCCAAAGTCGGGCCGGGGGCGGCGATGGTCAGCTCTCCCTTCGATCAAAGTGCCTTTCACGTTCGTCGTTGGGGTCATCGTCGCGCCCGCGCCTCGCTTGCTTGCAGCCCTGTGCTCTGTTGCCATGCGGCTTGGACCCCTGCCCTGACATTGACTTCCGTCTTTTTCCTACTGGTCCGGTGGGCAGTCAATGCAGAGAACCGGAGCGACGCGAATGCAAAAAACAATAATGATGACAATGACGCCTTTCCAGCCTTGTGGCTGCTGTTGAGAAAGGTACTAGTAGAGTTTGGTGTGGAAAAATGCCACCGCAATTTAGGGGGTCTTAGTGGCAGACGCCCCCAGGGCGCCCCCCAGGGAGTCCTACCTCAGGCTAAGGTATCTTACCGCCGCTACAGGGAAGGGCAGTCACCGGAGTCCGCTGGATCGTTCCAGCCGTATCGCTCCCTGCTCCAGGGGTCTAATGAGGCTGTCTTCCCGGGACTGCCTTACCTTACCTACCAGTGTCTACTGAATCTCGTCATCAAATCTCTCATGCTGTGCTGGAGTCGCTGGCGTTTCTTGTCGACGTGGTGACCTCACTTTCCGTCCGAGAAAATCTCACTTCAGGTGCAGATATTCAGTTTTGCTAAACCTACTCCCTAGGATCAAGCTCTGGGTATTACTAGTCTAGTTGCTAGAACCGTCCTCTTTTCCGCCGGTTCCAGCTGTTAAGCTCAAGCTCAGGTCCACTGTCTCAGCATGGCCCCTGCTCCCCGATGCCAAGCAGCCCCTCGGCACGCCCAAACCAACAGAGTTCTGTAATGGCCGGTACCTGCCCTGCTGTACCTTACCTTACCTTCCGGAGAACTTGACTTGCAGGCCCCGGCTAGACCGCCCTAGGGCCCTTCCAGGCTCTGTCCAGCGCGCCAGTGGCCCACCCAACGCCACGCGCCCGTGTCACCGCCACCCGCCAGAGGGGCCACAGTACCACCTGCACACCACCTTCACACCACACGGTGACCGTGGACGCACGCTAGGGAAACCGGGGCTCACCAGCTGGCGTCTCCACCCTTGATACTGCTGGCACCGCTGGGACGGGCGCTAAAAAGGTTTTGTTCAGTCGCTGGAATTGGCGTTTGTAGGCCACTCCGTACCCCGGGCACACCGTCCTCGTCGACGACTCAACGCAAGGTACCTTACCTGCGCCTGTCTCTCACCTGCCAAGGGCACCCGCCTACCTAAGGCACAATACTAACTGACCTAGTAGGTCATCCGCTCCTGTCCCGTCACCACTGACCCTCCTCGTGCCCCGTGCAATAAATTACAGCATACGCCCACCTGCTGCAACCCAGACCCTGCCCAGACTCTACTCGTACTCGACCTACTACTACTACTTCGTATACCGTTTTCCCCCTCTAACCAACCTCAGATCGGCATCTTCTTCGTCTACTGTGAGAAGAAGTAAACTACTGTCTTCACATTACAATCGACCGACTGATTACCTGCTGGCAAAGGATAATCCCCTCATGAACGTGCTGTCCTGCTTGCATACGGTTACCAGCAGACGCTCGTCCTGAACATTTGCACTCCTCCGCATTTCGCTGGGCCTGGCCGTCCACAACCCCGACCCTGCCTTTCTCCTCACCAACCGCCTCCAATGCTGTTCACCCACTCCGCCAGCTTCTCAACGCCCGCGCCGCCAGCTGGTCTACCGGCCGCGGCTGCCAACACCGCCAGCACAAGTCCTCCGGGTTCCTCCCGCAGTCGTTTGCGCCGCCTTAGCCAGCTGCGCAACTACCATCCCGGACATCTGCTATCCCGCGATAGTACCGGCGGCAGTGGCACGAGCAGTGCCGGGGACGGTCTCACCCGATCTTCCACCGAAATCAACGGCTCTGTCCCCCGATCCCCTTTGTCGCCTGGTACCACAAGGAATCACCGCTTGACCCTCGTCAACTCGGCCCCCATGTCTCCCCAGTCTCCCAGCGCTGGCGGCTTGGCCAACAGCGCAACGGCCGTGAACCTCAACGCATCGCCACCGCTACCTCCGCTACCGGCGAGCCCCGATCCTGCTCACGCAGCCCCGTCTATCGAGGTGTCACCCGTGGTGCCCGCCCCATCTGCCGCCGACAACGCACGCGCTTCTCCAGCAGCTGAGGGCACTACCTCACCGGATGGCCATCACGAACATGAAGAAACCAGTACAGTAGGGCTGCGGCCGTCTTCAGAGGAGGCCACGGGAGCTGTGGCCGCTGCTGCCAACCAGACAGCCGATATGCTACCGTCATTGCGACTGTCTGCTTACTACGACCCTCGATCTACGCGACCTTCCCTCACCTTCCCGCCGATCTCAAGGACCTTGCCCACTGGTACTGAATCTATCCGTGTCGGACGTTACTCAGAGCGAGACAGCCAGTCCATGTCGAACATGCCCAATGGCCAGCCTTCAGCTGCTCCAGTCGGATTCAAGAGCAAGGTTGTCAGCCGACGACACTGCGAATTCTGGTACGAGAATGGCAAGTGGTTTATTAAGGATGTCAAGAGCTCATCCGGGACTTTCCTGAACCACATCCGCCTGAGCCCGCCTTCTCAGGAAAGTAAAGCTTTCCCTGTTAACGACGGCGACATTGTTCAACTAGGCATTGACTTCAAGGGCGGCGAAGAGATGATCTTCCGCTGCGTGAAGATGAGGATTGAGCTGAACCGGGGGTGGCAGAACAAGCTCAACACATTCAAGTGAGTAGAAGCATGATGGGGATCACATCTTGGCGGTATTGCGCAGCACAACTGACTGTGTTTTCTAGTATGGCCGCACACAAGCGTCTGCGCACAATGGCTTCGACAACGCCGGCAGGCGGTGCCGGTTCCACGTCGCAAGATTGCTCGATCTGCCTGAATTCAATTGCTGTAGGTCTTCTCTGTTGGCATTCCCGTGAATGGGTATTCGGGACATTTTTACTGACTCACTCTAGCCTTGCCAATCACTGTTTGTGGCCCCATGCTCACACACCTGGCATTTCAAATGTGTCAGGTCTCTCCTGACCTCCCCGCAATATCCCATCTTCATCTGCCCGAATTGCCGCGCTGGCGCCGACCTCGAGGCCGATGTGGATGAGCCCGGCGAGGACTGGGACCAACTCGACGCCGAGGTGGAAGATGGTGACAAGTCTTCAACAAACGGCGCGTCTTTAGTATCTCCGCCGCCCACGGCAGTACCCCCGCAGCTGGCAAACATATCGGAACCGGATGGCGACGCCATGGACGTGACGGTCAATATGAGCCCAACCGACGCTGTCGCCAGCAATACCGCTCGACTGCCACTTGCCGGTTCCGAACCCGTCCTCATCAGGAGTCCGCCTCTAGGTGCTGGGAGCAATGGAAACCGCAGAGCGATTCAGACACCATCTCCTCCTACCAACGGTGCGGAGGGGCCCATTACACCTAGGAATGAAGTTGGACCGTGGGTTTTCGACGGCAGTGCAGGCCAGAGGCCTCAAGGGGCAGCGCCTGGCATGGGAAGTCTCGATGCTGCGGCAGACGTGCAAGTGAGCGGCGATTCTAGCGACACCTCGATGCGGTGATCCGCAACCAAATTTTCCGTTTTGATACGAGGGAGAGGCTCCCATTTCTCCGCTGCAATTAGACCGGGCAGAGCATGCCTAGTGCCAAACACACACACACCTTACACGATATATGCATATTTCCCTCGGAGCATTTCCTAATTCTTGTTTGGCGTCGGGTAATCAGGTGCATGGAGGCTAAGCGTTTTGTATTCCACCACGAGGGCGCACCGTCGCATTTATCACATACAAGTAGACGGCAGCAGCGCGGATCATATTTTTGGGGACAACAAGTGTCTCCTCCAACTGTGATTATCAGTGTCACTCGGTCGTCTCAGTCTCTACTCTCACCAATCTGTCCTTCGGGCCAAGCTACCAAGCGCATATGGCGTTAGGCAGTAGTATAGTTGGGTTCGTAAATTAGTATCATCAGGGCAATAAGATCACGTATGCGATGGTCAAGACACCATACAACATTCAGCTCCATGAACCTCAAAATCTTATCATGTGCCACAAATTTACCCAATTTGCCAGCCTACTAGTGACCATGAACGTCGCCAAATGCACGTCGTTCTGTCGCTCTGTTGAAAAGAACGCCTCCACAACAATTCTTGGGTACTAGGTCACGGTACCTTGGGAGGGCGGATTTCTGGGCCTGGTGACGAAAGGGACCCCGACGCCGGCGGAGTGTTGATCCGAACTATCGCCGAGGCGGATCGACGGCTCGTACTCGTACCGATCGACGCTGGAGCCATTCAAATTCTGGTGTCGTGGGTTAGCAGGGACTCTCCCCCAAGACAAGCACCCTTACGAACAGAAAACTTGCCGCCGTCTGTCCACAATGCTGCGACAGTTAGGCGCAAAGCTGCTGCAGCCCGGGGCGAGGGCTGCGCGCCCACAGTCTCTGGGCCAGACAAGAACAAAACTGCCGCTGGCTAAACGGTCGCTTGCGACGGTTGCTGTCGATGCAATCCCCAAGGTTCGTCCGTCCGGTGCTGATGAAATGAGTTAAGCATCGAGTGCACTGTTAGCTAATGATTACATGTCATACAGGAGCCTACAGAACTCGACAAGATCACAACCCTATCAAATGGCCTGCGTGTCGCCTCCGAGGCCCTGCCAGGCTCCTTCTCCGGCGTTGGGGTATACATCGAGGCCGGAGCCCGCTTCGAGAACGAGTCGCTACGAGGCGTGTCGCACATTATGGATCGACTAGCGTTCAAGTCGACATCTCAGCGTACGGCTGACGAAATGCTCGAGACGGTTGAGAACCTGGGCGGCAACATCCAGTGTGCTTCGTCGCGCGAGAGCATGATGTACCAGGCCGCCACCTTTAACGAGGCTGTTCCGACGACGACGGCTTTGCTCGCCGAGACGATCCGCGATCCCCAGATCACAGCGGACGAGGTTGCCGCGCAGATCGAGACGGCTCGGTACGAGATTGCGGAGATTTGGAGCAAGCCGGATCTGATATTGCCAGAGCTGGTTCATACGGCAGCTTTCAAGGACAACACACTGGGTAACCCTTTGCTCTGCCCTGAAGAGCGACTCGGCGCTATCGATCGGAGCACGGTCAAGATGTACAGGGATGCTTTCTATCGTCCGGAGCGCATGGTGCTGGCATTTGCCGGCATCGATCATGGTCAGGCTGTGAAGCTCGCGGAGGAGTACTTTGGAGACATGCAGACGTTGGCGTCATCGCGAGCTGGATCAGAGACAAGCAACAGCGACACTTCCGGAAGTGAAGCAAGCAGTAGCGCATCGTCAGCATCTTCATCGCCTCAATCTTCAGGTCTCATGTCAAAGGTGCCTTTCTTCAAGAATCTCTCCACTTCCACCCCCAACAGCGCCGCCGTTCTCAACACACCACCTTCGGCCCTCGATATCCAGCGATCTTCACGATACACCGGCGGCTTCCTCTCCCTACCCCCTCAACCTCCTTCTCTAAACAACACCAACTTCACTCACATTCATCTCGCCTTCGAGGGTCTTCCCGTAGCGTCTGACGATATCTACGCTCTCGCCACCCTGCAGACCCTCCTCGGCGGCGGCGGTTCTTTCTCGGCAGGAGGCCCCGGAAAGGGAATGTACTCCCGTCTGTACACAAACGTCCTGAATCAGCATGGTTTCGTCGAGTCTTGCGTCGCTTTCAACCATTCCTACACCGACTCCGGCCTCTTCGGCATCTCCGCCTCCTGTCTGCCTGGCCACACCTCCGCCATGCTCGACGTCATGTGCCAGCAGCTGCACGCCCTGACCCTGGACTCTGGCTTCTCCCGTCTGCAGCCTGTAGAGGTCGAGCGCGCCAAGAACCAGCTGCGCTCCAGTCTGCTCATGAACCTTGAATCCCGCATGGTCGAGCTCGAGGATCTGGGTCGATCGGTGCAGGTCCACGGCCGCAAGGTCCCCGTGCGGGAAATGTGCCGCCGCATCGAAGCCCTCTCCGTGGACGATCTACGTCGTGTTGCGAGGAATGTGCTATGTGGAGGTGTGAAGAACCCCGGCGGTGGCAGTGGTGCGCCCACCGTGGTGCTGCAGGAGGCGCAGGCGTACGGTTTGACGAGCCATACTATGAGCTGGGACAAGATCCAAGACCGCATCGACAAGTGGAGGCTAGGCCGTCGATCTTAGAAAAGGGTCTTCGGAATGTTCCTCTCACGAAAAGCAAGAACAACAGGCGGATAGGGAGACCAAAGCGTCAGGGTATATTGGCAAGTGTATAATAGAAAATTGTATTGATAGATGATACTGAGGCATATAGAGTAGTACTATGCAAGCCTTGGACGGACGGCATCATGAGAAGATTTCCATTTACAAAAATTATTGTTCTCTTGTATTCCTTGAAAAATTTACCCCTATCTGTTCTATGTCATGACGCCGTATCCTGTATTGTGGTATTAATTCTAGTTCATTTTCATTCGGGCGTTTGTCGTTATAACTTCGAGCGCACCGCCTCTAATCGATACTTTACATCCTTGAGCGCCTTGTTCGAAGGCTTCCACTCATCAAATTGCTTCAGCAGCTCCTCCGTCTCGTGGCTCAGCTGCGTTTTGACAAAATCTTCCTCCAGCAGACCCCTCATGATCCAAGGCAAGACGTACGGGTTGGACTGCTGCTGTTGCGCGCCGAGTAGTGTTCCCGTTTTGCGATGGTGTATCTCGCATGCAGCTCGGTTAGGCGCCGATGTTGTTTCTAGCGCATGCGAAATGGCGAGATCGTAGACTTGATCGTCGTAATATAAGCGAGAGTGGCCTTCGCCAGAATAGAGGGAGCCGGCAAGTGGTACGGAGAGCTCCCGGATAAGGCCGTGATCAGATACCCCAAGATTGCGCAGTTTCAGAGCGAAACCTACTAGATGCGCAATGAAGTCGGGCGCGTGGACGCGACCGTCTATGAACACGGCTCGGTATATGTGTGGGTGATTCGCGGGTGAGTAGACAGCGGACTGTATGAGAGTTAGCAAGCTGAAGCAATATTTGTCTCCGTTGACAGACACTGGACATACCTCCAAAGGTACCAGCTGGTCATCGATGCTTCCTATGAAAGTAATCCGCGAACCGTAGTCCAAGACCCTTTTGAGAGCTGTCTCAAAGCGCAAAGCGTTGGCACTCTCCGTGTTACCAAAGTCCCAAAGCTCAATGGCGGAGCCCATCAGAATGCCAGACTTGTAGTCAGGGAAGGGACCCAATGAGACGCCCGCCATCGCACATACTCCAATCTTGGCATTAGTGATGATGCCTAGATCTATGAGTTTCTCCAGGAGCATAATACTGACTGGCACACCCTGTGAGTGACACGAGATCAGAATTAGATCTGCCTTTCGAATATGCTCTATCCAGTTGAGCATGAGTTTCCAAAGATTATCAACCCTTTCGCTGATTTTCCCTTCGCCCTCCAGTGCAACCTTTTCTATTTCACAATTTGGGGAGCCATGGCTGTCTGCCCATCGTCGAATCGCATCAGCCCCAAGGTTGGCAAATCGTAATGATGTGCCTGTAGGCTGGCCAATCATTGGTCTCAGATACATAGCAGGGAAGAGGCCGTGTACACCTATTGAAATGGCTTTCCGCACTTTCGGTGTGTCCTTCACTCGCAGCACGTGGTTGATCGGAGGCTGTTGAGTTCGTAATAAGAATTGTGCCACTTGTTTTAGGATGGAAGGGTCCTGTTTCATCCGATAGGTGCTTTCAAAGGATGGTAGGAGTAGGTTGGGCTGGGTCTTTGAAGATGTCTCAGACTCGGCGACCGACCTGCTTGAAGAGTCCACTTTGACTGGTATTTGTACTTGATTCGGCTGTTGTTGCGGTTCCGCAGTTTGCTTGGGTGTGGAGGTCCCAGACCCAGCTGGCGACTGTGCATCAATATCCATGGAAGGCGGCCGTAGCCTTTTGTTGCTCCTTCGCCATGTTGACTTGCCGCTCGTCTGGCTGTCCTTCTTTGACTTGGAATCCTTGGATGGTGTCACATCACCCTCAGGCATTGGCTTCGGATGTGCCTCTGATCCTTCGCCCATAACCGCAATTTCTCCTGACTCCAACTCATGTGCTTTACTTTGAGACTTGGGTGAGTCCTTGGACCAAAACGCCCAGGTTGAGCCCGCTTTGGGTGCGGGTTCTGGTTTGGGTCGTGCCTCTGGCGGTGCATCAGGCATTGCCACGTCATCGGATACCCCAACTCCGGCTTTGCCATCATCACCGAATTCACCTTTACTATCCTTTCCGCCGGGTGTTGGGTTTGCAGAATTGTTGGTCGGTGCTGCAGAGGACCAGAAGCCAAACCAGGGAGTCGACTGAGAGGCTTCTTGCACCGTCTCGCTCGTTGTCTCCACTCGAGTCGTTTGCGCTGGGGGCGTGCTTGGTTCTTGGGGGTCCCTCCCCGTAGGCTCATCGGTCTGCATGGGCTGTGGGCTCGACAAGGCTTGCGTGTCCGTAAACGGTGTCCTGGACCACCACCCTAGCCAGCCTGAAGAAGTAGCTGGCCGTTGAGGGGTGACGTTCTGGGGCTCTTGAGGCGTTGACGTATCCGTAACATTGACCGACGGCGGCTGCGACTTGGGGACATCTTCAGGTCCTGTCCTTTCTGCTTCTCCCTTATGATTGAGGCTGTTCTCTTTCCAATCCTCCTTTCCATTCTCGTTTCCCCCTGCAACCATATTGGAGCGGTTCTGTTCACTTTCCTGTATTCTCTCAAGCCCCGAGGTGCCCTTCGTAGTGCTGCGAAGGCTACTCGTCTCGCTGTCCTTCTTAGGGTCGAAACGGCTGAGATCGGGGGCCTTTTCCGAGCGAACACTACCCCCAAAGATGTTCTCTCGTGCGACTGATGTAGAGGCCGATGCCTTGGGAGTGCGCGGCAACAATCCGTACCAACTCTGTGCTTTGCGAACCTGCCCAAGTCAGTTTCAGCATCGAATGAGAGAAAAAAAATTTTAGAGGGTTGTCGGATATTTACTTGTTTTACAGGAATATTCCCACTTTGACCAGATGGTCTGCCATTTGTTTGGCTCGTTGGTGGCATGTGTTGCTGCTGGCGCTGATCTTGGGACGGAGGGTCCGAGGTTGGACCTGGCTGTGACGTCGACAGTTGTTGTTGGGGCGCCGCCGCGGCAGGAGAGGCAACAGAAGGCGAGCTTGAAATGGCAGGGTTTGGTCGCTGACGCTTTCTGGGAAGCATCATCACGAGGAAGTGAGTTGAGGGGCAGATTCCATCAAGATAAGTAGACCATGTCGCATGGTTGGCGGTAAGCACGTTGACGTCGAAATGCTGCGGGTTTGCATGTGTCACGTACAACTACTCCGTACAGCCAGGAAGAAAGGTGCCTGACGCGCTGTGCTGCCCACTACCGGGGCGCATTCCGCAGTGGGGTCAGCCACTTGAGCTTCAAGTTCGGCCAGGATACTACAGCGCTTATCGGGATGTCTCACCTATCTTATCGTCCGCGGAATTGGGCTTATCAGTGTCCCGCCAAAGGGTTCGAAGAAAAAAAAAATTCCCGTATACGGCCCGCTGGTCCAGTTCACATTGTAGCGTGCGCAACCTTACGATTCGAGGCAGCAATTGCAACATCGCTTTGGCGCCTCGATACTCAGTATGAGTACACTCAAAAGAAAAAGCGCCCCAGGTGGCGATCGGTCAGAGAAGCCGGCAAAGAAGACAAAAGATACGAAGACTGCGCCCCGACCCAATGCCACCAAACAGGCATCGACTGAAACGACCACCAAGTCAACCACAGCGAGCAATGACCGGCCAAAGCCAGCTGTCGTGTCTGTTCTCAAAGATGAAGAGCCGATGTTTCCTCGAGGAGGAGGAAGTGTCCTTACGCCTCTTGAGCAGAAACAGATCCAGATGGAGGCCAAGGCCGATGCCAGGAGAGACGTCGAATTCAACCCTGAAAAGAAGCTTGCTCCCAAGAAGAAGACCAAGACGAAATCGAAAGGACAGAAGAAATCTGAATCGAAAATTGATGAAGAAACAGTAAAGATTGAAAGTCTCGGCTTCAAGGTATGAGATCAGGTTACCAAACTTTTTCCAGCAGTATCTCACCCGTTTACAGAAATTAGTAAAAGGCTCCCTGATCCTCGGTCAAGTCTCGCGGATCAATGCCCTGGATGTCGACATCGCCTTGCCGAATAACTTGACTGGGAACGTTCCTATCGTTGCGGTGTCCGAGCAGCTCACCGAGAGACTTCAGCACGCCGCTGCGGACAACAGTGACGATGGCAACAGTGACCTTGACGACGAAAGCGATATCGATCTCAAAAAGCTTTTCAGCGTCGGGCAATATGTGAGAGTATACGTTGTCTCCACTATGGACAACTCAACGTCGGGAACGCCTCATCGCAAAATTGAGCTCTCCCTGCGCCCAACAGAAGCAAATACTGGGCTTGGGGCTGATGATCTTGTTCCCAGCTCCACGGTGATGGCCTCGGTCGTTAGCTCTGAGGATCGTGGATACGTCATGGACATCGGTATCTCCGAGACCAAAGCTTTCCTGACCCAAGCTGAGATTGATCCTGCCCTTAATGAGGAGAGGTTACAGCCTGGCGCTGTCTTCCTCTGTTCCGTTGTAGGCAAGGACGCAAACGGAAAAATCGCACAGCTATCGATGCTGCCCAAACGTCTGACAAACATCAAAGCCGTGCCCTCTGAGGCGACCACCATCAACACCTTTTTGCCCGGAACCACGGCGGATGTGCTCGTTACCAACATTGATGACAAGGGCCTCGCTGGCAAGATCATGGGACATGTCGACGCCACTGCTGATATCATTCATTCAGGCGTTGGGCCTGCAGGCGTTAGCCTCGATACTGCCTACAAGATTGGTTCGAGGGTGAAGGCACGTATCATCTGCACGTTCCCTACGGCGAAAGACCCCAAGCTTGGCCTTTCCCTACTCCCTCACGTTGCCTCTCTAGGGCAAAAGATTACGGATAAAGGTAAAAAGCTTCCCACCGAAGTCCTGCCTATATCTTCGTTGGTCGAGAATTGCACAGTGCGCCATGTCGAACAAAATATCGGTCTTTTCATCGATCTCGGCGTTCCCGGCCTGAGCGGTTTCGTCCACATCTCGAGAGTGAAGGATGGAAAGGTTGACGCCTTGTACGAAACCAGTGGTCCTTACAAGTTGGGCTCCGAGCACAAAGGTCGAGTCGTTGGCTACAACGAAGTCGATGGCATGTTCCAAGTCTCATTCCAAAAGAGTGTGCTACAACAGCGGTACATTCGCCTCGAAGACGTTCCGATTGGTGCCCAGTTGACCTGCGACATCGAGAAACTGATGATTGATGAGAGAGGCGTTTCGGGTCTCATTCTCAAAGTCGCAGATGGAATTAGAGGTTTGGTACCAGAGCTGCACATGTCCGACTACCATTTGCAAAACCCTGACAAAAAGTTCAGGGAAGGCATGAAGGTCAAGGCCAGGGTGCTCTGGACGGATCCTTCCAAGAAGAAGATGCGACTTACTATGAAGAAGACCTTGGTCAACTCGGATGCCCCGGTTGTGAAGAACTTCAGCGAAGTCACTGTTGGCATGCAGATCCCAGGCACCATCGTGAAATTAGAGTCGCATGCCGCCCGAATCCAGTTCTATGGCAATTTGATGGGCTTTCTGCCTGTCTCGGAAATGAGCGAAGCATACATTGCTGACCCCAAAGAACACTTCCGCCCTGGGCAAGTTGTTTCCGTTCACGTCATTGATGTTGAGGAAAAGTCCAACCGCCTAGTCGTCTCGTGCAAGGATCCTGCAGCATTCGGTTTGGACAAGCAAGAGGCCTTCAAGACCCTACAGGTTGGAGACTTCGTCAGTGCCAAAGTTACACAAAAGTCCGAGAAGCAGGTTGATGTGGAACTCCAAGGCAGTGACCTCAAAGCTATCCTTCCAGTCGGACATCTGACAGATAAGTCTGTCTCAAAGAATCGGTACGCGTTGAAGACGATTGCGGTCGGACAGACTTTGCCGGACTTGATGATTCTCGACAAGGACTTGAAAAGAAGATCAATTACGATTACCCAAAAGCCAAGCCTCTTAGCTGCTGCCAAGAGCAAAACATTTCTTACCAGTTTTGACGATGCAAGACAAGGCGCAATTGTCCCTGGTTTTGTCAGAAATATCACACAAACCGCAGTTTTCATTGAGTTCGGTGCACGCCTGCACGCTCTTCTTCCCAAGACACGACTACCAGCCGAGTCTCATCTCCTACCGGACTTTGGATTGCATAAGCATCAGTCAATGGAGGTCAAGATTCTCTCTGTCATTCAAGACCTTCGTCGAATCATGGTAGGCCCAGCCTCTGCCTCAAACATCGATGAGCCGAACGCCCGAGGCACCAAGTCAAAGCCAGCACCAGCCGATGGTCTAGCCTTTGGTAGCGTTACGGAAGCGAAAATCACCTCTATTAAAGAGACCCAGCTTAATGTTCAGCTTGTGGACAGCGAAGTAATGGGCCGTATCGATATGTCTCAGGTCTTCAATAAGTGGAGCGAAATCGACAATCCAAAGCGACCCTTATCCAAGTTTGCTCGAGGCAATACCCTAAAAACCAAAATAATTGGTGTTCACGACTCGAAGGATCATCGCTTCTTGCCCTTTTCACACAGGTCCTCGCAATCTTTGCTCGAACTGACAGCGAAATCCGCTGATGTGAACTCAGAGGATGCAGAACCACTGGCTATGAGCCAGCTCAAAGTGGGCGATCAGCATCTGGCGTTCGTTAACAATGTGGCATCTCAATTCTTGTGGGTGAATCTTTCTCCCACTGTTCGCGGTCGTATCTCGATGATGGAGGCCTCGGATGATTTGTCGCTCCTTGACGATTTGGAGACCAATTTCCCCATTGGTTGTGCTCTCAAAGTTCGGGTCGTTGCAGTCGACGCGAAGAACAACCAGCTCGACTTGTCAGCGCGATCATCTACTGCCGCAGCTGCGGTCGACTGGAGCACGCTCAAACGAAACATGACACTGCCTGGCTGGGTCACCAAAGTAAACGAACGTCAGGTTTTGGTGAAACTTAGTGAGCAGGTGTCTGGGCCTGTCCATTTGCCCGACATGGTGGACAACTACGACGATGTCAACACGCTTCGTTACAAGAAGTTTGACGTTGTGCGTGTCTCCGTTGTCGAAGTAGACCCCAGCAACAAGAGGCTACGTCTCTCCCTGCGACCCTCGCGCGTTATGAGTTCTACTCTTCCAGTCGAGGACAAGGAGATCAGCGAGTTCGCACAGATTGTCCCAGGAGACATTCTCCGCGGATTCGTCAAGAATGTATCCGACAAGGGTCTGTTTGTTCTTTTGGGCGGGAGTGTCACAGCGCTGGTCAAGATATCGAACCTGTCTGATCGATTCTTGAAAAATTGGAAAGATGACTTCCAAGTCGATCAGTTGGTCAAGGGTCGCATACTTTCAGTCGATCCCGTCACTCGGCAGGTCGAGATGAGTTTGAAGAGCTCGATGGTTGACAAGGATTACACCCCGCCCATCACTCTGGCCGATCTCAAGGAAGGTCAAGTGGTGACTGGACAGGTGAAGAAGGTTGAGGAATTCGGAGCATTCATCTTGGTAGACAACTCTGCCGACGTTCGCGGACTGTGTCATCGAAGCGAGATGGCAGAGAAACCTGTTCAGGATGCTACTAAGCTTTACAAAGAAGGAGATGTTGTCAAGGCTCTTGTCGTCAAAATCGACCCTAAGAAGAGGAGGATCAACTTCAGTTTGAAGCCTTCTCTGCTTGATGAGGATGACACAGACATGGACTCCGATGCTTTAGACAACGGCGCTCTTCTCGGAAGCGATGACGAAGATGACAGTGATGTCGAAATGAACGATGGTGGTGCCGCTCTCAGAATTCTCGGCACTGACAATCAGACCGACTCCGATGAAGATGAAGATGATGACTTGGATGAGGATGGCGAAAGCAGTGATGAGGAGTCGGATGAGGATGGAGATTTGAAGTCTAGCGGGCTTGGAGCAGGGAAGAAGTCCGCATGGTCTGCCGATCCTTTCGAGGAGGCGAGTGCGGACAATGACGATGACGATGAGCAGGTCGAGGTCAAGCCCAAGAAGTCGCGCAAGCAACCCGAGATTGAGGTTGACCGTACAGGCGATCTTGATGCCCACGGCCCACAGACAGCTTTTGATTACGAGCGTCTTGTCGGCAGCGACCCCAACAACTCGGCTCTTTGGATCCAGTACATGGCCTTCCAGATGCAGGTTAGCGACCTCTCCAAAGCAAGAGAGGTGGCTGAGAAGGCCACGAAGAGCATCGATTTCCGACAAGAGGCCGAGAAGCTAGCTGTCTGGGCTGCTTACCTTAATCTTGAGGTCACGTATGGCAGCAAGAAGACCGTAGAGGATGTGTTCAAGCGTGCTTGTCAAGTCAATGATGAGCAAGAGGTCCACGAGCGACTGGCGAGCATGTACATCCAGTCTGATAAACTGAAGGTTAGTCAAATCGCAGATGCTATCTTGAATATCCGAACAACACCAGCTAACAACCACTCAGGACGCCGAGAATTTGTTCGAGACCATTGTCAAGAAGTTCGGCTCAAAGTCGATCAATGTGTGGGTCAATTATGCCCATTTCTTGCATGTCACCAAGAACGAGCCTGGGCGTGCCCACGCTTTGCTACCTCGCGCTACACAACAGCTCGGCCACAATCCAAATGTCATCAGCCGCTTTGCAGCTCTCGAGTTCCGTTCCCCCAACGGTGATCCGGAACTTGGCCGTACCATGTATGAGGAAGTGCTATCCACGTGGCCAAAGAAGGGTGATATGTGGAGTCAGCTTCTAGAACTTGAAATGGGCGCCCTCGGCGATGGCGCCGACGTTGGAGTCGTGAGGGATATATTTGAGAGGAGAACCAAGGTGAAGGGGTTGAAGCCAAAGCAGGCTGAGAAATGGTTCCGTCGCTGGGCGAAGTGGGAGGAGGGCATTGACCCCAAGGGCAAGGAAAGGGTTTTGGCCAAGACACAGGACTGGATTGCTTCTCACAAGGCGAGGGTGGAGGCGCAGGCCGCGGCAGAGGCCGAGGACGATGAGATGGAGTAAGGTCTCTAACGCCCAAGATAGCATCATTGGCGTTCATTCAAGGCGTTTAAAACGAGTCTGCTATATAAGAAACTTATTTGTACACCACTTTGAGCACGCAACGAAAACATTGATATCAAACACAAAACTTGATCGCAGGTAATACATAGGCACTGCAGAGTTTCTGTAAATATTTCTTCACATTGTAGGTGTCTCCTCCAAACTCAATTCTAGCTGCCAAACATCGAGAATCCCACATAACAAACGCCGGCGCCTAATGGAAAGAAGTGGCATGATATGGAGAAAAGTCCAAGGAATCCCTTCCTTTATTCCACCTCTATCTCGTCCTCATCAATGAAAGACTTTTCAACAATCTCCTCCACACCGCCATCCACGCGAGCCTTGAGTCTGCGCTTCTCACTGCCAAACACCTTGCCAGCACCCTTCTTGCCGTCGCGCAGGCGCAGCTCCTCGGCCTCGACCTCCTCCTCATCAGCGCCCATCTCGGCGAGCCTCTTCTTCTCGCTACCGCGGAGACGGGGAAGGAGGTGCTCGTTCTCGGCGACGAGGCGGCGGGCGGCGGCGAGTTCACGCTCGCGCTTGCCGGCCATGCGGCGCTTGAAGAAGACGCGCTCGCGACGGGCTCGGATCTCGTTGACGCGCTCCATGGCCTTGAGGGTCTTGGCGACGAGGTCGCGGTCGTAGCGGACGGGGACGTTGCGGCGGGCGCCGAAGGCGAGGGTGGTATCGACCGTCATCTCCTTTCCGGCAGCCTTACGGAAGGCCTTTGTCCATTTCAATTTGCGGGGGTTGCGCTTACATTAAGAGTTAGTACGGAAAATTGTCTCTTTGCTAGATGCGCTTCCTTTCCCCCATGGGAAAATATGGACGCTCGGGGTGGCGCAGATCGATGCAAGAGAGAGAGAGAGAGAGAGAGAGAGAACTCACCTTCATCTTGAAGTTGGCATGGCATTTTGATCGACAGAAGCGAAATGACCGACCATCGAGACGATTGAAGACCATTCCCTTGGAGGGATATGCAGGCCTGTAAAAGAAGAGAAAGCCAAGTCAGTTTCGAGACAAGCTCCGGAGACGACCATAGGCGTTTCTCGTAAAGACTTACCTCCCGCAGTAGAAACACGGATCGATACTGTAATCAGTCAGCTTGGGCTCCGTATGCTCTAGGATTTTCCCTCCGACTTACCGCATCTTGGCTCTGTTCCCGTGGCGTTTGTCGGTGGTGTGGTGAGGCTATCCGCAGACAACTAGAATCACTTTACTACTAGACCCCCAAAAATAATTTTTCTGCCAACCCACACCCCGCGGAAGATGGCGGTGAGTTTATCGAGGCGCTGCTATTGGCTCCACACCGAGGCACCTTCCTATCAGTCACCTGACTCGCTACCTTCTCTTTTACACTTACCGAGAATTGTCAGGATACTAGGTAATTAGGACCAACTGAGTTGCACAGCAAAGACAATATACAAACATGTCACTTCGGAAAGTACAAGGAACCTCAATTTGCCAAATATTAAACTATTTAGTCTGCTTGATATTTTCAAAAATCAGCAGTGCTTTCTTGAGCCGTGTTCTCCAATTTTGCCAACTTTGCGTTCCTTGTGAAATATGCTTGGCAGTCGGGACTCCAAGTCAGGCCCAAAACGTCCCCGTGCTCAGAACTACATTGTCATCATGTCTAGTAATGCGCCAAACGCCAAGAACCAGCGACCGTGATATCTAATTACAGGCGGCTGGTGCGATGCTGATTCTTGGACCTTCTTCAACTGCATCTCCGTCAACCCAGTCGTATCTATCTAACTTAGAGTTGCTTCGTACCTACGGAGTACATAAATAACGATGTCAGCTACAAGCACAATCCAGCTCACCACCCTCCCCCAGGTCCACGGAACCGGCAGCCAACCTGCGCCAGGAATCGAATCTTCAGGTATTGTCCAGCGCCGGCATGAGCAATCCTCTGAAGACGTGCTGCAGGAGTCTGCCAATGCTGACTCGGACGTGCCTGATGGCGGCTACGGATGGGTAGTCATCGCCAGCGGCGCCGTGCTGTTCTGGTGGTCGGTGGGCACTACGTACACCTGGGGAGTCATGCAGGCGGCTCTCGCGGAGGAGGGACTTGCCAGTCCGGCCGTGTTATCCTTCATCGGATCGCTACAGGCAGCATTGGTGTCAGCACTTGCGCTGATAAACTCGAGGCTCATGCGTCGGATAGGAGCGAAGAGTGCCTCGTTGCTCTCGGTCGTATTCATGGGCGGAAGCGAGATTTTGGCCAGCTTCTCCACCAAGAATATTGGTGGCTTATTCTTCACTTCGGGCTTTCTTATGGGTGTTGGCGTAGGGTGAGTTATAATCCCCTTTGACCAGATTCATTTCCTACGCAACCACTGACTCTTTCATCGCGCAGCTTGTCCTTCATGGTAGGTTTTTGGCTGTGATCTCCAAAAATTCAAAGTGGAAGAAAGATCTGACGAAGCAACGCTAGGTGGTCTCTGTTGTACCGGCTCAGTATTTTAGCAGAAAAAGAGGTCTCGCGACTGGTCTCTTGTTTGCCGGCGGCGGTTTCGGTGGCGCGGCCAACAGCTTTATCCTTGATGCACTCATTCAATCTCTTGGCACCGCCTGGGCTTACCGAATCTTCGGGCTTGCGACCCTTGCTACCGGGGTACCGGCGGCATGGCTGATCAAGGAGCGCGACTCTGGAATATCCCGTCGAGGGTTCATCGAATGGTAAGAGAATGAAGCGCGTACCAGCTGCGGGGAGCTCCAAGCTGACCGGACTTCTCTCGCAGGCGTCTCTTCAAGTCCTTGAGCTTTGATCTTGTATTTCTAGGCAGTGCGGTCGGCACCTTTCCGCTTTATGTGCCGCCTTTCTTCATCCCTTCGTACGCACGGTCTATGGGGTTCTCTTCAAGCGTCGGAGCCAGTCTTGTGGCTGGGTTCAGTCTATCATCCGCGTTTGGGCGAATCTTGTCCGGTATAGCCTGTGACAAGCTTGGATCTCTCAATACCTTGCTAGTGTCCTTGCTGCTTACAGCGGTCACCATGTTAGCAGTCTGGCCGGCCTCGACGACACTAGCGCCGCTGATCGCCTTTGTTGTGATTAATGGAGCCGCCAATGGCGCGTTCTTCTCGACTATGCCGACCGTGGTCAGTAAAGTCTTTGGGAGTGCGCGAGTAGCCGTCGCCATGGGCATGGTAGTGACAGGTTGGATCGGCGGGTATCTCATGGTAAGTCCAATGCGCAAGGAGAGAGCCCCCTTTCCGCTTCCCTTGCTAGGATCGCTTGCCTCTCGGATCGTCGCCTCTGCCATGTACATATACATATTGTGCTCCGAAGCTAATAGTACTTCCTTTCTTCCTAGGGCGCTCCTATCGCGGGATATATCTTGGAGGCCTACGGGGGCGCAGCGGGCGGCCTCCAGGCTTACCACCCCGCCATGTTCTACGCTGGGTCCCTCGCTCTGGTGTCGGCAAGCCTCATAATGGCTGCGAGATTGCATCTGAACCGTTCCATCTTTGCGCGCTTATGAGGGTAGGTTGGTTTGCAAGAAGAAGGGGCTTACGGAGGGGGGAGCCGCTAACGCCGGGCGTTGGCACTTAAAGAGATCTTTCGCGCAGTGCAGGGCTCTGTTGCAGCAGAATGTACGAGTAGTCTTCCATCGCCGGACCAGCGCTAAAATGTGCGTCACAGGTTTGTAGCTCTTTTTACCTTGTAGGTCCAGACAGAAATGAGTACCTAATCTACTGTGCAGAACTTGGAGAGGCATCTGCAAATGCGACGCTGTCGAAAGATACTATTACAAGTATCATGTAGTAGCAGTAATGATCTGTCTAGTATGTAGTGTGCACAGAGTAGGCCCCCCATAAGTAGCGCCAAAGTACCGATCAGCAGCGATTCTATTGGTGCTGTCTGCGCAATTCCTTGGTTTTGGGGAGATGGCATTCGGCAACTTGCGAGTAACAACAGGCGCTGAGAGTAAACAATTGCCAAATTGGGCATCCAAAAGGGGTCTATGCTACGCGTGGGCCCACCTCCCGCTGTGAAGGCCCCGGGAACAAAAGCTGGGGGTTCTGGAGAGCAAGAGCAGCGAATGGCTCTCTCAAGTGCACTGAAGCTGTGGTGGTAAGGTAGTACTTGTAGTACTCTGCTGGTACCAGTATCTTGGCAGACGAGAACGGGGGGGATGATGCTTCACGGACTGTCGGCAGCTACTCAAAGGCACGTCGCCCGCACCATGTTTTAACTCGGCGCTAGTTGTATCCTAGACCACAATACTAAGGATACCAAGGATACCAAGGATACTAAGGACATTACTACGGTAATAGCAGTAAGTAGTGCTTGATCCTGAACTCGGCAAGTACAAGACTAACACACAAGGAGTACTGAGTGACGGTATTCATACCTAAGCAGAGTACCGGTACTAGTAGTAGTAACACAAGTAAGTACTAAGTCTAGTATTTACTAATTAGGAGCACTCGCCTTCCCAGTGCCCGGGGTGAATTCTGGGGATGAATAGGAATGGTCTAGCCAGCTTTATTGCTGCTGCATACCTATACAAACTTGGGAAGTCGGAGAGCTGGGGACTTGTTCACGTTGCCCATCACGCAAGCGGCGGATGATCTCTCACCATCGCCCTCGCGTGCCGACGTTAAATAGTAAGATTCGCCCGTCCCGTCCGTCGCCCGCCGCCAAGGCGTCGTCATTTTTTCTCAGTCTGCCGCCTTTTTCTCTCTCTTTCTCTTTTCTTTGATACCTGGGAACAAGTCCCGCAATAGCGCGGTGTATTTTCCTCTTTTTGGTCTTTTCATTAATACGCTCCCAAGGTCTCTCGAATAAATGCCCTTGAGCCTTGCTCGTCCCGTCCGTGCTCTTGGGGGAGACTCGAGAGGCAGCACAAAAAGACGCCTTGTGGGTGCTCGAGCACGCCATTCTCCGGCTCCTCAATTGGGCCAGCTCCCGGTTCCCTCGACGTCTCGCCCTCCACTTCTGACTCCGAGCTAACTGAACATGTAAGTCTTGATCGTGCGGGAGCGGCTGATCGGCCAATTGCTACAGCTCCTGCATCCGGCCTGCCAGAGGGTAGTATCGGCCTGTCGCTATGGTGCAATTGAGGGCATCACGTCAATCCCGGAAGGATGGTGCTCTTTCTTCTGCCTGCCTGCTTGCCTGCCAGGGTATTGGGTATTATCTTCCTTTGCTTACACTTTCTTCCTTCTTTCTAGTATTCCACCTCGTAGTGAACCAACGAGTCATTATCTGTGGCTCTGTCTCTGTCTCTCGCCGATGACTTTTTAAACGACTTTCTCCCATCCTATCTCGTTGATATGGGTTGTCGGGTCTGCCGAGCGCGCAAAGTGAGTTCTGCCCCAAACCAACTCTTCCCCCCCCCCCCCCCCCCCCCCCTCGCCTCTCTCTCCTCCTTGCCTCCCAAGCCCACGATAAGCACGCTGTTTATTCAGAGCCATCAAGTACCAAGTCAAAAGTCATGACAAAGCTCCCAAAATTAATAGTCCCCCGAAAAGGTCAAATGCGACGGTCGTCCCGACGGCTGCCGCAATTGTGAGCGACTACAGCTCGACTGCGTGGGCAACAACGGAATCACCGCTGCCGCTGCCGCTACCGTATCTACCACTTCGCCAGAACGTCGCCAGTCCTCTTCTTCCCTGCGCAAGATCCGCACCTATCGCTCCTGTACCAGCTGCCGACTCTCCAAGACAAAATGCAATGGTGACCGACCGCGCTGTTCTCGGTGCGCCGCCAAGGATATCGAGTGTGTCTTTGATGGGGGGACCAGTCCGAGATGGACGCGCAATTTGAATCTTAGTATCAAGAAGGAAGATGGCGACGAAGACGCCGAAGCTTATTCAAACGGCCACGACAATGACTCCAGTGAGCCGATCGAGGTTGACGCTACCGACAAAGGAGTCCTGCATACACCGCCGGGGACTGCCGTACCGCCAAAAGCCCATACGTACTCTCTGGAATCTCCCGATACCTTAGCATGGTAAGCGTCACAGGACCTTTTTCCTGCATGTTGGCCTGCAAATATTAACAATTCTTGAGGCTTCTCGATACTAGCTTACCGGCTCCCCGCCATGTCCGACGCCTGGTAGAGCACTATTTTGCCAACATCCACCCGATCCGCTGCTTCGCCTTCGTCCATAAGCCATCGTTCATGCGGCAGCTAGACAACGGCTTCAGCTCCGACGATGACTCGGCCCTGCTGAACATAATTTGTGCCCATGGCGCCAAGTAAGCATTTCTGCGAACGGTGGTAGAGATCATCTTGTTAATTTTTTGGGCCTGTAGATTTCATGCCATGAGCCTCGCTCAATTTGACCAGACACCAAGCCCTGCCTTCCTACGCGCAGCCGGAAACCAATGGGCTAGGAGAGCTGAAACCTTGCTCCTCGAAAACTATGGGAAGATATCAACCCATCGACTAATGGTGAGCCAATTGAATAGCCCACCCAGTTCGAAAAGTAAGCGCAATTGCTAAAACCAGGGTTCAGGCTGCCATCTTATTGTACGACTTTCGTTTCCGGATGGGTGAATATTCCCAAGCTCTGATGCTGAGCGGCTTCGCCGTCCGCATGGCCCAGGCTCTGAGAATCTATGAGGAGCACTCTCCTGATATCATGTGCACTGATTCGGGCAATGCTATGCCGTCCGTCGTGACGCGAGAAAGTCGGCGTCGACTAATGTGGGCTTGTTATGTCCTGGATGTTTGGTCCGGGAGCTCGGTCAACTCGTTGACCTTGTGGCGCGAAGCGGACATCAAGGTCCAACTTCCATGCAACGAGAGGAACTTTGGGCTCCGGATACCGTGCGTAACCGAGACTTTGGCCGTGGGCCACGTGTTGCAGTCGTTGTCGCCAGCTATCGTGCCGCCAAAGCCGGCTGAGAACATGGGCATCATGGCGTACTATATCCGTGTCACTACGTTGAGGAAGCGAATACTCAAGTAAGAGAACCAGACTGGCTACGGGAAAGTGATGGACTAACAAAGTCTGTCTAGATACATCAACAGCACAGATAGCAACGCGCCTCCGTGGTCGCCCGAATCCGAGTTCGCCGCGCTCGACGCTGACCTGCGACGATGGCGCCGGGAGCTGCCGGATTTTGTCGAATACTCCCCGGACACCATATACGCACGACTGGACTCGAACCAGCTGGGCGGGCTTATGCTCATCCACTGCACATACCACCACAACTATCTTGAGCTCTACAAAGTATCGATGCCGGACCTGTTCCGGCTCCGACCCACCTCTGCTTTCGGCTCATCAGTTTTCCCTGCGGAGCACTCTGAGATCTTGCAGGCGCTGCAGGCGGACTGTTACTTTCACGCCAGACAGATTTCCCATCTGGTAGTGGAGGCCGCCGAGCATGGCATCCGCCTTCTCTCTGACAGTGTGCTTCCATTCTTCATACTGGACAGCAGCCGCGTCATGCTGTACTACGTAGCCCGGCTGCTGGACTCGGAAAGAGTGGATGCTGCGCAGAGAGTGCAGGAGGCCATCGAGGCTGTTGAGAGCAACAAGAGGCTTCTCAAATCAATGGCACCCTTGTTGCCCATTTCAGAGTCCTTTGTAAGTTCATTCTGTCGCATAGATGTGTCCCCATATCTTGCATGTACTAATTTTGGCAGTACGTGACTATCGAACGGTGGCTGTACAAAGTCAAGCGAAGGTCCTCTAGTTCAGTAATCTCAAGTGCCAGACACTCCGACGACCTCAATGTCGTACCAGATGTCGAAATGTAACGCTCCCGACTTGACGTACTCTTTCCAATTTGCTGAGACTCATCTTACTAATGCCTCTCAGGTCTTCCGTCGCCAGCAACTCAGCCAAGTCGGCGTCAGAATTCACACTACCGCCCATCATGACGCACCGCCCGCCGCATGCCTCTCCCATCAGCGACAGGCCGCTCACTAGCGGTCGCCCTCCCGTCAGTCGAAGCACTAGCTGGACTGCGGTCAACGAGGCTGCGGGCAGCAGCCACCAAGGCAACACGCCTCCTTCTCGTGGAGCGCGGGACAACCAGTCCGCCGCGCAGCAGCTCGTGGGTCTGAGCCGGGCAGCGACGCCGCCACCCGAGGGGCAGGCCAGGAACCCGATATGCGAGGCGCTTGACGTCAGTGACCTGCAGAGTTTCCTGTCGTGGAATGTCCCCGGGGCGGTGGACATTGGCGATTCCGCTACCGTGTCGGAGTATGAGACGGAGGGGATGAAGAGGAGTTCAGAGTGGGCGAGCACGGTATGATGAGTACTTATATATACAAATGTAATGGGTGACTACATGGGCACGACTTAAAAGAGTATAATGGAAGCGAATGAGCACCAGTATGATAACGAACTACCTTTAATGTTACCGTCTACTATCGTAACCTGAGCGGACTCTTCGTATGTGGGGCTTCCGGATCGTCGCTCCGGCTTATCGGCCCCACCATCGGTCGCCTACCCTACACAAGGTGAAGATGATTTACTTGGCTGGCATTAGACAGCTTGACGAGTGACAATCATACCAAGCACTATATGCAGAAATTATCATAAGCACAAATGAATGAGCTGGCTGGTGTTGAGAGCATTCTGGGCTTGTACTTAGGCTTGCCGTGGCTAATAGTAGCTGACGTGATTTGTCTGTGAAGTCATATTTCGGATGTTACGCATGACTATGCCTCAACTACAGAGAAAAAAAAAAAAAAAAAAAAAAACCTGAAGATTTGTGGCATCACTAGAAAACATGGAGAAAGTAGAATTTAGTGTTAATGGTGTTATCAATACAGCACAGCAATCAATGGTTTGTGTTTATTGAGGGTAAACCTTGGCTGAAGATACGCGCGTGAGAGCGTTGTCCTTGCTCACGCGTCATACGTAGAAACAACACTAATGGTGAAAATAGTTTATGTGCAGGTACTATCTACGATAGACCGTAATCAGGTTTCTCATGGAATAAAAAGGGGGATGCATGCCACACTGGTTGGTAAAGGCCCCCATGGATCGGATTGTAGGCGTCCGAGTTGCATGTGGCCCGAGTCTGTGATGGCTTTGTGGACGAGAAGGATTGAAAAGGCGATACAGAAGGCACGGAGAAACCTACCTAAGACTAGACCGTGACGGAGGTACACAAATACAGCGGGGTCGAGGCCGCTTGGAAGCCTGTGCTGAAACAAATGGGCGGGTCGCTGCGCCTGAATAATAGTGACAGTCCGCTGTAGCCGGGGAGCGTTGCCCGGCCAACTCGGCGGGCAAAAAACACGCGCTCGCCCGCCGCCGCTTAAACAGTGGAGAGCCGCCAACAGCCCGGTCTCTCCCAGCACCGTGACCCAAGCGAACAATACTAGTTGTAGTCTACAGTAGTAGCTCACGCCAAAAGATCAACGCCAAACGCCCGCGAAAGATTGTCTTAACTCGACTCTCTCTTCCCCCTCGTCTCCAGCAAACAATCTCCACCGTTTTACTTCGACTGTGGATGGATCGCGGACCCAACGCTGCGAAGATTCGCATAGCATGAACCGTCACGAGCGAAGCGTGCACTGCAAGTAAACAACGACGCTGAACACGAGAGACACGATCGTCATCAGCATCGTCAACAACCACTTCCCGCTAGTCTTGCCTGCTACCCCTCAGAAGAGAAACCGAGGCGAGACAAACCGCCCGCGCGACATTCAAACCATCTACATTCCTCCCCCAAACCCTTTCTCTCTCAACCCTGGCGAGCTTGATCCATTCCTGGTCCGCTGCATCGCATTCTTTGGTTCCTGTACTTGGGACACCTCCAACCCTAGTCGATCTTTCCTCTTCTCCCCCCCCCCCTCTCCGGCTTGTGTCGGTGATTGAGCGCAATGGACGCTAGTTACCTGTCCCAGCAGGTGAATGCCAGCATTGGCCAACTGCATGGTCTCTTCGATGAGATTGGCGTCCCAACCCATGAGCGCGAAGCTCGAGAGGCAGAGGTAAGTTTCCCATGCTGGCAAAAGGCTTGCCATCTCGAAGAGGGCGCTGTTGATCACTAACCTGTGGACTGTCCAGCTCTTTGACGCTCTGTCTGAAGCTCTCAACAGCCAAGTGCGGCTGGTAACATCCGAGAAGAAGGAGTTGGTCGACGAGGCCAAGAAGATCATCACAACAATACACCAGATGGAGACGTCCCTCGACAACTCCAGAAACAGCAGGAACCGCGAGGACGACGACCTACAAATCAGCTACCCGCTTATCCGCTGCCTGCAACACCTACGCGAAAAATACACCCACATCCACCGCCTACACAAGGAGCGCTACGAGCAAGTAAAGAGTGCGTGCATGAACCCCGTTACCCCGTTGCTAACTCTCGACGAAATATGTGCGCGTGCTAACTGTCGAACAGAGCTTGTCGAAGCCCTCGAATCATACTCATCACATCTGGAACCGACCTTTGTCCAGATCGCCTTGCCCCCCTCCGGGCCCAACCAATCCATCCCGCCTACTTTCGACCTATCTCCATCCTATGTCGACAAGCTGGACGCTGAGTTTACGCGCGTGTATGAAGAGTACACCCGCCGTATTGCCGTTGTCCAAGCTCTCGCCAACAACCTCATCTCTCTTTGGGCCGAACTCGGCACACCCCAAGCCCAGCAGGATGGCGCCATACTGAAATACTACCGTGAAGCCCCGGAGCAGCTAGGCCTGCATGAAGAGGACATCAAACGCCTACGCTCGAAGCGCGACCGCCTGTCGGAAGAGAAGAAGACTAGAGAGAAGCGGCTGCGCGAGCTCAAAACCGCCATCGAGGCTCTGTGGATCAAACTCGATGTGGATGCAGGGGAAACTAAGACCTTCCTCAACGCGAACCGTGGTTGTGGCATCCGCCAAATCAACGAGTTCGAGGACGAGCTGTCGCGGCTGAACGAGCTCAAGCGCCAGAATCTCCATTTGTTTGTGGAAGACTCGCGCGTGAGGCTCCAGGAGCTGTGGGACTCTCTCTACTTCTCCGAGGATGAGATGCTCGAGTTCACGCCCGCCTTCTCTGATGTTTACAGTGATGCTCTGCTGGAAGCTCACGAGCGCGAGGTGGCTAGGTTGGAGTCGCTGAAGGAGCAGCGCGCACCGACACTGGCTCTCATCGACAGATACAAGAGCCTGGTTAAGGAGCGTGACGACTTGCAGACTTCCAGCCAAGACGCCTCACGTCTCATGGGTCGCGGACAGAAGGGCGAGAAGCGAGACCCCGGAAAGCTGCTGCGTGAGGAGAAGATGCGAAAGCGAATCGCCAAGGAACTTCCCAAGGTCTCGACCGAAGTACGCAAGATATTAGAGAAGTGGGAGGACGAGTACGGACGCCCGTTCCTCGTCTTTGGCGAGAGGTTTCTCGACGAGCTTGAGGCTACCGATACGTCCAAGAAGGCGCCCGCCCCTGGACCCCGATCCAAGACGCCGGCTGGCCCTCCCCCGTCTACAACCAAGATGCCCAAGTCTGTCAATGCAAAGACACCCGGTAGTAGAGCGGTGCCTTCCCGGGCCATGACTAAGACACCCACTGCGGGAGGTAATGCCGGAGGACATGCCATCAAGAAGTCACCTGGGAAGACGCCAGGTCGACCAGGGGCTGCGGCGGCCAACGGCAAGGCTAGTCCTAGCAGGATTCCTGCTCGAGCTCCGCTGTCCAACTTGAAGCACGGGAACAATTCGCCGGAGCGTGCACGGCCCGAGTCAAGGGGCGACACTCTTCGCAACGGCGCTCCTCTCCGGGCACCTCCTCCCAAGATGCGCGACCTCAAGCAGGTTCCCGCTTTAGAAACACCAGCCAACCCGTACAAGTCGGCTGGCATTGGCAGCATCGTCCGGCCCGTGGAGCCGGAGGATGTCTACGACGACCGGGCCAAGGAGTCGAGGGTGACAAGTTCCAACTCCAACAACTCTTACCATAATCAGCCGAGCTCCTACGAGGACTCGTACGATCAGCACTACGATGATCGTTATGCCACTATTCGTCCAGCTTCATCTCGTCAGCGGTATCCGCCACCGCCTCGGCAAGTCTCTAACACGTCATCGTACACATCGACCAACATCTCGGCCGTATCCGGGTCGGAGAATTGGGAGACATACGACGATAATAGCGAGCCGGAGCCGGACGCGTCAGACGCGTACTATGCCAAACTGCGAGCGGCACGAAACAAGCGCATGGATGCAGACCACCGGCCGACTAGCAGTCAGCAGTCCAAACGCATGCGTGGCTTACAAGGGTATGGCGGCGCCCCGCCGGTGATGATTGATCAGGACGGCAACCGCATCATCTCCGGGAGCGAGTGGACGGATGAAGATGCATACTGATGATTGCGAAAGAAACTTGGGCGTCTGAATTCGATATGATGACTATGGACAACGCGATACTGAATCGTGAAAAGATATATCCCCACGAAACGATGTCCGTCATGGTCCCTTTGTCTTGCACCTTTGGATTGTTTCATCGTCTCCTCGTCAAATTTGCAGGAGTTCCTCTCTCCGTCTATTCGGTCACGACCTTGCCTCTTTATTGTCTTGGCTGGAGTTACTCTTCTACTTCTGCGTGTCATATTTGGACCTCTACCGGGCTATATTACTCCCCGCCTTATAGCAAAGTCGGCAGAGAGAGTACTTTGCCTCGCTCGTCTATTGTTCGTTTCACAGAAACACCGCACAATGGCCGTGCGGTGTGGACTTCTAGGGTTAGGGTTAATGGAGTAGTGAGAAAGCGTTCTGCTCATCGTCTTTTTATCTGTGTTGAGAAAGGGGTGGCGCATGTGTAGGAAGCTGGGCTTCTTTGAAAGGCGTTTGGGAATGGAAGGGGAGAAGATGCATTTACTCGTACGTGAGAGTTGGGAGGAGGAAAGGAAGAGAGGAGAGGAGAGGAAGAAACTGTCTATATGCTTGCTGTGTTGACTATTATTGTCTGCCTTTTTTTGTTATGTTTGATAATGGATAGCTGGTTTATGCGTCCAATGGATATACCATTTACTGCTGTGCAAAATGGGGGTCCCTGACATACTGCTGTTGATGTTGATTGTTTGTGTTATGATGTTGCTCAAGCTTTCTCTTACTAGTCTAGTACGTATAATTGGGAGGGCTGGTTGACTGTAAGCTCGAGTTCGTATTCGCGTGTAGACCGAGTACAGTCTGTAAGCTTGGCAGGCTTGGTCCTCCTCTTCCGTGATCACCCATGGCCGCCTTTCGTTAAGTGGAATAAGATGATGTCACAATTTCACTTTATCTAAAGACGTGAAGATTTTAAACGTCTTCAGTGTCTTGTCGAGCTGTACGAGGACATACTGATTTCTTTCTAGACTTGGTAGTAATCACTATGTAGGTAATAGCAAGGTAGTAGGCAATGACCACATTTGATACGAGCTGTCACTACTGTTAGGTGTGTGTGTATGCCTTGCGTGAAGCCGTTAAGCGTCAAGGTTGACGGGTTCCCTCCCTTCCCCCTGTACTAAAAATGTATGCTTCTTCTTTAGCGAGGTTCAGTGGCATTGTGGACACCTACCAAGTGCCTACCTTACCTTACTGTACCTTCTAGGTAGGCACCTTCAGGGACTGGCCGTGCTTACCTTGCCGTCAGCGGCACGAGGACCCGAACCCCTGGAGCGGCCCCCGAGCGCTAAAGCCTAGCGCCCTGTTTCGTCTCGTGTCCGCTGCGTTAAAGGCTGCGCATTGTGGGTGCACTTTGTGTACTTGTGTGTTTATGACCCCCGATGCTCAAGCTAATTTCGAGCAGCAACCGAACTGAGTACGTGCTTTGTACTTGACGATTGTCCTAGGCGCCTTCATCACCGTTTGAACTGCTTCCTCGCCCATCCCCCATCTTCCATCTCCCCTTCTCTCCCCCACCACCACCACCGAAGAAGCAAAAGAAGGAGAAGAAGAACATTTTCCCGCTGTGTGGTGGTATCCGTGCTCAGGTACGACGACGAGTATGAGCTCGTCTGGACTCGGACCCTGTTTCATCTCGAGCTCCTTGTGGACGTGCCACCACAATTGATTGTCTTGTCCGGGGGTGGTGGGCTCGCCTCGAACGATTACCAAGCACTCGCTGCTCAACTTCCGCCCCTGCTTTCCTCTCGACGAGATATTATTTCCTCGACTGATTTCGAATCAAGAGGATCTTGGATCTCGTTTAGCTTCTCACGCCGTCACTTTGTCGCTCGCTAATTCCTTTTCGAACAACCTCGCTTTCAAAACGACCTCGACTACGAAGACACGATCTCCATACCCCTAGATTCACGAAGAGAGTACAACCCGCCCTCGATGATTGCTGTACATCCGTAAAAAACACACACAGGACGGCCACCGAATGACGAAGGCGGCCCTGGATCATATTCCTTCGCCCCTCTTCCGGCGATGAATCACCTTGCCGTGCACCATACCGGCGGCACCGACCCTTCTTCTGCGGCCTTACGAGGCGCATCGCTAGCCTTCCACAGGCGTCAGCCTTCGGCGCCATCCAGCCCGAATCATCGACCCTTTGGCGACAGTGGCAGCGGTAATGGCAGTGGTAGCGGAAGTGCGGCCCTCTCCGCCGCGACTACAAGTGCCGCGCTGAGCAGGCAGAACACCGGCGGAAGCAGCGGGTTACCGGACATTGACAATGCCGCGTCTAGGAATATCGTGGCAGCGCGGCTGCATCAGCTTGGACAACAACAACAACAACAGCAGCTGCAGCATAATAAGGAGCTTTCGCACCAACAATATCTCTCTCCACCACAACATAACCAGGGAGGCGGGAGGGTCGACACTAAGAGCCCGAGCTTCATTGCTGCAACGCTGGCCGCCAGTCGCAGTGCTAGTCCCAGCTCGAAGCATAGAGCACCGCGCAGGAAGCCTAGCGCTGGTGGGATGAGCACAGGAAGCGCGGGCGAGGCGGTGGACTCATTGTCGATTGCGCCGACCGGATCCTTGATATCCATGTTTGAAAGTGGGAAGGGTGAGCATCAGAGGAAGAGATCACCACCAGAACGCCGGGGAACTGAGGTGGACTCGATCGAAGAAGAATGTCCTCTCTCACCATCCGTCAACTTGAAGCCGAATGTGCAACCAGCATTGCGGCGAGCAAGAACGCCGCCGCCGCAGAAGCCAGCACAACACACTCAACAGGCCATGGAAGACTGGCCACTACGGTCGCCAGAGAGCTTGGGAAAGGGTTCGGGACCTCGGACTCAACATGCTCGAAACGCTTCGGTCAAATCGCAGACGGCCGCTAAGCCATTAGTCACGAAGCAAATGCCGCCAACAACCACGCCATCACCAAAGCCTAAACCTGAAGACCCCACGACGCCCATTGATAAGCCGCCCAAAGCGCCCAAGCCCTCGTTGAAGCCATTGGCAGAGAGCCAACCGCGCACCATTGAGAAGGCAGTGGCTGCCAAGAACGGTGAAGTAGAACAGCCCAGGTCGTTGGGTGGAGAGCCGGGAAGGAAGCCAAGCAAGCCCCCCAAGCCGTCTTTGAAGCCCAAGACTCCCACTTCGGAATCTACTCCTACTCGCCAGGCATCAACCAAGTCTGCTACTCCGGTGCAAACAAAACCTGACTTGCCTAGTCCCACCGCCAATGCAGCATCTGGAAGGTTCAGCAGGCCTGAGAAATTGACGATCCAGACGGGAACCCCTCCGCCGAAGCCAGCTGTGGTAACCGATACCCCCACCGAGGTTCTCTCACCCACCCCCATACGGCAGAATAAGCCAAAACTACAAGCTCCAGTGCCGCCTCAGCATCAAAGGACCATCAGCCGCCCCTCTCCCATCTCACCTCCGCAGTCGTCTCCAGGGGACCCCAAGAAGAAGGACACCCCGAGGTCACGGCAGAAATCACACCCACCGACGCCACCGAAACCCAGAGGCAGTTTGAGGATAACGCGGACACCAGTCGGATCTTCAAAGAGCGCTTCGCCGTGGCCTAGGACCAAAGAGACGGAACGCCCTAAGACCGCTGATACATCGTCGAGTGAAGAGTTTGTGTCCGCGCCTACTTCACCCGAGTCCAGCTCACCACCCGTTGCCGCCCCAAGGCAGTTAGCTGTACCTAGTGGCCAGTCTTCCAGAAGGGCTCCGTCCAACAACAGACTATCTCATTCGCAGTCATCCCACAACCTTGGCCTTGATTCGTTGACCAGCGCCATCATGGCCGGCTCATTGGCATCTTCCCGACTCACGCCTTCTAACACGGGCTCTTCTTTACCTCCTCCTCAGCTACCACCGCGGACCAAATCGCCGAGGCTGCGTCAGACCATGCGAGGATCTGTGAGCGAGGATGAGGATGATAAGCCCAAGAAAGGAGGGAGGAAATACAAGATTCGGAAAGGAAAGCACTCTCATCACGAAGGCTCGCGCAAGAAATGGCGAGAAGAGATCAGGCCCCGAGAGAGAAAGCGATACGAGGCCATGTGGGCGTCGAACCGAGGGTTGCTTCTACCGGAGGTCAGAAACCCCCGCCGGGCATCTGCAAGCACCCCTGGCGGTATCCATGAGCCACCTCCAGACTACGCCAACTCGATTGCCAATATCATTGTTCGCGAAATCTGGCGGCGCTCGCGCCTCCCCGAGGACGAGCTGGCTGAGGTCTGGGACGCCGTTGATCGCGATAGAAGAGGCATGCTGGGACGGGCCGAGTTCATTGTGGGCATGTGGCTGATTGACCAGCGCCTTAGAGGCCGGAAGATACCGACCAAAGTCTCAGATAGCGTATGGGGGAGTGCGAATGGGCTTCAGGTTAAGGGGCCGAAGATGAGGTGAAGATTTGGTTTTTTCCAAGGCATCATGGGGAAGCAAGAGCAGGAGGACATTTGAATTAGAATTATGTGATACCCCTAGAGTATTGTTATATTAGATGATCCACGCATTTACACTTAGCCCGGCGACTCTGTTCGTCAGGACTTTTCACTTGTGACTGTGTCACATGTACTTTGTGCGCGGGAGCATTATATGTCTGACAGTGTTTTATTCCTGCGGTTATCATTCAATCGTTACTCGCCTTCATAAAACATCCAAAATCCCATCACAAACGCAAATATGCTAGTAGCTCGACATGGCTTACCAAAACAGCAACGCACAAACAGAAAAACTACCAAACGATGCTAAGGAAGATTGGGCTTGTCCTTTTGACAAATAGACAAAAGAAATCCGAGTCCATGAACAAGATTCGAGACGCAGCTATAGCTTGTGGTCGCCCCTGAATGCGCGGAGGCGACTTGATTGAGGGTCGTATACGGGCTCCGCCGTCACGGTCGCCTTGATCCGCCTCTTGAAGTACTCAATCTCCACGGCATCCCCCTCTTTAACATTGCTGGGTAGGTAAGCGTACGCGATGGGCTTGCCGATTGTGAATCCAAAGGCAGCTGTGGTGATGTAACCGGCTGTCTGACCGTCAATGTAGACGGGCTCCTTGCCGAGCACCATTGATTTGCCGTCATCGACCGTCATGCATCGCAGTCTGCGAGTAACGGTCTCTCTCGAACGACCCTTGATAGCAGCATGCCCGACATAGCCCGTCTTGTCCTTCTGGATGGCAGAGTCCAGGCCTGCCTCATACGGGTCGTACTCGGTGTTCATGTCAGCGCCCCAGAGCCGGACACCCTTCTCCAAGCGTAGCGAGTAGTACGCAGCGCGACCGGCAGCAATGAGGCCATGCGCCTGGCCCGCGAGCCAGAGGGCGTCCCAGAGTCGGAGGCCGAACTCGGCGCTGGTGTGGAGTTCCCAGCCTACCTCGCCGACCCACGAAAGGCTCATGGCGGTGACGGGGACGCCGGCGATGAAAGCTCTCTTCACACTCATCCGCGGCGACGGCTTGCTAGCGAGGTCGTCCGAGGTCACAGAGGATATGACCTCCCGAGCGCGGGGGCCCCAGAGTCCAATGGCGCAGGTACCGCCGGTAATGTCCCGTACTTGTACGTACTTGTCGGGGCACTTGCTGCTCTGCGTTCGAGCCTCGCGGGTAAAGTAGGCCACGTCGATGTGGCTGTTGGCGCCGACCTGGAAAGCATCCCGCTGGAGCCTCGCCACGGTCAAGTCGCTCCTGATGCCGCCCTTCTCGTCGAGCATCAGCGTGTAAGTGACGGTGCCGGGCTTCTTGGAGACATCGCTCGTCGTCAGGCGCTGCAGCAGATCCTCAGCCCCTGGACCCGAGATCTCAAGACGTCGGGAGGCGGTCATGTCGTACAGAGCCGCGGCTGTACGGGTCTTGTAGGCCTCCGCCGCCGCGATGGGAGAGTAGTGCTGCGCCGACCAGGGGTCGCGGTCTACAGGCGCCCACTTGGGAGGAAGCTGCTTCACAAGAGAGGCGTTGGCCTCGTACCACTCTGGACGCTCCCAGCCGCCCGTCTCGAGAAAAGAGGCGCCGAGCTCGCGCTGCCGCTCGTGGAAGGGGCTGGCGCGCAACATGCGGGGCGATTCCCGCGGCTGGAAAGGGTGGACGACGTCGTAGACCTCGATGAAGTCCTGGGAGGCCGTCTCACCGACGTAACCCTTGCTGAGCTGGACCTCCTCGAAGCGAGTCAGGTCGCATCCGGAGAGGTCGAGATCGGAGCGGCCGGTGGTTAGAATCTCGGCCATGGCTCGTGCCACACCGGCCGAGTGCGTCACCCAGACGGCATCGGCGACGTAGAAGCCATCCAGATCGGGCGCCTGGCCCACCAGAGGACCGCCATCCGGGGTGAAGGACAGGATGCCGTTGAAACCCTCGGCAATCTGCGTCTCTTTGAGGGCCGGGAGCATCTCCTGGGTCAGCTTCCAGGCGGGCTCAAAGTCCTCGGGCGTGAAGTACAGGCGAGAGGGCATGTTCTTCTCGTCGACTTGCTTGGGCGTCTCGCCCAGGGATGCGGCGACCACGGGGATGGGACGGTGGCCGTAGTAGCCAATACCGTATCTGTCTCCGTGCTCGCGATAGTAGAGGTCTTGGTCCTGGTATCGCAAGATGGGCAGCTGGGCGCCGTTTGGAAGCTCATTCTTGCCAGACTGCGCCGGCACGGATGTCGTCTTGACGTATTGGTGAGCCATGGGGAGCAGTGGGATGGGCAGGCCGACCATGGCGCCGACCTCAACGCCCCAGAACCCAGCGCATGAGACAACAATATCAGCCGGCACCGTCCCGGCTCGTGTGGTCACACCAGTTACACGCCCATTGGCCTGCTCAATCCCCGTCACGGCCGTCGAGCCCAGATAGCGAACGCCAGCTTTGCGAGTACGCTCCATGAGCAGCTGCGTGGCGCGGGCCGCAAGAGCGAGGCCGTCACTTGGAATGTGCAGGCCGCCGAGGACCTTGTCCTGGTTCAGCAGAGAGTACAGCTCGCGGCACTCCTCGGGGCTCAGCAGCTTCGTCTCGATGCCCCAAGAAGCGGCCCATCCATGCTTGCGCTTCAAGTCCTCCAGCCTCTCTGGCGTGGTGGCCACTTCAAGACCTCCCACCTGGTTGAAGCAGTCTATTGACAGCAACTTGCTGACAGTGTACTTGGCAAACATGCTCATGGTCCTGGAGCCATTCGTCTGAAACACCAGGCCCGGAGCATGTGATGTTGAACCACCTGGCATGTCGAGCGGGCCTTGGTCAATGACCGTGATGTCGATCCATCCTCGCGAGACCAGCTCATCGGCCAAGTTGGTACCGACAATCCCAGCCCCGATGATGACCACCTTGGATGAAGATGTCATATTAGGTTCGAAATGTGTATTCTTTGGAAGCTAAAAAAGAACAGAAGAGAAGGGAAAATAGGGGAAAAGGGGATGTGCTTGCTCTTCGGAGTCTAGGACAATGGACGAGAAACGAATGAGAAGCGACTTAATACATATCACGGATGGCCAGCTACATCGTGATGAAGCTCATACTAGTATTCGAACTGTAGGCAATCATTCCCCAGTATCAACAGTAGCATTGGGTAGATTGGGTGGGCTGGAGAGGAGGGCGTGTAAGTCGGGATAGGAGGGTGTAAGTCGTGTAAGTGCGATCACGTGATCGGCATCCAGCCCCGGGTCGCCGGCCGAAGACGCCGCGTGATGGGCCATGGCTATCTCAGGCTCCCTCCAAGCTTGAAACCTATGCATAATTGATAACAGGCGTGTGGTCTAGAGCGACCATGCGTCACACTTACTATCTTGCGAGGAGATACGTGCGTAAGGGTGACGGCGACATCGGAGGGAAGACTCCTGGGCCCTGCATCCTGGATCCTAGATCACTGATTCAATGAGGTCCCCTCTTGCAGACTGCTTTATTGCGGAGGAGCTGCCATGGTCTCAATTATAATGTCATGTTACTTATTCAGTTTGACAATTCAACATGTTCAGTCTGTCGGGGTTGGGGGGTCGGAGTGTCGGGTGTCGGGTGTCACACCAACATATGCCCGGGCTCTGCTTCAGTGCTTCGTATATGGCGATTGGCGGCTCGTCCTACTTACAGCTTCTAGATATGCTTCAACCGCAGGAAAGAAAATCGATCCCATATCCCAGGAATGCGCTTATTTCACAGGCTTGCAACTAATAAGAAGTCCCTACCAACCGGGCATTTAAAAAAACCCGTCAGAAATTATGGCGACTTAGGGTTTGTTGAGTGAAAACCCCGATTCTTTATGTGTAATTGACCGCACGCCACAACCGAGATCTTGCCAATAAACTATACATACGTGTGTCACGGTCCCAATACGGCGCGGAATTTGATCATCAACACCCATCGAGGACCTGAGCTTTGTTTCCTAAGCGTACCAGAGTAGTCTCACATGAAATAGCCCGTTCACACAGACATCGTCTTTTATTTGTTTGATAGGGCCAAAGTCCCAGTTTACTCTTGGATAATGGTGCAAAAAGCTTCATTGCTGAAGTTGCACTGAACGGTCTGTCTACATAGCATATCTTTCAAACTCTTTCCCTCCCACAACGGTGCCAAAAAGTCTTAGAAAACGCTTCCATGGATCTATGGAGTTGCTAGTCAGTGCTCTCCAAAATTTAGTGCAAACGTTATCAGAAATACAGGCGTTGCTGAGATGGGGAGAGTCGACGATAGTGTCGTCAATATTCTCACAAATATAGTGATCAAGATGATATCATGCTTCTAGAAAAAATATCAAATAAGGCCAAGTAGTATCGGTGAAAGTAGTTAATGGGTAACAAATGACATACATAGAAAGCTCTCAGTTCCATGAGGTGGCCGCACACGCAGCATGGAGTACGTCTCCTGCCCGGACGAGACTCAAGACTCAAGAGAACCACGACTCCACGACGTCCACGACATCTGTTACCACCCAGCGCATACACTTCACTTGGTACTCACCGGCTTTCGGCCGTCACTCTTCTTACTTAATAAGATCCACTTCAAAACTCGGCTTAAGGGTCACATCCACTACCCCAGACTTGCCTTCTCACGCAATCGCCACTAAGCCAACTCTGACTTGAACCTCTCCTCGCCCCATTGTTTCCCCAGACAGGCAGAAAGGAGTTTTGCTCCAGAGCGATCTTCGCACCTTCACAGTACCCACCTACAATTCTAGGAAGGTTGACTCTAACGCCCGGCATATTTCTGTCCCTCGAACACCCACGCCCCCCCTTCTCTTCTCCTCTTTTCCGCCGTCCCCACCTTGTCGTCAAACTTGACCCCCACGTCCCAGTCCGGGCTATGACTCCGAATAGTAGCATCCAAAGGGATGGAGGTACAACAGAGATCTTCAAGGGACACGATGGCGTGCTAGGCTTCTTTATTGGCTGACCCCATTGTTCTAAGTCGTTCATTGGATTCAGAACGAAGCCTCCCAAAGTCATCGGCTGCCCCGTTCCGGATCGTCCAACTATGTTCTTCCCGATCATCAGCATCACTTTCTCGTGCCCCATAATCTTCTTACGTTACCCAAAAAGAGGGGGCTTCTAGAAAGAAGCAGATCCGAAATCGGTAGGTGCTGACCTCGATAAAAGCTTCTGATTGTTGATGGAGTTAAATCTCGACTAGGTCCATTATAGCCACTTTGTCCATGGACTTTTAAACAATTCAGGTATCATAAGAACAACCAAACATGTATATCGTCTATTCAAACAACAAAAACTCCACCTAAAGTTACCAGTTCTTAGATACGTTTGTATGCTTTCGGTCTGCAGTATTAAAAGTGATTCATCATGTTGCTGAAATTTTCGCCCTCCCACCAGGCAATGCCTCTCGTCTCGCCCATGGCAGGCTGAAGATCGTTGTAGCCCATGTCTCCCATGTCCCCCATATTAACAAACTGCGTAGAGTCTGCGTAAAGCCAAGGCGTAAAGTTGAAAGTCAGACTATCTGTTTGCTCGCCTCCTCTATCGTCGCGGGGACCTTGCCACGGTGAACCCCTTGTCGATGGTGGCGGCGGTGCCGGTCCCTTGTACGACAGTGTAGGTGCTTCTTGACCGCCATCAGCCGTATTGATGGTAATTTCTGGCGAGGTTGCTACGATAATCTCCAAGGTTGAGCTGTCGCTCAGGTCTTCCTGGGTGATTGGCGGGCTAAGGGACGAATCCAGCAGTCCGGCGGTGGGGTCCTGCGAATCCTCAGAGAAGCTGAATTGTAGGATTTCCCACATTAGTGGCACACTGAGATATATTTTAGATGGCATCCAATCCTCAACGTCCATCATCTCAGGCCCGGCAGCTACTCTGGTCATCCTGTCTAGATTGCGATCCTTGAACGCTTTTGTTAGTCTTGCTCAGTCTAAGAATTCAGGGGGCCGTGGAACTTACAAGTGCCCCACAGGCGGCCGACGAAGGAATGAAGCGCTTCAAAAATCTCTTGCATTTTGCAAAGTCTGTGTTGGACTTGTGCTTCAGCCTCGGAGCAGCGGCACAGCAGTAGTAGAGATGTACGGTGGCCGCAATCGCCGCAACGTGTCCGAAGAAAGGGTCAGCAAGGGGAACTTGCTTGTCAACGACCATGTCGATCATGCGCACAATCCATGTCGAGTGTAGTAAAGCCAGCTCTGACGATCTTCTCCAAAAGGTGTTTGGAATAGCGAGGTTGGGATTATGCTGCGCGGCCACAATGTAGAGGAAGGGATGATTCAAGACAGTCGGGATGGCGTGGTACGTGAATTGCTCTTTTAGCCATGGGGCCCAGTAGTCTCGGTTCACCTTCAACTCCTCAATCTTCCGCTTGTAGAATTTGGCCGAGTCGTACCGATGGCACATGGGGATGCGGTTCTCCGTTTCCATGAAGTCAGAAAGAACCTTGGCGTACATAGAGTCGTTCCGCCAAGGCTCTTTCAGGTTGTTGTGTGCACAGTTTGATATGTACTTGCGCACTTGACTCCAGACCCATCCAAGATGAACACTCGTATTCCAAATTCCTGGCTCACTTGGTGTTGAGCAACCCAACTCATCGCTGGGGAAGGGGGGTGCCTTGGGATCAAATTGAAGGTGATCTGCTCCAGTGGTGGAATAAGAGGGCCTCCATATCTCGGTCGGAACGCTCAGAAGACCATTCTGCCTCCCGTAAAACTGCTCAAGGAGTTGAAGACTCCAGAATAACCTCTTCTTCCGCTCAGTACAATCAGTTTCCACGGCGTAGATTGACTCGAGGTCCAGCATGGCAGACCGACATAATTGGAACGCGAGGCCTAGATGAAAATGACCGAGATGCAGATTTCCATCTAAGCGAGGACATGTCAGTATTGGAGTTCTCTGTATATCATAATCACACCATACCTATGAAAGCCGAGTATGACAATAGACACAGGCTTTCGAGAGTTGTGAGTTCAACAGACCCGTTGGCGATGCGGAGCATAATCAACGTTTTCGCATTGTCGCCATACAGCTGTAGCTGCTCTCGTTTGTCAGAAAAGCGAGAGGTGAGAGCCAGAACACTACAAGCGAGCTCCTCTGGAATGCTGCTGTAGTCGCTGACTTCATCACGTTCAAAACACCAAATAGGCTGTCTATGGCAATACTTGAAATAGAGACTGATACCCACGGCGATATCGGACCGATTGGGACGAAAGTTGGAACCTTCGGGCTCAAAGAAAACGGCCGAGGAGCGGTTGGCGGATTTACTTGATTCGGCAGTGGGTGGACTAGCTGTGTAGGACCTCTCGGACCTATCGGGGATGTCATCGAACGACTGCTGTTGCTGTTGCTGTTGCGATTGAGATTGTTGTGACTGTTGCTGCTGCTGCTGGTCTTGACGCGGGGAATGGTTTGCTCTGAGGACCTGGTCAGAACGTCTACAGGGAGCATCGCGCACGAGGTCGTATGTACAAGCTGCCACTAAGGAGGAAATCCAGCTTCTCTTCCAAGTGTGCTATTCGCTCATCCTATCAAGCAACCATGTTAGTATATGCAGACCATGAGAGTCTTTGAGAGCGTAAGAAAAGAACCTACCGATCGGTAATCTTTCGAAGACCTAGCCGCAGAGGGGTAAGAGCATTGTTGTCGTAAGCGAACACAGCTCGAGCAGGCCGGCTTCTCGCCGGGACATCGGGTTTTCTTCCGCCTGTTGCGAAGTCGTTAATATCGGAAACTGAATTGGATACCGCGGTGTGACGATTAAAAAAAAAGATAAGTAAAAAAATTCTCGTCGGCCCGAAAGATAGAAAAGAAGTTTATCATGATGAAAATTAGCTACACAAACCTGCAAGTAAGGCATGCGTGGTGTGAGCGTCGTCTTCCGCGCAAGTTGCTATTATCCTCGGGCGGCGTCATGATTTCCTGACTGTCTGGTGTAACTCAAACGACAATGATCCCGACAGAGAACAAGTGAAGATAAACAAAAGACTACACACGCCGTCCTCGCAAGGACTTTGGGTCGTGGAAGATGCAATAAAAGAGTGTCAGATGAGCCGACCAACGAGAGACAATCGATTTGAAGGCAACCTGATCAAGCCACAGTTGGGTAGCGTCAGGAGCTAATACGTAAACGGTCTTGCCCCTGGGGTATCGACGCGTCGAGCTTTCAGACCGGTGGCCAAAAAGAAAAAAAATCTCAAAATTATCCAGAGATTGGTGGTGGTAGGCGGACAAAGAGACTCGGGACGGAGCTGACGCTGGCTGCTGATCCCGGTGCCGGGGTTCGTGGGAGAATGTCAGTTCGCAGCTATCAGAAGGGACCCATTTTCAACGCGGGGTTAGGCAATGTTTACCATTTTCGGTAAGGGCCAAGATAACACTTTCCTCTAGCCACGGTGGGTTCCAGGCACCGCATTCGGCTTTGTAATGGATGCGACCATTCAGGCCTGGAGCCAGGGAGAAGGAGCGAGGGAAATACAGAAAAAAAAGGGTCTTTGGGGGTGGCGGGAGGCTGTACAGCGCTGTAGGTGTTCCCAAGATTCTCAGGTTCGGAGGTTTTGAGTGCATTGGCTACCGGGAAAGGGCGTGTGGTCGGTCCCTTCCTACACACCCTGCCTAGTTTGGGTCGTGGTTGCCCTGCAAGTGTGCTCTGCGCTGTGCAGTGGGTACGGTAAAACGCGGTATCATCATGATACTAATACCACCTGCACTAGTAGTAGCTCCTTAAGTACTAATGTATCGCTACTACCTTACGTACGGAGGAGTAGGGGTAGGTACGGCCGCAGGGAAGGTCGGGCAAGAGCGAAGCAGCTTGATCAAGATGTCTAACATTGAGGGGCGCCACGCTCTCCCTCCAAACAGTCAAAGCTGTAGTCTAGAACCGTCTCCTACACGTAATGGTGACGGGCTTGGACCCGCAGGCCAACTCGAGTGGTAAGCACGTGAACTATACAATAGAGAGCTATCGTCGTTTCTCTTATCAAATTGCTGGTCAGACGACGGAAGCAAAAGCAACAAGTCAGTTGAATGCTGCAGTCGTGTAAGCTTGTATCTCTGGATGGCGTCGCTTCGCCAGTGTCCCGGGGGATGTTGGCTGGCCCATGAGGATGTTTGGGCGCCGCCATGCGGCTGTAAGTTCAAACGCCACCCATACATTTGGCCTCAAACGATTGGAGACAGCTCTCCGGCTCCATCGATGTTGGACATCTTTGCAGGTCGGGATGGATGGTAGCAGTAGGATTCATCGTCCAGCCACGACTGAACAAGTAATGAGGGAGCAAGGACGGCATGACAGAGCGCGTTGCTCCGGGATAACGGCCGCAAGGGTCAACGAGCATCAGCCATTAAGTCCCTCCCCACCAGTCACTTGTATCTGGCTCTGTGATTCAAATGTTCACTGCGACCGCCGCCGTTCAAAGCCGCATTCTCCGTTGACAGTGACAACACTAACATCATGGCATGCATGATTGCCACCTCGCCTGCAGCGTTGGCATTCACGCCACCCGGCCCAGGAACTCCGCGAAGCTCCTATGACCCCTGACGATTCAGCGCCCTCTACATCAGTACGAAGTATGTATGGCCCCGGCACGTTACTCGTGTATACGTTCTACAACCTTAAAGTCTGGCTCACCAGACACGGTGGATCTGCGTAGTACCATCGTCACCCTTGGCAGGCACCAGCCAGATCGTAAACCTTGCGTTGCCATGGTCCGCGTGATTATTGCCCGAGTTTAATAATAGCTAATCGCTGAAATACAAGTCCGTCTTCTCCGATCATAGTTTCGCCGTAGTATCCAATAAGTCGTTCATCTCGGCCCGCGGCCACTCCGGGTTCAGCGCCGGATCTGGGCGCTCCCGGTCCCATGCCCACTTCTGCACCAGCTCTGGGGAGAGTGTATCTTCCAACATTTCGACTACATACTTACCCAGAACTGGGAAGAACTTGTAACCATGAAACGAACCGCAAGTGGCTACATAAAGGCCCTTTGCCCCCGAATGGGGTGAGATGATGAAGTCTCCGCTTGTAGTAAACGCATCCCTGCATAATGTCAGCGAGATCTTCAGCAAGTTGAAAGCGTCGGCTTGTATCTTACCAGCAGATCCGGTGTTTCTCCATTGTCCAGTCTGCACCATACTTTCCATAAAATACCCAATTTGAATACTTCACATCCTCCTTGAGCTTGCCAGATATTTCCCACTGGCCGTAGTCGCGCTTCGCGGGCGGCGCTGAGATGTATCGGCCTGGCAACACTTGTTTTGTGTTCCTGAAAATTGTCCGACCCCACCATTTGAGCTCCTTGTCTTTAGTTGGGGGAAGGCTTCCAATGAATGGATCTATGATGTTCAGAGTCAGCTGGATGCTATTGCGCGATTCCAGGCTTATTCGGAAAATACGTACTCTGGTCTGCGGGATACCCCTGGAATCCAACGGGCATAGACTTGAATCTCTCGTAGGACTTGTCGTCTAAAGTGACCATTCCGGTCGTGATTCCACCCGCCACAATCCTATCGCCTGCTTGAAGACTGGGGATGCCGCTGGTAGCGGCACTGAACTCAAGAAGCTTGGATGTGTATGCTCCCGTGGAGAGTATCGTGTGGGTGGCCGTGAGTGTCTCACCAGCCCCGGTCTTCAATCCTCGGCATCGACCACTATGGTCAAACAGCAGAGTGGCCACTTCAGCAGTGACATACTTCACTCCGAGCTCTATCGCCTTGCGCGTGACAGCCCGTAGACAATCCCCGGCAGCAGCCCATCCGCTGGACTTGTTGATGAGGACTTCTTTCACATCGGTGTAATCAGCATCCTCGAAGAGTCCCCCGTACATCTTCTTTGCTTGCGCAATGGGGACGGCGAACAAATCAGCCTTGCGGCCAAGTTTCTTGTAGTTGTTGATGACATCCTGTGCGTAGTCGCTGCGACACATCCAGTACACGCCAGTCTCATGAAAGTAGGGCTGCCACAACGGATCCGACTTGAAGATATCCTGTGCTTCGATGGCGAGGCGGCAATACACCAGATCATCGTAGTCGGCACGGACAGCCTTATTCCAGTCCCATGATGCTGCTACGCGGTTATCGGCGTCAAAGGCATCCCGGTCCACCAGCGTCACCGAGGCGTCTGGGTACTTCTGGATGAGATGATAGGCGGTGGAAACTCCGAAGACCCCCGCCCCGACAATCAGGTAAGAAGACTTGTTCTTAGATGCCATCTCGAGGAACAGCGTGTCGTCAGGAGTAATGTCCCCGATACACATACGGCGCGCTGCAGAGATATCCCTGAAAACCCCTCGGAGTAAGCCCCGACCGACGGAGGGGAGCTGAGTCCGGTGTGGTGACTATTATCAAATTGACGAGTCAAGTACTGGGGGTTGTTCCACCCGTAGCAGACCGTTGGAGGTGAAAAATACCGAGACTGTAGAGTGGCGAGTTGGAGACGTGAAGTTGACGGGAGGCGCTGGCGCACGGGGAAGAACAGACACGACAGGACTTTCTGAGCAATGTTAACGGAAGTCTTCAAGATGGCCGGCGATCAGAGCCGTTGCCTGCTGGCTCATCCGCAAATTGATCTTATATCATATTTGATGACCGTTGCAGCCCGTAATAGTATTCCCCATGGCTCGTAATCGTCTCCAATTCTTCCTCCACATCGTCGAGGTATCACTATCGTGGGGGAGATGCCGACATCGGTCGACCCGGGAAACAAGGCCGATCAGCTGACCTGGAATAATAGCCAAAGCTTGACGTTTGGAGTTATTCTTGGAAACCCGCACGCCTACGCACACGTCGGTAGTGGATGTACAATTCGACAGATGTGGGATCTGGCTTTCTGGTCTTATCGGCAAAGCAGCCGGAGCATTGGATCGGCCGTCAACAGACGACTGGGACGTGCCACATTGTCTACCTCCCAGCATGAGCTGAGTTGCCAGTACTTGCCCCCTTCCCTAGATTCCTCCTGCCTGCCAAATCGCTGGACCTGGGAAGTTTCCCTCCTTTGCGCCTGCCGTCGCCCGCTCGAGCCCACACCTGCCGCCCAGAACTCCTCCCCCTTGTCCTTCCATTCAAGTTGTACATACAGTATGTATCTTCACATCGCCATCATGACGGAGGATAGCTCCGAGGCTCGATGCCGTTGCGAAACTAGGGTTCCCTGAATCTGGGTGTTATTGGACCAGTTAGCGCCGCAGGTTAGTGCGCTCGTAGACAGATCCAGCGATTTACAGTACCCTTGTGCATGCCGATGAGGGGGCGCTAATGCGGCGCATGCCCCCAACGACCCCAATCTGGCACATCCAACCTTGCAGAATGGCATCGTTGCACGCGGGAGCCAAGCCTTCCCCATTGTCTATCCCCTCCAACCTCACATTCCACAGATTCGGCTCTACTCCGTACCTCCTCCAGACTAAGGTACCACTTACTTGTGTCCAGTGAGGGGTGACCCATGTTTCCACATCCCCAAGAACTCGAGAGGCTGAGACCTGGCTCTGGAGCTCTTGACCCGCGCACATGCACAACGGACAACGAGTCTGAAGTGTTCATGACGCTAACTTTTGGATGTTCTGGAATGACACGCCCCGTCAACTTTTCATGTTGATCTTGTGGCACGCCTGACCCAGGCAGCAAACTGACACAACAGCCTGCGATGTCGGTCATCCTTTCTTCGGCAGCTTCATTCGTCTCCTGGTAACTTTCTCACGATCGCTCGACGTGAAAGATAAGAGACGAAATCGAGATGTAGAGGAGCGAATCCTCCGATCTCGCAGAGGACCGAAGGACTTCTGAAAAACCAAGAGATAAGGCTCCTTGATTTGGAAGCGGTGAGCCCGAGTGGGCGCATTTGAGAACTTTCAGGTGTTTAGCGCTCCTCGAAATGATCCTCGTGACAGACAACCTCATGATTGTTCATGGCTTCGTCAAAGCAGCCATACCCATGGGAAGTTTTCAAAGTGAGTAAACCAGCCTCAGGCCGTTAGTCCGTGTTCGAGGCTGGTCGCAGAATCCGCTCGTATCAGGGGTCCTCTTCGCAGGTTAGGGTCCATGCCATGCATGGGTGCCCTTCTGCTGTCGCAAAGCTTATCAGTGCGTCTTGCGCGTCACGCTTGTCCAATAGCATCAGCGCTCGAGGCTCGGGAAACGCGGGCGCGTTTTGGCAGTTGGGCGTCTGCGTTGATGAACATTTCATTTCTGAATTTGGACTCTTAGTATCGAAGCTAAACTGTTGTTTGACTTTCGCGACTTGGCGGAAGTGTAGTTTCCCGGACGCGAGGCGAACGTTGGATGATTGCGCGTTCAATAATCTTGTCTCAAGATTCGCCGCACAAGTCACGGGGCAATACAGTAGTTTGTACTGTTAACTTCATCATGCCGAAATGCCCTGGCTCTAACAAACTTCGAAGTTTCGAAAGGCTAGGCACCAGTCCCTACCTCTGTTTCCCAACGAAGTCAATGTTGACTCTGTACGGATACCTCTCAAGTTGAACTCGTGCGAGCCGAGAGTGTGGATGTTCTTGTGTTCGATGGAGGAATGTGAAATTGGAGTGGAAAGGCACGTGTCCAGGCAGTCTCCCTGCATAGTCTTCTCGAGCTAAGACTGTTACATGGCCGGTAGACCGACCGACTCAGGCTTGTGGACTTGTAGAAGGACGGCGAGCGGCTAACCCTCGACCATGGGCCAGAAACTAGTAACCCCAGGTTACCTTCTAGCTCGGACGCCCTTGGGGTTCGAAACACCTCCGAACACGATAGCTTTCAAAACGATGTGACTTGTTATCGGCGCAGGACAGCGGCGGCACTCATACCGTCGGAACCTGCCCATAAAGTAATTCTTTGGTAATATTAGGCTGGTTATGCCGTCAGGTGCGCAACGCCAATCAGGGCCCCGGCGCCGGCGGACGGTCGAGATTGGGGGTGTTGCATGACGGATCACCTTCGTATTGTGACGGAGGCGTTCACGATGTGTGGCCACTCAAACGAGATGCATCACGATGTTGATGCCGGTCGACGCACGATTGTGCCACCACGGCCGTGCCATACCGACGGGATTAATGCGTTTTCGGCCCTAGGCTTTAGGTTCTCGTTGTTGCACCCCCTCGAAGAGCTGGGGGTGTGGCCGAACAACACGGACCCATGCAGCCAGGGTGAGCAAGGGGGCGTGTGAGGAGAAGGTTCACGGGAGAACAGACCCCATGTTACCACAGGTGGGTTGCCTGTAGTTTGGGGTAATTATCTCAACAGAGGCACGGACATGAGATAGAAGACGGCCGGGTACACCTAGCGATGACCCTACAGTCTACTGTTGATGGTGCTCGAGGCGGTATATAGACCGTCGGGAAACCGATCATGTGACCGGGCACGGCGCCGGTGTAAGTGGACAGCTGATAGTATCCTCCCTCCATCTCGGTCAAAGGATGCGGTAGACGATTGATGACGGCGGAATAGAACAATCAGTCCGTGCTGTCTAAAACACTAGCTAATTATGATGAGGGCGGCGAGAAAGATAGAGATAAAATCGTGCCTGGCCCCGAGCTTGGGGTACTCAGGAAATTCCATAAACAACTTGTTCTTCAAACTCTAAGCTACAGAGAACCTTTAGCAGAGACTCCTTGCATTAGGTTGCCACTTCTCTCTAATCTGATCTTATAACAATTTCATATTCGTCACAAGAACATAGCACCAGCAATGGCTTTCCTCAAGAACTACTTTGGTATTGGGAAGCCTAACCCTCTGGAGGAGGACAAGACTCCTATCCGAGCCTTGCCAGCTCCGTGGTACACTTCACAAGAGATGTACGAACTGGAAAGGAGAGCTATCTTCTCCAAGAAGTGGCTTCTCACCACCCACACTGCCCGAATCCCCAATGACGGAGACTGGGTACGATACGCCGTGTCCGGCTTTGACTTTGTTGTCTGCCGTGACCGCTCTGGCAAGATCAATGCCTTCCACAACGTCTGCCGTCACCGGGCTTTCCCAGTGTGTACTGAGGATGAGGGCAACAACTTCATGTTCTCATGCAAATATCACGGCTGGTCCTACTCGCTCAATGGCAAGCTCGCCAAGGCCCCGGGCTACCAGGAGCTCGAGGGCTTCGACAAGAGCCAGAACAACCTGTTCCCCATCCACCTCAAGATCGACCGCAATGGTTTCATCTGGGTGAACATGGATGCCAAGGAGACACCTGATATTGCCTGGGAAGATGACTTTGCCGGCGTCGACACCCAGGACCGCCTGAAGCTGTACAACTTTGAGGACTACAAGTTCGACCACACCTGGGAGATGGAGGGCGAGTACAACTGGAAGATTCTCGCCGACAACTACAACGAGTGCTACCACTGTGCCAACTGTCATCCCGATATCCCTACCATTGCCGATCTCAGCTCCTACTACGTTGAGACCGAGGGCGGTAACATTGCTCACTACGGTAACCCAGTGCCTACAGAAGAGCAAGTCCGCCGTGGTCTCCGCGTCGCTAGCAACTACTTCTTCCCCAATGCCTCCACCAACGTCTCGTAAGTTTATTCTCTCTTTCATTCACATGGGATATGACCAGTGCTAACAAATATACCTTATAGTCCTCACTTTTTCTTCATCCAAAGATTTGTCCCCACTGGCCCTACAAGTTCCATCATGAAGTACGAGGTCTACCGCAACAAGAACTCCAATGATGAGGACTTCCAGCTCATCAGCGACATGTACAAGCGCATCATGTCCGAGGACAAGTATCTGTGCGCCAATGCCCAGAAGAACATCAACCGCGGCGTCTTTGTCAACGGCGAGATGCACCCGCGCATGGAAAAGGGACCTCTCTACTTCCAGAACGAGGTCCGCCAGATTGTCCAGGACCACCGCGCAAAGGAGGTGCTCGCCAATGCCGAGATCTGGCCCGCCCGGCAGATCCTGCCGCAGACGGCCAACTCCAAGAAGGCAGAGGAAGATGTCAACTTCTGTTCTGCCGTAGACTGCTGCCGACTGCAGAGAGAGCCCATTGCTGTTTAGATGAAGGGGAGAAGAGGAAGATGATTGATGAAAAACAAAGAAGAGGATACTTCTTTTACGTTAACGACTTTATTTCCACGATTTTGGGTAACATGGGGCATTTGATGAGTGGATCGGGTGGTATTGTCCCCGTAAGTATTCATGGAATAGCGGATTGATTTTTCTGAGCGATTGACTTGGTGTTAATGATTTTGATTAATGTAATAACGGAATACTGGATTATCTACTACCTATCATTACTGTCGCCAGATTTACATAGTGACTTACAATGTGATCTGTATGTGGGCTTAGCAAGTTATCACTTACTGACCTGGTCGATACAGCCCTAGGAGGACATAAAAGTATGCATTAATTCATCTCCATTTCTCCCTCTGCTTGGGCTGCACAGCTCATAGAGGTACAGAGAGTCATTACCTATGTGAGACCAGCATGCAATTATTCATACACAAACGAAGTACCCAATAGTTTCAACTTTCCTAAAATGGACAATCTATTAAATATGTTTGGCGCAGATCTTGAGTGTGGGCCAATAGGAACTGCATTAAAATGCGGAGATGGGTTGGGCGGGTAGACGGCATATTCTAGGTGGCTTTTTCGTCTGACAAATCTGCGGATGCTATTAGCCCGAGTCAACTTGCTTCTTGTTGGCACTGGAATTGAGGCTTTGTCAGCTCGCTTACTACATTCCATGATACGATGGCGTTGTTCAGTGTTCACCACCTCTAGCATGAGTGAACACTGAATAGTATATAACGACGAGATAATTCTACTTCTAATTGTATCTCAGATTAGTTAAACAAATTCAGTATTTTCCTTTTCAGAGAATCACATTCCATAATAATGTCCAAAGTCCTCGCCGTCTTTGGCGCCACCGGCCAGCAGGGCAGCTCCGTCATTGCCAACGTACTCGCTGACCCAGAGCTGTCCAAGGAGTACAAGATTCGCGCCATCACTCGCGATGTGAAGACAGAGAAATTGAAGCACCTCCATGACAAGGTTGAAATTGTCCAGGCCGACGTGACGGACCCGGCCTCTGTGGACAAGGCCCTGGAAGGCGCCCACACGACGTTCCTCATGACCACGCCCTCCTTCACCGAGAACGCGGTGGAGGATGAGTTCAAGACGGGAAAGAGTCTGGCGGATTCTGCTGTCAAACAGGGTCTCAAGTACATCATCTTCAGCACGCTGCCGCCCGTGGCCAAAATCACCCAGGGGAAATACACGACCGTTACACCCTTTGACGCGAAGGGGAAGATTGAGGGTTACATCCGTACCTTGCCTATCCAGAGCGCGTTTGTTTCTCTGGCCAACTTTATGGAGAACTTTGAGAAAGTCCCCTTCCTTGCTCCCCGAAAGAGTGAAGAGGAAGGCATCTGGGTGTTGGCAAGACACGTCTCGCCAAAGACTGGCTTCCCCCTGATAGACGCCATTGGCGACTCTGGGAAGTTTGTCACTGCTGTCCTGGCCGAGCCGGAAAAGTTTGCAGGACAAATTCTCCACGCTGCGGAGGCCGTCTACACATTCGAAGAAATTGCTGCGGCCTTTTCGAAGGCGACGGGGGAGAAGGTCGTCTACCGGCAGCTTCCGAGGGAAGAGTATCGAAAGACTATTCCGTTTGCTCCCGACTTGTGGCTGGACGCGTTCACCTACGATGAGGAGTACGGATATTTCGGGCCTGGCACCGAGGAGTTGGTGGCAAAGACGTTGGAACATGCTAGGGGTAGGTTGACAACGTTTGACGAGTATTTGGAGAAGCATCCCTTCAAACTAGAGCAGTAGAAACCATCCCATTAGATTTCCGATGGTAATGGCAAATGCTGGAAACCACAGAAGAATCAAAGATGGCAGATCTATGTACTATACGGAGACATGCATGTCTCATACGGCCGCAGTGAATAATACTTATATAAAGACTTGGATATTTAACAGTGGCATCCCGCGTATTATCTTCAACTATGCGTCCAATTTGGGAAATAATACTCTATGTTGCCGGCCCCGCAGTGGAGTCGACCCCGGCTCCTCGATTGAGTGGAATCTTGGCGAGTCCGGCTTGGGCTCCGAGATGGCAGCGAATACAGACAAAAGATAGATAAAGGCAAGAAATTAGACCGAAAATGAGACGAAATGTGAGCAAGCAGTATTTCTGCTTGTTTTTTTTCCTCTTTCCTCTTTCCTCTTTCCTTTTTTCTAACACAGATCACGAGAGCCTCGCGTTTGCGGTATCCGCATTCATCTTACAAGGCGAAGCCACGCAACTCATGCATTGCATCCTAAATTCTAGACATAGAACTATAGAAACGCCCCTTTCCCCTGTTGGACGACGCATATAATAAACCGGAGGTATTAAGGTATCGGAGTATCTGATTAGTAAATATACCTAAATCCCACATTTCGCCTGTCCTGGCCAGGTACTTGAGTGGGCAGGGTCCCGCCCGTCTCGGCAGCTTCAGCCATCTCCCGCTCGGCCTGCTCCAGCTTCCGGTTCTCCCACTTGTGCAGGTAGCGCAAAACCAGGGCCAATCCGGCAACAAGAAGGCACACCACTGAGTTTGCAGTCCCGCCCGGAACATACTGCGGGCCCGTTGATTTCGGATACATATACGAGCCGTAGATGGTGGCTGTATTGCCGATCATGTTGGCAATGGCAATAGCCGAAGAGCGCTTGACGAGTGGCCGAGGGAAGCTATTGGCTACCCACGAGACGATGATTTGGTCTTTGCAAGGTCAGTTAAATTTACTCATCAGATCTACATCAGATCTTGGGTAACGGAGTGGGCCTTTCATCACTTACAAGCAGCAACAGCGCCCATGGGCATGAGGAACATGGCAAAGAAGCGTGCTCCAACCACTTCAGTGCCTGTGGCAATGGCATTTCCAACGGCAGCGAGTAGCATGAGGCACACAATGTGCAGAGACCGATCCTTTGTCTTGGCCGAGCTTAGTGTCACACACACTGACAGGAGGAACGTTGCAAACTATAGAGACACAAGGTTAGCCTTTTCTCTTATATAGTATATAGAGCAGAGGTAGAAGGGGTGTAGTTGGACATACCCAGCAAGGCGCAGTGAGCCACAAGGTAGTGATATTCCCGTAGCCCAGTGTACCAAGAATAGAAGGGAAGAAGTACTGAAAGCTTTGGGAGAGCAAGCTGATGTGCTGCATAAGCACAAAGATGTACAGACGATAGTCCTTGAGGGCCAGCCGGACGCCATCCCACACCGACGCGTCCTTGTACGTATCGACCTCATTAATGTCCTCAAGTAGGCGCCACGCCGCGAAAGCCTGCTCCTCGCCCGTGAGCCACGTTGTGGTGTGCGGATAGTTGGGCAGAATAAAGCATGCAACTAGGGAGAACGCAATGGCAATGACACCCTCAATGATGAAGAGCCAGCGCCAGCCCGCCAGCCCCAAGTCGCCTTCCAGATTTCCGAGAATGGCCGCACCGAGCAGGCCGCCAAACATGTTGGCCAGCGCGTTGCCGGCGTAGAGCCATGCAATTCGGCGAGTGAGCTCGGCGCGAGTGTACCACGAGCTCATGAGAAACACGGCGCCGGGAAAGAAGGGCGCCTCCACGAATCCGAGGAAGAAGCGAACAACGACAAGGTCGGTGAATTTTTGCGTCGCGGCGTTGCACGTCGAGACGACGCCCCAGAGACAGCAAGACAGCGACAGATAGAGGGAGGGTCGGACGCGGGTCAGCAACAGGTTAGAGGGCAGTTGCATGAGCAGGTAGCCGACAAAGAAGATGGAAGTGGCCAGGTTGAAGTCGGTGCCGGTCATACCCAGGTCCTCCTCCAGCGTGCCCTGCCTCGCCTGCGCCAGATTGGAGCGATCGAGGAAGTTGAGTAAATACATGATTACCAGGGTCGGCATCAGACGCGCATCCACCTTTCGCAGGAGCTTCTTCTCAAACTCGCGGCGCCAGTCCTCGCCCATATCGGTGAAGCGCACGGCCCAAGCCTCCGGGTCCGGCTCGTTGGAGAGGGACTTGTTGGGCGATACATCTTTTTCCTCGAGACCATCGTTGCCATTGTCGAGATGGTGGGCAGTTTCCTTGTCTTTGTCCATGTTGAAGTGTCAATCCTGAGAGGACAGTAGATGGGGAGGCTTCGCGTTGCGATACAATGTCGATGACAGTCGGTGAGGGGTCAGAGCGCGACAAAAAGGCAGAGAGAATGTTGGAAAGGGGGGGGGGGGGGGGGGGGGGGGGGGGCCGCCCTTGTTCCTTTTCAAGCGAGGGAGGGCGTCATGATTATGGACACATTCATCGTCCCCGACACCGGCTGCATAACGACTCATCGGGCTAGAGAGTACCGGAGGCGGGGGAAGAGGGCTTCCAGAGATTGTGTTACATTGTCACCAACCGAATTCTTCAATTCTCTGGGGGTTTGTGGGGATCCGAGCCATCTTCAATAGGGACCCAGTCGGATCCGAGTTGGGGCTACGATGATGGTGCTAATTATCCACATGGGTCGAGTCAATGAACGATTGAGAGTTTGGCTAGCTTGGCGCTATGGCCAAATTGCAAATCATTGCTTGTTCCTCCGCAGGGAATCCAGACCTCCCTACATACAAGCACGGTTTCGACATCGAGAACATTCATTGCTACTTTGCTTCTTGACTTCACGTTCCTTCCTTCAAGATGCTCATTCTGATCATGAAAAATAAACCTAGGTCACAATTCAGAATGTTAATTAGGTAAAGTCAGAGGGGTATATCCAACCCCGGGGCAAGTGCAACTATCAACTACCGGAGGGGAGTGCCGTGCCCCACAACCGTTGACCATTAGCCGTTAATTACTAGCTAATAGCCACTGGCATTAGCCGTTAGCGCTTCTCTTCCCCGCATCCCCACGCTTTCCTCTTTTGACTTTGATTGCGATTTCGATTCCCCCCCCCCCCCGATCCGCTTGAGTTAACCTTCCGGGATAAGCATACTACGAGTTGAACTCTCCGATCATTCGAGAATTCATCATAACTCACTCAAGAAGCAAGAAGAGAAAAAAATAAAGAATAGAAAAATTGCATCAGTGTCGCTATCAGTGTAAGCAAGAATACCATATGATCAAACTGTCCCGAATTTCACGTCCATAACCTCCTCCACGTGCTGCTTCACTCGCGGATACACATCCTTGAAAGCCGTCGCCCCCATCCAAGCATCTAGGTGACCCTTTCCAAAGAACACTTCTCGCTGGTACCAGCGTCTCCCGTGGGCATTGCACAAGGTCGTGTAAGACGTGTCCGTGTTCTCCGCCGTGAACACCATGTTGCCCGTACCCGAGAGGAAGAGGATAGGGATCCCCTTTAAACGCTCGATATTTTCGGGTGTCACCAGGCTCGCGCTCTCAGTCTCGTTGGACGTCACCTTCTCCAGCTGCCCGGCATTCATGAGCCAGCCTAGCGACCGCATCGATGTTCCCCCGATGAACCTCTCCAGGTTGCTGTGAGTCGCCTCATTGAGATTCCGGTGCGTCCAAAGTCTGTGAGGTCCATGATTAGCATCTTCACGCGGGCTTGAAGCTCAAAGAAGAAGAAGAAGAAGAAGAAGAAAGGGCTACTGACCTTCCAAATACCAGCGAGCTCCGATGACAGACCACCGATCGGCACGTCTCCCGCGCTTCCCCAACAGGATACAACCGCAGTGCCTGATTCACAGCACGCTGCACATACGTATCTTCCCGGCTGCTGCTACAGTCCCACCAGGGACTGATGAGTTTGCTATACAGACCTGTGGGAAATCCGGACAGGAGCTGGTTGACCTTGCCGAACTTGGGATCCATGAACACCATGGACGCCGTGATCCCCTTGATCCAAGAACCAGGTATGGTGCCATCTAATAAGCCACAGGATAGGGCTAGCGACCCTGCGCAGTGAGCAACAATGTAGATCTTCTGCGGCCCTTCTGGCAGTGCGGCGACCTGCTCCTTTCGGATCTGCGCCAGAGCAGCGGCAATATCCAGCCTCGCGTCGTACGGCGTGTAGCCGTCCTTGGCGATCGCTGTCCGGCCCACGCGATGCGTCACGCAGTAGCATCGGTAGCCGGCCCTGCGGAAGTATGTGATGGCATTGACCTCGATAGTGGGAAGAGCAAAGATGGTATGATCTACAGCTGCGCCAGGGACGAAGAGGATCGTGGGGGTCTCTGAGAGCGCGGCTTCCCTGCCCGTAGGATCGAGGGGATTCCATACCAGCATATTCGTCTTGACCCCATCACTCGCCACAATGGGAATGATTCTGGCATTTTCAGATGCTTGGGGAGTATCGTTGTCCGTTGTAGGTGCCGCAGGCCACTGGAGGCGGCCAAGGGTCGAGAAGAAGGGGATGGCAAGCTGCTTGGTGAAATAGGTGAAGAAGCTGGCAGCAGATCCGAGTCTTGCCCACCTGGTCAAACCACTGACTTGGAAAGTTTGCATCTCTTGGTAAAAGTCGGATGGCTGTATTCGAAGTGTTCCGCGACCAACGACTTTTCCTTCTTCCCCGCCCAATTCTGTTATTGTCACGTAAAGGGTGCTTGTCTGCCTCCAAATCTCGAAGGGGTTCAGGAACGACCCCGTGTTGACAGTCTTGTATCCATTGAAGTGCAGTTTGCGGCCACTGGGTTCCACCATGTCAAAGTTGTACACCAAGTTGGCCGTGTCGGGTTCCCGTGCGTCTTTACTGAACAGCTGGAAGGCTCCTCTCTGGACAAGAAATGTCCCTCCCAGGGACGAGGAGCTGAAGGTACCGGTGAGGTTGGCCGGGTGCATCTCGTTCTTCAACACTTTGATCTGCATGTCAGCTTGACGCACTCGGCACGTATGGATGGAACCAACTTACAATCAAGCATGTCCCATGATTTGACGCTCAAGAAGAAATGAGCCGTCTCACTACGTGTGCGAGCCAGCTCTGAGGCGGCATGGAATTCACCAAGATCCGGGCCTGGATGTATGAATCCCGTCATAATCTCTGAGAATCCCACTTCAGAGCCTTTCTTGCCCTTTCTTGCGCTCGTCATGGTTTCCGTCGACTCGACCGAAGATTGATCTCGGGGGACGGGAAAGGCTGGTTCGCCGAACATGTCCAATATGCCTGGAAAATCGTGTGAGCCCCAAGATCTCTTCGTCCGAGTCACCCAATTTCCATCTTGGAGGAAATGCCACCTTACCGTTCTTGGTCTCATAGTCTATAGTGATCCCAAACTTCTCGGCCATGAGCTCGACGGAGCGCTCTGCCAGGGCTGTTATAGTAGCAAAAGGGTTCACGCCGACGGCAGCCGGGACCATGGAACCATCACAGACCACAAGTCCCGGGTGTGTCTCCGAGTCGGAGCCCTTGAAGATCTCGCCCATGTGGTTGACGACACCTTTCCTGCCGGTGCCGTCCGAACTTATTCGTGCCCCTCCACTACAACCGCCCAGGCATTTTTGTCAGTGAACGACTCCAGTAGTTCTTGAACAATAGCGAGCCGAGAACTTACATAGGATGGACCGTGATCTGTTGGGCACCCAGTGCCGTCCAGGCAGGGTTAGCTATAAAGTTTCCCCCGATAGAAGCTGTCATCTCCTCGAGATATTTGTGGATTCGGGAAACCGAGTCAGATCGACCGACTCCCGAGTACGTGAGTACTGGCTTGTCCTCTCTCAGCGCAAGACGTCCCTGGCTACCTAAAGAAGTGCGTTAGTAGATTCTCCCAGGCCCCCATATGTCCGCGTCAAAGGAGGTACAACGCACTGTCGTGAGACATGATCAGATATACCGGTGTCTTGGCGACACTTCCATTTCTGTAAAAGGGTCCCCGGAGGGCACTGGCTAATCTCGATGCCTTTTTGGCCTTGGCTTGCAAGGGAGCGTAGTCCGGACGTATGGGATCCGGGAGGAGTTCCAACATGGGCAGCATCAAGTTGCTGAGAGCATGAGGAACGGCGCAATCTTCGACGACAAAGCCTTGGAGAGGATTCTTCTGGTCCCGCAGGTCCAGAACCGATGTGATGCAGGGGCCAACGGGGTTCTCGGGATTGGGGACCGGGTTGCCGATGCAGTTGGCTTCAAAGTCAGTATTGTAGCTATAAGTAGAAATGGGTTATTAGCATTTGCGTGTTTCTTTCGAGATGATTATCGTTTTTACAACATGGAGAAACGGTAAAGAAACTGCGTTACTCACCCAAACCCCAGCATACCGCCGTTCCCACTCATCTCGGTACCAAGATCATCACTAATATGCAATCCAAACTGCTTGCTGCGTAGCAGAATCTCCGTGGTCCCCAGGCTACCGGCGCCAAAGAAGACGAGCTTCTCGGCATGAACCCACATCAAGTCACTGTAGAAGGACTTGAAGTGGTCCCTCTTGTCCCCGTGCCAGGCAAAGTGAACGAGGTAGCCCTCTCTGTCGGGAGCCTTTGTCACATAGCGCACCTCGCACTCGCAAAACATCTCAGCGCCCCAGTTCCAGGCGTCGCTGAGATAGTTGACGAGCGTGGTCGACTTGCTGCCGTCGTTGATGCCCGTGGCGTCCATCCCCGTCAGAGTCGAGGCTCGCATGGGCACGCCGGTGCTGTTGGGTCCATCTTGGAATCGTGTAGTCTGTCTGACGCGGTAGAACTTGTCTTCTTGGCCCATTCGCCTGGCTTGTTCCCGGAGGAGGTTGGCCTTTCGCAGCTCGGGTGCCTTGGACGGGTATTCCACCGGCTCAAGCACGTCACTTGCTCGTTTATAATCTGTGAGACCGAGTCAATTTCACCTCTTCCCGTGTTGATAATCTTTGAATGATTTATGAGCAGGGGGGGAACGAAGCTCACACTTTGCCCACTTGTCTCGCCCCCTGAGCTCCTCGGGCCAGATTTCCATATCCAACACGGCCGGCGTCGCCTCGAGGAACACATTGGCATTGACAAGACTGGTACCCCCCAGTCCATTCCCCATAAACACATTCTGCCCGTCCCCGGTGGCAAAGTGATACATGCCGGTAGCATTCCCGCCGCCCACGAGCTTTCCGGGGACGCTCCGCCGATCGCCGGGCGCAAACTCGCCGCTGATGCGCACCTCGCGAGCCGCGTCCGCAAGTGATTCGGGATACTCGCCGGGCCAGCGCTCCTTTCCGCGCTCCAGCACGCAGACGCTCTGCCTCCCGCGGGCCATGCGGCTCGCGGCCACGCCGCCGCCGTAGCCGGTGCCGATGACAACGACATGGTACGAGTCGCGCATCAACTCCACGGGGAGGGAGATTCGCGGGTACTGCGAGTCGGTCCTTGGAGACGGGGGTGATTCTTCGGGAGTGGTTGCGCCCGTGTGATCCTCAGAGCGATGAGAGGATGAGTCGTCATCGTGGAATGTCGTTCCATTGTAGGAGCTTTGCGTGCCGTTCAGAGGGGGGCGCTCAAGCGGAGGAGACAGTCCATCCAAAGCCGGCGATTGGCTTCTGGACCCGTCTGTATCCATTATCTGGCCCTTTGTGTAAGTCTTCAGCTCTAGATACAGATGTATGTGTGATCAGAAGCCAGCCGATACACAATAGCAACCCTCAGGCTCAGCCAAGTGTCGACAAGTCTGCAGAACAGGATATAGGAATCGAGGCATCAAGCAGGTACCTGCCATTACATATCCAATGCCATCTGTCTCATTCCAAAACATGCTCCCTTCACGTGCTTCTGTCATATTTCGGGGTCCAGAAAGAGGCGTACGTCGCGCCTCGTATCAGCTCGGCGAGGCTTTGGGGTCTGGGCCGGTCGCCCCCATTCGCCTTGTTCTCTGACCACCACATTTCAATCAATCCCAGCCGGTAACATATGAGAGGACTTTCTCTTGTCACACTGTCTTGGCCGCGCTACATCGGGAAAAAGAAAAAAAAGGAATGTGACTAGCAGACCACGTCGGCGAGTCCGTTGTGGTTGGCAATGGTCAATGGACAATGTGCAGATTTGGAGGGACAGGAATGTTTTTTTTTAAGTCTCTCATGTATGGCGTCCAATGGCGTCAGTCCAGTCACGGCTGAGGCATGTCAACTGATGCGAGATGGTTCACAGCCCAGGTCCAGCCGCACGGCACCAGTTCTTGTAGTGTGAGTGAGCACCCGTTCGTACGTAAGCTTACCTCCCGCCTGTCTGGAGGGTGTCCCGTAGCGTGTGTATTTCCCCGTGCCGCTTTAAATGCTTGTCCAATCAAGGTCAGACTTGGACTCGTTCGCGGCGCGAGGATGGCTGTGTGTCTCAGCCCTACGAGCTGAGCGGCCACTTGAACCAGGCAATAGTTGGAGGCCTGCCCACTTCCTAATCCAAGAGTCCCAGGGCCCGAGGTTGAATTGAAGAGAAGAAAAAAAATGAAAAGGGAAGACATTTGGCTCGGCGTCAGAGGCAGAGCGCGTGATACATCATACATGGCCATCAGAGTATCCATAGCAGATCTGTAAGAATGACATGCGATGACATGATGCATCCTTGCCTCCTTGAAGTGAGTGATCAATTTGAGTTTCAAGCTTGAGTCAATAATGAAAGGGCATTCTACTTATCGAGGCATGAGATGACAGCAGCAGCACCCAGCCAAGCCATCTGGGGGACCCTGATGGCAGTCAGCTTGAACTTGTAGGGTCCATATGTGCCTTCTGTCCGCTCCCACTCATTTATCAATTTGAGTTCTGTATTATAAGAAGCTTGACGCCATCAGTAAGGCCTCGGGACAAATCCCGCCATTTCTGACGGGACCCTGCATGTCGGACTGCCAGACTGCCAGACTCCCAGACTCGGGGGGGCCGGCGAGGGCGGATGCAACCCTAACCCTGATCCTAACCCTGACATACATCATTCACACTCTTCACTCATTCACATTCTCACCCAGATAATCAGATTCACCGAGAGGCACAACTCTGCGACAGCCGTGCATACTTTCTGCATCTTACAAGCTTCGGCTCTGGTGTCCAACAAGCATGTGGAAATATATAGTTTTGATGCCTCTATCAATCAAAGGGAGGCATTAACCTTCACTGCTGGTATGAGAGCTCGTAACTTATAAGTTCACATTTCCCACCCGACGAAACGATTCCCAAGTGCATAGAGAAATGGTCCAATGAGGAAACTCGTACTCATAATCAAACACTAATCTACATCCAGTCACACCATCTTGTATATCATTGCACAAAAGCATACCGGGGCAAATCTCTTTTTCAGTGAGAAGCGAAGATGTACAGCTCTCGAATTTTTTTAAACGATCTAAAAGATGCAAACTTAACGATCGCTCGACTCCATAGCATGTGATCAAAAGGGTAGGTGAGCTGGCGAAAATTGTTCTATTCCACCGCGGCTTTGCTCTGCAGCTAGTAGCTACCTTCTATGACTTGTCGAATGATACCTCCCTTGTTTAAACAGGTCAAATCTATCGTTTATGCACCAGCTTGGTGACCGAGGTCCCGTCTTCAAGTATCTCCGTCTCCTCCTCCAGGGTGTACCCCCGCCAGCGAGGGACAACAACCGTCCAGATGTACCAGTACAAAACTGCGGCAACCATACTGCAACGTGACGAGTCAGTCAGCCTGGGTCACAAGAGGAACAATAGTAATTGTCACTGGTCAGGACATTTTTGAGGGGGGGGGCTATAACGTACATGCCAGTCCCTACAATGGCGTAGGTAGCGTAGAACAGGCCGTTGCTGGGCTTGTCGTCTTCGGCTGGCGGGACAAAGGGCGCCGCCAGCAGAGCAAAGCTCAGCGCAATCTTAACAAAGACGGCGGGCAGCCAGGCCTTGAACGGCCTCTTGAGATCAGGCTGCTTGATCCGCAGCCAGATGAGGCCCAGCGCGACAAGCAGGCCCAGCATTTGGGCAGGGTACTGCTCCAGGTCGAGGATGAATGCGTACGCCGTCTCGGATGGCGGGAGGGCGATGACGAGGAAGCTCGGGATGAAGTGGACGGCAAAACCGCCAATCGGCGAGCCAAATGGCTTGGTGGTCGAGAGAGCTTCTGACCAGGGGAGGAAGCCCTGTCTGGCAATCTCCTGCTTCAGCCGTGCCTACATTGATGAGTATCATATGTCAATTTCTTTCTTCTTTCCTTCTTTTGAAATCTCGTTGTATTCACTTCATCCTTGAATACTGGAAAGGACCAGACTCACCATGGCAAAGGCGACGACCAAGACGTTGCCAGCAGCAGACAAGGCCACGGCCAGGGGTAGGATCCTTCTGCCCAGGCTCACGCCAAACACTCTTTCAAAGAACAGCGCCGCAATGAGCTCCCCGCTGTTCCTGATCTCGTCCACGGGGAGCACCAGCAGGTAAGCAATGTTGACGAGAAAGTACATGGCGCAGGCCGTCACCAGGGCCGACAGCGCCACGGAGCGGACCGTCCGCACAGGATCGCGGACCTCGTTGAGGACGTTGTTGACATTGTCCAGGCCGGCGTACGAGTAAAACACCTTGAAGAGGGCCGTCGACACCACGCCCCAGTTCCAGACCGAGTCCTCCCAGAGCTTGTCCCACGAGAGCTGGTCGCGAGCGCCGGGGAACGCGGCGGGCTTGAGGAGAATGGCGTACAGGCCGGATAGGATCATGAAGATGATGACGCCAATCTTGACCCAGCCCAGGGCATCCTGCAGTCTGATGCCGCCCTTGGGGAAGACGACGTGCACGACGGTAATGGCAATCAGAAGCCAGACCGCCACCGTCTTCTTGGCCAAAGAGCCAGCGTCCTCCCAGCCAAAGGCAAATAACACGTAGCGGCTGAAGACGATGCAGTTGCTCGATGTGAAGCCCAGGAGCACCGCGTGCACCGCCACAAGAGTACTGGCTAGGAATTTGGGTCTGCGATAGACGTACTCGAGATACACCTTGTACCCGCCACTCCGGGGCAGCATAGTACCAAATTCGATACTAATGACCAGACCACACGCTGCAATAATGGCGCCGACGAGCCACAGCAGCAAGGCTAAGCCGGGAGAGTGGACAGCGGTAAGAATAGTGCCGGGGGTCGCAAAGATGCCGCTTCCAATCACGCGGGAGATGACGAGGATGAAGGACGAAGACCAGGTCAGGTTCCGGCCGAGAGGAGTAGATTCGGCAATAGTGGCATCAGATATGGCCCTGCTAGGCTCCAGGGATTCGGATGTGACATCTTCCTCGTTGGAAGATGGTGATGGACGGATGGTGTCGTATTTGGTCTCGGAGGATCTACTGGTGATGCTTGCTGATGAGGACGAGACGGAAGCAGAGGCAGAAGCATAAGCCGGTTGAAGAAGCGGCCTGGATTCGCCGGGCGGATCCGTCGAGGCCATGATGGTGGTGATGATGATGACGACGACGACGGCGAGTGATGACAGATGACAGATGTGCTCTTTGAGATGCAAACGCTGGACCGGCAGCTTTCTTTATGAGAGTATTCTACGGTACAGACATCGAAAAGAAGAAATGATCGAAAGAAAAAAAAAAAGAAAAAATGTTGGACGACCATGGCATAAAGACGGGTATGGATGATGTGAGCTGTCCAGCATGACCGTCTTTCTGGATCAGCGGATGTGTTTTGGGTGCAGCTTTATCGGCTCCCTTGTGATACGTGACACGGCGAGCCGAGCTATCAACAGTCCCTACTATTACTGCCAATTATGTACTACCAGTATAATTACAGGGCTTTGAGTAAGACACTGTTATCAATGAATGCTGTCTGTGGAACGGGAACGCGGATGGCGGATGGCGGGGGATCGCGTGCACATGGCGCCGTCGCACGCCATCGGCTTTATAAGCTATGGCCAGGCAAGACAGGCAAGACAAGGCCAGACAAGGCAAGACAAGGCACGGCAAGGCAGAGGCAAAGGCAAGGGGCCAAGTAACTTGTACCGTAAATAAGCTCCTCATCGCCTCTAGTAATCATGCCATTATGCAACCAGCACAACACAATCTGTGTGTCTTATATAGACTTTCCTTTCTGACCACCAATGGTTGGTCGCTTCTTGTGTATTATCCGATAAAACGTTGCGCTTCATCCTTGGGGTCGCGACGGAAGTCTCGGCTTGCTTTTGCACCCCTTTCAACCTTTTGACATGGTATTCATCATCTGCATAATCAGATCTCCCAGAGAGTACATTCTTTTCTACCGCTGTGCTTCAATAAGCTGTAGGTGATGACTTTTGTTTTTTTTTATACAACCTTTTGTGTTTTTTTCTTTTTTCTCTCTTTTTTTCCCATGCCAGCAAGCAAGCCATAGTACTGCGCGGCGATCCAGTCCGACGGCATTCCCCATTTGACAGCAGTGGTAGTATCATGAATGGTCTATGCCGAACACTCCGACTCCGGCTCCACAGGCCGGCTCCGGCTCTGGCTCTGGCTCTGGCCCCACCAGCGCCGGTCGAGCTTCCGGGTTAGCTTCCTAACACTATCCATCATGGGTGCCCTATATTGAAATCATAGATTTCAATTTCATAGAGGCATCTTATCATCTACGAAGCGCGTAACCTCTCGCCCTTGACAAGAAGGCCCACAGACGAACCCTCCCTCACGCGGTACGGCGGCGCGCCGCAGAGCGTAAAAACGGTCCGGATGGCAATAGAATGAATCGTCAGCGACAAGAACTGGCCCTGATCCGTGTCAAAGATATCCTCCAGGGCCTTTTGCTTCCTTTGCATGTGCTCCGCATTCGTCTCCGCTCTTTCCGACCTGCCCAGCTGGTCGTCCTCCTGGAACCCGTCTTCTATGCGGTATCCCTTGTCCGCCCAATTCTCCTCGATCCAGGAGCGCGGTCGCCGCTTGTCGCACGTGTGCATCGTCCACCGCTCACGGAGATTCTCCTTGACGAGGGGGCTGAATTCCGCGTCGTGCGATGCCATGAGAGGCTTAAAGACAAAGGAAGACGTCTGGAGGCATCTTGCCAGTGGGCTGACGTAGTGAGACTGCGGCAGCGGTGCGTTGTGTGTGTCGACAAGGTCACTCCAAAGAGCCGAGAGCTGGTGGGCTTGCTGGATGCCCTCCTCGGCCAAGAAGGAGTCAAACCATGTAGTCACGCCATCCCCATCCTTGAGAGACCAGTTGTTCTGTTCAGGACGATGATGGTTAGTAGGTGCTAGTGCCACCCTCTAGCCCAGTCAAGGTTTAAAAGGGGTCTAAAAGGGTCCAAAGAGGAAAGAGAGCTCACGTTCCATTCCTCGGTGCCCACCTCGTGGTGCTTCTGGTTGTGGAAGCCCACGCCATGGCGGGTGAGGTAGAGGACCTTGTACGAGACATTCTCAGGCGCCTGTTCGTTGAGATGGGTGACATAGCGGCGGAAGCGAGTCCAGTCGCGGAGGTCGTCGGCGAGCGGATCGTCACAGGGGTACGTGCGGGTCAAGAGGCCGAGGCTGGGCTGCGTCGCAAACTTGTCCTCCGGGCACGTCTGCAGCTCCGAAAGGTCGCGGAAGATGCGAGGGACGGCCTCGAATTTCCATCTATCCCCCATGGTCGGGAATGAAGTCCAAGTCCAAGCGCAAGCGCACGCAAGTGCAAGTCTTATGAACTGACCAGAGAATGACAATGACGGTTTTTGATACGGTTCCTGGGCGCGACGAAGGAAGTTGACGGTGAAGGTGGTGAAGGTGATGATGATGACAATGGGGAGGAAGCCTTCCCTTGGTGGGTGTAGATGAGGGAATTGCGACTACAAAAAACCGGCTGTCGCGTCGCGGTCATCAATCAGGCTTCCTGCATCATCGGCGGCGCCTGCTTGCTATCCCAACCTGGAGCCGTTACAACGACACAAAAAAGGTACACAGAGTTGCATGGCCACGACCACTAACAACGCTCTCATTCATGCACCATGCCGTAACTGGGGTTATCGATTACACTTACGTCAAGCACATCAAGGACGAAAAAAAAAGAGAATCATTGGATGATGCGACCCTAGAGGCCTCCATGGGGACCGATCTCTGGCTTCGATCGACTAGCAGAGCCGACAGAACACACTACACGCCGAAGGAAAAATAGCCGACTGCCTCGGCCACATCACGATGGTTACAAGTGCAGACCACAACTCACCAACACATCTTTGGGATCTGCGGGATCTGTGGGATGGATGGAACGTGGGAGGGACAAAATGTCCCGCTAGTTTTTTTTTCCTTTGGTGATGGTGAGTGAGTCCAGGGTAGCCGACCACTCCAAGCTGAGCCAACACCCATTACGGAGTAGTAATACCTGACTAGAATCAGTCTGACGGTCAGCCCTACCCACCTAAGGTACCTATGTAGTAGTATCACCCTGCGACAACACGCCGAAAGTGCCGAAACCTCGTCAGAAAAAAAAAACGATTCCAGGTTCCAAGATAGTTGTCCACATCACGATATTCGCGAATGTCGAAACATGGTCTTGACCCAAGCTTCCCCCGATCATAGCCTGAAATCTCTGTGCTTTTAGCGATTACCAGTCTGTTACTAAGGTACTAATAATATAACTCCTAGCAGTAAGGTAGTGCTAGTGGCACTACGGAGTACCTAGTGTGAAGATACTGGCTGGATTCCGGAATCGAAAGCGGAAAGCATTATTAAGTTATTACCAATTCCAGTATCCCCAGCGTTCCCAGGCAAAACTTCATCGGCGGGCCCCACGGACGCCCACTCGGGAGCACCCAGCAGCCAGTCAAACGGCCTTGATTTCCGACAATATTCATCTCAACAGACAACCTGTATTTTTTTCTTCCAAAGGGTTAAGGTAGACAGACATATTATTCTTGCTTGGCTCTCTACCAATCAATCAATCATTCATTCGCCCGGTGTCTATTTGGTTTCCACGTGGAACTAGTAATCGCACAGCGCCCGGTGGACAAATGCTGCGACTCGCCAACCGGACGCCACCTTTATATTTGCATACTTCTACATCTACATCTACATCTATTACAGCTACAGCTACAGCTACTATTGCTACTCGAATCCCTGTCAGATCTGTTCACGCAAGCCCAGGACATATCGCCAATCACAGTCGCAGCGGTTCCCGAGCTGGTCTTGTCCCGCCGTTCACCCCCGCCGATACCAGCATCGTCCACTCCCGCTCTTATTCAAGCCCGTTTCCCACCTCTTCTTCCACTTTCTCTACCGTTTCCCACAAAGCCAACATGGCCTCCAGCGAACCGGCCCAGCAGCCGCCAACAGCAGAGTGTAGGGATAGCAAGGCTGCCGCCGCTGAGGAGAAGCTGCCGCCCTTGTCTCCGGAGGATTTCAGGGTCTACAACAATATGGCCGATCACATGGAGCTCTTTGTACGTTCCCACTCTTCTCCCCGTTCAAGTAGTTGGAATGAATTAATAAATGAACTAATATCCCACCCACCCCTCCTCCAGCATAACCATTTTCGTCAGACATGGACGCTCCTCTGGTCCGCCTGCACGGAGAACCGCCGCCCGCGCGGCATGACCCTCAAGCAGTTCCTCGACGAGGGCCTCCGCTTCGTCGACCAGCTGACCATGCACCACAACATTGAGGAGCGCCACATCTTCCCCGTCCTCGGGAAGCGCATGCCCGAGTTCCGCGGCGACCTGCAGGCCCAGCACCGCGACATCCACGCCGGGCTCGACGTCTTTGGCGCCTACCTGCGCGGATGCAAGTCCGGCGAGCACGCCTTTGAGCTCTCCGCCCTCAAGGAGCGCATGGAGCCCTGGGGCGACGTCCTGTGGGAGCACCTGGACGAGGAGGTCAAGACGCTGGGCGCCGAGAATATGAGAAAGTATTGGAGTAAGGAGGAGATGAGGAGGATGCCCATGTAATAGTATATCACAGTCTTCTTTCTTGCTACTTTTTGACATATATGCGCACATACATACGTACACACATACAATACAACATATATTGGCAAACAGTAGTTGCAAGTCACATGGAACATGTTGTGTAACTACTAGGGAGATGTTGCATAAGTCACATACGCCACTCGTCTATCTCTTGAGCCTGTCTATAGTAATGTCTCAAGTCTCAAGTCTCACAAGTCCCGAGATTTCAAGTTCTCCGACCTGCCTTGGCCTTGTCCAACACAATCTGCCTTTGCTATTTCGGCCATGCCCGAGTGCCCATAATCATGTACAAATCAAGTAGAAAGAAGAATAAAAGAAAACATGCTAGGTCTAAATGCTTTCCCCCGCCGTGGAACCTCATTTCCCTCAACTCACGCCGTCGACTCCCAAAGCTCCTTCATCTGCGACGACGCCGGTATGAAAGCCAGCGCCGACACAGCCAGATCACTCAACAAGCTGCCGTCCAGGCTGTAGTGCACCGTGATGGGCATCCACGCCAGGTTCCGAATAAACTCCTTCTTCCACCCCGCGCTCCACTCCGCATCTTTAGCCGTCAGACCTCCCCCGGCCGCCGCCGACACCCTCCGCTGCCGCTCCACCAGCAGCCTGCCGAGCTCCATGCCTACGTACAGCGCCCATGACCGCACGCTCCACCGTGCCAGCTTGGCCTGCGTCGAGGGGGACATGCCCAGGACGCTCCGCGAGGCGAGGTACACCAGGTTCTCGGCCGCCTGGAAGTTGACGAGCGTGACAATCTGGGCCGTCGAGACGAGGAAGTCAAACTGCCGCTCCCCGCTGTTGTTGCCGTCGATCCGCTTCTTCTCCGGATCATCATCGCCGCCGCCGCCGCCGCCGCTCGCCCCCCGCGACTGCAGCAGCAGCTTCCTGGCCGCAAAGTATAAGCCCAGCAGGCCCCAGAGGCGGCCAAAGGTGCGCACCTCGCCGAGGAGGGCCGCGGCGGCCTTGAGCCGCGCCGACAGCTGCAGGGCGATGCTCACAATGGGCGAGGCGACGGGCCTCGGGGACGACGAGACAAAGGACAGGGCCGTGGCGGGCGGCAGCTGCAGGGCGGTCGCGACGAGCTTGTTGGCCGAGTTGCGCAGGGCGGCGCGGCTGCCGGTTTCGAGCAGGTTCCCCGACAGGCGGGTCAGGTAGGTGAGGAAGAAGAGGACCGAGTCGGCGCCGGCGCGGGTGCTGGCGATGCGGTGGAGGCGGGCGAGGAAGGCGTCGGCGTAGGAGGGCGTGGCGGACAGCAGAGCGCCCAGGGGGATCCTCTTCTGGGACGAGGAAGCGGCCGCGGCGGAGGAGGAGTCGATGGGCTGCCCGGACGGGAGGGAGGCGACGGGCGCGTCCTTTTCGGATGGCGTCGTCGCCGGGACTGGAGCTGGAGCTTCTGAGGCCATTGTGGAGGGTGTGGAGGAGCAGAGGAGAGGAGAGTAACGAAGAGTTGTCTGACCACGACTCTTTCTTCTACTTGACCAGCAGGCAGAGAGGGAAATCAAATGCACAAGCTCACCCAATACCTCTCAACAGTATCTGAACATGCAACGGAAGCAAAAAGGGTGGTCAAGCCAAAAGCATCAGACGTTAAGCTCCCTCAAAAACATGAGGTAGATAGTCTTGGGGAATCTAGCCTACCATGTGCTACTTCTAGCTGCGGTAAAACCCCCGAGTTTCCCAACCGGCGGATGAGCATTCAGGCGGATTCCCCGAGCGGGTCATGATCTGCTAGACTGCTAGCGCCCTGGGGGGGAGGGGAGGACTCGAGGAGGGACCTGAGATTGGCGGGCTTTAGGGGCTAACACCCACCAACTGCCCGGCTATGAACCGCCAGTGTGGTTCAGAAAGGCCCTGAAAGTCTGAAAGTCAGGGCGCAACGTGCTCACTCTCGGCTCACTTGACTCGGTCCGCTTACAGGCCTTGCCCGAAAGGACCGAGGCAAGTTCGGGGAAAATAGCGTGGGTGCTGGATCCTGGCCATGCACGGCGAGACTTGCCTACCTTGTCGTAAGTGTCAAGCATATGCCAACTGTCAGAAGCTAGTCTAGTACCTAGGTACCTACTAGTACTAATACTGTTGCTTTTTGAAGATGAGCAAGCTTATTCAGAACCAAGCCGAAGATTGACAGAACAGACGACATTCAAAGAGGAATTGATGAGTTTCACAGGAGGACAACGTTGCACCAATGACTTTTCTTGAATAATTTCGCTGTTCTCTAGAGAATGAGGCTTTTCGCCAGTGCCACACTGTCTGTTCCTAGTCGACAATTGTAAAGCACCAACACGCACTCTCGAGCCTCTACATGTGACCGTCGATTTTCTTCGGCTCATACAGCTCCTCCAGGTACTGCTCCTCCTCCTCCGTCAGCGTCTTCCTCGCAGCACCAACCGCCTGGTCCAGACGCTCCTCGCTGCTGAAGCCAATGATGGGACTGGCCACGCGCTTGTTGATCCACGCCAGCGCAACGTGCGACATGGGCCAGCCTCTCTTGTCGGCAATCTCCATCAGGCGCTTGATGATCTGCTGGTCGACCTCCGTCTGACCCGACTTGCCCTTCTCCTCCGGCTCGCCCGCGCTCCGCTCCGTCGACCGGAACTCGTCGGGCCTGCGAGCCAGGTGGCCCCGGCACAGCGGCGCCCACGGGATCAGCCCGACGCCCGTGTCGTCGCAGAACCGGTTCATCTCGCGCTCCTCCTCGCGGTACAGCAGGTTGTAGTGGTTCTGCATGCTGACAAACGGCGTCCACCCGCGACTCTCCGCCACGAACTGCATCCGCGCAAACTGCGTCGCCCACATGCTGCTGGCCCCAATGTACCGCACCTTGCCGCTCTCGACCAGGTCGTGGAGCGCCTTCATCGTCTCCTCGATGGGCGTGCTGCGGTCGAAGCGGTGGATCTGCAGCAGGTCGATGTACGGGGTGTCGAGGCGGCGCAGGGAGGCGTTGACCTGGTTGAAGATGGCCGTACGGGAGAGACCGAACTGGTTCTGGTAGTCCTTGGACGCCTCAAACTGGGCGCGGTTCGTAAAGTGACGGGTCTCTTTATATAATTTCCCACATCAGTACAGTGTCCAGTAGGTTCACCCCTTCCGATCATAAGGAGTGAGGGTTGTCGTTGAGCTCAGCCTCACCTGGATCTTCGCCAACACCCCAATGGCACTTGGTCAAGATGACAACCTTTTCGCGGGGGATATTGTACTTCTTGATGGCTTTGCCCACAATCTCCTCGGAGACTCCATTGGAGTAGGCATTGGCCGTGTCCCAGGTGTTGAGGCCGCAGTCGTATGCTGCCTTGAGGAGGGGCAGGGCCTGAGACAAACAATTGATGAATTAGAACAGCTCGTGACTCCGGGATATTGTTGCGTAGATGGTGGCCTTTTTAGTAAAAAAGAATGTGAAGGAGAGTTCTACAGACCTTATCTTCTTCAATGACCCATGGGAGCGCGCGGCGATCACCGAAGCTCATGCAACCAAAGATGGGAACAGAGATGCGCAGGCCTGACTTGCCCAGCTGGCGATACTCACACTTGGAGTTCTTGACAGACTCCGCAAGCTTGCTTCCTGGTTCCGAGGAGCCCATCTTGGAGGTGTTGCCGATTTCTCTTTTAAATCTACAAGCGAAATCTACGCGCGCGATGGGGTGATTGGTAGAGAAGAAGAATATGAAAAGGAATTGGTTGTCACTGGAATGTTTGGGAAGGGGAGGAACATCACTTCTTTATATACGTCTACGTGTTACGTGTACCCAGCACCAAGAAGAAGAAGAAGAAAAGAAAAAGCGAGATATACAGATCTATGATTGCATCAATACAAGGTACCTACAGCTATTGGCACTGAGGGGGCGGGGTAGCAGATCCAGTTGTCCCTCACCCTTCCATCCCTCTTGACGTGTTTCTGATGGATTCCTACTAGTCTAGTAGTTCTACTACTACTGGTAGTAGTGCAGCTAATCAATACTGTAGTGATAGGTAGTTTGTTCTAGGTAAGTGGCCATAGTGGTAACCGTTCGGAGACTGGCCAATCTACTAGAGCTCCACCAAACGAACTATGAGAATAGCCGTCAAGCTGTCTTGAACTCGGGTATTTTCAAACATTTTCCCGTCGGACTTAACCCGATATCCCCGGGTGTACTCCTATAGCAGCCATCGTGCCATGGCTGTGGCCTCGTAGTGGTATCTGTTGTGCTCTTGTGTGTGACCACCAAAGTGAAGGCGTCACCATTCCGTTGATTGCCCCGCTCACTTACACTTTCAAGTTTTGCCTTTTACGGGGAAAAAATACTACAGGCACTGGCAGTGGTAGTACTGCTGGTAATACTAACTGCGAGGCCGCATTACTCTAACTTTACTACTTAGTACTTACTGCCTACTACCAGTGCTACCACCATACTAGGTATGCATATTTTTACTCCGAGTCTTTACTAGCTCCACGAAGTCTAGTCACTGGCACGGCCCTTTTAACCTTTCCGTACCTGGGTGTACCAATCTCGGCCAGCCTCACTTTTCGAGCTGCTACCAGCAGTATGTTGGGGTTGCTACCATTGAAGTACTGCCGTCCAATGTGTCCAGAGACACTTCTACATGCACTTGACAATCTGTACACTGTGTCACAGCAAAGTCCGAAGATCCTATGAACCTTGATAAGTATTCCTATCATCCTAAGAACACGTAGCGAGTCGCCTCTTGCGTGCCTCGACCCTTTTTTTTGATTCATTAAAAAAAGAACCATCCCATGCATCATGAAATAACAGAATGTGTGTAGAAAACCCCTCCTCCAGTAACGTGTCCATTCTAACCCCTGACAGCCGCCCCCAGTGCTCCGCCGGTGAACTGTGTTCCTCCGGCTTGCCTCTGCGTGTGACCGCCTCCACCACGGCCGCCGCCACCGCGACCGCGCTGTCCTCCCCTGTGCCCTCCACGACCTCGGCCGCCGGTCCGCTCAAAGGCGTTGGACGAGCCTTGTGTGCGCTGCTCCAGTGTGCGCTCGTTGGTCTCGAGAAGCGAGCTGGCCTTGTCGGAGAGTGTAAGCGCCAGGGACTGCAGTCGGCTGAGCTCGACTCCCTTGCGGAAGATGATGGTTGACGTGACCTGGTCGAGAGATGCAGCCAGCTCCTCGTGGCTGATCATCCTGCTGACCACAGCAGCGACCTTGTCAGCGTCCAGCTCAAACATGCTGCTGAGGGTCTCCGTGGCGAGTGTGTCGTAGAAGGGGGCGTAGGTGAAGAGGTAGGTTCGCAGACCTTCCTCCTGGATCTGCTTGGAGAGCATGGTCTTGATGTCCTCGGTGTTGGCCATCAAGTCCCAGATCTTGATGTTGTGGATAAAAGTCGTAGACTTCTTCCACTCTCCGGCAGCCAGAGCCTTGGAAGCCTGCATGACGTGATCACGCGTGTTCTCGGGGGGACCGGTGAACATTTGGCGCTCATGGTACTCTAACATGCGGCGGTACGTCTTGCTGATGATCCGCTTCCTGACATCGGGCGAGGAGCCGGTCTGCGCCAGTAGAGGGATCTCGAGCAGCATGCTGCAAGTCAGGTACACGCACTCCAACAGTTCCAGGTTGATGTGCATGTGGAACGGTAGTTGACGTGACTTCTCCAGCCTCTCCTGCTCGGGGGAGACTTGGCTGTACCTCTGCATCATGACACCTTGAGCGAGCAGTTCCTTCTGTCTGCCACTGCCGCAGATCTCCTGGAGTGTGTTCTGCGCCTCATAGACCAGGCCCTTGCGGAAAGCACACAGACCGACTTGGACGAGTGTGCGGTTATACAGAATCTGGCTCTGAACGTCAAAGTTGGGAATGTTCTCTTGCAGATGGGACATCAACATCATATCACGAGCCTTGTAGTACTCGTTGTGCAGCGCGAGGAAGTACACTTGACACAGCATAGCACGGGCGCGGATGATGCCGTCGCTGTGGTTGAAGAGGTAGTTGCAGAGAGTGTTGACCAACTGGCCAGCCTCCTGAGCTTCTTGACGGGGAGTGGTGACAGAGTCCACATCGTCACCAACAGCCTTCCAGCAGTTGTCCTCGAATGTTTTGATGACTTGGGCGGGCTACGACGAAATGTCAGTACTAGGTAATCGCAAGCAATGGTCAGAACGACTTACCTTGAAGTAAACATGCTCCAGACGCCTCATGACGATGCGGTTGAGGCTTTCCTGGGGAATCTCCAGCTCTTGGTCCTTGCGCAGGTACTCATAGTACAGAAGGCCGCGGAAGATGATGTTGTACAGTGCACCCTCGTCTTGTAGACGCTCGATGTATTCCGATGTGTGAGGGTCGATGGCTTGTAGGGAACGATTCAGCTCGTCGTCGAGCCTCTCAACATAGGAAACAATGCTTCCAGGAACCTTGATGTACTTCTCGCCAGGCTGGAGAGCCGGGGGCTTCTCATCGTCCTCCCATTCCTCGGCGTTCTCCACAACAATGTAGTCGTGGTTCTTGTCGAGGATAGTCAGGAGGGCCGACAGCTCCTTCTCGGCAGCCTTCCAGTGCTCGAGAGGCATAGCGCCAGTAGAACCAGACGCGATATCGAAGCGGGCAGAAACTAGGGTCAGAAGGACACGGATCTGCTGGTAAGGAGTGTTGGCAATCTCGTTCAGCTTCTCCATGACTGTAATCTGCTCCGAGCGGTCGGTGTTCTTCTTTCCACGCGACTCTAGGATACCACGAAGGTGCTTGAAGATGCTCTCAGGAGTGTACTGAAGAGCACGGCCACCCTTGCCGACTTGAGCGAAGCCCTCGTCATCGAAGTCCTCGTCGGCAGCAGCCGTGGGGGCATCAATCTTGACGCTCTTCTTTGCGACGGGCGCGGGCGCCTCATCCTCAGACGACTCCATGTAGTCATCCTTGTCCTCGCGGTACGCCTCAATCTCGGTTTGAAGGTCCTTGTTGGTCTTCTTGATCTTTGACTTGACAGCAGTCAAGGCGCGAGCTTGGGTGGCGTTCATCTTCTTCGGCGTGACCTTCTGCTTGGCGATGGACTCGTTCATGAAGTCCTCGAGCTCGGCCAAAATGCGGACGTACGGCTTGGGGGGCTTGGAGCCGGTCTGCAGGCGAGCGACCTGGCGGTTGAGTTTGTCGAACTCTGCGAATTAAACTGTCAGCACTTTCCTCTCTACTTGACTTGATGCCAGAATGGCGTACCAGCAGAAATGAGAGTCCAGTCGCCATTCTTTTGGCCGTTCTCAATCTTCCTGATCAACTCCTCCAGCTCGTCTAGGCGCTTGTCTTTGGCACTCTTGACAGCCTTCCGTGTGTCCTCGTCGCTGTCCTCACTATCGGAGCTGGCGTCTTTCAAGAACCAGTTAGCACCTCCCTTCTTCGCGCCGCCCTCGTCGTCGCTGTCGCTCTCATCGCTGTCGTCATCGGAGCCCATATCGTCGGAATCATCGTCAGAGTCATCCTGGCCTTTCTTCTGGTCCTCCTCCTCCTCCTCCTCAGACAGGAGCTCCTCCTCCTCGCTGGAGCTCTCGCTGGAACTGTCGTCTCCGCCACGGAAAAATCGAGACATGTTGGGCGATGGACTTTGTTTCTTCTTTTGGCTGCGTTCCTTCGCTGGGGTTTACTGGGATCGCTGGTCCTTGGAGGGGGTTGAAAAAGGATCGGATGTCCCAAAAATGCGGCGGGGTTGATTCCAAGGGAAACTTCGAAAATTACTGATTTTTGGTGGGCGTAGTGGGGGCGTGGACTTTGGGGCTAACTTGGCCGGTGGCCTGCGAGAGTGCACCCAGGGTACGTACCTGCCTCAGGCGCCGTTTGGCTCCCTGCGTATATTCGCATCCAGCATTTTCTTTGCTCCGATAGCCTGTGGTACCGTTTTGATTATGTCAGCGAATGTTCCTCTCCCGAGGTTCACGGCCACCGAACGGCGTGTTCCGGAAATCGACTGACAATTTTTTGAGGCGGGTGTTCTGATATGGACGAATCGTACGCCTCCAGTTTGGACATTTCTCAGCAGTAACATCAACATCACCCATACGACACAACCACAATGACGCCTCTGCAGTGCGCAAATGCGCCTTCGATGGCCAAGTCGTTCCTCCGCCTAGCACATCGCAGCTGCTATTATTCTACCTCAACGACAGCTCTACATAGCTCCGCTGCCCCTCTCGAGTTCCTGGTCCCTCGGTCTGCGCTGCGAATAACGTCGTCGAGCACAAGAGGTCACACCTCCGGTCTGCGAATGCCCCAGTCACTGATGCCGGCGACTCCGGTCCGAAACACCCCCAGTCGATATTTCAGTGTCTCTTCAAGCAAAAGAGCGACTGTTTGTGTCCAGAACTCCATCAAGGACGAGGATGGGAAAGAAATGATGCTCGAAATCACACCACGGGCCGCAAAGGTAATTCCACTGTTCCCAGGCGAACCTCAATAAAAAATACATCAACCATTTACTGAGATCTTATAGCGTCTATCTGATATTATGACAAAGGATGCGAACCCAAACTTGGCGCTGCGGATTTCTGTGGAAAGTGGTGGCTGTCACGGATTCCAATACCTCATGAGCCTCGTTACGCTTCCCGAGAAAGGCACCCCCCAGTGGTCCGAAGTTGTTAACGAAGATGATTCCATCTTTGAGTTTGCCACAGACGAAGCCGACTCGTCTGCTCCTTTACCGGAAACTCCGAGAATAATACTTGATGAACCCTCATTGGACTTGTTGAAGGGCAGCAAAGTCGATTTTACGATGGAGCTCATTGGGTCTCAATTCAAAATTGTTGACAATCCGTACGCTACAAGCAGTTGCGGTTGCGGCACGAGCTTCGACATCAAGATGTAGATTAGACCTCAACAGAACAAGAACCAAACACACAAGATACCCCGTAACTCGACATACACAGAGCATTATTAGGGTTAACATTACTGTTGGACACATATCACGGCGTTCACTAAATAATTTGCAAGTCACGAATTCGTATGGAAGCTCATGTGCCATTCATCAGGAATCAATTTCCACTAGATCTTGTCCGCAACAAACGCCGAGCAACCATGCCAGAAAGGTATTTTAAAAGCCAACCATCCCATTTAGCCATCCGTTTTTTTTTCCATTAAACTATGAAGATTTCTAGTTCATCTGGCGGATGAGGCCGTTGATGTGCTCCTCGCGGTTGCCAAGGTCACCACCCTCGATGAAGTGCTTGAACTTGCGGGGGCGGAAGCCACCGTTGGGGTTGCTGAGCTTAAAGGGCCAGAGGAAGTTGGAAGCCTGCTTGAAGTTGGGGCCGACAGTGTAGATCTCGTGGATGAGATCCTCCATACAGACGATGCCGTACTGACCGAGGTTCTCCTCAATGATGGCGTTGTCAGTGAGGGGAGTGCGCTGCTTGTTGACCTTTCCGTAACCGCGCTTGTAGACAAGCTCCTTGACGGACTTCAGGTTGGGGTAACCGTAGGCGACCCAGGGCTCAACAACCTTGAGCATCTCGGTGGTGGCCTTGGTGACCCTGATGAAGACGCCGTTGTTGATTTGGAGAAGACGGAGGAGTTGAAGGATCTTGCGGGGCTTGGGGGCAATCTTCATGATACCCTTGATACGGACGACGAAGATCAGACGGTTCTCAGCAGGGACGTAGGCGGAGTCGTCAGCGCGGGCAGCGCGGGCGAGACGAATCTTCTCGCGCTCAGCATCGCGGTACTCCTTGACGTACTTCTCAGCACGCTGGAAGATGACCTGGCGCTTGTCCTTGGACTCCTGGAATCGACTGTTAGCCGTCGCTCCTGAACGTAAGTGTGCAAAGTGAAGCGTTTGCATCAAGCGTTTGTCAGACCCGAAAGAAGGTTAACTTTAACAGCATTGACGATTGTCTAGTTGAAGAAATGTGTTTATGCATCATTTTGGCGTTGAGGGGAAACGAGAGGAATGGTTTGACATACGGCCTTCTTCTTCTGCTGGGCAGCAGTGCGCTCAGCGCGAGCCTTCTCCTGGCTCTTGCGCTTCTTGAGCAGAGTCTCAGGGACCAAGACCTGGTCGTTGGTAGGGACGGAACTATAACATCTCAGATTAGTACGTAGCCCAGCATACCGTGCGAGGTATGGAGTAGAGCGCCGGCGCAAGAACTGCAGCTAGACGCGGCATTCTCTGCTATGGCTAACTCGATATGAATTTTATCGGTGAGGAGGAAAAGTCTTCGGCCTTTCGGCACAAGCTCAATTCCATTCCTCATCCAACAACACCCCAAATCAAATTCGGGAGCTTGATAGATGGGCGAGCAAGAGATCAGAAGCATTTTACAGCCATTGATCCCTTGTCGACGCACCAATGTATTTAAGGGCGAAACGACAAGTCAATGTCTTTCATCCCCAACACCCCAGAAATCATTTCTCCAGTGTCAGGCCATGTTCCAGACCTGCGCATTGAAGGAATCAAATCCAAGAAAGGTCGAGCTGGCAGACCGGAGAGACCTCATAGAGGTACAATCGGCAAGCCCAGCGAGAAAGGGCCACGACGAATCCGCAAGAAACTTCCTACCGGGCTATTCGCCCAAGTCGCACTTTCGTTCAAGAAGGGAGAGCATACACAGCTTTGACAACACCCATTTTGGCGACGTTTGATGGTTGTCGGAAGGGTTAGTATTGTCGGGTTGGTCGGTGGGTGGTTGTGCAGGAAGGAACCTGAGGAGATAGCGGTCCCCAGTTCTTTTTTTTTCCAGTTGCCCTTGGTGCTTGGGTGGAGTCGCCAGCAGAGAAAAACTGCAAAAATTCGAGTAGGGCAGGGCTTTCTGCGTGGACTGCACCACAAATTTCAGCTAATTTTCTGCCACGCCCCACCGCTCCATGACAGCCCACCCTCCACCGCCAATTTGGTATCACGATCAATTCGACTCTGGTGAAATTGTTCCCTTGAATCCTCAAGCCGACACCCGAGAAACCAGTCGTCAATTCGCCAACATGCCTCCCAAGAAGGTTCAGCGTGCTCCTCAGGAGAACATCTCCCTGGGCCCCTCTGCCCGCGATGGTATGCCATCTGCCACTCGAACGCTCTTGCAGGATCTCCCATGACAGCTGACTGACCTTGATGTGTAATAGGCGAGCTCGTCTTCGGCGTTGCCCGCATCTTCGCCTCCTTCAACGATACCTTCGTCCACGTTACCGATCTGAGGTTCGTCTAGAGCCTCCTACAGGCCATATAGCTTGAAATGCCGAGTTCTGTGAAGCTAATCAGTTGTCGCAGTGGTCGCGAGACCATCGTCCGTGTCACCGGTGGCATGAAGGTCAAGGCTGACCGTGACGAATCCTCCCCATACGCCGCCATGTTGGCTGCCCAGGACGTCGCCGCCCGCTGCAAGGAGCTCGGCATCACTGCCCTGCACATCAAGATCCGCGCCACCGGTGGTAACGGTACCAAGACCCCCGGCCCCGGTGCTCAGTCTGCTCTCCGTGCCCTGGCCCGTGCCGGCATGAAGATTGGCCGCATTGAGGACGTCACCCCTACGCCCTCCGACTCTACCCGCAGAAAGGGCGGTCGCCGTGGTCGTCGTCTCTAAGCATATCGCTGGAGACGCCCATCAGGCTCTTGTGGTGGAACAGGGGGAATTATCGCTATCTGGTTTCTCTTGTGGCGTTGAGCAAAGACGCGGAGAACGGCATTTATCGCCTGGTCTCCTTTCTACCTTACTGTTGGTCCTCAGACTAGTGATATCTAGCAGGGCTACGGAAAGAAGTAGACAGTTTATGAATTCGCCCGAAGAAGGCCCATGAAAACGAACTCCCTGCCAGACTTGTCTCCTCATAAAATCATCCGTGAACATTGTGGAAGCGTGCACCAGTCAAAAACAGCAGTCGAATGAGAGATCCTCCTCTCGATGTGAAATTCACAATTGCTATGCCGGATATCGGTCCATTAGATGTTAGCTGCTGTAGTCTATCGGGTGCCAAACGCCTCGCTATGAAATGCCCATCATTAAAACTATCAACAGGACAGTCCTCCCAATCAGGACTGTCAATTGGTCCGCTTCTTCAACATCCAGACCGATCGTCCATAACTTCCAGATTGTGTGATCTCTGCCACACGATTCAGAGCCTCCCGAAACTCGTCATTCTGTTTCTTCCCCTGACAATATGGTCCGAAGTGGTCGACTAACATTTTCGTAACAGCCTTGCCCCCCTGGCGGGTGATAAAGGTTCTAATCATCGGCATGAAGTCTTTCGCCTTCATATCTCGATTAGCACTCGATCCATTCAGACCTTGGCGATCCGCCAGAGTATTCATCACGCCTGCTGAGCTGGGGCCCCCGCGGCGCCGATTGGCGCCAGGCCGCTGACCGACTGTTCCCGTCCAGGTGACAGTTCCAATCGGAACGCTATTAGCCTGCTCGTCCGCCCGGCGCAAGTGCGCCGCAGCTGCGCGACTGTCCTCTCTGGCCGCTTTGCGAAGGACATCAATGTCTGCCTTGACCTTCTGAGGGCCGTTGACAATTTGCTCGTGATCATAGGCGCTGCCAACAGAGCGCGCAAAGATTCCATCCAGCATGCGTTTCTCATCATGAACTGATGTGTCCTCTTTGTAGTCCTGAACAGTTGCCACACCTCCCATCTTCTTAAGCTCCTTCTGCTCTACATCTTCTTCTTCCTTCGATTTCGCCGGCTGAGACCTGTCGCCACCCTTGGCTTCGGGTTGCTGCGTGTTGATGTCGACCTCGGCTCCCTGGAACATTGCGCTTTTCTGACCGCCCGCTGCATCACCAGGGGTGAAGCTGAATAGATCATACAGGTCAGTCAGGTCGTAGGAGCTGCGCTGCTTCGGGTCTTTCAACACTTTGTTCGTCATAAATTGCTTGAAGATCTGACGATGATAAATCTTCTCTTCGATCGTACCCTCTGTCATCAAACGATAGATCTTGACTGGCCTAACCTGGCCTAATCTCCAGGCTCGTTCACGAGCTTGCAAGTCTGTGGAAGGATTCCAATCAGGATCAAAGATGATGATTCGATCGGCACCTGTGAGGTTCGTCCCCAGTCCTCCTGTGCGTGTGGTCATCAGGAAAACATGTATGTTCGGGTCCCCGTTGAATTTGTCAATCATGGGTTGTCTTTGTTCGATGGGTGTGCCACCATCCATTCGGACATAAGAAATACCGCAATCTCTCATGCACTTTTCGATGATCTCAAGCATAAGCTTGCCTTGGGAAAAGAGTAGGGTTTTGTGACCGTTCGGTATCATAACCTTCTGAAGCAGGTCCTTTGTGAGTTGCAACTTAGCTGAAAGGCGTGGGCTGCCATATTCGTATCCAGACTTGTTGCTTAGGCTTTTGTCGAGCAAATCCGGATGATTGCAGATCTTGCGGAGGATGTCTATCCCATACAACGACTGGCGTCGCTTGTCAAGGATTGCTTGCACTTCATCAGACTTGAGGAACTGCTCGTATGCGCTGCGCTGTCCCGGAGTGAGCTTGCAGAAGAGGACTTGTTCCGTTTTTTCAGGCAGGTCAGCCGCTACATCCACCTTGAGGCGCTGTAGCAGGTACTTGCTGATAGAGCCCTTGAGAATTTCAGCACGTTGCTCAGCCTGAACCACCTGGAAGTTCGAAGCGTTTGCATAGCCGCCATGCTTGATGGGTATTTCGAACTGCTCTCTGAACTCCATGAGATTCCCCAACCGCATTGGGGAAATGAAGTCAAAGAGCGACCAAAGCTCCGTCAAGTTGTTTTGGACGGGTGTTCCCGACAAAATGAGTCGATTCCTGGTGTAAAGCTCTTTGCAAGTGATCGTGATCTCCGCGTTCGGGTTGCGTATTTTGTGGCCCTCGTCGAGCACTGCGTATTCCCACTCAACGGGCTGTAGAACATCGGCGTATGTTTGAAGACCAGTATATGTAGTGACCAGAACGTGTCCGTTGTTGACCACGCCATCGACTATCTTTCTGACAACCCTGGAACTGCCCGAGGCCTTGGAGCCTTTTCGAAATGTGTCCAGGTCATAAGCATCCTCGCGTTCCGGGTTCATCATACCACTGCCCGAAGAGTGAAGAATGGAAACGCGGAGAGGAGGCCACCAGCGATGAAACTCTGAGACCCATTGGCGGAGTAAAGTGGCTGGGGCGACTACTAGGACTGGTCGCTTGAGTTTCTTGCTATAATGCAAGGCTGCAATCAAAGCAATAAGCTGTACGGTCTTCCCCAGACCCATTTCATCGCCAACGATGCCCCCTACTTCTTGCTTATAGAGCTCAACGAGCCACTGCACACCCGTTCTCTGATATCCAAATAACGTTGAGTATATGTCTCCTGGCATTTTTATGCCGTCGTCAACAATGTGATCAGGTTTATCTGGTGCGGGCTTGAACCACTCTTCCTCTTCGGGGTCACTGACATAGCCGTCTGACGCAACCGTTCCATGTTGTCTCCGGGACCTTCTGGCTCGGCTCCTCCGAGATACCCAATCCTGAAGTCGCTGGTTATATATGGACTCATGACCATCATCAATTTTGCTGAGGTCTATATCCGATTGCTCTTGTTTCTGGGCCTTGACCTTGGCCTTGCGGCGTTGATCGCGGACGAGATCATCTTCCGTGCCCTGTTGCCAAACGCCAGGATCAGCGTCAGATTCACTATCCTCCGAAGGTTGGAAATCACCAGAAGGACTCGAGTCTCTCTGGGTGTCCTGGATGTCCGAAACCCTCTGGGTTTTCTGGGTCTTTTGCCTCTTCCTTGGCCTTAGTGAGAATTCACTCTCGACGGCTGCCGCGGGTTGACTTGGCTGCGGAAGCTCTACCCCCTCGTCAAAGCCAGGTCGTCGCAGCTGCTGATGAGATGTTGGTCCTTCCTCTTGACCGTCGAGGTCCTTTGCTGCCGCTTCATCCTCGGCCTCGAGAATGGTTTGCGCGAGCTCGCCTTCCAATCCTGCTGGTCGAGGTCCTCCGATCTTGGCAAATGGGGTGATTTTTCCGATACGAACTAAATAATCGTATTGGCTTTCGCCGGGGTTTCTCTGTGCTTTTCCGACTGGTTGCTCCACTGGATTTTCTTCATTGCGCTTCTTCATACGCGACTCGAAATCCGATATGTCACTGTCGATCTGACTGATCTCACCGTCCAGCTTCTCTATGACCTTTTGAATATTCCGAGATTTGTATGGGTTGTCTGCAAAGCGCTGCAGCTGCCTTTTCTCCTTGTCCAGCTGGAGTTGAAGTCGCTGCTTCGAGGCTGCCAGCTTTTCAATACGGTTCTGATCCTTCTTGTCCTCGGCCTCATTCAGGGCACTATTTGCCTGAATGGTAATGTCCCGCTCCAGATCGTTTTGATCTCGGACAGAGCCTGCCAGGTCTCTGAGAGCGTCTTCCTCGTTCATTCCTTCTATCTCTGCGTCCGACTTCACATCCTCTTCGCCTTTGGATTCTTCATGGGCAGCGTTGACCATGCGCTTCACTAGGTCGGCATGCTCAGTGCCATGCCCCTCGGCTGAACCCTCTTTGCTCGAAGCCATCGTCGAGAACGGATGAGTGGCTAGCAGCTTCGTCACAACAACAAGAAATACATGGGAATCAGGTCGAGACGAAATTCCGAGCTGCGCGAAAGAAGAAGAAAATCCCAAGACCAGAAACCCAGAGTCATGAAAGTCGTGATCGAGATGATGAGAATAATGGCTGGATGTGAGCTTCCAAAGATAGCAAAGGGCGAATTGTAGCAGATGGCTGGCCGTTATGGAATGTGGTGGAAGAAAGAACAAAGGTGAAGGCTCCCCCACGGCGCCCCGAGCCGAAAGAAAGGGTTCGACACAGAATGTGAAAGAAAGTTAGAGGGCGTGAAGTTAGTGTCGGTTCGTAAGTGAAGGCGAATATTCACGATTCACTCCGATGACGCATTAGTCAGAAGTACGTAGGGTAAGGCAGGGGTGAGTTGCATACCCTTAGGCTGTACTCCGTACTCCGTACAGGTAATTGGTGGTACTAACGTCACAGTCACGGTATGGGCTAACGGGTGGGCTAAAAGTGGGTAAGTGCGTACTTCAACTTGAAGTTCTTGGAGCTGCCAGTGTACAACTACACTGCACCAGCGCAACTTCAACGCAGACCCTGTGGCGGGCACCACTTGTAAGGCACGTGAAGCGATTGGCCGAGCCTACCTGCGGTTGCGCAGTCTACTGCGGCCCCATAATTCTTTTCAGGCGCTAGTACTAAGTACGGGTAGCAACTCCGCCAGTGCTTCAATTCAAGTTCCGAGTCAATGTTCATCCAACGGAGCCTCATCCCGCCAGCATTTCAAGTCGGACCTTATCGGCGAGGGCACCGATTTTGTTTTGGCCAAGCCTGGACTTTTGTATATACTCAGGTTTTTTTTTATTCGGCATTTTTCTCTTCAAATACAGCGACAAGGTGAATGACTCCAGCACTGAGACGTACTGAAGCATGCACTCTCGCCGTCCGGATTGATTCTCGAGAGCGAGTTCCCATCCAGGGCTCGTCACTAAGAAATGCCGCCCCCATGGCATCACAATACTACAAAGATCCTAACGAAGACATGTACACGGGCTCTGCGCATGTTCAGTCAGCAGAAGATCATTGAGCCCACCACCTCCAGGCATACTCACTCTTTGGCTTCTCCCTCTTCGCGCCCTCCGTGGTTGAGCGCCGTTCTGAACAATGACAGCTCGCCTCCGAGAATCTACAGGTGGACTCCGGACCATCAAGCCCGTGGTCCTATGACCTCGTCAGATCCTCGGCGCATATACATCCTCGGCGCCGGGAATATCGGCCGCCTCTACGCTGCTCATCTGGCAAAGCATAGTCCCAGCGCTCCGCCGCTCACTCTAGTCGTCCACCGACGCAGTCTCCTGGAACACTGGATCGCTGATCCGGGTGTAGAGATCATTCGCAACGGAGGCAAGTTTGTGGAGAAAACCTTTGAGGGTATCGATGTGGAGTATTGGGTAGACGATCCTCACGCCGAGAAGGACGGGTCAGCAACCGAAATCGGTCCTATACACAACATCATCATAGCCACCAAAGCCGGCGCCGCCATTCCGGAGGCAGATCGGCTCAGGCGTTATCTAAACAGAAATAGTACTGTCGCCTTTGCGCAGAACGGCATGTCCAGGCTCTGGCCGCCACACGGTTCGGCGTACGCCGCCCAACGCTACCCAGACGGCGATGCGCCCAACTTTGCTGCGTGCATCACCACTCACGGTATCATCTCCTTGGGCCCCTTTCGTAGCAAGCATGCCTCGCCTGCTGATGCAAAGATTGGCTTGGTGCTTCCGAGTTCCGAAGCTGGCGCTACAAACAGTGCCGATTACATGATGGAGATGGTTGCCACGGCTCCTGGACTTGACAGCAAGCGCGTGGCAAGGCTGGATCTTTGGGTACTGCAGCTGGAGAAGCTGGTCGTTAACATAATTATCAACCCCATGACTGCTGTTCTCAGGTGCAAGAATGGAGTGCTATTCGCGGAAAACTCTGGACTACTAGTGGACGTTATGGACCGACTTCTCAAGGAGACGAGCGCGGTCTACCAGGCCCTCGTCAATCACCCCAGCACCACTGACATTCTTCAAGGCACCAACGATGATCACGATGGAAGCAATCACGCTTCGGACACTCCGCAAGAGAGCCTTGCGGCTATACGTGCCCGTCTAACCGAGCGCTTTTCCTTCACTAACCTACGCGACATGCTGTGGGGGGTCGGTTACAAGGTCGGCGAGAACACTAGCTCCATGCTACAGGACGTCCAAGCCGGGAAGACTACGGAGATTCAGGATTTTAATGGATGGGTCGTTGACACGGCCCGGTTCTTGGACTCCGGGTTGGACGTATCCGGTCACCAAGCCCTGATCGAACTCGTGGAGACTGGGAAGACGCTGAAACAGACAGAGCTATCCCGGGCCGTTCTGTGCGAAGCGATATGATGACAAGGCATTGTTAATGACTTTATCAGACAATAGATGAAACAAACGATGGTATGACCAAAAATAAAGAAAAGCAAAAAGAAAGAAAAGGCAGCACTTGGCATCTCTGCATAAGCGGTCAAGGATGAGGAATTGCCTAATACGTCCAATTGAGTTAATACTCTGCGCACTATGATCGTCCGATGGCAGCGTCGGGATCTACCCAGCCCTCTCCGGGTCCCGTAACTCTCTGTCCCCTTGCCCCCCCGTCCGATCCTCTTGCGTCGCAACCCTCCAAATCCATTCTCCCTTCTGCCGCCCCCCTCGAAATCTCTGTCATAGAAAACAGCATTCTTTAGCGCAGGGTGCATGAAAGATACAAGCAGGATTTGGGGTAAGGGACGGCAAAAAGCAAAAAGCAAATAGAAAAGTAGGAAAAGATTCATCCGGGCCCAGCGCCTCACGGGAGATGAACAGCTCGACAGTGGCAAAGGTACCTACATTTTTCATGTAACATCACTCTTGCCGATTCGCTCTCTGCCGCACGTCCTCAAGCCTTCCCAGCCACTCATCCCCCTGTTAAACTCCCTACGCATGGGGAAAGAATACCACCCTCCAGGCCAGCGGAAGGCGAAGCCGCAACTCGTCCACTCTGCTCGTTAGTAAGGCAGACAGACGGACGGACAACAGCATCTGGCGGCAGCCGGTCGACAGCGGTGTGACGGGTGCTGCATATCGTCAATTCATGCCTCGGTATCATGGACCTGCGGGGTGGTATCCAATTCTTGGAGGGGTCCGAGGGCTCCAAGCCAGACACCTTGGCGCGGCAACAAGACAATCCGGTCTACTTGATACACCAACGCTCGGATGGCAGTAATGAACCGTGTCTTTCCTGTCAGACGTAGGATTGAGGATACTCCGTACATGCTTTTCATCGGCTAGCTGTTTGTCCGCTGGCATAGCACGACAGTTCGAAGGATGCCGTGGATCACTGATGCCGAAATTTCATGTTCCGACTCCAGAAGAGTCCGTGTCAGATTGGCTTCATTTCGCTTATATCAACTACTGTGATTCGGAAAGCTACCTGCGACAAAAGACGCTCCCCGTCAGAAATCCTGCGCTGCTCTTGCAACCTCCAACTTCTGGTCGTTCCATCTCGGTTGTGACATGAGTCGTAAAGCATACATAGTAGTATTACATTTCCCCCAGTGCCCAAAGGCTCACAGTGTATCAGCACGTGTACAATGTTCCCCCAAAGTGATCATGATTTCATGCTCCAATCTGCAAGCATGAGATCGCCAGATTGTACAACGCGATATACGATAGATCGACCCCTCGTGCTATCACGAGTGCCCTCATCTCGTCCACATCTACTCCCTGAAGATCCCAGCCGTTGTTGTTCGTCGATTCTCCCGTCTACCAGTTGTCCCAGTATCATATATCAGACTAAATACAAGCAACAAGAAAACAGATTAAATTAAGTCGAAAGAGTAAGAAGAATCGTAAAAACATTAACAATATTAATGTGATGAGGTCTCACTTTGTTTTGCGTAGCGCCCACGCGGAATTACATGAATACTTGAATAGACAAGGGAGGAAAAGAAGATAGGAAAAGTTTTGCAGAAATGAAAGTGAGTATACTCGGTTGAAGGGTGTCGTTGAAATGATCGACCAACGTTATGGTTGGGAGAGCCGAGTACAACGAAGAACCTTGCATTGTTCCGCGTGAGCGCGTGTCTACCAATTATTTTTTTATAGCCGAATTAAGAGTTCCGTGTCCTCATGTAGTCGTCAATCATCTGGAAAGAGTCTGAAAGGTGCTAGACTTCGCCGCTCGTCATCATTAGAGGCAGCTCCTCTCTTTCGCTAAAGATGTTGAGGGTACAGGTCGGATGTTGACTCCACAGCAGAAACTTCAGGGGGGGAAGAGGTCGCAACAAAATCGTTTCCCCCATCTCCCCAGAGCTCGTCTGCTCTGTCTCGGCAAGCCGCTGGCGTGAAGCCCGCGCCCAGCTTGGTCGAAACAATTCGCCACTTTTCGTTCTCGTAGTCGTCCAGAGCGGCGCGTAACTTTTGATCCTGTAACGACAGATCAGTAAAAGATCGCATAAAGACCAGCAGACAAATACAAGATCCTAAGATAGCTTGGAAAACGGGAACCTGTACTTGAGGAACGCTAAGAAAAAAGAAGGGATCAGGACTATGCACCTACCATATCCTGGTTCCATTGTTTTGTCTTGGCTTTGAGTTTTGTGCAGTATCGAACTTGCAACGTTCCAGACGATCGGCCTGGGAAGAAGTCGGCAATTTGCTTCCAGGTTAGGTTTTTTTGCTCCTTCAGCTCGATGAGCAGCTGGTCATCCTCCGTTGTAAACTTCAACTTGGGGCCCCTCGGTCGCTCCGCCGGAGAGGGCATCCCTTCTTGTCCCACCACACTTGGAGCTCCTCCTCCCTCATCACGCCGCATGATTTTGGCCGAAGGTTCCGAGTCGGGCAGTCGATGATGGTGATGAGTGGGTGGCGGATGAGGTAGACCAGGTGTTGTTGATCCGGTTTGAGCATAAGGTGTGCCGACGTGCACGTGGTGCAGACCAGAGAGCTCGGAGTGCTCAAGGTTAGACATGCCATGCACTGGCAAGTCGAGATCCTCCGGAAGAGGTCTCTTTGTGCCAGTCTGGTGGTGATGGCTGTGTGTATGCGTTGGTGTTGGTATCGATTGGTACATTGAGTTGATCATCGACCCGGAAGTGTCGAAGGAGGCCGTTCCCAAGCGAGGGTGACCCATCTGCGATGTATCCAACATGAGATGGGGTGGATGTTGTTGTTGTTGCTGTTGATGATGATGCGAAGGCATGGCTTGTGTATGGTCTTGGGGGATACCATGGTGCGCATCGTGACTCGGCTCGTGTATCATGCCGTGTGTTGGTCCCGGGTGCTGCATAGATTGCCTGTACTGCTGCGAGTGCGAGTACTGCTGACGAGTCGGCGACCCGTACTCTTGCCCGCCGCCGCCCTGGCCTTGCTGGGTTAGATGACCACCGCTGTCGTGATATTCCACATTGTGGTGCCCAACTTGGGAGTAGTCGCCCGCCAGCCTGGCGTCGACACATGGGACCTGCCCGAGCCCCCCGCCCTGGCTGGTCGCTGAACTGTGAGGAGGAATGATCTGTCCAGTCTGTGCCCTGATGGGCGGCGGGTGAGATAGTAGGGCCGTCAACTTGACGGTTGGAGAACGATGGTTTAGGGCTGGAATCCAGACCTTAGCCAGCGCGAGCGAATGTTGTGGTCCGACCTATAAGTGACAGTGATATAACCCGAAGGGTCTCCACGCGGGCGCCTCACCCTTTCTCACGCGCGCTCAGATGGGCGCGAGTATTCGTGAGGAGCTAGGATTTGGGCCCCGTCCCAGAAGACAAAAGAAAGCAAATAGCGAGAAACCGTCTCCGGAGCCGTTAAAAGTTAAGCTACCCCTGATAATGAGGTATTGGTAGTAGTAGCGAAAGTGGATTTGACCCTTCGAAGAAACCAGGCACTAAGCCAGGATTTCTGCTTTGTGGGTGAGAAGTTGTCCGAGGCGGTACAGGTCTAACAATCATGAACTCGTAGCTTGCAAGCTCGAAATCGTTGCGTCGTCTGGTATCTTCCAACGACTTTGGGTTAGGTGGACGATTGAGGCTGTTGTGTAAAACGAATGACGTTGGGTTCGAAGCTGTTTTGACAGGTACTATGCGATTATAGTAGTAGCATTATGTTATTAATTGGGCAGAGTAAGAACAAGAAGGTTGAAAGAAGCGAGAGGGTAGTTTGACCTATATCAGAATTGATCGGAAGTTGCATTTGTAAGGCTCAAGCAAAGTCTTGAAGACTAATAGATCCTAGATGCCGGAGACCGGACTAGTCCCACACATGAGCAGGTCTGCGGGTACGCCTCATCCAGTGTGTTTAATAGCGCAAGGGCAGCATGATGAAGACGTTATGCTACCATCTCTGGTTGCTACTCGTTTTAGAAACACTTCACACCCCCCCGTGGTAACGCCCAAGGACCCCTGACGCCTGGGTCCCTTGGAGGCAATGATGCAACTGGGGCGACAGGCACACGGATAGATACCGCTCTTGGGAATTCCCTGGTACCTCCCACAGGAAATCTCCGTCAGGCTTCAAACTCTCTCTGGCTCGGTGTCCTGCGTATTTCTGGGCCGACGCGGATAGCATTCGGCAACTTCAGATCTGAGACCGTGAGGGAACCGGAGTGATGAGGGTGAAACCCAGGCTAATACAGATCCGGTCCACGACCCGCGGACGGCATAATGCCGCCAGCTATGAACATCACTGGGCATTGACGAACACTGCTTGGTAAAGAAGGTCTAGAATACTGCTTCATGGATGTCCAGGAAGGTTGGATTACGGCCTAAGCTGGCGTAATTGCACTAGAGTGGTCAGGCGAACCCTTGGACGATGGTACCTCAAAGATCTTAGAGGCATACAGTTAGTGGAGAAGGTTGTACGACGTTCAGGGTTGTTCTTGGAGTGGTACGAAAATCGACCGGGGTACACCAACAAAGCGGCCTTACTGCTCATCGACTTACAGAAGAAGAGGCTGTCACCATACTATGGCTAGGCGACCTATTGTACCTCAGCTCCAATTAGGAGTAAAGAAATCCTGAGTGGAGACCAATTGACCTTGACCACCAATTGGCTTAAACAAGGTCGTTGACGAGACCGCCTGCCTATCGAAGAAACGTCGTCAAGCCATGAAAACAAAATGGCGCCCAACTTTGGCACCGAGTCATAACTTGGTAAACGAATGGGCACCAGCCAGCCTCCAGATCGGCAAGATACATGGCGAGGGTGGCGAGCTAGAAAGTTTCTATCTCGCAAGCAGCGCAGACTGATGCCCAAGCATAAGGACGGGAGGGAAGGCAAACAGGGAATTTGCCAAGTTAATGCAGGTTGTGAGGCTACAGTGAGCCAGTCCCAAAGAAAGTGCCGGCGCCGTGTAGGATCGGGCGCTGGTTGGTTGGGACGGGCGTATGGGGCGAAATAAGCAAGGCCGCGATCCAGTGACAGCGGCGGATTACTGCCTGACAAGCCAATGAGCATCCCGAGGCAACCAAACAGCAGCAGCCTTGAAGGTCATGCCGATTGGAAGAGCTTATCGAAAGAACGTGGTAGCACTAACAAAGCTACGCAGACTCCGCCGGCAAGCCCTACGGAGTACGCGCCGTCAGAGCGAAGTTTTGCACGAGCCGTGGCAGGCATGCTAGAAAGGCGACAGAATACCTGTGAGCGGGCATGGAGCTCGTGCAAGTGAGGCTTTGACGGCAGGGTGTAGGGATCACTTTTTCCAGGCTAGTAGGGGCTGCCGATGTGCTAGACTGCTTATGAGAGCTGCCACTGTCACGCTCGGATCGTTTAAACGGTCAGGCTGTCAGCCATCGTGTCGAACCGTTACGCCGTGAGCCCTTGGCCTTGCGATGCGGCCCGCAATTACACAGTGGGTACGCAACTTCAAACCTTGTCGAAATTTGCAGATATTTCGACCGACGATCTTAACAGCCTTGACAACCTGTAGAGGTCCTGCAGTGCTCCCGGTATTGTGACAAGGTGCCGATGGCATTGTAGCCGTCGTGAGCATAACAGATTGGTCAGCGAAGGTTGCCGCTCGACCGAGCGATGACACCAGACTGGCAAGCGGTGCGATGCGGTGTGCAACGATATGACTTCACCCAAGGGTACATTGAGCTGGGGGGGGCTCGGTAGCTCAGTGTGCGCGGTGGCGTTGTGTTGAAATGTCGAGCGAGGGGCAAGGAGTCGCGGCGTTGCAGAGGCGCCCTGAGGCGCTTCGAAGCTACTTCGAGGCGCATGGGGAGAGGCTTTCCAGGCAATGAGCCCAGGCCAAGCAGGCCCCTGCCAGGCCAGGCTTCCCCTCCCTCAGATACGACCCAATCTCTCCTGGGCTGCAAGCCGGCGAGCCTGTGACCCCTATAGAGTAGGAGGTGGTTGAACTGTATGCATGGCGTGGAGAAGATGGTGTCCGCTTAATTAATGAATCGGGCGAGCATCGTCATGCCTCCTGGTCAGCGAACCCGGCCAGTGAGCAGTCATTTTGCGGGCCATCCCATTATGGTGCAAGCATAACCAATTTGGCCAAAGGGAGAGCGGTTCAGTATTAACGAGTATTGATTGGACTGGTTTCTGGTGTTCCAGAAGGCGATCGTGGGCCATGTGGCTACGTAGGAGTAATAGACAGATTTGGGTTATTCTTGGAAATTTCGTGGCAGCCGGATCCGATGAGACGGACATCAGCGTCAAAAGGAGAAAGATGAGCCAGAGGGGCCGGGCGAAAGACAACGACAATGCCAGCGATGATGACGAGAGGGCCAATTGCTTCTTCCTTCCTTCGGCCCTCTCATTCAATCCCACCCCATTTCTGTGCCCAAGGCATTCTTGCCCTTTGAAGAAAATCGGGAAAGCCCTTCCAGAAATTGCGATTGCCTCTAGCGGTCAAGAAGCACACATTGGCCATAACCTTCCCACGATGGTACCTTCCCTTGGTCCGTGGTAGGTAGCATTGGATGGCAATAGGATAGTACTTGCCTTGGTGATACTGTGACTACTAGTCAGGTAGTACCTGCCTACCTACCTTCGGCCTCAGTACTACTGGTGCTAGTACTACTAGTCTAGATAGTCGGTGGGTTAGGCTATAATCCAGTACCCGACGCTTAATGCTACTACTAGTAAGGTCAGAAGAATTTTGATCAGTGCCTGACCCCAGGGTGAGGTGCAGCAAAACCTAAGGTTGTAGGACTGGAATTTACTACTACTACTACTAGCAGTAACACACTAGTACTAGTAGGTATAGTAATAGTAGTACTCTAGTGGTTCGGGTTTGATATCTGCTCGTCTCCATCAAGCCATGACTTAGAATTGAGCCCTGGCAACGATGCTGGTTTTGGCCACCATCTCCGAGAGCCAACAGCTGCCATCAACACTCGTCAGGTACTCATACAGATTCGTGTAAGCGCTCGCTCGCACTCGTTTTTTTTGCTACAGCATGATTCCGCCGACGCTAGGTGAGCAGACCCAATGAGGATACGGTTGGGTATCTACGGAGTACAGACGGCATTGCCTCCGTCTGCACCCAGTACCTATCTAGTAATATCTTACTATTCCCAAGCGTGTTTGATCAGGCCAGATATCAATTTCAACCTTCGATCCAGCTGACCTGATCATTAGAAAGCCGGGCATTCCAGCCTGAACTTCGCCTCTTCAGGTGTGTCGCCTGATGGAGATAGCAGCGCCAACCCTTCGAGTCGCCGACTTGACCTTGTGGTGGGGCGAAGCATATCATTGTCACTTGAACTCATGCGAATGCTCACGGCGATGGGGAAATCAATCTTCGATACTACCATCGTCATTGCCCTACGGAACGGACAAGAATCAATCGTGACACTGGCACCACCCAGATCCGAGAGGTTGGACTCGGAAGAATCCTCCTCCGCCCGTGTGGCCCCTGCCTTGCAGCCGTAGCCAAGGACCCGGCTGGGGCTGGGGCTGGGGCTGGGGCTGGGGCTGCTTTACGGGTGTGTCAAAATGCCAATTTGATGGGTTCCCAATTACCGATTGCCAATTACGGAGCACTGAACTACTAGTAGTGCCAGAAAACAGGCGCCAGAGTATAGAGTACAGACACTGACGAGGACGACAAGTGTCCGAACTTGCGGTGTAGTACATAATCGTTGCCAATCGTCTGCTATGTACAAGTACAGTTCTATACCTGTATCCGTATTCTACTAACAGTACTCCGTACAAGTGGTTCCTGCATGAGCGAACGACACCCCTCGGCGGATTTGCCAGGGCCTGGGTTCATCACAATTCAACTGGCAAATAGCAAGTCGATGCGCTGCGATGATACACGCATGGGTGGCCGGTCTCGCGGTAGGCCGCAGGGCCGCAGCAGCGCGCACTCTAATTATCCAATACCGGCCACATGGCCTTCCGCGTAACAGGAACCCCGGATCGTGTCACAAACCTCATCGGCAGCCCGGGCCCGGCCCCTCCCCCTCCCTCCTGGTCTTACTCTTCCCTTTCCCTTCTTTTCACCCCTCCCCATGATCCCCATGATCCGGGTTCCTTGTCGTCGCTCACCTGTACTCGTACGAGGACCCATGCATTCTCCCATCCATATCCGAGCGTACTCTAAAGGTACCCGTTGTTGCTTTACTTGGATGAGAGACTGTCAAATCTATGATTTGTCACTGATCCCATCTTTACATTATTTCTCGTTCTGGCTTTTCATCTAATCGCATAGTTGGGCCCGCTGGCCCGATAGCGGATGTGCGACCGACCGTTCGACTCAGGGACTGACTGCAGTATTGCTTCGAAATACTTCTTGTACTATCACCACTTCGTACCTTAGTAGTAGTATTACTAGTAGTACCACACTGGACATATATCAGTGCGACGTACTACTACTAGTACAAAGCATCACATACTAGTATTACTACTAATACTGAATACTCTAAGTAGTCTAGTAGTATTTCGATAGGGTGTGCACTTCAGCTTGCGGGCTACAATGCCACGGCCACGCATGAACGCATAAAATTAGCCCCAATTTCAAGCTTCTCCAATCGACGGGTGCACATGCCCTTCTAGATCCCTTCTCGAATGCGCTCATCTCTCATGGAAGCTTCTCCTTCAACTTTGCATTTTTTTCGCATTATTTCCCCATTTCTGAGACGGCTCGCCAATGGGCCCCCAATCACAATGCCATGCAGCCTATATGCTTCACCCTTTACCCAACGCAGATGACCGAGAGAGCGCGCGCCGACACGAGAGCTTACGTGGACCGCGTGGACTCGCTCACTAATAAACAATCTGTTTGTACTAATTCGTACCTATCGGCCAGGCGCAGAATTCGGCCTCCAGGCCGCGGCGGACCCGGCAAGGGTTCATCATGCTTTTTCACCTTCATCTCCGTACTTCGTGATCATGCCGTGTTGCTGCCCATGACGTTCAACGCGCGCGCAATCTTAAGTCGTTGATACGTCACATGTCACCATCACCTAAGGATAAAGAGCCCTGGCATACTGTCTCCAGAATTTTGTACAAGAAATACACTGATATTACAGCAAAAGAGTCTTCCCTCTCTCGCAGACATGTGATAAATACAAAGCTCAACTTTCCGCCCGCAAATATCAAACGCCATTGTCCCATATGGATGAGCATGCATGCATTGATTCACCCTTCCTCCCCTGCCGTGAAGAGTCTCTTAACCCCCCCTCTCCTTCGGCTAATTCCATTCTTGTCATCTGCTTTTCGCTCTGACTCCGTCCCGCATCATAGTTCCCTGCTTGGCATTCAGCCTTTTTCCCCCCTTCCTCCTTAAGCAAAGTTATCCGACCGGTCCACCCAGATGTCCTCCAGCTCGGCAAAACTGTGGAAATGCACAGGTCTGTGTTGGTCACTGTAGAAAGGTTGTGGTGTATCGAGCTTGACGTGGACTGGCTTCTTCTCCATACCAGCAAAGGTGCTTCCCATGAAACTGTAATTCCACTTATCATCGTCCGGAACCAGGAAGAAGCCCTTGAACCTAGGGCTGAGTAGAAGCTTGCGCTTCTCGCCCATCGTAGTGGCGAAGCCCTGCGGCTGGTCGCTCTGAATGTCCTTGTTCTCGGCGCCCCATTTATACCCCTGAGGCATTAGACCCCAAGCAGACAGCGACACACTGCCAGGTGTGAAGGCGACGGAGACGGTCACCGTGTCGTTCCTATCCCATTCCTGATGAGCGTCAAGCAGTCGTGCATGCTCAGTGACCTCTGCTGCGGACATGTACGGTAGCTCATTGCCAGAGGCGGTATGAATGATGCCTAGCGGCTCCATGTCCTCCAGAAACTCGCTCTGCGGGAGCTTCTGTGGAAGCTGTACGTTGCGAAGACCACCAATTTGCGGGATCATGACGATACACTTGATCTCCTTCACGTCCTTGTTGTCAGGCGGCGAGGTGCCATACAGGTAACCGGCGATTTGCACTCGCAAGTCGGCAATGGTAATGAACCGCTTGAGGATGTTGTTTGGCATGACGTAGGTGATATCCTCAACCTCGCTGTCCACAGAGGAAACATAAATGTTCTTCGCCCTAGTTCGCAGATTGGATGTAGCAATGGCCCTCGTACGCCACTCCGTCTTGGACGCAAAGGTTTGTTGCTCAAATTGAGATGTGGTTGTAACAATGATATCTTCTCCTTGCACATTTTGCGTCTTGGTCGTAACTGCCGTTAATTGCTGCTGTTCTTGTTGCTGCTTCTCAATCTCGGCTGCCTGTTGTCGCTGCATAGACGGTGCCGAGATTTCCATACCCAGGATGATGTCGCGAACTTCACTGCTGGTCAAACTGGACACGTTGACGTTGTTCTTTTTGCCATAGTCGTTGAGGATCAGATCTCGCAACTGCGTTTCGACCTTGATCCAATCCTCATCGGACAGCGACGGCCAGATGTGATGCTCGTGGGTGATGACGCTCTTGTCGGGGCGCAAGATCAGTTTCGTCTTGTCCGGATTGACGTGCAAAGCACGGAGAATGAGGATAAGACGCGAGAACGCAGTGTAGGAGGAGATGCTCTTGAGCCATTCGTCGTAGAGATTGAAAAGCACCATCTGCGGCTCGGTCGCACGCAAAATCATGTCACCAAGTTTCTCGACCTTCATAGCAGCCTGGAACGGCAGCTGCAGCTCCGAGGCTCTGATGGAGATATTGGGAAAGTCAAGCAGATGGACTTCCAAAGGATCAAGAAGACCCTTGCGGGTGACGATCAGTTGCTTCGGCTGTTCTTCAACGGGCAAGGAACGGATCAGAGCAGCCACTTCTTCCGCCGTCTTCCACTTGGCAAGCTGGCCTAGACGCTTCTGTCCTGCCCAAACACTGGTGTGAATGATCTTGAGGAACAATTGACCAGTACGCGGGTTGAAAATGAAGATTGCACCGTTGATTGGCTTTGTCGTGAGATTGCCCTCAAACGTCTTGTGGATGGTGACACGATAGACGTTCGTGTCGTCGATGAAGAGCTGGGTCTGGTTGCTGAAGAGTTCGGAGTAATTTTGGGAGTTGAGGAACTCCTGGTTGCTCTCCGAGGCATACAGTTGCAGGCCTTTTCGAATACGCTCGCGCAGTACGTACAGAGCCGGGTTGGCTTTCATGATCTTTGCCATAGCCTGTTGAATAAGGACCTTGAGACCTGGGAAGTACATTCCATAGGCAGAGTAAAGATTGTAAGCAAGATCAATGCCAACCATGAGACCGGTAGCAGAAGGATAGATGCTGGCGCTGTCGGTAGTGTAGTCCAGGTACTTGGCTCTCGTGTATCTCTCAATATCATGTGAGTCGTAATCTCCGTATCTCAGCTGGACATCGATCCAAAATTTGTTGGTTGTCGTTGGCTCAATGACGTCCTTGGTATCGTGCAGTAGAGAAGGCCTCGTAACGTTCCACTTGTGGCTGGCGAAGAGGAGAATATCAGCGCAAGAACTATTCATCTTGTAAGACTTTCGAGGATGGATCGTTTCCTTCTGAACTGTCTCAATACCGAGCGACTCCAGCTCCTGGTCGAAGACTTGACAAAGATCCATTACTACGGACTCGTGAATCTTCTGCCACAAATGAGCTCGGAAAATTTGAATCAGAGAGATCTTGAGTGTAGGAATCTTTCCATGAAGGAAGATACCCGTCAGGTCAAGTTGCACTTGGAAACCAACGTAAACGTTGGCTCTGTTGATCGTTGGCGACCACCAAAGGGTGAAGCGACGATTCGGGATCTGGTTCAAACCGGACCTCTGCGCATTTGTGAGCTTCTTGAACTTCATTGACTCCTCGAAACCACTGTTGTGGAGAACCAGGTAGTCATGACGAAGGTATAGCTGATCTTCGTCAACGCGGAATCCAGCCCAAGAGGTGGTCTCTGACTCTAGGACGATGTCAAGAATTTGGAAGCGCTCAACAGTAGCATTCAAGGCCTCTGCGCCCTTCGCGCGGTGTTGCGTGAAAGCCAGAAGGGTGCTCCTCTCCTCACTTGAAATTTGTGCGAACTGGGCTGCTGTCATCTCCACAATATCGTGTCGCTCAGCAGTCGGTGATGAGCGTTTGTGGAATACCAGAATGTGGTTTGAAGTGACGACAAGATCCTCCTTGCCACCACCTACTGTGATACGGTATAGGCGATCCTGCCCGCTGACAACATTAAAGGCTCGTCGAGGTCCACCATCAGGACCCAGCAGCAGGTCTCCCTCCTTGACATCTTCAACAGCAACTTGAGAATGATCGTATCGCAGCAGCATCGTACCATTGGCCAAGCAAGCCTTTTCCCAGAAGAGACCCTCCCAGGAAGGGAAGCCTGTAGCTTTGAAAAGCGTGTGCTCCAGAATGGTTTCGACACGACCCAGTGCCTGAATCACATCAGTTCGATACGCATTGAGGTTCCAGAGTTTTCCATCGTGTCTCTGGCTAGTCCACCAGAAGGGGTTGCTCTTCATGAGCTGGTAGATCTTGAATTCAGCTCGAGCACGGAATCCCTTGTCGAAACTCAGGGTGCTGCGATCCTTTTGGAACAAAGTGTTGATGCGAGGCAAGCCGCGATCCCAGCTGTCCTCCAGATCTTCGAGGGTAAGTCGACGATTCTGCTGATTGGCCTCCATACGCTTCTGAGAATACTCAGTCCAAACCCTCTGAGAGTCGATGAATTCAGCTTCCCAGGGAATGATGTAACGGAAGATATTGGGGATCAGTGTCTCCTCATCATGTGTCATACCCGCTCGGTAGTGGGTGACACCAGTATCAGTCTGTGCTGACCATCGCTTGTCGCTAGCAGGAATCAAGATGTGTGAACCGGAGATCATGCCTAAGCCACCCAATTCTTTTGGTGTATAGAACACGGCGGGTGGGAAACGCGAAGGCATCTTGGAATTCAACCCGATTTTCACACGTGTCTGAATCTTGGTCTCACACTTGACGATGGCATCTAGCAGGTCAACGGTGGACACTGCTGCTTCACGATAGTACGTGAAGAGAGCAATCAATGCTGTGTTCCACTTGTTGGCGATCTTGGTGAAGGTTGTAGAGCCTGAAGACATCAAGATTTGTCGGATGCGATTGTTGAATTTCTGAATGTCTTCCTCAGTAACCTGCAGGAAGGCATGCGCAGTCCTCTCCTTGGACGTATTGTCCACCAAAGACCATACGCTGTCCTTAACGGGAAATTCTTCGTTCTGGTTCCTAATCTTAGGCAGGATTCGCACCTCGAACCCGCACATCGAGAAGAGCAAGTTCGGGTTGTCGCGACTATAGACGCTGACGAAACTGTCATCCCACTCAATGGTAGTCACGGAACGAGGAAGGCGGTTCTTGAGGTCCCAGAAAACAGCTCGGCCCAGATTCACATCATGTCTCATGAGTCGCATGCGAGAGTCTCTCGGCCAGCACTTCTTGCTCTTGTATCCAATCACGTTTTCAAAGTTGGGGTCTGGCTGCTCGGTCAAAAAGCGTTGGATGAGGTCACGAGACTCTTCAGCGGTGAAGCGAAGGAATACCCAGATCTTGTCGACGTATCGGCTGTATAGGCGAATGGGGTGCCGTGTCTCGGTTTCTCGATCTCTGAACTGAAGGAAGTCATTCGGGCTCTGAGGTGGGCCGGCAATCTCGCTAGCTCGCTGTGGTCCAAGAAGGAGCAAGTCAAGCACAAGGCCGTAGAATTGGAACACAAATGCCGAGAATTGCAGCCCACGAATCATGCCGTAGCTGTTCACATGGTTCATGTCCTTGTATGTGAGCTGAACATTGTTCTTGGAGGTGATATAATCCGCCAAATTGTGGTCCATGATGAGTCGAAGAAGTGTATTCAGGAGCGTCAACTCCATCTTCTCATAAACTTTGGAAAGTTCAGTCTCGATCATGACGTTGCACTCTCCGTCTTCGGTAACCCAGACGCGGTCCAGGTTGTTGATACCTTGCGCCCACTTGTACACCAGCAACGGTGGCACTTCCGAGTCCGAAGGCTTGATCCACGCTGGGAACAAATGTCTTTGATCCGCCTGATACCAAAGGTACTGGTCGAGATACGCATCGCTGATCTTCTCAATAGGCTCGATGTCGTACACAGGATTGATTGTGCTATAGTTGTCGTTCATGTCAATATTGACCTCCTTGAACGCTCGTTGGGTAAGCAGGAAGCGCTTGATTCTCTCCAATGTGGTGCCAGGGCTGTCATAGGCTTGCTCGATCAGCGCCAGCTCTTCTCGCTGGCTCTGGTTTAATCTGCCTTTGACAGAGTACGCCTCTCTCAGTCGTTCCAATGCCAAAATCAATATCTTGGTGTCATGTTTGTAAGATACGCTGGGGAAAGGGATAGGTGAGAACTTCCGCGATTCCAGCCAGTGCACGGTGGTGGTATAGATCGCCACAGCTTCCTCTGACGAAACATAAGGTCCATCCTTCATGTGGTTGTGTTGGCGCTCCTGTTCAGCCTTCAACCAAAGTCGCGTGAGGCGACCGACGTTTTTCTTTGCGACTGTCTTGTCCACTGTAGCGCCGCGTCTGATTCGCTCTCTGTTGTAGTGTGCCACCGAGATCCACCAGTCGGCTTTCGATTTCACATAGCGCAGAATGATGTTCTCGATAGGCGCAGGGAGGCCAGGGACCTTCCATGGAATGTTACTCTTCCAGCAACGCCAAGCCTCGGAGAGATGCTGCAGAACGGTGTTGACTTTGTTTTGCTTGATGCCCTCGGGCATCATGTCCATCAGATCAGCCATGACAGACGCACGAAGCTCCAAATCGAAGTGTGATTCGACACGCTGTTTAGTGACAGTCTTGGCAACACCCTTGCTGTGACGGCCCTCGAACTGACGAGAGAGCAAGTTTCCGAGCCATCTTTCCAGGAGTGGAATGATACCACGCATGAAGAACAACCAGACTCTCCAAGCTGGAGCCCAGAAACCGCAGCCTGGTCCCTTGCCTACAGGACCAGAGTTGAAGCGGTAGTAGATCAGATGCTTCAGATCCTTGCATGTTCGAATTTGATGCATGAGCTTGTATTTGTAACGATACATGCCGGTGAGTTGGCCCACGTGATTGAAAGCATACAAGATACCGTCAGCAAGACGGAAAGCATCAATATTTCCAAGTCGGTATTGGACTTGGGCGTCCACGATAAGCTTTGTGAGCCTCAGGATTTCTCTCATGAGATGGAACGCATTTCCAAAGCGTGACTTCTTTCGTTCCTTGGTGGTGAGTGTCTTGACTGGTTTCAAATTGAAGTTGTAGTCCAAATGGAGATAGGTAAGGTTCTTGCGATGAATCAACAGGTTGAGCATGTTGAATCCTTGACGGCACACCTGTAGACCAGCCTCAACCCAATCGATGGTAGTTTGCTGGAAGAACTTTGTCTGTTTCAAAGACCTCAGTAAATTCTGATTATTCTGTGCCTTGGGTTTCTTCTTGTGAAGCTCATTCAGAACAAAGTTCTTCAAAAGCTTTTGGTACGAGACACGAATCTTGACAGGCGGTCGGTCGGAGGGAGGATGCTCCAAGTACCATTGCTTGATCAAAGGCACATCTTGGGCCCGTACCATGCGCCCTGAGCGTCGGTTGAAGGGATAGGGCGCCCACCAAAGCTCTATCGCTGAGGAGGTATCATCGTTCTCCAAGTCTTCATCCGCAAGGAAAGGCTCGGCACCAGATGGGAGCGCAAACTCCTCGTCTTCGGGCTCCTCATTATTTCCAGGCCCAAAAAGCTCATCCTCGAGAGAGATATCAACATTCTTTGAGGCCACTGTCCGGGAAGAAATTGGGTTGATTTGGCGGTCAAAGTGGAAGGTTGGCAGGTCCGGGTCATCCGCACGGTTGAAAACAATCTGCGGATGGGAGTGCCATGTCAGGTGAACGCTCCGGGGCAACGAGTTGTACAAGTAGGGGTAGGCCACTTTGATCTCGGTTCTGATGGGGTTGCGGAAGATGATACGATCGATGGCGTTGAACTCGCCAAAATCCTCGTCGTTCGGGTTCATGTCTTTGTATAGCGGTTCGAAGCGTGGTCCTCCAGGAAGCGCCACATTGAGCGCCTTGGCTGTCAGGAAGCTCTTCAAGTCAAACAGATAGAAGTAGTTTTCATCGACCACGTTTGTAGTCAGCGGGCGGCTGAGACGGTATAGTGTTGCCATTTGGGGCAGAGTGAGGTTCCACGACTTGTAGCTAGGACCATTGACATGTGGTGTGTCGAGAAGCGGACGATGGTCGTAGAACCATTCGTAAACTGCGTCATCTTCGTCCTCGTTCAGCTCCATCTGGATAGGCTCCAAGGGCTCGACGTCCTCAATATTTTCCGACCACGATAGTGGAGGTTCTTCGTCATCGAAGGGTGGGAATCGCATGCGCTTGAATTGCTGTCGGTCGGCTTTCTCCTTTCGCATGAAAGTCCAAGTCATCGCCCACTGGGCAAAATAGACGGGCTCGATGACTCGAGGAATCTCGTTCACTAGGGTGAGACATCCGTTGACATGGTAGAGCACCTTCACCTCGCGTGCTGACTCCCATGGCATAGGCATATTCTCTAAGAGTTTCATGACCGCGTGCGGCATGAATTTGAGCGCGCCTAGGTAGCTCCTCTTGTCGTTGGTGTATTTTTTCTGAGAGACATCACCGATATCCTTGACGATCTTTCGTAAATGCTCAGGCGGCATATCAGCCTTCTGAGTCTGAACGAATCCTCCCTTCCGTTTTTCTCCAAACCTGTTGCGCTGGGACCGGAGCCATTCTTTCTTCTTTTGCGCAAACTTGGCGATCTGAGGATCGGTCGGCGGGCGATATCCCGGCGGCGGCGGCGCTGGAGGTGCTGGGGTCGATGGAGGTGGCGGCAAAGAGGATGAAGGAGGTGGAGGCGGGGGCGCATTCCAGCCTGGCGGAGGAGGAGGAGGAGGTTGCGACATGATGGCGACGACGAACGAGTTATCGATGTCGGGTTGCTGGTCGTGGGCGTCACGCCGTCGCGCCTCAGAGTGAGACGCGCTTTAGCCCAAAAATCCTATTTCACAGCGGCGGAGACCTGTCGCGCTGCAAAACATGAGTTTCTGGAATCTTTTGAAATGGCTAGCCTCGCAAACGCGCGTCGCGATGGCTAGATTCGATGATGATGAAAAGATTCTAGCCTTGCCATAACAGCTTTGCAGGGACAATTTCTGGAGGGAACTGTTGCAGGGGTGTTTCCCGAAACGAGCTAGCGCAATCACGTGATCTAGAGTGCTTTCTCTTGGGTCTTTCCAGATCCACGGAGTACATTCAAAGCGAGGATAATATCATATGGGCATGTGTATAGTGGGCTCAAGTCATGCTGTGGTTGAGTAATTGGGCTTTTTCGTTTTTTGGGTTACAGTTCGTCGCAGACACAGCGAGATTCTTGGCTAGCCACTGGGGAACCTCAATTGCTGAAGTTGCATTGCCGACGTTGTGTTTTGTGGATCACCAGTAGCTTTTGATCTGTTCTTCTCTAAACTTCCGATTCACACGTTCCAACTTGAAAGTCCAGACCGGCACCTACACCCACTTCAGAGTTGAAAAATCACCTTTGTAAGCCCTCGCAAGGGAGAATGCTGGTGAGAGCAGTAGTCGAGTCAAGATGGTACAGGGTAGGAAATGTCAAGGAGATCCTGCGATCCAATCACCTACCCGCAAAAAACTGACTAAGCGTGGATTTCGACTTCCGGTTATCGAGAGCAGCTTCAGACTTCCCCAATCTCATTCTCGACCCGCTTGCCCATTGTCATAGCAATCCAGACAGTCATTCGTACAAAATGGCCGAGCTCAGTAAGTCTTTCCCAATGCAATTGATTTGTATGGCTCTGACCAATCGCGCGAACAGAGTTCCGGCCGGACCCGGCCTTCCAGAAGTATGCGGGTAGGTTATCACTTCGAAACACGCACCTCGAGACGACTCGAACGATGGACTCTAACGCGCCCTCACAGCTATGCAGAAGACCCGACACCACTACTTCCGCTTTACTCCTAGAACCGGCCGCATCACATTCATCTACGTTGCTGTGATCCCCGCTATCGTGGGATACGTCGCATACCAGACAGACGTAAGTCGATCAACTGCTGCTACGAATCGGTTGCGTTCATGATGCTGATGTTTTTGCAGGGACTCTACAATTTCAGGGCAAAGAGAAGGGGCGACACTGCCTACGAGAAATAAGAATCGCGACTGAGAATGGCTAGAGGCGGATATTTGTACATATAGCGATGTGGCGGGACAATGCATGGTTTCCACGAATCCCGAACGACCGCACCTCTGCGGAAATCAAACATGTTTCATTGGGTAATCTGAACAACTCGCTGCTTAAATACATGATGGTTGTATGCTCTGACAGACGGTCTGCCTTTACCAGCGGCCCCGGCCTCTCCCTCGGTGTCGAGGGTTGTCAGGTAGCCTCTCACCCCTCCTCCACTCACCGGTAGGGATAGCATCGCCACTGCTTCGATCCATCCGCTGAGCCCCTCCTCGACCAAATCCTCCACCCCTTGGGAGTGGTCCTCCCCGATTGCCAGCACGGCCGTCTCTAACATTTCCGAAGTCCTGTCTCGCTGCGGATGCTGAAGCTACCGAGCCGTTTTCAAGGGGCGGCAGTATCGCGCAAGAGACATAATCGCCCACTACGAACTTGACATCTTCCAACGTCTTCTCTCCTTCTCTCATATCAAGGGGCTTCTCTTCTGAGAACTCCGCCCCTGGTCCTCCAGCGCCAATGACAACGCTGCCAATATCTTTGACGGCAAATCGTGGTAGGGAGTACGCTGACGTGCTGGTATTGCGCAAGTCAGGGCAAACAAGCTGGAACACGATTCTGGTGCCAATTGCTGGCATGGGAAGCGCGGTTGGGTCAGATGCCGCCAGCTCTAGTGCCAGCTCATTAAGACTACAGCCTGAGCCAACGTATGTATGCACATGAGGAGGCAGTGTTGGCGACGCGTAGTCTTCTAACCTTTGGTATCATTCGTCAGTACATGGACGTGGCATCCAAGTAGCACTAATATCACATCGGGTCTGCTGTAGGATAACGACCTACCGGGTAAAAGTGCCTGTTTTGTAAAAGAGCCGGAGCAGGAATGGCGTCGCTTCGATTTGCCCATCGGGTGATCGAGGTGATGAGCCCTCTGCGGACATCCTTGAATTTACTTCCAAGTGAATATCAAATGTTTATGCCATTCCTTACATTGATTGTCTGTCCGGTATCGAAGTTCGAGGTCTTGTATGTCTTGCGATAGTGTAGAGGTTGATATGTTATGTGACGAGGTACATCGAAATTTACCGCGATATAACCGCGATTGACGAAACAGGTCTGTAGGTACAGTCGAACTTAGACCACTGCATAATTGTCGCTACCAACCTGAATACGACCACTTTTCTTCCTCCTCCTCAGTCTAATCGAAATCCGGAGACTGTAGCCAAGGTTTGATCTTTTTTAGGGTAGCCCATCATGGATTTCGCCGCCTTGATGAGCAAGGAATTGGGCAAGTCCAAAAAGCCCAGCAACGACGACACCGGCAAAAAGTACATGAAGCGAGCCGATGTCGAAGCTCAGCGCAGAGCCGAGTACCTAGCCGAGCAGAAAGCTGCGGAGGAGGAGCGTCAGTCTCATGCTGCGGCGAAGCGCAAGCGCGAGGAGGATGCCGCCGCTGAGAAGGCTGCACGGGAGGAGAAGCGCCAGCGCCTGGCCGAGGAATCGCGCCAGAGGCGGGAGGACCAGGAGTGGGAGGAAGAGCAAGCTCGGCGGCGCAGGCTGGGATTGCCGATCAAGGAGAGGAAGTTGGAGGGGCAGGACGGGGATGCTGGCCTGGCCGATGGCGTAGAGGATGTGCCGGACGAGGAGCTGGTGGTGAAGCTGAGAGAGCTCGGCCAGCCGGCTATCATGTTTGGAGAGAGCCATGTGGCAAGGTTGCGACGATATACGAAGCTCACGACTGTTATGACGGATGGGCCGATACCGACTACGCTGCAACTGGTCGAAGAGAAGGATATGAAGGTCGATTCACAGGTTCCGAAGGACGCTGAAGGTCGCAAATGGCTATATCGACAACTGGCTAGCTACTTCACGATGGTCCTCGAGGCATATGAACGAGCGATGGAAGCGGAGAAGCAGGACACAAGCGCCAGCCGCAACGCGTACAATGCCATGGTTCAAACGCGAGAGAACATGAAGCCGGTAAGTTCAATACCCCATCCCCCCGCAATCCCCAACGCCATTTTTCTGACTCAAGCCTTCAGCTTTTCCGTAAATTTGAGAAGGACGACCTGGATGACTCTGTTCTCGCGCCCGTTATTGAAATTGTCAGAGCCCTTCAGGAGCGTCGGTACGTTGACGCCAACGATGGGTATCTCCGCCTCAGTATCGGCAAGGCCGCATGGCCTATTGGTGTAACAATGGTGGGCATCCACGAGCGTAGCGCTCGCGAGAAGCTTCATAATGGTGAAAAGGGCCATGTTATGGGTGATGAGGTCACGCGCAAGTACCTTCAAAGCATCAAGCGATGCCTAACATTCGCTCAGGCAAAGTGGCCGCCGACGGATGTGAGACAGTTGATGGGTTGATTACGACGATCCGATAGATTTCCTTTAGAGTCAATGATACCCCCGAGGTGGTGTGAACGAGCCTCATGCCCACAGTCCCTATTACTGCTTCAATGCTGCCACTACCTGATGAATTGAGGAATCCATGAAAAGCCCGCAACTGTCTTAGATTTCCCACGCGATGAAAGGATGCAAACCCAACGCCATTATCCGGCATACCATCAAACAAGCTCGAAATCGCTGTTAATAACATCCAACAAATCCTTCCCTTTGGGAGCTGACGAAAGATTCTCATAACCATCCTGAGTGATCAGAATGTCGTCTTCGATACGGACACCGCCCACATAGTAGTAGCGCTCCAATACCTCAACATCAAAGAACTTGGCAAGGTCGGGATTTGAGAGGAAATATCCCTCAATGTACTCGCGGTTAAAGTAACTGTCCGTCACCGTCAGTACACCAACTCAAAAACGTAAGAAAAAGAAGACAACCCATATGAGCGAGAAGCTAACAGGGCAAATAACTTACATGCCTGGCTCAACCGTGATGATCATACCTGGAGCCATAGTTTGACGGTTCCCGTTCCTTGACATGTTTTGAGGTGCAAGGTCAATTCGTGCGATGAGCTCTCGCTTCCCTGATTCTAGTCTTGGGCGCTTGCTGGCGTGTAACAATCTCTCACCGCCAGTCACATCGTGGACGTCCAGACCAACGTGATGGCCTAGGCCGTGCGGGAAGAATGCAGTAATGACACGGCTGCCCGCGAGCTCATCCCGATCACCCTTCAGGATGCCAAGTTCAATTAAGCCGTCTAGGCCAATGCTTGCAGCCAGTAGATGGACATCGAAGAACTCCCTCCCAGGTTCCATAGCCTCAATGCATTCGTTCTGCATTTTCTGAACAAGATCGTGAATAGCACCGGACTCCTTGGAGAATTTTCCAGATATGGGAAGCGTACGGGTAATGTCACTGCAGTAGTTCTTGAATTCGCATCCCGCGTCTAGCACTAGCAGCTCTCTTCCCTTGAGCGGCTGATCGTTCGCAAAGTAGTGCAGAGTTGCCGCGTTCTCCCCGGCACCGGCAATAATGTGGTAAGCCTGGGAATGCGCGCCGCGTGCGGTGCATCCGGCTTGGAAAATAGCTTCAATCTCCTGCTCGTTCCGCAGACGCAGCAAGCTGCGGGCTGTTTCACGGTGAGCAATGGAGGAGATGGCGTTGGCCTTGCGGATGAGAGCTATCTCTTGGGAGTCTTTGTATAAGCGAGCGCGGTCCATGGCCGCCTTCAAGTTGACGGTGTCGATCTTGGGTTTGTTGGAGCTGGCCTCGTGAAATTGCGGAGTTTGCGGCGCCTGCTGGCTGCTGATGAGGAACAGGGTGGTTGACTCATTCAAATTGACTTGGAGGAACTTGGCGAGCTCCTTGGAGTAGTGAACTTCGTCAACATCGTAAAGCTGCTCAGCCCTTGCCGCGTCCGGAAGCGATCCAAACCAAAGGGACTGTCTTGGCTCAATATAAGGGATCCAGAGAGCCAGCCTGTCGTTGGCAATCTCGTAAGTCACGGCGCAATCGGCAAAGTCGACGCCAGTGATATAGTAGAAGCTGGGGAACAATTGTAAGCACAATCTCATGACACGCAAAGCCAATGAGCACACTAGGGGACGTACTATCGGCGCTGTCTGAAATCAGGACCCTGATCCGAGTCCTCGTATAAACGTGTGGGCTCGCCCGGCAGGAAAATGAGTCCCTTCTCCAATCCTTCAACATCCTCCTTCCTGAGCTCCTCTACCACCTTTCGAACATGAGCCTTGGCTTTGAAACTGTTAGAGTCATACTAATACTCAATAGTGAAGGCAGACTAGAGACGGCACTAAACCCCCTACCTTGATACTTCTTAGACAGCAACTCCTCATCGCTGACTATTGGCTTCAGGCATAGATTTCTTGACGCCACGGCGCATTAGACTTTATCAAGATTTGCATATCCCAACGGCAACGTCACCGTTGGTCCGATATCACTTACAGAGCATCGAACTCATCGTCTAGCTGCACGTCAATATCTTGTCGCTTCATGGTCGCAACAAAGAAACGTTGATTGCACGTCTACTGAAGAAGCAAACGAATCAAGTATCGAAAGTTAATTTCAATTCGATTCTCCTGTCGTCTGTCGTCTGTCGCTGCGTAGCAAGCAACTCCACAGGTCAAAGCTCGGTGAGGTGTACGGAGTACGTGACCTTGATCAATGTTGGGCTTAGCTTCGTTGAATTGGCAGTTGATCTGGTGGTTGGTTCCGAGTCATTAGCCACCCCCACACGATTCGCGCTCAGTGGAACCGCATACCGTCAGAAACGGCGATAGGGGCTGCTTGGCCTTCCGTTTCTTCCGTTTGCGCAGCGGCTGCCGGTTCCGACAAAAACGGATCGTTTCAAGTCCGTAAATGGCACACTTTTATTCCGCTCCGTGTCTCCGTGCGTTGCATGACACTGTGTTAGTTTTTTACCTTTGCCTCCCTTGCCCTTCGGTGCCGATTCGGCTTCAGATACCGGTCAACCCAAGAGGCCGCCCTCAGCCCACATTACTTCTAGTATTATTTACGGTACTCACTAGTACTACCTCAACTATAGAGCAGAAGTAAACTAGTAGACTGGATTATTGCGGAAGGGCAGAGCGATGAACGCGTAACCACCATCAGGAGGAACAGCTACCTCTACTACGTACCAAGATACCAAGGCGTTGTCATCTATGGAACTTCGATGATGAGGCGCTTGTCACTTCATGAATGGCCGACGCCATCGACTTACAGCTCGTAGTCCATAGTCATATCGACGGGTGGCCAGAAGAACCCACACATTGTCGTATATATTCGAAATCCAAGTGTATCTAAAGGGCGGAATATACCGATGGAGCGCCTGTCGCGATGGGATCCGTCTCCTGTATCTAAAACACCCAAGCAATGCCTTTTCCAAGAGGAAGAAATCCAAAAAAAAGTAAAACAATAAAAACCAACAAGAACATCGCGTGTAGAATATACCTTCTCCACGCGCTTCCCAAGCTTCGCGCCCCAAGACGTTGCCTGTTGCCAACCCAATCCCCGAGTAGAATGTCGTCAGCCGATTCCCCTGCTGCCGTTCCATGCGTAAAGAATTCCTCGCCACCCTGTTCGCCATGTATCTTTGTAGTGCATTGGTAAGATAAACATAGAAGAAATAAAACAAAATCGTTGGGTATCACGTAAAAGCCGTTTCGTTCACATTCCCTGAAACACGCCTCTTCCGGATCCGAAGAAGCTTCCCCAATCTGCCTGCATGCCGTTCTCTGTAAACATCTGGTCGATTTGCCTTTCCTGTCGTCTTGGCTGTGGTCTGCGGCTGCCATGTGAATATGCCGACTCGGAAGAATGATGCATCGACGATGATGACGGAGTCGGGGCTTGTGCTGGCTGGCCCATTTGTACATTAAACAAATTGGGATCGTACATGTTCGCCGAGAATTCCAGCCCTGGTTGTCCTTCAGGATGCTGGATGACATAGGGTGGCGGCTGCCCAAGAAGATGACTGTCCATATCGTCAAATGAGCCTGGCATGAAGAATTGCGATGAAGGGTTCTGGCTGCCCTGACTAGCCATTGTCACTGGTGGCTGGAAACCTAGCTCCATCATGGGCTGATTCGGATATGCAAAAGGATCTTCTGACGGAAACATGAGGGTATCAACTTTGTTGACAGGATTGTGGGAGCCAAGAGACTGTTGTTGATGATGCTGCACTCCATATGGCTGTTGGTGCGAGCTCGACGCCGTGCTAGGTGAGCCCGAGGTGCCTCGAGAAGACATGTCAAAGCCAAGCACATCTGGCATACCGGCAGACAATGCAGGATCCTGGAATGTGTGGTCGCCACCGGTGTGCGGGATAGTATCCACGGAGCCTCGGGACACGGGCGTCCCGAAGCCGAGGGGCGGCCTGCCACCATTGCGAGCCCGCGCCAGCTCTTCGGTTCGTTGGGAGGATACACTGGACTGGCGTGCTGTAGAAAACATGGGAACTGCAGCTGACTTGCCAGCAGCAGGAGCAGAACGTTTCTTATTTGGCGTCTGCTTATGTAGGCTGGGGTCTAGCTTATCCGGGAGCTGATCGAAAAGGACCTGAATTCGAGGTTAGCAATATGTGTAAGCCCAAGGGATGTAGACCACAAACCTTGAGAGCGTTCGAGACTTTGTCAGCTGAAAGGCTCTTGTCCGCTAATTCAGCAATCATCTGTCGACCAGCACGAGCATCCGCGAGAACTTCAGCAGAACCAGGCTTCTCTGGATTCTCGATGGCGTAGAATACCAAAGATAGCACCGCGAAAAACTCGGTATACAGCATGAACCAGTACGGCCCGCTAAGAACCCGCTGCTTGCGAATCTCTAGACCAATGTGCACAATATTTCGCGACACGCTGATAGCGGCGGCTGCACAGGCGTATGATAGCTCGTCAACCTTCGAACCTTGGCTGAGCCTGGGAGAGACGTAGTGCAAGAAAGGTCGGTACAAAACAAGCTGCACGTGCGCGTATACGAATCTCAACAAATGTCGCACCCTACCAAATGATCAGCAAAAAGACTTGGACACCTGGCATGAGAACTTCAACCTCCGCCGGGAGCTGCTGCTTACCTGACAACCTCAACAGGACCATCGCCGCTTGGGCGCCAGTGTTCGGGTAACCGCTCATACCAAGAATGAAGATCGGCTTCGATCTCTTTGATGCGCGAATATTTGATAGAATACGAGGTGGTTGACTTGTTGCTCTTGCCGCTTTTCACACTCTTGATACTTTGTCCAGATCCTTTCATGGGGTACACATATTTGGTGATCTTGCCTAGAATCTCAATGAGACGAGTATGGGCGTTGAAGGCAACATAAAATGATGATGAGCCCGGAGGCTGATGAAGGACCATGGTGGGCGTGATGTACTCGTCGTCAACTTCAGTGGGGTAGGGTTGGTCTATGTCGTCAGAGTTGAGCATGAGAGGGAAGCCAAGGAGAGTGGAAACATATATGTCCATTTGTCGAATGACATAGAAGACGCGTCGACGGGTTTCATCCTCAATAGTGTCCATTCGCTCGTGCTGGAGATGTCGATGGAGACCCATGCGGAGCGCAGATCGAAGGGCAATACCGACAAAGGCGTAGCACGCGCTGAGGTTTGACGTCGCCTGCAAGAACAAAATGATAAAGAGCAGCGCTTGCAATGAAGTAAGATCGCGGCATTCAGTAATATCCTGCAATAGGGCCCTGGCGCTTCGGTAGTATTTCATACTGAGCAGGGCAAGTTAGTGTTATGAAAGGCAAATTTGACGAGGCCGGGAACTTACCCTTCCTCGGTAGAGTCTGTGTATGCAAGTTTTGAAGTGTTGGCTCCGTCAAGACTGTCGTACATGCAACCTAGAGCTAGGACTGAATAAACAAGCCCGAGGAAATGTGTATCTTCCTGATTGAGGCTGTCGACTGGGCGATCGTAAATCTTGTCGAGCTTCTCATAGAAGGATGGAACGTGTACGATGCGCACCAGACATGTTGCGCAACTCAGGGAATAATAGCATAAGTTGCGGGTAACTTCTTTGGAGGGTAGTTCGGTGTAGTTGGAAGTGGCAGAGAAAGGAGACTGGCCAACAGGAGTCGGAGGATCGAGGTTTGTAAGGCCGGTAGGACGTTCTGTGCGCGTCGAGAAGGGCAGTTTGGTCGATGGCCCCAGTTTGCCTCGGAAGTGGTCCTTCATTCGTTTCAAGAACACAGATCCAGAAGAGATGCCGTGAAAATCCCAACCGCCCCTGTCGTCGATATCAAGCTGACCAGCCGAGTCAATCATGGACACCAGCTGGGTGTCATTTGAATCTGAACTGGAGGCAGGGGGAGCCGGATGTTGTCCAGGATGGAGTTTGGCTGCCCGAGCGCGGGCTTGCTCGCGGTTGTGAAATTCTTGTTGAACAGCGGGATCAAGGTTTGGGTCAGCCAGATCCACGTCTGGCATGAACTTGCGAAGAAGAGACTCGGCGCGCTGGAGGCGACCCTCTAGAGCCTCTATATACTGAGGGGCAGGATTACGCCTGCGATTGGAAGGCTTATCATATGTACAATCTATAGCACACATGTCAGTAGCTGGGCGGAGGCAAGCGCGAGATCGGAGGGCGCCGTCGCAGGCATACCATAACTGTAAACAGAACAGTGGGTGCAAGGCTGTTTGCCGTCGCATTTAATTTTCTTTCGACGGCATTCGTCGCAGGCGCGCGTGACTCGACGTCGTTTCTGGATGGGCTGTGATGCATCTGCGCCGCTGGCCGAGACATCATGTTCCGAGTCGCTCCCCTCAGGAGTCGCGGCGCCCTGGCCCGCCCAGTCGTGGCCTGATAAGCCGCCGTCGTCCTCGGACATTTCCGTTGAAACAGTAGCCTTGAGTTTATCTGTCAGTCCTTCATCTACTATGGCCGAAGAACGGTAGCGTCGTGGCTCTGGGGTATATTGGGAGTTTTGCGGTGGGCGAAGTTCAAGTACGCGGCGTGCGCTGGGCGGGGCTCACCATGATGATAGGTTTGAAAGGTCGTGTTAACTTGGAGTCGGAGTCGGAGGTACGGATAAAATCGAGTCGAGACTTTGAACAAAGAACGAAGCGAGGCAAGTCGAGGCGGGTGAGGAAGTCCTCGACTTTTGGGCTGGGGAGGATGGTCGGAAACCGCTTTTGCTAGTATCTATCGGGTGTCGTCGACCAGCTCTGTCCAGTATCCCAGGTGCAGACACCAGCAGGCTCCCATATCCCAATTGCCTCAGGGAATGGCAATCTATGCCACTGGCAGCGGGTCGGCGTTCATGTGTCGTGTGTTCGGCGCGGTCGTCGCAATGAGGAGTTGGGGGAAGAGTCGTAATAGGATCGAGGTTGAGAGGAGGAATAAGAAACGGGAATGCGCGACTCGGATTCAAAGGGAGGGAATAATGGGCAATACTGGGACTAGGTACCTAGTCGGTACTAGTACTACTACTACTAGTAGTAGGTAGTGTTCGACTGTAGAGTAAGGTAGGAGTGGCAGAGCTAGAAGTACCTGCAAGTCCAGTGAAGACTTCACGCTGCTGGCAGTGCTACGAGTACTCGCTCCCTACTACCTTAGTCTAGTACTACCTTGTCCAAGCATAAGGTAAGGTAACGGGAAATAGGTAGGCAGGCCTTGGGGGGCGAGGGGAGGACTGCGGGCGACTCGGCTGAGGTGGGCGGGAGAACGATCAGACGAGAGTCAGAGAAAAAGCGAGCCCAGCGGCGGCAGCCCAAATTGACGGGTGGGTGTGGATTGCACCCCGTAGGTACGTACTGATACCAGTACTCAGGCTGCACTACCTCGAATGGGCTGAAGTGGGCTCGGGGAAAGGGTCGGCGGCTGGTGTGGATAGCGCCAGTGGCCAGTGTCTAGTGGTGCGGTGGGTGCTGACGCTGACGCCGCCGTCGCTGGTGGCCCGAGTGAGTGCTGGTCATAAGGTTCCTCAGGTACCTACTAGGTACCTACCTACTGAGGTGCCCCACCGTCCTGCGCTACTAAAGACCTGCAGTCTCAGCAGGCTCATGCCCAAGGAAGCGTTACCTGACTACCTGCACTTATGATACTTGTGTACCCTACCTATGTAGTTCTATTAACTTGACGGCATCTGGGGCCTTGCTGGTTTTCTTCACAAGAAATTGCACATCGTATTCTCTTCTTACAGTACTCCTACCTTGTCGGCAGTACCTAGACTGACAGTAGGTAGTGTTTGGAAATGGAAGCAGCGGTATTAGTAGCAGTGGTAATGGTGGTATTCTGGCAGTGATCTGGTACTAATTATTCATGCGCTTTAGCCGACCAGGCGTCCTTGTTCGGTCTAACTGCAATCGCGCGCCGAAGCACAGAAGTCGGGGCTCGTATGCTGCAACTGACGACGAACTTGAATTCTGTATTTAGCTCCAATTCCATCCGGGACTACTAGCTGCAGCGCCCTACTCGCTAGCGCTCATGATGCTATGGAGTTCTGCGTTGTGGTGGTGATCTCACCGTCCTCTCGGGGCCGGTGGCACCGATGCTATTATTTTCTTATTTTTTTTTTGGTTAACTTGATCCGTGGCTACCTGACCACTGCTACTACAACTACTAGTAGTGCTTGACCATTTCCTTACTGGGAAATGGCTAGGCGAAACGGGCAACTTGAATGCAAACTTAATTCGTACGTGAAAAGAGGATGATGAAAGGCGGCTTCACGGCCGACGAACGATTCAGGGTCCCGGTGACGATGACGACCCGCGGGACGACTTTAGCCTTTGGAGCGATTCAAGCATCAATTTTAACTCCCACGAGGTAGGGCCCTAAAGCCGTAGCGGCCGCGGCAGATCACAGCATGCAATGACCGCGGCAAGCCCTGATCGATTACTTTAATGCCAACTGGACATTGGGGACCTCCTACACCGGACAACGGGGAACCCTAATGGCCAAGAGGCTATTCGAAATTCAGGCTAGGTAAGGTAGGTAGGTAGGACTCGCCCAGCAGGGACTCTCGAGAAGGCCGTAGGTTCTTGTTAGGCGCTAATTATGTCCTGCACCTTTACGAATAATAAGCCGGGCGTGCAGGACTGGGCACAGTCACGCACGAGTTGTTACTGCTACGGAGTAGAGGGCTTCTCGCTCCACTGGAAACCTCAAGTTAAGCACTTGAAAATTTGTACGGCGGCGATTTGGAGGTCCGTTGAAGAGGAGCCGGTGGCGCCAGCAGGTACAGGAGCGCAGCCCCGCGGATACAAGGTGTACAAAGGTTGCGGCGCGTCCTGGACAAAAGGTCTCGGTGGGGGACACGCGTACTGTCTGGGTACTACAGTTAGCCGTATTCTATTGAACGCAGCCACATCCCGAACCCAGGACCAACTGAATGCTTTGATACAGATCATACAGCTACGGAGTAACAGTCCTCCACTGCCTACGGAGTATGTTGGTTTCTGTTGTAAGCACCATGAACGTACGTAACTCGTACAGCCCTCCAGAGCACACCCAAGCGTGCATGTACACTGCCCCCTCCCCAACGCCAAAGAGACGGCGCTTCGTACTAACGCTTGGATGGGCAGCTCGTCGCCGATGCCCTGGCGACCCACTACCGGCATCGGATAGCCCGCCTCCCTGTCCGACGGGGTGAAAAGAGGATGGGCTGGCAGAGACTGGCGTCCCTGGCTGTTACGCAGGACACGTTCAGGGTGATGGGTGTGTATCGACTTGAGCCGATTCTTCCTGCCTGCCTGTCAATTGTAGCCTGTTAGACTGAAATTATTGCTTGGAACCGGGCCAGGCAGGGAGAATGAGGACGGGGGGACACAGCATCTTCAAGCCTAGAGCAAGTCACGACCCCGAGGCGCACAGCACTGACTTTGCATCCACGGTGATCGCGAACAGACTCAACTTCTTTGCGACGAAGTACTCTACCAAGTGAGGGCATCTCCAGGTACTAATTACCTTACCTAGTAGGCTAGCACTAATTTTTACAGCTTCAGAGACGGAACGCCGCGCTATGATATCATGGAAAGCGTCAGACCACCATGACAGCGCCAACAGCGCTTGCGGAGAGAACCTCGCACTGTTACTGAGGCTTTGCCTCAAGACTGACGAAGCAAGATGACAAGACGCGCCCTTCTCGGAGTTGGTCCAGTTGCCAGCATCACCGCTCGGAGCGTACCGCATAGCGCCTCTGATGACCTTTTGGCTGTGGTGGTTGCGAAAAGCCTTGATGTCACTGGCTGAGCGACGTTTTTGCCCCCCCCTCCGTACCCGCTTGCCGGATATCCGATCAGGAACGTTGAAGGAATGGCAATTCCAATATCCACCATTGCGAAGTTCCCACTAACTCCCACAAGGACCGCGAGTACTCGTATATGTTCAAGGCCATAGTTGCAACGCAGTGTTTCCCTTGAAACCACCGCAGATCGGGGTACCTTTGGTGCCAGCGCTGCTTGTACGACCGCCCGCAAGAAGTGGCTGCCGGTCCCCAGACGGTTCGTAAGGATTAACTAAGGGCTCGATGCGATGCTCCATCTGGCTGCAGCCTTTCCTGTGGTCGTAGCACGGAAATACAAATAAGTATTGAGTAGGTGATTGCGAGGAGGCGGAAATTGTCCGGCCCACCCCCAGGCACAGGACGATCGTCCGTCCTAATTGTCTCAGACAGAATTTGAGTTTACTTGGAATTGGGATGATGACCGCACAACGTGGAACGGCACTACTTATTGTGGAGGGTCTAACAAATAGAGTCAAAGATGCGGTGTCACCCTAACCCAAAGGTAAATACTAAAAATATTCGAGCTCTTGCCACGCCGGTAGCTAGGATGGTTGTATCGCCATTGGATCGCTCGTGGAGAATGTCGTACATGGAACTCGGTCAATGCCGCGGCTCTACGATAGGACAGTCTTCACCAACTAATGCAGTTGGAGAACGAAGATAAACAGGGTGGAAAGGTAGCCTGATCGGAGAAGTGCTGGTGTTCAATATCATCACGATCGATTTTCAAATGCTAGCAGCTCCTATATATGTGAGATTATCGTGTTTTCCTCACACAATTGCTGCTATCTCGTGTCTTGCTACTTGTGATCAGTTTCACGCCACGGCGGAAATGGCAGTCGAATGGGAAGGTACCTGTACCGCCAACATCAAGGACACTTCCTTCTCGGGTTGAAGCTACCAACCAGAAGACAAGGGAAAGCCTCGTCGTAGCAAAGCACACTTATTATTGGTACTGATCTAATACATATAGTCCGAAGTAAGCAAAATCTGGGGGATGCAAACCTTGTCATCGACATCCTGGCGCGCGCAATGTACTGAGCCCGTGCTTCAAAGTTACCATAGGGGTTGTTAGGTACCTTATCACACAGCTGCGGTCGTGATGCAATATACTGTATCTACCTTTAGGTAGGAAGCTCATCCACAGATCCAATTGAGTACCTGCTAGTAGTATGTAGGCACCTCTAGACAGGTATCGAATTTCTATAGAGTACTGCTACTCGTAGTACTTAGGCGCCCGGGGTTATAACAGTATGACTATACGTTAATATTAAGCAAGAAGTAGCAGATACTTGTGAGGTGCCTAGGAATGGCAGTATGGAAGCTGGTTCGGTGGTAAGTACGGCGAGGTGCACACGAATGATTCTATTAGGGTGCACACGCTGGTCGCTGCGGCTTACCTACCTTAGGTACCTACCTAGGTTGGCTGTATGCAGTTGCCGCGGAGGTAAACTGCGCAGCACTGTACTGACTGGAGGCCGGCACTGTACGATACCTTAGTGCCCCACTAGTACTGTGCCAATCTGGGCGCTCCGTTTTTGCGCCATCGACCGTTAACATATTCCACGGTTTTGGGCCGTTACGTACTAACGTATCGAAGCTATTAGCCACAAAGGAGTGGCTCCCCTCATTGTGGCTGGTGATTCGCTGCGTACGGAGTATTCGTCATGTCAACTCCGACTTCGAGGCTTTCGCGGATCACCGTTTGACCTCGATACATCACTACAGTCAAATCAGCACACAATCCCGCTACAAATGTACTGGCTGTGACCATGGCATCGCCGGGACTCAACCCTCCGGTTGAGACTACCATCGTTGTCGAAGGTAAGAGGAAGTGCACATGCTCGTCTGGAGCTGCCCCTCCCCCTCAATTCGGATGATGCTCAGTCGCGACGAAGCTGTGCCCAACTTGAGTTGATTCACTGACGAGGCAACCTCCAGACGTACCCAAGCTTGATCTGGAGCTATATATTCAGAGTTATGAAGGTGAAGAGCCTTGCAAATATTCTCGTCACAATATCAACTCCACTCACACCGTCACGTTGCGTAGGTCGAACTCGCTACGATCGGCTCCTCCACATTGGGAAACATTCCAAAGTCCTCTCAGTAGACGCCTTGAAAGCAGCAGTGCGTGAAGCGAAGAAGGGAGATGATGTTGGCAGGTACAAAGATGCTTGCCAATATTTGCAATTCGTTGCTCCCCACGAGCAGGAGGCACAATTTGACGACGAGTGGGCGAAGAGCAAGGAAGATCAGAACAGGAAGGAGACAGCGCGCCTCGAGAATGAACTGAAAGGGTACAAGAACAACCTCATAAAGGAGAGCATACGGGTGAGTCGCCGGCGGTAACCTTCGGCCCGGTGCTCCACGACTGACGCGATCTTAGATGGGGAATGAGGATCTTGGCCATCACCTTGAAGAGACAGGGCACCTCAAGGAGGCTGCTGAGATTTACAGTCGGATGCGTCACGATGTCAGCACGACCAAGCACATAATGGACTGTGCCCAACGCATTATCAGCGTGGCCTTGCAAAGAAGAGATTGGCCCTCCGTCATGACGAACGTTAGTAAGATGGCCGGTGTCCATGCCGCGGAGGACGAACATAAATGCATACAGCCATACATGAGAATAGTCCACGGATTAGCTCACATGGGCCTCGGAAAATACGATGAGGCGGCTCACAGCTTCCTTGAGGTGTATTCGGAAATTCCACTGGACGCATACAACGACATTGCGACCCCCAATGACGTAGCCGTGTACGGCGGCCTGCTTGCGCTTGCGACGATGGATAGAGAGAAACTCCACACACGAGTATTGGACAACCCGAGTTTCCGCACCTTTCTCGAACACGAGCCTCAGATCCGCAAAGCCGTTAGCCACTTTGTCAACGGCCGGTACTCGAGCTGCTTGGCGATTCTGGACTCCTTCAAGGCTGACTTTCTCCTCGACATCTATCTCCACAAGCATGTACAGGTGATTTTCCAGAAAATCAGGAGAAAATGTATCGTCCAAAATTTCATCCCCTTTTCCTGCGTTACCCTCGACAGCTTGGATGCCTCCTTTTCTCGCGATGGCAAGTCGATCGAGGATGAGCTTGCGAGCATGATTCGCGATGGAACTCTCAACGCACGGATCGATTCAAAATCAAAGGTCAGTGACAAAATGCAGCACTTATTGTTTACTTCTACAAATCAGACTAAGGAGTGCTGACAATAACCAACTAGCTATTGGTAGCTGTTCGCTCTGACCCAAGGCTAGAGATGCAGCAAACCGCGCTAGAGGTAGCTCGTATGTATGAGCAGGAGGCAAAGGAACGTCTTCGGCGCGTCAATCTTGTCGTGGCTGGTTTGGAAGTGACCAATCCGAAGAAAATGGCAGATGCCGAAGGCAATTGGTTCGGCGATCAAGAGAGCTTGAAGCCAAGTGCTCCTGCGGCGTAGTGGCGGTCATGCCTTGCTTTTACCGGGTTGTCATCTTCTGAAGGCTCGTCGGTATGAGCACGGGTACACGGATGTATTGGAGTTTGATTCTGCATTTTAGGGCGTTTGGTTTGATTTGAAACCCGACGGGAACTAAGCCTTCCCATACATGACAGAGTACAAGTTGACAACCTTTCACAAAACCCCCACATGCTCTCAACATTGACAGAATTTCGTACATGGCCTCTAAGACGACCATATTGCGGCGAGTTAATGCACCATACTCAAAGCACTAGTAGGCAAGAGGGAAGTAAAACGTTTAAACGTAAATTCATATCCATGTTACCCAAGACATTTTTCATCTTAGAGCACGTACATGGCTTTAGTAAACTTATACACGGGTTTGATCTAATCTGACACCCCTTCTATAACCTCCCTTTCCCCTTGCACTGCCGAATGTGGCTTACAGGAACTTCTTGGGGGAGTTCGCCTTGCGCGTCTTGTAGACGACATAGGCAGCTGCCAGCAAAACCTGCGTGAAGATGAAGATGGCAATGAGCTTCCCGTGACCGGGAACGCTGTCCAACATGGTCTGAGAGAGGGTGGCGTGATGATCGGTAAGATAGCCCTTGACAGAGCGCTCGTTCTCGCGCATCTTCTTACCAAGGTCAGAGCGCATTCCGCGAATCTCTCTCTCGAGGCTCTGTATACGGCTTGTCAGATCATCGACCTGCTTCAGATTGCTGAGATCGGTCTTCATATCAACTAGCAGGGCCTTGATTTCATTGTGCTGATCGGCTCCAACTTGATGGAGTCGGGACACCGACCGGTATACGGAAGAGAGCTGGTGGTTTGTGGACTGCAGGCGGTTGTGCAAATCTTGAAATTGAGCCTTGGACGACTGGAAGACGTCGGCATCTTGGTCAAGGGGACCTTCGTCAAATCCATCATCATTGCCAGCGTTGATATCCCTCTTCGGGGGCTCCCGGCGCGCATAGTAGTCGCTGCCGCCTCCAATTAACTTGTCTGACATGACGACGAGCTTAAAGATTTCGATAGAATCGGGTGTCTCCGGGGTGGCAGCCGTGATACCGAACTTGTAGCCTGGGGGCAGGCTGACCTTGTTGCTGGAGAAACACTCGCGACCATCAATCTCGACGCTGAAACTCGAACGAGACTGGCGCAACTTGATCTGCGATGGTCGTCCAAGGTTGCGGTAGGGGTACAGACAGTGTCCAAAGGCGAGTTCGTCAACGCTGGATCGGGCGGAATAGTCGGTGGAGCCGTCGTTGAGGAAAGCACGAAGCATACCACCAGAGCCGTCGTGGGCGTCAATCACCAGAGCCAGACCCTCGAACTTGCCAACGGTGTAGATGCTGTTGGAAGAGATCGACTTATCTCCGTCCTTTGCCAGCCAGATATTGATGTTGCCACCACCGCGCTCTGGTCCATTGGCACGTACGTCAATATCCGTAACCCATTCTGTCTCGTCGAGAGTCTTTTCAGACCAGATGGATCCGCGGAAGTTACCAGGATTAACCGGCGTAAGAATAAGCTTGTTCGACAGGACCTGGGGCTGCTTGGCCGACCCCGTAATGACGAAGTTGGGGATTTGGTCTTTCATACCGGGCGGACTGAGCCTTTAGAGACAATCTGTCAGCTTTGGATCATCTTCATTGGTTGCCTTTGGAATACCAACCGGCCTGCAACGCCGAAGCTAAGATCGTTGATCAGGACTTGCTGGGCATGGGCAGCACTGGCTGCCAACAAGGCCGCCGCTGTGCCGAAGAAACGCATGGTTACAGAATCGTATAAGCTGAGTATTAAAATTTGGGTTGACTTGGTGCTATCGAGTAGCACTTGAAATGTTAGTGCGATGTGTTTGGTAGATTTGATACGACTTGTCCACCCTGTCCCAGTAAATGCGCCTGCGCGTCGTCTTTGGCCTCTTCGTTACGCTCGAATAGGGTGAAAAGCACGTTTCTTTAAGGAAGGGACATCAAATACCAATGACCCAGTCGCGCGAGACCGCTGGGGAAGAAAAGGATGGGAAGTGCAGACGCAGTGGCAAGATTTCGATAGAAAGAGTGTAAGTTGGGTGTGCAAAGGCCTGCGGAACGTCGACAATGTCGCTCCTGAAAGCTGTCCCCAAATAGTTGCCAAGAAAAAGTAGGTGGCTAATAAGGGTCGTGCATGTGGCTGGTATCGGTTTGTCCGCAAGTGATTGGTCCGCGCTCCCCCCAGATTTACTAGCAGCTCCCTTTCCAGCCCCATCTCCAAAAAAACACCGTCCACGGCCGATCTCCACCTCATTAAGGTACCTAAATCGAGCTTCGAATGCAAGGAATCACCGGAGCCGATTTTTCGCACCACACTGCAGCCATTGATGCCATGGGATGTCGCAATAGCAGCAACGCTCAGTCTCTACGCCCACCAAGCTGCTTCCGCTGAGCGCTGATGAGGCTTCGATATGGCCGACACGCATCCTTCTCTGGGGCAGTGTGCCCTCGTTGCCGCTGCCTTCAAGGTTCTGCTACTTCCAGCATAGTAAGCTTAGACCGAGACCAGAAGCGGGAAAAGTACAACGTTGACGCCCGATGATAGCAAGTCTACCGACTTCGAAGTTCACAGGAACTGGCTTGCCATTACTGAAAGCCTCCCCATCTCCGAGTGGTATTACGAGAATACTTCAGAATGGACCCTCGACTATCCCCCCTTCTTCGCCTACTTCGAGTGGGTTTTGGCCCATATAGCGAAGCTCGTCGACCCGGCCATGCTGCGAGTGTACAACCTCGACTACGATAGCTGGCAGACAATATATTTCCAGCGCGCTACTGTCATTTTGACGGAACTTGTGCTTTTTTTCGCACTTCAGCTCTATGTCGATACTACCCCGATTTCGTCGAGGCGGGCATCGCAGGTCGCTGCGCTCTCCATTATCTTGTCGCCGGGACTCCTCATAATCGATCATATTCATTTTCAGTACAATGGGTTCATGTACGGAATCTTGGTCTGGTCCCTAGTGTTGGCTCGGTGCAAGTCAACTTTGCTGTCAAGTGGCTTGGTGTTCGCCGCACTTCTATGCTTCAAGCATATCTACCTGTACCTTGCGCCGGCCTACTTTGTGTTTCTGCTGCGAGCATACTGCCTCTCATCTAAGTCCATTTTTCGCCTTCGACTTTTCAACTGCATCAAGCTTGTTAGCGGAATCGCGGGTATCTTGGCTGCAGCATTCGGGCCCTTTGCTGCGATGCAGCAGATCCCGCAGCTGTTCAGCCGCTTGTTCCCCTTTTCACGCGGACTATGTCACGCATATTGGGCCCCAAACATCTGGGCCATTTACTCTTTCCTCGACCGTGTTCTGATAAGCTGTAAGTCGAACATTCTTTCCACTCTTCACTTGCATATCCGATCAGCACAGCGTTGCCTAACCCTTTTTCAGTGGCGCCGAGACTGGGCCTTACTCTCAAGACTGAGGCGCTAGAGAGTGTAACTCGGGGTCTTGTTGGAGACACAGCCTTTGCAGTTCTGCCCGACATCAGCCCCAGGACGTGCTTCGTGTTGACACTTTTCTTCCAAATCCTGCCTCTCCTCAAGCTTTTCTTCGCTACTACACCTACTTGGGAGAGATTCATAGGGGCTGTGACACTCTGTGGCTACGCGTCATTCTTGTTCGGATGGCATGTGCACGAAAAGGCCATCTTGCTCGTGATTATTCCCTTCAGCCTCATTGCGCTGAGAGACAGGCGCCACTTTGGCGCTTTCCGGCCATTGGCTGTGGCTGGTCACGTCTCCCTTTTCCCACTCATCTTTACACCAGCTGAGTTCCCCATCAAAACGGTCTATACAATTTTTTGGCTGGTCTTGTTCCTGACTGCCTTTGACCGACTCGCGCCGGCCTCCAATAAGCCGCGGATCTTCCTTTTAGATCGATTCAGCACATTGTACATTGCCATCAGCATCCCGCTTATAGCATATTGCTCTCTCTTTCATCAGATAATATTTGGAACGAGTTATGAATTCCTGCCACTAATGTTCACAAGCTCATACACAGCGATTGGAGTTGTTGGTAGCTGGATTGGATACATGGTCGTGTACTTTACATCGTAGGTACGGCAAATGAAAGAAGATACAACTACAGTGCATAGTGCTCATAGCATATACAAACGAAGTCTTAGATCGGGAATCAAGCTTGTAGGGTGACTTTTCCCTTTACCAAATGGTCTTTCTTGCTGTTATTATTTCCCAGGTAGCCCTGAGTGTTCCAATAAGATTACTCAGCCAGGTACACGCGTTGAAGGTGTGGACCCTCCACGTGAAATGCAAGGCGGATTACTTATTTTTTAAGGCACAACAACTTCATATATGCGATGTTCGAGCTTCATCTAAGCGAGGCACAATTACAAAGTCGTATCAGCCTGTGGAAAGTTAAGGCACAAGGCGGGCTACACTGCTGCTCTCGACCCTTTCCGAAATGATTCTAGTCGTGTAGTTTTATTCTTCTCAGAATCTTCCAAACCGCGACGGCATGTAATTGCCCGATTAGGACGTGTCAATATCGAGAAAAATTAGGCGTGACGTAGTCGGAGCAAAGAGGTAAGATTCAGCACGTGGGAAACATCGAAGCCTCAAAGCATACAGGTGAAACATTTTTGCAACTTCGAGTGCCTCTTATAGCCTTGTAAAAGGCGCCGGCGAACGCCAGCTGATGTAGAGAAGTCGGCCGGTAGCGAGTCACCATGGCGGGACCCGAGAGTTGATGAAATCAAATATACATATATAATCCTACCAAAGTGAGGTTTTGAAAGAGTGAACCTACCAATACTGAATTGGCCGTCTTTTGGCGAGCAGAATGAGCCCAAAAACGCTGGTAAAATTCCATAGCACGCGAAGGTTGTGGCGCGTAGAGGAGCATGCAAGTGGAGGAGTGGTGCTGGGGAGGGAAAACAGTGATAATGGGAGGCTCCAGTGTGAGGAGCGAGGATGACGGCCGGGTAGGGAGCAAAACAGGGTCTTAGGTTCCTAGCGACAAATGGCATTATGGCGGCGTCTCCCCGGTACTGAGTACTTATGGGATGACAGTGGCTGTCTGGCAAAGAAGGAGTACCGAGTACCTCGACCGCTCCTTGGCCCCGAATTGTCTCTCGATGCTCCGGCGCAGGGGCCCCAGTTCTTTTTCATTGTGGCTTCTGTCTGGCGCTGGAGACGCTACCCGCTGGACGCTAGACGGGCTCCTGCTCTGACCTGCTCTGACCTGCTCTGCTCGGCCACCTCCTCGTCTTCGCACCTTTTCTTTCCTCGTTAAACATCACGCTTTTCCGATCGGCTTGGAACGCGTTCACAACCACCACCACCCGTCCGCTACATTTCGCACACGCTTGCATCTTCTACCACCTTCGCTTGCGACTTACACATACGTCCCGCCAACACCGTCCGGAGCGCGTTCCTGGTCTCGGCGCCTGCCGTGTAAGTCCCCAAGTTCAGGTCCGACAACGACAACGGCGTGGATTTGGCGACAGACCTGCAACCCACACAACCCCTCGGCCCCAATCAAACGTCGAGCCTCAATTGAAATCACCGAACGACTTTCCACTTGGTCCGCGACGCTATCCCGCAACTTTATACTTTCTCTTCCGGCTTGACCACTTACACGCCGATACGCGCCGGATCAACGTCCGCGATTCTGGCCGATGCTGCAGCTCTTTGGCATCGTTTGGCTACACGCTTGTTAGCGGGGGCGATATACGGGCACCCGACGCCAGCACCGTATCACCTAGAAGGGAGGTAGTAGCAACTTCGCCATATCGAGCCGCCGTCCTCGACTTGTGCAGACATGGTATGCTTTTGAAAGGCCCTATCCGTAGACGCTACGGTTTCAGCAGGATCGCGTTCCGAAGTCTGACTGAAACGTGCTCAAGGTTTTGTTCAAGCGAAAGCCGGTGCAATTTCTGCCCCAGGCCGCTATCGCAAATGACGATGCCGAGGTATGTAACATGGTCAATTGCAAGTGCGGTCGGAGCCCGGGCTGATAACTATCATCAAGGTCTGGTACATTCCCGAGACTGGGGAGGTGTTCGCCACCTACGAGCAGTATCTCAGTCGGTAAGTCCTCCCCCCCCCCCTGTATTGCGCTCTTGCTTTGAGCTCTGCTAATCAGAGCTTCCAGAATGGACTTTTACAAACAGGTAGATCAAACCCATTTCATGCGCCCCCCTTGGCTCGGGTTCTAATAGCGTGATTTGCAGAAAAGGTTCAATGATCAGATCACTGGTCAATCGGGCATGACCTTCTTTGAAGCGTACAAGAGCGAGGTTTGTTACCCGGTAGTCCACCGCGGGACGTTGGCTTACAAGGTATAGCTCACTGGTGGCAAGGAGGTCGAGGCCAATTTCCCAGAAACTTTGAAAGGCCCGGTTCTCCGAAAGGTCCAATTCCAGACCACTTCACGTCTGGACAACATGGTGGATCAGCTATTCCAGGAATTCAAGAACGATTTCTATCCCGGAGAGGAGGTGACTGTCTCTATCGACGGAGGCGACCGTGTCCATGGATTGGTTAGGGATAAGACATCGTTTGGGCCCAGGGTTCTCCCAGATGGAACGAAGCTGCCGCCGCAGTCAAGGTACTTGGTACTTCTCAAGGAAGACCAAAGAGAGATTCATGTCAAGGATGTCGATGTTTCCCGAGATCGTGGCGTGTTTACGAAAGCCATGCTACGGTCATTCATCAAGAGAACTACCACTCGAGAATCCTGGACCGGTGCGCCGTGGTTGGTCAAGCATGACTATGCTGAGACATACCATATCGACACGCGGGTACCGCCTCATCTTCGGCAGGACAGCAAGCGTGAGGAGCGGAAGCTGTTACAGGCTCAGAGGCGAGCATCTCAAGCACACGGAACGAATGGTGCCCGCCCGGCCGGTGAATTAGGCCCTATGCGTCTACCGGAGTTGAAGCCGGCTCCCAAGGACAAGAAGGGCAAGCATAACGTGGCCTTGCATGGCGGTAATCCATCCTTGCAAGCTCAGAAGATCGAGTCGAAAGAACCAACACCGCCGCCTCCTCCACCGAAGTATCCCATCGAGGATCTGGAGTTGCAACCACAAGCTAGTCTGCCATGTCGTCCGCAACTTCGCTTCCTGTGCAGAGATCCACCTTACAAAGGGCATGCCGACGATTGGATGTCCAAAGATATTGACATGCAGTCCGTGGGGCCATTACTGGAAACATGGGATACCCTCAACGTGTATTGCGAGATCTTTCAGCTGGATTCCTTCACGTTTGATGACTTTGTGGAAGCAATGCTGGTCGCTTCTGAGATGGTACCCGTGCAGCTCTTTGACGAGATTCACTGCGCCGTGCTGAAAGTCCTTGTTGACTGGGAGCGTGAAGGCGGCAAAGTCCAAATCTCGCTACCAGAGGTCGAGGGCGAGGACAGCGACGAAGAAGAAGACGAAGACGAAGACGAAGACGACGAGGAGGGTAGCGACGAAGAGACACCGGAACCTGAACCGAAGCCCACTGGTCGAGCCACACGAAGTAGCTTGGCCAAACTTGAGGCTGAGCGACTCGCAGCCGAAGCAGCAGCGGCAGAAGAGGAAGCCGAACTAGAGACGCGACACCGCGCGGAAGAGCTACTCAAGGACTACAGTTGGATTGAACATTTGCGGAATCGCGATTTTGCCGATGGAGGCTGGGAGCGCATCATGGTCGGTCTTCTGCATCAACTCTCCAAGAACCCAAGAAAGGAAGCAGAGTGCGAAGAGCTGCTTCTTCAGCTCGTACCGCCGGATGTAGAGCCCACTCAGGAGACCGTACGCCAGCTGTACGCCGAGCTCGACGTTAATTATCGTGTCAAGGCCTTGCAAATTATCTGTATGCTTACCATGGAGACAAAGACCGTCCGGGGTTACATGGAAGAGTGCAGCGAAACCATGACCAAGTATCGCAAGGATAAGATCGAATGGCAGAGACAGCGGAAACAACTGTACGCTCGGCCAATCACCGACCCCACAAACCTTATGAAGCGCTTGCTGACAGACTGTTGTAGTACGGAAGAGCTTAGACAGCTCAACGAGCAGCGCAAAATCCTACTACCGCAGAACATGCCTCCTGCACCCGAGGAGGAGACTGTGAAGAAAGAGGAAGACGTGAAGATGACAAACGGCAACAGCACACCGGCGGATGACGAAGCTGATAATCAGGAGTCTGACGAGGATTCAAAGTCGAGAAAGAAGCCGAGGAGAGCGACGATTGAAAAGCAGCAACAGAGGCGTGAAGAGGAGAAGGAGCGAAAGGAAAAGGAAAAGGCTAAAAAAGAGGCGGCGAAGCTCCCAACACAGTCTAAGGAGTTTGTGAAGCTTCTCAAGGATATCCAGAAGAAGGAGGACACCCTGAAGAACTGCGAAGAGGAGGTTGCCGTTATCGATAACGACCTTCGTGAAGCTGACTGCCCAAGGACTCGTGTGCTGGGGAAAGATCGGTTTTGGAACCGTTACTACTGGTTTGAGCGCAATGGCATGCCCTACGGCGGTCTTCCCACGAGTTCCACAGCCCATGCAGACTACGCCAACGGATGCATCTGGGTGCAAGGGCCGGACGATATGGAGCGGGAAGGTTACCTCGACTTGCCAAAGGATCTCGAAGATGAGTATAAGGCTAAATTCGACATGACCATCGCGGAACGCAAGGTCGCTGAAGAGGGTGAGACAAGAGTCGATACGGCGCACCAGTGGGGCTACATATCAACACCGGACCAAGTGGATGAGCTCATTAAATGGCTGGACACGCGAGGTAACAGGGAATCGAAGCTTCGGAAAGAGCTGCTGGCTTTCCGTGAGAAGATTGTCGCCAACATGGAGCACCGCAACGCGTACCTTGGCAGCTCCGAGGAAAGGGAAGAAAAGAAAGAAGATACAAAGCGAACAAGCTCCCGCATCCGAGAGAAGACGCCGGACCCGCCAAACTATCGATGCCTCCAGTGGGAGAATACAACCGCGTTGGAGAACCAGGGTCACCTGCATAGCGAGCTACCGCCGCCGCCACGACCGCGCAAAGCGCCGAAGAAGCGCGAAAGGGAGACTGTCGAGTCGCCGGCACCAACGGCAGCGATAAAGAAGAAGAAGCGGCGAAGCCAGCGATGATGATGACCATCATCCCCTGTCAGCATGATCTTAGACATTAGACGAGATACAGAAGAGCTGCACGCTGAGACTTCTACATGTTCCGTGCCGTGAAGATGGCGCATGTTGGATAAAGGATGGGCATCTCTGTGTTATCATCGGCATTATACCAAAATGCATACTTCCAAGGCGAGACACTTTTTGTCAATGGGAAGGGACCCGAAAAAAAAGAGCGATCGATTATGCGCATAGCCTGGGTGGTTATTGAATTTTCAAGGAAGAAAGCCATGGAGGAGCGGTGTTAAGCAGGTGGCGTTGGCTCGCATAGCATTCTGACTTGATTCGAACTACCTTAATAGATGTGTGAACAACAGGTACACAATGACTGAACAATGACCTGTTTAAGTCAAGCAGTCGACTTGGCGCTGACTTGGCGACTCTCTCGATACCGTGAACTTTAATTTGCGAGTGTGAGTAAATCAGTGTGCTTGTCTGTATTGGTTGTAAGCTTGCGAGAGGGTCGGTCGGGCCCATTGTTGATCATCTCGGAATGTCGCGGAGCCGAGGCAAGTTTTTTGGTACTATCCAAGTACCGACAATCTTCCTAAACAGCAGCAGTGCTAGACTGCCTACTACTTGTACTAGTAGTAGTGTGAGGACGACCCGGGGTTGCTAGGGTCCTAAAGGGCCGAAGGAGGCAGCTCCATGCGAATCTGATCCCACGTAATAAAGCTGGACAGTGCCCATCCTCCTCAATGGTTCCAGCTATTTCTTTGCTCAACGCTGGTTGAGTATACCTGTATTGAAAAAAAAAACCCAAAGCTTTGCAACTTATATCTTCGCTCTATGTGGAGCTTAGTCTCTTGAGTTCTGTTCTAGATCGGCACTCTCAACTTTCCCGCCGGAATTGGGTTCGATCATCAACTACTAGACGTCATTTGTAGTGAAAGATCCAACGGGCGCGAGCGAGCGACAAATTCCTTTCCTTTGAGCGCAGACTTGACTTCTTGCCAGAGTACGATTCCTTGTTAAGGCAAATTTCCATTATTGAATTACCACGGTGTTCAGTAGCATTCACCACATCATGGCAGCCAACGACGCCCCAAAGGTGAAGCTTTACTGGTACGTCAAAGAAACCCCCGCCGTCCTCTCTTCGACCTTTCCATCTCTTTCGATACCATTGGCAAAACCAAAGAGGACAAGAAAATCAATGCAAAAGTTGCACGTATACTGATCTTATCACTGGCCAGGCTCGAGCAATCGCGGGCGCAGCGTATCGTATGGCTCCTCGAGGAACTAGACGTGCCGTATGAGCTCGAGCTCTTCCGGCGCACCAAGGATATGCTGGCAGATGAGAGACTGACCGAGATCCACCCGCTGGGCAAGTCACCTGTCATCTCTGTGACGCCGCCTGCAAGCGTCGGCGGCGACCCCATCGTGCTGGCTGAGAGCGGGCACATCACCCAGTACCTCACCGAGCACCTGGCCGCCGGGGGAAAGCTGCTGCCGAAACGGTGGAAGGACGGGCTCGAGGGTAAGGTGGGCGGCGATACGGACGCGTGGCTGCGGCACCAGTATTACATGCATTACTGCGAAGGGAGCTTCATGCCGTTCCTGGTCATGACCCTCGTCATCGGACGTACGTGTGGCAGCATTTTCCTACCAATCCCCAGTCGTTTTCGCTGTAGTTTCCGTATCCCATGAGATTACCCATCATGAGTGGCTGCGGGGCCACAGGAGATGATACGACAACGACGTGTTCCAATGCTGACAATCGCATCGACAGGCCTCAAGTCGTCCATGGTGCCGTTCATAGTGCGGCCCATCACCACCGCAGTGGCCAACCGCGTCTTCTCGACGTACATCTTCCCCAATGTGCACCGGCACCTGGCCATGATCGAGGGCGACCTGGCGTCGTCTCCGGACGGGGGCCAGTTCCTCTGCGGCGACAAGCTCACGGCGATCGACATCTTGATGAGCTTCCCGCTGGTGGCCGCCAAGGGCCGGCTGGACGAGATTGGCCCGTGGAAGGAGGGCAGCTGGCTCAAGGAGTTCCCCCGCGTGGCCAAGTACCTGGAGCTGCTGGAGTCGCAGGAAGGCTACAAGAGGAGCGTGAAGAAGGTGGAGGAGATGGAGAAGGAGAAGAAGAAGGAGAGTAAGTAATGCCAATGTGGATACCTGTCTACCTACCTACCTTACTGTTTTCCAATGGCGGTCGCGAGGGTGCTCTGGGACGTTGCCAATTGACGTGGGCATAGGGTCCCCGAATTCGAGGCTATGAAGCTATGAATGGTTTTGGTTGGCTGCCTGGCACTTCCACGCTCGAATGGATGGATGGCCCAGGTTACTGCCACCTGGCAGCACAGGGTACAGGATTACAGGAGTAGAGCATCATAACCGCAGCGTCACTACAAGTACTAGGTAGTACTAGGTGGTACTGGGTACCTTGAGTCCTCACAGTCCAATGCTTTGAGCAGATCCTGCTGCTTGAGACTCGAACGGGAATATGTATAGGTACAAAGGTAGACGGAAGATGATACTCTTTCTTTAGTCCTTGATTAATCTTCAATATAACTATAGTCTATAGCACTTCTAGTCTATTGCAGTAATCACATCTCCTTACCTTGCTGGAGTACTACCAGCTACTACAGAAGAAGGTAGTTAGCATTGACTAAGTATTAGTAGTTAGTAATGCCCGGATAGCTTTCGATACCATTGACAATCTCATGTACGAATTTGATGGCAGGGAGCTTCAGCATCTTAATTACTATCTACTAGACTAGATAGTACTACGTAGTACTAAGCGACCATCATGTCAGGGTGGGTTCTGCCTGCTCTTTGCGCCCCCCTCTGATTGGTCCTCCAACAGACATTCAGTTGGCCGCCTGCCACTCAGGCTGGCACTGCAATGAGTGCAGTGCCAGTGCTTGCAGAGGTAGCCCGGACCCACCTCAGTCTGAGCTTTCCCCCTGTGAGTCGAGTTGTCGCGGCTCACCTCTAAAAAATAAAAAAGTGTCTGGTTCGTCTCGGCAGTCGCGACTCACAACCTGAAGTTGAAGCCGAACGTGCACTTGCACTTGCACTTGGGACAGAAACGAGAGGGAACCTTCGAGCTCCAGCAACTCATCGTGACATGTTCATCTCGTCAAAGCATGTCATGATATGTCGACTTCACGCACGCTGTGCTTCAGAGGTGCCTGCCACCTCGCCGCCTGTGTCGCCCGTGCTCGAGGTGCTCATGGACACTCCACCGCGGCCTTCTCAACTTCAGCACCAGTCACGTCCAAGTCCGCTGCCGCTGCCGCTGATGATGCAGTATGGGCAGCAATGACGAGCCAGAGGCGCGAGGATGGGGTGCCGATCAAGTCATCACCAGCGTCAAATAGCCACGATGTGTCTGGTACGTCTGGTGTGTTAAATGGCCTTGACTCTTTACAACCAGACGCGCCGGCAGCTACACAGAAAACGCAGCACCCCAAGAGTTCCAGCCCGGCATCTGGACGCCGCAGTAATCGGGTGGGGAAATCCTCTACAACTTCCACCTCCCCTTCGGCGGATGGGGGATGGAATCCTGCCTTTGATGGGTTTCTAGATCAGACTCGTACTCAGGGCAACGAGCCTACGCGGAGGACATCTTCAAGAAGCGGCATCTTTCAAGGCCCTGTTCCGAGAAGACCACATCCTCCATCTGTCTCTCGGACTAGTCTTGGAGGATACGATGACTGGGATCCTTCTGAGAAATCATCGCTCGCGAAAACCTCGGCTTTTGATCTGTTTAATGAGGTAGTTCAGAAGGATACTGCATCTTCAGACCGAGACCAGAGTGATAAGCTGCAAAGTGAGCAAAAAGCTATGGTCGCGCTTCAGCAGGCTTCTATGCTGCCGAAAGCCGCAGCCCCTCGTCTAGACTTCTTCCGAAACAAAGTCTGGCCGCATATCCAAGCCTCGAGGACTCCCATTCCAACAGCAATATACAAGCCACTCACGTCTTTCCTCTCTTCAATCACAAGCACGTTGACCTTCCGACTTGAACCGGGGTCTGAGTCTATTTTGCATTTGGCGGAAGTGTACGATGCCATTGGCAAATACGACCTCCGGGAACGGACTGGCCTCATACTGATCTTGTGCAATGCCATTCTTTATCGTCAAAGGTCGGAGAACCCATACCGTGGACAGGTGAGGAGTCTAACGGTCGAGCTCATCAAGATGTGGATGGCAGCTTCACAGATGCTGCGCCCGAGCGAGCGCGGGCAAGACGTCCGTTGGGCGTTACCAACACTCATGGACGTCAACAAGCTGATAGATGACGCTCGCCACAAGGAAAGCAAAGGATCAGCCAAATGGCCTCTCCCTACGGGTGTTTACAGCTCCATCTTGAATCAATTTCCTACAAGTCATGCCCGCTATGCTATACCAGGTCTGTTGATGACCTTGGCCGTGCTTTCAGACCAGAATAGTGTCTACCCCAAGCAGTGGGGGCAAGCTAGACCCTTGCTGGAACTATCACGACACATCTTTCAACGGTGCCCCCTAACCTTTGACTATGTCGAGCGGGTATTCCTCAATCCCGAGGACATTCGGTTCGTAAAAGACACACAGACAATGGTGGATTTGATCCGGGAGCGTTGGCCCAAAGTAGAGGCTCTACTTGCTGATCATGATCGTTGGCGTCCGAAGCAAGATGGGCGTTGGCGCCTCAAGTCAGATTCAGCCCATCGCGCAGGCGCAGGAACATCTACTCTGGCTTACTTCCACAAGGCTCTTCGCTCCGCTCATACCTCTGACAACACTGGCGTCATCGTCTCGCTCTGGCTCAAACTGAAGTCGGCTCTGGTGAACACCCCAACTCTGGAAGAGGAAATGCGAAGCGACCCGGAGTTCCTCGACTTTTGGCACTTTGTTTGGTGCTCCACGAGGAGGCCTGACATGCTTCAGGAAACACAGAAGATGATGGCTCAGGTTGGACTTGAACCAACCATCAAGACATTCACGGCAATGATGCACGGGTGGAAGTTGTGCAAGGATGGCGACAAGATTGAAGCATTGTGGGATTCGCTGGCCAACTCTTCCATCCAGCTGGACATACATGCTTGGACTGAGCGCATCTCCGGGCTGATTGAATTGGGACAGCCCCAGCGCGGCATTGAAGTATTGGCGGAGATGTTCTCGGCTTGGGAAGCTGCCGTTGGAGCCGGCAAACCCGATCAGGCCGTGCAGCCCACCATCGAGGTGATCAATGCCGCTTTCAAGCCTCTCATTCGGACGGACAAGAAGGCAGCGCATGACATACTGAGCTGGGCGGGCTTAAAGGGCATACATCCCGATGTTCTCACGTACAATATCCTTCTGCGAGAGTCCCTGAGGCAGCCCCACGGCAGTGATGATGTGCAGACTCTCCTCAAAGGTATGAGCAACTCGGGTATTCAGCCTGATGCTGCCACCTTTACCATCATCTTGGAAGAGGCACTCGGAAGACTCCATCACTCGTCTTCTGAAGAGCAGGTCGCAGCCATTAACCAAGTCACACAAGACATCAATCTAGCCGGTATTAGACCAAATCAAGAGACGTACGGCAAGATGCTCCACGCCGTAGCATCGCTGTCAAACGGCTCGGACGAGGCTGTGGAGACGGTCATTGAGCACATGCGCGCCTCTGGTCATACCCAGATCTCACCGCACATGGTGCTCATCCTGATCAACCGGATTGTCAAACGAGGCCAGCGCCACCCTCAGATCATCGAGGATCTCCTGCACAAGCATGGCTTCAAAACAATTCAAACAGGCGATCAGAGGCTGTGGGAGAACGTCCTGCGGGTGTACGCTACCCTGGGCGATCAGCAGCGAGCCATGTCTCTATACGACCAGCTGCGCAAAGCGGGAAGACCTGTGACGAGTCAGTTCGTCCTGAGGGATATGATTGTTGAACTCATCGAGAAGGAGGAAGTCAAATTTGCAAGGCGCATTGTCAATGATACCCTGACCGACATGCAGAAGCAGGACGTGGACGAGCGGAGGTGGAGGGCTCACTTCTGGCATCAGGCATACAGATTTGGCCTGCTAGATTGGGAACAAGCCCCTCCGGGACTACAGAAAACAGTTGATGAAGCGCGATACCGCGACGAGACGGGGAGATGAACGCCAACCACCTCTGGGCGGCTTGTATCACCACTATTTGTATATCAATTGCCATAATGCCGGACATTTACAGCAAATTAGAAGCTGGACCATTCAATACATAGCGCTGGAATTTACCGTCAAAATCTATATCAAATCCCATTTTATTTTCCAAGGTGGTAGTCGAAATCATACGATACCCTATCCTAAACGCCGAAGGCACTCCCGCCTTCTCGTGGTATCATAATCATATCTGTCAATGCCAACGTAGTTTTTAGCTGTCATCCATTGCATCCTCGGCGTCATCTTCAGCCTCAGCCTCACCTCCGGCAGCCGGCTTGTTGCTCTTTCCAAGTATGGCGACAACCTTTTCCAAGCCTTCGACCTCGCCTCTACCGAGATTACGTCCTTCACCCTGGTATTCCCCGTCCCGCACCTCGCCCTGCGAGCCCAATTCCAGACCGCTCGTATTCTCGAGGTACTTGCGGGACGACTGCTCCACATATTCAACTCTCTCCCTCCTCCACGATGACCCCTTGCTCCCTTCCTCTTCTGGCGGTGCGGCCAGACTGGGTAGCATTTCCCTCAACGTCTTGGAGAGGGCCTGCAGCGCCGTGAGCTGCGATAGTGTGAACTCGGTCGTTGTGCTGATGGGTGTGTCGGAGCCGATATGCGACAGGGAAGGCTTGTCGTGGAGGAAACCAAATGTGCTATTGCCCGTGGCTTGCTGACGGTCCTCTGAAGGCTGCTCCTGGGAGGAGGCGCCTTCCTCCTGCTTGATCCTGGCACCTTGATGTGCGCCCACCACGTCGCGGAGCGTCTTGAGCAGCGCGTCGTTGCGGGCCTTTTCCCTCTGTAGAGCCAGGTTCAACCGCTGGCTGGCCTGGACTCTGCGCCGCAGCGCAGTGATGCTCTCGGTAGTGGGTGCTGCTGCTCCTGCTCCTGCTGTTCCGCCATGGGTAAAGTCCAGCCCTTGGTAGTGCGACAGCTGCACGTAGGGTCTCAGGGCGCGCGGCTGTACGGTGAGGATGTTCTGCATGGCGTACAGCTCGAGCTTGTCAAAGTTGCGGTCGATGGCGGCGGTGAGGAGGGTCTCGAGCTTGTGGGTGCCGGTCTCAATCTCGCGGCGGGCGGCGTCCTCGGGGGCGAGGGGCGGGCTGCTGCCGCCGCCGTCACTGTCGTCCTCGACGACGACGGACGATGTCGGGTTGTTCTTCTTGCTGAAGCCAAGCTTCTGCGGGGGGATGCTGACGAGGAGCTGCTCGACCGAGTCGATGGCGCGGTCGGCGAGGACGTTGACGGTGTTGATGATGTCGTCGAGCAGGGACTGGGGAGGAGAGGCATTGTCAGTCTTTTTTAAGATGTGGAGAGAGAGGGAGAGAGAGCGCGCGCGCGCGCTGGACATTGACGTACTACAGGCGGAAATCCTAGATGCTCTGTTAATAGCTCGTAGTCCGAGTCGGCTTGTGAAGCCATTGTGAGTTTTGATCTTGTGGCGCAGACGCGTCGGGTCGCGTCTTGCGATCAATGGCGGGGGGGGAATTGTGGTTGGTGTGCGCGCCGAGTACGATAGTTTTGCCTCGACTCTACGCGATAGGGTCAAACCCCCTTTGGTTGGTAAGGAGGCGGGCCGTATGGAACCGCGCGAAGGGTTAACAGTGCCGATGCGATCGCGGTTGATGCGATTGTAAGAAATGGTAATTGTGGTTCATAATACTGACGATCATTGTGTTGGGCGGTTGCCGGTCCCGGTTTTGACGGTAACGTAAATACAGTTCCCAACTTGGTACTCCATATGTACTTGATAGTACTCGAGGGCCACCTTGCGACAAGAACCAAACAAGTACCAGGAAGATGCAATAATTCACTCTATGGTCAATGAAATAGCTAGGGCATGCCATTTTTCTTTTTCATGTTGCTCATGTTACCTTATTTTACATTCAGTTAGCAGTATAGGTTTACGTTGTCTTAGCCAGCCGTGTTGCAGCGTCTGCCCCGCGATTGCCGGGATCGGATCGACGTCCAAGCCGTACTCAATATCAACGTACTACAATGTACTATCTACTTAGAAAACCAAAGTCAGGTACCATCAATTACCCTACGATTAGAAAGAACTAGGGTTGTTTCTTATGTAGGATTCAATGCTACACATGGCCTTTGATCGCAAATTCTTGTAACAAAATTTAACCAAAGAGTCGGGGGGACTCGAAGCACTCGCACGAACAAAGCTTCGAGTACTCCCCAACGCCTTGTCTAGCGACACTTAGAAGTCGAGTTCCAACAATGAGGCACTACGTACAAATAAGAGAACACTAATTGTTTCGAAGAATTAGCTGGGTTGAGCACAGTTACGAAGTCGACTCATAATAAATCGTCCAATGTAAACAAGGTACATTTAGATATCTTCCTCGGGTCCGAAGTTGGCTTCACTTCGAACAACACCTCCCGCACGTACGAAGGACTTGCCCAACTGGAACTTTGCTAGACGAGAACAAAAGCTATTGCTATCGGAACTTGGAACACTAATATTCTTATAAATATATCCCCCCTGTCGTCGCTGGATTCGATTTGGATTCTTGAGATTCAAAGCCTTCATCTTCCTCTTAACACTGATCCAAGTACAGATACTACTAACTACTCTCAGACACTCAGCCACTCGCCCAACAAGTACGCACCCTCACCACCGACGCCAGCTCGGCCATTCCTTTCCAAGATGCCTCAAAAGAACGGTAAGCGCCAGTGCCCCGTCTGCAAGACACTTAAGCCTGGCCCTTGCGACGACCACGAGACTGTTTGCCATGGCGCGGGCCAGGCCACCACCAAGGGTGGAGTCGTTCAGGACATCAAGCACGATGCCTGGTGGAAGCTGAACGACAAGGATTGCACTCGTTGTCTTGCTATTCAGGCGGCTATTCAGAAGAAGGAGTAAGTATGGGCGTACCGTTCGGGTGCCGTGGCGATCTCTTGCAGATGTGTATTTAACATGGAAGCTGGTCTTTCATAAGATATCTACAATTCATGTTGGAAGAGGTACAGTCGTAGAAGAGGAACTGGTTTTCATTCGAAAGGTAAGCAAGGTAAGTAACAGAGAAGAGTGGGAAAAAACCCAAAGAAAGGAAGAAAGACATCAGAAAGTGTAGAGATTAGAAAACTTGAAATTGTAGGGGTGTCTTTCTTTCCTTTCTTTGATTTGTAAGTTCACAATTGTGTGAAGTCCGTGGATCAGCACATGCTAATCAGTGAGATGTTGGAGAAAGATAATCAGTTTCTTTGTGATTCTTTGTCATGCAATCCGTAAACAAGTATAAGTTTACCGCTCATCTATAAGTTACGTTGACTTGAAATATTGGATAGTGGTGGACAGTGGATAGTGGACAGTGGACAGTGGACAGTATTGAGTGTATAGTACACAACGCAGGAGGCCACCAGCTCGGGTTCGGAACCCCCACCAAGGGACGACTCGGCGTCTGCGAGTACGAAAGTACAAAGTTGAAGGTACATCCATGCTCGCGCTACGTCACCCCGCTTTTGCGCCATGAGAAGGTCCCCTTGCTTGCTTCGAATCTGGTAACTTGACAGCCGGCTAACACCCGCTCACTAATTACTTGTACAAAGGTTTGCCTTTAGCACTCAGCCACCATCTCACACCTCACCTCAACCCCCATCGCGTGGCCAGCGCGCTCTTTTACATCCTCCTTCACATAATACGCTACTGTAAATCCATAGCTGGTCTTCCCTACTCTTCGCCCTGCCCCTCACCCGGTGTTCTTGTCACCATTCATACATCATGTCAGAAAAGTTCAAGAACCTGGCCAAGAATGGTTGGCGTCCGGAGAAGTCGGGCACCTCCCTCAGAGGACAAGTCGTACGTCCCCTACCCGCAAGGACCCGCGCTGCCCTCCCAGAACTTCGCTTTTCCCTTCAAAATATGGATGGCTGACCAGGCAAATTAACAATGTTATACATATAGAGCGGCATGGTACACCGCAATAAGAAAGACGAATCCTCCTCCAACCACGTCGCCCGCCCCATCAGCGAACTCAAAGATACATCCTCCTTCGCTCCGCCTCCCAAGCGCACCGCCACCGGCCTCGCTCCTGCGCCGCCGCGCTCGACAGAGACACGCAAAGTCGTCGCCGCTCCGTCCAGGTATCAAGATCCGCGCGGAGATGTGGTGGCCCCGCCGACCAAGGTCTCCCAGTCTCACGAAGTAGCCGAGTATCAGGAGCAGCAACGACAGCGACACCAGCAGCAGCAGCAAGTCCAAGAGCAGGAGGAACCCGCGCCCAGAGGTCCCTATCGGGTAAACACCTCGGGCTTGAGTACAGACCACCTGCCTCCGCCCCCGGGGAGGAGGGACGGTGCGGACGGACGAGCCCCGCCGCCTCCGTCGTATGAGTCGGCAACGACAACGAGGCCAGTCCCTTCCAACCCGACGGCAGCGCTGGCCAAGCCAAATTTACCCCCTCGACTGCCGCCCCGGACCAACTCGGCGAGCCCTACATCGAGTAACAGCAATAGCAACAACAACAGTGCCGGAAGTTTGATCAACCAGAATGCCGCAAATCGGCTCGGCGCGGCCGGCGTGTCCGTTCCTGGTCTGGGTATCAGCAACCAACGACAACCACCACCACCACCACCCGCCGCGGCAGCATCCAAGTCACCCCCACCTCCCCCCCGCCAACGAGCAGCATCTCAGGTCAACGAGCTGCAGAACCGCTTCTCGCGCCTAAAGGCCGGCGCTTCAACGGACCAGGCGCAATCGCAACCGCAGGCCCCGCGCGAGTCTCCCGCTGAGGGCACAACATGGGAGCAGAAGCAGGCAGCCATCAAGACAGCTTCATCGTTCCAAAAAGACCCATCCTCTGTATCCCTGGCCGACGCCAAGTCAGCGGCCGGTACAGCCAACAACTTCCGCCAGCGGCATGGGGACCAGGTGGCGGCGGGCATGAAGAGCGCCAATAGCTTGAACCACAAGTATGGCGTATCCAACAAGATTGGTGGTTTCATGGGCACTGGACAGCAGCAGCAGCCGGAAGGTCAGCAGACCGGCGTCACCAGCGGTCCAGGAAATGGAATGGCGACCGCAGCCGTAGGTCTGGCGGGCAAGAAGAAGCCGCCGCCGCCGCCGCCTCCAAAGAAACCTGGCCTAGGCGCAACGCCGTCGGCAGCTACGTCAGCGCAGCCCGCAGTGGCAGATCAGCCGCCTCCAATTCCCTTGGCCACGAGACCAACCTTCTAACCCTAGACACCATCCTTGGGTACATCTTATACTATACACACGAGCACACTGGGAACCCTGCTCGAACTTTTCAGGTTGACAGCAAGCGTTTGAGTCGAAATTACGATCAGCAGAGTTACATGGTGATATAGGTCAAGTGTGACCCAGACAAATCTTGAAATGATTTGAACAAAGGGAATCAAATGGATTGAGTGTCGGTCTAGTACCAACAACAGTTATTGTCATTCATCGTATCTCTTCCATCCTCAATGCTTATCACCGTTTTCGCTGCTCTCGCCTGATCTCGAGGACTATACTTAGAGTTGTGCAACTTGAGAAAACAAGTTTGATGGCAAGTAGATCTAAAGTATGGTCTAGTTTAGACCTTCATCTCATCGAGACCGTGCTTCCAGACGATGACATAGGGGGTGACGCCATCCTCACGGTAGTTCAACATGATGACCCTGAAGCAAAAAAAGGTTAGCGGGGTTCTGCTGGCCCAGGAAAGGGACAGCGTCAAAGCCGTCGATTTTAGGGGATCTAATGTACGTACAGGCCATCGACGTCCATGGACTCGCCAGTGTAGAACTCGAAGTCCTTGAAGTTGGGGATAAGAGTCTCCTTGACGTATTTCTGGGCGCCCTTCTCGAAAGCAGAGATGGTGTCGGCATCGGCACCCTTCTCCTGGAGCTTCGCCTTGACGGACTTCATGTAGCCCTTGAGGTGGCTCATGTAGGATTTCTTGTCGAACGAAGTAGGTTGGAGACGGAAAGAGTAGACAACGTTGTTGACTTGCTCGGCGCCTTCATCGAGGGCCTCCTCGGCCTCCTCGGCGGAAGCGTTGGCACCGATGTCTGCAAAAAAGAAAAACCAATCTTTGTTAGCCTCTCCGTGCCGCGTAGTATAATTCGCGATGGGATGTCCTGTTTCCTCTGACAAGTTGAAGGGGCGAAAAGTAGGACGAACCAATGTTTCCAGTGCCACCAATGGTGATCATGGAGCAGTCACACTCGTAGACGATATCATCGACCAGCTTGATAGGGTAAGAGTCCGAGAGGATCTCATCGCCAGTGAGGAAATCCTATAGTCATGCGGTTGCGGGGTCAGCGTCAATCTTTACAACAGGGACGGCGGGGCAGGGCAGGGGGGTCAGGAGCGAGCGCAAACAGTGCGCAAGGCCTGAAAAGGGGCAGTTTGTACCTTGAAGATTATCATGTTAACGGCTGAAGTGACGAAGTCTTGGGTATATGGAATAGATGTATATGAAGAGGAGAAGTTGAGGTTATTCTAGTTACAAAGTTGATGGTTGGTGGGAGGCAGAGAAAACACAGCGGGCCAAATTTCCATCGTCGTGGTGGGGTTTTCAGCGCTAGTCCCGATGGGGGAAAGTAAACTTGAAGCCCGCTTGGGCACCCAAGTGAGGGAAGAAGAAAAGACAGAGAAGAAAAAAATCAGATGGGCCAAGCAAGTACAACCATTGGATCGAGCCTAAAGATTTTTTCTAGGGGTCGCGACGCGTTAAAGTTGAAATGCCGTGGCGGGGCATCGCGCAGTCAGTGAATCTCCAATGGCATTCTTCCTTCAGTTCCCAATACTTGTCTAAGTAAGACCTTACCTTACAGAAACAATTCCCCGCGTAATGATAAGCGCATTCTTAACTCCTATTTGAACTTTCACAGATCATTAAGGAAGCTAGGTGGATAGAAGTAGATGCAAGTGGCGATGGTCCCCATTTTCGGGAGAGCGCGTTCTGGGCCACACCCGAATCATAATTGGTGACGAACAGCAAGCAGTGCCATTGTCGAGCAACGACGGTGGACGGCTGGTAAAGAGTGGGGACGGTGTGCTTCATCGATGTTGAGATACATCTAAACAATCTCATCCATCGAGGTAAGTAGGGTGAGGTGCTTGGTAGTTACTGTAGGTAGTGGTCAGTTCTTAGTATCTGTAAGGTAGGTATTGAGGTATGGGCACGACAGGGGCATGATTGGCGGCGCGAACAAGGCATGGTCGTAGTGCGCCGGGAACGACAGATTCCAGTGGTCTGATGGCCAGTGGAGTGACGGGTGCAGTTCAAGTTGGCATCCATGCGAGCTACCTTAGGTAGGCAAGATTTTGAGTACTATGTAGGTAAATACCTTAGGACAATGTGAATCGAACTGTTCAGGGTAATCTACTTGTAAAAACGACATCCATCCAGATTGGAGCTGCTGCCTCGTTTGAACACCACCCTATCCGTATGATGGTACATATTGTCATGGGTTCGGAAAGCGAGCGTCAGGGACAGGACAACCGAGGGTTGGGTTCGCTTGCTCGGGTTCTCGCTCGGATTGAAAGGATCGGCGGATTCCCGGGAGTCAGCGCCATCATGGAAGCTACGGGAATGAAGGCGCATCATCCAAGACTTGCGAGCGCTGTGGACTAGCAACAGGGGTCTATTAGCCACTCATAGGTACTCGTAACTATTGGGCTACTACTGGGTAAGGTACTGGCACTACTACGTAGTACTCATTCTAGGCACTCAAGTGTCCTCATGTGAGCACCAAAGGAGTAAGACGATACGGCGCGATGCGTTGAGCTAGCCCTCACGTACGGGCGGAAGCGTTTCACGCACCAAATATCCTTCCAGGACGAGAAGAAGGCTGGGAATAGGATATAATATGTACCTAGTGGGCAAGTGAGAGACATACAGTACTCGTAGACAGGCTGCCGCGCTGCCGGTATCAAGAAGGATCGGAGGCGCGACTCATTGTAATCAGATCAACCGAAACGTGAACCTCAATCGTACAAATTGGGATTTGGAATTCAAGTTATAGCTGTTAGTGGGAGGGTGCAACGCAAGTACCCAGGAGGCAATGCGGCTATCCTTATACTGGTGGGGGGGATCGGAGCTAAGCCCAGTGCACTGAAAGCACGAATGGCATCGTCAGCCTCAGGGGGACTGCAGTAGGACTTGACCTAACAGTGTCTGGGCTTGGGTACATAGCAGCCTATATTACCGTACCACGGACTACATAGGTGCACTACCATTAGTACTGGTAGGGGCACATGGATACCTCGCACTAGTATGAATCGTGTACTTGTACATGGCAGCTCTCCCGCACCCAGCCCTGACACTGGCCCTGGCCCTAGCACTGGCACTGGTGCTGTACCACTGTTCAGGTACCTTACCTTAGGCCTCAAGGTATTAGCGGTACCTCATTGAGCTGCTTTCGTCTCCTTCTCGCCTTCTTACCTTGTCGCCCCGTAATCCATACTTCTACTTGTACCCGTGCATCCCGTCCACCTCATCCCTCCTTAGGTACTCACTATCTTAAGTTCACCCTTCGCCACTCCTTTAACCTTAAACCTTTGTCTGTCCGCTATCAGTGCCTTGGCTTCCTTCTTTCTTTCTATTTGCTGCTGCTACTACCTGACCTATCTTATTTACTACCTACAACTACTAATATTCCCCCAACTGCGCCCGTCCACTTCCTTTGACACGCCGCGACCCAATCGACAGACTCGAGAGCCGCCCTCCGTATTGCAACCCAAGGCGATCCGCGGTCGCATCGCAGCCTGTTGCTGCCATCGCCGCCATGGTCAACGATTCGGCTCCCTCGCCCGATATGGCCGCCAATCATTCTCTTTTCGACACAGCCCTACCGCCGCTTCCCGAATACAGCCTCGAGCCACGCCCGGACTTGCTCCCCATCATCTCTGACTTCTGGCTCAACATCTTTGCCCCCATCGTCGTATATTGGATTGCTTCCTTGTTCTTCCACGCTATCGACACTTTCGACTTCTTCCCTCATTACCGTCTACACACTCCCGAGGAGATCACAAGTCGGAACCATGTCACCCGTTACGAGGTCTTGCGCGATGTGATAATCCAGCATATCATCCAGGTCGTCACTGGTTCCATTCTCGCCCTCACCGAGCCGGCCGAAATGATTGGCAAGGACGACTACGATCTCGCTGTTTGGGCCACTCGGTTGAGACTTGCCCAACGCGTTCTGCCTGGGCTACTCGGCCTCTTTGGCCTCAACGCAACGGCCATTAGTAAGAACATGGCCTCGTCGCATCCGCTCCTGGCGGGCGCCCTAGCTGGAGGCTATTACCCTTTCCTCACGACCGAGAGGCAGGTGCCCGCCTTTACATCGTGGGAGATGAGCGGCGCCAAGCTCATTCATTTCTTCCTCATCCCAGCCGCCCAGTCCTTCATCGCCATCTTCGCCCTCGACACTTGGCAGTATTTCCTCCACCGCGCCATGCATATGAACCGGTGGCTGTACAGTAAGTTTGAATATTGAAGGGGGTGTGACTCCAATGGCTTCTGATTCAACGAGCTAACCATTTATCAGCGACTTTCCACTCGCGCCACCACCGCCTCTACGTGCCTTACGCTTATGGCGCACTCTACAATCATCCCTTCGAGGGCTTTCTCCTCGACACCCTCGGCGCTGCTGTTGCTTTCAAGCTTACTGGAATGACCATCCGTCAGGGCATCTTTTTCTTCAGTTTCTCTACGCTGAAGACTGTCGACGATCATTGCGGTTACCACTTCCCCTGGGACCCCCTCCAGTTCATTACCGGCAACAACGCTGCGTATCATGACATCCACCACCAGAATTGGGGAATCAAGACCAACTTTTCGCAGCCTTTCACCACCATCTGGGACACCCTCTTGGGCACCAAGTATGAGGGTCCAAGGACAGACCGGTTGGCCGACAAGAAGCGAGTTGCTGGCTCCGTTAAAACGAAATAGACCCTTGGAACCTGCCAAGGAGTATCATGGAATTAAACAAGAAACAACCACATAATGACCACAACGATTTCTGCAATTTGCTCTGGGAAACCCCCCTTTTTGTTTTATTCAAACAACCCCTCACCTACATGGTGTCTTGGATCCTGGCGGCCTGTGGATCACCAGTGTATGACTTGGAAATACATTGACCCCCTCTTCTAAGCAAACAATAATGGGCACGTTGGGAAACATGAAAGGAGGGCCCTCTGGCAGGTCGGGCTGGTACCTGCAAGGCTTTACTCAGCGAAGAGGTAAATTCCTCGCATCTCATAAGACAGACACCATCAATACGGGCGTTCTGGATTGATTGGGATGTTGCTGTGTGTGGCTGGCTGTCATGATTTAAAGGAAGTTTTCCGGGCTGGCTGGCTTTGACCACTCGTGTTCATTCATCATCGTATGTATAATAATCTTCTCTATATTAATGGGTGGAAGAGAACACCGTTGCTGTACCAATACCATACCTCATCGTAATACAATATATTCACAGTGCTGGGACAGATATTGGCTTGTTTCTCTCAAGCGTCTACTCTGCTACCCATGGTGATTGTATATATCGTCAACTGATCAGCATAGTGGCCATCTTGTAATATTTGTTGCTACCACATCAAACGATGTTCAGTAATCCCTGCAAGCCATGCTGCCACTAGTAGCCATCCACCAGCATAGAGATTCCAGAAGTCCTGCTCCTCGTGCACTGTCACGAACAGGATATTGTCGGGTAAAAAGACTTACAAATATCGCCAGCTTCGGATATAGGAAGGACGACTAACCAACAGCACCTTACAACGTCGGTCTACTCACTACATGACGCACACAGTCAGGCTTCGAAGCAATAGGCTTTGTAAAGTCGTCAGCGTTGTCAATCATATGCATTACCAGATGACCAAACTACTACTACAAGACCGATAATTTGACTGGAGCCATTCCCCTCCGCCTTTCCTGCCCTAAACGCCGCAAACCAATATAAAATCTTTGCGAAGGAAATCGTGTTTGATTTCGGAGATTTCTCCATTTTTACCTCTCGGTGGGAAGAGTCGGAGCAATTGCCGGATCTTTAGCCAGTCTTGGCCTTCTTCTTAGGACGCTCCTCTTCTTCCTCTTCATCGTCGTCCTCGTCCATCTCCTCGCCGTCAACATCACTCTCGCCATCCTCACTGCCACTGGCACTTCCAGAACTCTCGTGTGCACTGTCAAACTCCTCGGCAACATCACTGTCGCTGTCGGCGTTGAAGTCTTCATCCACACTCTCCTCATCCTCGTCAGCAGAGCCACGATCAGCCTTGGCGTTGACAACCTCATCATCCGAATCATCCATAGCCTGTTCACGCATGGCAGCAGCAAGGAGGTTAGCGTCCTCGTCAATCTCGTTCTTGACGCGCAGTCCCTTGAGCTTGAAGAAGGTCTCGAGGGGCTTGAGGTCCTCGCGGCTGATATTGCTGAACTGTGATGAGCCGGCGCCGCCCTTCATGGCGACGGTGATGTCAAAGGTGGAGAGAGCTGACGCGGCACCGCTGACACGGGAGAAAGTGATGGACTGAGTTTGTTCGTAGGCGATGTAGGTAGCTGGCTTCGGCACGAACATGAAAGCCTTTTCCAGACAGTATAGGAAACCTTCGCTGGCTTTGATAGAACACTTAATGCCGTATTGCTGGCGGTGACTGTATATTATGTCAGTGGAGGGATCAAGGAGATGTGGGAATAGAAGACGGATACGTACGTGAGGAAGTCCTTGGCCGGTGATGAGATCTTCTTGTTTGCTAGGCCTCTGAAGATCTTGGCCATGACGTGATGTAGCGGCTCCTCGTAGTGTGCTTCCAGCTTGCCCTCGTACTTCTCCTTCAGCTCTTGCTCGTCCAAGTTCAGGTCGATGGTGACCTCCTCGTCCTTCTTGAACTGCATTACCACAAAGGGGTATCTCGTTTGACCTTGACGTAGAGGAGGATCCAAACCAACACAGAGCAAGCAGTGCATTTCATCGGGCTTAGGAAGTACCATAAACTTCTTGATGGCATCGTACTGAATCTTGTAGTCATAAGTCTTTCCTCGAAGGCGGAAAGATGACTCGTACATGTCGATATCGAAGCGACCACTATCGTGATGATTAGCGCAACTGTGATCAGACGGCCTCAACGGGGGAAAGCGACATACCGTGGTGTGAGATGCAGGACATCCAGGAAGGTAGCAATGGCGTCGCCTGCTGTGTCGCCAATCTCGGCCTTCTCCATCAGCGTATCGTAAAACAGCGTTGCTGCGCTCTTCTCCTCTTCTCCGGCATCGCTGCCAGCCTCCTCGCCCTCAGCCTCCTTCTTCGTCGTCATTCCTGGAATGTAGAAGCGCATTTCCACAAGCTGGTCCTTGCCGGCGCCAGCCTTCTTTCCCTTGCCCCTGGCACCGCCAAAGTGTCCGTTTGTGCCAGTGTCGTCAGCCTTCAATGGCAGGGCCATTTCGACAGCAACCTCATTTCGACCAGCCAGGTTTGTGTTTCCAATCTCCGAGTAAGGAATTTCGAAGGCCGGTCGGTTTTGCACGTTGAATGTCAGCTCCGCTTTCGAGAACTCGGCCTTGCCCCAGTTCCATCCCCTCAGAGCGTGTTCCTTGCTCTCCAACACTGTGCTGTACCAACTCCGGAAAACCTTGCTCAGCCGGTCATAATCATCCTGCTGGAAGCCATCTAGCTGGATGATGGCGGATGAGTTGCGCTGCAGAATGCGAATCTCGTAGCCCTTGGACGCTCGACTCCAGTGTGCGCCACCGATGTTGCTGTGATCGAGGGTGAAAGTGTCGCCTCCGCCCGCTGGCTTCCATCCGAAGCCAGTTTCCGCGAACCTGCACTTTCCGCTCTCCTTGGACAGGTCGAGGTAGATGTTGTCGAAGCTCTCACTAGCGAAGGGGAACAAGTCAGCGACGGAGATGCGACGAGAGATCCGGCATGACAGAATCCGATTCTGAGCGATGGACATTTGCAGGAGAAGCAATTATGGCACTTACATTGCAGTCATTTTGGCTATTGCGAGCAACGTGGTATGTTTGGTAAAGGATGAGGGATTGGTCTTTGCGCACAAAGATGAGAAGTGCTCACTAGGCGCGAGATCCGAAATTTGAGCTTCACGGTTAGTCGCGCTGCAGGGTGCGAAGCGCGCGCCACCACCGTGTTGCTCATGGCCTAAGTTACCTCCCGCAAGGTACCTAGCTCGGCGAGCAGGCAGATTCCGGGGGTTGGCGCCTCGGCCCCTGGCAGGAGACGCTGGTTGGGACCTAAGCCTGCTGTAACGAGACACTGTCGAGGCGTCACATGTCCCCAAGTGACGTGGTATTCGCCTGCCTTCGAGGGGTGCCCATTTATCACAATGCGTTAACACTTACCGCTGAGTACCACACAAAAGCTAACTCCGCTGTTATCTACGACAAGGTTGCGGGTCAGCTGGTACTCAAGTGCAACCTGAGTGAAGGCCGATGACAACATCATAACAACCCCGTTATCGCCATCCCTCCGCTCATCAGTTCCCCAACATCAATCATCATTTCCTTCTTCTCTTTTGTATGGTTACCTCACCGCATCGAAGGGCTTTAACTACAATGCACGATCGCACAACAAAGACTACAGGTGGCCGTAGGTGCGCATCTGCCGCCCGGGTCACCGCCGGACTGCTTCTATCATTCCTAGCCATCACGACTCCGACTGCGGCCTCATCTTCACATATCCAACCATACGATGACGCGCTGCTAGGACCGGGCCCGGTGCTTCCACCCAACCCTGAACCCATCACACCAAAAGATCACACATTTACCCTTCGGCATATCTATCATCATGGCACCAACAGACATCCGGGGCTTCATCGGAAGACAGACGTTGTGCACCACGAATCACGAGTATACTTAGCCGCGAGCGACGGCTACGAAGAACATGACATCACACAGCTCAAGGCTAAGAGCCGGGGTGATTCTATTGAGCGACTTAGGGATAGACGCCCTTCAGTGGTAGACCCTCTCGTTGCTGAGTCGAGACGGCAAGGCTATGCAGCGGCGCTGGACGTCTCGGCGTGGACCACCGACGAAGTTCCCGCGCCTGACATCACCGACAAGGGCACGGTTCTAAGCCTTGCATACATGGCCGCGGATGCCTACGTGGAGAACGAAGACGATATTCAATGGGAAGACGTGGGGCAAGGCTTCACTCGTAACGACGATTTTGGGTGGGAGGGCGACGGTCTTCGTGGGCACATCTTCGCCGATGAGAACAACTCAACCGTCGTTATCGGCTTGAAGGGGACGTCGACGGCTGTCTTTGATGGTGAGGGAACTACGACGAACGACAAGGTCAACGACAACCTCTTCTTTAGCTGTTGCTGCGGACAGCAAGGGCAATGGACGTGGCATCAAGTCTGTGATTGCGCTACAGGGACATACTCGTGCAACAACACCTGCGTTGTCGGGGCACTCATGGAAGAGAATCGTTACTACACAGCTGCCCGGGAGATGTATGCCAATGTGACAGAGAGATACCCGGATTCCCATATCTGGTTAACGGGTCACTCTTTGGGCGGGGCCGTTACCTCACTGCTGGGCCTGACGTACGGTCAGCCCGTTGTGACTTTCGAGGCTGTTCCTGAGGCCCTCGCTGCATCTCGATTAGGTCTCCCTGTACCGCCGGGCGTCGATTACAAAACCCCACAAGTGCGCCAGAAGACGGGAGCGTATCATTTTGGCCACACAGCCGATCCCGTGTACGTCGGTTCTTGCAATGGAGCTACAGCATCTTGCTCTTTCGCAGGCTACGCTATGGAATCAGCCTGCCACACGGGTCTTGAATGCATATACGATGTTGTTTCCGACAAGGGTTGGCGAGTGGGCATAGGTACCCATCGAATTCGGTCGGTCATCAGCGATGTCATTGTGAAGTACGACGAGGTGCCCGAGTGTAATTACATGCCTGAGTGCCGAGACTGCGCGCAATGGAAGATGTATGAGTCGAATGGCACGGAAACGACCACAACATCGACATCATCGTCCACCACCCGAACCCGTACGCGGACTTCAACTTGCGAGACTCCGGGCTGGTGGGGATGCCTCGACGAAACAACTACAGCGACTGGTTCTACGACAACGACGACAACCTCATCTACTTCGACATCCACCTGCAAAACGCCAGGGTGGTTTGGCTGTTACGACAAGACCACAACTACGACAGATTCAACTACAACAACCACCACGACCGAGAATGAGCCTACCTCGACAACCTGCACGAGCCCAGGCTGGTGGGGTTGTCGAGATGAGACGACATCGACGACTGCTACCGAAGGCCACACGGCTGCTCCTCCTCCCATAACATCCGGGCCTAGCGTGGCACCGCCAACCACCACAAGCGAGCCTGCGAGTGCAACGAGATGCCACCATCGCAACTGGTTTGGATTTTGCAAAGACGACTTCAGCGACGAGGCGGATGCCTTGGATGAGATGTAGATTTTCTTCACCTCTCTCTTGTATTTGCGATCTCTCGCGGATGGTCGTAGCAAACATGGGACATTGCAAGAAGCTTCAGTGGTATGGAAGTATCGGACAGAATGCATGCTAGCGTATCGGCGTTTTTCTCAGGAGTTTGGATTGGGTATAAAGTACATACAGCGTGGACGAATTTTGGATTATCCTCACGTCGCTAGCTAGACTAGAATCTTACACGATACAATTTTTTTTTCAATAATCCTGATTGTACACCTGTGAAGAGCTTGTGAATATCGATTAGGAATCAGGACCATAATGATGCCGCTGGTTACTAGTAGCCTTTGGGATGTTGTTGGACATTATCCGTACCATAATGTACCTGATGTAATCGTAGCTGGTGGAAGTGCAGGATGTAGCGTGATGTCAGTGGGGACCAAAATTTGGATAGACCCTTCCACCTTTAACTCCAACGCGTCCCTAAACCCACCCCGTGCACCTTCAACGAGCTCCCGGACTACAGTCAAGTCCGTCACGACGCCCATCGCCCACCTAGCGGTTTCGGCGTGAATTTTCGGGATGACGCCTTCACAAATTTATATGCTTCTCAACGGATCGTGAACATGTCAGCCGAGCCTGAACTCCAACCTGAGGCACGCGCAGCGGCAAGCCTCGCCGCCGCCGATGACAACAGCAGCGACAGCGACAGCTCCGATAGTGACAGCACGCCGCAACCGACGACAGAATGGCTCGCGACTACGCGCGAGAAGCGCTCGACGGCGGGAAACCGCATGAAGTCGATGCTGGCGCAAGAGGAGCCCGACTCGGATTTGGAGCTGCTCTTTGCCGAGGACGAGGACGACCAAGGCTTCTCCGACGCCGGTGCGGACGCCTCCGACGTGCACATGGACTCTTCGTCCGACGATGAGGACGATAACAACGCCGCGGCGGACGACATGGAGGGCGAGAAGGAGCTCGAGCGGCAGGCCAAGGAGAAGAAGGCCGCGCAGAGGAAGCGCAAGGCGCAGGACGCCATTCCCGCCAAGTTCCGCAAGAAAGTGCGCATCAATCCTACTACGACTACGTCGGCCGCTTCGACGCCTACGAGCACGGCTACAGCCCCCGGCGCGCCGCCGCCGAGGCCAAAGAAGAAGTCGGAGCGCGCGTCATGGCTACCCGCAGTGGCCGACATGCCGACAAGGGCGTCCTCGCGACAGACCACACGCCACTCCAAGGAACAACTTCACGCGCAAATGGAGGAGCGGGAGGCTCGGAGGCTGAAACAGCTCGAGCAGATGCAGAAGAAGCAGGCGCGGTTGGAGGCGCTCAAGAAGCCTCCAATGACGCAAGAGGAGAGGCTACGGGAGGCTGAGATTGTGGAGAAGCGCAACAGCAAGAGCCTGAATCGCTGGGAGGAGGCAGAGAAGCAGCGCGAGGAGGAACGGAAGGCTAAGCTGGCTGCGCTGAACGAGCGCACTCTCAAAGGTCCAGTCATTACATTTTGGAGCGGCACGAGACAATGGAAGGATGGCGGTGCCGCCAAGTACGTTGTAATGGAAGAAAAGCCCAAGAGGAAAGAGAGGAAGCCAAAGGATAAAAGCAAAGAGAAAGAGAAGGACAAGGACAAGGACAAGAAGAAAGATGGGGATAAGGATGATGGAGACGGACAAGCCGTGGCTGTCGAGAACGCCGAGGGCAACGATGCCAAAGAGTTTGGCACACCGTCCGCGGATGCCCCCAAAGCCACCTCCGAGGCGCGGTTCGTTTTGAAAGAGAAAGATGACGCTATATCGAATCCTGCTGCTGGGGAGCCCTCACAGCTCCTGTCCGAAGGGGAGCCAAAGCAACAGTCTCAGGATGCCCCTGCAAAGGCATCCCCAGAGCATGCTCAGGAAGTTTCACAAGAGGTTCCCCAGAAACAGGATCAGGAACAGCAAGGAACGACACCGCCGGATCCTACAACACAACCCCAACCCAAACAATCATCTGATCCGTCGCCATCCGATCTAGAACGCTCTGCTGGCGTTGACGATTCTCCCGGGCAAGATACCACCATGTCAGACGCTGCGCCCGTCATGGCCATGCCATCCATGCCACCACCACTCTCACCACCACCACCACCTTCGCAACCTTCGCAACTCTCACAACCTACACAACTGTCACAACCAGTAACGCAACCACAACCACAATCAACAACAACAAGCGGCCTAGCGGCTCCCTCTCAGGCACAGGCGCCAAGCATCAGTACAGAGTCACTACCAGGCGAATACGAAACAAAGCCTTCCGGCGTTCTAGCCGCTCCAGTCCTCGCACCCCCTGCCGGCTTCGATGCTGAGCGCATCTCATCCCCGGCGCCCAAGCCGCAGGAAGCGCCCACTTCAAACATTCTCGCACCACCCAACACATCCCCAGATGCTCATCCTCCCGCCATCCCCAAGGATGAAACCGCCGCACCCGCTCAGTCGGATATCAAAGCACAGACCGTACCTGAAGACACGAATGCAACCGATAAGGCTGATGGCGCAGAACCCACCGAAGCCGCGGGACAGACTGACGCCGCCGAAACCAGCTCCACTCGCAATACCATTGTCTACCAGAACTTTGACGAGAATGCCATCAAGGACAAGACCATCCAAACCCAAATCCTCTTTGGGCGTAAGATGAATAAGTTACCCAGTGCGTCATTTTCCTTCTTGCTTCCTATTGAATGCATCTCCAAATAACCACAAGCTAACCACAATCCTACCCCTCGAAATAGAGCCATCCCCAGCACCAGTGTGCATCATTACCAATCACCCAGCGCGCTACCGGGATCCTACCACAGGGCTACCTTTCTACAATGTGCAAGCCTACCGTGAGATCCAGTGCTTGCGGAAGGGTGAGCACCGATGGAGTAAGATTCTGGGCGCATGGGCTGGCAGCGGAGCCCAGGCAGCCAAGGGTGTGCCAGCCCGGTTCCTCAATCCGGACGCGCCGGCGCCTGCAAAGCCGCAGCCACCACAGCAACAGCAACAGCCTGAGGCCAAGGAGACCAAAGAGACCAAAGACAAGGGTTCAAATGGCGCAACCACAGGCAATAACACCAACTCTGACACTAACAACACGGGCAACGAAAACAAAGAGCACGTCGCGCCAACTGATCAGCCGTCCAACAGCGGATTGATGCAGGACTCAGGGGTCAAGGACACTCCGGAGGCTATTGAAAACCCACCAAACGTCAAGGTGTGATAAGCGGTAATTGGGCGTGTAAATTAAAAGCAGCCTGTACGAACAAATGTTTGATGAACACAAATGATGAATACCCTCGAGATGGTGGTAGAGGTTAGTAGTACGCATGACCCATCATGGCAAATTTCGGTGTCACATAAGTAGCCAGATAGAGTGGATCAACCAATATATTCATTCTTATATTCCTCGCAATCTCTTGGGAGATGCAACCTTCAAGGACAATACTAATCTAGAATCTATATAGAGCAAATATTCCACCTAGTGGCCAAGTTCCTTCAATGTGTAAACGCCAGATCCTAGGCCCGAGTCAAATACCGGGGTAATTAAAAAAACAATCATAACTCCGGCCCTTCTATACCAGATAATGGGTAGGCAGACCTTCTCCAAAAAGGTTAAACCCAGAGAACAAAAGCCCATCGAGAGTCAGGCTATGGACAGTAGCTGTTTTTCATAAATTTGCGGACCCATGCCATCTACCAAGATGACAACAGAGCAAGATCATAAAGTTGTACATCGCATTCGCAAAGGGGACCCCCTCCAAGAATGTCGACATGAGTGAGTATATAGGATGCGGACCCACGAGAGTATATGTGGTGCGTGACGTGTAGGTAGAGAAGATGTGTGTGATTAAGATAGTCACGGAGCTTGGGAATCACGTTGTTTCATTTCGCAATACCAATGCTGTCGAATGCCCAGCCCATCTCGGCTGCGAAGTCGGTGGCACCTGTGTCGGTCGGAGCCTGTAACAACGCTGATGCTTTGGGAAGTTTGTCTCCTTCGACGATAGCTGGAAGGCTGTAGCCAGTGAATCTGGAACGGGAGAGCGAAGGCCTTTGGACAGAGACAATGTCAAGGTCATTGGCCCCGAGGTCTTCCTCAGCATCCGAGATTGTGAGCATCTCGTCCTCTGGTGTGCTCGTTGTCAGAGGAGATGCCAGAGCACTGGACGGGACCGATGTGAAGTCGAAGCTCTGTGCATAGCTTGATGGTTCGATGAGAGATGCCTCGCTGTTTGGTGTCTCCCTTCTGAACTCCTGGTTGGCAGGGTTCCTGCTGCGTGGTCGCTCGGTCGTCAAAGTGAGCGTGCTAAGGTTCTTCATTGTGAGAGGAGTTGTTCCACTCGTCGTAGGGCGCCGGGACGGTGGTGGTGATAGACCAGTAGGAAAGGTCGGAGAGTCCAATGGAGCTGAAGTGGCAAAATTGTCGTCGTCCTCGTTATCCTCGGCAATGTCCTCTGGAATGATCAAGGTGGGTCGTTCGCTCAGATTTGAGTCTGGTCGAGGCGGGTGGTCATCCGAAAGGAATCGACGCAATGACTCTGGGGAAATTGAACGGTTGCGACTCCGGGATGAGGTAGCGCTACGGCTACTACTACACAAAGATGCAGGGGTGCTTGTCGGGCCGTCGCGATCGGAAGAACGGCCTCTTTCAGCGTCACGAAACTTGTGACCAAAGAACCGTCTCCACACAGGTGATGGTGATAGAGATCGACTTGACGCAGCGTTTCGAAGAAGCCCAGGAGCGGACCTCTTAGGAGAAACCATGGCGTCAGTGGACGCCATCGGGACTGGGCGAGGCGAGACGAATTTAGCACCAGGATCAATAGTCTGGAAGTCGGTGATACGCATAGAGCTCAGAGATGCACTGCGCTGTCGAACATAGTTTTGGACTGGTACGGCCAGGGTATTGATGGTTTGCCCCGGCAAGTACGGGCATGTGTTTGTTGAAGGCATCGCAGGGTCGAAGGTCTCTGTGGAACCATCCACCTCATACTATCTTGGGTGTTAGAAATGTATCGACGGGTCAATCGTTTGGTCTTATATGTCGGAGAAAACAATGGCCAAAGTAGGACGGGTTGCTCGGGTGCTTACATAAAAGTAATATGTGTTACCCATCGTAAGCCCACCAGATGTTGTTCTGGAAGAGTCTCCGTTGCATGGGATGTCTCGAAAGATATGACAACCTTTCCACTGACCCTTGCCTCGGCGGTAGTCACGCTCCATGGGGTAGTGACCAACGAAATTATCCCAAGAACCTATAAGACTGACTGACTGAATGGCAGGATCAGTCCGTCTGTAAGAGTCAGGAAGAGTCAGCTGATGCTTCTTCTGTTATTAGAGTACGGAGCTGGGTGTTTATTAAAAACAATCAGAGAGCTAGGAGGAAGGGGGCGAAGCAGCTGGCATAGGTAATGAGAGTCAAGTCCGTATACGAGTATATAACATGAAACAATGCATACGCTCATAATACGAGAAATTGACTATGCGGGTGCGGCACCGGCGATGCTGACAGCATAAACTGGACGGCGCTGGCTGCGTCCCGAGCCTTGAGCAGGAGCAGGGGACCCGCTTCCCACGGACATGAGCGCAAGAATGAGGGTGAGACTCGAGAGAAGCAGGGGGCACCTCGTGGCAGGCCAGGAGGGTTGCCTGGGGGGGGGGGGGGGGTTATTAATGTCCGTACCCGCTTGAGACCGAACATTCCTATAACCGTTTCAAGTTTCTTTGTGCACGAAACTCAACGGAACAACGAAGGGGTAGGATGTATGAGACTTGACGGATGAGCAGCAATGCATACCAAGTCTGAGTGCCGTATTTAGTCTTGGCTTTTGAGGGTGTCCGTGCGATCACCGTTTTTCAAACGCGCGGCGGGCAAGGCGGAGGCCGAGAGTTTTGCTGAGAATCAAAGGACTTGAGATTGTGGGAACGGGCGCAATTGACAGGCCGATTCAAATGGGCTGGTTCGACCAGCGAAATCAACGTCGAGGAATAGAAACGAAATTTTGAGTGCAGAATAAAGAAAAAAGCAACACCCGAAGCAAAATGACTGGTGGGAAATTGAAAAAACAAAAAAAAAAATCCCCCCAAAAGACGGGACTATAAAGAAAGCAAAACTTTTTGAAACTTACAGTAAGAAGGTAACAAGAGTAGTAGATGGATCCATTGTCGGGATGAAACAGAGGGATGCCACGTCTAAATATCCATTGACGAACGAGGACGGCGTTTAACAGGCGGGGCTTCCACGGATCTAGAAGCCCTTCTAAGTCGTTCAACAAACACAATACCAATCGACAGTTGGCTGACAGTTCGAATGAGACAATATCGTCTCAAGTCCGACGTGTTTTGTTCTTCTTGCCGGGCGCTTACAGAAACGCCAGGCGAACTATCGCCAGAGCCCTCTAGCCAGTGAAGTGGGTTGCTCTGGCGGTTACGGGTGCCAAGTAGTTGTGGGGCTCTTGTTCGAGACGCAGCAAAGACACTCCAATCGAGAGGCCAGCAAAGCGTAAGAAAGCTGTGCCGCGAAACCAAATTTGGACCAACAATCCCAGACTGCCTGAAGTGTCTGAAACAGACAAGCCAAGACCCGAGAAGCCCGTGCTTGACGGGACCGCCTCACCGGCTACAGGAGCAATCCTGGAAACAAAATAGCCGTGTCGGCGTCGGGCGTAAGTTGGTCGCCCAGGAGATTGACACTGGTGGGCTTGACCAATGATGTGGCGGCAGCGCGCCCGACCAGGGCTGCCCGGAGTAGTCGAAATGAACTGACAAAGTGGTGCCTCCGCCTCTACTTAGACCCAGCTGTTAGGCAGCGTCTAGCGCCTGGGCGGACAAGACCGTAATTAAGTCGACGTACGCCGTAGATTAACGCGTGTTCGTCGAGGTCGACGACGTGATCCTGAGCGCGTATGACCGAGTCGGCGCAATGGCAGTGCAATCTTCCTTAGAAAATAATTGAATTGTTCCAAAAGGAGGGCGACTCGGGGCGGAGAGATCGACCAGAGCCAAGGCGCCTGATATAAAACCAGTATCCCGGCAAGCACGCCGCACGATTGGTGTCGCTCGTTTCACCTTGGACAGCGCTCAAAGCTGCACAGCCGCACAGCAGTAACGGCAGCGGAAAGTCCAGTGGGCCTTGTAGAGGGGACTGTCTCGGAGTTGATGTGACAATAGTCTCTCACCTACCAGCAGGTGAAGTCGTGAGAAGAATGGAAGAGGATTCGGGATTGATCAGGACCTAGGAAAAGGCAGAGGAGAGAGGGAAAGAACGAGAGTCCCGTGGAATATGGAAAGAAAATCAGGGACGGGACACAGCGGTCCCACGATCATTCCGGGTGTAGCAAGTTGGCGGGTTTTCTACTAGTAGCCATCATCCTAGGACCTGGCGAGCTGAACCCATGGCTCTTTCCTACCAACTTGTGCAGTGGTCTTGTCACTTTCCCATGTCCTGCTAGTACAAGTAGAGTAGCAGCAGCCAATTCGGGTCTACTGGCTATTGTAATTATGATGTATCCGCGCTACGACTGCAGTGCATCCACCAATACCCTCTTTAATTCCAGTCGTTTGCGGTGCTAGCAGCAAAGCTGAGGAAAGTTGGCCCAAGGTCCGACCGGGTGGCTCTTTCCTTGGAGTAGCGGCGGAGGGCAGGATTGGCGTCGACTTTGAAGTGGATGACGCATTACCCTTAGTACTACAGAGTAGTTACTGTCACTCTGCAGTGAGGTAGGTATGGTAGTACCTTTCTTTGAACAAGTACAAGGCCAAGTCGCAGTATCTGTAGTAATAATATGAGCTGTACCTAACCCATCGGAGCTGAATCGCCTAGAGGGCCTAGAATGGCAAGCCTCCAAGATCACTATTGCACGATTTCAGCCATGGCCCATAGCAGTGTTGCATTGTGAGGTGTCAGCCGGGGGCGTGTGCCCCTGATTCGCCGGCACTCATTCAGCTCGGATCTGCCAATGCGCCAATGCACCAAGGGATCAGCACCATGACGCGACAATCAATCGCCAATGAACTACTTGTACAACGCTTGGGGGCCTCGTGCATGCAACACTCTTTGCGCAACCCTTGGCGAGAATCCATCTACAAGTTAGCTCCTTTCTAGGTCCTTTCGGGATGCATTTCCGCTCTACCCTTTTTTTTTTTTACTCTTTTCCAATTGTCCCTTGATTCATCTTTTCTTTCTTTTTTTTTGTCGTTTGACAACCTATCTGGTACTACTTATCTTTAGATACTTCTAGTAGTAATAATGAGGTTGTACGTAGTATTAGCAATTGACGATTGGGTCGGATCTCCTGTTCACTACCGCTCTCCTGTTTCAGCTTGTAACTTAGTATCGACAAGGCGGACCCAAACCCCCCCACGATGCTTTGAGCTAATTAAATGATAATTTTCCGCAAAGTCCTAGCTCCCCCCCCTCGGGATACCACTTCGAAAGCTCAATTAGGCGCTACCAGCACTGACAATTAAGGGCCCCGTACCTGAAAAGGGAAGGAAGACCAGCCTGAGCGTCTGGCAGGTGCAATATCGGGGTGCTTTGCGAGCTCATCCCAGCTCCTATCACCCAATTCGAGCGACTTTGAGCACTGATTACTCCCCCCCCTTGACTCTCCCCCCCGGTCGTGAAACCTTGTGCAGGTATCACGGAGTGCCTCAACCCGATCGGATCTAGCATCGAATGGCTGTAGTGCGTTTCTGCACCGAGGACAAAGTCGGTGAAGGCGCAGTCGGGCTCCTCGATGTCTCAGTCCAGCGAACAGGGCCTCCATTCGTCAGAGCAGATGCACAAGTCATCACTACTTTTCTGTTCATTTCTTCATCCGTGTCCACTAGGCAGTATTTCGTACAGGTGCCGAGTCACCATCTCTATCATCATCATGCTGCCCAGAGTGTGTCGGGTGAATAGAAGACCTTGCACTAAAAACACAACGTCATCGACATCGCAACCTACAGTGCCGGAATGTAGCCTCCCAATTACACGCTGGCGGTACAACAGAAAGTGAACATGATAGTACGCCTTGATTGGAATGCCACGGAAAACCCCCCCACATCTCAGGACTAGATAGGCGAGCCCGTTTGGTTGCGGTGCCCCATGTCTAAGCCTCAACTGCCGTGACGGTGAAACTCAATCCTGCCCACTTGAACTCCTGAGCAATCGACGCACTGATCGATGGGTAAAACATCGGGGACCTCCTAGTGAGAGTCTGTCCCGCTTACTAACATGATGAGACGACGGCAGAGGAGAGCGGGAGGTTTCAAGCCAAGGTAATAATGTGTGAATGTTCTCTCTCCTGCAATTGGTCATGATACGTCACTCGTCATATCCTATTCTAATTTGGATCCCGTCAAAGGAAAGCGCAAGGATAAAGAAATTCCAACACCAGTGAACAACCATCAAGGAAATGCCCGAATTCCCTTCTATCCGTAGAATGACCAAGCGAGTGCCGGAAGCTAGACATATGGAGGTGAAGAAACATATCACCTCAACCCGAGATGCCATCCCATCCATGCCCACTGACAACAAAGGAAATCACTCTTCTTTTTCCCATCTCCAATGTCGTGGAGGCTCAGTGAAAACGCCGTTAGCGAGAGACAAGAAGGATATTGTGATACAAGAAATTCGGAGGCGCCCGGAGTTTGTGAGCTCGCAAGGCGTGAACCATGTTCATACATGACACGCTCTTGTTGCTTAATGCGTACATCGCTGTACGTCTTTTTCTCATCTTCTGTTTTTGAGGAATGGTAATGTACACTTAGGCAACCACGTAAGCTGTTATATGATGCCCTCGCAATGGACGAAGCCAATATGATATAAGTGTCGACAAATGCACACACACGCACACCCAAAAGGGTTAGATCCTGTCGCCCGTCCCTTTCACGTTGGAGCGCGGGAACAGCGCATACTGTCCAACTGGGGGTGCGATCTGTGCGGACAAGCTGGAAGTCCTAGCCCGTGGACGCCGCAGTTTGGCGAGGTCCCTGGCCTCGGACTTGGGCGGGATGGCAATCTCGTCGCGAACCTGCGACTCGCTGGCGTGAGGTCGATGGAAAGACTTCCTTCCAAAGTTTGAAACAGGGAACGGCGTCAGCTCTGGGACCTTATCCTGGGTGGCAGGAGGAGTTGACCCTTGCTCATCAAGATCCTCTTCGGCCCTCGGGTCGATGAATTGTGTAGTGGGCAAGGGCTCAGCAGACTCAGTGATAACCTCAGCGGCCTTGTTCAGGGAGGTGCTGCTGCTGCTCAGAGTAAGACGCGTCATGGCAGTGAAGGCCGAGTTTGCGGATACATGGCGTTCCCCAGTCGTGTCTGTGTGCGACGTAGAATTGGTCTCGGTTGTAGATGTGCTTGATCGCTGTTCATAAGACATGGGAGACCGGCTGTCTGCCGCCGATGACACTTCGTCGTGGTACGGGGTCTGCATGATGTCCTCGTCGGCATAGTCATACTTCTCAGCAAGCATTTGCTGATGGAAGTCACCAGGGATCAGGAGAGAAGGAGATAGATTGAATCCGTGCGACTCGCGGAAGCTCGAGGCATAGGACATGGGACGAACACCTTTGAGCTGCGATACCCGGTTTGCCTTCTCAACTCGAGGTAGTGAGAAGTTATTCGTCACGGTGAGGTGGCTGCTCGGTGGTGGCATCTCAGGACTTTGTCCGGACGACTTCTGACTGGTGGGGCTCAATGACAAGATGCTGGTCTGGGTAGCATCAAAGTTGACGGGGCGCAATGGGGTTGGAGGAGTCGCTCCCGTCATCGTTTGCGGCAAACAGCCATCGATCACCCCGGCCCCAGTGCCGATGGGTGGTGATCCAAGCTGGCTGCTGTCCTCCACCTGCTCCCATTGATAGTCGAAGTTGGCGTCCGCTTCGTGCTCATAGCAGTAATCGATGATGTCCTCCCAATTGTCATCCATCGAGAGGGTATCGTCGGGCTGTGAATCCTCATTGGCGGCGCGCAAAGCCCGCTGAGAGGCTACCACGTCAAGCTGTCCAAGCGTGTCCGAAGTTCCGCTCATAGTTCGCTGAGATTGCGACAGGAAACGTAGAGCGGGCACAGAGTGGCTTCCTCTGAGCGAGGAGTTGTTGCTCGTAATGCTGAGGCGGGATCTGCTGCGTCCATAACTATGGCCCTGGAAGGGCAGCTCGTCCTCCTCCTCGGGCACGTCAGGCAAAGCCTTATCGAATGGCGGAGAAGCCGCTCCTGGGCTCACCAACGGCCAAGCGGCGTCGTCCGGTGTAGTCAGAGCATGAGAGCAGCGTTTCTCATCGATACCGAAGGCCTCGAAATCCGAGGGAGGCATGAAGCCATGGGATGTGGCCGGCGGTCGACCCGGCGATTCCAGCGATCCGGAGGGGTCAAAAGGTTGAGGCTGTCGAAAGCCCCCGCTAGTGCGCGGCCTGTCGGGTGAAGCCGAACCAAATGCGCTAGAGCCGTCAGGCATGAGCGATTGGCGGCTGGAGTAGCGAGGTGGCGGGATTGGGGGGGAGTTATTGAGATCTGGACTGCCTGTTCCATAAGGCGACTGGGATTGAGGCGGCGAGCGAGGGGGACTTGTTCGGAGAGCTTCCTGAGACCTGACCGGCCGCATGCCCTGGCGCGACCTAAGTGCCGGCGCGGTGTGCCGGGGTAGCAGAGATGGGCGAATCGGAGGTGCTGTCATGGGCGTGTCACCCGGCGTGCCCATAAGCGCGTCAGTTTTGGCGGTAGGAAATTCATAAAGATCGTGAGCTTCAATCTTCAGGACACCTGGAGCGGTTGCCGGGCCGGGTGGTCGCATTGTTGACAACTCGGAGCCCAGGGTGAGGCGGTTGCCGCGCTGCAGATCAGAGAGATTCTCCCTTTGAGTGTGAGTGACGTGTTGGAAGTTAAAGGGTCCCGAAATTTGCAGTCGTCTTTGAGCTGTATCGTCCCGCGATGGCTTGCGGCGAGCAAAGAGGGTAGGTAAGAATGAATCCTTGGGGGCTGACTCGCCAGGCATCTCGCCGGAATACAAGGAGCTGTTTGAGGAACTGTGTGAGCTGCTAGCTCGCTTTGCCTTGTTCGCAGTCCTTTGGAAGAGATTCCTGCCCAGGACCTGAACACTTTCTCTCTCACGCGATGGGGTACTGCTTGAGTTGGAACGGTTGGACGGGTGACGTTGAAGGGTCAAGCTGTCCGCGGCGGCGTCCCAAGGCGCTCGATCCATAGCGCGGCGAGGAGACATGGCTGACATTTCGTTAGAATGCCCACGAGAGCGATTGAGGTGGGAGGCCCTCTTCATCTGTTTGCTCAGCTGGCGCAGGCGCTCTGGAGATGGTGGCCCATCTATAGCTGGCTCCATGTAGTCGATGTCGGGGGTGGCGTATGGATCGGAGCTGGGGCTGTTGCCGTAAGCGAAGTCGTCTCGCGCCACGGGTGTTATAGAGAGGGAGGCCTTGAAAGCGTCCTTGCTCGCCGCACGTCTTGTGCGCCGTTGCATGGGCCCATCGATAGGAGGCACTGCAGCTGACCACATGATGATGGTTGATGCCGCGGCAGAGGGCGACGAGCGATCGTGCCCTCTGATGATTGACTAAATCACTTGCTCCAGGTTGAAACAACTGCTCGCATTCAGGCGCAATGCGAGACTGACTGTTAGCGTGGTTGTCGATTCTATGTCGTCCCCTTTTTCGTTTCTCGCTGACTTGACGTGGTCGACGTCGCCTGCAGCACCCGAACAAGAAGTGTGGCAGTCTTGCAGAACGCCGTCGTAATCTTCCTTTATTCCTCCTCTTTTCGCTCCCACAGTGCCTTGACAGCTGAAGACACGGTCGACGTGGGTCTTTCGGAAAGATAGTCCCAAGCAGACGTGATCTCGGGCTGGCGCGAGGGAAGTTGGCAGCGTTGGGATAGACAATGGAGAGGACTAGGAGGGAGGGAAGATGAGAGACGAGATGAGATGGAAATAAGGTGCTGTGGAGAGCACTCGCAGGGGCGGACGGGTGTGTATCCGCAGATGGACAGGGTACGGGTGCTCGATAGGTGTACCAGGCAGGTCGGTCGGTGGTCCAGGTCGATCTGGGGGCTCATTGAGTCCGCAAGTGCTCGTAGCTTACGCACATGCCATGCCAATGTGATTGAGGTAGGGTAAGGTAAGACGAGGGAGGTATGGAAGCAGTTATGTGGCAGGACGGACTTTTTGTGTGGAAGCAGCCGGACAGCGGGTACGTAGGTATGTATAGGCAAAAATCATGCAGCGATGGCTGAGGTGGAGGTGGAAGTGGAGGTGGATGGATGAATGTGTATGTAGTAATTATGTAGAGTATGGAGTATGTGATGCTGGTGGTGGTGGTGTTGGTGGTGATGCCCTGCTCTGCTCCGCTGAGCCCTGTCTGTTCTTATCTTGCCTTGCCTACTAAAGTAGCCTTGCCGTGCTCAGCACAGTGATGGGAGCCCAATGAGGGTCGGATCATAAGCGAGAGTGAGTTCTCGTTGGATGGGTTGGAGGGATGAGGGCATAGTAGAGTCCGGGATAAGGAGTCTGGATCTGGACACGGACACGGATCTGGGATTGACTGGGCTGCGTCGGCGAGCAAGCGAGCGAGTGATGAGCGAGTGAGCGCAAGCGTGGATGCTAGCAACAATATCAGTACTCGCAGGTACCGCGTATGGTGGATAGAGGAGGCATTGTACCATGCAGCACAGTGCTGATGAGGGTAATAAAAAGAATAACAATAATACAAAATGACAGCCCACGAAGAATGGGGCGAGGGCCAGGGGTCAGGGTCAGGAACAAGACCACCCCCAAGGAGCCAGAAGCACTTGGAGCACCCGTGGAGAGCTCTTGAGAGTGACCGCGACGGTCAAGTACGCGGTACGGTCCTCTACAGACTAAACAAAGCAAAAGGATGCCACGCGACGAGTGCTCGTACTCACAATCGTGGCTTCACCAGGACTACTACTACTACTCTAGTGGCAAGCTTGCATACTAGTAGCACTACTGCTAGTACGAGTAGTCGGGAGGTAGTAGTGGCCGTACTCCGTAGTCCGAACAGTAATACTGAATGCCATCAACGCCAACCAGCACGAACACCAGGGCTTAACGACCAGACGAGGAGGGCAGACCCAGGGACGCTGGGGAGCTCGGAACAGGGCCTTCAAGGTCCCACAGCCGATGCACACGTACATAAAACGGACCCAGGACCCAAGCCAGGGGACCTTGCCAAGGCGCAGGCAGTTGAGCTTCCATGTCGATGCCCACTTGGACCTGGCCTTGCGATGACCCCCCCTGTCTGGCGCCCCCCTGAGCCCCCTGCCCCTAGGTCCATACTCCGTACAGTACTAGTACCTTCACCCATGGAGCCTTCACAGCAGGGCACGTATGTACGGTGACAGTATGCCTGCAAGTGTGGTGTTGGGATGGGATGTCGGGCAGAGCTTGCGGAGAAATTATCGTCAGGTACGGTCACTGGAAGAGGTCGGTCGGTTCCTGGCGCAGGGCAGGGCATGGGGAATCGCACCAGTGACAAATACAGCCTAGCGTCGGTGGGTGCTGCAGACATCTGAGCCAGGAACGGCGACAGGGGTCCTCAGGGTGACAAAAATAACCCCGACATCTCCTTCCATTTTGCAAATTCCGCACTTCCCCTTTCCCGTTCTTGCTAGTAAGCGACTTCCATTTGCTTTCCACAGTGCAATAGAGTAATAGTGTAACAGACCAATATACCTACCTACCTTAGGTATGTGCTTAATACCTAGAAGAATTGAGGAGGCGGTACGCAGAACCTAGGGTACACCAAGTCTGAGGCTAAGCCCGGATTGAGAGAGGTCAGGCATCACCACGCCTCCGGATGCCCAAGACTGTATTCCGTATGCCTCTGGCGATCCGCTCGTCCCCACTATCTAGCATGCCCGCCTCTGGATGCCGTCCTTGCTCGCGGACCCTACTCTATCCGGGACTAGACTGAGCACTTTTTTTTTCCTCTCTCGTATATGTTTCACGTATAAGCTTCTATGCCCCATTCTTGGACCCAAAGACGCGGTTTGGAAGAAGCAAGAAAGAGCAAAACAGAGGCAAGAGTGAACGACAAGTACCTACTATCTGCATGTGAGAACTTTTCTGTCTACGACGGAGGAGCCTGATGGAGTCATTGCTTCTGACAGCTCCATCACCTGCGGATCTTGTACATGGTCCTATGACATAGGTAGTAACAGCACAAGTGCGCGGAGAATGCAATCCTTGATAGACTATGCTCCTGCATCGAGCATACGGTGTACTCGTGATTGGGGCATATCCCACACAACCCGATGTGCATTTGGCGTTTGCCCAGGAGCCGGAGACCTTCTTCACATGGCAGTAAAGAACATGAAATCGCTCGTGGTAGAAATTACCAGAAAATTAGCACCAAAAAAAATTACTCTATGCGCCGGCAGTGTCTAGCAGGAGGCGGCATATCATCCATCCATCACCTACTCCTTCAAGCAAGCAGCCTGCCCTGCTGACAGCTTGCCTCTCTCTAAGTACGGCGTAATTACTCAACGCCCATCTCTGCAAGGAAATTGTACTCCGTGGAGCCGGGACGCGTGCTCAGTGAGGCGAACGGTGTTAACAGCGACCATACGCGCTAAAGATGACCATGCCGAACTACTCGTGCTTGGATTCGAGCTAAAAGGCAGATTGGATGGATGTCTGACGTTGAAGAAGAGCCTACTAGTCTCGACCGGCCCCACGTCTTGGAGTCGTTAGCCGACTACTTGTACGACGGAATTGAATTCGAAGCAGCGTGGCGCCCATGAGGTTGGGTCGTATCCGGAACCAACCAAGACACTCGACTGCGCGTGGTCCCCGTTTCACAAGTCACCGCCACGATGCAGTCCGGTCTGCCGTGTCTCAGCAGCTTCTTGATGTGACTCGACAAGAAGACCAATTATTACTTTTGCTTCCAGGCGTAGTTATCTCGGAGTCGGTGTGCAAAGTAGCGGTGCGGGACGCTTAATCATGATTCAGCTGAGCGTACTCACTAGAAGCGCAACCAGTGGCTGTCGATGCTGTATTGACCACGATCAATACAGTGCATTGTCACATTCCACTAATTAAGCGGAAACGTTTCCGTATGGCCACTAACAGTATCGGTATACCGTCGGTGCTCTCTAGACTGGTGGTGACGCGAGCTTGGGCACCGAACGGCTGGGCGAGTTAAACCCCTGCTGACGCCAGCCAGGTCCATATGTGGTAGGCGGGAAAAGACTCGCAGGGGTTCTCCCCGTCCTGGACAATTCCCACAGGCGGCCCTTCACGAGGCTATGACCGACGGCATTCCATTCCAAACTTCTAGCGCGACGGGTCGGTCTTATCGCCCCTCCATAGCTCCAGTGTCTATCTGAATATGGCACTCAAGCAATAGGCAATGTGCCCCAAAGATATTCGGATTAGGGGATCTGAAGGATGTGTCTCTAGCGAGGGCATTGATAAGTTATATTTTCCTTCTGTAGTGGCTGTGTGGAGACTACGGAGCGGCTCCAAGGTTTTTGTGTGACTTGCGTCGCAAAGTCTTTTCTCTGTACCATCAGAATAAATAAACCACAGCGGAAGAGAAAGAAATCGATAGGGTAGAGACCCCACCGCAAGCAAGAAGAAAAGAAAGAAGACCGCCCATGGCAGACCAGTTGTACTCCGTACGGAGTAGAAACCGACCAGGCGGAACCTGCGCCTTGGCCCAAGTGATTGGACGAGATCGCTCCAGCGGCACCTCCCCTGTAGGTCGGAAGACTACAAACCAAGGAGCTACTAACGAAGCCGGGTTATTCGGGGAAACGACTGCGGCCTGCCGGGCGAGACGGCGCTGTGAAACGTTCTATGTGGGTGGTGCTAAAACGTCTCGGGGATCACAAGGCTGCATCTGCCGGCGTTCCTGCAAGCCGGGTCAGTTTGTGCTGCTAATACGGATATAAGTGCGGGCTTCGTAGGCCTACTGTGTACCGGGGGATGGGACTGTTTCGACGGAACAAGAGCCTGTGATTCGACAAAACTCGGTGGGTGGGCGAAAACCGCATCGTTGCGCCGGTTGTCTGTGACCCCTGGATGCGTATCAATAGCTGGATGGATAGAGTTAGGGTACCCCCTGGCAGCACTTTATGTCAGTGTCCAGTCGTACTTTGTAGTAATTTGTAGCGGTCGGCTGCTCCATGTGAGCTGGAAACGACGGCGAGTCCATATGCATATGGTAGTACAAAGTGAGCACGAAGCGGGATCAATGGTCGAGAAGAAACCACGCTTTTCCCCTGTCTTGTGTTTCAGAAGCTTGCATTTATACGGAGTAGTAGTATGTGATTGCAAGCACAGAGACAGAGAGATATACTGGGGTGTACAGTAGTTGAGGGGATTGGCACTGAGGCACACAGGGTTCTCGACTGGAGTCAAAGGAATTAGCGTGGCCGGTATGCTGGGACGGGTCGCAGGCACAGACACGCAGTTGACGGTGGCCGGGTGGGTGCGGTGAGTTTGAGACATCTACGAGGACAGAGTACGGAGTACCTACTAGGCAGGTAGGTAAGGTCGATTACAATACTGTTAGTACTAGCAATTTTGTCAAATCACTTGTAAGGACATCAACCAACCTCTCGATCTCGAAATCCCCATTTTCCCCTTCATGGGATGCATTCAAGTTCTAGGCTCGGACAATGTATGTAGTTTCAAAGTTCGAGTCGTGGCCCATCATGACTACTCCGTACGGGGTGTGCACGGTGACGTGGTTCCAGGTACGTAGTATCATTGCTCGCTCAGTACTACCTCAGTTCCTTACGGCAGTGCCTTAGCTTATGGAGCATTCAAGCTGCTAGCGCTAGCGGCCATAGTAGTCGTACTGGTGCCATCGACTACCGTGCTAGTAGCGACGAGAATACTACCCTATCCTCGCGCGCGCTTCAAGTTGTCGCAAGGGAATCCCTGCGGCCGCCGTTGCAGAAGTCCAAATCCATCCATGGTCAACAATTATCCTGGTCAACAACACGCTTTCGGCTGCTTCTCACACGGCACATGTTTAAGTCCTGGTATTAGGAAGAGAGAGCTGGAGCTGGACGTGGGAAGGAACCGTAGATTGTCACCTGCCCGACAGCTTATCCGTAAGCTAAGTGTTTGCGTCCATGCCTGCTTTGGACAGGAGCTCGCCCTCCCTTCCTTCCTTCCCGTTGCCCAAAACAAAGAGCGGGGTACAAGCTTTAAGTTGAACTTGAAGGTACCACTGGCAGTAGGAAGGATGACATAGAACGGCCAACTCCCGTGGTTGCATTGGCACTGCGGCCCTGCGGGTGGTCGATCTTCGAGGGCGACGGTGACGCTTGCCGTCCGCAGCTCTCTTGGCATCTTTAAGTCCGTCCCTAGCTTCATGTTTTGTCTCGAGGGGGTACCCTACAACGGCAACTCAAGATACCATTACTGACCTACCTACCTCATCCAAGCGCGACACGTAGCACACTTGACTTGGGAATATAGCTTCTGTACGATGGGGGCGAGCTCCGATCTCCCCCCCATTATTTTCTGTCGACCCTGCGACTGCCGTTGTATTAATGTGCGGTGTGCTGGAAACTTGAGCTACAATCGAAGATATAATAATCCAAATTCATGGTTCCATGGTTGATCCGAATATGTCATGTTCGCATCCCGGGGACTTTTTAGCCTAGCACATTATGAATTTGGTGATGGTGATAACTCCACGCCTGCTATGCAAAGCATATTACTGTTGTTGGTTACCAAGACGTCTAATGGTGAGTCTACCGACGTCCATTCAGTTTTGTTCCATCCGCCGGCTTGCGCTTATCTATAACTCAGGTCCTAGATTACGGGTACACCAAGACGTAGCTGCCCTCAACCCGGACAGGACAGCTCTGTTCCTAAGCGGCTGAGGGTTGGGTATAAGCGAATACCGGCGGACACTGACCGAACATATGCGCTATGTGACGTCCTAACCTTGCTGGATGGTGATCCTGCCGTTAGAAGCCAGGAAGCTTGAGTTGTTACAGTGTATCTGTATTATACACAGGCGTTGTAACTGAGCTCCGTAAGGTGAAATTTTTCTGACCCGTACGATGCTGTTTAGGGTTCGGTACGATCTTGATCTAGATCTAACGGCTTGCCTTGCCCTCTTTTTTTATGTCCACGGCCTTCATTGGTGGTGTGGGTGGCGTCATGCATGCGCTCCATGCAACCTGCAGACGGAACGACAGGGATTCGCGAAAGCTTGCGAGCTCGTATCCTTGCCGTAATCCCATCCAGCGATTGGACCAGAGGCTAAATACCACGGTTGCTGGCATGGTGAGTATCCGCTTTGACAAGCTCTTGGTCCATTCCCCGTCCGTCCGCCCGTCCATTCACACGGGCCCTATCATTCGACGATACGTACTCCGTACTCTCTCTTACTCCGTACGGAGTATGTATGGACGTGGTTACAGGGGTCGTGTGCGCGACTGTGCGCCGCCTGCTCTGCCCGGGAGTCTAATACATAGTACAGTCTGGCATGAGTACTGAATTTCAGGTTGCTGCGGTACGACTGCGGTACGAACTGCCCAACACCATCGCGTCGTGGGCTGCATGTCGAGCGCGTGATCCGAAGAGAAACTGGAGGTGCTCAACGGCCAGCGGCTTTGCAGTTGTTGGTGCGGGTGCTTGTCCTGGTTGAAACACGACGGTTCATGCCTGTTGGCCGCATGGATACAAGCGAGGCCTTGAAAACGCGCACCTTCATGCGCCTTAGGTCCACCGCTCGGAAACAGAATCACCTTGTCAGCTTCTTCCCACGGTGGACGACTCTGGAGCTCGGTTGCTGAGGATTTTAGCCCACAAGTACGGAGTACGACTACGGGGGCAGGTATGGAGTCAGTTCTCTGTACGTAACGACGTGTAGCTTGCCCAGTTAAGAGTGATACGCAAGTTCTCATGGAGAAAGAAGTACGGCAATGTAACAAACTCGTATTGACCACACAAAAATCCTTGCGCGCACAGAGGGAGCCAAGGTTCCACAAGAATAGGATTTTGGGACTCGGGCGGCTCGGTGACTTTTTTGTGTCGCGCGACTTGATATACATTACACAATACAAGTACAACTACGAGCGACTTGGATGACAGGTCAGGGCGCGGCAAAGGAGACCCGATGTCGATCCCAGGCATGTTAGCCGCGTGGTTCAACATGGAAATGTACAGAGTATACCAACCTGGTTGCTGCAGCATGTCCGTCGAGACCAGAAGATTGGTGCCATCTGATCGGACTGGGCTCTCACCACAAACGATCTGTATGTTCTCATATCATATTATTAGATATATTTCAAGCGCGGCCGCCAAGGAAAAGGCGCTGTCAATTGGCGGGATCTCACTAACGCGTCAGCTGCAGGGCTATTCCTGTTCTCGACCCAGCATACCGGGCAAGCTATCTTGTTCACAAATACATGTGGGTGCGAGCAACGGCCGAGGCTCTTGTCTTGGATACTGTGTGGGTTCATATGCCTACGGAGTATGGCTGAAAATACCTGGAAGTCTCCGCACGACAATCATGGAAGCCGGGTCGATAGAAAAAAAGTCTCTCGAGTGGGCCTCGATGCAGGTCGGCACAGAGCCCATGCTGAAACCAGCTGATGTTTCCATTGGCTCTGATACTTGGCAGTGACAATGGTATTCAGCATTCATGACTTGCCTGCCGTTTCATGTTACCAGAACGACAACAGCCCTTGACAAGACATGGTCAACAACTGCCTGCAAGGTTGGTTCCCAAGGGCTTGGATGCTGGTAGGAGCTTGGTAGTATGAGGGTCTTTTCCATGTCCCCTGATTTTCTCTAAGTCCCTATTACAACAGCACTTCCTTCTGTGCTAGTACCTTTACTCCATACTCTGTAAGGGTCCGTTGAGTCTTGCGGTGTGACAGAGACACCCATTCACTCCACTGTGGTCTGCGCCAAGTTGCTGGCCTATGCGAAGCTTTTGTCAGACAAGCCGCGCGCTCCACTGACATGCCTTCGCAAAAGGACAAATGCTCCATTAGTGAGAGCCCTTTTCTTGCTTCTGTTGGGACTCAGCTGATGGGTCCTTTTGACTACAGAGTATACCTGCAGCTCGAGAGGATCCCCTTGTGCCTTGGAAGCTAGATGAGAGACTTCTCCTCCGCGCAAGAACTCGGGCCTGAATGCACAGTACGCATCCTATCACGCACAACGCCCAGTCCGAATGACATCTGTATAGCTTGGAGATCTCTAGGTGTTGAGTGACCTAATTATGTACAAATCTTGCATATTACCCCCACCCAACCTTGGAGGTACTTTGGTGCTGGCGTTGTTCTCTGGCTTCACATCCATCAGCGTTGAGCAACTATCCCGAGCCCAAGCAGGCGCATCCGATAAAACTACTTTGATGGTCGAAACTGCGAGTTAAACACAGGTTTGAACATGTTCCGTAATGTGTCGCCTAGACCATGGCTCTGGCTATCATAGTATATTCGACTATTGGTTACCTCGCAACTCTTTCAGGGTCCCCTTGCGAAAGGTGACGATGATCGACGGTTATAGATGCGCGTCAACGCCAACCAAGCCGCAAGCGTCGTGCCGTTGCTTCTTCGAGCTGACACTGTGTAATAGCATCAAGTTCTTGAGGTTCTTCTCCTTGCTAGCTTAGTGCCAGCATGTAAGAGGATGAAAAGTCATGAATGAGGTTCGGGCGAAGCTCATATTGTGCGTGGCCGGCGGCCTTCCATGTTGAGAAAGCGGCTCTGCGTAAGCGTGCGTTTGAGCCGCCACCCGTACGCAGTATTATTTGCAGTACTTTGTACGGAGTATATGTACTCACTCACTTTCTTGCAGCCTCGGAGACACACCATTCCCAACCTTCCCGTCTTGGAACTTGCATATCGGCTCGGGAGGCCCGTGGCCGTGCGCCTGGACCTGTACGGAGTAGAGTCTTTGACAGACGGGAACTCCCATCTCCTAACCCGGGGGCGGGAGGAGGAGCCACGAACCGTGCTTTGGTGGGAGCTTGAGCGTTCCGTCTTGCAGCGCTATTACCATGAAGAACTACGGATGGTATTCGGATCTTTTACCAATCTTCTCCCTTCCCCTTAATCAAGCTCACGTTGATACCCAACCACTCCCCCCCCTCCTGCCCAAGGCCTATGTTTGTAGGCAGCTTCTAAACGATCAAGACTACTAGTAGTACCCGGACATGTGTACTTGTAATTACTCACTGGAACGAGTCACCAACCTTTTGCGCCGTCAAACCCGCCCCTGGTTTTTTCCCTACCCTGTCCGAGGCTGCTTCTAGGTTCTTCGACGAGCGGCGGCCCCCCTCCCCTGCGTCCCGCTGCATACGCTGCATATCTCGCATGGATAAATTGCCTCGTTGCTGACCCGCATGATGTACAATACGTACTCGTAGGCACAATGGAGAATAAATACCCTGTACATATACAACATCGCTAGGACATGGAATTACGGAGTACATATACGATCGCGGATGATATGTAGTCCTGGTAATATACATATAATACTAGCTGCCTAACAGCATGTTTCGGGGAAAATAGAAATCGGGGGGCGCAGCCGCGCAGGCCATCCCATGAAGACGTGCTCAGCAGATTCCTGGGATGAACATGCAGGGCCTCTCCCTTGGCCTCTGCTTGGAGGCGGGCTGAGCTCTTCCGAACTGGGGGAACGGAGAAGGGGCATCGACCAGGGACATTGGCATAAAATAAGCAGAATAAAATAGAGTAAAAAAAAAAAAAGGTCCGCGGAGCACGCGCGGCGCCACCCGCTGCCTCATTTTTTGTTAAGTGTTTTGTCTTCCAGCGCTGCTCTTATCTTTTCTGCATCCGAAGATCGTGACCGGCCGACGATCGTAGATTTCTGTGTGGAGTTTCGGTGTGTTGCATTCTGTATATACCACCGTAATTATACTTTTAATCGTCATGCGATTTCTGAGGTGCTCTCAGGGATACAGCTTTCACGGTGTGTATGTACAACAAGAGTCACTATTACAGCACGTATAGACTAGGTTGTTCATTAACCCGGGGGGATGGTTGACGTTGGAGAAGTGATCTGGCCAGCCCCTCCAAGCAGACGCAGACATGAGGACAGGGAGAGAGACAGGAAGAAAGAGAGAAAGACGGAATATCATGCTGATCACTTCGCCCTAACTTGGGCTTTGTTGAAGTTGGATGATTGGTGCCATCAATGAACAGTTTTCTTGCCAATGTAATTGCAAGTATTCTCTCTTCCGAATTAGCATTAGCACTAATTTTACCACGTGTATGCGCCTCCAACTGGCAATTGTTCTCTGAATAACGTAACATCGTGCCAGAAGGGGCGTTGTGTACCCCCCCCCCCCCCCCCCCCCCCCCCCTTTTCCCGCTTCCTTCACAGTCCGGTTCTGGTGCTGCCGTCGCCGCTGCGGCTTGCTCAAAGGGGCAGTACGGCTTTCGCTCGCTGACTTTTTGCTCGTTTGCAGCCCGCGATGAACGGAGTACGTCTTGAGGATTCCCACCAGGTCTTCCTTGTTCCACTCTTGTGCAGAACACCCCCCTGTTGCTGAACCTTCCCCCGGTCGGCGGTGATAACCTATTACATACAGCCCTTGGGTATTGCCAGTTGATGTTCAAGCCAAGATATGCGTAGATAGAAAAGAACAAAAAAGAATCGAGATGCCGAAGAGCAATGAAAGAGACGGAGGATTCATGTACTCAGTCGTAATCCAATTCTTCACCCATAAAAGTCTATTCTGCCAAGAGCATGTTGCGTAGTAGAGTGATTGGCAAGGGGGAGATGGATGTAAAGCGCTCAAACATTCAAATACCAAAAGAAGGCCCAAAGAGGGGAGAAAAATCAGAAGATCATTATATACTGGTCCTGGTATTCTGAACACCGCAGGAAAAGAAGAAAACGCCCATTCTCCATGCTTTCCGTTGGCAGGGAAGCGACTCCGCGCGTCTTAACAGACAATATCCCTAGCCGTAATATAGCTTGCTGACCCCGCCTGGCGCTCGTACTTGTCGCACTTGATGGTGGCACAGTACCCCGAAGAAGAAATCAAGAAAAAATGCAAAGAGATTAATTATGTAGAAGGCCCAGGCTGGGTATCGGGTCCTTCTCCCCGCTCGACATCTGTATGTGCCTCATCCTTCCGTCGCTTCGGTTTGGGCTTGAATAGATCGCCTAATGTATCGCTCAGACTGCGGGCTCGACCCCTCTCCTCGCTGTCTTCCATCCCGCCGGGTGGGTGCCCTCCCGGCCCCGGGCGAACCTCTTGCTCATCCAAGCCTCGAAGTAGGTTACTGTCAGAGGCGGGAAACTGGTGGCCTTGCTCATCTTCGTTAAAGAAAAGGCTCGCGCGGATCCGAGAACGGATATGCCTCATCGACGATTTGCTTGCTAGCGTCTTCCTCTTCTTGTCGTTCCTCAAGAACCCATCCTTCATGACGGTTGTGACGGTAGAGGCCAGCGGCGATGGTGATATGAAGGTACCCGATCGGTGATGCTGGCCCGGTCCATACGTATTGGCCCGAGCCTGAGGCGTCACTGGCTGATCAGGGACGTTGCCCGTAGATGCCTGTCCTTCCCTCACTGGTGTTGCAAGGTTAAGACGATTTGGAGTCGACACGACCGCCGAGCCCCTCATCAACGTGTCGGCAGACATCGTCCTAACACCTCTGCCTGATGGCGGAGTCGCCGCCGATTGGGAGCTCCAAGGCCCAAAATAAGAGCCGGCGTCTTGCACCAGCGAACTGGGTGTGCTGCCTGCCCCGACAAAGCGGAGAGACGGGACATCAGGTTCGCACGGCGAATGCGGTCGAACTGGGTCTTGAAATTCAACGCGTGACAGCCTGCTAGATCGCCGAGATGGAGTTACCGAGTCGTGGGGGTTACGCACGGTATTGACGTCGTTGTCGTCATTGTAGTCGTCGTCGTCGTCGTCGTGGTAGCCATCCTGATGGGCTAATCCAATAGTCTCCTCAACTCCTTCGGCCTCAGACAAGGTATCTTCGTCTTCATGATGGTGGTCTCTCCCACTCGTGATCAAGAAGACGCCAAAGAACGTGAGCAAACAACCACCGACGAATTTACGAGCCTGCTCAGCCGTAGTCTCCTCAAAATCGCGGTACAGCACCGCGCTGCCCAAGATGACACACAAGGTGAACATGACGAATTGAATAGGGATGACTTGAGTTGAATCGAACCGCTGCAGGGCCTTGTTGACGTAGCGGATTTGCATGACGGCTGTTCCAAGCAGAATGAACATCAGGACATAAGTGACAGGTGTGGCGAAGGCCCCCCAAAGTGTTGAAGACAGCATGGAAGAAACACCCTTTGTAGCCAAAGCAGTATATCCACCTGCTACATGTTAGCGATCTTTCTGTGGTTGCCGAAGGCTTAGAGAAGCACACGTACCAAAGAGTCCAACAAGACCTAGATCGATGAGTATAGTCTGTTTCCCGTACCTGGGACTCGCCCACATAAGTAGTATGATTAGCAGCACGGTGACGCCCAAGTACACTTCGAAAGCAAGAGTTGTGATGGCATCCCAAACGGCATGAGGATTCAGTTTGGTCTCCTGTGTGTTGGCGCTGAGCACCACAGTCACCACCCCACCCACAGCAATAACCACGCCCCAGAAGTCGCGGAGTCGGAAGCGCTCGTGGAACATCAAAGGGGCGATGAGGCAGTTGGATATCAAGGCCACAACACCAAGAGGCGAAACAATAGAGGCCGGAGCGAAGCCGTACGCCAGGAAATTGCCCATTTCGCCCAACGTTATCAGAATCTGGCCGAGCCACCAGTAAGGCGACTTGAGATAGGACGATGGCGCCTTCGCCTGGCGTTCAGCTTCCTCCTCATCGTGGACACCCTCTGTCGACGCGCTCGAGATGAGGGAAGAGGTCAAGGGGTCCGTCTCCCGACTATCGTCCGGGGTTCCATCGTTGTCTGAAATCGTGGCGCCGTTTCCGTCGGCTAAGTGATTGCCGTTCCTGTTCCCATTCCTGGCTACGGTGCCGTACGACCCTACGTTGGTACCGCTTTGCGACCTCTTCACGGCTTCTCTTGCTCTTCGCCGAATGTGCGCGCGCTCCTTGTGCAATCTTGTATGCGCATATCGTTGTACGTTTAAGGCCAGGGCAATCAGGATGTTACCAACGATTGCCGTGACGATGCCAATCAGGGACGACCAATTCTGAAGCGGCTCCCCTCCGTTGCCGCCATGATGATCGTCAGCCCGGCTGTTGCCAGAGGTCTCGGTAGGGAAAGCCATCGACAGACTCGACGCTGCTGTGGAAGACCATGTGGCTTGCATGCTTTCCGATGGTACTAACATCAAGCGTAAACTCCAACCCGCCCGGGCTGGTGGTGGAGTGATGGTCACAATCGACCGGGCGGGAGAAGGGTCGTCAGTCGGCCGCGCGGTAATTTGTCCCCCGGTATCATCGGAGCTCAGCGTGGTTACAGAGTACGCCTCGTTTGTCGCAGTCGATTGATCGGAGCTGTCGCAGAGCTTCAGTTGGTCTTGAATCTGTGGAGACGGATGAGAATAGAATTATGAGAAGTGGCTATCCAGCTTCAGCTGGGTTGCAGGTTGGAGGTCAAAACCAGTCTTTCGCCTGGTAGGTATCGCGGGCGGTTGGCGCGGTCTTGGCAGTCTACGTCGTCAGGTCAAGCGCACCTAATACTACTGTATTAGTACTACTGGTACGGATAGTGCTGGTCGTGTACTACTACGTACCTAGGTAGTAGGTACTAGTGCAGTACGGAGTACTCGTAGGGTAATTCATTTCTTCGGGCACCTATCAGTCCTCCTCGGTGGTGGGCGGGGGGTAAGCCACTGGGGCGCAGTCGCTGTAGGAAGCCACTACATGCAAATACTACTAGTAGTAGGCACAACCACAAGTTTGACCCCAGCGGCTAGCCGGCAACTTGCAGCGCGGCAGCGGCAAAGACCCCCACCGCTGATAGCGTCACTCGTTTACGTGCAAGTTGCTTATACGTGCATTCACGGCGGCTACGTCTCTGCTGGCTACTAAAGCTTCCACAACATTATGTAGCAGGAACGCCACCCGTCACGAACCATTACAGGCTTCGCAAAAGTTCACAGATACGGGATATTTTCAAAGCGAGTTATGCGATCTGGCGGCGACGACACTACCGAGCATCGCAAGCTCCCACTTTTCGACCCTTTCGTGCAGTTCAAGCAGCAACTGGACTCAACCTTGCACGCCGCCTACGAGACTATGCTGGGCTCCCCAGGTCACCAGTCGCCAGGCGACAACAATCAACGTAATCCCCGCGAGGGAGAGCTTAACTTCCAATATGCCTTTTTCTCACCGTACTCTCCCACGCGCCTCAGACACCTCCCGCAGCCGGTCCCGAATGATCTCCCGGAAGGCTGCGACGCCTCTCTCTTCACATTCGAGGATGCCTTTGAAGACTTGCTCGCCGTGACGAATGATCGACCACTGCCAGATATACGTCAAGTATACGAACAGAAGAAGCTCTTGAAGCACATGTTTCCTCAAGGGGAGCCGGCATGGTTCTGGTTCCGCAGACTACAAGCTTCGGGTCTACTTGCCCCGGCCTGGCAGACAGCGGATCATCAGAGTAACTGGGATAAACTGCATGAAGAGCTGGCCCAAAAGTCTGAGGAATTTGAGAAGCGCCGGCTCGATGGGGAGCTCTCCGAGGCACCTCAAAAGATTCTGAAAGATGTGATTGATACAGGGGGAAAGCTAGTCCAACAAATTGCCAAGGAAATGGATGGCGTGAGGAGGTCATGGGATACCAGCCAGCAAGACCGTCAGGCGCGGGATGGACCCGACAATTTTGATGAACTATTCGGATCACTCCAGAACTGGGCCGAGTCAGGAAAGAATTCTTGGGACAGTTTCATGAAGACCATAGTGGAGAGTACAGCGTCAATGGAGAAGCCGGGACATTCGACGATGTCGACCTTCGAAACTAACCTTGAATCGCATACCAAGGAGTATGTGGATGAGGATGGCAACCGCTGTTTCAAAATCACACAGACGAAAAGAGATAGGGAGGGGAATGTGGTAGCTAGGGAGACGCAGACATTTATCTCACCACCCTCGCGCAAATCAATCGAACACCGAAGGTCAGATGAGTATGACGAGGACGACGAGGATGACAAGTTGTATCGTGAGCAAGGGAAGCGCGTCGGATGGTTTTGGAAATAAGGTGTTCAATTGGTCATTATTGAATTTGCAAGCGTAGGTATATGAAACTCTCATCTCTTGTATAAGCCAACGAAGATTGTAGGCCTGGGCTTCTATGTTCGCATTAGTCAAGTCTTAGGCAGCTGATGGCACATACTCATTCATTTTCTATTCCATTATTTGCGCCCCCAATGAATACCCGATCCGCCAAAGCTATTTCTTCCCACGAGCTGCGGCCTTCTTTTTCCGCATAAGTCTCTTCCTGGCAATGAGCTTCGACTTCACGTCTGTCTGCGCGTTGTCCGCATCTGCCGCGTCGGCAACGTCGGCAACGTCACCTTCGTCGTCCCTGCCGCCTTTCCCTTTCTTGGCTTTCCGTCCCGGTTTTCCGCGGGCCGCTTTGTTGTCTTTGAGTACTTGAGCTGTCCTCTGATCCTCTTGATTATTCTTTTGATTCGCCTTGTCAGGAGAATCCTGTCCGCGGGCTTTGGGCTGTTGGGCGGACGAGCTTTCTGTCAGACGTCTTCTCTGCACAACTTGGGCGTTTTCAATGGAGAATTCGACAATGAGCCGCTGCTTCCGCCCATTGTCGCCTTCCAGCTGCAGACCGTTGAGATATCGAAGTCCCATCAGGGCCCAATGATGAGACGTGTATTCGATGAATCCGTAGCCTCTGCTCTTTCCAGCGCCGCTGTTCTCGGGAACTTTGGAGCCCTGTGTGCTCTCGAAGACAATCTTGGCTTGACGGACAATGCCTTTGCCCTTCGCCCTGCGCTCCCGTTCGCGCTCCTTTACATCCTTCCCATCCCGACTGTTCTCTTCCTTTGAAAGTGGCTGGCGGCGACCCTCTTTCACATCCTTCGCAAAGCCGACGATAGCCTTCCTTGCTAGTTCCTTTAATTCCTTCGACCCGATATTCCGGGGTATATTGCGCAGTGCCAAGCGAGTCAGGCTCAGATGTAGACTTGGGTTCTTCTCTACCATCTTCTTGCGCTGGGCGGCGCTGACCTGCCTCATCCTCGTCTCGGTCTCACTGAGTAGCTTGAACAGCGGCGATTTGGGGCCAATGTGGCCTTCCTGTAAGAGAAAGAGTCTGCGCTTGTCCTTTTCTCGGCGTTTCGCGAGCGAATTATCTGCCAGATTGGCAGCAGCCTCCTTGTTTACTGCTTGCGCCACTTGCAAGAGGCGCCCATCCATTGTATACTTTCCCTCAGGATCAGCATTTTCGTCTTGAAGAATGGAGTTCTTCGCCGTGTGAGCTGCTTGCTGCTGCTGTTGCGGTCGCGGAGCTTCCTTGATGCAAGTTTTGGCATCTTCCTCGTTAAAGAAGCGCACGAAGCCTGTTCCAGCTGGCTTGTCGGTGGCCTTGTCGACCACAACTCGCGCGTAGTGAACGGTGCCAAAGTTGCTGAAGAAACCTTTCAGTTGGCCATCTGTGGCCGTGAATGGAAGATTCCGGACAAAGACAGTAGAAGAATTGTCTGTTGTTCTAGCTGAGGTCTGAGGCCCATCAAGTGGAGCCTTTTCTCCATCATCTTCGTCTTCCTCGTCGTTCTCTTCTTCCTCTCCATCTTCGTCTTCCAGATTTTGCATGTGGTTCTTCAAGAAGTTCTTGAGGTCATCGTCCAACTCTTTGTCCTTTGGCTTGGATCCATTGCTCTCCGCATTATCCTCGTCACTCGAGCTGGATCCTTCGCTAGAGGTAGCATCATCATCCTCTTCCGTCTGCTTTGTTTTCTGTTGGTCCTTCTGATGCTTTGAACTAGGCGCATCACTTTCGGGCTGCTGCTGACCATTCCAAATGCTCTTGTCGACAGCCCAATCCACTGCAAGCGTTCGACCGTCGATTTCCTTTCCATTGATAGCCTCGAGGGCCTTCTCGGCGTTCTTCCTGCCTCGAATGGTCACGAACCCAAAACCACGTAATTTGCCTTTGTTCTGGGGCAGATCGGCAAACTTGACCTTTCCAAAGCTAAGAAAGAGGTGTGACAGCTGGTCCGGTGTCTTGATGCTCCAAGGCAGGTTCCGTACGATCAGCTTAGGCGGCTGGTTCGCATCTTGCCTGGTAGGCTTTCCTGGAGGTGCTGGAACCTTGTCTGCTGGTGTATTTCTGTGTCTCGGCTCGGCGATTTCAATTCTGATGTGCCGCCCATCCCACTCCTTCTTATCTAAAGCCGTCCTGGCTTGCTGGGCATCTTCAGCGTCCGCGAAAGTAACGAAGCCAAACCCTTTGGACTCCTTAGTCTTTTGATCGGTGATCACAGTAGCGTGCTTGACAGGGAAGTATTCTGAGAAGAACTCCGCCAAGCGCTCATTATCGACCTCGGAGGGCAACGAGCGGACGAAAATAGAACGACGTTCTTCCACCCTGGGCTTCTTCGAAGCTGGTCGAGAGGGAACGTGGTTGCTGGTGACTTGATCGGCAATTTGTTGATCTCGAGCTGCCGTTTCGACATCATCGACCTCGGATAAGGGTCTTTTGAGCCCCGAAGTCTCTGGAACCATTGCTGCTGTGATGATTTGGAGCAATAAAATGCCTTGTACTGGTTGTACTGCCGTGTACTGTCTCCAGCAAACATGAAGTCTCCCCTACCCACCTCAGAAAAAAAAAAGTTTACGGCTGCGATAAGAGTACAGCATAGATACGGTCTCTTATCGCACGTGATGGTGGGGGAGTCCCGGGACTCAGGCAACGCTAAGCCGTTGCGGGAAGACTGTTGACTGCCACAACACGCCGTCGCGTCGCAACCAAATAAACAGCTCCTCCGTGACTTATTGACTTTAACCACCACGCTACAACGGTACGAGGCGACAATATATCAACGACAGTCAGCAGAGCAAGGGAAAATTACTCACGGGCTGAATCGCAGCTTCTTCGATCTTCGAAGAGACCGAGATGCCTGCAAGAACATCAGCGCGGTCGGCGCGTACTTCAGTCCCTACCAAATCATCCAGCACGAGAGCTTCAGCAGCATCCCGCGATTCTACAACCGCAAACGAGAGCAACTTGGACACGCCTGATAATGCTTTGCGATCAAGAATTTGTTCGATTTTCCGAGATGCGCAAAGAAACACTGCCACACATCGAAAGCTAGCAGTGAATCTACGGAAGATTCACGAAACTTGCTGCTACGAGCCGCCTGGTGGGAACACCAGCTCCTCCGAGGAGTTCGATGAGGATACGTTCAATCATGAGTTCATTAGATGTGTACTTCGGGTCATGCCTGTAAAGAAATCGGAGGGCGCAGGCGAAAAGTGTATTCGCTTCATTGGCTTCTTCTTGCGGTTGGCGAACGATAAGGACAATGAGCTGCTTGGGGATGAAGCGCAAGATGCTAGCACCCTTCCCGAAACTCCCAGCACTCGACTCACATCTCAGATTCTTGAGTCTGTACTTCCACTGATGACCGCCAAGGACAAATTCGTTCGCTTTCGCTCCACTCAGCTCGTCTCATTCATTGTCAACTCATTGGAGGCTATCGACGATGATCTATTCCAAAAGCTTCGTCACGGGCTATTGAAACGAATTCGAGACAAGGAGGCCATGGTTCGCTCTCAAGCGGTGTTGGGCCTTGGCCGTCTTGCAGGGAATCAAGCAGAGGGATGCACCAATTCAGATGACAGCGACGCTGACGGAGACACTGGTTTGCTTCAAAAGCTCCTAGAAGTTCTCCAGAATGACCCCAGCGCAGATGTGCGTCGGTCTTTACTTGTCAATCTTCCAATTTTGCCCAACACTCTGCGCAATTTGCTCGAGCGAGCCCGAGATCAAGATCCCGCCACCAGACGAGCCGTGTATGCTCGACTCCTTCCCGCCTTAGGTGATTTCCGCCACTTGTCGTTGGGCATGCGCGAGAAGCTTCTGCGCTGGGGTCTGCGTGATAGAGATGATAACGTGCGGAAAGCAGCGGGTCGTCTCTTCCGCGAGCGGTGGATTGAAGACTGCGCAGCTGTGCCTCCCAACGAGGACGGCACGCCAGCTGAGTCCTCTGGACCGAGTTTCGATGGCTTGCTTGAGCTTCTTGAGCGTATTGATGTCATCAACTCTGGAGTAGAGAATGGTGTCGCCCTGGAAGCAATGTCTGGGTTCTGGGAGGGTCGTCCAGACTATCGTGAGGCACTTACTTTGGATGATGCTTTCTGGGAGACGCTTTCGGCCGAATCCGCCTTTATGGTACGGAGCTTTAACACTTTCTGCCGGAATGAAGGCAACGGAAAATATGAACGAGTGCTCGAGGAAAAGCTTCCCGAGGTGACAAAGCTTGCATTTTACCTCGAGCGCTATCTACAGGCGCTTGTAGAAGCTGCCAAGGCCGTGGCCGAGCAAGGGGAGGACGAGGAGGAAGACACTGTTGAGCAAGAATTCATTGTTGAGCAGTTGCTACACATTGCCATGACTCTTGATTACTCAGATGAGGTCGGTCGTCGGAAGATGTGGACGCTGATGCGGTCGTCGTTGTCCATCCCCGAGCTACCAGACGAGGTGACAAAGCTCGCCATCGAGGTTCTGCAATACATCTGTGCTCCCAATACAGCCGGAGAGCGAGAGTTTTGTAGCATTGTTCTGGAGGCAGTGGCTGATGTACACGATACGATCATGGACGACCCTCCAATGGACGATGGCGAGGAAAGTTTCCATTCGGCCAGATCTGAGGTCAGCACAGACACCTCCGGATCTAAGACCAAGAAGAGCGAAAACCCTGAACTGAGCGAAGAGGAGGCTCGTGAAAAGGCTGTTAAAGAGATTGTCGTCAACATGAAGTGTCTTCATATTGTTCAATGCATGCTAACGCACGTTGCCGGAAATCTCAAAGACAACACCGATCTGGTTTCAATGCTGAACAACCTGGTTGTCCCAGCAGTGCGGAGCCACGAGGCTCCTGTGAGGGAAAGAGGCTTGGTCTGCCTTGGACTTTGCGCTCTGCTAGACCGATCACTTGCCGAAGAAAATCTCGGTCTGTTCATTCATTTCTTCAGCAAAGGACATCCGGCCTTGCAGATCACTGCCCTCCATATTTTGACCGATATTCTGAATGTTCATGGAGCGGAGCTGCTGTCAGCTACCCCTGGACTGCTCAAGGTCTACCTGAAGGCTGTGAAGGGCAGCGCCAAGTCAGCCGAAGTACAGGCCGCGGCTACCGTGGCAGCTACTAAGCTACTCCTCGGTCGCGTGGTTACTGACGACGAGGCATGTCATGACCTGCTCAAGGCCCTTGTAGTCGCCTATTTTGACCCATCCTCTGCTCACAACCAAACCGTGAGACAAGCCCTCAATTACTTCCTGCCCGTTTTCTGCTATTCCAGGCCTGAGAATCAAGACCTGATGCGCTCGGTGGCTCTCGACTCTCTCCATGCATTGATCAATGTCCGCGAAAATCTAGATGATGAGGACGTTGATGTCAGCGAGGACATGGTCAGCCTGACTACAGTAGGAGCTTGTCTGGTTGACTGGACGGATCCTCGAAAATGTTACACCCCCGGGGTGCTACCGGACACTGAGAAGAAGAACGTCAATGGCGATGTGCACCTAGAACTAGTCCAGGATATCTTGGAGAAGCTTCGCAGCAATGTCAGCAGTAAGTATACCACGTCCTGAATCTAAAGTTTACCAATAAGGCTAATGTTTCGGGGCTACAGAGGAAGAGAAGAAGCTCGTGGCATCGCTACTCGGCAAAGTCCACATCTCGCCCGGCTCCTCCGAAGACAGGCTTCGCGAAGCTTACACGGAGGTTAGCTGCGCTGTTGACGATGGCGTGGCTACTGATGCACCAAGCCGTAATGCCCTCTACAAAGTGCACGTCAGTCTCGGCAAGATTGTAAATACGCTTGACGAAAGCCAGCCCGCCAATCTGCGAGCCAGCAGCCGTAGCGTGTCCGTGGCGACAGATACGCAAGGTCCCGAGGAGAAGACTGTGGTGGGAGAATCGAGCATCCCTGAAGAGGAAGAGGAACAGACTGCTATACTAAAGCAGGAGCATGAGTCGGTGGGTAATGAGACTGCCACGAGTATGGCGGATGACACGCAAATACAGACATAGGAATAGATATGACGGTACAAAGGCATGAGTTTGGAACTTTATGAATGAGCGTGTTTGAAGCTGGGTTTGGCGATTGGATGGGGTGGGCGACGGGGAAGTTCACACGCGGCGCAACACCATGTTATTTACTCTTTTCTGAAGTTAATTCTTACATACCCGACATATATAATTTACCGCGAAAGGACTTTTCCATGGATGTTTGCCAGGACTTTGCATTAGGCCCCTAGCCAGTAGAGCAGTCCACCCAGGGCAATGTTGACAACAAGATGCTGACCAAGGCTCCAAGCCATGCAGTATAGATACTTGGGCGAGAAGACAGTCCAGATGAATAGATGCGTCCGCAGAGCTGTGCATGCAGCCATAACAAAGGCCACGCTTGCTGTTGTGAAAGCTGTCAGGAGTGTAACGTGTCTCCTAAAGACTTGCTTCTCTCCGTGGCGTTTGCGTTGTAGCAGAAGCAGGTTGGTGCCTGTCGTCCAGAACACCGGGCCAGCCCAGTTGCTTAAGAATGTGAGGATTCCTACGGCACCTATGTTGAAGCCGCTGATGCCATTGTATGCACTGGACAAGTCGACAGACGAGATGGCGTTGGTGCCTCCGTAGGCGAAGAAGGTGGTGAACTGGAGTAGAATCGATGTGATGGTGACTTCGGCCACGGATAAGCGGATACTTTGTAAGTACTTCAAGAGAACCATGGAAAGAAGTATAATGGGAATGTTGGTGGCTCTGGACTGGGTCATGGAGAGTATGGTGGACAGTTGGTGGAACAAGTGGGCTGTGTCGGAGGTTAGCATTCGAGTCCCTCGCTACCAACGACAAGAGGCTGGAGCTTACCAGATGTTGCAGCTGCCGAGGGGCTTCCGGCCAGACTGCGGTAGACAGCCCAAGAAATACACATCACGAGGAGCGCAAAGACAATGCGCGCTCTGAGAAGAAGAGGCTGTCCTTGGAATGACCCGTTGAGTGCTTTCGCAAACCCAACATTGAGTTCGGGGGCGTCCTCAGCAGTAAAAGCGAGCTTAAAAGTGAAGGCCGATGTCGTGAGGACGGAAGCAACGCCAGTAGCGGCCAAGTAGGGCATACCTTCTAGACTTGGGAGCGTCTGGAAGGAGACCAAGATGTAGGTGGCAGTGACAAGGCACCAGAGCAGCGTGGGAGATTCCAAGAGGAAAGCCTTTACGATGTCAGGCTCTCCTGCGAACTTTTGACCTGTTTGGTTCCAGGCTCGAATCAGCCGCAGCGCTACGAACGGCACAAACGCCCAAAGAAAGGAGGCGAATCTTCGCGTCCTATTGGATAAGTTTAGCAATTTCATCTGTTAATTGAACGCATTGGATTCTCACCTCTGAACATCCCTCGTAGCCAGGTAGGCAAGCCACATTGTAGAAGACCAGTACCAGTAGTGATGTTCCTCCTCGACGTAGCTACTGGCAAACATCATGATGCCGTAAGGCGCCGTGACTAGCAACAGTGGAAGTACAGTCGACGCTGAGGTCTCGCCACATACAAAAACAGACACGGCGCCTAGTGCAGTCGCGACGATGGCCAAAGCCTGACCTTGGAACAAACCCTGTAGATCGTAGTTTGAGGCCATGCTACTCATCAGGTCCTGGGCTCTGCGTAGCCACCCCGATGTAGAAGACAGCCAATTTCCATCGATAGGATCAGCATTGGCAACAGAGGACGCCTTAGTAATTATCTTGCGCCATTCGCAGGCGAGTTCATTGATGTCGGTGTTGTCCAGCTTGCACGGATCGGGAGTGTTGCCTGGGACAAATAGATCTTCACTGAACGCGGCTGTGACAATTTCGAGGATTTGTCTAGCATTGCGTATGAGGATTTGCACTTGGTCGCTCGTCTTACTCCAGAATGGCAGGAAGTCGGGAATTACAGCACCTAGGTTGTTCTTGGAGGCTGGAAACCCCAGCAGCGCTGCGATGGTAGGCGCGATATCAGACTGCTCAACCTTGGAATAGTACTCGAAGTCATCTTTGGGTTCTGTCGGTGCAGTGAGCTGCAGTCCCAACTGCTTCATCTTGGGAGACATGAAGACAAGAGCGGCCGACGTCTCGCCAGGAGAAGAGGCACCGTGATTGCCTGCGTCGTTCATCCCATGATCACCGCAAACAACGAATAGAGTTGATTTGAGGTGGTCCTTGGTCTCCAAAGCTTCGTATATCTTCTGGATGATGTTGTCCATCTCGCGTTGCTTGGGCACCATATTGACGCTATCAATATTAGCTGCTCAGCCTTAAGCATTAGGCAAGGTGAAGAGGAGATACCTCCGCGGGCCCGACTTATGGCCAATGTGATCCAGACCCAAGTAATGAAGTACCATGAGACCCCAATCATCGTTCTCCAATTCGCCTGCAATGTTTCGGGTCACATTGTTGTCAACCTCGGTGAAGTCCTATCTCTGGTCAGCAGGTGGATAGAAGTTGGTGCCAACTCTCAACATACGGCAACAAAGAAGCTTGATGTGCCGTCCTCGCGATCAAATGTTCCCGGAAACAGCTTGAGCCAGGTGTCATCCCCGTACATAAGGAGGCTTCCCACATTCTTTGCTTTGAGCTGAGCTAGCCAGGTGTCCTGAGCAGCCAAGCTTGAGGATGTATCGCCCTCGTTGATGTTGAGGATAAGATCAACAAAGGAGGGAATCGATCCCGTTGTGATAGACTTGATTCTTGGCATAGTCACAGTGGGAGAACGGGCATTTGCCGTGTAGGGAACAGCGTAACCATCTCGGATCAGTCTACATGCGTGTCAGCCAGCTCCGGCGCCGATCTGAAGGGATCTAACACACCGTTGAGTGTACTCGAAGCCCGAGTCTTGCGAGAAGACAAAGTCGCTGTGGATGAAGCGTCAGTTCAGAAGCGTTTTCCCAAGAAAAAAAGAGGAAGAAGAAGGAAGGAAGAAGAAAAGGGGTTAATCTGGGTTACAACCTTCGCAATGCATCGACCACCATGAAGACGATCTTGTCAAATGGGCCCTCGGGGGGTGGCCCATACTCAAGGGATTCATACTCGGCTAGACCAGGCAGAAAAGGCTTGTATGGGAAGAATCCTTTAGCGAAAGTTAAAATTGAAAGAGGAATCAGAAGATTGGCTGCGATGAGCAGCAAAGTGCTTAGGATGGTGCCATGTTTCATGATTCCCGAAAGTTGCGACGCGATGCAATGACAACCTTCCGCTTCAATGTGAACGAGGAGGACAACACAACTATGCACATGCACATGGAGCCATATGGTAAAGATTTATGGGTCTTCCTCGTAAAGACTGAACCTCAGAAAATTGTGACCTTGACGAAATGAAAGGTAAATGAGCGAACAAACACTGTTTGATATTACTGTGCCTGTTTCATGAGAATGTAAGGTATGTAAGGTGATATTAAGAAGCGTACTCTTAGGTAGCAAGGTAGTCAGTCGCGTTTCTCAAGGTGCTGGTAGTTCGGAACGTGGTCATTCTAGGCTGCGCCACAGGTGGCTGGCCACATGGATACAGGGTAAGGTAGGTAGCACGATAAGATAAGTCAAAGGTGGGATGCAGTACTATTTTATATTGGAAGAAGAAAAAAAATCAAAAGGGTAAAAAAAAGGGTATCATAACGTCGTAATGGCGAGACAGAACATGATAAGCATGAACCTGATGCCATAAAAGCTAGACCTAGCTAACTGATCATTTTCCTCCCAACTTCTTCTTCTTGGCAGCGACCAAATCGCCATATTTGGGGAAGATTATGCCAGATTTCTTCTGCTTCCGCTTGTTGATGCGGTGCTTGTTGAGCCGAGATTTTGATGGCTTGGATGCTGAATCAATCTCCATGGCTATGACCGATACAGTTAGATACTTTGATAGTGTTAATTTGAGATTCTGCGAATAAAACGTACTGTTCTCATCATCTTCTTGCGCCTTGTCGATGTCTTCTCTGGCGGCATTCAGCTGCTCGGCATTCAGCTGCTCGGCGACTACGAAGAAATCGCTGATTAGACACCGCTCATGTAGCATGATGAAGATAATACTCACTCTCTGCATTCATATCGACATCTGAAGATTCCGGTTTGGGCTGCTTCGCCACCTCGAGAAGCCGCTGTGAGAGACGTTCTGCTCGAGCAGATTCTGCGGGGCCGTAAATCGTAGCAGCCTTGCGCTGGTTGTTGAACTTTTTGGAACTGGATCTCTTGCTTTTGGCCATTTTGGTAGTATAAAAAGTCGGCGAAAGATCCGAAAATGGTACAATAATATTCAGAAGATGCCCGAGCTGAAGAATGGTGAAAATAAATCGTTGAGTGAATGCCTAGGTAGGTGAGTGGGATGAAGTTGGATGCGAAAGTGAAAGGACCCTAGCTGTGGCTGAGGGATCCAGGCTTGTTTAGCGGCGAGTCTTATTTAGTGCGCTCAGGACTTGTGGTGGCCCATAGTGCCAGACGACAGCGACGACGTGCCAACTTTGAACTTTGGTACCCTCATCGGTGATATCAGCCGAAGGACCTTGGCTGTCCTTTTTGCTCCCTCTCGTTTGAGAAGATGCGGCTCCTGCGTCAACACCAACAGGACTTGTATTCGCCATTTCTGACCCTGGTGATCGCACCTTGAAGCTTTTCTAGGAACCCTCGTTCCTCTTCCTAATCGACAGTACCACCGCGGTGTTTTGCGACTTGCCTCACCTCAACGAGACGCTCGGACAGGCTGTTCCTGCACGCTTTCTCGCCTCAGGGGCATGCAGTAGCAGGATCCGGAGGCTGCCTAGACTGTTCATCGTCGCATCAATTTTAGACGCGACCTCGACTGGTAGAGCGCTGCGGACGATAGCTCGATATATGGTTCTGCCGCACATCGTCGCCACTCATGAGAACCCGAATGCACCAACGGACCCATCCTGCAACACGTCTATCGCAGTTCGAGAAACGAAATCGATCTACCAAGTCTCTCTACAATCGTCAAACTTGCTTGTCTCTTCGCGCTCGACGCTGTGAAGCTCTGGGCTCGCCGCCCAGGTGCCCGCAACTAGCAAACTCGTGTCGTAGATCGGGCTTGCTGGAGCAAAGCAGATAATATTGCTGGCACAACTACAATTACAGTCTGAGAAGGATAGCGCTTACTGGAAGCGTTGGTAGGATTCCGGATCTCTACCACCACTAAGTCGGACTACTACTATCTAGTAGGTACGGAAGAAGCTGGTGGCTGAGCGAAGGCTACTGCCAGTGGTTGGCTAGTACTTGTACCTATCAACGCAGGGCTTTTGAAGGCGCCTGTGCAGGCCAGGAGCGAATCGAGCACACGGGGTTGTCCAAAGCTGCCCGTGTGAAGACCGTTGGTGAAATGGCTGCTCCTTATTCTACCTCCGCTGCGGCGGCAGGCGGTGCACCAGCGGGAGGGCTGCACCTGCCTACTGGTACTGCCACCGTCAACCGTCGCGATATCGAGGATCTCGTACGGCGTGTTCGCAGCAATGGACTATACAATCGACAACTCTCAACTGTGTGTCAGGTGAATGGACTGAAAAGCACAGGCGTGAAGGCAGACCTTCAACGCCGCATAACTGACTGTAAGTTTGCAAGCTCTTCCCCTTCTCCTCACCCGTCACTCGCCATGGCCCCCTCGATTCACCACGAGCTTCGCATTCTCATTTCTCGTTGGTTTCGTATGCGCCCGCCCACCGCTGACTTCGCCGCCTACCCTTTCTTTACAGATATCCTGGAAGCATTCCACAACCAAGATGCGAATAGGTTCCAGCAGATCCGCCAGAGCGTAGACAACGTCATGAACAAACGTTCCACTCCGGTGAAGCAGCCACCAGGTCGCACGCAGCCCCAGCCCCAACAGCAGTCACCTTTCATGCCAGCCTTTGGTGAAAGCTCCAGCAGTAATGGCCCCTTTGGTCAGGGTTTCAAAGGCCAGTCTCGTGATGGAGGTAATGGATCGTCGTCCATGGGAGGATCACCAGGCTTGACGTTCCACACAAGCCCATTTTATACCATCCAACAGCAGATCGGAAAGACACTTTCATGCCCTGGTAGGTCAGATACATGTTGTATTTCTAGTACCATTTCTGACGGCTTCCAGCGATGAACCAGCATCGCAACACAGTTCATCTCTCTATCAGGCTCACCGACCATCCAATGCTGCAGCGGTGCGTTGAGGATAAGTCATATCGCATCATGCTTTTCTGCGCCGGAGATTCAAGTGGCGTTCAGCACATTGCCTTCCCACATCAGTCCGAGCTAAAAGTCAACGGCGGCGATTTCAAAGCCAATCTGCGCGGTTTGAAGAATAAGCCTGGGTCTACGAGACCAGTCGACATCACAAGCGCACTTCGCCTCCGATCGAGCTACGCCAACAACGTGGATTTCACCTATGCTCTTACGACAAAGGTTTGTCTCCCTTCTTGCCCCTTTGCGCCTTTTCTTTCCTAACTTGCCTCTAGAAATTCTATGTTGCCGTGTATGTCTGCAAAGTCAAGTCCGTTGAGCAGCTTGTATCGACCATCGCAACGCGCCAAAGGATACCCAAGGCGTCTGTAGTCACAGAAAGTAAGTCAGAGCTCTCCGCTGGGCTAGAAATTCAGTTTCTAATCTTTTGCCAAGTTACCAAGAAGGCCATGGATCCGGATGTTGTGGCCGTGTCGTCCGTGCTGTCCCTCAAATGCCCATTGTCTTATATGAGGCTGGAGACGCCGTGTCGCGGCACACAATGCAGTCACATTCAATGCTTTGACGCCACATCATATCTGCAACTACAGGAACAAGGCCCACAGTGGTTTTGTCCCATTTGCAACAAACCGGTTCCTTTTGAACAGCTCGCAGTTGACGAGTAAGCACATTTCATCCTTTGCTCGAATATGATCCCCCTCTAACATAGCTCAGGTACGTCAAAGACATTTTGCAGAATACGCCGAAAAGTCTGGAAACAGTCAGCATTGAGCCCAATGGGCGATGGTCCACTAAGAGCAACGAGCACGAGAATACCTCTTCGAAGCGAGATGTTGGTACTTTCGAAGACGATGATGACGAGATCGAGATATCAGAAGTCAGCGTTGTGGGTGGCCGTTCAGTTGGCACTCCCAAGAACGCAACAAACTCTCAGAGAACTAGCACCCTGGCGTCTGCCGGTGTGAGTAGAGATAGCACATCGGTGGCACCTCGAGGCATAGCTTCCACCAGCGCAAAGCGACCAGCACCTCAGGTTATTGATTTGACCTTGTCTTCTGATGAAGACGATGATGAGCCTATTCAGAGACCAGCCAAGAGGCAAAATACAGGTACCAATGGCTTCAGAGAGTCAAATGGGGGCTTGGGGTTTCTAAGCGAATCTCCATTAGCCTTCCCGAGGTAACATTCCCGGAAATCGGAGATTATTGTCATGCCCCAGAGACATGCAAACGAGAGTCTTAGCATTTTGAGGACCACAAGGCAAGGAGTTGATATTTTGCATTTACACGGTCAGGAAAGGCGTTCAAGGAGAAATAGGAAGAGATACCTCAGCGGCCAAATCATCGACCAGGCATCTTGCAGGAGGGATCAGCAATTGAGGACTGAGATTAGAGACTGGCCTATTCATTCAAATTCTCGATGTTTGGTCTTTGCAATGAGTTTAAAAGATGTAGGTAGAGCATCAATATAGGGCCTTTATAGATGAATACACGTCCATCCGTATTCAATGAGACTGGCGAATTCACTACCAACTGTACAGCAACCTTTGCAAAGTTTAGGGCCGATTTGAGGCAACGTGGTGGTAAGAGCAAGCGATCGGTACAGCTTCTATCATAGAATCGAACGGGGAAGTCGAATCTCCTGAACCTGCTCCTCTACGACGCCATTCAGAGCTAGCCTGCAGGATTGGCCAACGCACTGACGCACGTTATACTAAGTGCACGATGCCTGTTTCGTTAAGCTGCAGTAGGCTCGATACGTCAACTGGCTCTGGCAAGTGGACTGCCTGACGGGGAGCACTCCGGCTGCCCCCCTGGCGAATGAGGGAGCTGCCTGAAGTTCGCAGCTTTGGGCGTCGAACCAATCATCATCGTATGTGATGAAGTGACCACAACCAACAGGCGCGGTGATCGTCCGGCCAAAGAGGGTGGGGAAAGCGACGGCAACGGCGATGGAGGAGTTGTGCCTTGCAGAAAGCGGCGGTTTGCGGTGATTTCTAGGGCGATGGTATCCACTGCCGAGGGGGGTGTCGCACGACGACGGGCTCTTGGTATGGGAGGTTTTGTTCCCTACCTACTAGACTAGTAGTAGGTAGGTACTGTATGGGAAGACCGCGACTTCGTACAGACTAGGATAGTATTACGGTAGTAGTACCACTAGTATCAGTGCCAGTATGTGTAGTGATTATACAGTCGACTCTTCAGCTGCCAGCATGGGCTCCCAAGTGCAAAGGGTCCACTTGATGGGATTCGGTTGCATTCACATGCTGAGATGGGATGCTCAAGAAAGCTTAGCATCACCAGTTTAACCTGGCCTTGCTCGGTATTCGGGGGCCAGCATCATATATGCTACGAGATAAGGACGGACTCATTCGGAGAGACTGTCCAGCTGCATCGAATTGCATCCGGGACCCGCGTCCCGTCATGGCAACATCATCTCTTCAAGCAGCGGGAATTCATGTCGGTTCCGATTGCGACTTGGTAATGTAGGGATCAAGCCCCAATATTTCGGTTAGTTTCTTCATCTGACCGAGGCCATGTTCAGTGGCTGTCGGGCCGGATGCAAGAGAGTGCGTTCCTTTGACCCTCCAGCCGATACGAAAAGAGGCCGTTTGAGCTCATGAACGCGTACTCGCTACGTACTGCTTGCGTACGACGAGAGTAGCGAATAGTCTGTACCTTGGATAGAACGGCAATGAGGAACGGATGAGGTAGCGCTGCTGGTAGCGCCGGCCAGATGTTGTCAGCAAGGTGCTGCAGCTGAGCTAACCTGCTAAGTCCCTTATTCCTGCCTAGGTACCTTACCTTAGGTAGGTACTCCGTAGGTATTTCGGTGAAAGCGGCAGACCGTCAAGAAAGCGAATAGCGGGAGGTATGGTGGCTTGGCTACCTCCAAGGAGGGGCCGTGGCAGGTAGGTACCGACGTGCCGCGCTTCTAGGTACTAATTACCTTACGGAGAGGTACTAGTGCCAGCATTATTGGTGCGGGAACTGCCAATACAAGTTGGTGATGATGTTGGGTACTGAGTACTAGGTACATAAGTACTGCCAGCTACGACCAGCAGGCACTGTTTCTCGGCGAGTGGGTCCGATTTTTCGGAAGACAGCCGTACAGCGCTGACTCAGCAGCCTAGTGGTGTTCTCTGGTTGGGTGTTGCTTTGACTTCTTGCGATGATACATCTGAAATCAGTGCGTTCTCATAAAAGCGCATACTACCTAGGTAAGAGTAGCATCCAGGCGTAGCATCATCCATTACCTTGAATTGTCTCGGGCTTGACAGGTTCTTCTACGGTCCACCCAAGCACCTAGGTACGCGTAGTAGCTGCGTGCGTGGTTGGTGGGCACTAGCTGCCGCGTCCACTATACGTAATGCTCCGTACAACTATATGTACCACGGGGACGAGTTGGCAGGCGGCGGGCAGGCACGTCCGGGCTATAATACCCACCTGCTAGGTTCGCCGCGCGCTGTACCGTGTACTCACAGTTCCAGCCGAGGACAGGAAGGCAGGATTGGCGCTCATTGGGGCGCGGTGCGTGTTTGCGGAGATACCCTATGGCGAAGTAGCGGCGGCACTTGTCTATGGGGGACGATTACTGGCATAATTATCACTACCTGAGGTACTAAAGTGCGGTAGGAGTACTTGTAGTGGTAGTTCGAGCCTAAGGTACCTAAGATACCTCACCTACTATCATGTACAGAGGAGGGAGGGGCGCTGGAGTGGAATGTGGAGCCCGAGTTGCTCTGCGCCATGCGCGAAGAAGAGTCGAGACCTGGGAAAGAAAAGAGGGGCGTTCGGGCTCCGAGTCCTTTCTCTTCCACATCATGATGTTCACTTTGGTTGGACGTCGCAAGGTACTAGCTCCGGCTTGCTGACAGGTTGGTTGCGCGTGTAGGTACGTTTCCGCGGTGTCTGCGCAATTCTAGGTTGCAAGCTGCAGGTCTTTTGCACAGGCTCAAGCTGTACAACATCTCGTAGTAATTATGGGCTAACTGGATCTGTCCTGACACCGTGCTGGTTAGCTGCTGTAATCCATGCCTTTTGTCGGATTGCCTACCAGAGCCGCCATACCCATTTGATGGGACCACCTTCGACATGCACCAGCACAAGGTATGGCCGCATTCGGTGCTCTTTGGTGTTGACAACGATTGAATGATGGGCCGATGGACGGCACACGTCCGGACGTCCTTGACCTTGGCAACTACAAGTACTAACTACTACTGCTACTACCAAAATGAATAGACACCTTTCTACTCTTAGCAGACGTTGCCGTGCATTGCGCGGCCTATCAAGCACGACAGATGAGGACGGTACCCCGTGCCTAGTAGCTGATGATGGCGTTGGTACTAGATGCCATGCGATGCGAGGCGATGCGACAGAAGCGCGCACCAGGTGTACGAGTAGTTGTCCCTTCTCTCCTGCTACCATCCATGAGGAGCCATCGCCGCCAACATCACGAAACTCCCTCTCTTGTCGCTTGGTCACCTGATGGGCAGTCCATGTGGGCGCCCGCTGGTCCTAAATCCGTGGATGGGCCACTGGCGCAGCGCCGCCAGACACGATGAGGAAGAAGTAGAGAGGCATCGGTAGAAACAGACAAGAAACAAAGATCCCAAGATCCAGGATCAGAGATCAGAGATGAAAGACCACACCAAGTGACCACTGACCACACACACACCCCTACCACACTGCACATACCATGCCTTAAGCCGGAACCCCGGAAGGGTGGGATGCAGGCGGGGGGAGGGTCCTTTCTTGGTGTACACATGTACAGGGCGCAGGCGATCAAACGCCGTTGCCGGCCAAGGGCACTCACACTCTCCCTACTCATACGGTCATACCCATCCATCCCTCTCTCTCGCACCCCCCACAACCTCAGAACCGGACTCCGGGTCCCAGCAGCAGCAGAAGCAGCAGCCGCAGCCGTAGACGGTCCTGGTCTAGTGGGTTTTGAACATAGGTAGATACTCGACGTAAGTATGCAGTACCTCAGCGGCAGAGGAAGGGCAGGGCCTCGGGGCGAGAACGGGGTTGAGGTTAAGGGTCCATGAATTACCCAAGGCAGCTAGTAATAGTTAGTGGCAGTGGCAGTGGCAGTGGCCGTCGCCGTCGCCTGGTCTTTAGCCATGGTAATGGTCGCGATTTGTACGCAGCTGTTGTCGCGAGCATGAGGTGAGGTCAGCGAGATGGGTCCCATCCATCCCCACGAGTGGATGTCTCATATAATGCTCTACTCTTGCACCTCGACCTCAATCTCATCCTCGACTTCCGACTTCGTCTTTATCACCGTCTTCGACATAAACTCGGACTGCAAGCAACGTCCCCAGCTCCAATGCCCCAGGCTCGATGCCCTAAGGCAACATTGACGACAAAGACCCAACCCTGAGCTGAGAGCAAAGCAGAGACGCCAGGAACAAGTCAAGTCAAGCTGCCCCCAATCATTGTTAAAGCTCTTGTTTCATTCTTATCTGACTCTGCATTAACCTTCGGTTCCTGGGCTGCTTCATTCCGAGCCTATAGACTTCCCTCAGGCTACTCTTTATTCCATCTTTACTATTACACTCCGAAACTGTATCCGCTCTCCTATTCTTTGCCCACCCTTTTTTCCCCTTCTCCATCTTCACCGAGACTTCAAGTTCTGCAGATCTGATCAGGTGTGCTCCTTCCTGTGACAGCACCAAGTTGCGGTACCTTCCTCAGGTCAACGGGCTGCAGCTGGACGACACATGCTGCAGGTACAGCTTCAGTAAACACCTCAGCTCTTTTTTTTTCTTTGGTTGGGGACGGCCGTGCTGCCTTCAGCAGGTCAATTCACTTACTTACACTTTGGCACCGCATTGTCAATCTATGGATCACGAGGCCTCATTGCCGCGTTGACAACGATAACAACTACGAATCACAACAGTCATTCATATTTCTTACTCCCAACCTTCGCCTTGGATGCTTCCCAACATCCTCCTCTCAAGTTAAAATTAAAGTATCATCACGCCGCCGCCGTCAACAAGCCGTCTGCCAGCCACAAATCTGCAAGGGCTATTCTGGCAGAGCAGAACAAGCTTCCAGCCTTGCAACATTGTTTTTCCCCTCCCCAACCCAGGAAGGAGACACCAAAAAGGCCTTTCCTGGTGTTTTGAACAGCCACCGGCGGTTGCTACGACGCTGGTTTGGACCAGCAGGTCTCGCCTGTATTTAAGACCGCACTCGCCTCTTCCTCCCACAAGCCCGAAGCTAGCTGCCTTTTACTTCCACTCTTATTTCTCAGCCCAAAGTAAGACGAACTTTGGCGACTTGAATTCTCAACCAAGCTTCTGGCCACTGTTCCAGTCAGGAGCTGCTCCGCTGAGCCTAACCTTTCCTTCCTCACCCTTGGTTGGATCTTGTCGTGCAACCTTGGGCTCTATTCTCACCGAAATCTCGAAAGTTCTTCTCAAGGCTTCTTCCTCCCTTCTACTTCAACCAGGATAGCCTTCCTTATCGCTAAACCATTGATCTGAACCTTAACCATTTTTACCCCATCATGTCTGGCTCAGCGAACCCGTTAGTGCCCACTTACACGGGTCTGGTCACGACGACTCTGGATGCCCTCATCTTGTTTGAGGCATGCTTAGGAGGAATCCTCAACCACGTTCCGCGCCGGCCTCATGACAAGGAGCGGTCAGATCTGATTCGCAGTGGCAACGTGTTCATTTATGAAGAGTCAGCTTCGGGGATCAAACGCTGGACTGACGGTATTACGTGGAGTCCCAGCCGAATTCTCGGCAACTTCCTCGTCTACCGAGAATTGGACCAGGCCTTCGCTCCCGGGGAGAAGAAGCGCGCACTCAAGAAGCCGGCCAGCAAGCGCCTCTCTACCGGCGGCATCACTAAACCCGCTAGCACCAATTCAACAGCCCCTTCTTCCTCCCGTCTCAGCATCTCTGGCAACCTCCCGGCCAGTCTCTCCACCAGCTCCTCCTTTGACGATGCCCAACCTAGCATGACCAATGGATCGAGCGTCAGCAATGGTTCCAATGGAGGCAACGGCTCTATGGGAGCAAATGGTGACGCCAACAGGGATCCACTTCGAGAGCTCGTGGGTTCTTTGACCGACTCGTACGACTTCAAGGAGAACGGGCTTGTGAAGAAGACAATTAGCATCAAGTTCCAGGGCATCAGTCATCATCTTGTCAGCTACTACTCGCTCGAGGACGCGACGAGTGACAAGCTGATGTGTCCCTCGAACGATCCCAATGTGCGTAACGTGCGCATTCGAGAGGAGCTCCTGTTTTCGCAGACTTTCCGTGCTGCTATTAGTGAAGGTGACTATCAGACGGCGGAGGGACGGGTTTTTACAAATGGATACATGGCAATCCCTCATCAGATTGACAATTCAGGTGTGTTGGGTCATGTCCCGGCCTTCACGTCTCCATTCGAGACTTTTACACATTCACCCTCTACGCACATGTCTGGATTCCCCATGCACTTTCACCAGAACTCATACGACTCACAAGGCGGTTTCGACCCGCACGGTCAACCCGGGGCATATACGGCTCAGGGCCACGCCGCCTACGAGTCCCAACACCAGACTGCTCCGGACTACACATATCATGCACAGTCGGAGAGTGACTACACTACTGGTGGCCCTCCTATTCAGTCATTCTCCAATCAGGGCCCTCCCTCTGTACCTGACTACGGCCATCACGGACTCCCCGCGCTGGACTATGCCCCGCATACAACACACCCGTCGCACCCGGTGTCTTCGGCTGATTTCATGCCCACGTCAATGTGGGCTTCATGATGGGCAAGAACTACTTTCAATTCGACTACCATTACTTCAAAATACCCAAAATTGGCACCGAAAAGGCGCAGGAACGGATTAGGAGAGGGAAAGCTGGCGTTCATTGGTGAATTTGGGCTCGGAAAACTGGTTTGGGGTCTTGCTAGCCCATTGACAAAATAGGCAATCGACTACTGATAGGCATAGTCTGTAGGCGTTTGGAAATATCAGGTTAATCGTGATCATGAACCATGGTCGCTACATAATTCCCGGATGCCATTGAGCTTTCCGTTCAAATTATGTCTACAAGTCTTCATGTCTCCATGTTTCCATGTCTCCATGTTTCCATGTCTCAATGTCTTGATGTCTCGCCCTGCCATGCCCGTCGTGGAGTCCGTGCCGTCCACATGCCAGAACAGCATTCCAGCCACCTTTAAGTGTGGAAATGGTAGGACAGCGGGCCTTCTGTTCTCGGCGCATCCACCCCATCCCCTATCGTTCGCGGTCTTCTAGCTACAAGTACGGAACACTACGAGTACTACCCGGAGCGCATCCACACTTCTTCTCTCTTCACACATCACACCCTCAGCTCCCCAGTCATTGCTCGCTAAGAGCTGTTGGCGGATCGACGGAGCAGCTTTCCTGATGGATCCGGCACGCACACGCAAGTATGGAGTAGTAGTCTCGTAGGTAGTCGCTACATGGGGTACTTACAATGCTGCCACTACGACGACTACTACTAGTAATACTACTGGGCACTGGTCTAGTCCGCCTGTGCAAAGAACCAAAGTCCCGCATCTTAAGCTAGGCCTAGTGCAACTTGTCTCCTCTAGCCATGGTGCAGCCCCCATTGGACAGTTCCTCCAACGACAATATGGACAAGCGTCTGGTCGCACGCAGCCCACAGAGTCGACGTATACGCATGAGACGGTTGTGGGAAGATGGTTATCGTCGGGCTACAATAGAGTAGAATATTCTCGCTCCGGGGGATGTCCCCAGTGCCAACGAGTTCCAGTATGCTTGGAGACAGTCAGACAGATAAGACACATAGTTGTTCGACCTACTGCCGGAAGCAATTGCACACAAACACTCTTTTTCCTTTTAAGGATACAAACGACGTTTGGGCTTTGACCGGTATCGGCCGAATGAACGGTCTAAATGCCAAGCAGTAACGACATTCCTTCTTGATAGCCACGTATTGCTCTCATTAGGAGCGAAATCTCCGATCTAGAGGCAAAAGTACCAGCGTTATAGGTCGATCGGCAACCAGCTCAGTGATTGTCTGCGTAGAACCATGGTTCTTCATCCGGTCCGTACGGGCGTCCTGGTACCTTCATGGGAACGGGTACGGAACTCGCGAATATGGTTACCAAGTCACTACCCTTTGTGTTGCTTGTACCCATGGTAGTGGCTGCCGCAGTCAAAGGGGTCGTAGCTTTTGATTCCGTCACTAGTTGGTGCGTTGCCGACGGATGGCTTGAACTTGCCTCGGGGCTGGCGGGCACCACGACACCGCACTCCCAGTTGCGACAACTCATCTTCGGCTTACCAGTCTTCCCGTCTTTCACCAAGCGTCCCCTATCAGCTGGATGTCAGCAACGCTTCTTCTACAAGTGTGAGAGGAGGTGGGTTATATCCGTAGCCTCCGGGCACTTGGTGCCGCCTCTGTAGGTACTAGTCTGGGAGGAGTATTGCGTGCGTTACGACTATGTTCATGTACCACTTACCAGGCGCTTTCAGACAGGTTGGCGCTTCCGACATAAGCCCAGCTCGGTCCCTGAGTAGTGGCATTGGCTACGGAGCCTGCCGATGGCCGGATAAAGATGAGCTTGCTATGCATCAACAGGCCCGTGCGGTTATTCTCACAGTCGCGAACGAGGCCTGTGGGGAAGGTGGGAGATCGCCACCATTTAGCTTGTATACAGATCGTGCCCGCAGCCTGCCAGACGGACGTGAACCATTAGCGCACAACTCGCTTCCTACGCCGTCGCCATCGCCGTCACCATTTCCAGATGGCACGGGTTGGAGGTGGTGGTGGTGGTGGTGGTAGTGGAAACAGCACGAGTGGAGGGAAAGAAGATTCAAGCACTCACCCCTCTTCCGCCACGACTTTTTGCGACGGTCTGGTCAGTGGGAAAATAGATCCGCACATGTTCCTTTAGCTCTTGCGATGGGTTTCCCGGTTTGGTACCTGGTTTTCTGCTAATCCTGGAGCTGTATTCCTTCATGCCATTATCGCCTGATTTCGTATTTAGTCAGGCCACGTTCCATATGATGAAGCCGGAGGAGTATAAGGTTTGTCCAGCACGTACCCTGACAGACATTGTAGAGAGCCCCAACAAGGTCGGTGTTGATAGCACCCAAGGAGGCGGCCTAGATAGTGGCATCAGACCGGTACTTGCACATGCTTATGCCTCAGGTATTCATCGCTGGATGAGTCTTGAAGGCATGCTTACCACTATGTCCATCTGGATAGGGCCTTTGACGGCCAGTCCAAGGGAAGCCACGCATTCCCCTAGCCCACAATAACCTAGACTAGCTCAGCCATGATGAGCGAGGGCCGCGATTTGGGAGCTGACCAACCTGTTCGCCTCCGAAGTTCGTTCATATGACCGCCGGGGCTAGTTCGTTTCGTTAGCTCTGGATGGTATCAGCGGAAGCACTCCGCCCGCGGCGATCATCTCACATGGTGTGCACGAATCCTAGTCTTTTAGTGCGAGAGAAATCGTAACGATCGAGGCTGTTGATCATATCCTCGCGCACATTGGACGCCGTGAGGAAACGGCTCAACTCGGTGCTGAATGGCGTCGGCTGGTAATGGGCTCCCTCTGCTAGGCGCGGCAAGTCTATGAGGAAAAGCATCTGTCATGGGTAGGATCAGTCAACATGGCCGATGGCGCCGTGTAAAAGAGCAAAAGAGCACCGACATTCTCCATTACACCCGTCTCTCCCCAATCATAAGCAACCAAATTGCCCGTCGGCACTACTATGCGCAAATGATCGGGATATTTCAACAGCTGCAGCTTGGAGTGCATTGCGCCAGGTCCTCGCATGGGCGGAAAGCAGAAGCGAACATTTGGCGGTGCGTTTTTGCGCATGGCATCTTGCTATTGTAATAATCAGCATTCGGATGCCCAGCTCGAGACGAATGACGATCACAGACCGAGGCCTCGTCTTTTGCAAAGGCTACAAGAAGCAGCTTGGTCTTCCTGAGATCAATTTTTGATAGTAACCACTCATCGTCCCATTGATAAGATGAGAGGAGGGCCAATTCCAAGCTATCTTTCTGCAGCACCTCCTCGATTTTTATGTCATCTGGAGTCCTTGGATAGCCATAGGCCCAAGTCCTCTTCACCACCCCATCGTAGAATCTAGCAGACGATTTCTGAAGTGCGCTCATTGGCGCAATGCCCTTGGTCGCAGGGGTTACTACAGATGATCTTTTCTTCTTGGGGTGTTCGACTTCCACCACCTCGTCGTCAGTACCAGGTGATGATGCTCTTGGTCGCTTGGCTGCCAGTCTTTTCAGACGCTCCTCTTCCATAGCTTTTCGATCCAGCTGTAAGGACCCAAAGCTGACATCCTGTCGACTGCCCATGGCTGATGCAGTGCTTGCGGCAGCTACCGCATCAGGGTCAGCCTTACGGTGCTCGCGTAGCGACAGAGCGATGGCATAGCGAAGAGTCTCATCCTCGTCTGCATCGCTTTGCAAGTCGGGCAGGTCTCCGTCGTGCTCATCCATGTTGGCGATGTGAAGATGAGGTCTTCACAATCCAAGTTCAGAATTCATTGTGAGTCGCGAGTCACTAACAAAGGCTCATAGGCGTGAAGCAGCTTGACGTTGACTCTGACGCGGATTCACGTGGTTTCGCGAGCGCACAATCCCTGCCTATCTTAGATAGACGTAGTAGTTATCGTAGTGATCTAATCGTCCAAATCGTCACGAAATAAGTGGAACCAAATGTTGCCCATGGCATCTGCCAGTGAAGGAAAGCTCGCGCTAGTATTCGTCTATTAAATTGATGTTAATTAATTAATAAAGCACAACTCAATACGAGTACGAAGACCGTCGTTGTGGTTCACTGTGCTCCCTACCACTCAAAAGCTAATGACGTACCTGATTATCACTGCGACTGACATGGAATTTAAAGGTAAGGTACGTTATGGTGTGAGCGAACTGAGTGAACCAAAGAGTTGCTGCTTTCGTCAACCCTCGTACCTGTCCTGTAATCCACGGAAAAGTAAAGTAGATTCCATCGCCATATGATTTTACACTACTCGAAAGGTAGTGTGCGCCAAATTTGCAAAGCCAAATGAAGACCAATTCACTGGAAGCATGGCACTCAGATGCTTGGATGAGATTAAAATATTTCCCTTTCGTTCTAGAGGTTTTCCGTTCATGTGGCACTCTTGCTGCGCAGGCCGATGCCCGTAGCTCACCACTTTGGTGCGCATCAGCCTAACCGTAAGTCAATGACGTCCACGAAGCCAACCACATACCGTGTGTGATAGAATTACCAATTTAAACGTAGCAATGGTTAGGATCAAAATTCCTCCTCGAGTGCAGTTTCTTCTCGTTCTTCGACTCGACAACACTGTGATAAAGTGATAATCCCCCGTATTAGCCAGGAACAAAATGGCTGCGCAAAGCGACAAACGGCACGTAGTTGTCATCGGCGGCGGCGCTGCAGGCATGGTAGGTTCTCCGATTTGCAATACCACAAGATATGAGATGTGATATTCAAGCATCCCACCAACCAACAAACAAACAACAGAAAAAAGAGCCCAACACTAACTAATGCCTCTCAATAGTCATGTGCTGCCACATTGGCAAACCACCCAGACAAATTCAAGGTGACATTGCTAGAGAGAGCAGATGTGGTGGGCGGCCAAGCCACTTCAATTCCTATTGATGAGCAGAAGTTTGGTGCGCCGTGGATGAACAACGGTGTCCAGGGGGGCTCCAAGGTGAGTACAGAGATTGTCGAGAGACTATACAAACATCACAAACTCAGGAGTCGCGCTGATCTCTCTGCAGATCTTCAAGCATACCTTCAACTTTTTTGAACAGTACAAACATCCGCCCAAGGAAGTCTCGCTACAGGTCGCCTTTGGCAAAGGGGAGGAAGGCTTCTGGACAAACGTCTTCCCCAGCAAACTAGTCGCCAGCTACTCAAAGGACATCAAACGTTTTGGCTTCTTCCTGAAAGTCATCAAATGGACTATGCCAGTCCTGGGCCTTGTGCCAATCAGCATCATGTTGCGAGTCTTCTTCTTCAGCAAGGACTTTGGAGACAAGATGGTGTATCCTCTGATTGCGCTCTTCCTCGGAACTGGAAACCAGACGGCCAATGTGCCTTCGGCTATTGTCGAGCGCCTGTTTGACGATCCAAACATGAAGCTGTGGGATTACGATTCGGAGACTCTTTTACCAAATCTACCTACTATGGTCACATTTGATCATTTGCACGAGTTCTATCGAAAGTGGCGCGATGATCTAGAGTCAAAGGGAGTGGCCATCAGGACAAGAACAGAAGTCCAGACGGTCCTGTCACGATCTGACAAAGGTGTCAAACTCCGCATAAGAGACAACTCGACTGGCGATGTGACCGAAGAGGACTTTGACGAAATGGTGCTCTGCGTCCTCGCCGACGACGCCCTGCGACTGCTTGGCCGAACCGCCACGACACGCGAGAGGATGGTGCTGGGAGGTGCGGCCTTCTACGACGACATCACAGTCACTCACTGTGACAGCAAGTACTTTGAGAACCATTACGAGACGCACTACAAGCCTGAACTTTGCGCCGAGCCCCAATCTGAGGAACAGAGCAAGCAGATCAAGTTTGCTAAAGGCGAGAATGCTGAAGGGTTTCACCCCATGTACTACACGTACACGTATCAATCTGATCCGCGTTTGATTGAGATGTCCTTCAATTGCAGCAACTATCAGCATCAGCTAAAAGCAGCCAATGCCCAATCGCCGAGCACTTACGAGACAGTGTACCAGACTATTTTCCTCAACAAGCGCCAGAAACATCTGTGGACTATTGACGAGATTGACGAGTCGAAGATCATCAAGCGCAACTGGTGGCACCAGCTCGGCCACCGGTGGCAGCATTATCTACGAGTCGTCCCCGGCATGATGTTCTTGCACGGTAGAAACAGTACATACTATGCAGGCTCCTGGACTCTGGTGGTAAGATTGTCCTCTTTGTCCCTCTCCCTCTTCTACTAGTGCGTGAAGGCTAACTAGCAGGTAAAGAATATGCACGAGTTGGCCTGTGTTAGCGGCATTGCTGCGGCGTACCACCTTGGCGCGGACTATGTCAAGTTTGACGATTTCGCCCAAGACTTCTTTTCCAAGTATCTAATGTTGTCCCACGGCATGCTCTTCTCCCGTGAGGAGAAGAAGCGAGGAAAGTCTAAAAGATAAGGTAGATCGGGTTCCACAGATGTGACCAAAAGGGTTGTGATATGCCTCAAGGATGTGCAGTGATGAATTGATACGGAAAGTCCAGTAGGGATTGATTGAATTTGCAAAGACGACATGCAATTGCAGGCAGTACGCGCGGAGTATGTTCGACAATATCAATTGTACTTTCTACTTCAGTTAGATAGATTGGATGCTGCGAATATCATACACTCTCCTGGCACCGATGCACAGAATGCAAAAGCAAATACAGCATCTGAAATGACTTGTCTTCTCTACTCTATACGTCCTTTTTCACCATATTAGAATCCCAACGCTAAAATGACAGCTCTATTCCCTTGCCCAATATGTACCGGTTTCCGAAGCCTCTTTTTTTTCGATTTTGTCCCTCACGCCAACCTTGATCCCTTCACCAAGAGTCTAAGTTGTTCACAACACATCCCTCTCCGCCTTCGGGGCGGTGTTTAAGCTGTCCCAACTTGAACACCTTTTCGCCGGCGGCAGACAGCGAGCTAGCCACCGCATGAGCATCAGTAGCCTCCACGGCGATCACCATGCCGATGCCTGAGTTGAAAGTGCGCACCATCTCCGAGGGCGCCACGTTACCGGCATCTTTAAGCCACTTGAAGACAGGGGGGATATCCCAAGTGCCAAGAGCTACGGATGCGGCCAATGTCTTGGGCAGCATGCGTGGGATATTTTCCACCAGTCCGCCTCCGGTAATGTGTGCCAGACCTTTGATCTGCGACAAGAGAGGGAGCAGGGCCTTGACGTAGATGCGTGTGGGCGTGAGGAGGGAGGCGCCCACGGTCGTGCTTGGATCCCAAGGAGCGGGAGAAGAATACGAGACATTTGCAGCCTGTAGAATGCGGCGGACCAGGGAGAAGCCATTGGAGTGCACTCCAGAGGAGCCGAGGCCAAGAAGGACATCCCCTTCGGCCATTGACTGCAGACGTGGCAGTCTCACATCTTGGGTTACGATTCCAACAGCACAACCAGCAGCATCATAGTCCTCGGCTTGATACATGCCAGGCATCTCAGCCGTCTCGCCGCCGACAAGGGCACAGCCTGCCTGACGACAACCATCGGCTACTCCTTCCACAAAGGACGAGGCAATAGCTGCGTCGAGTTTGCTGCAACCGTAGTAGTCCAGGAACATCAAGGGTGTAGCACCTTGCACAATGAGATCGTTCACATTCATGGCGACAAGATCCACGCCGACGGTATCATGTTTGCGCATGGCCTGGGCAATCATGAGCTTCGTGCCAACCCCATCGATAGCACCAACCAAGACCGGGCTTCCGGGAAAGCCACACTGAGCGAGGTCAACCTCACCACCGAAACCTCCGATCTCAGCATCAGCACCTGACCTCTTTGTGCTGGCAACTGCTTTCTTGATCCTCTCGACAAAGTCGTTGCCAGCCTGGATATCAACACCAGCCTGGGCGTAGGTCATCGCTTCCTTGTCCTTGGAGCGGAACGCACGATATGCAATGTCCTTCCGGTAGAACATGCCATCAAACTGAATAGCCCCGGCGGATAGAGCTGCGTAGGCTGCGTCTACGGCAGCTCTCAGCGAGTCACCAACGGAATTGATAGCGATTACACGGCCGCCGGATGTGCTCAGCTGCTCTCCTTGTAGTTTCGTGCCAGCGTGGAAGATCGTGCTTCCTTGAGGCGGTACCTGAACCGCCATTGGAGTACCTTTGGCATACGAGCCGGGGTAGCCTCCCGCAGCTAAGACCACGGTGGCGCTGTATTTGTCCTCGATGGTGAGGTGGCAGTTGTCGAGGTAGCCGTTCGCGCAAGCAAGCATAATTTCGGACAGGTCTGTGTCTTTGGACAAAAGTGGGAGAACTGTCTGGGTCTCTGGGTCGCCAAATCGAACATTGTACTCGAGTACTTTGGGTCCAGAACTGGTTATCATGAGGCCCGTGAAGAGGACTCCTCGGAACGGCTGCTTTTCCCGGCGCATCCCGGACATTGTCGGCTCCAGGATTTCGCGCTCGATGCGCTCTGTGAGCTCCTTGGTAGCAATGGTCGTAGGCGCATAGCACCCCATTCCACCAGTGTTGGGACCCTGATCTCCATCGAAGATGCGCTTGTGATCCTGAGCAAGAGGAAGCGACCGGATCGCATAACCATCCGAGAAAGTGAGAACGCTAAGTTCGTCGCCGATGAGCAACTCCTCAATAACCACCTCGGCTCCTGCATTTCCAAACACCTTATCTACCATGATCTCCTTGAGCGCATCCTTAGCCTCGGCCTTGGTCTGGGGAATGATAACGCCTTTCCCAGCTGCAAGCCCGGTGGCCTTGATGACAACGTCATGTTGAATGGAGTCGATGTAGGCGGCCGCTCGGTCGTAGTCGGAAAAGTTTTCGTAGGCGGCCGTGGGAATGTTGTATTTCTTCATAAAGTCCTTCGAGTACGTCTTGCTACCCTCCAATCGAGCAGCCTCCTTTGACGGTCCAAAGCATGGGATGCCCGCCTGCTTGAAGAACCCCTCAATGCCATCGACCAGCGGCGCTTCAGGGCCCGGAACGACAAGATTGACGCTATTGGCTTGCGCGAAGCTCACCAGACCCGCGTAATCATCAGCAGCGACCGAGGTAACGTTGGTGACTTTGGGGCAAGTGGCGGTACCACCATTGCCTGGCGCTGCAAAAATGGAAGCCACGCGGGGAGATTGGCTGAGCTTCCAAGCGAGGGCGTGCTCGCGGCCGCCGTTGCCAATTAGCAAAATATGAAGGTCAGCCATGGCTCGTGTTGTCACTGGCGTGGAAAGAACACTGATGAATATGCCAAGCAAACGAATGTGCTTGGGTTGAAAGTTCGTCGAGGCGATGAGGGGCACAGAAAAAAAAAATAAGGGACTGCGATACCGGCCGGCTCATGCAGCTGCACCAGCGCGGGGCAGTGTCGACATCAGACAGTCAGAACACTGCGACCTACTACCAGGGACTACTACTACTACTAGCCTCGTCTGTGAGTAGCATGAACCGTATTACAAGTATTGGCACGTACCACAATTACTACTATCTTGTACTTTTTCTAGTAGGAACATACATATACTCGGGCAGTAAGTACTACTGTTGCGTTGAGTTAAGTTGCGACTACGAGTTGACGACTTAGGAAGGAATTCATCTCAAACGTAACACTGGGCGAAGTTGGGCTCAAGATGTAAGGATGCGCGCAGCTAGCACCCATCACGCTGATACTCTGCTTTTTGCAGCTCGTAGCGACTCCGTATCAATTTTGAATCAGTTGTAGCGTCCCCCCGATATCTTGTCAAAAGCTGTCCTGAATCAGTGCGCAAGCCAAAGAGATAATACCATATGTCATTGATGTGCCATCACTCCTGGAAATAATAACATCTAAAAATATGTTGTCCGACGATTGCATGCTAATCCATTTCGCTTCCCCGGAAATAAAGAGGTGCCATGCAAGCCCAGCCCCTGTACATATGTTCGCTATGATACAAGCCACACATTCATCAAGTATGATCCAGATCCAATTGCTCCCAATGTCGATTTAATCCCAAGCGTGACCACGAAAATAACCTCTGCCAAATTGGCTGCCTAAGTCATGACGGCTGGCCAAAAACAATCATGACGCATTTCTGAGAAACCAAATGCTATCAACGGTCTCCCGGACCTTCGATGTGCTCCATAATCCCAGACCAGCGCCTTCCGAAAGAAAAAGAAGAAAACAGAAGAAAGGAAGTGAGAGAGAACAAAACACGCAAACGTGCCACAAGTGATATCGCTAGAGACAGCAAATTGAAGTTGGCGAGGGTGTACACAAATGACGATGTGTAATAGCTGAATTGTGCTGGTGATGCAGGTGCTGCCGAATCACTGCGTGAAAAAACGACGTTCGGTGTTGTGCACTGCTGGCGACGCCTCGATGTTCAAGATTCGCCGAAGATCGTTTTCCATAGCTTGGATTTTGTTGCCCTGATGAGCATCGAATCTGGCATCATGAGACCTGGCCGCGGCTGGGGATGTAGGCATCTCCGATATTGCGTTCCCAGGTGGATAAGCATTGATTGAGGCAGTAGAAGCCGACGGCGACTGTTTGTTTCCTCCAAAGAGGAACTTCTTCAAAGCTTCAGTTGGGTCCTCAGATGAGCTTGGTGGAAGCTGGTGTTGTTGAATATTCTCCTGTCCCGGGAGAGGTCGGCCTTGGGAAGAGCGTGCGGCTTTGATACGGTCTTGGTATGGCGTAGCAAATGCTGGTCCAGTAGGCTGACCGAAATGGCCATCCAGCTCATGGCTGTCGATTCCTCCACCAGAGATATGTCGCTTGAACCCTGGGCGAGATTGCGAAGATGCAGGGGCCTGAGGAAAGCCACCAGCACCAAATGGGGAGTTGGATGGGGGCGTGGCGCTGTAACAAGGATGATCTGTAGAGTCACCGCGCTGCTTCTCCTTCTCTTGGCGATGAGCACGGAACATGAAATCAAGCGGGGACTCAGTTGAAGTGGCTCGCGCTGACGGTCGCTGGGGCGTGGCCGCATCTGCATCCGTCGTCGGGGGGGAAGGCTGTTGAATTACGCCCTGATCATCACTCACAGCCCCCGATGCACTCGTCACCTTGCTCAAAAAGCTCGGCATGGGAAGCGCTGAGGGCGCGGGTGAGGCGTGGAACGTCGCGCCAGCAAAGGCCATGGTATTGGGTACCTTTGCGGAAGATGGGTGTTGAGGGGTGGTGTGCTGAGCGGGACGGTCTGGTTCGGGTGAAGTTGAAGTCGCCTGCTTTGCCTTGGCCGACTTGTTGTTTTTGCTGCGTTGTTTGCCATTGGTAACTGGTGAAGCGGTTTTGTGTTTTTCGGGAGTGTGAGGGCCAATGTCGCCTTCAGATGCGTATGCTTTTTGAGCGGCAGTCCGGCCATTGTTACGGCCTTGCCGGCGACGGCCTGGAGTAGGTTTCGGCTGAGCTGTTGTCTCGCTCATTTTGGAATAATCAGCACTTGAATGGAATGGAAGAGTGTCTCTGTAGTCGCGGCTGCACCGAGCAAAGGGTTCAGCTGAAGGAAAGCCTTGCGATCACACGTTCGAACTGTGGGGCTGGCTGACGCCTGGAGAGCGAAGCGTCGGTACGAAGACGGAAGAAAAAGGGCGTAGCGAGAGCGGAAGATGAGTGCGCCAGATGGACCATGACTTGGTCGAGAATAAGGAGAGATGAGTTGAAGTGAAGTGAAGTTATGTTTAGAGGCAAGGATGAAGGAGGACAGGAAGCTTGCGGAAGGGAGGGGAATTGGGGAACAGCGAAGCGAGGCGAAACACAAATGGCATGCATGCAGGTTGGCGGGCCTTACCTTACCTTCTAGCACCTTAGGTACCTTGCCTCCAGGTTTAGGTTAGGTCGCATTAGGGTACGGAGTACGGTAAATAGGTAGGTACCTAAAGGTAGTAGTAGTAGTACAGGTAGTGCAGATAGGAAGCCTTTGGTGGCGCGTAAGGTACTTGTGGATTAGTCCGTCGTGGAGACGCTATAGTATGACGCAGGTGTAAAAACACGCCTGTCAGCCACGCTGCTGGCACCTGCTGACTGTTGTAGGTACTCCGTTAGGTACCCTGGGTACGTTGTGAGGCAGTCTTCGCGCAGTGGGCACTGGTAGGGTGTCGCCTGCGCGCCAACGTCAGAGGCCAGGGTGCGAGCCTAGTACAGGGATGCCCGCACCACCTACCCACGCTTTGACCAGGCGACGCCAGTGAATCCTACCTACTATGTAGGTACCTTATGTACGGAGTAGGCAAACCAGCGAGGTGAGGTGGCTGGCACCAAACAACATCCTGCCAACCCAGGCCTTGTTGTTCTCCGAGCTTTAGAGGATATTGCAACATGCGTGCGGATATTTTGAGGCAACATTTGATCGTCTCTGAACAACACGGCCGTCCCTTCGTTCAATCGTCTGTCAAATGTCGATTCCCGTCAGATTGCCGACCAATTGGTTTAAGCTACGGGCTGGAATGCGTAGCGTACCCACTACCTTTCTTACCTACCTGCTACCTTACTTTAACATAAGTAAGTGAAGATCTAGACTGTTTATACTAGTTTAGTAATACTAAATAGAGCCTGCTTAAGGGGGAACATGGAATGAAGAATAGTGCTTCAAAAACAAGAATCCTTTAGTTATCAGGTAGTAAACCCGTACTCAGTAGTAGTTTGTTTCTGTATAGAGGTAGACACTTCAGAGGATCCTCATTAGGCTGGAACTCGACCATCCAATTCTTCGACGCCAACTTCCCAATTTTTGTAAGAAGCGAGCGCCGCATGTCAACCACGAGGTCCCTTCATATGTCCTCATTCGTTTCCCCATACTCCCGCCACCAACGTCTGACTTTCCAATCGTATGAAATTCTACAACTTTAAGGTATAAACGATTGTTTTCGTGCCTTTTGGTACTGATATTACTTATCGGATGGACTTTGATAATCTCTGTGAAGCACATCGATATGATGTTCAACATCTGTCACGTCTTTCCAGACTTCAACGTACTCCATCGAGATTTTGGAGTAGATCCTAGAGCATTGGTGGCTATCACTTCTAGGAGGAGTACTGTTGCGGCTTAGCTTTTCAGCTTTACCAGCCACAACACCTTGTTAAGCGCCAAGCGCAAGCGCCAGCGCCACTGCGCCACGTCCACCGCCTGCCGCCATCCACGGTGGAAGCAGCCTGCGTGGGGTTGATAGCCTCGCTCCTTGCAGTTGCCTCGCTGACAACAGCCGACATCCCCGAACCAAGCTCTAGTTTGCTGTCCCTGCTCCGAGATCACTCCAGATACCCACTACTAGTAGTACTCACACTCATCACCTCTGCAGTAGCTGGATACAACTTCAACCACTGCGGGAAGCCGAGCGAAATTACAGACCGCCACAGCCATGGCCGATGTCGAGATGAGCGACGCCCCAGTCGGCGCAAAGAAAGGCGATGTAGCGGACGGCAAGAAGAAGTTCGAAGTCAAGAAGGTACACAATCCAACCAAATATGTGCCTCTAGTATCTTGTCGACCGAATCATTAACGATCGGCAGTGGAACGCCGTCGCCCTCTGGGCATGGGACATCGTCGTTGACAACTGTGCTATCTGCCGAAACCACATCATGGACCTCTGTACGAGCTGGCCCTCATCATCTTCCCACACACTTTCCTAACTCTCCTCTTGCAGGCATCGAATGTCAGGCCAACCAGGCCTCAGCTACCAGTGAAGAGTGCACGGTGGCTTGGGGAATATGCAATGTGAGCACCAGCCTCCCCGTTCTACAGGTTCTACAGCATTAACACCGACTTTAGCACGCTTTCCACTTCCACTGCATTTCACGATGGCTCAAAGCCCGATCTGTCTGCCCTCTTGACAACAGGGACTGGGAATTCCAGAAATATGGCCGCTGAAGACGAGAAGACGACGACTTGGATCAGTCCAAACGGTACCATCACGCGAACATGACTATCTTCCGACTTTACATTTGAGGCCCGCACACTCGAGTGGGATATGGTTGCGCATATAACAATGTTTGATAGCATCGATACCATGATAGCCATCATCAAGTCGTACTTAACCCCGAGCCCGCCGGCAACCATTTGACTGGATTCCTCTTGAAGAAGGGCCAGGGGGGGACGACCAACAGAAAAGTCAAGATAGTGCCTCCGAGCGTAATATACAGTGCGAGCACAATGTCCTGCTTGACATAACCAACGTTGAATCCCAACAACTATACAATTTTGTAAGTAGAGTTCGAGAGTCGTCGGTTGTGAAAGTGCCACGTTTCGTACCGTAGAGAGAGCAAGGAACATGGTAGCGAAAACCTCGGCGCGGCGTTGGCCATCGAAATCCTAGAAAAAACTCAGGTCAGTCATGGTCCTTGATGCAGTACCAAGTGTAGTAAGGTCCAGTGAGTCTTACGATTTCGCCCTCCACGTAGTCGCGAACCTGGTCGAGGAGCTCTTCCGCCATGTTGAACGCTCGGTGTGATTTGCGGGTGGGAAATGCGACACGACTGTGCTAGTTTACAGAATTGAGACCAATATCAGTCAGCTCTACTGATCAAGTGTATCGTTTCTTGTCGAAGTTTGGGTTGTCTAAGAGTTGAGCGTCTTGACAGTCGGTCTTGAGCCTACCTTAGGTATAGGTAGGTAGGTTCAGAGCAGGATTGCTGGGGCCACGACACATTACAAGTACTCGTAGTACCTATAGCTGCCCATTGGCAATACCAAAAGACGACACCTGGGCGCATGGAGGGCCCACCACTACTAGTCCTGGGGAATACCTTACCACAGGTCCTTGTAGTGCCTAAGGTAGCACTATTATCATTTAGGTACCTTAGCACTGCCCAACCCAGGTAATGGTACTTACCTATAGTACTCCGTACCTACACCCTGCAAGGCCCGGCATTGCACGCCTGGTCCGAAAGTGGCGTTTGGAAAAGCAAGCCCAACACCCACATGCAAAATTTGGCCCTTTTTATGACGGTTCTAACGAGATTTTCCTCCTTTCCCATCACAACAACTTCGTTTTTCCAGCTTTGAGCCAGAAGATCGCTTTTTCACATCAAACACGGAACCATCACAACTTTTTTCGAACATACGCAGGCTACCTGGACTTTCCAATCGGCCAATCCCGAACTTTCCGACCCTCCGGAACAGATATAAGCCAAGCCAAACCCTCCGCGGCCTTTTCGACGGACGACATACAATCGATCAAGCATCGGACCAAACTCCTGTGGACAACCGATATTCTGTCCAGTCTATCATACACCCTGTAGCAGAGTAGCGATCATTATTCTCGCTAGTCTCTGCCGCCATTATCATCCCATCGATAACCCCACAAAGTCTTCAAGTTGGCTCAATCCAAGTCCAAGGTCGCTCAACACCCTTCGCTTCTTGGCCTAGCTTTCTGGGTCTATAGCGGAGTCAACAGGAAACCACCCTAACTGGTTTTTTTTCAATTTGACCCCAACTCATTTTTTCTCTATAACTTGTCGCGAGAAACTTTGTTAAGTTCTCACGCGAGCAACGCGGACTACGTATCTCACGTTGACACGGTACAACGTCTCGGCGGGCTGCTGCCGCGCCGGGTGTGCAGTCTTTGCCTAAACAGAGGTTCTGGACGTCTCTGCTTTTAAATCATGGTGGTGCTGGTATAAGCGAAGCCGCGAAAACCGCTGTTGGCTAGAAGCCCTGCAAAAGAATTTCACCGATCCGAAGAATATAGACAGCAGCTGCTAGCTGGGATCTCACGATCCAGAACACTTATCGTGATCCAGAACACTTGTCTGGAACCATCGAAATGTCTGATCACGGCATCGAAGATCCGGGCTACGATACGCCCGTGCCTGAGCTCGACGACCACCGCCACCATTCAACCTCGTCCCAGAGAGTTGAGCGGCCCCGTCGAGGCACCTTCGATAGTCTTTACGGAGCGAGGCAGCAAAATAGGGAGCACAGCGCCGAGCCCGGCTCTCCTGCCGTACTGGTTCGCGACTTCGAGGAGGCAGTCGTTGATGAGGATGAGCCTGGTGAGAGTAGTCAGCCTGCTCGTCGGGCTCGTCGTCCTACCTTCGAGTCCATGAGCGAGGGCAGAAAGGTCTCACCACCAAACTCTGTCAAAGCTTTCGCCGCGGCCCGGCGTCGTGAAAGGGAAATGTCCATTTCAGAAGATTTTGCGGACAACGAAGACGGAGCCAGCAGGGTCATGTCTGTGTCCAGCAGCCGCCGTAGTCCCAGCCTCAAGAGCAAGCCCCAGACCATCGAAAAAGACTCGAGGAGCATTCTCACTACGCAGACAGCTGAAGAGGATGTCTGTTTTCCTGTGCAAGACAATCACCGAAAGAATCAGTTGCACATCGACTTCGACTTTCTGGAGAACTTCATGCTCGCCGAACGCGCCGCAAGAGTAGAAAGTCGAGAGGAACAGGCTGCGCCACCCAGTTTCAATGATCTTCAAATTCAGTCGGTCGAAAGCAGGCGAACCCAGGTCGCCACGAGCGACGGGGATATCTTTGACATGCCTTCGGATGATTCTGTCACTCGAGAGAAGGAACCCGCCCAGCAAGCCGAGAAACAAAAAGCCCAGCCTCACCCAATCGACAACAACCGTTTCAGCTTCTTCTCCTCGGCGTGGGAATCGACCATCCACGCGGCAGAGCTGGCTGACCTAGTACTCCCCGGAGAAGATCTCCATGGTCTTTTTGAGCTTCCTCCGGATGAGACGGATGGAGTCTGGTGGCTCAATTGCAACAACGCCACCAAAGAGGAAGTACAGGGTATATGCAAAGCTTTTGGGGTCCATCCTTTGACCATCGAAGATATTGTCACTCAGGAGGCGCGTGAGAAGATTGAGCTCTTCCCATCTTACTATTTCGCCTCTTTTCGGTCTTTCAATGTAGTTGAAGAGCCGGAAGGTAAAGAGTACGAGCCTTTCAACATCTACGTGGTTGTCTTTCGTGAGGGCACTCTCAGCTTCAGCTTTGCCCCAAACTCTCACGCAACCCAGGTCCGCAAGCGCATCACGGCCCTTAAAGACTATGTTGCACTCAGCAGTGACTGGGTTTGCTACGCTCTTATGTAAGAATCAAGTTCTCTATAGGATGAATATATACTAACAGCTGGATAGTGACAATATTGTCGATACCTTCGGACCCGTCATTCACGAGCTTGAGCTCGAAGCGGACGCGATCGAAGATGAGGTGTTCGTCATGCGCGAAGATGACTCAAGCAACTTTCTCCGTTCGATCGGTCAGGCACGCAAGAACTGTATGGCACTGCTGCGACTGCTCGGAGGCAAAGCCGATGTTCTACGTGGCTTCACAAAGCGTTGCAACGAGAATTACCAAGTCACCCCTCGAATGGACATTGGTCTTTACCTTGGCGATATCCAGGATCACGTTGTTACGATGGCGACTAATCTTGGTCACTTCGAAAAAATCCTCTCGCGAGCTCACAGCAATTACCTTGCAACACTATCCATCAACAACATTGCCCAAGGAACCGACACTAACCGCGTACTAAGCAAAATTACAGTCCTTGCCTCTGTTCTCGTACCACTCAATCTCGTCAGTGGTGTCTTTGGCATGAACGTGCCAGTTCCTTTCCAGACGATTAGCGAGACCAATCTGGCGCCCTTCTTTGGAGTCCTCAGTCTGATGGTTGTTCTCTGCAGCATCATTCTTGCTTGGGCGAAGCACATGAAATTCATTTAGTTTGATACACACCGGGCGTTTGTTCTTTGGGAATGTGTAGACGGGCAATCCTTTGGAGGTAATTGGACATGAGTGGGGTATTGTATTTATTCTAGATTTGTCAATACATGCTGTATGGTACGATGTATCTTTGTCGATGTTGGGAACCTGGGATAGTGTCTGATTACTAGTGAAAACTTCTTGATCCTCTAGTGATCTTACTACACGTCTGATACTGTAGTGTGAATGACTGAATTAGATGTTGGGAACCTGGGATAGTGTCTGATTACCAGTGAAACATTCTTGATCCTCTAGTGATCTTACTACACGTCTGACACTGTAGTGTGAATTACTGAAGTAATCGTTACTATGTAGTGTTTAATGATACAGTGTTTAGTTATAAAATCGATAGTTTACAATGATAAGCACTAGATTGTTAACATCTAATTAGTTGTTATCATGATTAATAGTTGATTTTTAGCGACATATATAGCGTATGATTGAGACAATAGCGATAGTGTCACACGAAGCCCGGCCTCGACGGGCACGTCACGAACAAACAACGGTCGTGGGTTCAGAAATGTGTATTGGTTGTAGGACTCCGGGCTATCTGTGCCTGTCGAGACCGGGCCTCGTGAGACAGGTAGCTCGAAATTACCCGTTCCCAACTACTACCCAGATCGAAAGGGCTGGGCTATATTAGACGTGGCTGCGATTGATGTACTAATAGCCCAGCTGTAGGGTAGGTGATATGGTAGCTAGCTTATGATTGGTTGAGTCTCCCTAAGTTGGGCCCCATAGAAGTCGCAGGACGCAAAAGCTACTAGTAGTAGTACTACTCACTACCTTCCGCCGTCAAAACTTCTTCAACTCATTTTCTTGTTTTAATTCGACATAAAGACTTGACACGCCCGCCATGAATTCCACACAAGCCGCTATCGAGAATGTCGACCTCGAAAAGCTCAACGATCAGGACAAGACTGAGCTGCGTCAGTTCTTGAATACCCAGCAGCAGCGCTCGCAGATCCAGTCCCGTACGTGCAACTGGTGACTCTGGACCCGAAGCAGAACGACCACAAATTGGAGAAGACTCAATTTACTGACGTTGACTTTTCCTGGAACATAGAAACGCACCAGCTCACACAAGTCTGCTGGAACAAGTGTGTGTCAGGTAACATCAAAGGCGCGAAACTCGACAAAAATGAAGAGGGTTGCTTGGCGAACTGTGTGAATCGATTCATGGACTTGAACTTCCTGACCGTGAAACACTTGAACTCAATGCGCGGATAAGAAGTCATGGGACAGCGACGGTAACCATACTCTGGGGCGCAGTCTGGAGTTACTCTATACTCTTGGGGGACGTCTGCGGACCGGACAGCGATCGGGATGGCTTATAACAGCACTTTGGGTGGGCACGAGACCTGTACGATAGGCTTTGTACATTATGGCAGGAGATACGGCTCATGGATAGACTCGATCCTCTAATGCGACTTACTTGTACACTATCTACGCGCAATTGCAAGTTTTGAAGTGATTGACTACACTTTAGCTCGTCACGTTTCATTTGTTTCGTCAATTGGCAGAAGGATGCGCGGGAACAGGTTGTCTCTGAATTCATATCATTTGTGCCCGAAGAATGACTAGCTCTAGTACGCCTTTTCCGATGCCTATGTATCGATATCTGGACAGACCCAACCCGCACTGACTACCACCACAGACCCCCTATTTAAACCAGAGAGAGCTTGTTGGCAGCGATGTCAAGAGCATCAACATCAGGGGTGAGACGAGCGTAGGCCTTCTTGGAGCCATCGGGACTAGAAAGGAAGGTCAGGATGGCCGCACTATCAAGGTTCGGGCTGCGCAGGGATGTTACATACCGGATGAGGGTGTTAATCTTGAGGGTATCGATGTCGTACAGGGTCTTAAGAGCCTGCTTGATCTGAGCCTTGTTGGCCTTGATGTCGACAATGAAGACCAGAGTGTTGTGCTCCTCCATCTTCTTCATGGCGCTCTCAGTGTTGAGAGGGTGAATGACGACCTTGTGCTCATCGAGGCGAGGCAGGTGAGGGATCGACTTGCGGGGATACTTGGGAGACCGCGAGAAGACCAGAGTGTGGGGTCGGTGCTTCATTCACAAGTCAGCTCAACCTCAATTTTGGAGCTATCAGGGGGGGGATAAAACTTACGAAGGAGGTAGACAGACGAATCTTGCGCTGGGTCTTGTTGTGGTTCTGGTAGACATCCGTTGTTAGCGAAAAAGAAATCCTTAAGAGAGCGCTGCCCATCGTGGAACTTACGCCCTTGAGCGCAGCCTTAGCGGCATGGTTGGCTTGCTTCGTGCCCTTGGGGGCGGCTATATTCAAGAAAACGCATCAGCAATCGCTCTTTTCAGAACTCGCAAAGTCTGCTGCTGCCAGGATGCGGGACGCCCATTATTCCTCGTCGGTCGTTCATGGATTCAGATCGAAGCGAAGGTGGTGCGTTTTGCGTTTGTGGTTTTGCAGCGGATTGTTGGCAGGCTCATCAATGAGAAAATTATTCAACCCGTACCTTTCTTGTCCTTGCCGGCCATTGTGTCGGAGATTGTCGAAGCACGAAGTGTGGTGTTGTGCTATGGGTTAGTTGCGACTTGGGGTTGAGGAAAATCGGTAAAAGTTCATAACTTCCAGCGAAATTGACCGACCTGTGGGCGAAAATCACTTAGGGTTGGTGGGGTATCGAATATTTTGATTGGCTCAGAGCTTCCATCTTGCTGCCATCTCACGTGATGCTTTTTTCGGCAAAGGGTACCCTGAGCGCTCCCGTGCGCCTACCCGGGACTAATTAGTAATTCCTCAAAAATGGCGGACCCACGTACTCGGAAGCCTGAGATGTCGTTGAAACATGGTATTCGAGGCCTACGATTACAGAGGTCTTGGAAACCACGACCATTTCCCCCTGACCTTCTGCGTTTCTTTCATATCGAGACTGATCGCATTAATCATTCCTGATTTAGCCATGGGCTCTTGAATAGACCTGCCAAGCGTCTTCCCAAGACGTCAAAGCTTCACCCCACAGAAGATCTATGAGGGAGCTGAGTCGAAAGAGGTAGTCATTATGGTCGCGAAAAAGCGGACTCTCCAAAGTCTGAAGACGGGGCGGCCCCCATTGTCCAAGTCTTCAAGAACCATGTCCAGGAAAGCCAGTCGAACCCTTATCAACAACCACCATCAGCTTGAGAAGAAACGCCGGCAAGCGGCGGAAAGGGGCGACCATGCGGAGAAGACTCGCATTGAACAGGAACTGGCTGAAATGGGCGGTCTGAAGCACTATCAGCAGGCTAGTCTGCAAGGTCAGAGTCAGGACCGTGGGGGAGATACCTCGAAAGTCCTGCTCGAATGGCTGCCAGTAGCGGATATGCGAAAGCTTGGGAGCAGGTTCAGGCTTCTGGAAGTTGGAGCACTGAGTATGCAAAATGCTTGCTCAACAAGTGGCTTATTTGACATTGTTCATATCGACTTGAACAGTCAAGAAGCAGGAATCCTCCAGCAGGACTTCATGGAGCGTCCTTTGCCGGCGGATAACACTGAAAAGTTCGACATCATATCTTTGAGCTTGGTGCTCAACTTTGTTCCGGATGCTTCCACGAGAGGTCTGATGCTGGGTCGAACATTGTCGTTTTTACAGCGTGTATCGGAGAACGTGTCGACAAATACATTCCAGAACATCTTCCCGTCCTTGTTCGTGGTTCTACCGAGAAGTTGCCTGGATAATTCACGCTACTTCACTGACACTCGCTTCGAGGAGATCATGACAGCTCTAGGATACACCAAGATTCGCAGTAAATTGACACAAAAGCTTGCGTATAGTCTTTGGAGATGGAGCGATGCCACCCATAAACTATCAGCTTCCTTTCCCAAGAAAGAACTGAATCCGGGCAGGTCAAGGAACAATTTCGTCATCACTTTAAAGACCACTGGATCATAGTGCAGCACAGCAAACGCCTTCTCACTTTTGACTAGCTATCCTATGCTGTTCCCGATTTTTCAAATACGTTGCTTTCGACATGCTACTGCAAATGTATCAAGCATCCATCTACCTTTTCGAAGCTTTGGCATGCGAGAAACCTCGACATAATGAGCGAACGTCCAGTGCAAACTCGATGAGATGGGTTCTCGGACTCTTCTCTGACAACCGGTGCAACTATGACTCGGTCACGCTTTGCCTGGACGAAAGCCTGCCAGCCAATTGGTTTCGCCAGAGCACCTATAACATCGCCCTTGTTTTACTCGCGGTTCGGCAATACAAAACATGCGCCGGGGACAATCTGCCAAAGCAAGGGACACACTCGAATGTCAGGCACATGATTATTGTGCTATCTCTACACTATTATCGCGGTGAACTCTCATTGGAGCCGTACCACTCGGATGAAATGCTCAATACAGGATAATCAGGACAATAGCGCCCCCATCTCGCTCGCCGCCAGTCTTTTCTCTGTTCTAGAGGCGACACTGGCCAGCAGGACGTCCGCTCCTTCTTGAACACCACTTGCCTGAGTATGGTGCTGAGAGCGTTCAAGCCTCTTCCTGCAACTTCGCCCAATCATCAACCGCCAGCTCTTAAATCGAACTCGGGCTGAACTCGGACAGAGCCACTGTTGAGAGAGGATGATCATCAGGCAGAGGAGCATTGCCGGGGCGAACGACGGGCAAACTCCGCATACCGGCTGTTAAGGCAGCGTCCACTTCCAAGAGATTGTCACTGAGGAACAGCCAACGTGCGGGGCTTACGTCTGGATACTTGGACAAGATGATCTTGTAACTCGCCACGTTAGTCTTGGACCCCGCATTGACAGTGTCGAACCAGTCGGAAATGAGTGGTCTCATATCAGATGGCTCAGCGTTGGTGTGACCAAACAGGAGTTTCTGTGCTGGAACGGAGCCAGAGGAGTATATCATGATCTTCTTGCCGGCAGCATTTGTCTTTCGCATGAAAGGGGCTACGTCTGGAAAAAGCGGCGCCTTGAGTTCTCCCGACTGATAACCTTGCTCCCAAAGATGGCCTTGGAGCGCCTTCAGATAAGGGGCTTTCACATCTCGAGAAACCAGATCGTGCACATGCTCTTGCAAGGCATCGCGGTTGTCCCGATATTCTTCCGGGAAGGCTTCACGGTACTGTGCGAAGCTGGGGCTGTCCCATTGTTCATCGAGCACTTTAGGGAGAGTCTGAAGGGCATAAGGAAACTAGACCATACACATCCAAGGTCAGCAAAGATGGTGTGAGAGAATTCAGTGTGACGGTGAAGCCACATGATTTGCTCGCCATGTCTCAGTGTGATAGGTATAGATAGCTTGGGACTGGGGAAAGGCAGTGTGGTACGGAGTACTTCGAGGTGTCTGTTCGGGAAATCTGGTCGGGAATTGTGTGGCAATGTCACTTACCAAGACTTCCTTTACGAAGGAAATGGGACAGACCGTTCCCTCTACAAGCGGTCAAGCTTTTGTTAGCCTTACGAACAACAGACCGCATTGACATTGAAATTTTCTGTATCCATGTTCCTTCCTAAAGCTCAAGACATGTTTTGATCTCTATCGAAATTGCCTTCGGGCGCGAATTGCAGGGTAGATTCTCACCGATGTCAAGTAAAAGCACATCAAATTCGGAGAAACCGGCAGCCATGGTGATAGATCGTGCTGGTGCGGCTTGGGCGGAGGCGGTGAAGACGCGGATGCAAGCTGGGGAGCGCGTTCACGTAAAAACTTTTTTTCCCCTTCTTCTGTTTCCTTCCTCGGTACTTTGTCCCCGGAACTTGTGTTGTTGCTTAGCTTCCCTACCCGATCGTAGGGGGTTATGCGGCCGTTGCTGGCGGGACGGGATTTGTTTGTTCTCTTCCTGTTTCGTTGACTCGGTGGCCGAATTGCGTTGTGGACTGTGGGGCTAACCAACCCAGAAAGGGTAAGCCAGCTTTCCTGACCTGCAGAAAAGCTGCAGCCCTCAGGAGAGAAAGGATCGGAGGCTGGGAGAATTGGGACTTTGACTACGACCAAGGGGGTTGAAGCGTGGCAGCGTGGTCGGGGTCAGGGTCAAAGAGGCGGTCAGCAGAACAAATTATGCGAGATGCTTCGTCGCCTGATCAACTTTGTTGTCTAGCGGCCCCCAGTTCCAGTCGCAGTGGAAATACCGGCCACTCAATTGTTTACCTGCCAGATTACCACGGATGTAGTTGATTCGCCAGATATTGACAAGCTTCTTGCTATCTGCTTGGTCTAGTACGGATACATGCCCACTAGTCTAGTTCGGCATATGTATACGGAGTAGTCGCCCAGATACAACATGCGGGACCTGGAAAGACAGTACGGATCGAGTATTGATTACCTAGTGGCCGAGGTTCTGAACAAGGACAGCTGCATTCAACCTTGGGTTCCAATTCGGGCTGGCGGAGTCTGACTGGAGTCCCCATCGTGCATATTGTGAAATGAATCCAGTCGAGCATGAGAAAGGCCCCGTAAACAAACACGACCATAGTATCCTACCCTATACCCCCCCAAGTGTCAGTTGAGATGGGGCGATCATGGTCTTGAGCCAGCTTGGAACCCCGAAGAGCCACCGGGTCAAACCTCATTGTGTGATAATTCTGTCTCTTTGTGACGCCATGGCTCACATTCCACTTGCCCCTCTTGCGACTTCACTACAAAACTTGTAACGGATTTGTGACGATCTTCCTCCTTGTTCTGTTGATGGATGATTAGCCGAGAAGACCAAACAACCACCACCGCAGGCGATGAAACATTCATGCCTGGATGGCCAACCGGATTTCCCTGGGATGCACCCAACAGCTATCCGTATGCACGTCGCCGGCAGCAACCACCACTCTTACGTACTCCGTATGTACAAGCACAATGCACATGTTTGTATCCCTCCCCGTACGGAGCACAAGTACTGTTGCACACTCTGTAATGCTGGAGGAGAGGGTAAGGAGCTGGCTGGGACACAAGTCATTGGACGAACACTCCCTGGGCCCCTGGCGCATGATAACAAGGGTGATAGGGTGCCACCCGCAGTCGAGACACAAAAGCAGCCAACAGCCCATCCGAGAACGGTAGGACGGCAGTGACAGTACATGTGTATGTACAGACAAGCGCGACTGTTGGCGCCGGCGCCGCATAAGAGAACACGTACAACTACAAGTGCGTCGTAGACACAACACATCTACGGTCCACCCGTGAGCCCAATGCCGTACAAATACAGTGGGACGCCAGTCGACCTAAAGATATCCGTACTGAACTTTGTATGTGCATAAATCGCATCGCATGTACAGACCGTGCATCACTTTCTACGGGGCAGTGTAGATCAACAAGCACGCAACTTGAGAGACCGATTGCCCAGGCTTAGTCGAGTACTCGGCTCGTTACTCGTACTTGCAGCAGGGTTGGCAGCGATTGAGTTGCCTTGATTTCGAGTGGGTGACCTTGTAGATGGACTCTATCAGTGATCGTCATGCACCCTCAGTGCCAATTTCCGGTCCATTGCCACGACAAGCAGAAGATGCACACAGAGTCAACCTGTCTATGCACTGTCCCTCCACATCCTCATCTTCCCATTATCGGTGCGTTAACAGCACGGTAGCGGCACGGGCTGACGCACTGTGCCCGAAAATGCCCTGACTTGCAGAATCATCGAGTATAGGCTCGATAGAAGTGTTGCGGGTCGACGTGAATACAGTGCGTTGACTCTGAGCCAAGACAGTTTGGTCACGTTGACCATCCGTCATTTCGTAGCCGTGGAGACGCCCGCGATCCAACCATAGCAGCCCAAGTTTGACACCATCAGCGTCTGAGAAGCACCATCCCCCCTACAGCAGGCTGAGCACATTACATAGCACACGAGCCCGAGCGCTGATCAGTTCGTCAGTCGGGAAGCCCGGTGGAACCGTCTGGAAGGCTGTCCCAATCTGGAGCTTTGCCTGGCTCGCTCCAGCAGCTTCCACCTGACGCACAGGTGTTGCCATCCCCATTTGCGACCGGCGCTTATCGCCTGTCCAACTTCCTCCCCAGACGGGTCGGCGTACCTTGGGTGCATAATGATAAGCGGGCACCCATCTCCTGCAGCGGTGCATGGTCAAGCGGAAGACGCGTCGTGAGATAGATTGGCGCCGGGTAAGGGACACTGTGTAGTGTTTCGTCGCGACAACCGTCGGTTCCAACTGGTACTTGGTCTTGATAGACATTGACATCGTGACCATGACGGGCTCTGCTCTCCGATGCGTTCATATGTCTCCGAACCTGGTCCCACCCGTTTGTGGGTTGAGCAATATTGCTGTAATCATGTTTCGAGAACCGGCGCCCCTTGAACGCGTGTACGAGGAACGTATCCGTACGCTGGCCTGAACTGGCCCCAGTAGCTCCGTGGTGGCTGATGCTCGAACTCTGAGAACCGGAGTATGTATTTCGTACGGATGGGACGGCGGTCGGCGCTACCTAGAGCACCGGTAGATTACGAATGCGTGGGCTGTGCGGGATGTGACCAACTACCTAACATAGTACCAGTCTTGCACCATATCCTCGAAGTACAACGTACGAACTTTACCGACGTACGATTAGGGGATTGGAAAGTTCACCTAATAGCGCAACTGCGTGAGAAAGCACGCCACCCAAGCGACCACTTAACTTTGTTTAATGGATGGACACATAGCATTCCTTGGCTACGACCTTACCGTTGCCATACACATGTACAAATGTCTGTACTAGTAGGAGCATGAACCCAATTCTCAGGAGGTAATTGCGCGTACTTCCTGCTCTACGGATACCTATCTGTACTGGCGCTACCGCTACGTATGTGGTACTACAAGTGCTGGACTACATGTACTGACTTAGTGGTCGTTGTATTCGATGGAATGATAATGCTCTGGAAGCGACAACCACCTATCCACCCAAGTCCCTACATTAGGTACCTTAGGGACTGAGTATCTATGTACAACTCACTGTAATAGCAGACAGTCTCAGCAATGTGTCAGGAAGAGGGTCTGGACGAGAACAGGTGGACAGTGCGGAAAGACAGTGCTCGCTTGCTTCCCCAGCTGATCATCATCACAACCGACATCATTTCCCTGGACCCAGCGCCTCCTTGGCTGCCTCTGTGTCGGATCCCATTAGACGTACCGCGGCAAGAGGAACATCTGTTTTCGTTTTGCTCGATTGAATAAAGGCCTTAAAGCCACCTGGCAACGCACGAGGTAGAATTCCAGAGCAGCAATCCATCTTCGTACACTGGCATAGGAAACAGAAGGGCCTAGAAGCAAACGTGGTGAGACCAAGCACCACCTACCTACTGTTGACTGCGTGCCAGTGCTCGCCCGCACTTCGTGCACAGTCTCACTTTCTCAGTAATTACTACTAGTATTGCACTCATTCGTAATCGGAACTATTAGCTATTCCTCAGGCCGTTATTGGCAACTCTGTCCAGGGTCCACAGGTTTTGGCCAGTCACGGTGACCGCCTAGCAGGGGCCACTGCATCAGCAGCTGTACCTTAGCGCGGCCGTGGTGCCTGTTGCGTGATCCCTAGGACGGCGGCTGGTGCTTGCTTGCGTTGCTGTCTCTCTGCTCTGGCCTTCTGGGTACCTACGGGCAGTTGGCCTCAACACTTCAACGCCCTATTGCGCACCCACCCATCCACACCCTCCATCCCACGGTGGCACCCACTGGGCAGCCACCACGGGCCACCTCACACCCCCCTTCTCCTCCTCCTTCTGGGCTCCTTGGAGGGTCCTAGGCCCTCCTCGACCGCGCCCTCATCCTCCGTCCAAAGTGGACCCGCCGCCATTGCTGGCCATCGAATCCAAGCCTGCCTGGAGGTGACCACGAGCCAATACGATCCCCGTCACCCCAGTTTCGACGCTCCTGGGCGGCGCCACGCCCTTATCCCCTTCCTGCCTACTCCGTACCGCAGTATCTGCCTGCGTGCCTGTCCCTTAGGTGCTCGCTCGTGGTTGCTCCCAGACTTGCCAGGTCCGTCCAGCAGCTTCCAGCAGCCTCTCTTGATGAGGTGTCTTGTCTCTCGGGACCCTAGCACCTACTCCACTCAGGTACCCTCCTCGTGCTATCTGGCATCCATCCCCATACTCTTGACTAAGGAGGGTACTTCCATCGGTACTCGTACCTCACGCTGGCAGCTACCTACGGAGTAAGGAAGAGAGCCCACTCAAACCTGCTACCCAGCACACCGTGACCCCCGACCCATCTCCCATTCATCACCGCCATTCCCTCTCTTGACCTCCCCTAGCTTGCCCTTTCTTATCTTCCTTCACATCCACATCCTTTCCCTTCCGTTCTCATCTTCCTTTCCTTGATACGCCTACCTTTCCCTCGCTTCGTCAACCACCTCAAAGTCCTTCTCTCTTCTCGAGCTTGCACCGCTTCATCTACTCCGACGAATCCGCTTTTCGCCACCACTGCACCTCGTCACTCGCCAACCAAACTCCTCTTCATCCGACCAACCTAAGGTCTCTGCAAGCAAGTACTAAGCTCCGGCTTTCGACCGTTTCAATCAACTCAATTCCCCAAACGGCCGCATCGAGAGAAAGAAAGGGCTTTGTTTCCTTCTGTTCAAGTACGGCAATACTATTCGTCCACTTGGCTCAGTCATCCGGTTCTCGAAAGCATTGACTCATCATACCCGCCCTATCGCGACCTTGTGTGTCATCGCACCACCGACCTCGGCTCCTAGCCATAGTAGCGACCAACTCATCAGAGTCCACCGCAACGACACATAATCTACATCGCTCGTCCTCTGGGTCGTTGGGGCTTTACCCCTGTCGACATTCCGACGACCAATCTGCGAAAGCTCGGCGGCGTCTGCCCTTGGTGCAAACCTGATCTCGCGTCGTCCGAAGCCCGACAAATCAACACAAGTCCCGCGCCACTCTTACGGTGATTTCCCCATCTCGCAACCGACTTCTGCGTGCATCTTCTCTCGCTTGGTCGAGTTAAGACGCTCCAGTACGTCCGCTTGCCTCATCATCGGTGGCTCAGCCCCGACCTCGCATCGACCACTGGCGCTCGCCGCCTTTGTCAGAGTCATTCATTCACATTTCTTAACAACCTCCCACATGTTCTCATAACGACTCCCACCTCTTGTCTTTACACCTTTCCGGGCCGTTTGGCTCCTCGCGCTTCCACCTCGACGATCGATAATACGTCTTTCTCTTTTGTCCAGCATATCCCATTTCAATCCAATGAGCCTCTGAATCCATCCACGACCCCAATCAACAACAACACTGCGTCTTTTATAGCTTCGATTACGATCTTGTGCTCACAAACTGTACATTCCCACGAATTTCGCTTCAACCTCATACGATATCCTCGGCTATTATCACAACTTCTCCAACTCCTCTTAACAACTTGCACATTCTTCGGTGTACACAAGACTTCAAAAAAAAGACCGCACTTCACGACTTTTTCTGTTCTGTTTTTTTTCTCTTTGCCCTTTCTCTTTGCTTTAAACATTTATTCTTAAAACGATACGAGACTACCTCTCGGAGACAAACAAAGCGTTTTTCTGTATCACTATTTGCCTTCAGATTTCTTCGAACTCAGGAAATCACCATTTTCGCGACAACTCTTTCTGGTATGGAGTGCTTGCGAGATCAATTTGTTGGCGGCGTTCTTCTCGATGGCCGTTATCAGACAATCTCGCCCCTCAACCATGGCTCCTTTGGCATGGTGTTCAAGGGCCACGACCTTCTGACCAATGAAACTGTTGCTATCAAGTGTCTCACCAAGCGATCTGCTTCTGCGGAGGCTGGATTTGACCTGGCCGTGGATGAGAGGTCCGAGGAGTTTGCTCTCCACACCCGGCTTGGTCTTCACCGCAACATTGTCAATCTCCTCCACACCTTTGAGACTGAGGCTCATGTCTACTTGGTGCTCGAATTTTGCTCCCAGGGTGACTTGTACGAGGCCATTCGAAACGATCACGGCCCACTGGAGACAGAGCACGTTCGCCAGCTCATGTTGGAGCTGGTCGATGCCGTCGCTTACATGCACTCGAGGGGCGTCTACCACCGTGACATTAAGCCTGAGAACATTTTCCTCTCACAAGATGGTGCCATGAAACTGGGTGATTTTGGCTTGGCAACAACAGAGCCATGGTCCTACGAGATGACTGTTGGCAGCGACCGATACATGGCCCCCGAGCAATTCGACTCGGCTGGCGCGGGATACTCGCCCGCTGAAGCCGACATCTGGGCAATTGGTATCTGTTTGCTCAACATTCTTTTCTCGCGCAATCCCTTCACCACGCCGACTGAGTCAGACCCGCTCTTCCTCGACTTCTCGCGCGATCGCCAGAGTCTCTTCGACGTCTTCCCTTCTATGTCTCAAGACACGTACGAGGTAATTGTTCAGTGCATGAACCTCGACCCCAAGAAACGATCGCTTGATGGTCTCCGTGATGCTTTGCTCCGCGTGGTGAGCTTTACCACCCAGGACGAGGCCCTTGACGACTTCTGCACTGCAGACAAGGCCACTGTCGCCTCGGCCAACAGGGAGCCTCTGCGCACTCCTTCCATCCAGAGCCCCATGGTTGACGAATTTGGCGCTTTCCCTTGGACCAAGGCCCTTCATGCCACTCCCAAGCATGGCTTTCGTCAGCTTAGCGCTATCCCGGACGACGAAAGCTACACCGAGGAGCTGTTTCCCAAGTCGGAGGAGACCGAGGACTGGTGCTCAGCTACAGCTCAGACACCCTCAATGTCATCGATGCTTGATTCTGGTAGTCTCGGAGCGTCGATGATGTCGCTGTCGATCAATCCTGCACCTAAGTCGCATAAAGTGTCGACCATGGCGGGCTCTCTTCCAATTCGCATGTCTAAGCCTCTTGCACCATCTATGTCCACGGTCTTTGGCCGTCGACAGGACATGATTTCTAAGAGTTGGAGCGACATGTGGGAAGAGGATGAGGAAGAGGAGGAACGGGAGCAGCAGATGATGATGCTGCAGGACCTCAACTCGAGGACTTGGAGTCAGGAGAGCAAGACCGAGGCAAAGGAGCCGCACGACATTCAGGGCAACGTTGACGATGACCTACTTGCCGACGGATTCTTTTTCCAACATGCCCCGTCCTCCGACAGGAAGCCTGCGTCGGAGGCTCCTCGGTACTCTCCCCCTTCCAAGCGCAACAATCTTGACAAGTGGGCTGCTCTAGGCGAGCGCCGCAGGGGACGCAATTCTAGTTCAGAGGAGGAGAAGTCGCCGTCTCAGAAGACACGGCGCCATTTTGGATTTGGGTTTAAATCTCATGAAGCGGGCGTTTTGGATCATTATAATCATCAACAACAACAACACAAACAATCACCACAGCAGTGGAACAAGGAGAGGGTCAAGATGTGCCCATGGAATCAGGGCAGAGATCGGAACTGGCGTCGTGATAGACGCACCGATCTCGGCGATGTTGAGTGGGTTGGTGGTTGGTAGTAAAGCTTTCGTGTAAAGCCTTTCCTATCCAACTTGCCAATCGTAGCAGGGGCGGGTCATCATTGGATCTCGGTTACATTATCGGCGCAATGTCTTATAAGGCGTGCTAACGGGTAATGGTTCTATTTCGGACAAGTCCTTTGCTTGATGCAAAAAGAATCATCCGCCAAACAGCACGTCTGCGGGACTGTTTGGATTAGTGTAGTTGCCGGAGGGAGATGGCCCGAGCCTCGGCTCGCTTTCTGTGTATTAGATAATTACTTCTCCTTCTCATACAATACCAGAGGTTACCCACTCACAACAACTCCCCGTATTCTGCGATGTGATTATCAATTTCAACAGTCATTTGTGATGTAATAGGCCTGTTACTCAGGCTCTTCATGCTTATTGGTGTGTTCATCGGCGAGGATGTTGTATCCAGTTAACAAGCACAATGCTTCTGGTGGTAATGAACTACCTATCACTGAGGCGAGTATGTAGAATGTATGTAGATGCTGATTCTTGAGAACGACTGCAAATGGTGCACATTGATGATCATTTTTCAGTTACATTCTGTGGTTATGCTTTATCTTCTGCCTGAACATGAAAGGCCAAGTGGAATATGTGGTCTCCAAGTACAAGTACTCCCCGCCTGTCTGTCGGCAAGCTTCTTTGAAACGCCGATTATGTGTTTTTCCAAGCTTCATACTGCGTGGGTATCAAGTTTCAATGCCAATGACACTCTTGGGCAAGAATGTCCAGATGGTGCCGACGGCACCAAGAATGGAGAACAGGACGAGCAGGGTCCACAAGAACACTCTCTCCCGAGGAGATATATCCTTCCAGTAGAGCTTGAGGTAGAAGGATATAGGAAGTATGATAGAGATGAGGGTGCACAGCGCGGCGCCTAGGAAAGCGCATACGGAGTCGAAAGCCGGGAATGCGATCGAGATGAGCAAAAGCACAAGAACGATACTAACGCGGATGGCGGCCCTAATCACACCCTTCATGATTACAGAACGGTGTGAAAAAGGGGCAGTATTGTTTTGAAGATGAACGGGATGATCATGTACGCCACAGAGGACATCTGCTGTCGTTACTAAAGGCCGGGCGTTGAGCGGGATCTTGGTGAGCGGAATTATGGCGACGAAGATGCACATGAGAATGGTGAGGGCCTTGGGGTATCCAGACGTTCTCAGTATGTTCGACGTAATGGCATCACTAATTCCATCACCGAACATAAGGATGCCAATAATGGCGAGGCACGTGTCCAAGACGTACTACTCAAAATATTAGTACATCGCCACCTCCTATTTGGAGAACATTGTCCTTGAAAGGCGGGATCATACAGAGAAGGAAAAAGTGGTCTTGACGGCCTTGTTCCACTTTGCTGGATGCCGCATATCTCGGTAGATCTAAGCGCTGGGTCAGATATGACAAGGTTCTCGGAAACATGAACGATAGAAGGATTGAAGTACTTACCGAAGGAAACACCGAGTGGGCCCCCCAGGGACTAGCTAAGAGCCCGTAGGCCAGAGGCAAGGCCAACCAGTTGGAGGGCAGCAGGTACGTCGATGCCGGCTCGCGAAGCGATCCAGGAGTGGTTTCCTTCACCAAGCCATCAACAACGACAATGCACACAACTTTCACACTGTCAGCCATGAACAAGCTTGCAAGGAAAGGCATCGCCATGTATAAACAGAGACTTACTGCAGAACGTAGAAAAGATGCCAACGATGCTGGTGTAGCTTAAGAACCGCAGCGGCAGGGCGTTGAGAACTAGAATCAGAGCCGCACAAACACATTTCCAAATGTCAACACTGGCCAGCCCCGGAAGCAATAGATTAAGTGAATCAGCAAAGAGAATGACCAAGGCAACACATGCAGCCACCAGCTCAAGGGAAAAAAGAGCCGAGACGACGATCCTGGCATGTATGCCAAATGAGACGAATGCTAAATCTGAGTAGGTAATGAGACCTGGATCGTAATCCATGCATTTGGCGAGGATCTGTGCAGTGTAGCCGGTAACAGAAGCCGTCAATGTCAAGAGAACAAGACCGATGATCCAGCCCGACATCTTGAACGCCAGGGGTAGACTTAATATTCCCACTCCAATAATGGCGTTGATCGAGTTAAAGACAGATTGGGGAAGTGTGCTTTGGCCCTCAACAGTCAAAATGGTCTTGTCGCCCTGTTTGACCTCTTTAACTAGGATCGGTTCGTGCTCGCCATGAGCTGCATCCTCATCCTCACCCCATTCCTCTGCTTGTCCAATCGAGGGTCGATGAGTCCGAAAGGAGCCTCTCTCCATGGTTCCGTACATGGGGCCTCTGTACGAGCCATAGCTCCCGATGATGGATGATGTCGCCAGAAGAGGGGGATTCGTGAATATGCTGGAGCGGCTGGGTGATTGACCAAGAAGCGCACCATTAGCCATCTCTGCGTCCAGGGCCTTGCTTTCGCGCTCCCTGAAGTCTGGTCCGGACGAGTCGCGCGTGGAGCTGAAGCTGACGCTGGGGTCATTGTGAGACCTACTCGCAGACCCGGCACGCTGTCCCTCCTCGGGTGAGGACTCCAGATGTTCTCTGAGGAGACTTCGAGCTGGTGGGGCTGTTGGCTGGCTCACATGGCTCCGCCCATAAAGGATGTCTTCGGTACTGGGGTCGTCGACGGCAGGACTGTCGGAGTATACGAAGCTTGGACGCCGTGGAATGACTTCTGTGAACCCAGCAGCACGCTGCCAGCTCCGAGCAAAAGAACGGAAGCTGTTCACACCGCCTATGTCGGCCATAGCAGCAAGGCGATTTGTTACAGAAGAACTAACGATAAATGAGAGTTAGGAATCGGTTTGTAGCTGACTCTGGGCAGAGGCCATTGTGATTCGAATGGCTTTGGAAACTTACCGCCTTCGCTGAGGATGAGAAACCCGGGAGGGGCCGTCCTCGTCATCGTCAATGAGAGCCTGCTCCTCTGCTAGTCGGCCTGAATTGACGCTCTCAGAGGGCGATGCACCGCCTTCATACTCGTCCCACGATGTCGGGTTTCTGTTCCTCGCTGATGGAGACATTCTACTGCTTCGAAATGTCAGTTTGTGATGCCAATTCCAGGCTAATCGTGTTCACACACAGTGCCACAAGTCGGTTGTTAAAGGCCCTGTTCAGCGCCTGGCTTGGAGCTACCAATAGCCCAAGTCCAGCAAAGTGCTAGATCGTGTTGACAGTGCCAGACTGGGAGCTGTCGCACATCCAGTTTCAAGTGAGAAAGAAGTGTGCAGTCGACTGATTGGGCTGGAGGCAGGGGACAGCAGTTGGCTGAACCAAGGGTCACACGACGTCGATTGTACTAGTTGAGGGGTACAGAAGACAAGACCGCGAAGGAAGTGGGATGAAGGGGAGGCGTCATGGACACAAGATCTTGCCAAGAAGTACAGTACGTAGTAAATCAGACAAAAGGAGATTCGAATCAATTAACTGCTCTGGGAGGGTAGCAGAACGAGGTTGTAGAACACCGAAGGAGGCCAGACGATGCCGGCGACGAAGTCGTGGACGGACCCTCATTCTTATGACGCTGGTGTCGCTGGGCTTGCTATTACTCGTAAACTGGGATCTGGTGGGCTTGGTGGACTTGGTGGACTCAGTTGGCAGTAGTTTTTGTGGACTGGCATGGGTTATCGTGCGTCTCGACGTGGGGCCATGCGGGCGGCTGGTCGTCCTTCCCACTCAGCCTGGCCCCGGAGTCTTCCTCGGTGCTCTCTGTATCTGTACGTACATGCTGCAGATGCCTCCCCATCTCATCTGCCACTCTGATGCCGACCGCCGATAACTCCATATAAGAATGTTCACGGCACAGCGATGTGACATTCGAGCTTGATCCGACGCGAAATGCCCGCGAGTGTGGTCATCTCAACGTTTAGTAATGAGTCTTTTTGGCACTGGAAACGCTCACTGCCATGTACGGAATAATAAGATTGTGCTATGTAGTACCTGGGACCCAGTTTTGAACTGGTGTTCTCCATCGGAGGATTGATGCGGCGACCTTATCAACGCCCGCAACCAGAAATTTCGAGGCTGGGTACTCCTCTGCATTCACTCACCAATCGGCACTCGACACCCTAGCTAGCCGATGCACTGTGCCAAGACTAGACTGACTGGCATAAAAGCTTTTGGAGAGGATACAGGAAAGATGAAGAAAATTTCATGCTCTGGTCTAGTCTAGGCGATTCGGCGATTCCCCCTGGTGGGCTGGTGGACAATCCGCTGCAACATTATCTGACAAGCGATGCTACCCGAGCCGCTGCTCTGCCTTTGATTTGGGAACATTCGCCGTGGGTGGGATAGCGAATGGCGAAGCGTCCGGGGCTGGATGACTGCTTAATGCGCATGATGTATCAGAATTTTCTCAGTTAGCTGCTTAGCTGCCCCGTTCTGGGGCCAGGCCGCCTTCCTGGGATATCCGCACTGCAACTACTGTACTAACTGGCTACGAACTACTACTCGTACTAATTTGACCGTGCACTCGACTTCTCGGCATGGCTTTGGGCACTTGACGCGCTTTGTTTCGGACAAGGCAGCCAACCTTTGCAGCCATTAAACTGTATAGCTGAGAGTAGCCGTGGTCGTAAGCGCGTACCATCTTGTTGATTCGGAAATCAACGGTCGAACCAACGAGACTAAATCAAATATTGGCATTCTCCAGAGGGGCTTTTATCTGGTCCTTCCCCGAAACACCGTATCGTGCAACTCCATTAATAGTAGATAAACGTTGATAAGGTGGGCTGATAGTTTAAGCTCTTTACCTTATTTCATTACATCCGATCTACTAATCTGCACTAGTATCACTAAGGTACCCTAGGCCCTTCATTGGCAACGACTTCTACACCGCCTGCTCCACCGGCCGGAAGGCCTTTTGGCAGAAAAAAAAAAGTTGCTGTGTTGGATGATCTGGATGCGCTTATCGTAGCTCACTTGGCAAGATACTGTAGATCTATCAACCAGAGGTGCAGTCAGAAGGGTGGCCGTCATCACCTGCAATTCACTCGTTATGAAGGACGGCGCACAATATTGAATCTCCTTCACCCACAATGAGGAAAGCATGAAGCGCTCTGCTTCAAGCAACCCCTCTGCTGCCGCCGCTGCCGCCGACAACGCCTTGGCCTCCAATATCCGCGAATCGTTAGCACCACTTTCCCCCCTTCTTGAAGCCTTCAACCACCGCCATAAAAACCAACATCGATCCTCGCACTGGTGGCCTCGCTTCAATGCGTTCAGGCGCTCTGTGCGCGCCATCTGTGTCTCGGGGGGTCATGCAGCGTCGGACACGCTCAGCCGTTCGCGCTGGCTAAGGGATACGATTATTCCGAACTCGTACGTGTAAGTGGCTGCAAACACCTCTCGTGATGAAGACTCATGACTATTGAGCTTACCATTTGTGCTTCCTACTTTAGTCCCTTTACGCAATTAGTCGCCGATAATCAGCACGCAGCCTTAGGGTTGATGCTTGTTGCGCTCCTAGCCCGAATCGCTGCACTATTGACGGAAATATTGCCCGCGGACACGCCAGCGCCTGCGCTCTCGACGTCGATACGCGCCTCTTCCCTTGCAACAGATCCAGCCCTACGCTATGGTGAGACTGTCCAGACCGATAAGGGCGTCACCATAGAGCGTGGTAATGCGTGCGCGATCCCAGACTCCAGTTCACGGAACACTACCGAGGGGAGAGAGACGACGAGCAAACGAAAGGCGACGGGTACAGACTCAACCCCTCATGAGGACAAGATCAAGAAACGGAAGAAGGTTAAGGCCGTCAAAAAGGGTGACGATTTCTCAAGCCTATTTAGTTCACTTTCTTAACATCCAATACACGCACCATGGGCGCAGAAGATAGACAAAAACTCGCCCGATCGACGATAGTCATTATGGTACCTAATAGAGAGATAAAGCGAGCACACACAAAAGGAAAGCAAAAACAGAGAAATCAAACAAAACCAGCCAAGCGGACTCCCGGTGACAAAAGCCCCCTTCCTTGCCAAACTTTATGCATCAGTACATCTTTCCAACCTGTGCGCCCATCTTGGAATTCCATCGTCCTTACTGAAGCGTTGGGACCTCGACTTCCCAAAGCACAACTTATTCATCCGACGACGCTATTGAAGCTTTCCACCATCCCATCATTTCGCGAAACTCGGCATTCCTTACAGAACTACAACGGGCGGTATGACCAGATACGCGCCTTCATGTCGCCTGATCCCGTCGCAAAGTAGCTACCCTGTGGGCTAGGTGCAACTGAGATGACGGAATTCTTGTGACCCTGGAGCATTAGCTGGGTAGTACCCGTACGAGGGTCCCAGAACTGCACTCCTCGGTCTTTCGATCCAGAGAGGACCCAGTTGGCATCGGGAGTCAAGGCCACGGAAAGGACAAAGTCCCGGTGACCTTCAAATGTCTTGATGCATTTGCCGTTGCGAACGCCGTCACGTCTGTATGGCAGACCGAGTTCCCACATTTTGATAGTACGATCAAGACTGCCACTGACAAGATCCTTGCCGTTGGGCGAAAACGCCACTGAGTAGACGGAATCCTTGTGTCCCTCAGGACCCTCGAGGCGTTCCACTAGAGTGGCATCGGGGATGTTCCACACCCTGACACTCTTGTCGAGCGAACCAGCGGCCACGTAGTTTGTATCAGGCGAGATCGCTACCGTCGTGACTCCGTCTTCAATCGTTAGGGTCAACGTATTGACACCAGCCTCAATGTCCCAAATGCGCACAGTTCGGTCACCACTGCCTGAGGCGATGGTCCGGCCGTCGCGGGCAAAGTCAAGTGAGTAGATATCTTGCTCATGCCCAGTGAAGTGGTTGCGAATGGTTCTGTTCTGGATGTCCCATACCTGCGAAAAAAAAGTCAGTAAGTACTCGCATGTATTGAATCATTGTGTAACTGGCGGGTCATACCCTAATAATTTTGTCTTCGGCGCCAGTTGCTAAGTACCGGCCATCAGGGCTGAAGCAAACGCTGCGGATGTAGAGATCCGTGCCGCCCATGGGATCGGTAGCGTTGTGGTCTTCCAGAACGCAGACCTTCTCTCCCGTTGCAACATCGAAGATCTGAGCAGACCGATTGCACCCTGTTGCGACATACTTACCATCATGACTGAAGCGGACACAGCAGACGACACTGTCGTGCTGGAGCGAATGCACCAAATCGACATCTAGCACGCGCTGAACTTGGGCATTGAAGATTGCGTGCCAGTCGCTGCCTTGCTTCTTGTTGTGAGGCGCAACAGATTCGAGTTCAAGCTCTCCCAAAGCGTTTCCGACGGGGGGAGGGGGCCTGGCCGGTGCTATACGGCCCTGGTCAGGGGTAGGCTGACTGATTTGAGGCGACTGCGCATTTCCTGGATAAGGAACCGGAGTGTTAATTTGGGGGGTCGCCGGTCCAACTCCGTTAGGCGGGCGGCCGACCCCTCTACGGCCGGGGCCGGGAGACGCTGTGCTCTGAGGAGGCTGAGGACCCATTCCGTTGGACATAGGGCCTTGCGGGTACGGCTGCTGGTAGGGACCCTGCTGCTGCTGCTGCTGAGCAGATGGATGAGGAGGAACAGGGAGGCCGGGCGGGCCCTGTGCCATCTGGTGCTGACCGCCCATCTGCTGCTCCGGAGGTGGGCCATGCTGTTGATGCTGTTGCTGTGATTGCTGCTGCTGCTGCTGCTGAGGAGGCGCGAGTCCAGCTTGATTGCTTCCAGTCATGATACCACTGAAAAGTCCATTGCCCGGGGCAATTGAGGGAGGGGGCTGTTGCGAAGGGCCGGGGTGCTGAGGAGGAATAGCTTGCTGACTTGCACCACCCTTACCGCGGGTAGCTTCCGCAAGCTGATGTCGCAGGAGGTTCAGCTCTTCCTCATATCTGAGATCGGGGTCAGATGGCGGTTAAAAACAGTCATGACTACAGGGAAACTTACTTTTGCTTAAGAGTCATGTGTGTCTGCTCCATAGCATACACTTTTTCCCTAACCAGCTGCATCTCACTCACTTGAGCAGATACTATGTCTTTATATCAGTCTCAGTTCTTGATAACACCGTCTTAGAAGAATCGGGGAACAGGCTTACTCTGATGCTCGAATCCCTCTGTCTGGCGCATTTGGGTATCAAATTCCGCCCTAACCTGATCCAAAAGCTCGTTAAGCCGGGCGGAGTTGCCTGGGGGCACCGCGCCCATACCGCGATGAGGATACATGGACATCTTGTTGAGCTAGCGACGTTGTGACGACGCGTTGGGTCGGAAGATGAGCTGGTGCAATCTACGGCAAGCGTGAAGCAATGCTCAAGATAGCGGAGGAGTTTTGCGCGTGGCGGCGATTCGACGTAGGATGAAGCGAACCCGTCGTGAACGATGCTGTTTGGTTGTCTTGGGGTTGACAGTTGATGAGGTCGACTCGTCGTTAGCGCGCAGTGGGAGCTTGCGCGATGGCTGTTATTATGGGATCAGGCGGCGAGGCCGGCGCAAGGATTGATCTCGAGCAAGGTCGTAACGCGAACTTCGATCAAAAGAATGCGACAATGTCGCCGCACGCCCACAGTCGTCAGATTGGATGCAAAGGATGGCCAGCGGGCCGATGAAGGTGGAGCGGTGATTTTAGAAGGGGAGGGAAAAAAGGAAGAGGTGGAAAAGGGAAAGAACTTTGGCGGCGAAGCCAGCGCTGGGTTGCTGAGCAAAAAAGTTGATGGGACGGGATACTACAGGTAGTGGAGTGGAGCCTTGGCGCTCTCCACTAGCAGGCCTGCGACAACCAGCATTTTCAGGCCCAGCAGAAGCAGAAGCAGACTCAAACGTACTACCTCAGGTAAGGTACCTACCTGCTAAGCTAGAGGCAGAGAAAGTACTACTAATTGGGTAGTTGGTTGGTAGGTAAGGTTAGGTAGTACCTAGGTGGAGGTGCGTTCAGGCGCTTGCAGGCGTGTTGGGTGGTCGCTGCATTGCACAGCTACTACTACTCCGAACAGAGTAAGGTATCTAGGTACAGGTACCGTCAGACTTTCCTAGCAGTACAGCCCGTGCCCAGTGAGCGCACTGAGGCACCCAACTTGAACTTGAAGGTACCTTAGGAGTGGATAGCGCCTACCGGAGCATCTGCGCGCCACCCCTTGACCTGCCACCCCACCCTCCAAGCCGGAGCATGCTGTGTGGGTCCGACCGAGGATCCACAACTCCATGTGGGGCTCGCTGCTGGGGGCCAGCCAAGCACCACCGCCGCTCCTTGGAGTTTCCAGCTTGGGGGCGTGCGTACCTGACCACCGGGAAGTATCTACTCCTCTCGCCACTGTACATGTATCGTCTGGCACGACGGAGCGCCAATACAACCACTAATGTACTCCGTACATACCTTAGTTCCTCCCATGCTACTAATGGTACTGGTAGTATCGCTGCATGTAGTTCTAGTAGTTGCCGTACTTAGGGGCGTGGCGGGGCAGGGCTGAGTAGTGCTGAGCAACCCCGGAAGCAGCACATCTCGTATACTTGCTATCTACCTACCTTACCTAGTACTCCGTAGTACGAACGGTAATACCACTTCTTCAAGTACTGGACGGTAGTACATCGATCCATGTGCATTGCAAGCGACCAGCCTCGCAAGCGGTGCAAGACTCGCAGAGCCCAAGAGGGCACGTGGAAAACCCACGCAACATGCTGAACATGGCCCCTCCTTACCTAGGTAGGCACTCCATGAGGTTCGTATGTTCAATATACAGTGCCAACGTGGTTTCGAGCATGGTGCGGTACTGTTTGAATCAACGAGCACCACTACAGTACTGTATCCAATTCCTAGAAGATGAAGCCTTTTTCGGAACCTGAGGTCACTCAATTCGTGCACGCTAGTATGTACTACCTACAACCTAGACTAGTAGGTACCACTATCAAGTTAGCAGTCGATGACCGCTTTCGTGCCCCAACATTCGATAGGTATCTAATCAATTATTGCGGGTGTCGGGCCACTATGAGGATGCCAAGTGCTTTAAAGTGACGTTGTCGTATTGTCTTCTCGAGCAAATTTATGATGTCTAGGCGGCGAAGAGAACATCACCCTTAGCTATTGCAAGACATCCTAAATAGCTCTGCCTGGGGGTCCTGCGTCGAACAGAAACCATCGACTTCATGAAGACGGGGCCCGGAAAGTCCAGATATTCTTGATTTCTGCGCTGGTCTGATCTCCATGTATCTTGCGAGCATCGAGGGCAACCACGAAGCTCGCGTGATCGTCCTAGATTGTGCTATGTTGGGCACTCTCATCTCGCCACGACTTTCCTGCCAATCAAGGGGGGTTTCTAAGACTGGAAATGCATACAGAGCTAGATGATAATATATGGTGTGCCGTACGTGCGATGCACAAGCCTTATCGATGGCGCCCCCGACATAGTTGCGCCATCACGCAACCCCCCTCCCCCCTTACTTCCCCACCCTCCATCAATGAATGAACGTGAATGTAATGGCATACCAGCTTACACCCTTCCTTATAACCCGGCAGGTTGCCAATCGGGTGATGTAGCTGGGGTCCATACTCTCTACCTTAGAGAGATATCCTCTGCACAGATTACATAACTTGGGTAGCTGTGGCTGTTGGTAAAGGCCATATGACTGCCTGCTGCCATGTTCCCTACCACGGCACCTTGCCGACACGCGCTCTAGAATGGGGGAAAGAGGAGCATTGCCCCCTTTTATCAATCGGCCCCAAGATAGCATCGCTCTGGCGGATGAGAAAGGACTCATTATGTTCTCATATTTGGGGCTCACATCGCCTTTCCAAGCAGACTCAATCCCCAGTACTCTTAGTGCTTCCGACTTCGGGGGTTTCGCACTGTCAGACTTCTCTTTCAATTCGTCGCAATAACACATGCTTGCCTACCCTAAGCCAATAGCGAATGCGGAGACCGCGTCGGCTACCAAGCTGAGGTAGAGAGCTACTATGTATGCCTGATGGAAGAAGAGTTGTATAATAGATGTTAGTTGGTGAAAGATTGACACAGAACGGATGGTACATTGAACACCTCGGTAGTGCGTGGAGAAGCCCGGATATTATTACTATCCGCACAGTAGTAATGCTGCATCGTACAACAATAGTACTAATTAGTACTAGTACTAAGGTAGTGCTCTGTTGGAGTGTGATTGACAAAACACGGCGCTAGATGCTTTATGTTCAGGTTTGGAGCGAGACAGGCGGGAAAGGTGGATCACCACCAAAAGAGGTTATCGGACAGGGCCCCAGTGCTGATTCGAACCACGACCACGCCTCCAAAAGGGCAGACAGTGGATGATTGGCCAATAAAAATCGTTCGGCACGAAGCGAACCCGAATACGCCGCTTAGCCAAATTAACGGAACCCGGGCGTCCTCATCATGCCACTTTTGATTTTTGTTGCAAAGCGGAGGGCCCTGATGTTGGTCCCGGATAGGCTGGATGCCTTGCAGATTAGATCATGTACGTATGCTCGAATACAGGTAGTCGAGAAACCCAGAACCACAGTATACCCGATCTTCCCATCGCTTCGGACTTACGAGCAGAGATTTCCGCCTCCATCGTTCCTACATATATCCGTTCGGTAGCCTCCGTTTTTGGTCTTCCCCAGGTGAACCACCTAGACTTGCAATCATCTTTCTACGTACTATCCGCCGTCCGGCTCCTCGCTCCACCTCCTCCCGAACAACCCCTGAGACGAGGGGGGAAAAGTTCGACACCCTCTGATCGGAGTCCCTGTACATACATATGTACACACCGACTCCACCACTGCCCCCAAACCACGGCTTAATAACCCGCCGTTGTTATTACTTTCCAGCGCCGTTGCCACCAGCAGCCGGGACCAAAAAATATTCCCAAAGCTTCTCAGAAAGTTCCCACAGGTGCAATTCCTATCAACAAACTACTCGGGACATACCACACTCCCCTTAAGCATCGAAATAGGGGCGGGCCGACGGTCAAGTTCAACAATATGGATATTGTTCTCGAATTCACGGACACCTTCATCGCCGACTACGTTTACGCGTGGGCTCACCCAGCGAAACCAGCCCCTTTTGATTTTCCAGGAGACGTTGCCGCCAATGCCACGGCCCAGACCTTCTCTTCATGGACATATGAGCCTGCGAGCCAGTATCTCTATGTTCAGCCATCCCAGGCTGCTTATATGAGCGCATGGTCGCGCGACAATCCCTTCCGTCAAATGATCACACTCTACTTCATTGTTTGGTATGCCCACTACCATTGTACATGAATTCGAGCACAGCAGCTAATCAAGCATACCCAGGATTTTTGGACTCTTCGTCTACTTCTTTTTCGCCTCTCTTTCCTACTTGTTCATCTTCGATAAGCGCACCATGAACCACCCGAAGTTTATAAAAAACCAAATCTGGCTCGAGATCAAGCAGGCCAACCAGTCGATGCCCTTCATGGCTCTTTGCACCGCCCCCTTAATGGCCCTTGAAGTTCGTGGCTACAGCAAGCTTTACGATACCGTCGATCAGGGTCCAGGATTGTGGTACACAGTCGCTCAGTTCCCGATCTTCTTGCTCTTTACCGACCTCTGCATCTACTGGATCCATCGCTACCTCCACCACCCGCTCATTTACAAGCGCCTTCATAAGCCTCACCACAAGTGGATTATGCCCACGCCTTATGCAAGCCATGCCTTCCATCCTCTTGATGGGTTCTCTCAGTCACTGCCCTACCATATCTTCCCATTCATCTTCCCGCTGCAGAAAATGGCGTACGTGGTTCTTTTCGTGTTCGTCAACTTCTGGTCCATCTTGATTCACGATGGCGAGTATATGACCAACAACCCTATTGTCAATGGTGCTGCTTGTCACTCTCTGCACCACTCTCGTTTTGAGGTCAACTACGGACAATTCTTTACTGCCTTTGATCGTTTGGGGGGTACATACCGAATGCCCGAGGCCTGGATGTTCGAAAGGGAGAAGAAGATGTCGGAAAAGCAATGGAAGACAGAGTCGAAGACTGTCGACAGCTTTGTCAAGGAAATTGAGGGGACGGATGAGCGCACGTACGAGCCCGTGGTGGACAAGAAGAACAAGTAGGCTTATGCACCTTGTTAGTGGGCAAGTTCGTTCTAGCATTGGCCACTGCCTCAAACTGGCATCAACGCTTTGTATATATCTTACTGTTTTTAACTCATCCACACAAAAGGGGAGCGGGAGCGGCGTTCGGAATAGAGGAATGCCAAGTCACGTTTATATAGTCGCATTTGTCGTACGCACTGTTATGCATTAGACCATGCTCTGATATAGTCAATATAGAATAGTCCTTTCTTCAGCATCTCTTCCTGCCGGCGCAGTGAAACCAATAGAAAAATAATAACATACAAAATGCTAGCAGAGCCCATGTCCATCCCGCTTGATGTAAAACCGAATTAACAAGTTAGACAAATCGAACAAATGAAAGCAATCAAACATTGGCCACCTTATGCTGATAATATGAATAAAGGAAGAAGGCCCAAGTGGTGCTGGGCGTTAGGAATAAAGAAAAGAAAGAGCATCAACAGCGCGCATTTGGAACCCTGCTTACAAACAATGCAGGCCCAAACGCTCATGAGAAGCTCACGAATTTGGGGTCTCGCGGCAGACCGTCTGCGCCGATTCCGTTTGCCTTGAAACGATTCTCCATATATGCTTTCCTAGCCTGGTCGAAATTCATCCGCCTTTTTTTCATAATCTTGAGAACTTCCTGTTTGGCGGCATTGTCTAATCCGCCACGGCTATCTCCAGCCTCCACGTTCCCGCTTAAATCGAAAGTGTCGCTCGTGAGACCCGCATCGATGTCGCCTGCGAAACTAGATGGCAAGCGCGAGTAAATGTAACCAGCGCCGGGGACGCGAATAGCCGGAACAAGATGGCGCCAGTGGGACCGGGTGAAGAAGAGCACGGTGACCGTAAGGAACAGGAAGAAGCACACAGAGTAGAGAATGTAATCCCCCATGTTGAACATAGTGTCTGTGAATCGACGGCAGGAAAAGAGCGTTGGATTGAAGATGAAGACAGACGACAGGGCGTTCGCTCCTAGTTGTTCGGCTCGGTCGGAAAAGAGGGAAAGGAAAGGGCTACCCTGATATTGTAGGACAAGCTGTTTGTTGCCGAATCATGCCATGCTATTATTTGGATATGTCGATGTACTGTCGCCTTCGAGATCGTTGATGATGCCCGAGTCAGATCGGGCGCGCCTGGAGGAAGAAGAAAGTCTACAGAAAGCTCTCGATAGCGCCTTCAGGATAGAGCTGACGTGAGTCCTCCTGACCCTGTAGCGCACTTGCCCCACAGCAGAGCCACAGGTGGCGGGATACCGTACCACCGCGATTATTACATACTACCGATAAGCATAGCCCGATAAGGTTGAGTATGCGAGTATCCCGAAAACAAAACTTAAGCGAGCGCACAGGTTGGGAGCAATTTTCAAGACTATTTGCGCATATCTATTGTGTAGTAACACCAATTACGCCGTCACGACAAGTTCACAGCCAGACAACTATTCACAATGGCCTCCCCCGCGATTGACAACATTTCCGCCGACCTGATCTGGGAAGTATCCCGTAAGTCATTCCAATCGATGATTTTGTTGAAAAGCGGATCAATATTAACATAATTCTCCTTGACAGGGAACAACAACAGCTTCCTCGCTAAGAGCAAGCAGAATGGCGGCGTTCAGTTTTCCCGTGATCCCCTCAACCTAATCAACAAGAACGTCCGCAAGGTACGGCTTATTCAGATTATTAATTCATAATTATCTATTGCTAAGATTCATTTGCAGCACGCCGGTTTCGTCAACGACAAGGTATATACGTCTCCAACTGGTCGACCCCGCGAGCGAACTTCGGAATAATAGCTAAATCTGCTCTTAGGCCATTGGCGTCGTTCCTAAGGAGAAGGGCTTCACTGTTATCAGCAAGAAGACTTCTGCTCCCACCAAACCTCGGGAAACTTTTATCAAGTCTGAGCACAGCGGCCGCGGCTCTAGCCGCAAGTAAGTCTCGTCAGGTCCCTACGGCGCGACGAGCGTCGAGAGCTAATGACTCCTCCAGGGCCTACCGATCCATCGCCAACCAAACCGCCAAGAAGGGCTATCGTCCTGACCTCCGCGAGGCCGCCGTTCAGCGCATTTCTGCCATCCAGCGCGCCCAGCGACCCGTGAAGCCCGAACCCGAGACTAAGCTCCGTGGTAACAAGGCCAGGAAGGCCGCTGCCGCTTCGTCGTAATGGGGAGAAGGAACGTGATGGGATGAACAATTTTTGGAGGGAAAGCCTCCGCTTAGGCGCCCCCTTAGTGGCCTGATTGTGGGGCAAGCCTCGCATAGGAGATTCCCGGGGATGCGGGCGGAGTTTGGCTTTAGGGGTTCAAAAGCTCGACAAAATAGACCAATGATGCTGGCGCAACGCCAGTGAAGAACATACATCATAACGTCTGCCCGTTGCCGCGTTATAAATCAACTGCAAAAGCTTTGAAATGTGATTGATCGGCCTCGTTTGATGGACCCTGCGTGTTACGAAAATCGTGGGCTTTTGAGCCTGCCTCGGAGGCTTAGAAACCCTGTTAGAATAGGTGAAAGGTATACTTCGTCCGATGATTACAGGATGATAGTCCGGCGTAGGAGGGGGTTTCTCGTTTGTGGGAGCGGTGCATTTAGAAACGATTCCAACAGTTTCGGTCATCCAGGAAACCAATTGTTGCATCATTCGAGTCGGCCGCATTTGTCATTTCCCTAGGCCTCGGATCTATAGCTTCAGTATGCTTGTGAGAGTCGGCGATGGCCGGAACCTCGCTTATGGTGCCACGGCGCTATGCCGAGAAGGTGGCTCCGCACTTGTATCCGGGTTGTAGGCCGATATCATGTGCCGAGTCGCTCCATAACAAACGTCCTCTGCTTCTCGGGCTGGCTGCTCTGTGTCACGGGTATGAGAAGCAACTGAAATCTACAACTAGGAGAAGGGGGCGCTTCGTCTGGCGCCCGAAAACTCCGCGAGTCCTGGAGAACACAGGGCCGGATTGAATAGTGAAGCATTGGTGTAATCACTACTCGCGAGGATGGGTCTCAACATCAACTTTCGCTTGAGGGTTCTAAGCAAGTACTTTGCTTTAGCTACTTCATCATGATAGCATTGAGATGAAGCAGTAAGGCACGTCATTTGAACTGCACCGCTACCTACCTACTAGCTTTAACACCCAAATGTACTACACTTTCGATTTGCACATGTTTGGACTGCTAGTCCCAAGGCATGCCACTATTCGGCAAGTTTCGGAGTTCGGTAGGTCGGAGCAGAGCTTTTGCGGCATTGCTCAGCATCAACCGGTCCCTGTGATCATTGCCAATTCCGACCTCAGAGAAGCTGATGGTCGGGTACTTAGTCTAATCACGATAGTCAGTTGTCCGAGTCGGAATAGGACGGGCTGCCGCAGTAGTTTGAGACCGAGTGAAGCCCCCCATACGCGGACTAGCCCATTGGTCCGTGGTAGCTGCCCCTCCCCGAATTGCCCCTCCTCTGGAGAAGGAGCACCTGGAGCTTCTAAATCTTAAGGGTACCTACCTGACCTACACAGTAGAACTCAGCTTGTCTGTCTCTTTCTTCAGTTTCTCACCATCCTGACTCCCCAAAATCTTGATCTTAATATAACCCTTGACTTCGCGCCCTTGAGCTACTTACGTCGTCAAAGCCCCTTCTGAGATCTGTTGGCTCCCCTATTGAACCTGGTCCTGACTCAACTCATTCCTCCACGTCCTCCTCAAAACCGACATCATGGTCAAGGCTGGTACGCGTGCCCCTCAACCCCGCATTCGCCTCGGTCGCGCAATTTTGAGAAGCTAACACGATGCCGTCGTTCAGTTGTCGCCGGAGCCTCAGGTGGCATTGGACAGGTAATCATCATTCTTTGTTCCTGATTACACATGCATGGCTCCTTATTGACGCGCACCTAGCCCCTGTCCCTGCTGCTCAAGTCTAGCCCTCATATTGACGAGCTTGCTCTCTACGATGTCGTCAACACTCCCGGAGTTGCCGCCGACCTCTCTCATATCTCCTCGCCTGCTGTAAGTGTTTTCGACTCTGAGGCTTTTTTTTTTTTTTTTGGCAGGGTTTGAGACACTGACAATCGTTACTGCAGGCCGTCAAGGGTTACCTCCCCGCTGACGATGGTGCTAAGGCTGCCTTTAAGGATGCCGATATCATTGTCATCCCTGCTGGCATTCCCCGTACGAGACCCCTTGTCGACTCAATTGGGTAGAGCGATCATTATACTAACGGGCTCGTAGGCAAGCCTGGCATGACCCGTGATGACTTGTTCAACATCAACGCTGGCATTGTCAAGGGTCTGATCGAGACTGCCGCTGAGGTTGCCCCCAAGGCTTTCATACTTGTCATCTCGAACCCCGTCAACTCTACTGTCCCTATCTCTGCCGAAGTGCTCAAGGCCAAAAACGTCTTCAACCCCCAGCGCCTCTTTGGTGTAACCACTCTCGACATCGTCCGTGCCGAGACTTTCGTTTCCCAAATTATCGGCGAAGCTCAGCCCCAGAAGCTCAACATTCCCGTTGTCGGTGGCCACTCAGGCGCAACCATCATCCCACTTTTCAGCAAGGCCTCTCCTTCCGTCAACATTCCAGACGACAAGTACGACGCTCTAGTCAACCGCGTTCAGTTCGGTGGCGATGAAGTCGTGAAGGCCAAGGACGGTGCTGGTTCTGCCACTCTGTCCATGGCTTATGCTGGTTTCCGGTAAGATGAAGCGAGAGCAAGCGTGTAGATTGTTGAGAATCTGACCCTAATGTTCCCAGATTTGCCGAGAAGGTCATCAGAGCGGTAAAGGGTGAGAAGGGCCTTGTTGAGCCAAGCTACGTGTACCTTCCTGGAGTTCCGGGGGGTGAGGCCATCGCGAAGCAGGTCGGCACCGATTTCTTCTCTGTTCCTATCGAGCTTGGAGTATGTGCATTTGCGCCCCCACACTTGATGAATAGCTGAACTAACCGTTTTCGATAGCCCAATGGTGCTGAGAAGGCCAACAACCCTCTTGAGGGCATCACTGAGAAGGAGAAGGCTCTCTTGGAGAAGGCTATCGCTGATCTCAAGGGCAATATTTCCAAGGGCGTCGAGTTTGCCCACAACCCTCCCCAAAAGTGAATTTCCCCTCTCAATTAGGTCTTCTCATGTGAGCAGAGCTGGCGCCTGTCGGGAAGCTTGTCGCGCAAACCATAGCTGTGAAGCCAGGCGTAATAAATCATGAAGACGCACAAAGCTGATATATCTGTTTTTCTTTCGCAGGCTGTAATTGTGTCGGCACTCATTCATTAAGCAAGCCTGAGCCACTGTCCGCATATCAGATGAGGGATTCACCCCGAGGAATTCCGAATGGTGGACTGCAAGGAGTATGGCATGCGAAAGATCCTTTCCCAGGCCCACTGATCATATTATATTGTGTTGTTTTGGGTTGGCCCGGCTTGTGGACTAATAGAGAAAAGATTCTTCTGGGTATTTCAGCTCGAGCCTAGGGTTTGGCAGGAATGGTTTTGATTTGGAAGACTGCTCCAGGTAGTTCACTGATCTCGGCTTGAACGGTTGCATCAATTCCTAATGCGGCCAACGCGCCTTTGACAATACCACAAGGAAACCAAAGGAACTTCAAAAGAGTCAGCAAGGTGATTGAACATGATATAAGCCCGTGCCAGAGATACTTACAGGCTGGGCGCGGGCGACTGCCTGCCCTCCAGCGTCTGTGCTCATCCGTGAGAAAGGCCGAAACACATTATCAGTCAGAACATAAACTCCCTGACCCGTGGTTCGTTAGTATTTGAGGCAGAAAGTGCCGAACATGGACACACTAACTCGATGGTTGGTTTTAAGATTGTCGATATTTTTGCCAAAAACTAGTGACCATAGATCTTTGCATAAAAACTTAATGACGTCTAACGTATCGTTGAAGCGTGGGCGGTCTTTGGAGAACCTATGTCCGCGCATTAGTCCATGCTTTTGTTTGCGGATTCGTTACGTGAGTGTGGAGGACACCACGAACCGCTCTACGAGACCCTGCCCAACACGATAGCCGGTGCTCTCTAGCTTGTGACGTACGGCATCGGAAGTCTCGTCTTCCTCATGCCGGCTTGGTGACGTTACTGTCGCACCGTTGTTTCCTGTTGGGTTCGATTCTGCGCCAGTGTTGGGCGAAGGGATGTCGCTGGTGACGCGGTAAGCGAGGGGGACAAGCTCGATGAGTAGGAAATCGAGGGCTGAAGAGCTGATGAAAGAAGCTCCAGGGTCGCTCGAATTATAAGGGGGCATGACGCTTTCGAAAGACATTGTTGCGACTGTTCGGACGACGGCCGTGGCGGGTAGGACATGGGCAGAATCGGAATCGGTAAGGTGAGGTTGTTTAGCAAGGACGTAGTCTAGCAGGGCTGGAAGAGCTGTCCGGTTGTGAGGTAGCGGCAAGCGGCGGGGCATTGACAAGGGTCGGCGCTGGTCTCCAGGTGCATTACTCGTTCAACACCACATCTTTCATGAGACAACGAAAGTACTAGTGATAGTGCCTTAAAGTATGCATCTACTTTATAGTAGTTGTGTTTGACTGCGTCACAGGGAAGTTGATACTGCTACTATTGACCACAAGGATACCGAAATCCGAGTCATACTTAGATCTGAGGAGGGTGGTTCAATTCACGTGTTCCCACAGCTTTGCTTCCCTACAATGGATCTGTCAATGCGGCCTTTTCTCGCAGTTCTCCATCAATGTGATTTAATATCAATCTTAATATCCCAAGGCGCGAGCGATTGCTTCACTCGAAAGTTTGCTAATTTCCAAAAGCAGGACGGTTGCCAAGATTAACGTCTATCACCTTTGCGATGAACAAATGGGATCGACAAGAGCACGGGGCGATAGCGTTGTGGTAATAAGCGAATGCACGAATATTTTCGAAGACGACTTTTCTCCGTGAATGCATTTGAATGTTTTGTCGATTCCCACCACTACTGCTACATCATGATAGGCTACTCTGCTATTGCTATTTCGAGTGGTGAATACTACTAGTCTAGTACTCACAGAGGTTTTATTTGGTAGAAACTACGACTCAGCACTTTGACTTACTCTAGGTACATCGATGATCGATCACGTGCCCCGATCTCGGCGAAGATATAGAAAAGTTAAGAGAACATTCTCGCGCACATGGTTGCCGGAGCCCTTATTAATCAGTACTTTCCTCTTCCCAACCTTTTTTGTGCAAGACAAACGCGAGATTTCCCACCACCGACGTTCCTTATCACTGTATTACTTGGCACCGGCACGCACCCTTGTTCCGTCATAATGAAGGGTACCGATGCCAGCGAGCCCCGCACCCTGCTGCTTGCGCCAGCGTCGGTCGCAGGCCAGGAAGCAGCCCTCAAGGACATCTTCTCGACCTATAATCGCTCTACATCAGACTTGCAGATGCTGGATCGACTAGCGAGTGGCCTTGTGAATCTTCCGGAATCGACCTACGATCTGGTCGTGGTTCTCACAGATGCCCGCGGAGTGCGACGCAGCGAGGCCCTCCAATGGTTAACTCGCACAGTGTACGACCTGTTAGCCACGTCCATGAAGAACGGCGCAATCCTAGAAGCACAAGACGGACCACTACCTGTTGCCGAGCCCACTCTCGCTGGGTTGATACAAAGGAAAGACGGCCAGTTCGAGAAAGTTGAGGAAACGACAATAAAACTCAACTTTGGTGCGAAGAAGAAAAAGAATACTGGCAATGGTGTTGCTGGAGCCGGTGGCAATGGTGTTGTCCAGATTGATTTAAATCAATTGGATGATGATGATGAACTCGTCGACGAAAATGATTTGTTGACCAAGGAGGACCTTGAAAGGCCATACCCACAGCCCCGTAAGTCACTGGCATTCTTCTTTCAGACCATCTATACTATCACTAACACTGCACCTGGTAGCCCCGGAGTGTCAGCCCAAGCCTGGTCGCAGACGACGTGCTTGTAAAGACTGTACTTGTGGCTTGGCTGAGCGACTCAACGCCGATGATGAGAAGCGACGAGCTGAAGCGGATAAGGATCTACAGGCCATGAAACTGACGACTAACGACCTGAACGACTTGGAACTAGACTTCACGGTTAAGGGCTCGGTCGGCTCCTGCGGTAGTTGCAGTCTGGGCGACGCATTCCGTTGCGCGGGTTGCCCGTACATTGGACTACCACCGTTCAATCCCGGCGAGGAAGTAAAGATCATGGACACCTCCCCGCAATTCTAACCTTGCATGCGCAATAATATTCTTCAAGTAGATATTCAATGTACACAATGACCACATGTATCTGCCGCTGACCTCTATTCTACCCCTCAGTGATTGGATTTTTTTCCTTCTTCTCTTTTTTGGAGGCGCTGTTCCCCAGCTTACCAATCCGTTCCAAGAGACTGGGTCACTAAATCGATGGTTCCCGCAGGCGTAGAGGCAGGCCAAGCCGACAGGACCCTGGAATTTACCCGAGAACCGGGGCTTATGCTCTAACCAGGTATTCGCTAGGCCCTTCTCATCGCAGCATCGCGACAGTCGTCCCCCATTCACCTGCTAGTGAATTGTAAGTGGCATGGTCCGCGCATTGCACCAGTACCATGCTGCTCTCTGTCAGGCTGGCCGGTCGCATTCTCAGGCCGGCGTCGAATCAGCAGAGACTCGCTACCCCATTCAGGCAACGATGCGTGTTCACGGCGTCTCTGCCTCGTCTTAGCTCTCAGCAGCAAGGAAAGGCACAGAGTAATAATGGGTGAGCTGGATGGAGCAGTTCAACAATTTCCGTTGTCCAGTTATTGACAAAGAGTTATGCTTATAGACAAGACCGAACTTCCCTCCCCAATGCGCCATCCTCGCCTGCCACGAAGAGCTCGAAAGAATCAGTGCTGCACGAAGATATTTACACTATTCCGAACATCCTCACCTTCTCACGCCTAGCCGCCGCACCTGTTGTTGGCTATCTTGTTCTGCATGACTATCACGCTTGGGCTGCAGGCCTGTTCGCCTACGCCGGCATCACAGATCTCGTGGATGGGTGGATTGCGCGCCGATGGAATAGCAAGACAGTTGTGGGAACAGTCATCGATCCTATGGCAGACAAAGCCCTTATGACTATCCTGACCGTTTGCTTAGCCATTAAGGGGGCACTTCCTGGTAAGTGGAGGACTGCATTGAACAACATGACGACCAGGGCTAATGGGGTGCTATCTAGCTTGGCTGGCAGTCATCATTCTGGGGCGCGATGTCGGCCTCGGGATCGCGGCCATCTACTATCGCTGGATCTCCTTACCTCCTCCGAAGACTTTCTCCCGCTACTGGGACTTCTCCTTGCCATCGGCCGAAGTTCATCCTACGACGATTAGCAAGTATAACACCTTGTTCCAAGTTGGCCTCATTGGCGTAACTACCGCGGCGCCCCTCGTAACATACGACCTGGGCCCAGCATTGCAGATAATGCAGTAAGCGAACCTTCTTTCCCTCTCACGAGCTAATATATAGAGCTAACCTGGTTCCTTGCAGATATGTAGTCGCTGCTACCACTGTCTGGAGTGGGGCCAGTTATGTGTATAGTAAAGACGCTGTGAAGATATTGAACCGTCCTAAGTCTGGATCGAAGAGTGAATAAGAAAAGTCTGTCTTTGTGGTCCATTTAATTGCCACGAAAGATTGCATTTGGCATTACGTTGCCAGGAAGACCGTTCTTAACGCAGGTGCTGGGCACGTTGGTTGGCAAAAAGACCAGCTCCAAGAGATTACAAGATATAGTGATGTGGCGTCCTGCCTCGCATGTACTTCATAGACAACACAATTACCAGTGCAGATGTTAAAGACATGTGAGAAACAGGCAAGATACCCTGTTTGCTTTGAACCAAATACATACATTCTAATACCCGAACGCCCCCAAGTCTTATATAGCTAATCTTACAATCATGGTACATTCTCGAGCATCGTGCCGGCAGTCTGCAAACTAGTCCGGCGAACATAAGCCAGGAGTCGTAAGCTCCCCGCAGGTGTCACGCCTTCGACTCTCCGAGCCTGGGCGAGTGTTTCAGGTCGGGTCTGGTTCAAAGCCTGTCGCTCTGCAATTGCAAGGCCAGGCACTGTATCATAATCCAAATCAAGGGGCAGTTGAATGCCTTCGTCGTTGGCAAACCTACCACGTTCTGCGCTCTGCTTCTTGATGAAGGGCCGATATGTTGATTCTAGAGTCACCCGTTCTTTGATGCGAGGCGAATACGAAGCCACGCCAGGTATCGCTGAATCGAGCATGTCGACGTCGATGCGAGAACGAGTGTTGTGGACAATCTGAAGAAGATCCATGCCAGTTCGGCGGGCTGAGTCTTTCCGAATGTCGAAACCATACTGGGCCCATTTTGCGAAGCTCCAGGACACAGACTCCAGCTTTTTAGTCAAGTCCTCCATACTTTGCCTTTCATCCTTGAAAGCACTCCAGCGTCGATCGGAAACAACACCCCAATCCTTGCCCTTCTCCGTCAATCGAAGGTCCGCATTGTCCGCCCTTGCCGACATGCGAAACTCACTTCGAGAAGTGAACATCCGGTAGGGCTCAGTCACACCTTTAGTAACGAGATCATCAATCATAATGCCGATGTAGCCATCAGATCTGCTCAGGGACACGCCAGGTAGACCAGCGGCAGCTCGACCTGCATTGATTCCAGCAATGATCCCTTGACCTGCTGCTTCCTCATATCCCGTTGTGCCGTTGATTTGGCCAGCAAGATACAGGCCGCCGATTGCCTTTGTCTCCAATGTAGATTTCAAACTTCGGGGATCGACGTAATCATATTCTACCCCGTATCCAGCTTGAAGCATCTTGACGTTCTCTAGCCCTTTGATCGAACGCAATATCTGCTCCTGCGCTTCGGGAGGAACAGTCATGGAAAGTCCATTAGGATAGATGACAGGATTGTCAAACCCTTCAGGTTCCAACCACACAATGTGGCGCTCCTTATGTGGAAACCGGATGATTTTAGATTCTACAGAGGGGCAGTATCTCGGGCCCTTCACTGATTCTCGAATGTGAATAGTCTTGTCCAGGTTCTGTCGAATGATCTCGTGCGTGGCGTCATTAGTATAAGTGATGCTGCAAGTGAGCTGATCCTGGACCGCAACGGTATCATTCAGGTAGCTGAACGGCATAGGTGGCTGGTCGCCCATCTGAGCTTCAAGCCCCTCATAGTTTATGGTGCCTTTATCGATCCGTGGAGGAGTTCCAGTCTTCAGACGGCCAAGCTCAAACCCAGCGTCTTTCAAAGACTTGCTAAGGCCAAACGTAGCAGCCTCTCCCAACCTACCGGCCGGATAGACTTGGAGCCCCAAGTGGATCTCACCGCTGAGGAATGTGCCCGTGGTGATGACGACGTTTGAAGTCGGAAGGACTCGGCCGGATTCTAGTCGAACGCCCGCAATTCTACCATGAGCACCCTCAGAGAGTGACCCTTCATCCCGAGCGAGCACGATGTCGGAAACGCTATCGAGGACCACAGATAGATTAGGGTATGACTCTAGTTCGGCTCGCATGTGCTTCTTGTACAGGTTTCGATCGATTTGCGCGCGGGGGCCCTAGAATAAGAACAGCGTTAGGGAGACAGAGGTACTCTCCAGTCTGTAGAAGTGTGACGAACCCATACAGCAGGACCCTTCTTGCGATTAAGCAAATGGAACTGCACTCCAGCCTTGTCTATGATCCGGCCAGCAAGACCATCAAGGGCATCAACCTCTCGGATGATGGTGCCTTTGCCTATTCCGCCAAAGCTCGGGTTGCAGGAGCAGGTTCCGAGATTCTCGATGCTAGGGGTGATCAGAGCAGTGCGCGCGCCTGATCGAGCTGCCGCGGCGCAAGCCTCGGCGCCTGCATGTCCGCCTCCGATGACGACAACATCAAAAGGCCTAGCAGCGGAAGTTAGCGGGAATTATTGCGCCTTGATCACCGAGTGCAGGGAACTTGGAGTTACCTTGAATCTTCGGCAACGGTCGCTAGGCGTCGCTTGGACACTCGTCGCCCCAGCCGAAAACTTGGCGTGCTGGTGGGTTTGGCTCGCCAGATAGCGCGCATGATGTCGATGATTGTCCAGTAAGAGGAGCTCCCCTTAGAGACAAGTCATGGCGAATGGGTCGTCTTAGATCCTGGTGTGTTGACGTGGTTATGTACAAATCCATCTCCCAAGTTTGCAGGGTCCAACGCGGTCCGCCCGCTGTCCCCAATTTTTTGGGCCCCGTTCGGATGACTTTACGCCGCGGCATTGTCCATACTCGTACAGATACAGAAGCTTTCGCACATAGCCATCTAAGCACACAAGTATTCCACAGAGCCGCAGTTCTGCGGGTATTTAATATAAATTTGATCAGAATCCTGTATATTCCATTATTGAGATATGTGCCTAAGCATGCTTGCCCGTAAAATGACGAAATATCTTTAAACCATTCGCATCTCCGTTTCGTGATGGGGAAAAGAGAAGTCATTCAACGTCGCGTAGTTAGTTACCTCCTTACCCGGCTCTCAGGCCACGATGATGTAGCATCTTCAACTTCTTCTAGAAAAGTTGAAGAATTGTGTATCGACGTTCCACCCAGAACAAGTCGTACGCCAGGGGTCGACGCGTTGATGCCAGCGATCATCTTGGCCTCTTCATATGTGACACCTCCCACAATAAATACGACAATATCTTGCGGTTTGTCTCTGGTAGAGCCGCCACCCTCGACGAATGGATACTGCTGTTCCTTCAGTCGCCCTTTCACCAAGTCTTGAAGGGTGGACTCTAATAGGGGGCTATGTTGGGTGTACACGTTCTCAACTCCTTTCAGACCCTTGAATCGGTTCGTGGCTCCAGAGAATATGCCACCTGACTCAAAAATATCTGATATTCCTCCTTGGCTCTGGGAAGAGTAAAGTGAAGAATGGTACGTCAACAGCTTGTTGACAATGTCTGCTTGGCGAGGTGGCACACCTCCAGCAGAGACTAGAAGTTCCGATAGCATGGAGACTTGAGCTGAAGATTGTTTGTGATAGCGCAAAGCATATAGAGCGACGAGGCACACCTTGTTTTCTGACGAGACTGATGGGTTCTGCACCAATCTTTGGATATTCTGATGAATGCGTTAGCTCTGCAAACCTCTGAGAGGTGGATTCTAAGGAGATGGTTGACCATACTTTCAAATCGGCATTGTGGTTGTCGTTACACGCTAAGCTCTGCTCCAGCTCGCTCACTTCCAGCAAGTTATTGGACCCGACTAGCCTGCTCAGCTCTGAAACAAGTGTTACATGCTTGCTGACGTTTCCAGACAGTTTTCGGAACTCCGGGTATTCTTCAATGAATCGCTTCATGTCGTTGATGGACTCGATGTCCGCATTGTTCTTGGTCTTGGACTGATACTGCTCCACATACTCCTTGATGTTCCCACCTAGGTCTCCAAAGTTCAAATACATGTTCTTCTTGAAGAAAGGGTCCTGGTCTTGGGAAAGGACCACCTCCTTGAGTTCAGGGCGGATCTCGGGTACATCGCTAAGATCAACTCTTCCATTTTGTATACCGAGTAGATGGTGAACCATGGCTTGGTACGTCCACTGAGTGAGAAGCGGTGTAACTGGGTCTTCTCGGCGATCAAGGACTAGTAAGATGGGTGGCGTATCTACCCGTCGGAAGTCGAAAAGTGATTCCTCTTGCGTCATCAGATACCGCACCTCAGAAGCTAGCTTCTTCGCGAGAGGACTACTCTTTTGATATCGCACCAATGGTTTCTTTTTCAGTGAGAGGAGTACGGCGATAAGCCCTTCCGAACACCGCTGTAGAGAATCAGGATTCCACGTGTCGGGACTTCCTGCCCAGATTCGATGGTGTGGTAGAGTGATCCCGAGGGAGAATAGGTCAGGGTTGATGACCGTATAGTCCGCAAAAACCTCTTGGACTGACTTGACGACTTCATGATCATCGGCCTCCGCCAGACGTTCCAGAGCGGACTTCTTAGCAACATTGGTGAAATACAAGTAATATTCACCATACTTGGGATCACGCAGTTCATCTGTGAGGAGTTGAATGGTTTCTGGGGATGGCCGCACCAGACATAAGCATCGTAAGTGGCGCATCTTCTCCCGTCCAGCATTGTCCAAGCGATCGATGAGGTACACCTCATGGTTGAGTAGTGAGGACTGCGTGACGGCAGTGGATACGATGGAAACGGTCTCACGATCCAGAAGCAGCGTCTTCATCTTCGTTGAAGAAGCATCGCCGGCTGGATTGACGATCTTGGAGATATACCCCGATACAGCCTGAGATACATCCATTGTGGGCCACAGGGCAATGCCAGATGATACTGTCTGACGACCTTTCGGGGAGGGAGGTGTTGAAGCCTGCCCTTCAAGGGCCTCCGGCTAACGTTGTTGAGTCTTGTTCCTGGCCGAAAGGGTCCACGTGTTGAAAGCCAAGCGTGCAACCGGTCTGCTTTCTGGGTTTCCTTTTGGCTGTTCGTTCCTGAATCCAATAAACAACAAGCGTCGGGCCTGAACATCGTATGAGACCAGTTCACTGGCAGTGAGTGGGTGAGTGAGTGGGTTACGCCCGTGACTGACGTATGGTGGCCCCGCTATACGCATGGATCCCGGATACGGACATACTTGCAGGGCAATCACCACACGGGTGGACCGATCACGGGTCACTACAACCTAGATTTGAGAAAGCATGCCAAGGTCTAGAGCTTTTCAGGAACATTTTACCAAATCAAGTCCTAATCTCAACTTTCTTTGTTGGAACATGCCTTTGATATAATATCAACCGAGGCACTCAAGTCGGGCGCTTCTGCTTACAACGTGTCACCAGACACATAGTAACAGGTAGTCTTCTTGTGTTATCAAAAGTCGCTGCCGAAGCGGTGGACAACCACCAAGAAGTGAAACAACTTTCGAGAACTGCCCTTCGATCCTAGTTTACTGCCACCATTCAGCAAGACTGTTTATTATTCACACTGACCCAATCAGGAATACATTGGAGCGGGTGGGAAACATGTCTTCAGAGACTTGCCCAGCACACAATGAGCCTACGTAGGTTATGCCGCGAGGCTGTAGTCGGAAATTCAAGCTAATAATGAAATGACGACCTAGACTCTCGTTCACTCAAGGGCTCATAGTGGGTCAACTATCTGTAGTTCTCATTCTCGCTGCCTTCATCAAATTCTTCATCTTTGGGGACCCGCCTTCTCCTGATGTCACTGCGTCCCTAAGAGCTACCGAAAGACGGTCAAGGACATTGGCTCACAAGCAGTCGTTGTTGAGTCTTCGAAGTCCGAGCGATCGTTACGGGCAGTCCAGAGGACGCAAGAAGTCGACTGTGCTGCGCAACCCTCCCTTCCTCACGATTGGCTCCATCCTTAGCAAAACGTACTACAACGTGGACAGCCATCAGCCAGAAAGCTTAGATTGGTTCAACGTGCTCATTGCACAAACCCTCGCGCAGTTCCGCAGCGACGCTCAGCATGATGATGCTATTCTGAACTCTTTGTCCAAAGCGCTCAATGGCACCTCGCGGCCGGACTTTATGGACGAGATTCGGGTAACGGAGCTAAGCCTAGGCGAGGATTTTCCCATCTTCAGCAACTGTCGAATTATTCCCGTCGACGAGGATGGATTGAGCTTAGGAAGCGGGAGAAAGTTTGATCCAGCTACTGCTGCTCGCGATGGCACGCGCCTGCAGGCCCGCATGGATGTAGACTTGAGCGACATGCTGACGCTTGCGGTGGAAACGAAGCTTCTAATGAACTATCCGAAGAGCCTATCTGCTGTTCTACCAGTCGCTCTATCAGTATCTATCGTTAGATTCAGCGGCACCCTCTCCATCTCCTTCATACCAAGCAATTCGTCACAATCCACCCCGACCATGATGACCTTCAGCTTTCTCGATGACTACAGGCTAGATTTCTCCATAAGAAGTCTCTTGGGGAGTCGATCGCGGCTGCAAGACGTACCCAAGATTGCCCAACTAGTGGAAGCGCGATTGCATCGATGGTTCGACGAGCGTGCCGTTGAACCTCGCTTCCAAGAGATTGCACTCCCGAGCATGTGGCCCAGAAAGAAAAATACTCGAGGTCCAGACGATGCCATGGCAGAGGGAACTGGTTCTGTGGGCCGATCCAAAGGCAAGGACATTGGACGTGACCTTCGCGAAGAAGCACGGAAAGAGGTGGCAGCCGAGGAGGAAACGCGAGACCAAAGCTCACTCAGACAACGTCGGCGTGTCAAGGAAGATGATGATTTCTCCTTGCACATGCCCGGATCACTTCCAGGTATGGGCATGGATATCCGGCCATAGCTGACCTGCGATGATTTGGCATGTAGCTGCTGCAAACGCAAAGCTTGCTACATGGCCAGGCCGCTTTTTGGGTGAGTCTGTCCGCGGACGCAATAACGCCCAAACACACAAGAGTCGGCACAAGTGGTGTTTGTTCAAGCCAACCCAATTCAGAAGCTGGCCAGGCTCATCGGGGAATAGCTGAGGGGGTACAGACCTTGACGAAAGGCCCATGCGCCACTGAAGAGAAGTAAATAATACACCGCTGTCAACAACCTTACTCCTCTGCTTGGCGGGTTCGACAGCTCCTCGACCGAATACCAATAAGGCTCCACGAAGCCCCAGACTCGGGGAAGTCCCATGCTGTTGCACAATGTGTGGGCAGCAACGACGGCCAACAATGACCCTGTTCGCAGAAAAATGAAGGTTGCATATATGCCAAATAGGTATGTGTAAGAGAACTGCATGAGAGAGCGTGCCACAGCTGCCAGTACTGGTACTTTTGGGTGCGTGATTCGGAACTCATAGAAGTGGTGCAGATGAGCAACACCAAAAACGAGGGGCGAGAGAAATATTGTACTTCTGATACTGTGCCCAGCCATGAGCAGAAGCGGTACGGCTGCGGAACGAAATAGACACTCTTCGGTTATTGGGCCCTAGAGAACGATAACAGTGTATATTAGCATTGTAGATGCTCATCTCAGTTTGTGATATTGGGTACACGTACTGCGACAAGATTTCTCCAAGCTGGCCAGTTGGTCCAGAGCACCCTAAGTGGAGTGAGGCGCGACCATTCGATCCAGCCGCCATCAATGAGGAGATACTCGTACAAGGGCGCAGTGAAGAGTAACGCCGTGAGTAGCAGACTTCTAGCGGTTTCAAACAGGCCGATGGGCCAGTAACCCATGAGTCGCCAGGGGTCGGTGTTGGCAGCTGGATGAGCTGACAACAAGACAAAGGTGACCGCAGAGCATACGGCCGTGGAGCAAGAGACAGCGCGAATTCGAGCTGATATGGCGGCAGGGTCATCGCGAGATCGCCCGGGGGAGGCCCTGGCTGACGGGAACACATGCAATGGGAGGACGTAAGTGAGACAGTAACCCAGCTAGAACCCGAAGGTTAGTCTCGCTACGGCGATTATAATACCATGCAGCAAACAATCTCACCAAGAGGCCAACAGCCAGGGTTTCAGTAAGCCCTCCTGCCGACTCGGAACCCATAGGGCCAGACATGACAACAAGCTGCTCGAGGTGACGTGCTTATTCCAGACGGGATGGTATTCGGTGCCATGTACGATCTGAGATGTTGGGAAGTATCTGACATGGAAGGGTCGTCAGGTGTAGGGTAGGGACCCGCGCAACGGGACTACGGTATATGAGTAAGGTAGTCTCTTATGTATTACCTACTGCAGTGCAGGCAGCCGAAAGAAAGACGAAGACGAAAGGAGCGCGAAAAGCTACAGATCCATGAATGGCCGAGTAACCAAACTACGATGCTCAGACGCTCACAAGGAGAAGTGATGAACTAGTGAGCCATGATATTATGTGTCACCAGAATGTACGAAACGAAGGTTCCTGAGTCCTGCACAGAGAATAGGTAGCCCGGCGTAGGACAATGTTGCGGGCAGCCAACCCTAGGTTCACCACTTACCATTGTGGTATCGGCAAGGAGTAGAACAATGTGCGGCATACCAACGAGAGCTAAACAACACTAGTACGTGATACGGGGCGACTACTAGGTGTAAAGTGGCAAATGACACTGTCTAACAAGCCTGGCGCTTCAATGGAGACGATTGGACTCGATGGCGTCCATCGTTGAAGCTAGGAAGCGCCGTCAATGCAGGTCTGCGAGTAGCTTGGTAGTGCTGGCGCCCAAGCGAGACGCGCAGCAACTCCCAGGCCTACGTGAGACCGGCAGCTACCGCACAGCAAGGAGTACTGCAAGTTCTGCCAAGGCAATGCATACGTAAAACGAGCAACGCATTCCAAGACACCAGAGCGCTGTATTCGAGATCATTACCCCCCCCGGAACACCTATTGCCGTTCTTGTGAGGTATTACTACCTTAGGTACAGATGCGACATTCAGGTAGCCAGAAGGAGGAGCTGTGGTCCGTGAACAGCACGCACGGGCGCGTCGCGGAACGCGAATGCAACGCGGGTTTTAATTGACTGCAGACGGCTAAACCGCAACGGGAAAGGGGCAGGAAGCGATTGAGGACAAGTTTTGGACAACGGACAGGAGACAGTCGAGTTCAAGTTGTATTATAGCAGGTGGATGACGCTTCAAAAAAATGTGGCCTTGCCTCAATCGACCAAGCAGGTGCCAGCAAGACCGTGAGTGGAGGGTGTCCTGTAGGAGTCGGGGCCACGACCATCTGTTTCGTGCAAGGCAGAAGCCAGAGACCAGAGACCACTAGTAGTACTGCATATACTGTTCTTTTCTTTTTGTACTGGTATTTGTGTGTAGTGAATATTTCTGGCTGACACTGGAAGTATTCGTACGATAACGGAAGACCAGACTAGTAATATTTCAGATTAGCTGCTTTGATGGAGAGCTGGCCGTCGTATACCGTAATACTGAGGACGTTCGAGCTTGTGTTCTGGTCTCTTGTACCTCTCTTTTCCTTTCCTTCCTTGCCAGCGATGGGCCAACATCTACGAGTTACCACAATGCAGGTACAATTTGAAGTACATTGGAAATCTGAAAGCCTCAGGTACCTCAGGCACTACAGGTACCTCAGGTACAGAGTGAATGGGCGCCAGGCTTGGAGCGTGCATCACTGGCTCCCAAGCAGTGGAAGGCTCGCCTATGAGAGGCGGATGGCACCCTTCCCTCCTGCAGGAGAAACCCTGCTGCATCAGGTAATATGCCATTAGCTGCAGCCGCGAGTCTCAGGACCGTCATTGCCTGGCACTGATGGAAATGAAATTGGAGAGTACCTGAAAGCCGAGAGAGACTCCATTGGTGCCTCTCTCCACGCCCACGAGCTTGTGGTTCGTAACAACGTTCATAGCGCAAACACAGCCCCCCTCCCTCCTTCTTCTGCTCAATGGGAAAAACAAGAAGGGGATTGGTAACATAGAATACCCCTCCTGTCCCGTATCATGAGATGACTCTGATCATAAATCAATAGACTGACTACAGTGCGTTCCACTATGTAATCACTAGCAGAACATTCTTTGATTGACATTTCCCATATTTGAGCTGGGGGTTCTCTTAGTATTGATAGCAAGCACCTGGCAAGCACCTTAGACTTAGAAAGGCGGTAAGGCCCATCCATAATGGCATGGCTGGCATCTCACTACCAGTAGTGATCTATCAGACACCCGAGGACAGGGGGACCTCGGGCCAAGCCCCGTAATTGTCCAGGCACTAATTAATCGCTACATGTACACACACTACAAGTGTGTAATGCGATCGCATCCCCTTGCTTGTACAAGGGCGATATCCCTGCCGAAGCTACTGCCAGGTACCCGCCGGTTGAAATCCGTTTCGTTTGACCGGCTCCAAAGCCCAGGGCCTTCTCCTGTCTACGAGTGCTCCGAATCAGTACTCCGTACTACGGATACGACTAGCAGTTACTCGCACTACAGTAGGTACTAGTAGGTACCTTAGTAGTGGTAGTGGTAATACCGTAAAGAGTGTTCTGTATTATGCGCCCTGTGCCCTGTATGGCCAGGCCAGGCCAAGCCAAGCCAGGCTAACCCAAGCCAAAGCCTACCAGACCGGGCCACCTCATCAAGGACAATACTGGAACTGCGAATTGAGTTCAGAGTCCCCGGCGCTAGCTCCACCGCCTCCCGATCTTCGTCCTTATTCCTTGCTTGCGCGTGCCTCGTTCGTGTTGTTGGCTTTTGCCCGTGCCCTATCGACTGCTTCATACCGCATCCTCGCCCTGACAGATGGCCTCGACGCTGTTCGCCCACAGCGCCCCGACCAGAAGGAACCCCCTGGTCCAGGTACTCGTACAGTATGCACAGGCTCCAGAGCCCGTCTCGATGTCCTGTACCTGAGGTACACGTACATTGTGCTCATGGGCATCACAGCGGTGGCGGCTACCGCTACGGCCATGGCCAAGGTGAATATTACTACTACGTAGTACTAGTACTAGTAGCAATTGTACTCGCACAGTAAGGCAAGGCAAGGCACTCGTACAGTCCAGTCCCGTACAGTCCATCCTGCCTGCATCTGCAAATGCAAATGCATCTTCTGGGCCGCATGTCGAGCGCCTCTCTCTTCCTCTTTTCTTCCCTTTCCCACCTATCGCAACCACACTCATTCGGGGTCGTCCGTTCGTTCGTGCATTCATTCGTTTATTCATTCACTCCTTCATACACTCGTTTACAATCGTTGCCGCCATTGGGGCCTAATAATTGCTGCTTCTTGTCGCTCTTTATACTCTTCACCTAGTGCTCTTGGTATTCTTTGGGTTCCTGAAACTCTTGACCCTCGCTCGCTCGCTCGCTACCTCCGCACTCATCCCGGGGTTATCTTCCCTTACCGCTTTTGACCATTTTGCATTGACTTGTGTTATGCTTCGACGCCCGATTGTTCCTTTTCTGTCTTTCGCAACCTGTTTAGGCTGTTGCTGCGCTTGGTTTTGATCAAGGCCACTTCCAACGATTGCCCGCCACGGAAACCAGCATACGAACTTGTCTGCCTTGTGTGTGTGTGCGCATAAGGCCCTCCCCAGGAAAACGGCGCCTCACGGACAGCCAAGATTTCATCAAAGCCAGGGCTTCTACTCGCTTCGCAACTGTACGACACGATACAAGAGTAACGAGACAAGATTGGATTTTTGGAGGCAAATTTTACAAAGGACTTATTTTTCGCTTCATACCATTTGTTGGCCGGGCCTACAGGACCTTTGAAGACACTGAAGCTTCCGAACCCCATCCACCCATCCAGATATTGCCTACCGGCGCTGTGCTTTACATCAACGGGAGATGCTTCTGGATCTCGGCGCTTAGTGCGTTCTTCCACTGAGCATGTCGGGGACGCCGCCTCACCATCTGCAGCGGCCGCCTCGGCATGAGGGCCTCAGCTCTCAGTGGGTATCTCACTCTCAGTCCCACCAGCCGGACGACAAGCTTCAGATCCGTGTCGTTCCCTACAGTCCTCCCCGTATTAGCTCCGATGAACCGACCCCTACAACATCACGCCCTGTGTCCTTTGCCGACGATGCAGAAGGCTCCGCGTCCCAGCCTCACTCTTCTTCGCCCATAAAAACGCCAACACGGCCAAACGTCGAGGTCGAGCAGGGTTACTTTCAAGATTCTGACCAGGAGCCATGGCCTAAATCGGGTGTTTCAGACTTGCCAGGTTCTGTGCAATCATCTTCGCCCAATCTTTCGGTTCATGCCGACAGTCTGAGTGTCGAAAGCGACTTGCCCTCGCCCAGGGCCCTGTCTTCCACACGGCCTAAAAGAGTCATCAGCATAAACTCGGACAAAACATTTTCTTTGGTACCTCAATCCGACACGTCTCGTTCGTCCCTCGCTGGATCTTTCGGTTCGGCTCAGCTTTCATCTACTACACCGAGTAGTTCCTGGGGTCGCGTTTCGTCAAACGTTTTCCTTGTTGAAGATCGTTCCAGTTCCCCCTTGACCCCACAGGCTGAACGTCGATTCTCCTTTGGCTCGCCTGCATCGGCATCGCCTGTTACCGCGCTGCCAACTCCCTCACACCCGCCACCAACATCGCCTCGTCACGCCCGTATGAGAGGGGGCCTTCGCAAGGTGGATAGGACGCCCGATTCGAAAGGCAAGCTGCCGGCCTCGGTACCTTCGTCGCCTGAGGATGTGCTGCCCCCGTTGCCGGAAGATATGGGCAGAGAGGGATCTCAGTCGCATCAGCTTGCTCAAAAAGGATCGTTTCAAGCCTCCGAATCTGACTCGACCCTGTCCGACCGAACCAACTACAAGATTTACGGCGAAAGCTCCCCCGTGGCCCCTTCTCGCCGCGAGACGACGGTTGATCTGGAAGGCAGTATCCCGCCTTCTTCGAGTCACTCCAACTACCAGATCCTAGGCGAATCATCGTCGTCATCCAATCAGTCATTTTCGGATCTTCCGAGGCCCCCAACCAACGATAGTGATGCCAACTATGTTGTTTACGGCGGTCCTTCGGCCTCTTGCTCTACTCTTGCTTCACATCGCAGCCCCACGAGGCCAGAGTACTCCCAGGAAAGCCTCGTAGTAGCGCCTCTCAGGCCTGTCAAACACAGATCTTTCGATCGCTCAAATAATTTGAGGAGTCAATCCCGTGAATCCCTCCGCCGCGGCTCTCTCAGTTCTCTCGGCTCGAACATAAGTCAGGACGCTACTCGCGCTTTGTTTGCTGGACCCTCAACTACGCCAATCCAGGGCCCTCCTCGGGCACAAAATCCCTGGGAAGCCGGCTCCAGCTCTGCACCATACCAGCATTATTGGAGCGCCCCATTGTCAACTGTCATGTCCGAAAGCGAAGGCGGCAGCTTTCCGCCTTCCCGTTCTCTTTCTCCTTTCTCGTCCGCCGACCGAAGAAGCAGCGGTTTCCATAGTCTGCACAGCCGGAATCTTCTCAGCATGTCATCTTCATTGGCTGGTCTCGATGAGCAGATGGCCGTCCCAACGTCCCCCGAGCGACCACCTACGACTCTCAATCGCACCATCAGCAGAGACCAGTACAATCAATTGCGACTGATTCGAGACCATGATGAGGATGGAGATGGGTTGGCTGACCTCGAAGAGCTTCGTCCCACCCGTACGCGACTGGCAAGCTTCGTATCTAACAATTCAGACCAAATTCTGCGGTCTTCCGGTAGTAACCGTAGCATCAACCCCTTTTCTCTACCTGCCTGGACTCGTCTTTACTACTGCAGCGAGCCCCGTCGATTCCTCATCAATCAGGCGTCTTCGGAATCGATGCGTTCGCTGTACAACGGCTCGATGTACAATGATGGACCCTTCAGCAGCAACTTCCTGCATCGTACCCCCAGCGCCGAGCGATTCACTTCCAACGTCTACAATCCGCGGCGGCGACCACACGAGATTGAGGCAGGGGCAGGGTCAGGGGCAGGAACAGGAGTTGAGACGGCAGAGGCCTTTGACCGAGTCGAAGATCTCCAGCCACCGCCCTCTGCTGCTCCAAGCCGCGTGCGAAGCATCGCCCGCGGCGTCAAGAAACAAACATCCAGTATTTGGTCTCCTCACCTCCGCCGCGACCACCGCGAGAGCCGCTACAGCATGTGGGATCCTCCCTCTGCCGTCTGGTCCACCCAAAGTGGCTTTGACTGGCGCCGGAACCAGCAAGTGGTGCTTTTCGTCATTGGTTTTATGATTCCCTTTGGTACGTCCGGCCTCCACCTCAAACATGTTGGGTTGATCTGGGTTACTGACGTTTATTGATAGCTTGGATGATTGCGGCCTTCCTGCCGTTGCCACCAAAAGTTCAACCGGTAATGGAAAAGCATCAACGCACAAGCAATTTGGATGTCGAGGCACAGCCCGCCGAGCCGATGTTGACGCTTGACGCGATGCGATATAATAGTGCCAGGTGGTGGAGGAACCTTAACAGGGGTATGTCCATCGTCGGGCTTCTCGTACTTGGGGCTATTATTGCTCTGATAGTCATCGGGATGAAACAGCAATGGGGTTCCTAATTTGTTATCCTGCTACTACACCACCTTGGACCATCGAAACTTGAACGCAGGAACATTGACCTCATGTCAGACGCCTCGGACATCCCCCAATATCCAGTTTCGCCGGCTTTCTTCAGTAAACCTCCGTCGGCGCCATTCACGAAAACTCCAGCTTGACTGCCGCTCTTCACGATTACGACTAGAGTTTCACGATAATCAAAGAAAAACAAACTCATCACACGATTCGCGCACACATATGCTCACGCGCCCACTTGATCAATCGCTCAACACTTCTTCTCTTTCAACCTCTTTTCTTCCCCTTCCCTTGTACAATTTCAGCCCCCGCTTATGACCTGATGGATATACAAAAAGGGCAACACGATGACGACTTACCAATGAGAGGGCGTCCTTCTTTTCAAGATTACTACTTCACGACAGCTTCTAAACGTCTCAGTTTCTTTTTCTTTTAATGTTTTAGGATAAAGATAATGACTTATGTAGGATTTATTGAGACTTCTTCTTCTTCTCTACTTCGAAAGAAATGATGCTACTTCGACTGTAACTGTGGTTCCCCCATTCCTATAACAATTGCTCGTTGGTTGCGTTGACAATATGGAACTCTTCGCCTTGCCCTGACAGATTCAATTGAGATTAAAGGCTGCCCGCCGCATGTTGTTGGCGTCGAATCTTTGTTTGTTACTCTTTCTTCCTCTGAGCTTCAACCTCGGCCTTCAATTCTTCAAGGGCTTCGTTTATGTCGCCCTCCAAATCCTTGGAGATACCCAAGATAGGCTGACCGCCAGTCATGCTATCAGTACTGATAGTTCGCACCAACCTAGCATTGGCTTTTCCTTGTCGGCTCTCCAGCTTCTTTCTAAGCCACGCCTTACCGGGCGAAGCGAAGAATGCCAGCGTGGCCACGGTCCAGACTAAAGCGTAAAAGTAAACTCTAGCCCATGTACGGAAAGAGTCCCTGAATGTAAGAATGAGGAAGGGATTGACGACGAAAGCGAATGTTAACTGCGTGCCCAAGAACGAGGCAGCATCATAGTATATCTTCTTCCGCGAAGGGTTACCAGTGATTGGTTCCAAGAAGAAGGGACGGACATGCCGGCGGAAGTCTGTAGGCAGGTGTTTAGTTCACCACGTTTCTCGTAGCCTTGAGGAAGACACGCGTAGGTGTAAGACTTACGTTTTGCCGCTGTCTGTACCAGGCTCGCCAACACAAAGGACAGATAGTAACCTGGGTAGAAACCATGCCACAAGGCGCTGGTGAAAAATGTAATCATGCTGGCCCGGAAACCAGGTTTCTTGCCTTTAGGCGTTACCCGTAGATATACATAGTTGCGCAGCCAGTTGTTGGTGTTTATATTCCAGCCAGAGAGGAAGGCACGAGGGTTTTGGGCGGTTTCGACCATCCAGGGATCGATATTTTGCAGACGATTCCAGAATACCTTTCCGGTAACTGCATCAATGCCGTTGTAACCTAACCCGGCGAGAATACAGGCCCCTTCGGTCAAAGACCACACGCCGTAGTACTTGAAGCGAGCGACCAGACCGGTCATGTAGAGCATCCACACACGGCGCAGAAAGTGGTAGTTCATGAACGAAGCATTGACAACATGCTCGTAACCGTAGGGTCCCGACAGTGCCATGAAAAGGCCAATCCAGACAAGGCCCTGTGCGCCCTTCCAGGTCGCAGGCGTACCGCTGCGTGGAATCCGGCGCTTCTTCCTCACAGGGGGCTTTTTGGCTGGATCGACCTGTTCAGGAATATCAAACATCGAGGTGTCAATCCAGCGACGATATTCGGCATAGTCAAAGGCCGGTCCGGCGAACAGCGCCGGAAAGAACAGCACGTAGCCAGCAAAGTCGACGACGGACGGCACGTCTTTCAAAGCACGGTCCCGCTGCAAGCTTGAAAGGCTGTCGTCAGGTAGCTGACCATCGGCCACATTCCAGCAAAAAGCGCTCAGTTTCATCACAAGCACCATCTGGGCGCCGGTGATGTCTGCGGTGGAGGTGGAGCGGTTGTCGGCAATCTGACGCTGTATATGGCTCACGGACATGTGACCCATGGTGAAAATGAAGCCGATCCAAGGCATGTACGAGCTGGAGCGTAGGAACTTGGCGATGCAATAGGTGCCGGCGGAGGCAATGAAAAGCGTGAGGGCGCCATCCCAGAAATCAAAGAGACCGACAAGATAGAAGACGGACGCACTGTAGGAGCGATTAGGACTTGTGAAGAGGAAGGGATGTGAGATTTCCGAAGGCTACATCGGGCTTTCCTCGTACCATATGCTGAACAGATTCTTCCGCTGAGGATGTGCGTCGGGGACACGCTTGAGCAAGCCGGCGAGCGGATAAGAAAGCAGGAAAGAAGAGACAAGTTTGACTAGCCACGCGGGAGAATAAATGGTCAGTACTGGCCAAGATTCACCCTGTGAGAAAGGAAAGAAATCCTCCGAACCAAACCCTTCTCAAGGCCAAAACCTTGGATCTTCTACTTACGCTCATCTGGTGAGGCTCCTAATCTGCTTCCAAGGGCCGCAAAGACTTCATGACGTCAAATTCGTTAGCTTCCCTCAAAGGCTCAACTTGGGCCACGTGCGAGTGTCAAGGAAACAAACTCACCGCGGTGCAGTGAAGCTATCATCGCGAAGGGCCCGCCGCTCAACGCGTTCAGGGGCCGTTGATTTATGAGGACAGGAGCAAAATCAGCGACATGAGAAGATACTAGTCACGGCCTTTGATTACCGAGAGGGAACGGTGTAGAAATATTGTGCTGAAGATCGATTGAGGGTCTGGCTGGTCGGACCAAGGCAATCGGAGTACTCGCACTAATTGCAGGGCACTAAGTAATTGCTAGTACCACTGGGTCTAGCATTAATTACTAGACTAGTACCTACCTTACTCTGTGTCCTTGGCCTGGACAGGAGAAGCACCAACCAACCTTACCTTCATTGCTACCAGTAATTAGTACTAACGGCTGGTAATGGTAGCAGCAGTGCCTTGCCACAGAGTACTACTAGTAGTAGTAATTACTACCAGCAGGTATAGGTACTAGTGTCACGACTACTGCTATTCGTATGTACAATTACGTCGGCACGGGTAATGATGCGGCTTGGGGCAAATGCACTGGCACCCGCTGTACTGTACGCTAATCACGAGGAATTACTCAGTGCCTGTCGGTACCCGAGGTGCTTGCACTGTGCGCGCCCCTCACGTCGTCAAAATCGACTGATGATCGGACACCAGCATCGGTCGTCTGTTCGTTGTCCTAGGCATTTGATGGGACTACGCAGTGCTCTAGTTCTACATGGAGAACCAGCCCCGGCCACAGTGACTAGGAGTAATGAAGCCGCTGACGATTGCTGCCACTAGAAGCCCTCTGTAAAGATCTCAGACACTGCGCGAAGAAACGTGTCTAACACCGGCTTCGTTCACACATGCCATTCTCTTGTAAGTAAATTTGGTGTATTACCAGGCACTATCATGCTTGGTTCGAAGCAATGCTGACAGGCCATTATCTATGGAAGGCATAGACGACAGCCTTAGACCTTGATCTTTCAGATCAATCGAACGTGATGGATCGCTTCGCTTCTCAGATATCTCCACACTATGCATAGATGTAAATCGAAGATGTATGCCAAAATTGCCCGTCGTATCAAGTCAGGTCAGATTCATATGCTGATATCGACGAACAAACACTGTTCACGAAGGGGGGGGCAGGTGCTGATGATCAAGACCCTCCGTTCTTGAGGAAAGCCCTACCTAGGTAGGCTTTGAGATCCGCCGCCGTAGGCCAGGCTGAGGCCGAAATGAGAATTCCCCCTTTTTTTCTTTCTCCCTTAACTCCTATCCTAATTCGAATGTGATCCGCGGTATTATGCATTTGCGTCTCGGTTACTTTGTGAACTGGCACTAACCCCCCTAATGGTGGGTAAGGTGTCTTTGGGAGCCTTTTGCTGCTTTGTCTTGGCCAGTGCGTATACGATGCCGCTAACGAATCCGAGGATGATGGCCGAAACACTGCCAAAGGTGACTGGCGCGGAAAAGAAGATGAGGCCACTGACAGCAATAGGTAGTTTGTTCAGCATGCCGACCATAGAGTATGTGGTTGACGAAGTAACCCGAATGCACCAGGCTGAGCAATAGGAAATGAAGATGGCCGCCAGTCCAGAGTAGATCATGCCCACAACCATCCTATTGCGCAGCTCCGGGGGAAAATTCCTGACTATGTTGGCGGACGACCAGTCTTCGACAAGTAAGCCACTAATCAGGAGTACCGGAATAGTCAACAAGTTGTTGTAATACATTGCTGTACGCATGCGTCAGTTTTCATTTTCTCTGTGGGCTACTCAGAACGTACTGTCCCAATCCTTGAAGTTCATCTTTTTCATGACTTTGCGCATGCCGAGAACGTATGAAGCGCTGCATATAACATTCAAGCCCATCCAGGCGTAACCGGCATTGAGTGTGGATACGACCACTGCTGAGTCGCCAGTGCCAAAGTCACCGGCAACCGCACTCTGGATATCTGCCCAAGCGGCGATGACCGAGCTCACAATCATGAGCCCAAAGGAGACAAGAGTCAAGGGTGTTACGTTGCCCCCAAACCATAGCACCTCACCATAGGCAATCACGATGATGGTCAAGTTTTTGAAAATCGTGTAGACAGGAACAGACAGAAACTGCAACGCTTTCGCACCGGTATATATCATGCCCACAAGCAGGACAGATATGGGGAACCCTGGTAAGAGAATCGGTGTAAGTGCACTGATCACGAAGAGAGGGTTCGGCTACTTGCACTTCTTTGCACGATCCGTCTCGAAGGGCGCAAGCGTCTTGATCAATCCCATGTTCTTGCACGCCGTTATGGCACCAATGCAGACAATGGCCTGAAGTTCCCGGTCAGCACATGCTCCCCAGAGTGCTCAGAAGGGCAGTTACCTGGATAGTGAGATAGAAGAAATTCAAGTTCCACCCCTGTCCGGAAACAACATATTTGTTGACAATGGTCATGCTGATAGATGACGCGCAGTAGGCGAGAATGGACACAATGGGGCTGTTGTCGAGCTTCGACATTGATTGCAAGACCGAAGGCCCTGAATGACCACCGTACGATTTCATACCGGCGGGTCTAGGCATGAAAGAAGACTTCTCGCTTCTATCGAAGGACCCTCCATTTGGTATGCGCACAACGTGGTCCTCGTTCTTCTTGTCGGACATGATGGTTTCGAAAGCGCAATATGTAATCGAGAGTGGAGAGGCGGGTTTGTTCGACTCGTCGAGATAAAATCAACAAAGCTTATCTTTAGCCAGAACAGGGTTGCAGAACAAATGAGCATCAAATAAAATGCAATTCAACACATTAGCGAGCGGAAGCGACGATGCGCGTGGGCGACAGTCTTTGTCGGTTGCAGGGAAAGGGGAGACTGAAAAACGACTACATCAAGCTTGGACGCGCTCTGTGTCCGGGATGTCGCTATCGAACACGCTACCTAACGCTAAAGGTACCTGGTATTCAGCTTCCGTCTGCAGTTCGCAGGGGCAGTGCCAGCCATCCAGGGGACTACGTTCTTACCCGCTTCGCTTAGTCATTCAATTGGACATCTTGGAACCATGATTGTTTGTGTGCCCTATGTCCCTACCTAGCTACTCAGCAGTACCTCTAGTAGCAGTACTACTACTGGTACTGCTAAGTACTTACTAGTAGTAGTAGAACTACTTCGCAGTATTCTTGCAGAATATATGTACCGCCTCATGTCGCCAGGTCAATGCTGTGGGAATGTGGGAAAGGTGAGGTGGTCCGTACCACTGGGGCCCACTGGAACAGAACTTAATACTAATCTTCCATAGTTGGAAATAGTTAATGTTTCAAGACAGAGTCTTCGTAAGAGCCATGCATTGCAGACGAACCCTTGTCTTCATAATGTCTTAGTGCCAGGTATGGCAATTACGTACAATAGTATCGTGGAGTCAAGATTCGTTGGTCCCATCTGGCGGTGTCACTGTAATGCTATGCTTGGACTAGCTCCCGCCATCTGCAGGTTTTAGTCATCCGCTCATACATTCATCAGGTCCAACCGTTGCTCCCCCTTCCTTTATCTTCTTCCCCTTCCTCTGTGAGATGGATGGTGCTTTGATGGGCTAGCGAAGGGGGCATCCTTCTGGGGGAGGGTGTCACTTTCATGTAGCTACTGCTGGTTCTCCTGTCTGATTCTCCTCTGGACCAGCATGCTCGCCCTCGGTCGTGATATGGAAGTTGAGGTGTTTCCAGTCCTCCAGCTCCTCAGTCACAGACCGCATGCGATCTCGGATGCTCTCGATAGCGTAGCTTCCAAGCAGCAGTCTGAGGGGAGGATAAGAACAGTGTGCTAGTTGCCAGACGAGTTCAGCGCATTTCACGGCACTGGTAGGCTGACGATCGCCCAACCACTGTACCATCCGTTTCGCATGTAGTGCTGGCGATGTTGCCTGGGCGTAACTTTCGCTTGGCGGCTTAATCAGGAAATGTCCCCATGTCGGTGGCCTGCTATCGGCAGACTCTGGTTCATCGCGCCTCACGAGCCCCGGCTCTATCAGAGTTGCTTTGATATTGAAGGCGTCCGTTTCATAGAGCATGGCTTCGATCAAACCCTCCACGGCGTATTTGGTGGCACAGTAGGGGCCAAGGCCTGGCACCCCAAGCGCCCCTGAAGTAGAGCTAAAGATAAGATACCGTCCGCTACTTTGTCTCCGAAAGTAGGGTAAGGTGGCGTGGATGATGTGCACCGTACCCATGAAGTTGGTTTCAAATTGGTTGCGCAGGTCGTGCTCATCTTGGTCTTCGCAGGCTCCAATGACACCGTATCCCGAGCAATTGGCCACAACGTCAATGCGTCCGAAATGGTCAAGAGCGCGCTGAACAGCTCGAAGAACCGATTCGCGTGAGCGAACATCGCAGTCCGCTGTTAGGAGATTGTCGTTGGTATTAGCGATGTCATAAGGCTTGCTCTCAAAGACTCGACCAACGGAGACAACGAAGTCGCCCCTTGAAAGCGCGCATTTGACCAATGAGCGGCCCATGTGGCCTGTACTGCCAAAGATCTATTTTGAATAACCATCAGTATTTGATATCCCGTCTTGATGAAGGGATATGATTATACTCACTACCCACACCAGCTGGTGGTTTGACACGCCATTGACCGGGGGGTCGCAACTTAGTGGTAGCTCAAGTTTGGGCTTGTCTGATGGCTCAGCCGAGTCGGAAGATAGAATGCGTGCATCCCCGCTCATCTTGAAATGAAGAGCACAGAGTAGCTAGCATGGTTTCTAGTAATGAATAGAGCCGGCGAGAAAGCTTGGCCAAGACAGTTAAAGGGAGGTGGGCTTAGCGAGGGTAGACATCTCCGCGTGTACGAGACAGGGAGGAAACAGCGGGGGCGCCAATAACCCGCGTGCAGGTACCGGTACATCAGAGTTAGTACTGTAGATAGTCAGTACGGATACTTACTAGCAGGTGCCCTGGTATCAGAGTGTAACGGAGTACAAAGATACCTTACTTACCTAGGTAGGTAGTGTAAGTGGTACCTATTACGAGGCACCTTCTGATAGGACCACTCACTGCCCTGCCCACTGCCTTTGGTCGCATTAGCCGGATTGAAGCTCATATTCAATGGCGTAGGTAAACTTTCAACAATTGGGTGAGTCACATACGGAGAATTACTAGGTACTACATGTATTATATAGCATCGATACGATATTAAAAACAATACTCTTGACACTCACGCTCTGTAGGAATGACCGCTGGTGGCTGTTCATCATACTCGAGGTGCTCATGGAATTCATTGGCGTCCGTCCACCTTCGTGCAATTGCTTACGATTACACTGGTTGAACAGTTTTTTCGATAATTATTGCTCTACAAATAATAGACGTCGATTTCTTGAGCTACGTCGTTCCCTTGAGCTTTTCGTCGTTGAATGCTACTTGCATGAGAAGTTGGCTGTGGCCGTTGACATATTTTACGGCTTGTTATATTAGTAGTAGACGCGGAATCCATTACAGCTTATGACCGTCTTCGGAAATTTGACCTTTCTAGGGGCTCCATTGCTTGAGTATTCTGGTTTTATAATAGAAACAAAGGATACAGCGGGTGTGAATCAAGCTCTGAGTTCCCTGACAATGACCTGCCGTCCTCAAGACAGATATTGCTCCACGTATGCCTTGCGATGGGAATTGTTATTGAGTTCGGAGCTGCGGTTCAAAGGGGTCCACTTGGGCTCTTCCTGGAAAAGGCGCATAGCGTGGATGTACTTCAAGAGTAAAGTTTAGCATCATGCGAAGGCGGATTGTAAACTTCGGGATCAGCCTGTCACTTACGTTGGAATCGTCTGTGGTGAAGCGGTGGTAGATACCGGGCGGAAGAATCAGCAGGTCGTCCTTGTTCAACTGGACGCGGACCCAATCGTCCTCCTTGCCTCTGACATCGAAGTAACCTTGACCACCACGTATATACCTGATCTCCTCGTCTTCGTGAAGATGTTCTTGAAAGAAGTTTTTGACTTTCTCCTCGTAAACCTTGCCCATGGAGTCAGGCGAGACGACAATCTCGTCGCGGTTCTTATACCCACGCTCAGCTGCGAGCTTGTTCACATCCTCGATGTCAGGGAAATGATAGTAGAGGACCCCAAGCTTGTGCAAAGCTTCAGAATCGACGGCCTTGCCAGAATCATGTGGTAGGCGCTGGTCGCCCTACGAGCGATTGCGCAATCAGTAAAAGCTATCGTGCACGGGAGATGCGATATGCTTACCGGCAAGTTATCGTACAAGTATGCTTTCATTGTAATGCCTCGACGTCGTCAGGGATCCAAACGGTAGAGCAGCACAATCAATGTCAGCGATTTGGCTAATGTTGAATGAGTCTCCGAGAAAACAGTGAATCACAAGTAGGTCAGCAACTTGACGTCGTTGTCCACGTGGGGCATCCAGCTACATTTGTAGCACTCGTAATTTGCTCCCTACCACCGTAGGGTTTTGCAGGCTTCTTACTGTAAGGCGGGGCTCCTTGCCACGTCCGTAACGTCACTGGGTCGACGTTTTCTCATTCAGCTTCACCTCTCTGATGACACCATCCAACTAGATATGTGCACATTTACCTATGTATCCGGCTGTATGTAGAAGCACTTAGCTCGACGCTGCCTAACATGCTGGACTCTGTCATTTATACAGGCCGATCTATTACGTTTTTCGCATTGGATCAAATGAGCATACAATCAGACTACATTCAGATGTTGTTACTGGATAGTGTCTCGGATGCCCTTCTAAGCCTCAAATGATGCCCAGAGGCGTCTTGCGCATGCCAAGTTTGGCGCAACATTAATACAGTGTCCTTAAAACTCCGCCAACGTCCTGCGCCGATGCCGATGCCAAAACTAAGAGATAAAGAAAATCGAAACCAAGAACTCCGGACTTCCCCTTGTAAGCGCTCTTATCGTCGACCTTCAGATCTAGTGGCCGATTTCTGGCGCTGCGATATCACGAGGGCCGGCAACCATAATATCATTGTTCACACCCTCTGCGGATTCATTGGGCAGACGTCCATCAAACAGTCTTCTCCACCATCGAGGCGGATCCAGAGGCCGTGAGCCATTGTGCAGGGGAGGATACACGTCAGTAAAGAAATACCAAACGTGGCCAATGACGACGCCCATAATTTCGTCCCTTGGTACAGTGCCATGCATGACGAGGCTGAAGCCCATCAGAACCCACGGCAGATACGGAGCCCCAAAAACAAGTAGCCCAAGGAAGCTCAATCTCGTATCGGGGTTCCGGCGTGACCAAATGTATACCAAAGTCGACGACAACGGGTGGCCAAGAAACGGCATGGAGACTAGGGGCGATAGGGCGATGAGGCTGGCCATGGCATAGACAAGAAGCCACGAAAAATGCGCCGGGGATCGTCCCGATGATTCCTCTAGAAGGCGGGCGTAGCGCTGTAGAAAGTATATATGGAAGAGAAGGTCAAGCGAGAATGGTCCGAAATATAGAAACGTCGTGAGTAGCCGCCAATACTGCAAGTGTGGTAAGCATCGCCGTTCTGCTGTTTGGGAAGAGCTGTACAAACTTGAGATTTGACAAAGACAGCCCGGAAGCTATAAAAAAGCTGAAAAGGCGTCACAATATGACACTGAACCAGGGCGCTTGTGAGTATCGTGGCTACTGTCCACCACCGAGTACATATCGGCATTTCCCAAAACCATGTTTCGAGGGGCAAGCGCCCGCCGTCCATAACTTGATCCATACTGGTACGTGTATGTGCCGATCACAGCGACGTTAAAATAATATCAAGACCTAGGGGACTGGCAGAGTTCGTCAGTGTCGCCTGTGTGTGGTCGCGTGGATGAGGGAGATGACGATTTCAACGTCATGGCCAGCACGCTCACGAAGATGGTGAACGTGGCCAGTGGTTTCGACAAGGAGGGTAGGTGGCGCCAGCACTGCTAGTGCTGGGTACTTAGTAATACTAGTTCTACTAGTAGAGGTAGTATCTCAACCGCTAATCAATACCTGCATCTAAATCTGGCAGAACTGTAACCAGGTAAGGTACCTTAGTGCACTGCACGCGCACTAGAGCCGCACCACGCTCTCTCTGAGGCGCCCTTTCTTTAGGCGTCTTAGGTAAGTACTTACTTACCTAGGTAGGTAAGGTACCTTAGCTAGCTATCATACTATCAGTGGTCGGATGCTGCTACTAAACCTGCTATGAATACTACAGCGGTACTTAGTAGCTGAATCTAAAGTACTTACCTCTATAGTCTCCCCCGACAGATTTTACCTTCCCCGATCCGCTTTTGGTGCTAAGCCTGAGCTGTCGCTGCTTTACTCTGAGCAGAGGTGATCAGGAGGGTGATCACCTCTGAGCTGAGTACTCCGTACACTGCCTTATTTTAGGCCCCTGTACACAATTGCGCGCACGGATTGCAATACTGTGCACCAGGACCAAACCTCATCCCCAACAACATCCGACTCAGCAGCAATTGACCTTTCAGCAAACCGCTTAATTGCTGCCCAAGATGCTGCCAGGTGTCGTCAGGGTCGGCGAGGCCGGTCAGACCGCTGCCCGAACCTTCTCGCGCGCAGCCCTGAACTCGAGCCGATACCGCAGTTTCTCGACCGCTCGTCAGAATGCTGCCTCTCGACCGACTGCCCGTGCAGCGACACCCTCTTTGACCTCGACCCGATCCCTCAACAGCGCCGTCCCAAAGACATCCGCCCTCTCTGCCGCTTCCTCACTCACCAGCAACAGGATCCGCAAGATCGTCGCCCAGACCATCAGTAACATTGGCAGCAAGCGCGAGACAGCAGCCTACCTCCGCGTCTTCACTGTCACTGACCAGCAATTTGCCGTCATCAAGGTCGGTGGTGCGATTCTCCGAGACTACCTTGATGAGCTATGCAGTAGCATCCTCCTGCTCTACGAGCTTGGTCTCTACCCGATTGTCATCCATGGCGGCGGTCCGCAGCTGAACTCTCTCCTAGAGGCTGCTGGCGTGGAGCCGCAGTTCGAGGGAGGCATCCGAGTGACGGATGCAAAGACTTTGGGTATCGCGAGAAAGCTCTTTCTGGAGGAGAATGCGAGGTTTATTGAGCGTTTAGACTCTCTTGGCGTTGCGACTCGTGCTATTCAGGGTGCTTTTGGAGCTACTTATCTTGATAAGGAGAAGTGGCAGTATGTTGGTAAGATTACTGAGGTCAGGACACAGGCTATCGAGAGTAGCATTAAGGCCGGCTATGTGCCAATTCTTACTTCAATGGCTGAGGGCAATGACGGTCACCTCCTGAATGTCAACGCAGATGTTGCGGCTGCTGAGCTTGCTCGTGCTCTTAAGCCTCTCAAGATCGTCTACCTCTCAGAAAAGGGCGGTCTCTTCAACGGCGAGGACAAGAAGATCTCTCAGATCAACCTCGATGAGGAGCTTGAAACCATCAGTCGTCAGCCATTCTTCAAGTTCGGAACACGTCTGAAGATCCTAGAGATTCATGATCTGCTCAAGGATCTGCCTCGCAGCTCTAGTGTCGCTATCATTCACCCCAGTGATCTTGAGAAGGAGCTTTTCACCGACTCTGGTGCTGGCACGCTTATCCGTCTTGGCGACCGCATCCAGAAGGCCACTTCCATTTCCGAGTTCAAGGACATCGAGAAGCTCAAGGCCGCTCTTGTCGGCAGCTCTCAGGGTCTCGACACTGAAGCTTCAGTTGACACATTCATCAACTCATTAGAGGAGAAGAAATTCTCCGCATACTACGACGACGCCATGCAATGCATTGCCATCGTCAAGCCCGGTGGCGCGAAGCAGACAATGGCTGTCCTCACAAGCCTTTCCACCACTAAATTTGGCTGGCTCAGGGGCATGATGGACAACATCTTCACTGCCATCAAGCAGGATTACCCGACTTTGGCCTGGACGGTCGATGAGAGGGATGAGAACCTGGCGTGGTTCTTTGAGAGGTCTGATGGCAGCTTCCATAATGATGGCAGGGTGCTGTTCTACTATGGAGCTTCGATGCGCTTGGATGCTCTGAATCCTGTTTATAAGGATTTCTTAAAAAGTGGACAGGCTACGCCTAGCGAGTAGCGCCTTCACTGCGGGAGGCTTTTCTATAGACATGCTTTGATATCAATACCAGTCCTTTCGCAGACACTAAATGACCAGTTCAAGAATCGAGTTCGGTAACGTGCAAGCTCGAGCTATCCATGGAGTCAGTGCCCATGACAAGTTACTCTAGCAGACATGGCAGTGGAATCAAATCATCATGGGACAATTAGCATGGGAGCATGTGAGATGAGTATTCCTATGATACGATCCATGACATCACCCAATCAATAAATTACAAAAGCTATCAACGCTAAAAGCAAGAAGCCGCCCAGAGGTATATGTCCCTGAGTATCCCGTATCAGCGCCTAAAAGAATCTCTGGTATCAAAAGAGTAGTCCTGATTTGCTCTCACAGAACTCTCATATACAAAACGCCTTTCGCTTGGCGTTTCAGTAGTAAAGTAGGTAAGTGCTGTAATCCTCTCCTATCTCGCACACAAATCTGCCACGCTAAGTCTACCTCCGATATCGCTTTAGCGCGTCCAGTGGACTTTAATCGCTGGTCAGGTCTGGTCTAGCGTGTCTCTTTCTGTTGGAGTGCTAGGAACCCGGACACCAACGTGCCCAAAGGCCGGGCAACTGGGGGCCTACCTGAATCCTAAACCATGGCGAAGGTCGCATGAAGTAAAGAAGACACAGTGTGAATTCAATAGCGTGTAGGTAAAAGTTGATAGGTTGGCGTACAGCCCGTCGGCGGGATAGGCGACGTGGGGGTGAGCAAAGGTGATGATGCTCACTATGGTACAATGCGGGCAATCGTATTGCTAACGTATAAATAAAGAGCCTTAGTTTTTATAATAAAAATTTACTTATAAATAGAAAGCCTTAATTTTTATAATAAAAATTTATTTATTAAATTTGATTTAAATATTATTTTCTTTCTTCTTTAGTAGGGCAGTATATACACTTTTATTAGCTATTATAGTGCGTGTTTTAGCACTCAGCTTCACGCTCAGCTTCACACTCACTGAGCAACGGTGATCAAACCCTGAGCAAGAGCGGCGGTGCTGACTAACTAGGCGGGGACGCTGGCCTCCTGGGTTTCGTGGCAGACTACCTATGATGCTGGCGAGTTAAGGCTCCTACCAGTGGTACCTTACTTATACTATGGTACGGTATTGCACATTTGTGTTCAATGCAGGGATTCTCGCTTGCAGCCGACTTCTCACTTTGGTTAGGACTACCTACTAGGTATCTTAGGTAGGTAGCGTTAAATTGATCTGTATATGTACATCGGTGGCTCTTGCCAGTTCTTATGGCGCGTGGCCCTATCACAACCAATGACAGAAACGCGGGGCTGGGAAACATAACGCGTGAAGGACGCCAAACTCTCATTCGCACGTCTCTTATACCCGATGCCTCTTAGTCCAGATGCCTCGCAAGGTTCCCAGCAGGCTGCTCGACTCACAACACATCTTCTGTGACCATTCAATATAATATTTCGAATCGCGTAACATTCTCGAAAACGACTCTCCTTCGAATCTCAGAGCAATGGCTGGGCCGACCGGCGGAAAGCGTCCCGCGGCTGGGGGGCAAGCACAGAAAGGACCAGCAAAGAAGAGCTGGCGACCCTCAGATACAGGATACGCGTCGCGGCCACCAAAAAACTGGAAACCTCGTCCCGGCGATATACAGAGTACGATGCCCAAATTGGATTGATTTGGTATATGTGAAAGCTCCGATAACTAACGACCTCGTAGTGGGCGATCCTTTATATGTTCCTCCAAAGCGTCGCTATCGGCCGGGCACCGTCGCGTTGCGTGAGATCCGGAAGTTCCAATCCAATACCAAATTATTAGTGCAAAAGCTTCCTTTTGCACGCCTAGTAAGTATTTTCGCGCGTTGTCACTCTGCTCTCCTTGACTAACCATGTACCTTTGCCAGTGTCGCGAGATAGGCATGCGATGCAGACCACAGCACCAAGACTTCCGATGGCAGAGTCAAGCTCTACAAGCGCTGCAAGAAGCAGCCGAGGCCTATATTGTTTACCTGTTCGAGGACGCCAACCTCTGCGCCATTCATGCAAAACGGGTTACAGTTATGAAGAAGGATATACAGCTTGCGCGACGAATTCGTGGTATTCAGGGTGGTTTGGGGTGATTCCCGGATATGAACCACTCGGAGTCTCCTTGGGAATGTAAATATCCTTACTTGCTTTCGTCCTTTTTGCATTTTCCCCCACGTTAATGAGGGGCATAACAAGCGGTGTGAAAGATGATCAGCTTGGGGTCATCGGGCGTTAACTCAATACTATCACGGTCGCACCACAGTGTCGACTGTTGGCGAGATGTTCCTGTTATCCTGAAGTCCTAATACTGCGACACATGTGCAAGTTGGTTGTGAAGGTGCATTAAATCATGACATGGTACCTCCAATCCCGTGGACCTGAGTCTGAAGGAGTGGGACGAGAGGAATTTGGCAGCAGGAAGATGAAAACCCCGTCATTTCCTTCCACGATGGGAAGACCATTTCGCTCCCTTCAGTCGGCAAATTTCGTCTCTTCTTCTCTGAGCGGTACCTTGGATTAAGCCCCGTTTACACGACAATCCTGTAGCCACAGCACCTTTTCCTAGGTGTATACTAGAGTGTGAGACGTCAATTTCGGCGGGACCTGTTGCTTGGGTATCTATGTAGGTAGGTAGATAGTGCGTGTGACGAGGGTCAGAAATAGAGCTGCGCTGCACTCGTGGCCACAGGCTTTTGTATACCCAAGGTCCAGTCGATCGCTGCAAATGCACGGTCTCCCAAGATTGTTCCACTCACTCAGACGCCGAATGCCACCATATCCATAGGTCACCGAGGGTTATTGACTTATGAGCTTGCTTGTTGTATCATAGTAGTTTGGATTAGGAATGAACCCGGATCGCCGTCGAGATAGGAGGGACAACAGCGTCAAGTTGTCATCACTGACGTAATAACTACCATAGGGGAATGGCTCCATGTACCTGGTTATCACCACATCATCAAGCCAACCTCAGATCTGCTTTAACTTTACATCGAAATAAGGGAAGAAAATTTTCTACGCTTCTTCGCGAGGTTTCAAGTCAAGTATGTCTCGTATCATTGGAATCCGTAAAGCCGCACGGCTCCTTGCAGCTGGAATTGGTCCTGCCATCTGCACAAGCATGGTATACTCGCTGCGATCGCCCGTCATCCGGCTTGATAGCGATCATACTACAACACCCACACATCGTTCACCACCAACGATCGAGACGAAGCTATCGCCTCGAATGGTCCAGCAGCTATCCAGTGGTAGCCTCGCGGGTTAGTTACTCATCCAAGGTCCACATGTGGTGAACCCCCCTCTTCCGGCGGCCAGTAATGTTGACGCTCGATTGTTTGCAGGTTTCTGCGCTGGGCTCGTGGTAGCGGTGTTCTCTCGAACCTTGGTCATTTTGGGAACTCTGTTCGCTTTCACAATTCTGGTATGTTTCCTCGCTCCCACATTGTGCGATCGACTCGCTCACACGTCGTTACCATTAGGTTGCGTCGCGTTACGGGCTGGACCTACCACAGGTGCTGGGCGTCAAACGGTTTGTGAAGGGGAGCCCTTGGTGGGCAACCATTGAGCAAAAGCCTTGGTTCACAGCATCTTTCACCACAACCTTCGCGCTCGCAGCTTTTGTGCGCCTGTAAATTTTACACCTAATATAGACTACTGAATCGGCTGTGTCTCACGCGTGAGCCATGCCATCGTCAAAGGATCCTCTTCAAAGTATCGCTTCGTCTTCTCCAATATCTCAGCATTATAATCATTTAGCCATGCCTTCTCAATGTCCGTTAGAAGACTCGTGTCAATGAGATTTTGACAATAAGGGACCATCGTGACATGCTCAAATCCTAGGAATGGCTTATCGTCGAAGGAGTACTTGGTTTCCACCTTCTTCACCACGATGATGTTCTCTATGCGAATGCCGAATTCGTCCTCTACGTAGTAGCCTGGCTCGTTGGATAGAACGTTGCCTGACGAGAGCGCGACCTCAGCGTATTGTGCTCTCGTTCCGATGCCAATTGGACCCTCGTGGACGTTCAAATAAGAGCCAACGCCGTGACCAGTGCCATGTCGATAGTCGAGTCCATTTTTCTAAGTCGACCATTAATACACGAAGCACAGGAGTAATACCGCGGTCACATACCCATAGATGCTGGCGTGCAAGTGAATCCAGTGCATATCCAGTGGTGCCCTTTGGGAAGATAGCCAAATCAAGAGCAATGTTCCCCTTTAAAACCAAGGTATAGGCTTCGCGCTCTGCATCAGTTGGCTTCCCGAAGTGAAGGGTTCGTGTAACATCTGTAGTTCCATCGGTGTACTGGGCCCCAGAGTCGCAGAGGTAGATTTTTCCCGGATCGATCGTTGAGCAGCTGCCACGGACAGGTTTGTAGTGAATGACAGCAGCGCTGTGCGGGGATATGATTAGCCTTTCGATTCCGGGAACAGGAGCTTGGTGGGGATTGTGCGTTTGGGGACGCCCACTTGTCATACTTGACTAGGGTGAGGGAGCGAGCTACTTACTTTGCTCCTGTGGAGGAAATGGTCGGGAACGAGAGTCCAACAAAGTGATCGTGCTTGGAACGAAGCTCCTCCAATTTGTCGGCGGCCTGGACTTCGTCCAAAGCCGCTTTCTTGGCGATCAGTTGATCTTCAAGCCAGGCAAAATACTCGATAAGCGCGGCACCATCACGGACGTGTGACGCTCGCATCCCGTCCAGCTCCGTGGTGTTCTTCACTGCTTTAGCGTCTCCAATAGGGCTCCTCACTTCATCTACCATCCCATCCCCCCCCAAAGCCCGTTGCAGCGCCCACGAGCCCCGGTTGGAAAGAAGCAAGCGCTGATGAGTCTCTTTGCTTCTTTCCTTGTTCTTCTGGCTAACGATCGTCTGGAGCTCTCGGGCATCTTCCAGTATGGTGCCATAGGGTCTCAATTTGATGTCATTCCGGGCAAGATGAGCCCTGCAGTCATCGTCCAGCTTGGAATCGTCTACGTAAAGCGTGGTCGAGTCAGGCGTGATAATGACGAATGAAAAGAAGACGGGATTGTAGGGTATATCACTCCCACGCAAGTTGAAGAGCCAAGCAATCTCGTCAAGCATGGAAACAACGAAACCAGCGGCTTGTTTCTTAGCAAGCTCTTGCCGCAGCTCATTCAGCTTATCCCCAACCGACTGGCCGGCATGAGATTCAGGCAAGATCAGAACAGGCTCCTGCGGGCGAGGGGGCTGTTCGTCTCCCCAGACAAGATCAATGAGGTTGTCCTCATGGGGAATGAGATCAGCGCCGCCGGATTTGTGAATCTTCTCGAGCAGCTTCTTGGCTGCAGATGAAGCAAGTAAAGAAGCATCGACGGCAACATTTTTGCCGTCCGCAGCCTGCTCAGCAGACCAATCCTGCCAAGTTGGGGCTTCTGGGAGTGCCGAGTTGAGCAAGGTCCAATTATCGTCCAGCTGTTTCGTGGCTTGAATGATGTAGCGCCCGTCGGTAGAGAGGACGGCGGAATCAGCCGTGACAACAGCAACGCCTGCGGAGCCGGTGAATCCGGAGATAAAGCTTCGCCTGGAATCAGAGGCTGCAATGTATTCGGAAGAGTGATTATCTTCAGATGGTACAACTAACACCGGCGAATCTGTCAGGCTAAGACGTCAACAAAGGATAGCGCAGACGAACCGTAGACTTGGACGTTGCGCTCTTTCATCAAAGCTCTCAACTTAGAGAGGCGGGCTGTGGTGTCGACTTTGTCCATCCTTGAGACTAGGGGCGAGTAATATCTCGCAGTGTTTGTCAAAGCTATTAGGTTGCGGCAGCCCCGCGTTACGTTGAGACGGACGGTCCGGCTTGCGAGAAGTATGGTCATGAGCTGCAGGATCTCGAAAACCACTGCGGGACGCCCAAAAATCAATATCGCAAGGAGCTTGAAAAAAGCTTAGTTGAGCTTGCAATGCGATGAGGAAAGTGGTTGTCGAGTCGACCTTGTAGAACTGTAACTCACCGCACGCAATTGCTACCTAGACTAGTAGTTGGTACGATCACGAGGTGATATTGGAAGGAACTGGTCCGAACTGAAGACCAGCCTAGTGGGTTGAGCGGCTTGGGTAGCTATCACAGTGGTCGAAGACAACGCAGCCAGGATGACGTACTTCCAGCGCCTCGGAATACTAAGATAGCCACGTCAGGTAGCTAAAGTGAAGAGAACCACGAGGCTGAGACAGATGCTGTATGGTAGATGAACCGAGCTAAACCATGATGCGCACGTTAGGGGCGGGGCCCCGAAAGTTGCGGGCAGTACTTAAGGTCAGGTACTGCAAGAACTTCAGGTTGTACTGGGAGTCTACGAGTACTACTACCCGGCCCTGTAGTAGTGGTAGTTCTGCCAACTACTAAGGTACCTAGGTACTTACTAGACTAGTAGTAATATAAGGTACCTTATCCTCTGTGAACCCAGTGCCTTCCATCCCTTCCCATGCCCCACTATACGAGTACACACACTGGCATACGCCCAAGTTGCCATGACCTGAAAACAGTTGATTCATTCAGGCTGTCCGTCCAATTATCGTAACCCTACGCACCCTACTTCTTCCAGAAACCAGTTCTCCTGACAGTACTATTGCTGTTAGTGAGAAGTAGTGGTAGTATTAGTACTATATCAAGGTACTGGAGACACCTACCTAGGTACGGACCTTCCAAGTAATCTAGGGCAGCAAGTTGATACGGAATACCTGAATCACGATACTGTGCAGGCGCTTGCTCTCGCCTCAAGTACCACTTTCTGGCCAGTGCTGGTTAACTTGCCAACTTCAAGCTTGAACTGGGTGTCGTATTTGCCATGCACACTACGGGGGAGCCGCCCTTACTATCTACATTGTCAAGATTCTAATAGCTGCTGTGGTACAGATAGGTGAGTTACGTGCGACAAGACACATGAGAACTGCCCTTTCTCCATATGCTAAGAGGGGCTCCAGCTCGGGTGCAACCTTTCTTGGTTGGTGCGTTGCTAGCTGAGGTTTGTTCATACCTTATGCGGATGCTCGAGAAAGCCCACGATTCCCGCAGAGCTTGCATTCAACAGCTCCAAGAACATGCGTATAGTCGACTTCTTACGGGACCAGCACAGAAACAGCGCTAGACCGTGTCGAGGCCTTGATGAGATTCTTCCTGGCTTTTGAGTCTACGACAGGGTGATCAGAGCGCCCCTTCAACGCGACGGGGGTCTTCGGCTGGGAAAGCTGTAATACGTCAACATCGTCGAGCAATCTTCGCCGTCAAGTGAGTGGGAGAAGATACACAACATTTCCAGCATTGTCGGGGATATATAGCCATCTATAAAACCTTATTCCGACTTTCACGGCGGAGCTAAACTGGCGCAGGCATGGCGCTGAACAACCCGCCTCGGTCACCAAGTATTGAGCACGTCGAGTCTGTAAGTTGCGGACCCATTCCTAGTATCATTGAATCCCAGGCGACTGTCATCATTCGCGTTTTGAAGCGCTGCTGATTATGCAACTAGCTCATCTTGTCGCTGTACGAGCCAGCTGGCCCTGAAGTAATCGCAGCTACACAAGCTACCCTTACCCAACTTCACAGCTCGCCATCAGCATGGACTCTAGCTCGAGACTTGCTGTCTCGTCCAGATGAGAAAGTCAAGTTTCACGGCGCGCTGATAATTATTGTCAAGCTGAATACGGAAAGGTACGGCAATCGCATCAGCGTTCGTGTCCATACGCTGACCTTAGATAGCCAGTCGTTGAGCTATGACGATGCAGCAGAGCTCCTTGTGAGCTTGATAGAGTGGTATATCCAGTCACTTTCCTCTGGAAGCTCCTCGCTTGTATCGAGGAAGCTCTCTTCGGCTCTGTCCACTTTTCTCATGAACTTTCATACATTTTGGAGTTACTATATTCACCACCTGGTCGGGTGTCTGAGCTCTGGGCATGCCAATATGCCACCGGCCGATGGGCCTTCAGAAGACTTCCGCTCTACTATGGAATCCTTGGGAGAAATCCAGACTCAGGGGGTTCTGTGGGTAGTTGAGAATGCTGTTGAGGACGCTTCGAAAGTCGATCTCAATTCTGGGAAGCAGTGAGTAACATATCATACTGAGAATCTGAAGGGCAAAGTTGACGCTTCTAGTGCTGGTCTATACGACGTTTTACGTGAAAGTATGCCAGCAGCTGTTATCCTCATGTCGAAAGCTCTATCGCCATCCACATTCAGCGGTCGACTACACGAAGAATCGCTAAAATGTCTTCAGGTAGCGCATAACCCTTAAGCGAGGATACTTTAAACCTCCATTGAAGGCTCGCTAGTTTCACAAGCTGACAGGCTGTTCAGGCATGGATCGGGTTCTCGCAGAGGTTATCTGCTCGAGACAAATCTTTCATCGATTCGTTACGACCACTTTTGACCCTGGTCATAAATCTACTAGTCATCGATAGCGCCTCCGATGTGGCTGTTGAAACACTTGTGGATGTCCTCGCCAATTTCCCTGCCCTATTCGCCGAGGAGCATTTTGCTGCGCTCATGGACATCTTATGCAGCCAATGGTCCCAACATCGATATCAGCAGCTGCTACAGGGCGGTTTTGATTTCGAATCAATTCAGTTCGGACAACTTCTCTTGTCTTTTGGGGAGGCCAAGATTAGTAGACTTATGCGAAATAACGATGAGCAAAGTCGTAGTCTACTGCACTGTATCTGCGGGCTTCTATCGGCTGAGGGATACCCAGCTGTCGAAGACAAGATCTTTGTCCCGGCTCTTGAGTTCTGGTCCACGTTTGCCGAGACCCTTACTGATGAAGTGGAGTCTGGTAATATCTCATCTGGGTCGTGGGAGGAAGCAGCTCTCTCGTGTGTCCTACAGGCCGTGTCTAATGCCTGGCAGAAGATATGTTTTCCTCCGTCCCCTGAGTTCAGCCAGTGGGACACTTCCGATCGGGTGGGCTTTAATGATGCTAGGAAGGAAGTTGCAGATTTATTACAATCTACATATGCACTGACGGGACCCAAGCTTATTTTCATATTTGCAGAGCTCGTCGTGATGGCCTTGAATGAGTCAGCCTGGCCGCGATTAGAAGCTGCCGTATTCTGTCTTGCTTCACTCGCCGATTGTGTGAGGGATGATGAACAGGCTGACGAAGCACTACACTCGGTCTTCTCATCCTCCCTATTCACTCGGCTCCGTGATGATGGGCTTGAGATGCCGTATCGAGTTCGCCAGAGTTGTGTCTCTCTAGTTGAGCACTACACAGAGTACTTCGAGAGACACATGAGCCTCCTCCCCGCCACGCTTACTATGCTCTTTGGTTTGGTCGGTGAGCAAGGACTTGCAGCCCAAGCGTCCAAATCTATCCACCGCCTATGCTCGTCTTGCCGACATCACCTTTACCCTGAGATCGGCTCTTTTCTGGACGAGTATCAAAGAATTTCGACATCCAAGAAGCTAGATTGTATCTCAAACGAGAGACTACTGGGCGGTATTTCTTGTGTCGCCCAAGGAACCCCAGATGAGTTGCAGCGGCTAGAGGCGTTTGATAGACTACTTTCGTTTGTCGAGGCAGATCTAGTCACCTCAATGCAACTTCCCACGAGCTCTGGGCAGCAATACGTCTTACCCTGTGCTCCTAATTCAAGATGTCTAGGGGATACTGACTATGAGAATCCCTCTCTTCACATGAGTGTCAGAGTTCTCAGAAGCCTCGTATCTATGGGCCGTGGCTGCCAATCCCCAGCAGATTTGCCGATACCAGTCGACCACAAGATCAATAGCCGGTACCAATACGATGCAGAGCTTTCTGAGTTGCAACGCAGGATATTCAGTTTAGTACTGCAGATTGAGTCCAAGTTCCCGACCAGCTCAGAGGTCGTAGAAACGATATGTCACTTTTTACGAACTGGTTTTTCAGAGCCGGAGCCAGGGCCATTTGTGTTCTCTTCTAAGGACATCGCACAGTACCTGACCCGGCACGATGGACATGTTCCAAGAATCGGTGCCATTGTCAGCACTGCATGCTCATTCGTGAGCTCAGTAAATCAACATGATCATCAAGAGATAGGACCAATATTCGTGGAAGTATTCCTTTGGGTCACCGGGCTAGCTCGTGCCCTGCCTGGTATGAAAATATACCACTCAGACTGGTACTGAGCGGCAACAACTAATCTCTTGACAGACCCTGAGACTGATACCGAATTGACGCAACACACCATCGACTTGTCCAGTCGCCTCATGACCAAAAGTCCGTCGACTATCCTCCGGCTCGAGCCCTTCGATGCGGCAGAATTTTTATTTCTCTTCACCATCAGAGTCTTGAATGGAAGAGAGCCCTTGCCTAAATCTGCTTCCGCCGATTTCTGGGTAGGTCTAGAGTCCATATGCCCTATTCTGCGTTGGGCCTTTGCTTCTTGCCAAACTGACTCAACTTCATCAGACGTCTTTTCTCAACCTCCGCGTAGAGTCCGCGGAGTTGCAGGAAAAACACTTGCAGATTATTTCAACACTGGGCCCGTACTTAGGTCAGAGTTTGACGAATAATATTGGTGGTTTTGCGTCCCGCAGCGAATTAGACAAGCTGAGTGAACCGCTAAAGAAACTCGTCAGTCGTTACCCTTCTGCAAAGAGCTGGCTTGAAGCAGGCCTCAACGACCCCACATTTCCTAGCTCCAAGGTCACCGCTGAGGACAAGTCTATGTTCCTCAAGAAGATACTCAGGTGAGCAAGTGAAATCGTGTAAATCGAGTTTGGTGTCGTGTGTGCTGATTGTAGATGTGTCTGTCTATTAGTCTCCGTGGGTCTCGAGCAACGAACCAGGTCGTGAGAGATTTTTGGCTCACTTCCCGAGGATCAAACTTCGCCTATGCATCTTGAAAGCATATCTTGACTACCTATATCTGATGTCAAGGAGTCGTCTTGCTTAAGCTTAGATATATCCCTAAATATAGCAATCTCTAGAATCCGAGGCTCTTAACTCAGCCCCTTCAGCCAAAAGGACGCCGCAAGCATACAAACGAGTGTCAAGACCCACCCATTCCCATGGCTTCTCGCACAGCTCCCATAGTTGCCTGAGCACTCTCAGAAGCTCTTCGGTTCCCTTCCGCCTCAATCTTGTCAACGTATCCCTCGCCCGAGCCAAGATACTCCATATATCGTTCGCGAACACCCTTTAGTCCCATGATTATAGCATCAGAGACAATGTCTTTCAGTTGCTTGGGGGACAGGTCTTCGTAAGCATGAGCAAGCTGAGATGGTGATCGGGATTGCCTATCAAATACGGAAAGAATATCCAAGAGATTTGATATTCCCGGCCTCTTAGCTGTGTCGTAGGATATTCCGGGAATAGAATCTGTCAAAGCTGAGCCAATCTTTTTCTTGATCTCATCGGGCGTATCTGTGATGAGAATGCGTGACCGCTCTGATCTGTGGGACTTTGACATCTTTGATGTGGGATCAGTCAAAGACATGACGCGATGGACAGATGCTTCTTCATGCTTAGTAACTCTGCTGGAAGTACGGAAGGTCACAATCGGAGCCAACAGAACTTACGTGTAAGTGTTTTAGGATGTACCAGGTGCTCGCCATAGATGTGGTTGAAATTAGTAGCACATTCGCGTGCAAACTCGAGATGCTGCTGTTGGTCGTGTCCAACGGGTACGTGAGTCGCCCTGTGCGGGCACGAGTTAGCTTCGAAGTCCAGCGTGTCGTTGATTCACATCAGGCCAACCTATGAACGAGGATATCCGCAGCTTGGAGAACGGGATACGAGAAAAGACCCAATTTTAGCTGGCCCCCGACATTCTTATCTTCAAGCGTAGTTGTAGCAGAAAGATTCAACTTTGACTAAACTCGGGATCGTCAGCTATTTGCTACTTTTGACTTCTGGTAGTCTACTCTTTGAGGCACCGTGTCCATAATCAGAAAGTTGGAGAGAAGTCCTCACCTTCCACTGCGTCATTCGAGACAGGTATCCAACCGAGGCTGTACAGCTCAGAATCCACATCAATTCCGAGTGAGCCGGAACCTTGAATGCACAGGTTGTTAATGAGATGTAGTCCCTAAAAGTAATGAACAAATTTACGAACCGCTGACTGATGGAACAAAATACATCGTTCTGGGTTGATACCTAGAGCGAGCAAAGACGCAAGCGCACTTCTCCTCCACTTCCTCAACTGGCCTGGTGGCTGGGGCGTGGTGATTGCGTGAAGGTCCACAATCGAATAAATGAGTTTGGTCGAGTCGGCCTCCTGATGCTGGAGAGCAACCCATTGCCTCAGAGCACCCGCATAATTCCCTAGGTGCGGTATGCCGGTCGGCTGGATCCCAGAAAATATTACCCGCCTGGCGGCCCCTTCAGAAGCGGCCCTTTGGATGCTTGCCATCTGCCGGGATGCTAATGTCTCCAAATTGCCAATTAATGTTGAATGCCGAGGAGAATTTGGTGTCTATTGTAATAAGAGCGAGCGACTGAAGGGCAGTGCCATTACTTGTTGAAGACTAAACTGGTGAAATTTTCTCACTCTATGAGACAAGTGATTGCATAGTAGAAGATGCTTCCGTCTGTTGTGTTCCCAAAGATGAACAAGATCAATAGGAAGCTATTTCATTGGGTACGGGAGTTGACGTGCCTGTATCTGGATGTGACGCGCTGGCCCACGCGATTTCATCCCTGTATGTTCTGTCGCCCCGTTTGTTACCTTTGCCACAGAGAAATGTGCCCACAAAGGCCAGAGTACGTTTCAATCTCGAACTCTGCTATTCGGTATCAGCTCGCGAAAGTCTCGAGGGAAGGAACACTGTGTATACAATTGCAATGCTGGAGAGGGGAAACCCAATTGAAATTGTGGCCAGATATATTGGGCATTGGCACTACGACCAACAAAAATGCCTTCCCAAGACGCTAAGGTCCCAAACGCGACGAGTGACTTAATCATAATTGGAGTGACTAGGGTCAGCAATTCAGCACGTCGAGCTATCAGTGCCAGTATGAGTTCTATGATACAATAATAGATACAGAAGAATCATTTCCGCCCAATTTCAGCGAATCACATTCTAAGGGCTCACAGTCGGTCTCTGCCGCAAGCCCGCTGCCTCTTGGAACCGACGGCTGTTCAGGAGCTCTTCTACCTTCTCCGCAGTTCCTATCTCTTCAGTCTGTCCAAGATGTGCCCATGTTGACCCCAGATCAACCATATTGTTCTTGATGTTCTCGTCAATCGCCTTGCCAGCCCCCAGCTCGCTAAACTCCCACATGTTGGCTTTCATACCAACACCATAGTACTGGTGCTTACGCAAATAAGCCAGCCAGAGCTGAACGGTCTCTGGATTCCCGTCTTTGATCTGAATCAAACGCCGCAAAGTGATACGCTCGAAATTCTCTTGCGACTTCTTGAAAATGAAATGACTTCGAGGAACCGTCCATCGTTGTGTGATGCGAGGCAACGGTACCGGCCCGGAGGCAGGGAGGCCAAGATAATACGCGACTCGTAGTGCAAAGTCGCTAAAGAAATCCAGAGGCTGGAGACTGAATGATCGTAACTGGAGATCGCATGAGGGGATGCCGTATTCAGCCTCTCGTTTAAGAGGTTTCAAGTGCAATGCCTGCATGGATCGATGGAATCGCGGAGCCTCTGTGTCGTCGACATCTTCCGGACCTTCCACCGCGGCTTTATCGACCGACGAAGCACTGCCAGAAGTAGACTATTAGTTCGGGAGGGAAACAAGAATTCGAACAGGCTTGACAAACAGGGAGGAGATCTGCGTTCGCGTTGTGATCTGGGAAATGGCGGCCTGGATGATTGCAAGTCAGTCTTACTTTCACAAAGTTACGTAAACAGCCGGAGAGAGAACGAACCTTTCGGCGCACCAGTCTCTGTATGACTGGACGATGCATAATCCTTGGTCGCTTTCAGGGTTTGAACAAGCAGCTTTTCGCAGCTTGCAACAATTGAGTAGCAGTTCGACTTCCAGCGGTCCATGTATTAGCTAAGCCCCCATTATAGCATATGCCCGGGCATGAAAATTCATGGGGAACCTAGATCGCTCGAGCACTGCCATTGGCACTGGCACTTAATCTTGTGTGGGCCCATCAACGTACTATCTAGTATCTACTAATAGTAGTAGAACAGTCAAAGTACTATCTACCTACTTTTTCTGCTCAATCAGCAATTGATTACATGCAGCTCTTGACTTCGAGACAGATAGAGTCGGGACAACACGGTCATGGGAAGGGCCTTTGTTTTATTCCTAAGTCTAACAGAGCATAGAACCACACCATCTGCTATGTGGCTCACCTAATTCTGCTTCGCGCGGCAGGCTGCTTGCTAACCCTGCGTGCCTGTCGCCACTTACCATGCGAATCGCCATCCGAGTCTCGGCCAGTGAAGAGAGAGATTCACTGTTCCATGCGACTCGGAACGTCCTGCGTTCCACCGTGCGATATGTACAAGGCTTCCGAGAACTTCAGATGAGATTCAATGCGGGAGATCTCCACAGGTTCTCATTATTGCGAATAGCACTGGCAATAACACAACCACTTACTAGTGGAATGCAGTGTAGGCGAGAGATCGCTACTGGAGTCCTCCCAAGCTAGTAAAGTTCGGAAAGGCACATCAGCTAACGCAATCGGAAAGTAGCTTTTTTGAAGATCGACACAGTGCCGCCATGGCACATGGAGTACGATCCAGTGATCATCCCTGGGTTCGGAGAGCGAGTGTTTCGCAACTTTTTTGGAAAAAAATGCTTCACGATCGAGGCTGATCTGCCGGCGTTGCGATCACAGCTGTTGATACACAACTATTGGCCAAACGAGCGGGGTATAGGTTAGGCTGGGCGGCGAGAACGATATTAAACAAGCAGCTCAACCGTTCTTTCTCCTCTTTGAGACCAGCTTTTGGTAGAACGCTTTTTTACCGCTCGTCTTGTTCTTCTGGATTCCGGCATATCTTGTTCGCAGCTTGCAGTCGTCTCGCTGGTTCAAAGCCTCTTGGAAAAGGCTGCGTTTTCTCTCTTTTCGTGTTAACCTCGCGGTGTAGAAATCGGTCGGTCCAGACACAATCTCTCCCACTTGTGAGTACTTGGGCAGCTCAGCTTTCAGATTTTTCCTTTGTTGCTTCGGGTCCAAAATATTTCTCATGCGCAAAACTTGCCAGTCTCGTTTGAGCTCAGGCGTGGCCTCTGTCTTCGGAAGATCGAACCATTTACTCCCTGCTGTGTCCTGGAGTGTTCGTTAGCCACATCCCGACCATAAATCCTTACTTGGGAGGCTATGCACAGGCTGTAATCATGCGTGGAAATGCTAGCAAATCTCAGAGTAACTATGAAAGATAAAAGATCATGTAATCATGGGAGTATGCCCAAGACGGACGTTTCCACATGTCACCAAGCCACAAGATGTGGCATCTTCTCATCATTGTGCTAGAGTCCGCATGCCAGTGATTTGGAGGTTCAAAAGCTTACCTTATTTGCCACCTTTGCGCCCAGTGGTTGCCGTACAGTGAGCTGTTCGTTGGGCTTCGCAGGCGCAGAATTCGTGAATGTTGTGACTTCTCTGGAGTGTCCTCCGGTAGACTTGACAGCAGATTTTTTCGCTAATCGCCCTTCTGCTTCTAGAAGTATTGCGTTAACATGATCGTCAATGAGTTCAGTCATTATTTCGTTGAGAACGCAGAGTAGGTTTATGTGCAAAGCCCAAAATCTTTAGGGACACAGGAGCGAAAAGAACGAAGAAAGGTGCGAAAGGGAAAAAATCATGGCAAAGGTATCACCAGAAGGTGCCAACTAGTACTAATGCGTACTAGTATTAGTGCTAGCTGTGAGTATGAGTACTTGGGGCCTAGCAGTGCTGGCAGTAGTAGTATTAGTGGTGGTAGTGAGTACTACGTACAGTGACTTAGTGCCTTTCGATGGGCACCGTGCCCACTTAACCGTATTTCGCCAACAACTCAGTACTTGAACTTGAACTCAGGTGCAGTCTGTAATATGTCTCTAAGCCACATGTGGCTTACCTTCCATCACAGCCACAGAGCTTTCGCTTAGGCCATTTCTTCGTGCCCAATTGATCAACTGATCCAACCTTCTAACAATCGCGCATGTCCGCGAGTCAACAGCATCATCAAAAAAACATGGATTCCCAGAACCAAACCGGCCCTGCGCACACCCAGCAAAGCCGTGCCGCTCCGGTCTACGACACAAGTCAGGGAGGTCATTATGGTGAGTCGGCGATCTCCCAACGCAATATACCCTCAACGATAAGGGTACCAGTCAAGCTAATCTTCATACGCGCATGATAGGTGCCTGTGCGGCAGTTAGTCTTCCTTATCGAGCCTATCCTCCGATTGGAGTTTCTCTAACAACGTACAGTTAGCGTCGCAAGGCTATGCTCCGGCTGAGCTTTACACAGGCCCATGGGCGAATGTATGTCGGAAACGATCCCGTCGCATCTTCATGGATAATGCTGTGTAATCGCTGACATCATGTCTGAACTTAGGTGCACCAAGGCCTGACCGGCCAGTATAAGGACATTCTCACCACCTACTGGCAGCAGACTATCAGCCACCTGGAGACCGAAAAACACGAGTTCAAGATTCACCAACTTCCTCTTGCGCGAATCAAGAAGGTCATGAAGGCGGACCCGGAGGTTAAAATGATCTCTGCGGAGGCACCCATCCTGTTTGCAAAAGGTTGCGACATTTTTATTACAGAACTGACCATGAGGGCCTGGATCCACGCCGAGGAAAACAAACGCCGCACTTTGCAGCGTTCCGACATTGCATCTGCGCTGGCCAAATCAGACATGTTCGACTTCTTGATCGACATTGTTCCCCGTGAAGAAGCTGCTTCACACGCAAAGAGAAGTAATGCGCAACCTGCGGCCGCCCCTCAGACTGTGCCATCAGCGGGACAGCAGCAAATGCCTGGGCAACATGGGAGTCTGCCGCCAACAGCCAACCACGGCTCTCACCCACTAAACCCCAATGACTACATGGGTGGTCACGCTCTGGCACCTGATCAGGATTATCGTCAAACAAACATGTATCCCGGCCAGGTCCCGCCAGGTCCGTCTCCATCATATGGACAGGCTCAACCTCCAATGTATGGAGAAATGGAGGGGATGTACCCTTACCCTGCTATGCAACCCCAACAGGTAAGCATCGCTCGCGTCATAAGGCTCGAACATGCATCTAGCTGACCAATTACAAGGCACCGATGTCGTCGGAGGACTTCGACTGAAGAATGCCGCTCAGGTCAGGTGATGTGAAGTGAGCTCTGTCGGCCGTCGTCAGGCCAAGATCACGGATCCCGTTGCCACGACTAATGCTCTATGATACCCGGACGTTTCGGCTACCGCACGTCTCAATTTGTCCTTTTTTCGGACCACAACATTCAACAAGGAGAAAAGGGGTTCTCCACCTTGGAGTCAATGGCTATGGGCAACCTCAACGGGCGTTTCGTTATAGTCAGGAGTCGTGAAATTATTTCATACCAAAGCGCGAGGAGAAGTTCGATAGTGGCGCGCTTCTCGCGGCAGCCTGTGCGATAGGTGTAAGCCTGAAGAATTGTAGCGTTAGCTTGCTATCCAGGTCAAGGAATTCGGCAATCTTATACTTTTCTAAGAGTAAGGGTCCGTTAAGTGCATCAACACGGCCATATTTTTTATTCCTGGTGGAAACGTCGTAGAATTCTTCGTGATTCTCGGATTGTAAGAGATTAACTGTCTGCTGGAGCTCGTCAAGGTTCTCCCTCAGCATTTGACCATTCTCAAGCCGATCGACGAAGTCAGTCAAATGCTCAACATCGTGCGCCAGGGCGGAAACTCCGAATGCATTGATATGCTTCACATCAGGAGAGAGCGGAAGAGCCTTGGCAATTGTTAGTTTTGCGAGTTGATTGCAGTTTCACAGACGTACGAGAATAGTGTTCGCCGCGTGGCTCAAAGCATCAAAATAGATAAGCTCCTTGATCTCTCTTGGCAAGCCCAGCAACGTCGAGTTCATGATATTCAACAAATACCGCGTCAATGTCTGCATGTAGTTGCTAGGGCCGGTGGCTTCCACAGTGGGTGTCCTAGTCACAAATCAGCGTAGTCCTACGTTGAAGCAAACTTCCCAAATAACAAACCAGTCATATTCAGCGGTGTCCACGAGGTCATCAATTTTGGAGTTCACTAGTTCGAAGATTCGCTTCTCCGCAGTTTTCTTGTTATTGCGGAATTCATCGGTTGCGTTCAACTTCAGTGGGCCACCTGCAGATGTGGAAGATCTAGCCCTAATTAGAAGCTGTTCTAATTCCTGGCAAGCGGTTTCGAAATGCTCCAGATTGATGAGAATCTGTACGATTTGACCTAAATACTGTGAACTTAGACGTTCAACCAATGATTGACAAACTTTCTTGGTTAACAGCTCGTCCAGAGACTATGATACGAGAGTTAGCGCATCACCATGATTGAGTATGGAAATTGGTACCTTTTTCAATGTGTCGTCGATAACGTCTGGATGCTGGAAGTGATCATCCGAGAAAAAGTAAAATTGGTTCAAGAAGTTGCGAATGTTGATACAACAAAGAGGATACATTTGAGAAAAAGGGAAGACGCAAGGAAACCTGATGTGATTCGTTAGCAGCAATCGGGTGTAGATCAAAGACTCTACTCACGTCAGGTCGTCCGCTGACTTTTCCTGCGAAAACCAGCTGACGCTCACGACCTTCTCATACTCTTCGGGAGTTTTGATATCCATTGGCATATAATCATCGGTTGACACAATCTATACGCCAACATTAATTTGTATACATGCAGTCAAGTTAACATTATGGCGTCCCACCTCTTGGAAGTCCTCGCTGAATCTACGTTTCAGTAGCTCGGCGTACTTGTCGAATAGTTTCAGTAAGAAAGCATCGAGTGTGGAAACAGAATAGCCCCATCCCTGTGACAGTCAGCTTTGTCGCCAGAAGTATTGTTGCACTCTTGCTTACCTCCATAGTCTGTATGAAAAGTGATATAAAGGTCTTGATTTTGAGAAGAACCTCAGCATTGTTGACATCGTTCAAGGCCTTCGAAGTCAGATTGATAGCAGCTGCACACATGGACTCCCAAAGTTCTTCAACCTAGTGGTGATTGTCAATCAGGCTAGTAGCTCAGCCGGGAGTAATCAACTTACGTCCGCCACGGTGCGAAGCTGTGGTACACGGCGCACGGTTGCTTTCTCTATGATGGCGAAGCCAGCAATACCCTCGAGTAGACTGCTCAGAGAGGATTCGTCTTCGGAGAGTAGCTCTATTGAGCTAGGCAGTAGCAAGTCCTTCTGCTGGCGCCGGGTGGTACCATATTCTGAGCGAAACTTCTCGTTCTGTCCGAGAGCGTCATGGATGTGAAGAGCTTCGAATAGCGGTGTGAAGTCGACTTGAAGCTCCTCGTTATTCAGAACATCAAATTCCTCGCTCTCGTCGCAAACTAACTCAATCGATGAGTTCAGCTTGAAATTGCCCAGTAGAGGATCCTCCTCAACCCGCTTTCTCTGGCGTGTCCGCCGCATTTCGGTATGATAGAAGGCGACTTCACCCAGAAACTGAGAAGTTTCCCGTATGCGAAACAGCCAGGTATTGAGATCACTCATCACGGCTTCTGATATTGCCTTCTGCGACGCTGGTATAGATTTTTGGATGGCGTCTGCCAGCCGATGTTGCGTCGCGTACCGGTTCTGGAGTATGGGGACGAGGTGTTCGTTCTGGAGATCTTCTAGCGATTTCAAAGCTGAGTAGTACTTTCGGCGTCGCACGAGATCATGGGAGTGATTGACAGCATGGAGAATTTTGAGTGATTCTGTTAACGCACTCGAGGCGTCGGCGATGTTTTGGCGGACTGCTTTCGTATTGACGAGGGCGCCTTTCTGTTCCGCCAACTTCTCCGTACTAGTTTGAATCGATTGATTGAGTTGAAGGATCTCTGCTGTTAAGGAAACAGTGCCTTCTCTGACGTTCTGCAATCCACTGACTGAGTCGAGAAATTCTTCGTGCTTCGTCAGGCCAACCCGCTCGATGTCTGCTTCGCGTTCTTCGGAGTAACGCCCGAAGCATCGCACCAAGTTGGAGGTTTGATTCGAGCTGACAGCATCTTTCAATACAGGTATGAGTTGATCAAGGAAGTCTGAGTCCGACGATGAGAGTATGATCTGCGTGGAAGGACCCAAAGAGTCAGACAAATGTACCAACCCCTCCGAGAACAGGAGGTACGTTTCGATTATTCCAATTTACCTGAGGAACTGCGGAAGTGTAGTCTTCGAATATCGTAGGTCTTCGCGGCATCCCGGCGTTTCATAAACTAGGGCGGTAAGCAGTCATGGGTTCTGAGCTCCTCGATGTTAGGCAAAGTTGGTAAACGTCGAACTCGAAAGATGATCGTCGCTAGTCGTTGAAAGTGGGCGCGTGCTTGACTTGAGTTCTACTAATACTACTACTAGTAGATAGGTAGTAGTAGTAGCTTACGGTATGCGGGAAGGGACAGACCCACTGATTCGAAGCTCAGTCCTAAGGTAGGTACCTAGTAGGTAGCTACAGTGCCTGTGGTACCTACCTTGCCTACCTACCTTACCTAAGGTACGCGTGCGGGCCCGGTTTTGAACATGCCTTTAGGATCCTAAGACGGGTTTTAGGGTCCTAGGACGATGCTGAGATAAATTAATAAGGCATATTCAATCCTAATAGCCCTTATTAACCTGCCTTATATTCTAAAAGCCCTAGCTACGCTATTTTCAAAAATAGAGTTCACCTGCTAGGTACCTTAGATATCTAGGTAGGTAGGTAAGTAGGTAGGAAGTAGTAGTAGTACTACTAGTGGTATTAGGAGAACTAAGTGGGTAGTAGTACCTACTATCGGGCAATGGTTGTACCTTACTTCTGTGACTGGTGTGTCATTTTTTGTTGATTAATAGTAGCAATTTCATGGCTCCAACTTCGCTCCCCATTGTCGTGGGTTGATTGATGTGTGTTGTCTCGGCACCTCCCCTACCTACCCTGCATCGACGGATGACCATACTCCCGTATAGCAATTACGGGATGGCTTCGCATCGATCACGGCACAAGTGCTTGTGCCTCTTGAGCCGCCCATTTGGAAATTGTAATATTTCTTCTTCTCTATGTGTCAGTTCTACATTCAGTCCAACCCGCCTTCAATAGCATAAGACTGCTTGTGTAGTAAGCGATGGCACCGCGGTGTTTGTAAACCATATAGGAATGTTGCTCACCTAACATAGCTATAGTCACAAGGCCACCTAAGTTCGGCTTTTCTTTCTGCCTTTTCCCTCTTACTCTAAACTTCGACTCTTCCAAGTTCCCACCTCCCTACAGCCCCACATTCCCAATAGTCCTACTAGCGAACAGCCTGAGCATCATGATCGTTAGGTACATTTGAAATTGGGATCGAGATGCATGCGTACCAGCGCAAGAGCATATTACATTAATGAATTGCCACCAGGGTTACGGGTAGGAACGCTCTTCAAAGGACAGGGTCCTTGCAGCACCCACATGACAACACCCTAGACTAGGTACAAGTAGTAGTACTATCTAGAAGTTAGTACCAGTAGGTAGGACCAGGTGGACGATATCGCCAGCTCGCCTTCAAATTGAAATCCAGCAAGTCGAACAACCTCACCGATAACACTCGCTACCCATTACTACTACTATTAGTAGTGATACTAGTAGGTAGGCACGTACCTGAGGTAGGCGACAGACTCTGCCACCCCGATACCACCAGCAAGCGTCGTATATACATAGCCCAGTATCGTACCTGCCCGTTGGAGTCCTAGCCACTACCCAGTAGTAGTAAGGTAGTAGTAGTTCCCAGATACCACGACTACCACCGACAGTAAGGTACTACTAGACTAGTACTTGTGCTGCCTACTATACCTTACTTACCTAAGGTACTTACCTACTAGGTACCTACTCCTACCAGGTGAACTCTATCTTTTAAAATTGCTTAATAAGGGTGTTTAGAATCTAAGGCAAGTTAACAAGGGCTATTAGGATTAAACATGCTTTATTAAGTCATCTTAGCATCATCCTGGGACCCTAAAAACTGTCTTAGGATCCTAAAGACCTTGCTAAGGCATGTTCAAAATCGGGCCCACACGCGTAGCTAGTGTTAGGCAGTGTTACCCAAGGTCCCTACCTTAGTACCTATCTAGACATAGTTCCTAGGTAAGGTAGGTACTGCCTTGGCACCTTCCATGGTGTCTGAGTAGTAGCACCTAGTGTCTCGGTGTCTCCAGCTAGCATGTAGTCGCACTCTGAACAGACCGGGAAAGTTCAGCGCAGGACAGGAAGGTACAATCATCTAAGTGTGCTTGCCGACCTCGCTTCCCTTCAACATGTAGAAGAAGACAAGGTACCCGTTTGCAGCTGCGTTTAGCCGTAAACTTGGGACCAGGTACCTTCCATACTAAACACTTAATATCACCAAGGTACAGTACATACCTACCTTATTACCACCAACATATTACCAGATCACGCCTGCCCACCGGCAAGCCTGCGTGACCCATTTGGTAGATTGGTGTACTAACACAACAGATGCCCCCCCGAATGTCTTGATCGTTCACTCCTTCCTTACTTAGGTCTCAACCAAAGGGTCTCGATCATCCGCGTTGCCTCACAGAGGAAAGTGCGGCCCGGCAGCATAACATTAGGTCGAGAAAGGATAGGTAGGTATTTACTACTAGTATCACCTACTACTCCTCGTACCATAGCACTACCGTGCTACTAGTACTGGTTCACAACTACTGCTGCTTGACACTATCTCTGCGTATTCAGTAGTAGTAGTGGTAGTAGCAGTTATAGTACCTTACCTTACCTAGGTACCTAGTAGGTAAAGTCGGATGTCGCAACACTGCCTACGAACTCTGCTGGGACAAGTGAGCTCTTCGCCTGGGTGAGTGTTCGTCAGATTCTAGCACATCTTCTCCATCACCCACAAGCAGGGCGTGTCACAATCTGAACCATCCTCCCCGCCAGTCTTCTCGCCAAGATCCCTTTGTCGCAAGCTTACCAAACAAAGGCTCAATCTTTCTACTGTAGCAGCTTGCTGCACTCCCACGATTGAACCCACAGTCGGTAAGTCCCCCCCCCGATGCATGGAGACTGCCGTGGAGCTCATCCCATGAACAGCTCCGGAAGGTAAAGTTGGAACGTGCACCATCTTCATCGGGATATTGGTCATACTATCCCTGCCTCCGCTCAAAGTTAGACGAAACCAGCAACCCTCGTGGGCTATATTCTCACCTGCAACTCCCTGCACTCGAAGAGACATCGTAGTAGGGAGCAGCTTCCTCGAAATTTGGAAGACGCTGAAAGCCTGCTCAAACACTACTGCTGTAGTCATGGTAACGGACGCTTCCGCTATGCCATCAACCCGAGAGAGTCTGATGAATTCGGCTTCATCACCCTCGTCAAACGCAGTGGCGGACTCTCTCTGTGGGACGCCCAACGCCAGGGTGACAGGATTTTCACCAGGTAGTGACTCCGCAAGTTCGACTCAGCAGCTATGCAATGCCTCTCGTCATGCGTCGGCGACGCCTCCCACGAACAAGATGAGCACTGGTCCTCAAGGCAGTGTGGGTTCAATGGAACAAGATCCCTTCGTGACTCCTGGACGTGGAAAGAGTCTCTCTGCTACAGCATCGACTTTCATGCCTTATTCCAGGCGTGATGTAACCAAACAACGCCCTGAAACCGTCGCCATACCCACGGCTCTAAGCACCGATGTTGGGCTCTCTCGATTGCTTCACATACACACCCCCGGCATGGTCCCTGCCGTGGAGATCGAAGACTGGATTCATGTATGTTGTACCCAATATACGTCAGACTCGGACTGACACGTTGCTCATAGGAGATCAAGAGTCATGGGGTCCACACTCATGGCACCAAAATGATCAACGCGGGAGCTGGTCACTCATCCATCTTCTTCTAGGATATCAGAGATGCTTGCGTCGTCCACGCTTACTCCCACCTTAGTCAGAAAGACTGGAAATCGAGTTTCGGGGATCTTTCATTACTCACAGCGGTTGTACTCGAATTGGACAGAAAGCAAGCACTTGGCTGATCTGTGTCTCTAGGAAAACGTCTCAAGTTCTGTTCCAAGGAACCCCTACGCCGGCCAAGTTTCAGTGGCCGTTGCGCCTGAATTCGGATCAGAGATGGATGTTTCTAGAGCTGTCGATGTCGCTCAGGCCAGCATCCAACAACATGGACAGCTTTTTGCCTTCACGCAGCTCTCAGCACTCCCAAATGGTTCGTTCAAAGCCGTTGCTGAGTACTGCAACATTGAATCGGCTGCGTCAGCTGTCACTGCCTATCTACACCCTACTGTTGTTGAGGTAAGCCCTGAAGAGAGCCCCCAACACATGCCTGCAGGCGCTTCTAACCTATATGTCGCCTCCGTCTAGGGATTTCGTTTGTCTGTATCTACTCGCGATGTTGAGCCTAGCCCCCTTGGAGATTTGACGAGCACCTTATCGCTCATGTCCTTGCGCGATGATGCTAGCGACAGAAACTGCCCTAGCTTTAATGCGCGAAGTTTGCTTCCTAGGCACTCCGTTGCAAGCAATGTGCAGTTCCAGCCAACCATTGCAATGTATCCATTTATGGTACAGCCTCCGTTTGTTCCAGCATATATGGTCGATGGCTTTCCTCTTACAGGTCAGACTAGCCCGGTCACACCGATCTCCCCAAGGTATCCTATTGTGGGATCATTGTATCAAACTCCTCCGTCGCCAGCACCTACTTCTCTGAATAATCAGAGCCCCTCTAGGTCTGTCTCAGGATATGGTAGGGCAGACGCACGCAGACAACATGCTGCGCGCGTTAACAGATCTCCCCATCACAGCGCATCAGGGCACCATAATCATGTTGACATACAGCGCATTCGAGATGGTATCGATGTCCGCACAACTGTAAGTATCTACCCATGAGACCGACATCAGTATAGGAAATAACACAAGTAGATCATGCTTCGGAACATACCAAACAAGGTTGACCAAGCGATGCTTAAACGGATTGTGGACGAGTCGAGTTGGGGCAAGTACGACTTCATGTACTTGAGAATCGACTTTGCCAACGATTGCAAGTATGTAATTGGAACTCTTCAAGATGGTGGTGCAATCGAAGACTGATTAATTCCCCCCTACAGCGTTGGCTATGCATTCATCAACTTCGTTGACGTGAGTGTGCTCAAATAATCCAATGGTATCGTGAGATGCTGACTGGTCCCAAGCCACTAGACATTATTGACGTGAGTCAACTTGGAGTCATAACGCGTCAAAAGTGAATTATTGCAAATACTGATGATATCTTAGTTCGTAGATGCCCGAGGCAATCAACGTTGGTGAGCATTCAAGACGCGAAGTTTCGGGTGCAACTCCTCATTGAAGATACAGGAATTGTTTCAAGAGCGACAAGGTTGCTGAAATCTCCTATGCGAGTAAGTTGTAGCTTGTGTTACAAGGAAAGAAGTGAATGGTAACCCTGGGCAGCTATCCAAGGCAAGGACTGTCTCGTGCAGAAGTTTCGCAACAGCTCGGTTATGCTAGAGGCACCCCATTACCGACCGAAGGTGAGAATCATACCGCATTTGGCCTCATTCGGCGAAGTACTGACCAACTCGTGAAGCTCTACTTTACCTCCAATGGTCCAGTACCCGAGCTTGCAGGACAAGAGGAGGAATTTCCTAGCCCCGACAACCAGTCGAAGATGAAGAGAAGCTGCGAGAATGCTGAGCATGTTGGTAAGTTACTGTCTAGCACCAGCGAGTCACTGACTGTACTGACATGGTTCAGGATTGTTCACACCCAATGCCGGGCAGCATTTTCGCGACGAGCAGCGGAGAAGAAGATCACAGTACGACCGTGGAACGCGGCTGGCAGCTTTGGAGGAGTATGACTACGAAACAACGGTCCATCACTTTTACAGTCCCCCAGGACAGTGAAAGTAGTTGTCGCACATATCTTTCATGAGGGGGAAAGGAGAAAGTCCGGCACTCGTGCTCGTGCTAGGCGTCGGATGCAGTCTTGGCCATCTGGTCACATGTTAACAGATTTGCTATAATTTGCTCTGATGCGCAAGGCAGTGACCATTTGCGATTGTCGAACCTGAGATAAGATAGGTCCAATGATACATACATTCGATTGGCTGGAAACGTGGTACTCTGACTGGTCCATTGCGCCTGGCATCACATGGCGACAAGATGGGGACCGGAAGAGTGGAGGAGGATAAAATACATCCCACAATGAACAAGAGTAACACTAAGGTTGAGTGCTCTTAATCAGTCGATCCAATTTGTACAAGGTCAACGTTCCGGTGACGGATATTCTGGAAGCGCAGGTAGTGGTTTTCGCACATAACCATGCGCAAACGCCGGATGCCGGCGTGTTGACGGGGGTTGAATTTCGTACTCGGCTGGCACTACATCATCAACGCTATCCTCGATAAATGAGCTCGGCGTCAACGGCGGTGAGAGACTATTTTTGCGAACGTCAACGTCCCGGACACCACTAGCGTGGACCTCGTTCGACTCTGTAGAAGCAAATCCCTCTGTTATGCTATCGTCAAGAAAAGAATGCTCGATCGCTGATCCTGACTTAGTGTGGATGTCTCGGGGAAAGTCCTCGAAGGGTAATTTTCCCTGGAGTCCATCAGGTCGTGAACCGTGAGAGTCCGAGCTGAAGGGCTCGCTGGATCGGACGCGTGGTGCCCTGCTACTTGCATGAGATGTTGTCGTGGTACTTTGATCCAACAAGGGAGCTAAATATGGTATAGGGACCCCGCGCGAGAAGATTACCAGGAAAAGGCAGCAGAGTAGCAAGACGGCTTGCACAATGGCCATCCGTTTTTGGAATACTACTTCGTCGGCGAGTAGATTGAGCCGAGCGCCGAGGGCAACGATATCCCTGTCGCTTTGCTCCTTCTGTGTTTCTAGCGCTATCACGGTCGATTGCCAAATCTGCTCGTACTGATCTCTGACGCCACGTAGTTCATCAAGTACTGTTTGGTTCAGGTGTTGTAAAAAGGCTGTGACCTTCGACATCTGCTTTTGCTCGGCTTTCTGAAAGGCCTCTTGCATGTACCGAGAGTGGTCGTCAAGATATTGAAGTGAGAGTGAAAGATTCGTCTCAACGTGATGAAGTCTCTTGGTTATTGCATTGAAAAACCCTTCTTGTACTGTAGGAGACGCTGACGAAGAGCTCTGAGTGCCGCTGGTCCGGTGCTTCATGCTTGAAGAAGCTGGGGTCGACACCTTCGCAGTTATTGAAGATGACGAGTCTGCATACGTCTCGTTTGCCGTTGAACTACCAGCTGGGTAGCTACTTTGCGTTGTTTGACGAGCGTCAGCCGCACTCGATATTGACGCCGTAGTGTTGGTCTCAGATGTTGTAGAATGTTCTTTGTCGTCGGGATTGTGCTGCTTCGATGGCTTTGCCATAATTGGCCTGGGCTCATTTCGCCAAACCTTCTGAGTAGAGTACCGGTCGTCGTGATCGCTGCCTATCTTCTCTTCCTTGGAGGTATTGGTGTTGTTCATTGGGGAATCAGTGCGACAGATATCGTGTAGGGGATAGAAAATGGCTACGTCAGAAGGTAACCATGCCGTAAAGTTTTTGGCTACATTTTCATCTTCTTGAGAACGACTATCTCCGTGGTCTAGCTCTTCCGCGTAGGGAGCCTCGGCAATTGTGTTTGCCTCGATCTCACCTTCAAGTAAACCGTCGATCTCCCCTCCAGTCTCATGGTCTTTCCAAGAGTCGAGCATGCGGGAGCCGTGCACTCGTAGCAGAGACACTGGGCAGTAGAACTCGTTCCCGTATTGGGTCAAGAACTCGATTCGAACATACTTGGCCCAAATTTGGGGATTCTCAACCAGGAATGCTTGAATATCGCGAGAGTTCCGTGCTTCAAAAGTCCCAATATCTTTCCAACGGTCCATCTTAACAGGATACCTGTCGCTAACGCTGACTCGGAAATGGCGAATCATGCTGGAAAAGAACTCGAAATTGGCAAGCACCATTGTATCAATGAGGGTATCGTCACTGAGCTCCACGATTACAAACTTGTTTTCCACAGCACACTCTAAAAGCATATAAGAGTCTTTATTCTCCACCAGTATAGCCTTAGCGTTCTTCGTGCCGCGGCCGGTCTTGAGGATTGTTGCACCTGCGTCAAACGAGGACGACGAGAAACGTTCTTTGCACGTTTTGCCAGCATCCTTGCTTCGGTGTATAGAAGCCTTATCGCCCTCGTACGCTATCTCATCTCCTTGATGGTGGCCAACGACTCCATGGTCAGAGTGTTGAGACGGAGTCGCTTTTTTAGAAGCCGAAGTTTCGAGGTACTGTTCGAAATCAAGTGAAATCTCATCTTCTTCGCCAAGTCCAAAATGCCCTAAATCGGGAGGCTCTCTCTCACGTTGATGTTCACCCGGTCGCTTGCGCGACCTAAGTTCTTGAGGATCTTGCCCAGTTCGGCGTAGCATCATCTCCTTCCAATCCTCGAATGACAAGAAAGGTGATGTTTCCGGTTCGCTAGCTTGTGTTTCGATTTCTGTATGCTCCCTGCTGTCGGTGGTATGCGTTGTATGCCCGTCCGAACTTGGAGTGGTAGTCAATGTCGCTTCCTCCATTAAATCCAACGTTGCCTCGGTCGAGGTAGATGCATCGTGGGTAGTAGTCGACCGGGTCCAAGTGCTCGTCAGACAGAGTTGCGGCAGTGAATGTGTAATGTAATTTATGGTACGAGCTTCGCAAATAGTCGCGCTGGGTGTCGTCTCGTGTAAAGTTGATTTGTGATCCTCTTCAGATCGATCTTTAAGAGCAGCAGATGGGAGAATGGCGACGAGAATCGCTGCGAAATACCGCACTGCGGTCATATTTCTCGCTTGTTGAGCGCGCACTGCGTCCGCCCTTGTTGGACCATCGAAGCTGACTTCTCGGAGCGACAGTTCAGTGGGGAGACTGAGTCGTTGAGGTGTGATGGATTCTAACAATCCTTTTGCAGTACTGTGATGTCTGAGAGGACGTCTTACCAAACAGGGTTAGCGACAGTCGGCTAGTCCCACATAGGGACGATGAGCATGAAGAGTTCCCTGTTTGTCATGGAACAGCCCTCGAGTTGGTGTGGTATGACGGAACCACGTCTGACGTCAATTTTCCTTCTATTCCATGCCTTGAGGAAATCGGTCCTCACTCTGGTGTGCAAGTGCCAAGTTTCCGACGTTACAAAGCTATATAAGAAATACCAGTTCATAGGTGAGAGGCAGGAGACTTCCATCATACAACGAGACCCATCCTAATAATCATCGTACTGCGGCAGAGCTGCTTCCTGTCAGACCAAAAACCAATCCGAGTCATAAACACCTCCCCACTGAAGACAGTCATAATCATGTCTGGCCCGGGTTCCATCTTCGATCGCAACAAGCAAAATTCCATTGAGGCACAGACTCAACTATGGAGGGCTATGTGCGATAAGCCCAAGACGGTTCACAAGTATCTGACGGACGATGCTGTTCTTGCTGGCCCCGACAACAAGATCTACTCGCCAAAAACAAGCCCGAGCATCACCAAGCACATTGACACTTTTGAGCCTTGGACGGCGTACAAAATCCATGGAGACCCAGAGTTCGTGGAAGTTGACATGATGAGCGCGGCATTGCTATACAAGCTCACCCTATGGAAGCAACAACCAGGAGGAGAAATGATACCCACAGAGGGGATTTGCTCAACTGTTTGGAGGCAGGGCGCAGGGGGCGAATGGAAATGCTGTATGATCCATTTAACACAAACTAATTAATATCTTTAAATTAAAGTATTAATTTTATTTCTTAAAACTTATAGTTTAAATAAAAAATAATACTAATAAAAATAATTTGTTTAAATTTTTTTTTTTAAAAAAAGTATATATATAAATATAGCTAGGATAGTGTATGAATTAGCATTATAGTAACTTTATAAAGGTGTTAATACTTTATAACTTATAAAATTACTAGTTCAAATTTAGCTTTAATTATAAGACTAAAAAAATAAGCTAAAGATAAATTAAGAATAATACTTTAATAATCTAATAATAAAGTTATATAATTTAACTAAAAGAGCTTTATAATAAAAATTAATTAATTTTTAATATTATATTATATTATATAATATAAGGTAAATTTAAAAAATAAGTAATACTTATATAAGATAAACTTAATATAAAAGTTACTTTAAAAAAAAACTTTAATATATATAAAATAGCTTTAATTTTTAATTTTATTAAGTTTCTTATTCTATTTTTACTTAATTTCTAAGTTAAAATTAGATTTTTATAGGCTATCTTTTAGGTTAGATTAATATTAATTATGCTAGGTTTTGTAGCTAATTAAGGGCATTATATCAGTTGCTTTATAAAATAGGAAATAATATACTTTTATAATTTGAATATATATAAATATTATATATTTTATTATTTTTATAATAATACTTATTATTTTTTATACTTTTTAGTTTATAATATTCTTTTTGAATTTATAAATTAATTATATATAAATTAATTATATTTTTTATTTAAGAATTTCTTTTTACTTAATTATATTTAATTATATTTTTTTAAATTATTCCAAAATTTATTATTTTTATATAGTTTTTTTTATTGATAAATGATTTAATATTAAAAGTACTATTTTTAGTTCTTTTTTAGCTTATTTTTGGTCTTATAATTAAAGCTAGATTCAAATTAATAACTTTATAAATTAATAAAGTATAAAACTTTTATAAAATTAAATATAATACTAACTAATAAATAATTCTAGCTATTTTTATATTATTAAACTTATTTTAAATTTTTTAAAATATTATAATTGATAAATTATCAAGTTTGAAATTATATTATATAAAATTTATATTTTTTTCTTTATTAAAACTATTTATAATAAATAAATTAAATAAATCTCTTAAATTAAATAGCCTAAATAAAGATTAATTAAATAAGTAAAATAATTATTATTAATATTAACTTATTAATTTTTCTATATAATTTGAACTTTATAATTCTTATTATAATTAATAAATTATAATACTTTAAATATAAAATAATTAAGTTATTTAATAAGATTATAAAAGCCTTTATAAACTCTTTATATAGCGTATTATTCAATATAATAATAACTCTATATATAATTTTCATAATTAAATTAAAGTTATTATTGTTCTGCAAATTATATAATTTAATTTTAAATTATGAAAAAATTAAATACTTTAAAACTTTTAAAATATAAGGTTTTTAAAATTTTAGTATTCTTATAATAGTATTAATCTTAATTATAATTTATAATGTTATTTAAATTTAGTATGATAATTATTATATAAGTTTAATTTTCTTAATTACTTAATTTATTACTAAATATAGTTTTTCTTTATATTATTTTTTTTAATTTCTTAATAAGTTAATTTTATTAAAGTTAATAAACTAAGTACTTATTATAGCTAAAATAAGCTTATATTATTCTTTAAAGAAGTTTTAATCTTATTAATATTAGAATTATAAGAATTTTATATTTTAAAAGTTTTAAAATATTTAATTAATTATAATATAAATAAACAAATATAGTTTAAAAAAGAAAATAATAACTTTAACTTAGTTATTTTATATTTAAAGTACTATAACTTATTGATTATAATAAGAACTATATAAAGCTTAGGTTATATAAAAAGTTTATAGTTATCTTAAGTATATATTCTTTAATAAGGATTTGAAAAAATATAATTTTTTAATAAATAATTTATATAAATATTTAATTAATTTGTATTTAAATTATTTAGTTTAAGAAATTTATTTAACTTATTTAATATAAATAGTTTTAATAAAAAAGGAAAAAAAATATTTTATATAATATAATTAATTATGATTTTTCTTTATTTTATTTTAAACTTTATTATTATTATTATTTTTATTAAGTTTATAGTCTTTATAAACCCTAATATCTTATTATTAATAATTATCTTTTCTTATATTCTTAATTTTTATTAAGTATAACTATTATAATATAAATTAATAACTGTAATAGTTTAATTAAAACTATTTTTTTAATAATTTTAATATTAATAAAATAAAAGCTTTTATTAAAAATAATATAAGCTTAATTCAAGTATAATAAGTACTTAATTTATTAACTTTAATAAGATTAATTTATTGAAAGATATAGAAATTAAATTTAAAAATTAAAAAAAATAAAGAAAACATAATTATAGAAATTAAACTTATATAATAGTTATCATATCAAATTTAAATAATATTATAGATTATAATTAAAATGAATATTATTATAAAAAGATAGTTTTAATTAAGCTATTATAGTTATAAATTTATGTTATAATAATTATACTTAATAAGAATAAAAAAATAAGAAAGTTTTAATTATTAATAATAAAATATTAAAGTTTATAAAGATTATAAATTTAAGAAAAATAATAATAATAAAGCTTAAAATAAAATATAAAAATATTATAAATTATATAATTTTCTTTTCTTTTTTTTATTAAAATTACTTATAATAAATAAATTGAATAAATCTTTTAAACTAAATAGTTTAAGTAAAAGCTAATTAAATAACTATTTATTTAGGAATTATATTACTTAGAACTTTTATTAAAAAATATGTATTTAAAATATTTATAAATTTTTTATATAATTAAACTTTATAATTTTTATTATAATTAATTAATTATAATACTTTAAATATAAAATAATTAATTTATTGAATAAAATTATAAAAACTTTTATAAGTTTCTTAATATAATTTATTATTTAATATAATAATAAACTTTATATAAAATCTTAATAACTAAATCAAGATTATTATTTTCTTTTTTAAATTATATAACTTAATTTTGAATTATAAAAAGTCTAAATTTTTTAAAAATTTTAAAATATAAAGTTTTTATAATTTTAATATTAATAAAATTAAAACTTTCTTAAAAGAATAATATAAGCTTGATTTAGTTATAATAATTATTTAATTTATTAACTTAAATAAGACTAATCTAATAAAAGTTAAAAAATAAAGAAAATATTAAAATTAATAATAAATCAAATAATTAAGAAAATTGAACTTATATAATAATTATGATATTAAATTTAAATAATATTATAAATTACAATTAAAATGAATATTATTTCTAAAACCTTAGTTTTATAATATAACCTATTGAATAAAAATGCACTAATTTACTAATTGTTAGTACAAGAATAAGCATTAAAACAATTTATAATATCATTTTTAAATTTAATAATGAATTATATTTTTTATTCAATGTTTTTTTTCTTTTTTTATTTTTTTTATTTAATTAATTACTTATAATGAATTATATTTATGTTCCTTATGTCAATAATAATATTATTAACAATTTAATTAAAATATATACTTAATATATTAATTAAGCTAAAATTAATAATCTTAAAACTTACTATCTTTATATAATTATTTTAATAATAAATAAAGCTTTTAAATTATTATTATTAAAAAGTTGTTTTTTAAAAAAACTTTAATTATTATAATTATTAAATTAAGAATTTTTATTAATTTTATTAATTATTTATTAAAAATCATTTATATAATTTTAATTAATATATTTATTAATATACTTATTATTAAATTAAGAAAAAAAAAGGTTTTAATAAAGCTTTAGCTTCTTTATTAAATAAAAACAAAACTATTTTATTAAGCTTAATTAAGACTTTTGTTTTATTTAATTATATTAATTAATTTAAATTCATAAACTTCATCAATAAAATAGTTTAAATAGTTTAGATTAATATAATAGCTTAATTAATTTAAATGATTATTGAAAATTTATTTCTAACTAAACTACTATAACTATCAGGTTCTATTATAATAATTATATTTAAGAAGAATTAAAGTTAATCAAAGTTTCAATCTTAAATAATAAACATACTAAGGTCTATAAAGGCTATAAATTTAATAAAAAAAGCAATAATAAAGCTTGAATAAAAGAATAGAAATATTCTTATTATTATTTAATAAAAGATATATTGCTTAATTATTATAATTATTTGAATTACTATATTAATTTAAACTATTTAAACTATTTTATTAATTAAACTTAATAACATTAAACTTAATAACTTTATTAATTTCTAGAATATTTAAGTAGAAGTATAATATATATATTAATTAATAAAATAATTATTAGCTCAATTAATAATTAAAATATTAAATAAGTCATTAATTAATATACTAATTTAAAATAATTAATATAACTAGTTAAAGAAAAAGTCCCAATTAAGCTAAGTAAAATAGTTACTTTTTTATTAAATAAAAAAACTAAAGTCTTATTAAAGCTTTTTTATTATTTATCTTTTAATATAATAATAAATATATTAATTAAGATTATATTAATTATTTTTTATAAAAAATCTATAAAATTTATAAAGTTTTTTATTTAGTAATTATAATATTTAAAACTTAAAAAAAAAGAACTTTAATAATAATAACTTAAAAGCTCTATTTATTAATAAAATAAATTTATAAAGATAATAAGTTTTAACATTATTAATCTTAGCTAAATTAATATATTAAACTAAAATTAAACTAATATAAAGAATATAATTAGTTATAATTTATAAAAGAAGTAAGAAAAAAGGGAAAAAAAGAAAGAAAGTTAAATAAAAAATATAATTAATTATTAAGTTTTAAAATAATATTATAAATTAAAAATTATAATAAATAATAAGTATTATTATAAATATTTTTTTTTTCAGATTATTCAAAATATTAATTAAATTAAAATTAATAATTTTTAAACTTTTAACTTTTATATGACTAATTTATTAAGAAATAAAGTTTTTAAATTATTATTAATAAAGTTAATTTAAAAAACCTTAATTATCATTATAATTTTGAGATTTAAAAGAATTTAAAACAAGTTTTATCAATGATTTATAAAAAATAATTAATAAATAATAAAGAAGTATTTATAAATATTTAGCTTTAAAATAATATTTATTATTTATTTATTTATTATTCTTATATTATAAACTCTATATAAAGTAATTAAAATATAAGAAGTAGTCTCTTTCTTATAAATATAAAGAAAAAAAACCTATATAATAATAAAATATTATATATATATTATTTTAAATATTTTTCTAATATAATCTTATTATACTATATATATTATAAATATTATCTAGATTTTATTTCCAATTAAGGTAATTTATAATAAATTAATTATCAATTAGTACTATCTATTAATAAAAAGTATAATATACTTATTATTAAATGAATGTAGATATATCTTTTTTATATTATAAGAAAAAATTAATAATAATATCTTATATTTATAATATAATATTTAATATATAATATAAAAGTATTTATATTTATTATATTAATAATATAAAAATAATATATAATATTTTTCTTAATATTAAAGTTAAATAAAATAAAAATAAATTATTATACTTATTTTATACTTAAACTTTATAAGAAAAAAAAAGTAAAAAAGTATAATTTAAAGTAAAAGTAAAACTTTTTTATTTATTAGTTTAAGTTTATAATAATAAGTTTTTACTATTTTTTTCTTTTTTTTTCCCTTTTTATTATTATTATTAAAAATTTCATAAGTTTTATTTTTATATAAAAAAAACTATATACTTATTTTGTAAGCATTATTAACTATTTAATGATGACTATAATAATAATAATAATAATAATAAGTTGTGTTCTTTATATTATATATATACTATATTTATATAAAATTCAAGTACTTTTATTCTTAATTATAGCTTTTAATATTTATAATAGATAAAAATATTTATAAATTTTTATAAATATTTTTTCTTTCTTATAATATAAGTACTATAAAAATGTAATATATTTATTAATTTTAAATAATTATTATAAATATATAAATATATAAATATAAAATTTAATATATTAATATTATTTTTAAATTTATTATCATTTATATAATATATATAATAAATATTAGTAAATAAAATAAACCTTAGTATAATTTATTATACTTATATTAATATAAATAAGCTATATAAAGTTATAAATAATAATCCCTTTTTTATCATATATTTATTATTAATTTATCAATATTTTACTTATATAAAGAATACCCTTATAATAAGTTTTTTTATTATACTTTTATTACTTTTTATTTTCAAAACATTAAGTTTTTTATAAAAAAGTTATCTATTTTAATAATAATTTTTATATAATTTATACTTTTTAAAAAATATTTAAATATATAACTTTTCTTTATAAAAAAATTAAAAGAAAAAGTATACTTATATTAGAAATATTATAACTTTAATTAATATAAGTAAAAAAATTATTAAAAATTAGTTTATAAATATTTATGATATAGTATATATCATTATATTCATTATTTCCTTTGAAAAAAAAAGTTTCTTTATAGTTTTTATTTATATTCATTATTTCCTTTGAAAAAAAAAAGTTTCTTGATAGTTTTTATTTATATTAAAAGCTTTTATAATATATTATAACTTTAAAGTAATTTTATTAACTATAAAAAAGCTTCATTTTATAATATAAGTATAGTTTGATTTTTTTAAATACTTTTTTTCATTAAATTTAATTAAATAAAAACTTTATTTATTAAGAATTATAATTAGTTATTATAAGTATTTATTATAAGTTTAAGGTATTATTATTCTTACTTCTATAAATATTATATATTTTTTATATATATTTATATATTTATTATAAGCTTAAAAGAATTATTATTCTTACTTTTATAAATATTTTATATTCTTTATATATATTTATATATTTATATATTTATTATTTTTATATTTGGTAAAATCTATTATACTTTTTCTAATCTTTACTATATTATATTAATATCTAAGTTAATAATAAATTATCTTTTACTTATTTTATATATTACTTTTTATTCATTTTATAGTACTTTTTATTTTTCATTAAAGCTTAATTACTATATTTATACTTATTTTCTTTACTTTTCCTTAAGCTTAAATGTTTTACTATTCTTTTTTCCCTTATTATTAATAACTTTCACTTAGTTCAATAATACTTCTTATCTATATATAAGTATATATTTATTATTATATTTATATTGATTTATATTACTTATATTATATTTTATTCCTTACTTAATCTATTATATATAAAAAAATATAAATCATTAATAAATGAAACTTTTTATATAGTTTTAACTTTATAATCTTTATTATGATTAATAAACTATAATATTTTTAATATAAAATAATAAAATTATTAAATAAAATTATTGAAGTTTTTATATATACTTTATAAAATTTATTATTTAATATATAAATAAACTTTATATATAATTTTAATAATTAAAATAAAGTTATTATTTTCCTTTTTAAATTATATAATATAAATTAAAACTATAAAGAAATCAAATTTTAAAAAACTTTTAATATATAAAGTTTTTATTTTATAACTTTAATATTAATAAAATTAAAAAAGAATTAAAAAGATAATAAGTTTAATTTAATTATAATAAATTTTTAATTTATTAAATATAAAACTTGAAAATCAAAAGTATAAAAATTAAATTTAGAAATTAAGAGAAATAAAGAGAATAATATAATTAATAATAAAAACTAAGATTATATAAGACAAAATTAAAGGAATTAAATCTATATAAAAATTAAAGTATTAAATTTAAATAATACTCTAAAATATAAATAAAATTAATATTATTATAAATTTAATTATATTAATTATTTTGAATTAATAAATTAATTATATTAATTATTTTGAATTGATAAATTAATTATATTAATTATTATAAATTAATAACTTAATTAAGAACTTGATTAATATACCTTAATAATTAATGAAATCAATAATTATTTAATTAATTATTTTAAATGATTAAGTTTAATTAATAAAATAGTTTATATAGTTTTAATTTGTTTGATTAAGTAATTTTAATAATTACAATAATAAAAAATATATTTTTTATAACTTATAATAGTATTAATCTTAGTTATAACTTATAATATTATTTAAATTTAATATAATAACTATTATATAGGTTTAATTTCCTTAATTTCTTATCATTAATTATACTAATTTCTTCAATCTTTCTAGTTTTTAAATTGAATTTTTATACTTATATTTTTTCTTTAAGTTTTATACTTAATACATTAACTTTATTAAGATTAATAAATTAAGTATTTACTATAATTCAATTAAGCTTATATTTTTCTTCTTGAAACAATATTAATTTTATTAATATTAAAGCTATTAAAACTTTATATTTTAAAAACTTTTAAAAATTTAATCTTTTTATAGTTTAAGAAAGAAAATAATAACCTTAATTCAGTTATTAAGATTATATATAAAGTTTATTATTATATTAAATAAAAAACTATATAATAAATTTATAAAAACTTTTATAATTCTATTAAGTAACTTAATTACTTTATATTTAATATATTATAGTTTATTAATTATAATAAGAACTATAAAGTTTAGGTTATATAAAAAGTTTAGATTATTATTAGAGGTTGAAACTTTTATTAATTTTCACTTTTATTGGGCATAACTACTACAATGCAAGCTAATAGCCACGATAGCTTAGCCAAAATATATCTCTAATCTCTAATAAAAAGTTTAGAATAATTATTTTAGTTATTTAATTAGTTCTTAGATTAGTTCTTATTTAAGCTATTTAGCTTAAGAAATCTATTCAATGTATTTATTATAAATAGTTTTAATAAAAAAAGAAGATATATATTTTATATATTATAATTCTAGTATTTTGAAATTTTATTTTAGGCTTTATTTTTATTATTATTTGTATTAAATTTATAATCTTTATAAATCTTAATATCTTATTATTAATAACTAAAATTTTCTTAAATTTTCAATTTTTATGAAGTATAACTATTATAATATAAATTAATAGTTATAATAGCTTAACAAGAACTACTCTTTTAATATATTAAAAGAGAATTTATAAGTTTTCAAGAAATTATTAATAATATGAATATTAATATAAAAAATATAACTAATTATAATCAAAAGAAAAAAAGAAATAAAAAAAAATAATAATAAAATAAGAGATATAATAAATTATTGAATTTAAAAATAATATTATAAATTAAAAGCTAATATAAGTGATAAATATTATTATAAGTTATAGAAACTATGAATTTAATAAAAATAAAAATAATAAAGTTTAAATAAAAATATAAGAATATTCTTATTTTTTATATTAATTTTCTTTTATAGTAATAATTATTATTCAATATAACCTTTAATTTATAATAGCTTTTTTTAAGTTTAATAATTAATTATATTTTTTGATTAATTCCTTTTCCTTTTTTTCTCTTATTAATTAAAATTAATTATATTTTCTATAATTTCTAATATATTAATTAAGCTAAAATCAATAATTCTTAAATATATTATCTTTATATAATTATATTATAAATAAATAAAGTTTTTAAACTATTAATATTAAATTTCTTTTTTAAAAAACATTAATTATTATAATTCTTAAATTCTTTAAATAATATTTATTATTTATTATAGATTTAAATTATTATATAATGTTGAAATTTTATGACTAAGCATAGTTTCTTTTTAGTTTTTTTCTTACTTTTTATATTTAATTAGTTATATTTAACTATATTTATTATATTATTTAATATATTAATTGTATCCAAATTAACAATTTTAAAACTTATTATGTTTATATTTATTTAATTAATAAATAAAACTTTTCTTAAATTAGTAAAAATACTTTTTAAAGCTTTAAAAATATAATTAATAAGTTATTAAGCTTTAAACTAAAATTAATTAGATATAAATATAAAATAATTAAATTAATTTTAATTAATAAGTTTATTGATATATATATTATAAAGTTTAATTAAAAAAAAGCTTTATAATATCTTTAGTTTTTTATCTAAATAAGAGAATTATGCTTTAATAAAAATATTTCAAATCTTTCTTTTAAGAAAGTTAAAAACACTTTTAAATTAGTTTAAATCAGTATTTTTAATATAATTTAATATTTTATTAGTTTCTTTAAACTATTAAATTTAATTAAGAATTTAATTTAAATAATTTAGATTAATTTAATTTCAATAATTCAGATTAATTTAATAGTTTAACTTATTTTATATAATTATAGGAATTAAAAAGTATATTCTTTATAATTTAATAATAAGGTTAATTATATTCTTTTATTTAAGCTTTATTATTATTATTTTTATCAAATTTATAACTTTTATATATTTTAATATCTTTATTATAAAAAATAAAAACTTTTATTTATTTCAACATTAATTAAAGATAACAATTGAACTATAAATTAATAATTATAATAATTTAGTTAAAATAGATTTTCAATAAGATTTTTATATGTTTTGAAAAACTTTATTCTTTTATTAGTTTTTTTTAAGCTTTAATATTTTTTAATAATACTAATCTTAGTTACGATTTAAAATATTACTTAAATTTAATATAATAATTATTATATAAGTTTAATTTTCTTAATTATTTATTATTAATTATAATATTTTCTTTATTTTTCTTAACTTTTGAATTTAATTTCTATACTTTCTTTCTTTGAGTTTTATAGTTAATAAATTTGCTTTATTAAGATTAATAAGTTAAATACTTATTATAGATAAATTAAGCTTATATTATTCCTAAAAAAGGTTTTAAGTTTTTTAATATTAAAATTATACAAACTTTATATTTTAAAAACTTTAAAGTATTTAATTCTTTAGAATTCAAAACTATATTATATAGCTTAAAAAAATAGCCTTATTTTAATTATTAAGATTATATATAAAGTTTATCATTATATTAAATAATAAACTATATAATAAACTTATAACAATTTTAATAGTTTTATTAAGTATCTTAATTACCTTATATTCAAAGTACTATAATTTATTAGCTATAATAGGGATTATAAGATTTAGGTTATGTAAAAAATTTATTTTAAGAAATAATTTATATAGTTATTTAATTAATCCTTATTTCAGCTATTTAGCTTAAGAGATTTATTTAGCTTATTTAGTATAAATAGTTTTAATAAAAAAAAAAATATATCTTATATAATATATAGTATTTTTATATTTTATTTTAAGCTTCATTATTATTATTATTATTCAATTTATAGTCTTTATAAAGCTTAATATTTTATTATTAATAATTAAAACCTTTTAATTTTTTAATTCTTATTAAATAAATTATTGTAATATAAATTATTTTATGATAATATTAATTTTAATTATAATTTAAAATATTATTTTAATTTAACTTATTAATTATTATATAAATAAAATTCCTTTAATTATTTAATTTATTATCAATTAAAATTATACTATTTTCTTGCATTTTTTTTTAAATAAGTTTTTAAATTTAACTTTTATATTTATATTTTAATATATTAATTTTATTAAGATTAATAAATTAAGTACTTATTATAATTAAGTCAAGCTTATATTATTTTTTATAAAATCCTTATCTTTATTAATATTAAGATTATAAAAACTTTATATATTAAAAGTTTTGAAATATTTAATCTTTTATAATTTAAGGTTATATTATATAAATTAAAAAAGAATTCAACTTTAATTTAATTATTAAATTTACATATAAGATTTATTCTTATATAGAATATTAAACTATTAGAGATTTATTTTAGCTAAGCTATTATAACTACTAATTTATATTATAATAATTATACTTAATACAAATAAAAATTAATAAGAGTTTTAATCTTTAATAATAAAGATAGTAAGGTTTATAAAAGCTATAAATTTAATAAAAAAAGTAATAATAAAGCCTAAATAAAAGAATAAAAATACCCTTATTGTTATATTATAAAAGATATAATCTTTTATTATTATAACTATCTAGATTAATTAAATTACTATACTAATCCAAACTATTTAAACTATTTTATTAATTAAACTTAATAATACTAAATAAGTAGTTAAATAATTATTAATTAAATTAATAATTAAGATACTAATAAAGTTACTAATTGATTTACTAATTTAAAATAATTAATATAGTTAACTAAAGAAAAAGTCCTAATTAAGCTAAGTAAAATAGTTACTTTTTTATTAAATAAGTAAGCTAAAGCTTTATTAAGTCTTTTTTACTATTTATTACTTAACTTAATAATAAATATATTAATAAATATATCAATTAAAATTATATTAATCATTTTTCATAAACAATTAGCTAATTTAAGGCTTTTTGATTTAATAATTATAATAATTAAAGCTTTAAAAAAAAAACTTTAATAATAATAAAAACCTTTATATATTAATAAAATACTTATAATAAAATAGTAAATTTTAGGAATATTAATCTTAGCTTAGCTAATATACTAAGCTAGAATTTAATACAAAAAATATAAAAATAATATTATAAGCTAAAGACTATAATAAATAATAAGTACTATTATAAGAAATAATAAACTATATAAAAGAGCTTATAAAAGCTTTAATGTTTTTTTTTTAATTTAACTATTTTATATTTAGAATTTAATAATTTATTAATTACAATAAAAACTATAAAGTTTAAGTTATGTAAAAAGTTAATAGTTATTTTCATTATTTACTTAGTTTTTATTTCAATGATTTAATTTAAAGGTTTTATTTAATTTATTTAGTATAAGTAGTTTTAATAAAAAACAATACATTTTTAAGCTCAATTATTGTTATTTTTATTAAGTTTATAGTTTTTATAAATGTTAATATTTTATTATTGATAATTGAAACTTTTTTTAATTTTTAACTTTTAATAAGTATAATTATTATAATATAAATTAATCTATAATAATATTTATGATTTATTATAGTTTGTAATTTATAATATTACTTTGAAATTTGATAATTAATCTTTTTTTAACTTTTTTTTTTCTTATTTCTTTATTTAATTAATTATCATCAATTATGTTTTTATATTATCATTAATATTATGAATAATTTCTTGAAAATTTATAAATTTTAATTTTATATATTAATTTTATTAAAATTAATAATTTTAAAATTTAAAATTCAAAATTCTTATATAGTTACTTTCTTAATAAATAAGATTATTTTTATAATAATACTTATTATTTATTATAGTCTTTAATTTATAATCTTATTTTTAGATTTAATAATTAGTTATATTTTTTTATCTAACCTCTCTCCCTCCCTCTTTTTGTTTTACTTTCTTTATTTAGTTAGCTATAATTAGCTATATTTTCTATATTACTTAATATATTAGCTATACTAAGATTAATAATTCTAGAACTTATTGCCCTTATATAGTTATTTTATTAATAAATAGAATTACTATTAGCTTATTAAGGTTATTTTTAAAAGCTTTAAGTATTATAATTAGTAGATTATTAAGCTTTAATTCTTTTATTAAATGAAAGAGCTATAATTTAATTGAAATCATTCAAAACTATATTTTTAATAAAATTATAAGAGCTTTATAACTATTTTAAATTAATATAGTTACAATAATTTATAATTGTTTTATTAATTAATTTCAAGAATTAATAAAACTATTAAATCTTAAGTTATTAAATTTAATTAATAAATTAATTTAAATAATTTATATTAATTAAAGTAATTATAATAATAAAAAGATATATTCTTTATAATATAATAATGAAAATCTTTTTATTTATTTTTTAAGCTTTATTATTACTTTTTTATTAAATTTATAGTCTTTATAAACCTTAATATCCTTATTATTAAAGATTAAGACTTTTATTAATTTTAACTTTTATTAAATATAATTATTATAATATAAATTCATAATTATTTCAATTATAGAATTACGTTGTTTTCTATCTTATAAGACTAAATCTAAGTAATATAGTATTTAATGATTATCTATAAAACTTAATATAACTAATATTAATTTAACTTAAAAAATAGCTTTTAAAACCTTAAATTTAATCTAATAGTTAAGTAAGAGCAAGATTAAAAACTAATAAAACTAGAAACTAAAGCTATTTATATATAGTAAAGAGTTTTCTTAATATAAGTTTTATATTAAGTTTATTTTATATAAATCTTACTTATTCTTTAAATTTCTTTTTATATAATATAATATAATATAAAAAATCAACTAATTTTTATTTTAAAGCTTTTTTAATTAAACTATATAACTTTACTATTAAATTACTAAGATATTACTCTTAGTTTACTTTTAGCTTAGTTTTTAATCTTATAGTTAAAGCTAGATTTAAACTAATAAGTTTATAAATCAATAGAGAATAAAACTTTTATAAAGTTACTATAGTACTAATTAATATACTATCCTAGCTAAATTAATAATTATAATAATTTAATTAAAATAAACCTTTAATAAATATATTATTTCAAGTTCTATGAATTAATTTTTAATAGATAATGAATAGAATTTAAAAAAAAAATTAAAAAAGAATTTATAATAATTAAAGTTTTAATAAAATCAATCTTGAATAATAATAATTTAAAGATTCTATACATTAATAAAATAATTATACAAAAACAATAAGTATTATTATAAAATAATGTTTTTATAACTTTAAGATTAATAAAATTAGGAAATTTTTAAAAATAAAAATTAAATTAGATTTAATTATAATAAATACTTAATTTATTTATTTTTATAAAATTAATTTATTATCAAAGGTTTATTTTAATTAAGTTATTATAACTATTAGTTTATACTATAGTAATTATACCTTTATAATAATACTTACTTCTTATTATAGTTTTTAGTTCATAATATTATTTTTAGATTTAATAATTAGTTATATTCCTTACTTAACCCCCCCCCACCTTTTTCCTTCTTAGTTTCTTTATTTAATTAGCTATAATTAGCTATTTTTTTTATATTACTTAGTATAATAATTATATTAAGGTTAGTAATTTTAGGATTTATTGCGTTTATATAGCTATTTTATTAATAAATAGGATTATTATTAAGCTATTAAAATCACTTTTAGGAGCTTTAAATATTATAATTAGTAAATTATTAAGCCTTTAATTAAGGCTAATTAATTATAAATATAAGATAATTTAGTTAATCTTGATTAATAAGCTTATTAATATATTTATTATAAAGTTTAATAAAAGATAAAGAAAGAGCTTTTTAAAAGCTTTAGTTTTTTTATTAAGTAAAAAGGCTATAATTAAGCTAAAGCTATTTAAAACTATATTTTTAATAAATTTATAAAATCTTCTTAATGAACTTAAGTTAGTATTTTTATTATAATTTATAGCTATTTTATTAATTAATATATATATTATACTTTTACTAAAATAGTTTTAAGGATTAATAAGACTATTTAGTTTAGTATTATTAGGTTTGATTAATAAAATAGCTTAAATAGTTTAAATTAATATAGTAATTTAGTTAGTTTAAATAGTAATAATAAAGATATTAAGGTTGATAAAAACTGTAAGTTTAATTAAAGAAAAATAAAGCTTAAATTAAAGAATTAAAATATCTTCATTAATTATAAAAAATATATTTCTTTAGCATTATAATTATCTAAATGAATTAAATTATTATATTAATTTAAACTATTTTAATTATTTCATTAATTAAACTTAATAATATTAAACTTAAGAATTTTTTAATTTATAAGATTAATTAAATAAAAGTAATATGTGTGTATTAATTAATAAAATAACTATTAATTTAATTAAAAATCAAGATATTAATTTAAGATAATTTATATAATTAATTAAAAAGAAAGTCTTAATTATGTTAAATAGATAAGAAGAAAGTCTTAATTATGTTAAATAGAATAGTTTTTTTTTATTAAATAAAGAAACTAATACTTTATTAAAGCCTTTTGATTATTTGTTATTTAATTTAATAATAAGTATATTAATTACAATTATCTTAATTATTTTTTTATATAATTAATATAATTAATATAATTAATAAAATTAAAGTTCTTTAGTTTAATAATTATAATAATTAAAACTTTAAAGGAAACAAATCTAAATAATAATAGCTTAAAAGCTTTACTTATTAATAAAATAATTATATAAAAATAATAAGTTTTAAAATTATTAATTTTAACTTGATAAAGATATTAGATAAAAACAAAAAATATAATTAATTACAATTAATAAAAGAAGTAAAATAAAAAAAAAGAATAAAGTAGGAAATATAAATCATTATTAAACCTAAAATAAATATTATAAATTAGAAATTATATAGAATAATAAGTATTGTTATAAGATGAAATTAATTCTGAAATCCATAAAGATTGAGTTTAATTATAAATTTGATATAAATCCTATTAAAAAGAAAGTAAATTAAAATATAATATATATTTAAAAATTAAAAAGAGATATTATAACTAATAATAAAATAAAGAATTAAAAAGATTAATCTTTTATTATTATTTAAATTATAAAATTATATTATCTTTGTTTTATTATAGTTTAAATTAAAGTGATATAATACTTATCAATAAATTATAGAACTTAATATAATTCATATTAATTTAACTTAAAAAATAGCTTATAAAATCTTAATTTTAAATTAAGAATTAAGTAAAAATTAAGTAAAAAAAAAATTAAAAAAATAAATAAAAATTTAATAAAACTAAGAACTAAGATTATTTTATGTATATTAAAGAATTTTTCTAAAATAAGTTTTATATAAAGTTTATTTTATATAAATATTATTTATTTTTTAAATTTACTTTATTTCAATATAATATAATATAAAATTAAAGTTTTTAATAGTACTGATTATTTATTATAATCTTTAGTTTATAACATTATTTTTAAATTTAAAAATTAGTTATATTTCTTACTGAATCCCCCTTTTTTCTTATTCTTTTTATTAATTATAATTAGCTATATTTTTTATATTAATATTAATATTACTAATAATCTTATTAAAATATATAAATTTTAACTTAATATATTAACTAAGCTAAAATTAATAATCCTAAAACTTATTACCTTTATATAATGATTTTATTAACAAATAAAGCTATTAAGTTATTATTATTAAGGTTTTTTTTTTCTAAAGCTTTAATAATTATAATTATTAAATTAAAAAGTTTTGAAATAGAGTTAATTAATTACTTATAAAAAGTAATAAATATAATTTTAATTAATATATTTATTAATATATTTATTCATATATTTATTATTAAGTTAAGTAATAAATAATAAAAAGGCTTTAATAAAGCTTAAGTTTCCCTATTTAATAAAAAAGTAACTATTTTATCTAGCCTAATTAGGTCTTTTTTTTAATTAGTTATATTAATTATTTTAAATTGATAAATTGATTAGTAACTTTATTAGTATTTTATACTTTTATTTAAATAGTTTTAAAAGTTAATAAAGCTATTAAGTTTAATATTATTAAGTGTAATTAATAAAATAGTTTAAATTGTTTAAATTAGTATAATAATTCAGTTAGTTTAAATAATTATAATAATAAAAAATATATCTTTTATAATATCATAATAAGTATATCTTTATTCTTTTATTTAATCTTTATTATTACTTTTTTATTAAATTTATAGTCTTTATAAACCTTAATATCTTTATTATTAAAGACTAAGACTTTTATTAATTTTAACTTTTATTTAATATAATTATTATAATATAAATTAATAATTATAATAACTAAGTTAAAATAAATCTCTAAAAAAATAGTTCAAATAATTTGAATTAATATAATAATTTAATTCATTTAAATAATTATAATATTGAAGAAATATATCTTTTATAACATAATAATAAGGATATTTTTATTCTTTTATTTAAGCTTTATTATTCCTATTTTTTATTAAATTTATAGCTTTTATAAACCTTAATATCTTTATTATTAAAGATTAAAACTTTTATTAATTTTAACTTTTATTAAGTATAATTATTATAATATAAGTTAAGAATTATAACAACTTAGCCAAAACAAGTCTTTAATAAGTTTTAATTTATAATCTTATTTTTTAAATTTAATAATAAATTATATTTCTTTATTTAATTCTTTTTTTCTTACTTTTATTTAAATAATTATAATTAATTACATTTTATAATAATACTTATAGTTCTAATAATAAAAAAAGAAATATAATTCATAGTATCTTTATATTTTATTTAAACTTTATTATAAATTTTTTTTTATTCTTTTTATATTTATAGTTTTTATAAACATTAATACTTTATAATAATATTAATCTTAGTTATAATTCATAGTATTATTTAAACTCAATATAACAATTATTATATAGGTTTAATTTCCTTAATTGTTTAATTTATTATTAATTATAGTATTTCTTTTATTTTTTTTAATTTCTAAATTTAACCTTTATATTTATATTCTTTCTTTAAGTTTTATACTTAATAAGTTAGCTTTATTAAGATTAATAAATTAAATACTTATTAAAGCTAAGTTAGGCTTGTATTGTTCTTTAAAAAGGTCTTAATTTTATTAATATTAAAGCTAGAAAAACTTTATACTTTCAAAACTTTAAAATATATAATTTTCTTACAATTTAAAGCTATATTATTATTATAGTCTAAGCTATACTTATACTATAAATAAAGCCTTTATATCGTAGATAGAAGAAACTTTAAGCTATAATATACTATATAAATACTTAATATAAATAAGAGCTATAAAAAGACTTTTTTTTTTAAAAATAATTAATATAATATTATATACTATATTATAGATATTTATAAGCTAATTTTTTATACTTAATTATTTTTATAAAATAATAATAAAGTTTATTAAGGATATTTTTTAAATATATATACTAATTATTGAAATAATATTAAATTAATTTATAACTTTATTAAAAGTAATAAAAAATATATAAAAGTAGTTTATAACTTAGAATTAATTAATTTAAAAATAGATTTATAAACTATATATATAACATAATTAATATATAACTTAATTAAATATATAAGAACTATTTATAATAAACTTAAATTAAACTTAAATTAAAGTATTATTATATATTTTTATAACTTTTTTTATAAAAATATATTATAAATTATTATTAATAAATACTTTATTAAATAAAAGCTATATTATATATTTTATATAGTATATTATAATTATATATAAATTAAAAATTAATATAAACTTTATTAAGTTCTTAATTAATTAATCTTTCTATATTTAATAAAACTTAAGATTATAAATTTAATTTAAAATAATTATATATTATAAACTAAATAAATATAATAAAGTTTATAATTTAATTAATTTTTTTATATATTTAAATTTATTTTATATTAATTTATATTAAATAAATATTCTATAAATTAAATTGAAGTATATTTAATAAAAGCTTAATAAAGCTTTTATTATATTTATTATTTAATTTAAATAAAAGATTATACTTATTAATAAACTTAAATAAAATATAATAATAAAACTTTTAATATTTTATTATATCTTTATTAAGTATATATAAAAATATAGTATAAAATAAAGTATTTTTAAAAATAATTATAATAAAGTTATAATAATATATTAAAGTATTATAATAAATATTAAATTATATAACTTTAAAAAAAACTTTAAAAATATAATATTCTTTTAATAATACTTATTAAAAATTAAGAAAAGAATACTTAAATAATAAATATAAATATAACTATAGTTTTTTAATTAATATTAAACTATATTAAAAACTTTAAAGTATATTGTTATTATTATTTAAAAGATTATTTTATTATAAATAACTAAAAGTTTATATTTAAAATAGTCTTTAAAATAATAAATATTTATAATATAAAAATCAAATTATTTTAAAAAAAAAGGTCTTTAAAATTAAATCTTATTTTTAAAAAGTAATAATATTATAGTTTTTTTAAGAAAAAAGAATCTTATATAAACTTTACTTTATTTATAATTTTAGTTTTATTTAATAAAAAATATTTCTTAAATATATAAGTAAATAATAAATATAATTATTATAATATAATAAATAAATATACTATTTAATAATTAAGCTTATAATAACTATATTCTATAACCCTTTAAAAGGTTAAAATAATAATTAAACTTAATTATATATAATAATTAAACTTAATTTAATATAATATATTTAATGAATTATATATATAATAATTAACATTAATAAATAATAAATTATATTATACTTTTATAGTATTTTAAACTTATTATAAAATATAATCTTTAAATTTATTATAAATAAAGTAAAATAATATAATATTTTATATTAAAAAATATTATCTTTAAGTTTAAAATAGTTTTAAAATAATAATTCAAGAATTATTAATATAATACTATTTAAAACCTTTATAAAGAGTTTTAAATCTAATTTTTTATAAATTAATTAAATATACTTAAAAAAAAATATATATAAGTACTTTTTATTAATATTTAAGAATTATTTATAATATTTATAAATATATTTTTATAAAATATAATTAAAATACTAAGTATAGTCTTATAATTCTAAATAAAGAACTTTATAAATTTATTTAATAAAAAAAAAGCTAATAATTTTCCCTTATATTAAAGCTTATTAAATTACTATATTAATCTTTAATAAAACAAAGATAGAATAAAGTTGGATTTATTATAAAATTAATTATATAATATACTATAAAATTAATTCCTTAAGTTATAAAAATAGCTTATAAACTTAATAAATAAAGGCTAAATTTAAATAAGTTTTTTATTAATTATAATACTTATTTTACTTATTAAAAAACTAAAAAATAATTAATAATTTTATATAGATTATTAAGCTTTTAATAAGATTATAAAGTAAGATAAATATTTATTATTATTAATTAAAAAAATACTATAGTTTTTATTAAAAGTTTATTAATTTATAAAATTAAATATATATATATAGTTTTTTATAAACTTTAAATAATTAAAAATAATAAAAAAAATAAAATTTTATACTTACTTTAATTTATTTAAATAATTAATATACTTTTTTAAATTAATAAAAACTTTAATAATATCTTAAAAATATATTAATTAAGTTTTAAATAATATTTTAAAAGATTATACTTTAATATATTTAAATAATATCTCAATTTATTTAAATAATTTAATAATAAACTATTAAATTAAAGTATAAAAAGTCTTATTTAAGTTATAAATAATAAGATTAAATATTAATTCATAAAAATATATATTTTTATTTAAAAAAGTAAAATATTTAAGATTTATTTAAACTTAAAAAAAGTTATTATAATTAAAAATTAAAAAGCCTTAAAATAAGCTTAAAATATATAAATCTTTCTTAAGTTTATTTATTTTTATTAAAAATTTATTTTAAATCTTTTAATAATAATCAAATTTTTATAGAAATTAATAAATAAGAGTATTCTTTTTATATAAAAAAGAATAGAAATAAGTATATTTAATATACTTTAAAAATACTTTATAATATATTTAATACTAATATAATAAAATTTAATAAAAATAATTATAATAAAAGTAAATTATTTAAAAAGTACTTTAAGTAAATATTTATTATAATATAATATAAGTAAAGTATTATACTTAATTACTTATTATTTAATAAAATTATTATTTATAAAAAGTTTTTTTTAATAATAGTAATATATTTATAAATATAGTTTATAAAACTTTAAAATATATAAAAACTATTTATAATTTTAATTAACTAAAATAATTTAAAATATTATATTAAGCTAAAAAAAATTATAAAATAATAAGTATATTAAGTAAGAATATTATTCTTATTTAATTATATATTATAATTTTATTTTAAATTTTTAATAAATTAATTTAATAAATTTTTTTATTAAGCTTAAAATTTAATTAATAAAGAACTATATATAGTTTAAGTATTATACTTAATTAATATAACTTTAATAAACTTTAAACTTATATTTTAATATTTTATTCTTAAAGATTATATTTTATTTAAAAAAAATTACTTTATAGTATTTTAAAATAAGAAAGTTTAAGAAAATATTATATATTAAGCTTAATTTAAAACTATAATAAGTAATAAATATAAATTTTTATTTAAAATAAAAACTTAAAAATAAGTAATAAATTATAATATTAATATATAAAAAGCCTTAATATATTAGCACTAATTATAGTTATTAAATTAAAAGTTACTTATTATTATAATTATATCAAAAATGTATAAGTTTATATTAGTAAAATATTTAAAATAAAATATTATATTTTAACTTTTATAATAAGATTTATATTAAAATAAAATATTCTATATAATTATATAGTTTATTTAAAATTATTCTTATTATAATTATTATATATTAAAATAAAAGAAATAAAGATTATTATAGCTTTTATTTATTCTAGATAAATTTTAAACTTAAATTTTTATTAATTTTATAATAAACTTATTAATTATAAATAAAAATTATTTAAAATATTTAATAACTATTATAAATAAGTTATTTAAATATATATTATTAAAAATAATATTTAATAAATATAAAAATATATATATACTATTTTTAAAGTATATAATAGTATTTTTATAAATTCTTAAAATAAATTATTTTTAATAAAAGCTTAAATTAAGTTAAGTTTTTTTAATAAATATTATATAAATTAATTAAAACTTAATAATTACTTTTTATAATATATTACTTATAAATAAATAATAATATAAAATAAGCTAATTAAAAGACTAAAACTATATTATAGATAATTATTTTTTAAAATAAATAGATTAAAAAAATTATTTATTAATATATTAATTAATATTAAATAATAAAAACTTATTTATTATAAGTATAAGTTTAAATTAATTATTTATTCTATAATTATAACTTATTATTAATAAAAAGAATAAAACTTATTATAAAATCTATATACTTTCTTAAAAAAATATATAATAATAATTTTATAATATTGATAAAAAAAGATTTTTTATTATAAATAATAATAGTATTTATATAATAAAAGTAAACTAAAATTATTAATAAGTTTTATTAATTAATAAAAAGGTTAGAATTAAGAATATAATATAATTTATAATAAGAAATATTATAATGAACTAGCTTAATTAAAAGTTAAATTATTTATTAAAAAAGTATAAAATAATAAAAATATTTATATTATTATTAATATTTTTAAATATTTTAAAAAACTTATATTTTATATTTTATATTAATTTAGTAAAATATACTATAATAAACTTATTTTTAAGCTAAACTATTTTAAATAAATAATCAAAGCTTAAATTAATATTTATAAAACAAAAGTAAAGTTTAAAAAAAATATAAAATAAAAAAAGGTTTATATATAAAAAATATAAAAAAGTAAAAAAAATAATAAAATATACTTATTAAATAAGTAAAATAAAATTAACTTATTCAAAAGTTTCTAAAAAAAACATAAAATATAAAAGTTTTATATAAATTTAAGTAAAAGTATAATAATATTAATATTTATAATAAATTAAATATATTTTAAAATTAAAAATATTATAGTTAAAAAGTAAAGGACTTTCTAAATATAGCTTAATAATTATATAATTTCTTTATTTATTTATATAATTTAAAAAAATATAAATTCTAAAATAATTTAAAATAACTAAAATATTAACTTTTTTAAAAAAGATTTATAGTTTTTTTCTACTTATTAAATAATTATATTCTTTAATTTAATATTTTTATTATTTTTTTTATAATAATTCTTACTAAAATTATTAAAACTTTAAAGTTTTTTATATACTTTATTATTAAAGGTCTTAAAATTTTAAAATTATTTATATATTTTTTGAAAAGAATTACTTGATTTTTTATATTATACTTAAGAAATATAATTAAAAGTATTTAAAAAATGAAAAACTTAATAAAAAATAATATAATTTATTAAAAAAAAAACTATTAAAAAGGTAGGAAAGTATATCTTAAAAACTTAAAAATATAATATAATAATCTAGAAATATAATATAAAAATATAAAAATAGTTATAAGAGTAATAAAAGCTTATATTTAAGAATAAAAAGTTATTATAAAGTATTAACTTTAATAATATTAAGATAAAAAATAATATTTTAACTTAAATAAAATAAAGGATATTAATAATTATAATAAAAATAAAGTATAAAAAACTTATTATTAATTTATTTATACTTATAATATAAATGAAATTAATAATTAAAAAAGTAAAAATTAAACTAATTTTAGTATTATTAAAAAATTATAAATATTTCAAAACTTTTAAAAATAAAAAGCTATATTATTTTAAAACCTTAAATTAAATAGTTCAATTATTTTAAAAAATAATATTATAAATTATAAAATTTATTTAATAATAATAATAAAAGTAAAATAAAAGTAAAAAATATTTCTACTTTACTTATATTCTTAAATTATTTATGATATAAAGATTAATTCAATAATTTATAATATATTTTTAAAAATATTTTAAAATAAAATTAAAAAAAATAATTATTATATTTTTATTATTCTTAATTATATAATATTTAAATATTAAATTTATTAAGATTAATATTTATAAAAAATATTTATAAACTTAAATAAAAAGTAAGTAAAAATAGTTAAGTTATTTTAAAAATAGTTTAAATTTTAATTTAAAAACTTCAACTTTTAAAAGCTTAATGATATAAAAAATTTTATTACTAATTAATCTTTTTTCTTTTTAAAAAAAAGTTTTATATTTTTTTAAATTTATTAAAGAAACATTTTATATAAATTTTTTTAAAAAAATGGACTTTTTTTCTTAACTAAAACCTTTATTTAATCTTTATAATTATATAAAATTATATACTTTTAAATCTTTAAAAATATTAAAAAAAATAAGAAAAATAATTAAGTATTATTTATAATTTATACTAAATTTATAATAAAAATGAAGTTATATTAATTACTTTTTAAGATTTTTATTGAAAATATTTTTATTTTTATTAAATTAATAATAATATAATTAATATAAACTATAATATTAATGTTTTTTTAATTTATCATTAAATAATAATAAAATTAATTTTATTAAGTAAAATAAAAAACCTTTTATATATTATAAGTATAAAAGTATTAATTATTTTATTTTTTAATATAATAAACTATTTTTATTTAAATATAATTTAAGTTTAAAATATTTAAAAAAAAAGAAATAATAATAAAATATTTTTAAATTATTTTGATAAAATTTATTTAAAAGATTATATATTATTTTTATATTTTAATTATAATTTAAGTTTAAAATTTTATAAAATTATTTATAAACTTAAATAATTATATTAAAATTAATCTTATAAATAAAAAGTTTATTTTAAAATATAAATTTAAAAAAAGTAAAGAAAAATTCTTAAATTTTAAAATATATAAAACTTTAATATACTTATATATAAAACTTAAAAATTTTTATTTATTATTATTAATAATTAAAGAATAATTAAATAATTTATTTATATTTATATTAATATTAATTTAAGATTTTTTTTTTAAAAAAAAGTTCAATTTTATTATTAATAATTATAATAATAGATTTTTAAATATACTTTATACTATTTAATATTAAAGCTTTAATTTTATTTATCTTAAAAAAGATAAAAATATATACTTATATATAAATTATAAAAGCTTAAATAATACCATAATAAAGAATTAATATATATTCTTTTAAATATCAAGGATCTTAAATTAAATAATTAATATTAAGTTTTTTTTTCAAAATTAATATTAAGAATACTTAATATTATATATAAATCAAAATTAATAATATATAAAAAATAGTATTTTATATTTAATATAATTATTATAAATATATACTTATATTATTGAACTTAATAAATATATTTATTATATTTTAAAATTATATTTATTAAATATTATAAAAATATTTGAATTTTATTTATATAGTTTATTTTAATAATATTTTTATTTTTTTTAAAAAAATTAAAAGTTTTATATTAAGTTTATAAAACAAATTCTTTTATACTTTTATAAAATTAATTTATATATAAACTTAAGAAAAGATGAATTTTATTAGAAATAAATTAATCTTTTAATTTGTAAATCCTTATTAAATCTTATTAATTTAAAAATAAAAAAAAACTTATTATATTTTATAAAATTTAAGTATTCTTTAAATTTTATTATTTTTATTAAGGATTTATTAAAGAAGTTTTAAAGATTACTTATTTTTTATATTATTTCTTAAAAAAATTTAATATTAATAAATTAAGCTTAATAACCTTAAATTAAATAAAAAAGCTAACTTTTAAGTAACTTAAAGTAAGTTTTAAAATTACTTTATTTCTATAATATTATAATATTAATAACAAAACTTATATTAAAATAAATACTTTAAAGTTTATTATTATAAAAAAAATTTTAATTAAAAAAAAAAAAATTTAATTATATCTTAATAAAAAGATTTTTATAACTTTAAATTATATTATAGTATACTTAATTAAAAGATATTATTAATTATAAAAATAATTAAATAACAATAATTTTATATTAAAAGTTTAAAAAGCTATATTAAGGTTTTAATAAATTATTAAAGTTTTTACTTATTTATAAAATAATTTAAATTAAATAAATATTAAGCTTAATAATATATTTCTATAATATTATATAATAATATAGTAATATATTATTTTAAAAAGATTAATCTTATTAATAAGTTATTATATTAATTTAATTATAAAGTAATTATAAAATTAAAGTAAAAAGTTTCTTAAAACTTTTTAAAAAAAACTTAAATAGATAATAAATTTATTATAATATAATAAAATACTTTTATAAATATAAAAAATAATTTCTATTGTACTTTAATTTAAGTATAAAACAAATTTTTTAAAAAATAAAGGTTTTTATACTTATAATATTTAAGAAACTATTAAATTATAAAATAAATTTTTTGAAAATTAAGTTTATAAAATAATTAATTATAAATAATTATTTATAAAAGTAAAAGCTTTAAAAATAATTAAAGTAAAAAATTATTATATAAATAATATTTTATAATTATGAAAAAACTTAATAAAAAAGTATTAAAATAAAGATAAAAAATATAAAAAATATTTATAGAATATTATTATATTATACTTAATTAATAAAATAAAACTTTTATTAAAAAATTAAAAAATACTTATATTTTAAGAAAAAAATATATAATTATAATATTAGTATAAATATTAATAATAATTCTTAAACTTATAAAAAGTAAATAAAGATAAAAAAAAGATTAAATAATACTTATACTTAATTTAAAAAATAAAAATAAATAAGTTATTAAATTAATTAAAAGATATAAATAAACTAAAAATAAAATATACTATTTAATTAAATAAAATAACTAGTTTATAAAGTATAATAAATAAGTATATAAATATAATATAAAGAATACTCTAAATATTATTAAAGATTATTAAAATATATATAAAAATATAATAAAGTATATATAATATAATAAATAAAATATAAAATTAATTATAAAATATATATTATAAGAAAAAAAGATTATAAAAGAATATTAATAAAGATTAATTAAGTTATATATATAAATATTATAAAATAATAATAATTTTTTTTTAATTCTTTTATTAATATATTTAAAATAATATTAATTTTATTTAAAATTATTTTATTTATATAATATAACTTATTTTCTAAATATTAATAATTTTCTTAATATTAACTTAATCTTAAATATTAATTATAATTATTATATATATGTATTTCTTAATTTATAATATATTATAAAAAAAAAGTAATACTTTAAGTTAAAAAAGTATAAGTATAATATTATAAAATATATATATATATTTTATTTATATATTAATAAATAAAAATTAAGGTATTATATTAAAAAATATAAAACTTTATTATAGTTCTTTATTTATTAATAATATTTATTATAGCTTATTTATTTAACTTTAATTATATTATTTAAATTAAACTATTAATTATAACTTTAAATAATTAAATTAAAAATATAATAAAGTATAATAAATATTTTAATAAAATAAAGATAGATTTTTTTTTTAAAAAAAAAATAATTATAAGTTTTTTATTATAATTATTAAAAATAATATAATTATTTTAAATATTAGTATTCAAAAAGTATAAATAGTATATAAAATTAAGAATAAAGTAAATATTCTAATAATTTTTTTTATTATAACTAATATTTATATATATATTATATAATTATATAAGTAATTAATATAACTTTTAGTAAGTATATTAATTTTATTATATTTAAAAATATATTTAATATATATAAAATAAACTATAACTTTAAAGTATATATAATAAAACTTTTTAATATTTATAAAAATAATTTATATATAAAAAAGATAACGATTTTATTAAGTATAATAAGAATATAAATTAATATAAAACTTAATAAAATAAATAATATTAAAGTAATTTTATAAAGTTAAAATTTTTAAAAACTATAATATTATTTTTATTATTAAATAATATATTTTTATAATTATAAAGATATAGAATAATCAAAAATAGAATAAATCTTTCTTATTTAAAACCTAAAAGTATAATAAATAAAAATATTATAAATAATAGAAATATATTCTTATTATACTTATTTATTAAAAACTAGCTAAAGATAGATAAATTTATACTTAATTAGCTCTTAATTAAAAAGTATTTAATAAAGTTTTAATAAAAATTTATAAAAAAAACTTAAAATTATATTAATAATTAAGGTATTTATTTATAAGAAAAAGCTATAACTTAGGCTTTATTTAATTAAATACTTAATAATTTATAAAGTATATTAAGACTTATAAAAGAATAATATATAATAGAAGTTAAAGATTTAAAAGACTTTAAATTATTAATAATAAAATATAAAGGTTTATAAAAAGTATTAACTCAATTAAAAAAATAATAATAAGGCCTAAAATAGAATATAAAAATATTATAATTATATTATATAAAATGTATTTCTTCTTCTTTTTTATTAAAACTATTTATACTAAATAAACTAAATAAATCCTTTAAGTTAAATAGCTTAAATAAGGACTAATTAAATGACTATATAAGCTACTTATTGAGAAATTATATTATCTAAAGTTTTTATGAAAAAATATATATTTCAAATAATTATTAATAATATTATAATAAATAGAATCATGAATTAAATAAGAAGCTAAGTATAGTAGATAAGTTATATATAGTATATTTTAAGACTAAAGCTTAAGGAATTAAGCTTTTAGTACTATTTATATTAATTTAAAAAGTTATAGTAATAAAGTATATAATTAATATACTATATTTAATTATAATTTATAGCTTTTTTATAGATTACTTTATACTTTATAGCTTTATTAGTTATTATTACTATAATTATTCTCTTCTTTTTAATAAAAAACCTTAATTATATTAAAATAAAGATTATTTTATTAATACTTTAACTTTATATTAATATATAATATTAATATTATATATTCTTAATTAAAATAAATTTATTATAGTTTTTTAAAATTATATTTATAATATATTAGTTATTTTATAACTAATATAATTATAACTTATATAAAGTTTAAGTCTGTTATATCTTTTTCTTTTTATTTTATATAATATTGTATATATTATTATATTATTCTACCTTTATTTTAAACTCTTCTTAATTATTATTTATATATATTTTATTAATTAATTAGTATAATTAATAATAATAATATCTTTAATAATCCTATTAATACTTTCTAGCTTTTATATATTAGTTTAAGTATATAATATATTATCTTAAATATTTCTTACTACTTATAATAATATATAACTAATATAACTTTATTACTATAATATAAACTAATAACTATAACAACTTAATTAAAACTATTTTTTGAATAATAATACTTATTATTTGTTATAATTTCTAATTTATAATATAATTTTTAAATTTAATAATTAATTATTTTTTTTACGTAATTTCTTTTCTATTTTTTATTTAATTAATTATATTCTATAATAATATTTACTATTTATTATAATCTTTAATTTATAATATTATTTTTGAATCTAATAATTAATTATATTTCCTACTTTATTTTATTTTTTTTATTTTTTATTTTTTTATTTATTCAATTATAATTCATTATATTCTTTATTAAAGATTTATTTTAATTAAGTTATTATAATTATTAATTTATATTATAATAATTATACTTAATAAAAGTTAAAATTAATAAGAGTTTTAATCTTTAATAATAAAGATATTAAGGTTTATAAAAGCTATAAATTTAATAAAAAAAAGGAATAATAAAGCTTAAATAAAAAAATAAAAATATTATTATTATTAAATTATAGAAAATATATTTTTTTATCATTATAATTATTTAAACTAATTAAATTGTTATATTAATCTAAACTATTTAAACTATTTTATCAAATATTTATCTTAGCTAAGCTATTATAGCTATTAGTTTATATTATAGTAGCTATACCTAACAAAAATTAAAATTAATAGAAGTTTTAATCTTTAATAGTAATTAAACTATTGTATTAATTGAACTTAATAACTTTGTTAGTTTCTAGAATTATTTAAATAAAAGTATAATATATATACTAATTAATAAAATAGTTATTAGCTTAATGAAATTACTAATTAATTTATTAATTTGAAATAAGTAATATAATTAATTATAATAATTATATTTAATAAATAATAAGATTAATAAAAGTTTTAATCTTTAATAATAGAAATATTAAGGTTTATAAAGGCTATAAGTTTAATAAAAAAAGTAATAATAAAGCTTAAATAAAAGAATAAAAATACTATTATTAATTATAAAAAATATAATAATTATAAGTTATAATAAAATATTAATTTAAATTAATAATAAAGCTTTTATATTTTTATATTTTTTATTTAATTAAAAAGATTAAAACTTTTATAAAGCTTTTTTAAATTTCTTATTAAACTTTATAATAAATACATTAATAATCTTACTAATTAAAGTTAATTTAACTACTTTATATATATAATTAAGTCAATTTAAGGTTAATACTTTATTAATTATAATATTTAAAGCTTTTAAAAATAATTTTAATAATAATTTTATTTATTAATAAAATAACTATATAAAAACAATAAATCTTAGATTATTAATTTTAATATAATTTATATATAAAGTATAAGTTTTAAAAAGATTATTAATAATATCAATATTAATATAAAAAATATTATTAATTATTGAATTAAAAAATAATATTATATATAAAATATTATAATAAATAATAAATATTATCATAAAATATGATTATTATAATATAAATTAATCTTTATAATAATACTTATTATTTATTATAGTTTTTAGTTTATAATATTATTTTAAATTTAATAATTAGTAATATTTTTTATATTAATATTAATATTATTAATAGTTTTTTTAAAACTTATACTTAGTATATTAATTATATTAATCTTTATAATTTTAATACTTATTATTTTTATATAGTTATTTTTTTAATAAATAGAATCATTATTAAGTTATTAAACTTATTTTTTAAAGCTTTAAGTATTATAATTAATAAATTAAAAGTAATTAATTATAAATATAAAATAATTAAATTTATCTTAATTGATAAGTTTATTAATATATTTATTCTAAAGTTTAATAAAAAAGCTATAATTTAATTAAAGCTATTTAAAACAATAGTTTTAATAAAATTATAAAAGCTTTATAATTAATTTAAGTTAGTATTTTTATTATAATTTATAGTTATTTTATTAATTATTTCAAATTATTAAGTTTAATCAATAAATTAGTTTAATTAATTTAGAATAATTTAATAATTTAATTAATTTAAATAATTATAATAATAAAAAATCTTTCTTTTATAATATCATAATAAGGATACTTTTCTTCTTTTATTGTTGGAGATTGAAACTCTCATTGATTTTGACTTCTGTGAGGCACAACTGCTGCGATGCGAACCGATGGCTATGATGGCTCGGCCAAAACAAATCTCTAATATTTTTCTTCTCTTATTTAAGCTTTTCTTTTTATATTAAATTTATAGTCTTTATAAATCTTAATATCTTTATTATTAAAAATTAAAAATTTTATTAATTTTAACTCTTATTAAGTATTATTGTTATAATACAAACTAATAACTATAATAACTTAAATAAAATAAACTTTTAATAAGATAACTTTTTTATATTTATTTATTTGAATTATATTTTTATTTAAATAAATATTTTTTTTATTAATTTAAAATATTAACTTTTTTAACTTATAAAAAATAAAACAATAAAATTAATATTTTTAAAATATTAAACTTAATTAATATTAATTATTGTAATTTTTAAAATTAAATACTTATATTAATAAGAAAGAAAATAAGTACTTTAGAACTAATTTACTTAATATTAGTTCTATACTATACCTAGTATAAACTTTATTGCTTATATACTAGTAGCAGTGTCTAGGAATTATCCCTATAAATTGCTGGGGTATAATAACTATAACATACTACTAACCGTGATACGTAAGGCATCCAACTATTATAGTTAGCAGGCGGCGCTAATCGTTGGTTAGGAAGAGCTAGACAAGACTGCTTTAGTAGCTTCTTCACTTAATTATACTCATATAACCCTACGACCCTTATTTGTTCCTAACGTTGCCTGTCAGGAACAGGCACTGCAACAATATAAATAAAATTTTTAATAAAAATTTTTAGAGTATATTTATACTTAAATATTAAAATTTAAAGAAAGTTTCTATTATTAAAAAAAAAGTATCTATTCTATTCTATATTTTAAATAAAAATCATCAAACTCTTCTAAACTAGGATAAGTAAGAACATAGTCAATCATTGTTTTTTCTGTTCTTATGATAGAACTCAATAAAGGATCATTCTTGTTCTGAGACTTTCTTGCAACCGTCTTGTGTTGTTCGATCTGAGCAGTAAAGTGCGCAACATTAAGTAAGTCGCCTCCTAAGTCGTAGAATGGCATGTGGCGCTGCTGTAGCGAAGAATCGTTAGTAGCTGCTGGACCACTTCTACCGCACCGTGAATCGAAGATGGTAAACCAGAGCTTGTCAATTGTGGGCGAAATGTTGTCTGCAGGTATGTCTGTGGTCATGCCGTTGCTGCTTATAATATCCAGTCCATCAGAATGCGGCCCATTTGCTACTGGCCGAGATTTGGCTAGCCTTGATGAAGCACTTGGCATCATTTGCGTACCATGGAGGGCCGACATGTCTGACTTTGAAGCCACAGCACTCATACAAACTTGCACCGTGTTTGCTAGATCCTCTAACAGCGCTTGGGCCATCTCTGGCTCGAATGCTGTCGTAGAGTAGCCTAGACTAAGCCTAATGAGGCCGTCGTCCTCTCCGGAGATGACAGCAAGGTCGTAGAAAGAATTGAGCGTATTGGTCTCAGACGTGAAGGTGCTTATCTGGAAACCCATGCTGTCGCTGTCTGATGCAGCTTTAGCCACGTCCGGCCTGTGATTGACAATGGAAGTGAAGCGGGTAGAAGGAATCCAGTCAGTACAGTCCCGAATGATCGAGCGAAAACCGAGACCCTCATGAGGAATTCGGCTTCGCTGTTGTTCTTTGACTTGGTGCAACAGCTCAAGAATCGAGTGATCTCCAGGATCCCCAAGCTTGACTCGCAAGGGAACGTGGCTTGCACAGCAGCCCACAAGGTTGTTCGATATCGCAGAGTCTACCAAATTTCTCCCAGAAATAGTCTCGCCGAAAACCACATCATTTCTCCCTGTGTACTGAGCGAGCACATGCGCCCATGCACAGTTGACGATGGTCGAAATGGTAATGCCCCCGCCCTTCGATCTTGACACTGGAATCGTCTTCTTGTCGGTGAATTCCATGCTCCATGTGCTCTGCCTGTTCGACTTTGACACTTTGCTCAGCTCGGGCATGGTGGATCCATCCAGCAAGTCACGCCAGTAGCTGTATACTTTATCGTTCGTATGGGTTCGCAACTCATGAACGTAGGCTGAGAATGAGCTCAATGGCGATTCAAGAGCACCCTGGTTATAGAGCTTGCAAAGCGTGTCCCTGATTATCGGGAGCGACAAGCCGTCATATATAGCGTGCGACATCCTGAGCACGATGCGTGTCTTGCCAGTTGTCTCCTGATGGAGAACGGCCATAGCTGCCATGGGTCGGCCAAGACGGAAAGGTCGGCCCATCTCCCCTTCCAAAAGGTCCTTGGTGGCAGAATCAAGAGACGCCCCAACCCGAATCAATGGAGCGTTGTGCAAATATGATTCAAATATAACTTGAAGTAAGTTGCCACTGCCGATGTCAAGCACAAACGCCGTTCGGAATGCCTCTACGTGCTGTGCCAAGAGGATGCAGCTTTGCTGCAATCGATCCAGGTCGAGTCCAGAATCTGTATCAAAGACAAAAGTATTGACCTCAGTCTGTGAAGCTGTCAATGCTCCAACGACGCTGAAGCTGACGGAATCTGTAGCTGGGAAGGCGTCCTGGATAGACTCCTTCTCTGTCCCCGTGACAGGGCACACAACTTCATCGAGGAAAGAGCCGATGTCGTCGACATGACCAAGGAGCTGGAAAGGACGGTAGGCTTGTTGGCCCGTCGATGAAAGTACTGAACCATTGAAAGTTCGGACGACGGCCGCAAGATCCTTCAAAACTTGGCTTTCAAAAATGTCGACTACCTCCAGGAGTAGGCCCTCCATCTTAGCAGTGGCCACGAGCTTCATGGCGCCGATGGAGTCGCCTCCAAGGTCGAAGAAGTTGTCTAGTCTGTCGATGCTCTCTTCCTTCATGCCGAGAATGGACGCCCACAGTTTACGAACAATGGCTTCCTTGTCCCCTTGCACCATGCCCGGTTTTGAGCTGGCTGGGGACAGTCTATCCATGTGACTCAAACCCTCTGTCAGCATGAATCGCTGAACAGCTCGTCGATCTGTCTTGCCCGAGGCGGTATTCGGTACAACATCCATTTGTAGGTAAACTCTGGGAACCATGTACTTCGGCAGCCTCTCAGCTAGAGACGTTTTCAGGGACTCGGCAACATTCGACAAGGAGCTGCGGTCGCGATCAACGAACTCGAGGGCGGCAACGAGTACATGTTGAGCATCGGTGGGACTCAAATATTCGACCACAGCTGTTTTAACCTCGGGCAGAAGTTTCACGATTGATGTCTCGATCTCACCTAGGTGAACACGTTGACCTCGAATCTTCACTTGCGTATCTCTTCGCCCGAGCAGACGTAGATTCCCATCCTCTTCATATCGTACCAAGTCTCCCGTGCGATACATTCGGCGTCCCTCTTGAGTGGAGCCGATCTGGTCCACGAAGGCGGGATCCGTGATGAACGCTGTCGCGGTTTTCTGGAGATCGTTGAGATATCCGCGTCCGACATTTGGGCCTTCGATAAGGAGCTCTCCAACCGCACCAATAGGAGCGAGACGATTGTGATCATTTGGGTCTACGACCCAAGTTCGTGTACCAGGAAGGGCTTTCCCGATGACAGATGAATTGTTCTTGTCTGTGATGTTGGAATTCATAGTACTGTTGATGGAGCACTCGGCCGGGCCATAGCTGTTGACAACCCTGGCATTCGAGTGCAGCAGCCACTTCTCTATCAAGGCAGGGCTAATGTATTCGCCTCCGACGATGATCGTCCTGACGGCGGGGACTTCCGTTGGAGGTACCAATGCGGCTGTGCTCGCGACGAGGTTTAGATAGTTCACATTCATTCGTTGAATGGAACCGACCAAGTCGTTCATACGCTCGCTCTCCGACGGCATGCAAACGGTTCCTCCTCGGGACAAGGTGACGAAGATATCGCTAATAGATATATCGAACGTAAATGCGCTGAACTGATAGACACGGCATGTCGAATCGGCACCGCTGCCATCGCCTTTCCCGATAAGACTGGATCGGAGACCACGATGCTCCAGAACCACACCCTTTGGAGTTCCGGTGCTACCAGATGTATACATTATCCAAGCCATGCTGTCAGGTTTGACCGACGGGGATGGGACGCTCTCATGGTGGCCATTATGTGTTTGCTGAATCTGATCAACCGCTAGTTCGTTGACAACCATGCTCTTGCATCCCATGTCTTTGAACTTGTCCGCATGTGTCTCGTCACAAATAATCAGGGCTGGTGAGCAATCCTTTATCATAACACTGAGCCTTTCCTTTGGGAGCTGGACGCCTAGGGGAACGATCGCACCACCAGCATACAGGATGGCGAGCATGCAAGCAACTGCCCAGCGCGACTTGTCCATGCAGAGGCCAACGGCTCTTTCCGGCCCGACACCACCATCCGTGACCAGCTTGTGGGCAAGGATCCTGGCCATTTGGTCGAGCTGGCGATATGTGAAAGCCCCATCCCAGCTGCAGACGGCTTGAGTTTCAGGAGACTCTTGGGCCATCTTGATGAACGGCTCATGAACGCAGTCTAAGGGGGTCTTTTGAACACTTTGGTTCCACTCCACAACTTGTTCAACATCTTCAGTGTTGGCGAGCGGGAGACCCCCGACTGTCTGCTCTTCCAGGACGACGTCGCCCAGAAGAGCAACGTTGTGCTCAAATTGCCGTAGTAGAGATTCCAGACGATCTTCGTTGATAACTGTGCTGTCGTACCGGGCTTCCACTCCTGCCTCAACGCCACGCTCATCCACCTTGCATAGGATCGTGAGTGGATAATCGTCCTGTGCGTCGAGTCTCATTTGTGCTTGCTCGAAGCCAGAAACGTGAAGAGTTGGGTCAGTTGCATCTGCGTCCACCGCAGGGTACACGAGGAATAGATGCCTCAAATTCGTTGGATCGAAAGTGGGAACGAGCTTCTTGATCTTCTGAAGCCCGGTGTGCTCGTACGGAATCATCTCCACGCCTTCATTGTGAACGTGGTCCAAATAATCCCTGACCTTCTGCCCGTTGTCCACCTTTATCCTGACGGGGACCGTGGTAAATGCCGGAGCGGCCATCTCCGTGATTTCCGCGACAGGGGCTGAGCGACCCGAAAGATTGACAGCAAACATGACATCGTTGACCGCGGCATATTGGGCCACGGTCAACCCCCATGCTGCCCTCAGCACACTTGGGAATGGGATGCGAAGTTCTGCAAACTCGTTGACACCCACTGTCACTTTAAGAGTCGAGTTTGGCTTGGACTGGTACTGGTTGTTGGTAGGCAGCGATGGGAAATCAGTAAACGCATCGCCGTCTGAAAGGGTTCGATTCCAGTATTGTGAGGCCGCCTCTTGATCGGATCGGAGGACGTAGCGAATGAATCTGGGGAAGGGGACCACTGCTGGCATCTCAAGACCCATGTAGGCTGGATAAAGATACTTGTTATAGACCCTTTGCAGGCTCCACTTGTCGAAGATGCTGTGGTGGGTGGTCAAGACGAAGTACCTTGCGTTTGAGCTTTGGTCGCCGACCAGCCCACACCGCATGAGAGGCCGGCCAGGCTGGAATCCAATAGCCTTGTCGGTTTCAAGATAGTCGTCCAAGTTCTCACCGCTGTACCACGCTATGGACTCATTGATCACGACTTGAAGGAAGCCGCTGTTATGGTCCAGGATGATCCGAGTGCGCAAGATTGGTAATGCTCTCACCACGGCTTCCCAGGCTGCCCGGAACTTTTCCATATCAATACGTTGACTGGCTTGGAACACCTGGCGGTAGGTATATGTCGTAGGCTGTCTGGCGGTGATGGCGAAGAGCGCTTCCTGCATCGGCGTGCAAGGATATACGTCTTCAATTTGCTCAGGGTGAACCTTACACTGCGTTGCAACGTCCGCAACACGAGTCTCCAAGTCAGGTCCCGAGGCAGTCTCGAATCCTAACTCGAACGGAACAGGATCATCTTCTGTCTCTGCCATAGTACCCGCTCGCTGCTCCTTTTCTATGACCTCAGCAAAGTCGTTCAAGATGGGGTGCGTGAAGATGGATGCGACTGTAAGGTGCAGTCCAGCTCGCCTTCCAGCCACGACAAGCTTCATTGCTGCCAGAGAATCACCGCCGAGTCGGGTGAAGTGATCCCGTCCACCGATCGAGTCCGCGTCAATGGAGAGAATGTCAGCCCACAGCTGCTGGACCCGCTTGCCCATTTGCGTTGCTGGACCTTCCTTTGTACCATCATCGGCCAGGTAACGCTGCAATAGGGACGGCCCGGACTTGAGATTTGTCAAGAATTGGCGTACCGCGCCCCTGTTTGTCTTACCGGATGGGTTGAGAGGAATCTTCTGCCACGGCAAGTAGGCGGTCGGCACCATGAAGCTTGGCAGCTTCTCGGCTAACGCGTCCTTCAACCCACACAAGGCTTTTTGGAGCGTAGTCGACGGGGCCAGAATTTTGACTTCGTCAATTTCTTCAATCTGCCCCGATGTGAAGAACTCGCTGTTCTCGTCAAAGTCCACGACCGCCACCAGGTCACCCGCGCCTTTGCCAGCCGTGAGATCGACCGTGTCGACAACAATCTTCTGTACCCCCTTGAGAAGCTTGCCAATCCAGTACTCAATCTCACTCAATTCCACTCTGTGCCCACGGAACTTGACCTGACTGCCTATGCGGCCCATGTACGTATACGATCCGTTGGGATTCTGTCGCACGAGATCACCAGTGCGATACATGCGTCTGCCCGTGCCGCCCAAGCCAAGCTGCTTAATGAACTCAGGCTCCACCACAAAGGACTGGGCCGTCAACTCTGGGTTATTAATGTACTCTTGGGCTTGCCAGGCATTTTCGATCAGAAGCTCACCCGGGATGCCAATGGGGCACAGCCGGTTGTGGTCCGTCGTACTGGTAACCCAAAAATTGCATTGATCCAGGGGGTAGCCAATGACGGGCGCGTCCTCGACTCGCTGCATGGGCGTTGCGCACGACGAGTAGACAGAGCATTCAGAAGGACCGTAGATGTTGATGAGCTCAACGTTGCCGAGCCAGGTTTCAACAACGCTTGGTTTGGCCTGCTCACCGGCAACCTGCAGCTGCCTTACAGATGGGACATCTTTTGGATTGATCATCGAGGCTACGGTGAAAGTCATCACAAGCTGATTGACGTTCATGTCCGTGATCGTCTGCGACAAGGCATTGATGCGCTGATCTTCTGAAGGAATGCACACGCATCCCCCGAAGATGAGTGTGGTCATGATCTCTTGAATGGTAACATCAAACATATGTGCCGAGAACTGCAGAGTCCGGGACTGCCTGTTCCATCTCGTCGCCCTTCCATGGGCGGGGAGACTGGTGGCAAGGCCGCCATGTATGAGCAGTGACCCTTTCGGCATGCCTGTACTTCCCGACGTATAGACGATCCAAGCCGGATGGTGAGGTTTCAGCGCTGGACATATGGGCCCGTCGAATAAGGGTGCCGGAATGCTGGTCAGCAGCGCTTCGTCCACGGCCATGACTGGAAAGGCGGACTCGCCAAGTCTTTTGGTGCTGCCAGCGTTGGTGAGAACGACTCGGGCCTCGCAATCATTTACCAAAGCCCGGAGTCGAGCTACCGGCAGTTGAGCGCCGAGCAGGACCACGACGCCGCCCGCTTCTAATATGCCCAACATCGCCACGACAGTCCATTTCGACTTGTCCATACATACGCCCACCCTGACATGCGGGCCAACGCCGTGGTTGGAGAGATGATGGGCAAGTTTCCTTGCATAAGTCTCAAGCTCGTAATATGTGAAGTCACCGTCCCAAGAGCAGACAGCTGGCGCATTTGGTTGTTCGCGGCCGATGGATTGGACCAAATGGTGCAGACAGGCGACATCTCGCACCGGCGTTTCCGCATTTTGTGTTCTGATCTGGGCCAAGTCGGTGGCGGTGACCTCCTCAAGGGTATTTAGCGGCTTGTCGCTGTTGGCCTCTTCAAGGAACAGGGAAACCCAATGATCAAATTGACGGAGCAGCACGGCCATTTCGGACTCGGGCACGACATTGTTGTCGAATCTTGCTTCGACGTTGACCAAACCACCTCGATTACTGGGTAGAGAGCACTGAAGAGTGAGGGCAAAGGTATCGAACGCGTCCAGCGCAGTGTCTACCACGTGTAAGCCAGGAAACTGGTCAGCCTCCCCACCTTTCCCGGTGGTTGGCGGCTCAATGACGAATACGTGCTTAACGTCAGTCGCAGGCTGGAGGTCCGGCACCAGACGCCTGACATCTTGCAATCCTGTATGCTCGAAAGGGATCATCTCTACAGCCTGCGATTGTATATTTTCAAGGTAACTCGCAACCTGAACGTCTTGGTCGACCTGGACTCGAACCGGCACGGTCGTAATTGTGGGAGCAATCAACTCTGTGATCTCGGCGACAGGGGCATTCCTTCCAGAAAGGGTCACCCCAAACACAACATCACGCGTGCCCAAGTACTGGCTCAGAGTCATAGCCCATGCAGCCCTCAGGACGTTGGCTAGTGAGGACGCGGGTCTTGAAGAAGTAGTGACGGACGTCGAGATCTCAGAATGAAGATTGGAGTGAGGTTTGGCCTGATAAAATGAAGATGGGAGAGAAGGAAATGCTGTTGGCGTTTCCCCATCCAGTTGGCGGCGCCAATATGCCGCAGCTTCGTCACTTCGAAGGCTGTCACTTTGCAAATACTCTATGAATCGTGTAAAGGGAACCGCAGGAGGGATCTCATCGTGCAAATAAAGAGCTGCCAGCCGGCTGTAGATCAGCTTAGCACTCCACCCATCATATGCGGAATGATGGGCGGTCCAAACAAAATACCGAGCACCGCTAGAGGACTCTTGCACCAAAGCAAAGCGCATAAGCGGTTGGCCAACGGCCATGGCGTTGGCCTTGTCTTCTTCAACATACGCATTGAGGCTGTCATGGACTTGCCAAGCCGGAGCCGTTTTTGACAACACCTGCAGGGACCCTGAACGTTGTCCTAGCAGAATCCGGGTTCGCATCAGTGGGGATTTGTCCATCATTACCTGCCATGACTGGCGGAAACGTTTGATGTCGATGGACTCGGATAGAGCGAAAACTTGACGCACAATATATGCTGAAGGGCGTTGCTGCGTGGCTGCCAGCATAGTCTGCTGAAGTGGTGTGCATGGGTATATATCCTCAATATCCGCTGGACTCATGGCACATTGGTTGGCAATCTCTGCTAGTTCCTCTTCCTTGTCGATGGAAGATGGCTGCCATAGCGAGAAAGCACGAGGACTGGATGACACTCCTCTTTGAGCTGAGCCTTGGTTTGTGGCAGCTGCGCGCTCATCAAGGAGTCCGGCGATGTCTTCAAGTCTGGGATACCCCAAGACATCGGCAACCGTCAAGTGGACATCTTTAAGCCTCGCCGCTTCCACCAGCTTGATGGCTGAGAGGGAATCCCCTCCCCGATACAAAAAGTGGTCGTTCGCCCGGATCGAAGTACTGCTCACGCCTAGGATGGCTGCCCACAAAGTCCGTAGCGTCTGGGCAGTGGCCGTGAGCGTTCCGCCTTCATCGCTCGATTCCTCGGAGACATAGCTCTGCAAGTCTGCTGTGCTTAGCTCACTGATCAGACGGCGCACCATGTTTCTATCAGTCTTGGTCGACGCAGTCAGAGGTATCTGTCTGAATGGTACAAAGAATGTAGGGATCATGTATGATGGAAGCTTAGCCTGTAATGTGTTGCGCAGCCCGCCGAGCCTTGCTCGAAGCTCTTCAGAGGTGGGAAGTATATAGTCATTGCCATCGGAAGGAACGTCGTTGATGCCTGAGAACTCGACTGCGGCAAACAAAAAAGCTCCCCCTACAGAAGCTGCGTCTTCGTCTGTGGCGGTCAGAACGCCTACGACAGCTCTGAATACACCATCGAGCAACTTGGTAATCCAATGCTCAACCTCGGCAACATCGAGTCGTTGGCCTCGAACTTTGATCTGGGTATCTCGTCGACCGATGTAGGACATGGAGAAATCCTTGTTTTGGCGGACGATATCTCCTGTCCGGTAGAAGCGCCTCCCGTTTCCACTGCCCAGCAGCCGAGAAGAGAATTCGGGTTCTTGAATGAAAGCAACGGCGGTCTTCGCTTCATCATTCAAATATCCCCGTGCAAGTAGTGGACCCTCAATCAACAGCTCACCAGGAGCCCCTGGGGGGCATAGCCGTCCCGGGTTCTGAGGGTCGGTGACCCAGAAGTTGAGATTCATTGGGAAGCCAATGTTCGTCAGGTCTTGCATGGTCTGGAATGGCTTGCTTACACTGGCAAAGATTGAGCTTTCTGTTGGCCCATAAGCATTGAAGATTGCCGCCTTGCCTAGCCAGGACTCCAAAACGCTTGCCTTAACTTCTTCCCCAAACATGACTAACTTTTTGACCAAAGGAACATCTTCAGGCTTGATTGTAGATGCCACACTCGGGGTGAGCGGAAGCATATTCACCTGCAGTCGGCGAATCGACCCTGGCAGATCATTGAGGCGCTCTTGTTCGTTGGGTATACAAATGCAACCTCCATAGATCAGCGTCGTGAATAGATCATGTAGGGAGACATCGAATGTATGGGCTGAAAATTGCAAGACCCTGCTCTCCGAGGAAACCTCCAAGGCGGCTCCGTGAGCGTGCATACTTGTAGCAAGTGAGTTGTGTTCGACTAGCACGCCCTTGGGTTTTCCTGTAGAACCCGATGTATAGAAGATCCAAGCAATGTTTTGGGGCTTAGGCTGCACTCCTTCTGTAGTTCTTGTTGATATCTCGTCTCCAATGATATCGTCAATGGAGAGGAATGTGGTGCCTAGGCCAAGATCGGATAGTCGCTCCATCTGCTTTGCATCACAGATGACGGCTATGGGGGAAGAGTCTGAGAGGATGACTTCCACCCTCGCAATGGGCTCGGCGATTCCTATGGGCATCACGGCTCCACCAGCTCGCAAGATAGCGAGCATGGCAATTGGAACAGACCTGGACTTATCCATACATATGCCGACTGGTATCTCAGGGGCAACCCCCTTACTAACCAGGAGCTGGGCGAGTCGGGATGCCTGCCGATCTAACTCGGCGTATGTCAGGCTCCCATCCCATGCTTCGACAGCTATGGCTGTGGGCTGTTTCGTGATGCGATCTCCGACGAGTTGATGGACAGTCTTGTTGAGGGGCTCCGGGACACGAGCGTTCTTTTCTAGTAGAAGCTGCTCTTGTTCGCTGCTGACCAGCTCAAGTTGTGCTATGGTGGTGCTAATATCTCGAAAAATCGAATACAGCACCTCTTGGAAGTTCTGCAGAAGACTTTGGGCATATTGACGATCGATGCGGGAACCCCAATAGTCAAGCCTGGCTTCTAAATCGGATTGACCCGCCGAGATGATAAGAGAAACGTCGTACTGCAGATGGGATTAGTGCTTGCAGGTAGGCCGCTGCTTTGAAGATATGTACATACATTGGTTGGGCTCACGCTGTTGATCAGCTTGCAGCTCAAGCCTGGGAGGCTCTCATCGTCCTGTACCAGTCTCCGCCGGAACGACATCACTGTATTGCTCCATTTGCGGGTGGACAGCGTGTCCGCAAGTTCTGCTTCATGCGACAAACTCTCCTGGTAGTCAGAATTCACGGCCTTTACTGCATCGATGACATTCGTAGCGCCCTCCAGGTTCATGGAGCAGAGGAGTGTGACAATCAGAGGGCCGACGGACGTCATGATGCCTTTCAGAGGCACGTGCCGCTCCGATGAGATGTAGGAGAAGCAAACGTCGTCGACGCTCAAATGGCCCCTGAGCACGACGCCCCAGGCAAACTGGCAGACATTGGCCAAGTTGATGTCGTGCTTTTGGCACAGTCGGTCAATAGACGCTACATTGATAGGTATGGTGGTGTTGATTGTGTCGAAGTCATCCAAATGATCTGTCTCTCTTGTTACAGGGAGGTGAGTCTCCTGCGTTTTTAGGAGATATTTGGACCAGTAGTCTGATACTGTGGTCTCCAACGGCTTATGCTGATGAAGAACAAAGTCAGAGTAGGGGAGTGCCTTTTCCCCATTGCCTGTGTGCCCTGCAACAAAACCACACAAATCGCTGAGAATAACTTCAGCCGAATGCCCATCGGTAATAGCGTGAGATATTGTCAGAACGAGAAGGAACTGTCCCTGGCCCGCCTTGCCAATAGTGAGGTTGTGAAGCACTTCCAGCGGTTGAAAAACAATCTCTGGAGACTTGGAGATATTTTCAACACGATTGACTCGAGGGATGACCCTGTTGAGAACAACTTGGTCGAAGTGGCCCTGACGACCTTCGCTCTCAACGAAAATGGTTCTAAGAGAGGAGTGCTTGTCGATCACTTTGTTCCAGGCGGCGACCCAGCTGTCAGCGTCGCACGACGCGAAACGGCCAGAGGTAGAGACCTTGACTGTGAAGGTACACATGTAGGCCCCCTTGCCCAACGAACTGCCCACAAGCATGTTCTCTTGCACGGGAGAGCAGGGATAAATGTTGTCGATCTCTGTAAAGGGATCATTTGTCATGTGTCGCAGCTTCTGCTCGTATAGCCGATCCAGCGCCGAGTAATCCAACGATATATGAGGGAAGTCGCTGAGGGTGAGACGTGGACCACTGTCAGCTAAGGTGACCACAGTCTCATGGAGATGGCGCGTGAAGTTTTCCGAGTTGGCCTGGAGTTCTGCTTCGCCTGCACAGTCAACACTACAGATCAGCAATAGGCCCAGTCTCCTATCTGTCCAGAACGGCAGCGCGTAGACGCCGCCAAGGGCTTGAACAAGGAGCTCCCCGACATCTTGCCTGAGCAGATCATCGGCTGGCTGCAATGATTCCCTCGACGCATTGTGATGTCTCAGCTTGGTTGTGTCGAAAATGAGGTTGCGGCGACATGTGTCGGTTGGGACGGAGCTCAAGCGAGAGCGCCGTCTCCCGTCCTTGGCGCAGCGAGCAGCGTTCAGAACGTCGCCGCCCCCGCAGTAGTTAACCTCGTCGAGCTCGTCGAAGCAGCCTATCACCGTATCCCAAGCATTGCCATCATCTGGGGGCCGACCGTCCCTAATCTCCAGGTATCTACCCGGGCCGGGAAGTTGGTCATAGAAGGAAGAGGCTAAAGATGCGAATATCAAGTCTTGTGCCTCGGTCCGCAGTGAGCGATGGCATTTGTCACCAAAAAGCGACTCTGTTGATTCCAGGTCTAAAGTCAGTGTGTATGTCGACACTGCGCCTCGATTGGGAAGATTTTGCGGGGGAAGCTTGGAGCTCTCGGAAAGCTCCTGCGAGACGGCCCCAACGTCGCGCTCTTGTACTCTTGTCGGCTGGAATTCTTCGCTCTGCTCCGCGCGGACGCCGACACCAGCGTCGATCCAATCGGAAAACTGACGTTGTTGGGGGCTACATTGGTTGGCGCGGGACGAATATGTCTGAATGTCCTGCAGAAGAATGTCCCACGAGTGGGCGTCCAAGGCGCCAGAGGATGCCGCCAATCCAATTTTTGTGATCTGGGACTCATCGCCACCAAAAAGGACCTTGAGAATAGGCGCATCTGATCTCGCTTCCGATTTCGAGATTTCTCTCTGCACCTCTTGGAACTGAGATGCAAAATGTTGATTGGATTCATACGCCACGAGGGACCCAAACGGAGAAGCGGTAGTGCTGCTACTGCTACCCGTAACAACGTATGAGTTTTGATGATCAGCATCAAGTGACGCCCCCAACACCGGATGTCTTTCGACCAGCCGCTCCACCAACCCGACGGCATCGCTATGCGACATTGGTACTTTCACGTCCCAAATCAAGGCCTGACACAGGCCGGCTGTGTTGTACAAGCTCTGCAATTGTGTAAAGGGAATCAAGACCGGTGGCTTGTCTGCCTCGCTCGAAGGCAGCTGCGGGTTGGTCTCAACCAATTTCCGCGCCAAATCACCCATAGTCTCACATAACGAGACATCGACAATGTCGACGATGAGCCCAACATCTCTACATTGGGCGGCCAAAAAAATGGCCTTCAAGTCATCGCCTCCTTGCTCAGCGAAGGACTGCCCTAGGTCAATGTCAGATTCGTCCTTGAACAAAACCTGAGATGTCACCCGGCAAAGCAAGGTTTCGATCGTCTTCTGATTGCTCATTCTTGTTTACGCAGCTCCGAAGCTGCTGCTCGCTTGGCAGATTGCTCACAAACATAAAGAAACGATATATTACAACAGATTCATGACGACAGAAGGCTTAAGAAAAAGGTGTGATCTTCTCTATGAATTGTGATTATGGATACTCCGTAGGGAATACTAGACATACTTACAAGTACAGAGTAGATTCCAATGTCTGTACTTGCCAAACCGTAGCTAAGTACCTTCTCCTTACTCCGAGAACAGAAGAGTCCGAGCTCAATAGATACCATCGCCAGGGGCTTTTGGGGGGGGGGGGGGGGGGGGGTGAGAGGAGGACTCGGAGGGGGGCGTGGGAACCACATTTACGGGGCCACCGTGGAAGCATCATCTGGGTACTTTCCCAGTTGGCGAAGGAGGATCGTGCATATTCATATTGACACAGGCTATCACGGACTAAGCCGAGAATAATCATTCCTTTGAACCCGACCCCGTCTCTCTTTCACGCTCATCCTCCAACTCTGTACAATGTACACATACTGAGAAATATGCTGCTTGAACATGCCGTGATAACGAATGGTATCGATATTATGTACAAGTACATACGTGTTTTTGAAGTTGACCCAGGTATGAGGGTCTCATTCAATCAGGGCTGAATCCATGTGCTCCGTACAAGAGCAGGTAATCTTTCGATGATCAGCCTTGCACTGTGCATGTGGGGCGCAAGGAATGACACACAACTCCGCCCCCAACGTGCCTTGCAGTTCTTGGTGGTGGTATTTGTACATGTACTTGTATAAGTACTAGTGGATATCCTCACGGCTACCATTGCTGGAACCCTGGTTATCAGATAATATTCCACTCGCGTGAATATTCACTTAGACGGAGGTACGTCCGCGGAAATGGAGATGGGTAAGGGGCGTCAGACGTTCGGACCGTGCGGCTATTAGTTTTAGTTCTCAAACATGCCGAGCGGACGGACCCTTTGTTAGTGACGCGAAACGTGTTCAAATGATGACTAGATCCTTCCAAAGGATCCTTCCTTCTTACTTCTATAGGCATGTCTCCATAGGAGTAGCACTATCTTGAAAGTAAATACTAGATTGGTACAGATTTCCTACCCAAGTTCACATGGCTGATATGATGTTGAGTATCTGAAATGGTCCAGTCTGGACCAGCCGTGTCCACCTTCAACATCGTTACCACTTCCACAGGGACAAGGAGGCCTGCTTCAGAAACGACGTATGACATGTGATCGTGAACATATGATCATCTGTGGTTTTCCCAATGACATAATTCTATTTCGCAAGAAAAACAAAAAAACGCCAATCCAGATCTATCTAACTGAGCTATCAAAATAAAGGGAAAAAAATAAAGATAATACATTCATACACTCAAAGCCCAATCGTGACACCAGACCGCGATATGGCGCTGACTATTCTTGCTTCTCATCCTCCTCCTTTTCTTCGCCCTCAGCCTTTACAGTGACAAGCCTGGATCCCTTCGTAACAATTTCCGCAAGCTCGTCAATGCTGTTGGTACTCCACAGAGTCAGCAGAGGCAAATTGACTTGCAAATAGGCACTGATCCAGTTTCTTAGCTCAACGCCGACGAGCGAGTCGACACCGTACGAGTCTAGACTCCTTGCTGAGATGATCTCGTCCGCATCGAGAGCCAGAATAGTTGCCAACTGCTTCACAATTGCCCCGCGAACCGCATCAAGCGCCTCGGCAAAGGTTGTCGCGGCTTGTAGAATGGAACTGACATCATCTGCAGAGCCGGCCGCGTGCCTACCGGCTTGACGCTCCGTTCCGAGATGGGCAAATTTCTTGTCATCCGTCCAGAACATGGCCTCTAGACCACGCTCATTACCAGAAGGCACCATGCCAATGGCAGACTGGCAGTATCCCGTCTCATTCTTGACAATCTGGCCAAAGTGGGAAAGGAACTGGTCGATATTGACGTTGCCGAAGCCATTCCGGCGTAGAGTGGCGGCCACCTCTGGGTTCTCACTGACATAGCCGGCCTCGACAATGGCACCAACATTGAAGGAGTAGGCCTTCAGACCGAGGCGCTGGCGGAGATGAGCGATTCCATCTTGGTAAGAGCAGGCTGCGGCGTAGTTGCTTGAGCCTATGTTACCAACAATGGAGACCACCGAGGAGAGGATGATGAAGAAGTCCAGGTCAGCGGGCAACAGGGTATGCAGGTTCCAAGTACCTCGGACCTTCGGGGCGGTAGCCTTGCACCAGTGCTCTACCGTCATGTCATCCAGCAAAATATCGTGGAGGACCATTGCCGCTTGGATGAGGCCTCGAATGGGTGGCATCGTGTCCTGGATCTTGGCCAGTGCTTGCTTCAATGAATCTTCCGATGTGACATCGCACTTGTCAACCCGCACAGTTACTCCCAGAGACTGGAGTCTGCCCAGGAAGTTCTGAGCTTCAGCGTCAGGCCGGGCAGATCGCGAGAAGATGACAACGTTACGGGCACCCTTCTCCGCGAGCCAGTCGACCAGCCGGCGTCCCAGTCCTCCCAGGCCCCCGACTACAATGTAGGTCCCATCGGAGCGAAGCTCAGGAGATGAAGGCTTCGGCTCAATGACCTGAATACCCTGTTAGTATCCATAGCAAAGGCAATGGTAATGGCAAACATGTACAGGGTTTCGGGGCCAGTGCTTGGAATCAATGACTTACCTGGACCTTTTGCTCGGGCTCCACGGTCAAAAGCACCTTGCCCGTATGCTTACCAGCTTGGATCAAGCGAAATGCATCGGCAATCTGAGAGATAGGGTACTTTGTTAGCTTAACGGGCTCAACCGCCTTGTTGGCGAACAAGTCCATAGTCTCCTTCAACAACTTGTGCGTCAAGCTCTTCCTGGTGACGATAATGTGTGCCAAGTCAACATAGGCGAACGTGATGTTATTCAGCAGGAACTCCATAGGCATCAACGCGTTCTCCATCAGGTCCTTGCGTCCAATCTCGACAAAGCGCCCAAACGGTGCCAGTGAGTTGCAGGACTCGCGGAAGATATCTCCGCTAAGTGAGTTGAGGACTACATCGACGCCATAACCGTTGGTAATGGTGTTGATTCTGTCACGGAAGGCCGTTGTTCGACTTGAGAAGATGTGGTCCCGCGAGATGCCGAACTCGTTGACCAGCAATTCCACCTTCGCATCACTTCCGCATGTGACGTAGATCTCCGCACCAATGTGACGGGCCAGCATAATTGCGGCTTGACCGACTGCTCCGGCCGCCGAGTGAATGAGGATCTTGTCGCCCTTCTGCAGCTTGCCAGCATAGACCAGAGAGTAGTAGACCGTGGTGTAGACAATGGGAACCGACGCGGCCTCGACCAGATCCATTCCGTCGGGAATTGCGTGGCAGCAGTCCCCGTGAACGACAGGATAGTTGGTGTACGACTGGGAGTAAAGAGCGCAAACACGATCGCCAGGTTTGAATCTGCCTGCCATATTGGCCCCGACATCCACTACAACACCGCTGCAGTCATTCTGCATCTCTGTAATGCCTTCGAGCTGACCTGAGGCGATGAGGACATCTTTGAAATTGATACTGGCGGCACAAAGCTCCAGCCTGATGTGGTCTGGGTCAAGTGCCCCTGAGATCTTGGGGTTGTCCGCCCAACGAATAGTGTCGAGCACGCCTGGAACGCCCAATTCTGCCGACATGGCTCTGTTATTCATGAAGGGGGCCTGTTCAGCGCGCGAGTCGCCCATGTCACGAAGGACATAGTTGTCAAGACTGGGCTCTGGTCGGACGCGGGAGACATACAGCTGGCCCTCCTTCTCCAGATACTCAAGCTCGACTTCGCCTGAAGGAATGTCGAGATTTACTGTTGAGCTGTTCAAGATAACCGCAAGAGGGTCGACACATTCGTCCAGATTGCTTCCGATTTCAAGAGTGATCAGGCGCACAGACGTGAGCTCTCGCCGGATCGACCGGCAGAACCCGTAAACCCAGTCGCCACCGGGTCGTTCGTCCTTGTTCGTAACCGTGCGCGTCACGAAGATGACAACTTTAGAGCCCATGATCCGAGCCTTCAACGCGTTGAAGAATTCGGCGTCAACATCCCACGCCAGACGGTCACAAACCTCGGGCAAAAAGATGGACATATTGTCTGCGTCGACGGGCGAGGATATCGTGCAGGCTTCGACATTGCGGTCCCAGAATCGCTTTTGGAGCCTCTCAGTGAATGCTGGTTGCAATTGTTCAGGAGACGTGACGATGTCAATGGACATGGGCGGTGCTGAGAGGGCTGGCTCTGGACTTTCTGACACAAAGACAGTGATCGTGCCACCGTCAGCCACGGGATAATCCCAGAACATGGGCTCGTTCTGGGTAAAGCCCGCCTTTTGAAGTCGCTGAATCCACTCCGGGCGACTGAGGAGAGGTGAAAGCGTTCGACCTTCGTCATAGCCAGCCCACCAACCAGAGAAAGCACCGAAAATGAAGTTGTAGTACGCACGGTTCTCAGTCAGCTCCATCAGGATCAGCTTACCACCGGGGCGAACCAAAGCCTTAGCATTCTCCAGGACGAGGTCGATTTGAGATGTAGCGTGAATAACGTTACAGGCGATGACCACATCGTAGCTCTTGGGCTCAAAACCGTTAGCCTCAGGATCCTTTTCGATATCCAAAGTCTTGTAGTTGACGATATTCTCAAAGTCCGACAACAGCTCCTGTGCTGCAGGGAAGAAGCCTGGCGAGATGTCTGTGAAATCAAAAGTAGACGCAAGCACCTTGCTCGAGCTTCGAAGGGCTTCCAGGATCGGCAGCGAAGCCGATCCGGTACCAGCGCCGATCTCGAGGATCTTCATGTTGGGATTGTGGCGTCCGAGCTCGCCGCAGTAGGAAGCAATCTGAGCAACAGAGCGAGCCACGGGCTCTTCCAAGTAGAGCTTGGTAAGGAGGTCACCCTCGGTCAAGAGAGACAGAGTATGTGTCTGTCCACGCAGAATCTCATTCAGATGAGTGCCCAAACGCCTTACTACCTGTGCCACAATACTCTCATCGGCTTGCGCCGAGCGAACCATCGCGGGGTCGAGCTCTGTGTTGGAGACTGACTGCATCCAGTTGAACCAGTGTTTCTGGTAGCCTTCGGCAACCTCCTCCTCGGCAGTCGACGCCAGAGACTGCTTGACGTAGTGCAGTGTCAAGGCCGAGAGCGCTTGCTTCTCCTTGAGAATGGACTTTTCTTCGATTTGCTCCTTGCACAGCTCGTGAATGCGCTGTTTGGTTGTCCTAGGCATATAAGTCACCCAGTCCACCACGTGTATGAGATCTCTATTACCCCTGTCGCTGAAGGAAACATCAGGTAGCTTTGTGGCACTGACTCCCCACGCTTGCAGAACGACCTTGTCCTGCTTGTCCTTCTCAAAAACGTCAATATCAAATGTGAGAAAGCTTTTTGTTCTCTCTGCATGGATAGTGACCTCTTGAAGAGGCTCTCCGTTCGGGTCCTGCTCGGAGACAACAAGCCTCTCGATGAATGTGGGCACGACGGGTGATGTGACCTTGTCCTCAAAGATGAGAATCGACATCATGCTGTGGTAAAGAACGGAGTCCAGGACACCTGGGTGGATGGTGTACAGAGCAGGGTCAGCGGTGCCGCCAGCCGAGAATGAGGCAGTTGAGATGGAGGCACCGCCAGCCGTTCTGATGTCTGTCAAATTGTCGAATGGGGAGCCCCAACCAAGGCCCATATCAGCAGCTCTGTGGTAGAACTTCTTGGGCGGGATGCTTTGGGCGAAGGGTGGTAGCGTAACCTGCATACGGGCAAGTTTGTCGTCCTCGCTGACAGTTCCCTTGGTAATCACTTGAAGAAGGCCGCGGCAATGTTCGGTCCAAACATTATCAGAGGTCGTGGTGAAGATACGGAACTCTTGCCACTGCTTTGACGACTTTCTCGCCGACACCGCCTGTGGCCGCAAGGACAGACTGATTTCGAGGTCTGACTTATTGCTGTCCATTACCAGAGCTTGCGAAATGCTCACGTTTCTGAGGATGAAATGGTCAATCGTCGCGTCGGGGCTGCGCATAAAAGTGTCTTGCCGCGCGGCTTGGAAGGCCATGGCAAGGTATCCAGCAGCTGGGAAAATAGTCTGGCCTTGGATAACGTGACTGCTGATCCAAGAAACGTCCTTTGTGTTGAGGTAGCACCTCCACCGGGGCTCTTGCGGGTTGTTGTCGTGAACAAGCGTGCCTAGAGTCTCGTGGGGCAGGAATTGGCGATTGCGGTAGCCGGCCGAGACGCGGCTCTCATGCCAGAAGGTTTTAGAGTGGTCGAAAGGATACGGCGGGAGATCCGACAGAAGCGCAGGAGCCTTTCCAAAGCCAGCATTCACCTTCCAGAATTCCACGGGTGTCTTTTGCAAGTACAAATTCTTGAGCAAGTCCAGCATACGAAGGTGGGCATCCTCGCCTCGTTTTAGACTGCCTGCATATTGAATCTTGGCAGCATCTCCTGAGAAAGTCCTGACGGTCTGCTGGACGGGGCTCTGGAGCTGGAAATGAGAGCCCAGTTCTAGTATCAGATCGACCTTGCGAGTACCGTTCTTCGTCATACAAGTCTTCTTGATGGAATCAGTGAATCGGACAGGAGAGACCAAATTATGAACCCAGTAGTCCTTGCTGATGGGGCGGCCCGAAAGATCTTCGCCCGTAACGGAAGAGGCCATGCTGATCGTTGATATAGGCTTGTTGCCAGCAACATCCGCGAGAGCCTCGTGGTACTTGCTTGCTATCTGTAGCATCTGGGGAGAGTGATAGGCAGCGCCTCCTGTGCGAAGCAGCCGATTCCATACATCTTGCTCGTCCATCAACTCTCTCAGAGACGTGATCACGTCCTCGTCACCAGAGACGGTCACGCTGGAGGGACTGTTGTAGCAAGCAACTGCTATCCTGGACGCAGCGGTCTTGCCGAGTTTCTCAATCAACTGCTTCACTGTCTGAGCTGAAGCCCCGACAGCCACCATGGCACCGGGCTTGCTCGTGTTCTCTTTTCTCAAGTCGCTGGTGAGGCGACCACGGTGGTAGGCTACCTTCATGGCATCATCGAAGGAGATAGCTTCGCAGCAGTACGCAGCAGCGATTTCGCCGCTAGAATGACCGGCCACCGCGGCTGGGACAACACCGAGGTCTTTGAGAGCGTCTACAAGAGAAATCTGAACTGCAGTGGAAAGAGGCTGCGCAAGCGCGGGATCCTCCATACGGCTTTCTTCGGGAGCCTTTATCAACTCTTCTAGAAGGTCCCAGGAGCATCCGAGCTTCTGCAAGCATTCGCCTGCCCGCTTGATGCTGGCTGTGAAGGACGGCCATGTTTCCAAAAGACCCTGGGCCATGCGCGGGTACTGCGCACCTTGGCCACTAAAGACGAATGCGATACGAGGGCTTGTCTGGCGGTCGGGTCGAGGGATGGGTTGACTTGACAATTTGGTGAGTTGCTCAACCAGATCTTCCAGGCCTGAAGCAATGACTCCTGTCCTGGTGTCCATTACCGATCTGTGATGTAGCGTATGAGCGAGGCGAGTCAACAGTTCATCCTCATCAAGTTTGCCTGACTGGCTGGTGAGATAGTCTGCTACGGTAGCCGCCATGCTTTGGCAGGACTTCTCGTTAGCAGCGCTGAGGACGAACAGCTGACCTTTACTTTTGCTAGCATTCTCGCCGCTGCCATCAGACGTGGGGTGGCCATTCGATTGAAGACGATTGCTCGGGCTCTGGCTTTCCGCCAAAGCATAGGCAGCCGAATCAACGACAACGTGGGCGTTGGTGCCTCCATAACCGAAGCTGTTGACAGAAATCCGGTTGATCGAGCCAGACTCTAATGTCGTAGGAATCCGGATGTTGAGATCGTCCAAGTCAATTTCCGGGCTCGGTTTTTCGTAATTAGCTTGCGGTGGTATGGCATTGTGCTCGAGCATCAACACGGCCTTGATGAAACCGGTCAAGCCTGCTGCACTTTCCAAATGACCAATATTGGCCTTGAGCGAACCGATAGGAAGTGGAGAGTCAGGTCCTCTGGAAGCGGCGAGGATCTTGGCGATGGCCTTGGCTTCAATAGGGTCGCCTACCTTGGTGCCGGTTCCGTGGGCTTCGACATAATCGGCATATGGTTTCAGGCCAATCTGAGCATATGCTTTCTCAATCGCGGCGGACTGTGCTGGAGCGCTGGGGACACTGATCCCGTTGGTCTTGCCGTCCTGGTTTACGACAGAATTACGGATGACGGCCCGGATTGGGTAACCTTCCTTCTGGGCTTGGGACAGAGGCATCAGCACGACGCCGGAGCATCCTTCACCTCTTCCGTAGCCGCTGGCCTCGAGCGCGCGATGGTCGAATGAGTAAGACTTGCCCATATTTGAGAACATCCTGAGTCGACTCTGGTAGGCATAACGCTGGGGATCCAGTAGGAGATTGACACCAGCGACGAAGCACCTGTCAGTCTCTCCTGTGCGAAGACTTTGCACAGCCTGGTGAAGAGCTACCAAACTGGCTGAACATCCGGTGTCGAGGGTGAAACTCGGCCCCTTGAGATTGAAACAATAGGAAACTCGGTTGGAGGCAATCGCTTGACCAACTCCTGTGACTTGGTACGTGGGCGAAAAGTCAGTGTCTCTTACGAGAATCTCCTGATAGTCTGAGGCCCAGAGGCCCACGTAGACACCAGTATTGGACCCTGAGAGCTGATCGATGGTGAGACCAGCATTCTCGAAGGCCTCATAGGCAATCTCTAGGACGAGTCGTTGTTGCGGGTCCATGGCCTTTACAATGGACCAAGCAGTAAGGAGTCAGTTTTCGTGTATTCTTACGTCCATCCTAATAGGGAAAATTAAAGAGTACGGACCGTTGCCTCTACGGGGCTGATGCCAAAGAATGAAGCATCAAAAGCCTTAACATCATTTTGCAGGAAATGTCCGCCGTCTGTGTTTGTCTGTTTGCATTGTCAATAATCGCTTGTCAGGCTGCCCGCCGGCAGTCAGAGTCTGGAGGGTAGCCCTACCGTTCCAGCCTTCACGTCAGGTGAAGAGTCGTGGAAGCCCTCTTGGTTGAACCGATCTTTGGGTGTCTTGCTCCATGCTGAGCGTCCCTGCGTGAGCAGTTCCCATAGTTTCTGTGTGTTTGACGCACTCCCCGGTAACCTGCAACTCATGCCCACGACGGCGATGGGCTCCAGGTGTCCTCCATCTACGGCTGGTGGAGAGCTGCCGTTGACTGCTGCCGCGTTGCCATTGACGGCGCGTTCGTGGCCTAGCGAGCCCATGACTTCTGATGATGATGATCCCAAGGGCCAAACGATTTATGGAGCCCTGCGCAGCAAAGCAGAATAGGTTTCTAGAAACAGAAATCTTGATCTAGATCTATGAGTGAGAGTAGCAAAGCCACCCTTTGTGTAGTCTCCTTATAAACGACCCACGAAACCGGCCTCAACCCATGTACCCAGCACGTGGCAGGATACAGAGCTCCTGGATGTACATATGGATAATTGCATTTTTCTTAGCATCAGCCTAGAAGAGTTTCAATGCTTCCTGGGCCTATCGAATCTTTGCGACCCCTACTGCGGTGGGTAGGTCGCTTATGTTGAGCTTAGAGCATGAGCATGTACCATACATTCTCCGTGCGATACATGGCTGATGCGATTCTGATCTTAGCGGGCGAGATTAGAGTTTCATATATCCCGGGGGGGGGGCGGCGTTGATTATGGACTGGCGCATCCTTCAGGACACGGCGTATAAGCGTCAAGGCTAGTTGCCAATCCTTTCGGATGTTGTGGATATTGGAAGGATGATGGGTACCGCCAGAGGGTGATCTGGGATGCGAGATGGAGATGAGTAAGTCGGACCCAGAAGTGGTCACTTTTTCGCCTTGACCCTAACCCTAATGCATGTTGACAGGGGCGGGTTACCACTTCTGGGTAGTCTGACTTATCCTCAGTACATATAGGTATATATCCGTATACTCCGTCATAGTGGAAAGGGGATCCTGCAGGCTCCAGATGTACTCGTAGACTTGTAGCCGCACACGCCTTAAGCCTGGTTCTGACGAAGTTCAGCAGCTCGGAAGGATTCAAATAGTATTAGTACTTGTGTATGTACTACTACGGAGTAGTCACCATCTCAAACTTGAACTCTTGAACCTTCACCCCTTTGCTGGCCCGTTGCTTCCGAGCCCTATAGGACCCACTATCAGACTTTACCTGCTGCAGATAAGCAGGAGTATGGGGTATTCTAAAGCAACGCGGGCTTGTCCTAAATAGGATCTTGCGTGTTCTTACTCCTGGCCTGGGTACTTAAGTCTCCCATGCACCAACATGTGGACGCTATGCGTCCCACGGAGCTCCCGGCCCAGACAATAATAACAAAAATTAGCAGCCATGGCTTTGACGGAGGTCTTTGACGGGCTGCTTTCAAAGTCGCTGGTTGGCGTCGCGGTCGTCCTTGCGATATTGTATTATGTCGGACGGTCATGGGAGCAGGATGTTGACAGGCTCGAACCTCCGGCCATTAGGGCGCCGATTCCATACATTGGACATGTGATTCGATCGATGAGGGAATCGCCTTCCTACTTGAACCACCTAAAGTAAGCACTTTTTATTGATTTGATTTTTGCCAGTTCTGTCTGATCTATTTGCTGGTCTTTTAATACGCACAGGCTTTCAAGGACTTGACAAATTAACACACTCGCTAGACAGGAGAAGCATTTGCCCATCGCAACGCTACCAATCTTGGACAAGAAGTTGTATGCCATTTGGGATCCTCATCTGGTTCAAGCCGCGTACTGCAACAAGAGCACGTCCTTCATCCCTTTTGCTGTAGACAATGCCCGCGCTGTGACAGGTTATGATGAAGTGTCGCATCAAATTGCGCAGCAAACCGACGTTCTGCCCACCTATTTCAAGAGCATTTACGAGGGAACGACAGCCCAGCACATTCACAAATTGAATGTCGTTTCGCTCAGGTTTGTCTCGAATCACATCAACGAGATTGGTCCCAAGGGCCTCGAGGTCGACAACATTTACATGTGGCTGCGCGATCTCATGACTGTGGCTACATGCGAGGCCCTGTTCGGTCCGCGGAACCCCATCAAAACGAAGCAGCAGATTGAGGATGTCTGGTAAGCAAAGCGATTTCGGGTCGGTCTATAGTCGATCTATTTTCCTTGTAACAAGAGGGGGGGGAGGGTCTAACATTAATACCCCAGGACTTTCGAAACGGGTATCTCATGGCTTATCTTCCATCTCTACCCGTCCGCTACGTTGCGAAATACGCTGGCGGCGCGAAAGAGAATCCAAGACAACCTTGCCGAATACTTTGAGGGAATGGATCACGACGACGAAGAAGTTTCGGCTTACATCCGCTTCCGAACCGGTGTGCTTCGCAGATACGGCTTCGACAATCGGAGAATCGGCGACATTGAGGTGGCCCTCATCCACGTGCCGACATCGAACTCGATTCCCACCTTGTTCTGGTTTCTGATCCATGTCTTTACCCGGCCGGAGCTGGTGGATCGGATACGCCAGGAATGCGAGCCCTTCGCAGTGCGTGGGCCTGACAACGATGTGACGATGAACATTGACGACCTCAACGAGAAATGCCCCCTCCTGGTTGCCTCCTTCCGCGAAGCGAGCCGCATCTGCAATAAGTTTGTGTGCAATCGACGCGTGATGGAGGACACGACCATCTCGGATAAGAAGGGCAACACGTACCTGCTCAAGAAGGGAGCCAACATCCGCATGCCCGCTGGTACCATGCACGACGAGGCTGCGACATGGGGGGCCGACGCCGACGAGTTCCGACCTGAGCGGTTCCTGGAAACGGGGCTGAGCAGTGAGACGGCTAAGATGAGACGCGCTGCGTGGACGCCATTCGGCGGGGGTGCCCACATGTGCCCGGGTCGAAACTTTGCTTCCGCTGAGATTCTAGCCTTTGTCGCCTCCATGGCCGTCGGCTACAAGGTGGAACCCCGCGATGGGGACTGGAGCAAGTTCAAACCTCCTGTCATGGATGACTGTCCCGTGGTGACATCGGTATGCAAGCCGGCGGACGAGAATAACGTGTTTGGTGCTCGTGTGACGAGGCGTCCTGGCTGGGAAACGGTCAACTGGAAGTTTGATTCCGGGAAATTGAAAGCATAGACAGTGGTTTTCCGAGCCAAGCTGAGCATCGTCTAAGTGTCGAGTGACGTATGATTGGACTAGATGCAAACCTGTTTCCGTCCCTACACGTGTCCGTCCGTCCGTCCGGTCTTGCCTCCACACCTTTCAACGTGGCTTCAGATAGACAGATAGAGACCTTGACCTGGGGTCAATCAAGAAACCAAGCACCAGCAAGATGAGTCTCAAGTAATAACGCTTGCGAGAACATTGTAGCCTTATTGGCCGAGCTGACGTTGAAACCGTGAAAGACGATTGGTCCAGGGTTACATGCAACGACCCTACATTTAGAGAGAACTTTATGTATGTGTGTGTATGTGTGTGTATGTGTGTGTATGTGTGTGTATGTGTGTGTATGTGTGTGTATGTGTGTGTATGTGTGTGTATGTGTGTGTATGTGTGTGTATGTGTGTGTATGTGTGTGTATGTGTGTGTATGTGTGTGTATGTGTGTGTATGTGTGTGTATGTGTGTGTATGTGTGTGTATGTGTGTGTATGTGTGTGTATGTGTGTATCTGTATGTGTGACACGGCAGGCCATTCGGCATGACGGGACTTGTCACCCCTCCTTCCATCCACCAATAAGTAATTGCGGAGTAAGTACAGATACGGAGAACCTACCAACACAGAGTTATTCATTGGTACGGGGCCTTCTTGCCTGGGTCGGGGAATTGTGCATACAAGCATAAATGTCGTGCCTTCCTTCCCCCCTGCGATGTGTTATTTGTATTCGCACCACACATGTCTAAATTGTCACCTCGCATCCACATTTGACTGGACCTCAGGCTGGTCGCATATTGGCAGCCCACTGGCTGGCACTGTACGGATACAGTATGGAGCAGACTCGTCAGCGCAGATCCGTTAGCTTGCGCATGGTTCGCCCTCTACGGGGAGTAGCGGTACTGAGTACTCCGTACGGTATAGGTAGTCTACATTACATGCATGCCCGGCTGCCATTTGCCGCATGCCCCATGCCGTCTGCCGGGATACATTCCATTCTCACGTCAGCGCCTATTTAGTCCCTCGTCAACCGTGGCCTATATCATCCGACAGACGAGCCCACAGGAGTGCTGGCCAGTCTGCCACCCTGCCACGTTGTCGTCGTCTATGTAGACGGAGTATTGGTACATATACAGAGTACAGAGTACAAGATGCCCCGTCGGAGAATTTCCAAGACGCCATTCCTACAGCTAGTGTCGTAGCGGCTGGCGAATAGCAAAGTACATACCTACCTAGTAGGCAACGTGGGTGAGCAAATTAGCAAGTACATGCGTACTAGTACTACGGCCCACGTACGCCCCTTAAACGGATGAGCCGGACTGGCATTTCCTTGAAGGCCTGGTGATCTTTGTAGCTGGATCCCAAGTGCTCGGAAGCTCGTGCCATTCATTGGGTGCTGAGTACGGAGTACCTACGCTGTGTCCTGCGAAGTACGGAGTACGTCGTCGCTATGTCGGCTGATACTGGGCACACACTGGGCGTGTGGGCAGCAATGTAAGACAAAGCGACGAACGCTGCCTGGAAACTGATGATGAGACATGTACCAGTGCAGGAAGACCCAAGTTTCATGGACGCAATTGCATCAAAATGGATTGCTACTCCGTACTACTAGCTGTACGGATACTTGGCCCACAGCCCTGTCAAGATCCGGGTATTCCAAATGGAAGTACAGATGTATACCTTACTCCGTACAACTAGACTAGTAGTAGTAGTAATGTATCATTAGTACCTTGCAAATCTCGGAACTTTGTCGCCTACGGAGCTGCTGTTCTAGTCTCGCATTCGGCTCCATTAATTGATTCTACGGAGTACAAGTGCTTATGGAGTATGTCATTCAAGCACTGCCATTCACGGCATAAGCTCGCCCGCCTACTGTGATATAGTCCCATTGATAGGAGACGAGACTAGCCTAATATAGCGCGCTCTTGTCGAGTGCACAAAGGGGCATGACCGTCCTACGGGATCCCTTTTGCTTCTGGAGAGGGCTTCGGGAGAGGTCTTCGGGAGGGGGCTTTGGGAGAGGGAACATTCGGCTCTTTTCCGTTCGATATGTGAATCGTAACATTCCCTACTACTGTGCCGTATTGCAGAGGGGAGGCGCAACAAAGTCTGTTGGTGGGCAAGCTCATGACCCCGGGTTGCTCCATCCCGCGATGGTTTCCTTACCCTGTGGCTTCGTAGGTGACCAATCTTTTGTTGCCATGAGTCTTCAATGACTAGTGCGGGAATCACCGTTCAGTACTTTTCCTTGAGGTGATGTATTCATCTTCATTGGGTTCGTTGACGTAGTTCCTACTGACATGTTAATTTGGTGGTGGCGTCTCTAGCACCCGAATTTCTCGGCGCTCATATGGATATTATCATTTTGTGTATTGATTGCACGCGCAGAATCAAAGTGTCGCCAAAATCAAACGTTCGGCCTGAATGCCCCCCGTGGTTTTCTGGACAGCTCTTGAAATCAATTGTAGAGAGGAAAACTCCGCACATATTCTCACAGTATCCTCTGGCCAGCCTCTAGATGTAGGGTAGGTTGGGTATTAAAGGGGGGAACTCGGATAACGAGAGGAATAGAGAGCTTACGAGGTCACAGGGGTTTCCATGGTTCTAAATCGTCAGTGGATAATGGCAAAAACGGAAGGAAGAAATGACTGCCAATCGAGGAAAACATTGAAGTTCCGACACCCCAGGATGTTACGCAGTTGTCCCAGTGAAGGGGCACCTTGTTGGCGTGATCCCTTCGTCTGGCAATTGTTCATCTCCAACATCCTCCTTCCCCAGTACGTTCCTACCGTGCAGGAAGCCTTCTTGCTCAATCTCAATATCCTCCTCCCCATCTTCAAACTCATCCCCATCCCGAACATGCCATTTTGCCATGAGGTCATTTTGGATCCAGATGACTTTACCGATAGCCTTGACGAGGGCAATCTTCCGGTTCAGCGACAGTCTAGGGTGAGACAGGATAGCCTCGGTCAAGATGTCCTGAATAAAACCGAGGCAAATCCCCAGGTGAATGTACTCGACATGAAGTGGATGAGCTCTTCCCAGACCAACATGCATCATGCTATTCGCAGTTTGTCCGTATCAGTCACGAACTTCGCCCATATGGTCACTTGATGATTGTTTGATGGCAGAAGCCAGGGTAGCCACTCACCCAACTTTATCGAGATACTCCCAGAACTCCATCCGGCTGGGGTCCGAGCAGAGCTTCGTGAGGTACGCCCGGAGGAACATCTTGCGATGCAGAATCTGAGGGCTATCCTCGGTGATTGTCTCGTCCATTGGGCCCTCAAAGCTGGTAGATCGCGTGCTGAAGGCGCGCGCGGTAATGTCATACTGCAAGAGCTTCTTGTACACGATGTTGACGACGGCGGGTATAAGTGCCTTGATGTACTTGGAGCCCGTCTCCAGGGCCTCAATGTCCCCTTGAGACTTAAGTAGGGTTAGCGTGTTTGATTTGATAAATGGGAGAAAGGAACCGGGTACTGACTGCTGCTGAAATCTACAAAGCTGTGCAGGTATCGAATGCGGGCCTCGAGGTCCGTATATAGATCTTTGCGATCGATTGTCATGAGCACACGTGGAGTAGCCATCTTGACGGAAGTTGTTGTGTTCGTTTCGGTCGTTGGTATACTGTTGTAGACTGACAGCGCGAGGATGCCGGACACATTGTACCCGTTGAGCAAGGGGAACGACGATGTCTGATATTTGAATTTCCGGGGATACTTTCCTTGTCTCTCTTAAATGGAAAGAGAATTTTGCATAGTAGTTGTCATGGATATGGATATGGTCATGGTCATGGTCATGACCTGCGCATAATCATGCCATGTCCGGTTGGATGGTCTGATTACGGAGCCGGCCGGACGCCTCTTACTCGGGAGCAACCGGCAGCGGCGCATCAAACACAAATATAGGGCTGAAGTAATATGGGCCGGGACGAATATAGCATGGCATGGCGCGCCTCATTCATCGGGAACATATCCGGGCATTACAATTCCTCACAAGTTGTGTAAGTGCGTTGGGTCTCTTCTCATAGGCTAGACCGACGTTTGTTGGGCGGACGACTCTGAGCGCCAGAACATCTCTAGAACAGCCTTTGGAATAGATACTACTGGTATTGTGTATCTAACTGTACTTCCATGTGAGATTGTTCTCATTGGAGGATTTTTGCGATTGAGTCCTTTTGTTTTAACTGTCGATCTCTCAATTCCGTTGATGAGGCTCGTGGAATCGGGGAAAGGTCCATCTGAGTGAAGTCTCAATCGTTGTGATATCACTTGCGCCATTTTAGCACCAGCGCCGACCAACAAACTTGGAATCATCCAAGCAAATCCACGACCTGATGGGCATGGTCATCCCTCCCGTCCGCCGCCCATTTTGAACCAGACCACAGAAGATAAAATGGCTCCCCAGCTAGTTCTTATCCGCCATGCCCAGGCTCTCCACAATGTCGACAATAAGTGCACCTGTGACCTTTTGAAGAGCGTTGGAACTCCAGTCAAGAGAAGAACCTCCCGCTGACCATGGCGAGTGCGAACTATACGGGACTACACAATTCCCGATCCACCACTATCAGAGAAAGGTGTAGAGCAATGTAGATCCTTGCGAGAGAGCCTGCGAGATCGTTTCCAGCATGTCCAGTTCAGCGACGGCGAGGTGGCTGTCATCGCCAGCCCTATGCGACGCACGCTCCAGACAGCACAGCTCGCCCTCGACTGGCTCACCACGGACAAAGGTGTCGTCAAGATCGTGGGCAATGCTGACTGGCAAGGTATGGCATCACCCATGTACGAAATACCGCGAAACTCACCGCCCCATGACTGACATATTCCCGCCAGAAAATTCGGCCAAACCGTGTGACACGGGCAGCCCTGTCGTCACTCTGCGACCAGACTTCCCAGAGGTTGACTTTACCCAGGTCGACCCCGTATGGCCCGATAAAACCAGCACCGCTGGTCGCCTCTACGCACACACACGATCTGCTGTGTTAGCTAGAGCGCAGCGGGCGATTGCTGATCTGTCTCGCCGCCCAGAGAAGGTGATCTTCGTGGTCGCTCACTCCGGCTTCCTTAGGCTTGGAGTAGCCGGCTACTGGTGGTTCAACGCTGATTACCGCATCTTCGATTTCGTGGATGGCGCTCAAGGGGGCCAGGCCCAAATCAAGCAGCGTGAGGAGACATTGTCGGGAGGTCTCGGGTGGTCGTGGAAGGATCCCGTAGAGATCGGATCAGACTTGCCTGAAGAAGGTGAGGGAACCGAATAGATAACATGAGAATCAACCCATAGAATAGCAGATTGACACGTAACTCCGATGCTACTGATGCAAGATATATACAGCCAACTAGTATACAATTACAATGGTGACAAGAAGAAAGCCAAGACTGTAGCTCGCCCCAATATGGCCGCACTGCTCGTCTTGAACTTCCACCTCCCCCGATCTCCTATCCGCCCTCGATATCAGGCGGACCGCTGTCCCTGCTGCTGTGAAATCGGCATTTTTACTTGGACAGAAACTTTTGGAAGGCCGATTGCTCGACAACCACGTTGCCGATGGCTCGTAGCCTTTTCCTGCCTTCTTTCTGCTTCTCGAGCAGCTTGCGCCGCCGCGTGACGTCTGCCGCGTGGAGCTTGGCAAGCACGTCCTTTCGGAACGGCTTGATAGTCTCGCGAGCAAGAACGCGGTTGCCGGTGGCTGCCTGTATGACAATTTCTGTGCAGTCTCATTAGTACAGCTGGACTTATTTTGAAGATCATGTGTGCCCGAGGAATGAACAGAAAGGATAATGAATAACTTACCAAACATTTGTCGTTCGACATGCTCCTTGAACTTGCTGACCCACTGACGGGCTAAGCGCTCGGCTTGAGATGTGTGCACCACGCGGCAAATGGCGTCCACTGGCTGTCTGTTCACCAGTAACTGGAGCTTGACGAGTCTGCTCTGCTTCCACCCAGCTTCCTCGTAGTCCAGTGTTGCGTACCCCTTACTGTGTGATCCCTAATTAGCTGGGAACAGTTCAACTAGCCAGGAGACTATTCAGGGGCGAAAACCTACGTTGTGCCTTTGAGCTTCCCGAAGAAGTCATCAACTAACTGAGCTGCTGGAAGATCGTAGATCAAGATGACCTGCGTTGCATGGAAGAAGTCGATGCTCTTTTGCTCGCCCCTGTTGGCTTCGCAAAGCTCTATGACACGACCTAGGTACTCTTCAGGCATAGTCATGGTCGCTCTGACAAAACTGCAGAATCATTTTGTTAGCAGCCGTCTGGCGCACTCTGGTCTAGATTGCGAGGGGATCTTGAGACGGTCTTGTACGTACGGTTCGAAGATTTGAGCCGATTTCAGATGCTGCTCGCTGGCATCTGGGAACTGTGCAGGGTTCTCCACCACCTCCTCGGAACCGTCAGCCCACACGATTTTGGTAGGCACCGTGGGCTCCGTGATAATCACGTCGCCCCCGTGCTCCTGCTTGAGGCGATCTTGGAAGACAGAGCAGTGCAGACTGCCCAAGAACCCCAGTCTCCAGCCCGAACCCAGGGCCTCGGAAAAGGCCTTGTTCAACGTTACACTTCTGTCGTTCAGAACCAGCTGTCCGATGCTGTCCGCCAGCCTCGTGTAGTCTTTGGGATCGGTGGGAAATGCTGCCACAAACACCATGGGCTTTGGCTCTTCGAAGCCAGGGTATGGAGCAACCTTGTTTTCGTCTTCGACAGTCGTAAAGGTATCTCCCAGTTTGGCGTCCTGGATCTTCTTCATACCCGGGTTGAAGAAGACGTAGCCGACCTGCCCGGCACGCAAGACACTTTGCGGGGTGGCATCAGGATACTGAATGCCAACCTGTCCCACAGTGTACTTCATGCCCGTTCCCATGGAGATGACATTCATACCAGCCTTGATCACGCCGTCAAACACTCTCACAAGCAGAACGACGCCTCGAAAGTTGTCGTACCACGAGTCCACCAGGAGCATGCGCAATGGTTTCGTTTCGTCTCCCACGGGACCGGGGATACCTTCAATCACAGCGGGGAGAATGTCGTCCACGCCCTTGCCCGTCTTGGCACTGACGAGAATGGCCGTCTTCGGATCCAGTTCGAAGCTCGTCTCTAGTTGGTCCAGCACTCGGGGCACGTCGGCTGATGCCATGTCGATCTTGTTGACAACAGGTACGAGAGCGAGATCTTGGGCAAACGCTAGGTGGAAGTTCGACACGGTCTGGGCCTGAATGCCCTGGCTTGCGTCGACGAGAAGCAAAGCGCCGCCGCAGCTGGCGTAGGAACGGGTGACTTCCGCTCGAAAGTCGACATGGCCCGGCGTGTCAACCAGATGAATGAGGTAATCTTCTCCGCGGTAATTATACAGCATCGTACACGTCTGAGCCTTGACAGTTATGCCTCGTTCTCGCTCGACATCGAGCTTGTCCTGTATTTCTCCGCCTTAGCCGCCACACATTCCCAGCAATGCGCCCACCTCATGTACTTCTCTCCGATGACATACCAGAATCTGCTTATTCGTGTCGCTGGCCGAAATCGTTCCCGTGCGCTCGAGCAGCCGGTCGCTAAGCGTACTCTTGCCATGATCAATGTGAGCAACGATGCAGAAGTTGCGATATCGCTCGATTGGGATCGCACCAATTCGTCGTTCGAGGTCAGCGGGCGAGGGTTTCGAGGAATATACGCGTCGGGATGCGACAGCTGTGAGAACTCGGCAGGGCAACGAGCGCGGAGGAGGGTCGCGAAACACCGATCGTCTGGCCGGCGCGAGCCATCGTGATGGGATGAAAGCTCGCCCCGCGGTACAAGCCAGCCTCATCGAAGCGCGAATGTTAAGATGGCATTGGCGATCAAGTCCAAAAAGAATGTTTCGTCCTAGAGAGCGATCCTCGGAGATTGCGGCTGCAAATGGTAATTGGGTTGCGGCAACCTCCAGTCTGTTTGTTGGCTTTTTTTTTTTTTCCCTTCTTGATCTTCAGGGTTTAGTCTGCCGCGACTCGGGAATCCCATGTTAAGTGGATCATCTCGATGCTCCGGCCGCCGACTTCAACCACACGGCAAGTCGTTTGTCGTCGGCCTTAGCCCCGGCCAATTTTTCAAATTCTCTTTATGTTTTTGAACGAAGCATGGACTTCATAGAGCAGAACTCTTACCATATGCATGCCTAATAACCAAAAAAATCCCATTCCTGATTAATTTAGGGTTTCCATGAACGCCTCGGCTTCTTATTGCTTACTAGATAGTATCTGCAACGAATGTTTCCTACCTTCTGGTACGAGATGGTCATGATAGTATGTTGAGCTACGAATAACCAGTAATTTTCACATTTACATACACTGCATCCATTGATCTTGCTCACATTCGAACTTCTTGTTCCCATGGAGTTAATATACTACTTCTATCTGTCCCACAGAGTGAGAATACAGAGCTCTAAAGATGATCGTCCATAACTCATCAAGAAACGGTGAAATAGCTTTGTCACCGTCGTCGCTCAGGGGTATCATTCATAAATATGTGCATGCCACCACTAATATGCCCAAATATCGCCTGCTGCTCTCGCAACGCCCAGATGTTGTCTTGCGCCGCTGGTAAGTCACGCTGGAGATACGTGAAATATAAATCGTTGCCACATCCTCTAGGCTCTCCCCGCTACCCCATAACGAGACTGCCTCGTCTGGCCCTAGCTGCAAGTGCATATTTCGTGTCGCAAACATTGTTGGCTCTGACTTTTACGTGAGAACCCATTCGCTCCCACGCTTGATGAACTTGTCCATCATCAAGCCGAGATCAGTCAGAACGAATCGACAAATGTAGAATCCAAAGAACTCAGCCGCGTGTCGTGTACAGAGCTCCAGTCCTACTTGAGTCTTGTCGGCATGTCGAAGGCCGGGGTCCTCTACCTGCCGTGCTATTTGGTCTGAGAGTTCAAGGTCAGCTAGCTTGTTAAGCGTACAATATGCAGAGTATAGCAACGTACCGATGACCTGGGCAGCGTCGAAGAGGCGAGCGAGAGACCCCATATAGTGTGCATTCGGTCCGGTGAACTGAGTGTGGCTCATGTCTCGTTTGGCTGGTTTGCTCGTTGGTTGGGCAGTCATGGGCAGCGTGGGAAGGCTTTGAGGGTCCTTCGTTGTGTCATTATTCCCACCCCGACCTTGAGAGCTCAACGCCGCGGCCGAGTTTTTGGATCGTAGACGGCGCCAAGAGAAGGACGACTTGCCCGACACACTGGTCGAGCGCGGGAGGGAAGAGTCCCCGTCTGCACCACCAGACGCTTCTTTGAACATGGTCCCACTGCTCTGTACGCCAACCTCGTTACCCAACTTGCGACTGAGGGCAGCCTGAACTTGTTCGAGCACCCCCTCCATGGACTGCATTTCTTCGAGCATGGCGTCGGCATCACAGGTATCCACCCTTGCCAGTTTCAACAGGGCTGCCGTGAGGAAGTCGCAATTGGCAATCTTATCTTCCACGTTCTTCAATTTCACGCCTTTCACCCGCCAAGCTTCTCGTGGCACGAACATTTTGGAGCTTATGTAGCCGCCACGCGGGTGGACAAGTGTTTGATATAGGCAACGCATTAGCCAGAATGGCCGAAGCATAAAGTCCGTAGGACATGGCTCGAGGGATACGGGGATGTCGTGGGCAGCCAGGTTCGGAGACCCTGGGCTTTCTGGGGAGTGGAAACTGTCATCCAAAAGATACATTCCGCCATGAGACGTATCGGCCCTCTCCCGCAGGTTGGAAGCTACTCCGCTGGGGATTGCCGGAATGGCGGGTGTGCGTGAGCTGCCCCAGTGAGAGCTTGACGGTGTCCCCGGCGACATATCGCCCCCGTCGTCTAGGTGTGACACAGACATGTTTCTCCCCTTGAGGCTCTTGAGACTGGATGAAGAAAAGTTCTTCTTCAGCTTGGTGAGCGATGGTGAAGCAGAGCGTCCGTAGGGATACTCGTTTTCTTCCCCTTGGCCTCGATGGCCGAAAGGAGATGCCAGTGGCCGCGTATCAGCTGAGCTGGCATCGACGCTGGGCGAAATCGGGCGCCGCGATGCTTCGAGGGGATCATGAGGTTCTTCCAGCGGCGTTGTGCCTCGACGACCAGACGGTTGGTCCTCCAATCGCGCTGACCCGCCGCCACTGACTGCCGGAGGTGCCAGCCCCATGGTCTCAATTTTGAGTTGCTTCCGATTTTGGCCAGATATTCGACGGTTACGAACGCTCTGCCCTGAACTTCCATGGGCTGATGGAATTTCAGGAAGGGCATATGTCGGTGGCGGAGCTGCGGGCGCAGGGCCTTTCGGTTGAGGGGGTATGGTAGCTGACTCTGTGACAGTAGATAGGGATGTTGTGCCAGTTCCCGGGGGGTTGGAGCCGATGGAGCTCTGCCAGGTTCGAGACGTGAGGCCGCTCGAGTCGGACTCTCGCGGTACTGACTGTTGCTTCGTTGGGTTACCGCGACCAGAGAACCCTTGCATGCTGTAGTCGCGCGTCATTTCTTCCAGCATCCTCTCCTCCTCATCCGAGGAATTGTCGTCAAAGAAGTGCTCGGAGTTATGGATAGGATCCTGTTGATGCGAGGGCTGCTGCTGAGGGTGTAATTGAAACCTTTCCCGTTCTCGTTCGTTGGCCATTTCATAGGCTTCCCTCTCTGTTTGTCGGACACGTTCCCTTGCCAACTCGACTCTCCGTAAAGCATTTGCTACAACTTCTTCGTCGGGATCTTGCTTTTCGAAGTCATGGACGTCCATGGGTTCGTACCCATCATCGTAAGCAGCTTCTATAGCAGCATCTAGGGCTGTATCAAACTCAGCTTCAGTATCGCCACTTCCAGAGCGAATGTGTCGTCTCCGATAGCCCAATGAAGAGGTTCTAGAATGCACAGATGAGGCAGTCGATCCTCCGGACTCATCAATGGGATCAAGCCAGGAGTTCTGGCTATCCTCTCTCGAATGCTCGAGACCTCTTCGGTGGTCATTCCGCGGCTCTGGTTTCATAGAAAAATCAGAGCGAGTGGGACCATCCATATCGCCACCAGAGAAGTTATTCAATGGCGTATGCTGCTCCGAAGCTATGTGTGCGGTTCGCGGCGGAGGCGCCTGGGGTGTGCTGTCAGGGAATCGTGGTCGCATGGGCGACTTCGAGAAGGAGGATTGCAAAAAGCCAGGCTCGGGAAGCTGTGGTCTAAGTGACGCTGAGGCCTGACTCGGCTTCCTCGTCCGCTCAGTGCGAGGTTCTTCTTGCCACGGCTGCTCGCTCGTTATTACGGGCGGTGGCTGAGGACTGCGCCGATCTTCTCGGCTTATCGCTGCCACGGTCGCCGCCTCGACGGATGACAGCTCATCCATTGCATTGCGGAACACGGTATCGCGGCGGTTATCGCGTTCATCGGGTGGATCAGGCAGAGCTCGGGAGTCTGCCCTTGACTCTGTCATGGAGGGTAACATCTGATCTAGTTCGTCGATTCGACTTGTGTATGTGCGTTGCTGTTCATGTAAGCTACTAGTAAAACCAAGCGGTAGTGGCTCTTGCTCAAGGTTTGGTCAACAAGTAGCGGGGTGGTGACAACTTACGATTGCCTCGAGCTTGCGCTTGTCCTCTTGCGCTGACGTTCTCTGCAAAACCTGTTGCAAAAGTTCGCAAGCTTCCCCGTAGGCCTCCCTCGCGCCCCAGACATCCTGGCCGTTGTCCAGTTGAACAGCGGTGTTCGCTTTTTGTAAGGCCCGGGACAACATGGCTTTCTGGGACGGATGCCTGGGCCCCTTAGTCTGAGGCGAATCGGAACTGCTCCTCCCTGACCGATTTCGAGAATGGTTGGAGGGTCCATTGGACTCCCGCCCTTGGTCACTGGGCATGGCGGTACGAATGGCGGTGGAAGTGGAAGGCCGTCCTGAGTCACTGGCGTCTATCTTAACACCAGACCGTGGCCCCTCCTCCTGCGGAGCCTCTCGGTTGTTGACGGCGGTAGAGTAATCTTGAGCAAAGGAAGGAAGAGGCTCGAGCGCAGGAAGCCCCCGAAAAGGCTTCTGGCGGACTTCTCTTCCCAACCGTTGGGGCGACCCGGTCGCAAGACTTGACAGGAATTCCGAGGTCTCGCTAGGTTGATGTGTTTTCTGCAGTTTCCGTGAACGCCGCTTCGCGGACGGTGGTGAGCTCGTGAGGAGGAACGTCGTATCGATACTGCTAGTTCGTCGGTTCGCCGGCGTGGCACCCGAAGGTGGTCTTGTGTTGCTGTGACTCGAGCCTGTGGAAACAGACCACCTGTTGACGTAGTGCGAGTTGGCGGCAGACGCACGGGAAGAGGACCTGACCTCGTCCGGCTCGTGGCGATTGGATTGAAACGGGCTGAATGTATTTGTGGTCGTACTTGTATGCCCCTCGGCTACGGGGCTGTAGCGGGAGGACGGCGCCGGCTTGGCGCCCGAATTTGAATTTGGAACCAAACGTGGCGGTGGAAGTAAAGACGAAGTTCTTGGCAGACGATATTGAGCCTCTTCAGCTTCAGGGGAGGGAAAGTGTGAGGTTGAGGGCGCAGGCGAGGGCGCCAGTCGCGACGGCGGTTGCAAGGCTGATGTCGTGGTCTTTTGTGATCCGTACGCGTGATCGACAGAGTCGTGATAGGGCGTCGAAGACGCCTGCATTGTTGGTGGAACTTTGTCTAGCTGTGTGCAGCTATTCAATCATTGAGAGCCAGATGCCAGCATCAGCATCGCGGGGAGAATCACTTGCAGAATTGACATTCTCCGGGTCCGATGTCGTCCGGTGGTGGTGCCGCCCCCCTTGATTCCCTACAAGCGAGGCAGGTGAATGAAAACGCGCGTGTCAGGGATGCTCACGGACGTCTAGACTAGGGGTTGGAGATCAAGAAATCAAATTCAAGAGGTCGGATGGGAGGGTGCTTTCTGATTTGTGGCCTGAGCAACGGTCGCTAACCGGCAGTGGGCATCTACGACCAGGACTGTCGAGGGAGCCTTGTCAGCTTGTCCGAGGACCGAGCGCACGGAAAGGGGGCAATTAAGACAAGACGCCGCGGAGCAGTGAAAAGGCGGATTGCGTCCCCGTGGCATTGGTGGACAGACAGACGGGGTTGAGGACGGGGTTACAGGCGGAGATACCAGATAATAGGGGATTCAGGGAGGCATTCAAAGTCCCATCCCATCTCGTGCGGGCGTTGTCCTTCCCGGCACAGGCTTTAGCACTGGCAGGTAGCAAAAAGTAGCACGACATAAAGTGGATCTTTCCGAAATGGCCGGCCTCTCCCATTGGCAACTGCTACCACTAACCCCCGTGGACTATAGTACCTAGTGGGCGAAGCCAGGGGCAGGCATTCGCATTCCCTTTACTTATTACTGGACCAAACGCCGAGATAATACTCCGTAGGTTCTTCAAGCACGGGTATTGTGCTAGGCACATCACTCACGGCAAGAGACCTGCTGCAAGAGACACTGATGATATACCCTTTTGAGTATTACCTTATAGGGATGATACCACTAGTAGTAGTATCTTAATTGCATGTGCTACAACTGTCAGCCGCGCTCTACTACTTGCTACCCTTATGGAGAATAAACGAAGACTTTCCAAATTCCAATCCAAAAGAACCGAAAGGACAAAAAGGACAAAAGGACAACTCTTCCGCTTTGACCTCAGGCTGTTTCTCAAGGCGTTCGGAGTGGACCTTCCTTGGTGGGGATTCGGGTGGGTGACCCCTAAAACACGACCGAACGTGCAGTGGTTTGCTTCTAAGATAGGTCCTAGTCCAGTGTTAGTACCTAGCTTTAGGTCTTACCGTATTAGGCCAGGTGAAGAAGCTGGCGCACGACATCGGAATCCAGACGCGACAGACAACCTTGCAACAAGCCAATGATGCGGACCACCTCCAAAGTTAGCATTTGGAACATCTTGCTGCACGACACCAATTCATCCATGATTCTATCCTCTTCAAGATGACGAGCGTGGACGAAATTTTCAAGGTAAGTTTCTTGTTCTCATTTTTCAATCCTTCTCCAGGACTCAATCCAGCAGTCGAAATACTGATTACGATTGAATATAGCATTCTGGCCTTCCTAGCAAACGAAAGCTCGACCCCGTCAAAGATCCGAGTAAGTTCGGTCACAAAGCAGCAAACGCACGACCAGACAGACAAAACTGACATTACCCTTCTGTCTGCGCATAGATGAGATATACAAGTCCGCAAAACTTTCCACTAATGGCTCCTCCCGTTATGCGCGCGTCGACGAGGATAGCGACCTAGAGGCTGGTCCTGCTCCTCCGGTAGAGGAGGATGGCGAAGGCCAAGATTTCGGACCCGATATGCCACCCGAGGATGACGATGAAGAAGGGCGGTTTTTCGGAGGGGGCATAACTAAACAGGAATCCGAAATCCTGGATTATGTTGAAGGCGCCGACGATGGGAAGCTGGACGAGAAGCGAGATGCAGCCTGGCTGCGGAGGACAACGCTAGCCTTCGAGAAGCACATTACAAAGAACGCCGAGCTGCGCGCCAAGTTCGCGACAGAGCCGCCGAAGTTCATCGATAGCGAAGCCGATTTAGATTCCGATATCAAAGGATTGTCGGTTCTCTCAGAACATCCCGAGCTATACCACGAATTCGTAAAGCTAGGTTGCGTGGGTAGCTTGGTTGGATTGCTGGCTCACGAGAATACTGATATCGCCATAGACGTCATTGAGGTCATTGGCGAGCTCACAGACGAGGACGTTCCGGCCAAGGACGAACAATGGAACGAGCTTGTGGATGCGCTGATGGAGTCAGATCTATTGAGTCTATTGGTGTCCAATTTCTCGCGGTTTGATGAGTCGGACGAATCGGATAGAAATGGAGTATACTACGCCCTCGGAATCCTGGAAAACCTTTGTTCACGCGCAAAGGTAGCAACTCGCATCGGAAAAGACGAGGTCCTGCTACGATGGCTGCTGAATCGTGTAGCGCAGAGTGAACCCTCCGTCACTCAGAACAAACAGTATGCTGCTGAAATCTTGGCCATCTTGTCACAAGCTACGTCGGAGAGCCGACGCAATCTGATTCATATTGATGCTGTGGATATGCTACTACAGCTCGTCGCCGCATATCGAAAGCGAGATCCCGACAAGGGAGGAGAAGAAGAGGAGTACATGGAAAATCTATTCGAAGCTTTGACCTGTCTGGTCGATGAACCAGAGGGTAAAGCCAAGCTCATAGAAGCTGAGGGCATCGAGTTGTGTCTGCTCATGTTCAAAGAAGGGAAAATGAGCAAGGCCCCGGCTCTCCGCCTCCTAGACCACGCGGCTGGCAGCGCAGCAGCCAGAGAGGTATGCGACAAAATTGTCGACGCCGGCGGATTGAAGACCACCTTCACCCTCTTCATGAAGGCGGGCGATCATCGATTACTAGGACATCTGTTGGCTGTTTTTGCTTCCTTGCTGCGACTCCTACCTGCTGACTCGGCGGCGAGGATACGTACACTGGCCAAGTTTGTCGAAAAGGATTACGAGAAGATAATCAAAATAGTAAAGCTTCGCCGAGAGTACGACGCACAGGTCCGTCGTATCGAGGAGAAGAATGAGCGCGAACGCCAAGCTGCTTCAACCGAAGACAGAGAGGAGATGGAGTTGGAATGGTTCACCAATCGGCTCGACGCTGGGCTGTACACGCTCCAAACTATCGACGTCATTTTAGCATGGCTCGTCGCCGAGGATGCTGGGGCCAGGCGCAAGATCAAGCAGCTTCTTGCAGAACGGGATGAGACGTTTGCAGCCGTGAAGGCAACGCTTGTGGAGCAGATGGAAGGCTTGGATACTAATGAGGTTGACGGCCAAGATGTAAAGGATATGTTAGGTACTCTAGTTGAATTTCTGCAATAAGACAAACCGGTTCTGCGGGCCCCTAAGGCGCCGCCCGGAAGAAGGCTGGGCATTATACCAAGTCCGTGATGGCTAGACCACCTCCCCCGCTTGACTCTTTAGCATGATCAGGGTACCTTCAGCTTGAATCAACAAGCATTCGCAAACATTCGCACAGCAAAGTGAATCGCTTTAGGCGGTTGCTGGCTTCGCATTGGCTTCCATAACCGCAGTCAAGAGGTTCTGAACGACCCCAGCCTGCCCCTTCTTACCGGCGGCCTTGATCTCTTGAATCTGCTTCTCGGCCTCCTTGTTGGCCTCGTCTTCCGCTTGTTGGTTACCCTTGCTGTGCTATAGCGTCCACTTGTGTTAGCGTATGGCTCTTTATGTGTATCGTGCCCTCGATATTATGGGATCCTTTCGCACCTCGGCCTCGAACTTCTTGTACTCGTCTTCCTTGGAAGACTTGTAATCGGCAATCTCCTTCTTTGCCTCGTCACGAGCTTCCTTCACACGCTTCGTTCGGACTGTAGATTTCTCTTCGTTAGAGTCGGGGAGTTCGGTAGTGGACCTCGTAGGAGCTTCTTTATTTCCGCAGGAGCTTACATTCACGGGCTGTATGAGTTCAGTTCTTCGTCAGCCGAGTTCCCATTCATCATCGCGAGTAGTTGAAAGGTGCTAGGTTGGCTTACCCTTTTGGACAATCTTTGAAGCCTCCCGCTCGGCCTATAGGTGATTCTAGTTAGAGGATATCGTAGAGACGAGGCGAAAACAAAGCGATCGTTGGGGTGCGCACATCGAGGAGCGTTTGGATACCGGCCGAGTTTTGGGCGGACTGTTACAACAAATGGTTAGCACCTGCGCAAACACCAGGAAGCGGAGCGGCCAGGGACCGGGGCCAGTAAATGGGGCTCACCATTGTGAAGGTAGTCGGATGGGTAAAGTGGGAGATGACACCGGTAACTTTAGGGACTGTAGTCAAGCAGCTCAAGACAAGACTGAGGGGGTGGTGATTGTGGTGATTGTCGGCGGTAAGGTAGATGCTGATAGTAGCAGAGAGCTATCTTAGGTGGTCTGGCGGAGTGGATGGCACCTGACGTCGAGACAGAGCACCGGACGGTACTTTGCCAGTACGCCGCCCACTTTCCCCACATGTCGTGCATAACTTGAACTCAGTTGTGCATGCCGTTTTTTGGAGAACATACATTTCGCAGCCTCGAAGATCACCACTTTCCTTCCCCAAATCACTGTGAACATCCTAGGAGATTATCGACCGAGTCTGATTACTTGCCTCTCCAGTCGAAGCGAGCTACTACTGTCCCTCCGGTTTGCAGAGTTGCCGTTCCAGCGACGACCATGTCGCGCGCCTCAAAGCTCACGCTCGGCGCAACGTCACTCTTCGCCACGGCTACAATCATTGCTGTTCACTTCCAACAGAAGCTAGAGAAAGATGTACGCCCTGATTAAAAACAAATTTGGCAGACGCCGCGATATTGTTGATTTGCGATGCTAATTGTGCCTCAGGCGATGCACCAAGGCGTAGTCAGGGACATGGAGCAACAAAGAGTCAAGCGAGAACGACAATTAGATTTCGACATGCAAAGAGCTTTGGAAGAAGAATACAAGCGCGAACAGACCGTTCACAACGCCCTGGAACCATCAGGCAAATCTTCAGCTCCACCGCCGAGATAGATCGCTAGGTCACCATAGCAGTTCAGCAACGATATCACAGCGACACGAGATAAAGGGGCTGCCGTTCAAGGTACGGGCAATGAAGCCTCCGAAATCATACATGTACAGTCTGAAGCGGCGCCTCGATGTAAATTTCTGTACAATTAGAATCACTGGAACGACTAGATGGAGTTTGCTTTTCATTGTAACATCAACTGATTTATCTGAATCTTTATGAACTGCTGGTACACTTCCCTATCCCTTGCGCCATCTTTGCGATGAAAAAAGAACCGTTGCAATGCTTCGTACATAACCGTGGAGCCCAATACCTCCCCGCCCTTACTTGGCCGCAGCCAACACTTAACGAATCGAAACTCCAGAGCGACTTGTGAACATCCGCGCGGCGATATTCATGGCCTGCAGCTCCTGGAACAGCAGCTTGGCTGCATATGGGATATGAATCTGCGCAATCTTGGTCTTGTTCTTGCACGGACGGCACTCGAAAGATTGCTTTGATAGGTTTCTAAAGTTTCCAGATTAGCAAAGAGAACTTCTGTGGGATTCTTTAGAACGGGAGACTTACGCAATAGGGGTCATGAGACCGCAGATTTCGCAAACGTGGACTCGGAAGGCATCCGAAACCTCAAACAATCGCTCCTTGAGGAAAGAAGCGGCACCATGCGCGATCATGCAATCACGTTCCATCTCTCCGAATCGAAGACCTCCATCACGTGCACGACCTTCCACGGGCTGTCGAGTCATAATCTGCACCGGGCCACGGGCTCGGGCGTGAATCTTGTCGTCTACCATGTGACGGAGGCGCTGGTAGTAGGTGGGGCCAAAGAAGACTTGTGCGCGAAGCTTGCGTCCCGTGTGTCCATTGTACATGACTTCGAATCCTCGGGACTGATACCCATGCTTGCGCAGCAAGTCGGACACCTGGTCCACAGTGACATCAGTGAAAGGCGTAGCGTCACCCTCCATACCCTCAAGAGTAGAGACCTTGCTGAGTAGACACTCAATCAAGTGAGCAATCGTCATTCGAGAGGGAATGGCGTGGGGGTTGATGATGATATCGGGCGTAAGTCCCTCTCTAGTGAAAGGCATATCCTCCTGACGGAAGGTGACACCTACGGTACCCTTTTGTCCGTGACGAGAGGCAAACTTGTCACCGATCTGAGGAATCTTCGTAGTTCGCACGCGCACCTTGACGTACTTGACGTTGTCAGCGTTGACAGTCATGATCACGGAATCGACGATGCCGTTCTCAGTACTTCGCAAAGGCGTGGAGATGTCTCGCTTCTGATGCGCGGTCGTCCGTGTCCCCAGGTCCTGGTTATCTGGATCAATTGGTGCCGTCTTTCCAATAATGATATCCTCTCCTGAAACGCGGACTCCTGGTGCCACAATACCATCCTCGTCAAGCTTGTCGTACGTGCCGTGCTTCATACGAAGGGTGCTCGGCTGGAAGGGTTTCTCAAAAGACTCCGTGTAGTTCAGACCGACCTTCTTCTCCTGGTCAGAGTAGGATCGGAAGAATAGACTACGGAACAAGCCACGATCGATACTGCTCTGGTTCATGACAACCGAGTCCTCCTGATTGTAGCCAGAGTAACAGGCAATAGCCACAATGGCATTCTGACCTGCGGGCAACTCGCGGAATTTAAGAAACTCCATCGAACGAGTTGTGCCTAGTGGTTTCTGAGGGTAGTAGAGGATATTGGACATGGTGTCCATGCGGCGGTTGTAGTTAGTGAGGAAGAAGCCCATGGCCTGCTTACCCATGGCGGATTGATAGGTGTTACGGGGTGACTGTGAGAATGTTTAGTTAGCTAAGCTGGATGTCAAGACGCTCTAGCGAGGAAAGATCGTACCTGGTTGTGATCGGGGAAGGGAATAATGCTGGCACAAATACCGAGAATCATGCTAGGATGAATCTCACAGTGGGTATACATGTGCGTCGTCGGATTGGTCTTCGTCTTCAAGCGCTTGTTGGGTTCCAGCTCCTCGTAGGCATCGGGAGCCTCGTAACCAAGTCGTTGCACTCGATAGGACTCGAGATCCTCAGGAGTCATGCAAATCATGGCTGTCTCCTCTTCCTCTGCGTCTAGGTATTCAACGCAACCAATACCGACAAGCTTATCCCAGCCTCTCAAGTATTCTTCCTTATCAGAGTGCCAGTAATCTTCATCGATGTTGTTTATGATATCTTTGGTCAGGACCAGGGAACCCTTGGGTGGGTCACCAATCTCACCATCTTCTTGACGTACAGTGAAGACGGGACGCATCACGCGACCGGCATCGGAGAAGAATTTGAACTCACGGTCACGAATGTCGCGAACGAGAGACACCTCGTGAGCCATTCGAGCAGAGCGACGCAGCGCCACCAAATGATCGACAAGCTGTTTAGGTTCTTGATGAATGCCCACCCAGCTACCATTAATGAAGATCTTGGTAGCGTGAGGGAATCGTAACGGGTCGTACTCTTCGATAAGTTCCATGCCTCTGCTAATCATGAAGGACAGCAGAGGCTCAGAGGGAGAGCCAACGGAAACGTAGCACATCAGAGACAAGTTCTTGACCAGACCACAAGCCTGGCCTTCGGGTGTTTCTGCGGGACAAACCAAGCCCCAGTGGGTGTTGTGAAGCTGTCGCGGTTTTGCCAGTTTGCCATCTCTGCCAATCGGCGTATTGGTACGTCGCAAATGGGACAACGTGGAAGCAAAAGTATAACGATTCAGCACCTGAGACACACCAGCGGTTGAGCTCATCGCCTTCTTCTGATCACCCCAGTTTCCGGTGGCCAAGGAGTACTTCAGTCCGTTGGACAGCGTCGAGGGCTTGATGCCAACTGCCAGATTGAAGTGCCTATTGTTCTCGACACAGCGTCGAAGGTAGGTAGACAACTCAGTATTGATCCTGCGCATAATGCCACGGAACAGCTTAGCGAGTAGTGGACCTGCCAGATCCAGACGCTTCTTGCCAAAGTGATCCCGATCGTCGGGCTCGCGTCTACCAAGCGCACATTGCAGTAGCTTGTGTACCATGTAGCCAATGAAGAAGGCCTTCTTGGTTTCACTACCCTCATTCTGCGAGATGTGAGGTAAAGTCTCCTTCTGCAAGATGTCGCGCGCAACTCTTACACGCTTGTCTCGACCAAGACCAGCTTGGTCTCGATTGCCTCGCTTGCCAATGAAGTCGAGAGCAACCTCACGATCTTGGACGCAGAAGGCCTCCTCAATACACGGCCGAAGCATCTCCAGCATCTGTGTATCATTGCGATCATAGCAAATGTGGTTGAGAATATCTTCGTCAGACACGATTCCGAGAGCTCTGAAAACGATGGCGACAGGCAGATCCGACTTGACAAATGGCAATGTAGTGTGGATAGTCTGCCCAAATCCTCCTCGAGCAGAATCGCCCTTGCCGTATAGCTTCAGCATGAGACTGGAAATGAGACGCGAGCCTTTTTCGAGTGCACTCCTGATCTCTGCTGTGTATGTGTAGGGACTAGGCTGTGCCTTCTTGAATACCTGTACAATGTTCGCGGCCGATCTCTCTTGGGCGATGAGAACCTTCTCACTGCCGTTGATAATGAAATAACCACCCTGGTCGTATGGGCATTCGTTTACCAAGAAAAGGTTCTCGTCTGGTTCATTGTGCAAATGGCAGATCCGCGACTTGACCATGATGGGCAGCTTGCCAACGAAGACCGAATCCTTGAAGTTATCGGCCTTGTTCACATCATCCTCAGATCCAGCTTCTTCCAGCTCCCACTCTAACCTGGTAGGATGCTGGCCGGTTTCCGACAGTTCAAGCTGCTGAGCATCGTCGAGCTCGTTCAGTGGGACCTCCTTCTCAACAGCGACCGATACCTTCTTGGATATCTTGATGTAGAGAGGACTTGCGTAGGTAAGATTGCGGTCGCGGCATTCGTAGGGAAGAAGGGAGGTAGCAGTGCCGTCTGTTTCGCTGATGGTTGGGCGAGAAACCATGACGGATCCGAATTTGATCTCGTATCGACGTAAAGTGATTTGTTTGTCGGCTGTCGAAGGCGGATTCGGCTGGTCGAGCGTGATGGTGCTGTACTCATTGACGAGATCCTGGATTGTGGATTGCGTGAACTCATCGAAGGAAGCAGTCTGTTGAGACACTAGACCTCGAGTCTCAAAAAAGGACGAGATGACGGTCCAGCAATCCTCGGGCGTGATGCCCTCTGCCTCCTCGTCGCCATAGTTTTCGTACTCGTAATCCTCCTCGTAGTCGGCCATGATGATGAGTCTCCCACTAGGAGGGGGTATCTATACGTATCAGGCTAAGAGCGAGTCTCCCTTGATGGCGTCGATGCTGAGGCCTCGTTGAGTGCTACGGAGGACAAAGAAATCGTCTGTCCTCAGATGCGCTTGTCGCCTGGGTGAACACTTTCGCGCCACTCGACTCGCACTGAACGTCGGCGCTGATAGAAATCCACAGTAGGCGCCTTAGGTAGACTCGTTTTCCAAGCTTCGCTGAGTTGTGGACAGGAAGAAGGATGGAGGGCGACGATGTGGTCGTGCTTGTAATGAAGCTGCACGAACGCGCTGCACGGGAAGAATTGCGCCTGGATTTTGGTCGAGAAGGACTTAATCACTGCAGGGGAGGCCAGCACTAGTCCTATTTTGACTTGGTGTAGGCGATTGTCTGGGTTGCTCGACTTCGCTGAATAAGCTTCTTGCCCGGCAATTTACGTAAGGTCCAGAAATGCCAGTCGCATCAAAGACAAAACATACAACTAGAAAGTAATTGCCTACATGCACAGTTCACCGTGGAGGATCCAAGACATGGCAGTTCGTGACGACTGCTTATAATACGATTGCAGTATAGAGTTCTTAGGTGAGCAATAGATCATGTATTTTTTTCCGGAGAGGGACCTGTTGATCTTGCTTTTCTTTTGACTTGCAGCATCCGTCATGCGTTCTGTAATCGCCTCGCGAAGCCTGCAAAGCAAAGACTTTAGATGCACTATAATTAGTGGGTAGTCACATTTCGAGCTTTTGTGACCATGTCACGATAACGAACCGACAACTGTTACAGTCAAATGTTCTGTCCCTAGGACAATTTGGTCCGTACTTGCATTACACATTGTCTTGTCTCATCTTGTCTAGCCTAGCCTAACCTACCTTTCCAATATTAACGGGCATTGCCTATGGCTGACACCTTGCAGCTGCATCTCAGCCCTACCTTGTAAACAATCAAATATGGCAAATCGCAATAAACGCCGTCGTACCTCATGATGACCTCTATCCAGGACGCAACCCACAAGGAGCCTAATAATGGCAGATGCCCCCGACCTCCTCGTCCATTGTCCAGGAGCCTGCCAGACCCTTAACCTCGACATCCTCCGTTTCGGATGGAGCACCATCATTATCCTTGCCCCTGAAGAAGTCTCCGGCGCCTTCTCTTCGTACCTGTCGCTTCATGAAGCGCTTGGCCCAATTTTCCACAGCCGGTTCACCGGTTTCATCTCGAGCTTGCTTCAGGAAGGGAATGAGTGCCGTTCCGCCGGTGCCCTTCTGCCCCTCGCCCTGGGTCTTCCGCGAGGCCACAGCAATGTTGTTCCGAGTTCTTGCAAGCTCAGGACTGCGCGACCGGCTTCGCGCTCTGACCTCCCTAGAAGGTGTGATGATGTACCGGGTCACAATGGCAATGTGCTTGTCGCGGAATGAGCTCAGCATGGCGAGGCAAGCGTCGTAGGCGAGTGATAGTGAGCGGTCCTGGCGCTGTTCGACATATTGTCGAATATTGGCCACTTGCGAAACATCAGCGAGGAACCGCGCGTGCGGACCAGGCATATATGTGCGCATCTCCCGGATGAAGTTGTTCCTCGCCGGCGGCTCTTCCGCTTTGTTTTCTGAGGAATTGTTGCTGCGGTGCTGTTGGCTTCCCGTTGGGCGATGTTCGATCCCCAAGGCGATGTCGAAGAACTGGATCAGACTGCTTTGAGCATTGCTGCCGCCACTGTACTGGCGAAACTCCTCTGTGCCACTACCATCCTCATAAAGGACACCGTGGGGTAGGCCGGCCTCAGCCATGTTCTTGCTGCCCGCAAGGAAAGGGCGGATGCGGTGATAGAAGACAGTCGGGTCACAGCTCTCGTGCATCCTCTGCAAAATGTTGGTCAGGTCCGTCAAGCGTTCTGCGAAGGCGCAAAGACACGCTGTAACCGTTTTGATATCATCCTGACGGACGGCAACCATAGCCGTGAGCATGAGCGGAAGGATAGGAGCACCCCGGGCTTCGATCGCGACAGAGACGAGGTAGAACCATGACTCATCCATAGATCCAGTGAAAGTGCTGAGACTAGCAAGGTTCTCCAAGTTGTCGATCTTCTCGTCCACAAAGAGAGGCTTGAAATTCCACAAGCAAACGGCAGCGTATGTAGCCACAGGTGGCAACTCGAGTCGCTCAGACACTTCTAATAAAGGTACAGAGATAGACTGGGGAACCCTCTCCGCTGGCGAATCGCCCCCCCAAACATATGCATGAAGCATGAAACAAAGAAGGGAGTAAGCGCGTCGCCATTCCCGGTCATGTTCGAGGCCCACAGTCGAAAGGACCGGTAGTTTCTCAACAACGCCCCGTAGGCGACGACTCAATACTAGAGCCTGAAGGTTCGCGACAATGGCCTCCCATTTGTTATAGTAGGGGTCCGGAAGTCGAGTTAGCGGAAGTTGGTCTGGCAGGAATCCATGATCCGGCGAAAGACCATAGTCCCGGAGATCTGGCACTGGAGGCAACATGGATGGATGCTCGCAACTGCAAGCGAGTATCGGCGGTCACGGCGATTCGAATTGCTCAGCACAATAGTAGAAGGATGGAGAAGACCAAAGAGGACGAGACCAGAGTTTTCAAGAGCGACAAAATGCCTCTCCGTTTCAAGTAGTGGTGCAAAGCAAAGGGAAGAAAATAGCAAGACTTTGGAAAAGCGACGAAACAGCCGGAGTCCCTAGCGAAACTTCTGAGTGTTGGCAGGATCCATTCACGTGCTAAGGAAGCACCTTGTTGGAGCTGGATCTCTCGGGAAACGTAGGAAGTAAAAGAGCGAATGGAACCGGATGGGCGGCTAACGAATTAGGCTGGGCCAACGGTGCGTCGCAATGGACCATGTAGGCTCATGACAATAGATGAGCTAATACCAGGTTGATATGATGGGTGGGCAGATGACCAGCAGACAAAGTCGTACTGAATAGTAGTGCGTTATCGGACGAAGGGGCAAAATTCGGTGCGTGAGTTTCGGAGTTGTCAAGACTTTGTAGGTGGGAGGCATTTAAAGTTCAAAAAGTTCAAAGAGAGGACCAACCCACCCAGTACCATCCCAAGGTAACCCAGGCGCCGGAGACCTATAGCGCAGAATCTCCAGTCTGGACTGCTAATCTAGCATATTACAAATGACGGTTACCAGTTGTGATTCACTTCACTTCTTCAGTATGTCGGCACTGAACGCTGGCCTTCAGCCCAGTCGCCGCGAGACCTAATGCGCTCCCACTAGTAGAGTTGGAGTCCACTAGTAGAGTTGGAGGCGACGCAACTGACCTTGCAGTACCTCTACTAGTCCGTGCTGTTAGCACTACTCATCTGTACTAAATGATATAGGAGACTACTAGTCTAGTAATTACTGCCAGGATACAAGTAGCAGTAGTAATAACCATTGAAACCAATGAGTACGTTAGGTTGCAATACTAACCCCACAGACACGCTTTAATGCAGCATCTGTATGTCGCGAACTAACGTTCAGATGAGCATTATCATGCTGTTCACTAGATGGAATGCGACCAAGGGTCAAATTCCCTATGTGATGGAGAAAGGACGGTGATGCTGGCGCAAGTTACACCTGTTGCGATGCGATCTCGCAAGGGAATCATTAACATCAATTGAAATTGAAATCGGAATCGAAGCTGAAGTCTACCAACTACTAACTGCTACTGCTATTAAGTATGCAACCTTGTCTGTCACCTCGTGGAATTTTGCGCAGGTATGAGTATAAGAAGCCAATGGCGCGGGCGGGCGTCTCAACCTATTGGATTTTACCTTAGAGGCGGCTGTTGAAGCTTCTACCCCACGATTACACTAGCACTCACGGCGCTTTAGGTAGCACTAATTGGTAGTACGCAGAAACGGGGGAGATGCAGCCACAGCTTGACTGCATCCGCCGCTTTCACCAACAACCTTTGGTCCGTCGCGCACGCAGCACCTCGGTCGCGCCCGTAACCATATACGCGACGAGCGGACGTCTCAACATTTCCGCCGCTCTGCCAGTCTGAAGCTGACGCTTCGACGGTTCCAGACCAGCCAGTCTCGGGCTCGAGCTGACCGTCACAGGCCCCGCAGCTCTCAGCCCACAGATCTATGTGACGACAATGCCAGTTCAGCAACATGTGCTCAACTGGCTCTACAGTATCTTGACCAGCGTACGGACGCCTTCCAAAAGCTTGAACAATATCTGATTAGGGAGCGAATCAACATTGCTAACACTGCTTTTCGCTCGATAGGAGTACCACGACGTGAACCGCACCTACAATGACGTCGCCCACGCACTCGCACGATATCCCACCCTCGCACCTCGAACTGATGTTCACAGTACGGTTCCTCCACCCTGTTTCCCTCAACTAGGTACCTTTTCAGCAATCAGATCTGTCTGACTTATTTCTCCAGCCTTCCCCAATGGCAGCAGCGCCCTGTTACTGCTTCTCTCGGGAACGTTACCGGTCAACTTCCGAGGCAACACATACCGCTTTCCCTTATCCATCTGGGTGCCCCATGCCTACCCTCGAGAGCCGCCACTCATCTACATCACGCCGACTGAGACGATGATGATTCGGCCAGGACAGCATGTCGACGCACAAGGGCAGGTCTATCATCCTTACTTGGTTGGCTGGGTAGAGTTCTGGGATGTGAGTCGATTGACGGCCACCTGACCAGACGTCTCTTCGCTAACCCTTGACCGTCTAGAAATCAACCATTCACGACTTTCTCGCTATCCTCTCTGAAGTCTTTGCCAAGGAGCCTCCAGTGATAGCACGTCAACAGCAGCAGCAGCAGCAGCAGCAGCAGCAGCAGGTGGCGCAAGCTTCTCGGCCTGGTCCAGGCTCCCCCGATGCACCACCTCTGCACCGTGAAGTGGCGCCTCAGTCTTCGTCTGCCAGCCCTGGTCCACCGAGACCACCTCCTCCCCCGCCCAAAACCACACACGACGGTTCTCAAGCTTCTATCGTTGCGGCCGCCGCGCGTGATCCAAACTCATCACCACAAACCCCAGCATCAGCCGCTAGAGGCCCCTCTCGATACGACTCAGCGCCGCCTCTCCCACCAGAGGCACATAGGCAGGCCCCGGGTCGGTCGCCCTTGGCTAGCCCCGATCAGTTGAAATATCAAACAGCCTCCCAACAACAGTTCCCGCATCCTTATCGATCGAGCTTACCGCCTCCGGCTGCCGGGCAGCCTTCCCCAGTACCTCAGGGACGACCACAGCCAGGGTTGCCTCCCAACCAGTACACATTTCCACCGAAGAATCCTCCCGCACAATGGAATTCAGCACCTCCTGGACACACGAACCCATTGCATCACCCACAATGGGCAGGCCCAGGCCCAATGTCACAGCAGCAGCAAGCACCTCCTCAGCCCCCACCAGACCTCCTTGATGAGCCCCTTACCTTGAATCTTCCCGATCAGTCATCTGTGGCACCACCACCAATACCTCCCAATCCAGAGAAGGATGCCTTGCTACGTCAATTGGCTCAAACCCTAGCCTCTCAAAGGCAACACAGCCGTCACCAGAATGATTCCAGTTTAGCTGGCCTTCAGGCCCAGCGGAACGCATTACTATCCACTATACCCATATTACAATCAGAGATGGGCCAGCTCACGCAGCTGTCCAATGTGCTCACATCCAATACGGCCATTCTTCATGATGCATTGCGGAAGGCCGACGGTGTGATTGAGGGCTCGCGGAGCCATCCGGCCCCGGACATTGATGAGCTGCTGGTGGCACCCACTGTGGTAGCCAACCAACTGTACACGCTCGTGGCAGAAGAGAGGGCACTTGGAGATGCTATCTTCATGCTTGGCCGAGCGGTGGAGAGGGGCCGGATCTCACCCGTGGTGTTTGCCAAGATGACGCGGTCCCTCGCTCGGGAGTGGTATCTGAAGAAGGCGCTGGTAAGAAAGATTGGGTTAGGCATGGGCCTGTCTTCATGACGTGGCAGTCGCTACAACACAGTGCGTTGCGACCCAGACGGAAGGCGCATCGAGTGGGGATGTAATAGACGAATGGATACATTGTTTGGATATCATCTCATCACAGGTCGATACACGGCAAGCATCGATCAAAAGTAATCTTTACGAGAGCTCTGCGATTTTGCTGGGAATTTACCTCGAGCAATTACTGAGGTATCATATGGTTCGCCGTAGTATCTACCTTGAGGTAGTATGAAGGTTCGGAGCTTTGTTGGTGGGGTGAACGTGCACCTGCAAGCCTCAAGGTGTTGAAGAAAGTGCAAGGCGCCCGAGCACCGACGGTTCCCGCGCATCTCTCTGATTCTCTCCACCATGACGAGAGGGGCCTCAGAAAAAGCAAATGGAAATGGATTCGTATCAATTGCCGGCAGGCAACGTGTTCTTGACAGGTGCTAAGGTTGCTATTGTGTCCGGGCGCCACGACTGATTGTTCCTACTTAAGGCACTAGACTACTAGACTAGTATGCTGGGCCGGCCTAGAAGCATGCGTGAGAGAACAATACTAAGCGCAACCGCCACCATCACCAAGAACAATGCCAACGCAAATACCCTACAAAGCAACTTCAGTTTCACACATTAAACCTTGTCCTCGCTACGACTCCACCTACTACTATTCTTATACTCGTATCATTCGGTCACAGAATGCATTGGGAGGAAACTGACTTTTCTTTTGATGGCTTGTCACAATCCATTGGCATGATGCTCTGAGCAATCGGACCAAGATCTGGCATTGGAGGGCTTGTCATTTCACCTGAGGTCACTTGCGCTATCCCGGCCATTTATTCTGCTATCTGACCTTGGATGTGATGAGTAGCTCGCAAGTATTGTATACTGGTCACAATGCCAGCAGGAGCCATTCTGGCAGTGGCCTCTCATGGCCAGCAACAACAATATGGGTGACACGCTTGGCCGTATATCATTTTTAGATTCTGCTCTCTTAGTTCATGGCAGACTGTGCGGCCATGTTCAACGCACTTCTCGAATAAAAGAGAACCCTCGCCACTCTGATTCTCTCTCTCTGCCACGCTCGGATCACCGTCTGTCACTTTGTTCATCATCTAGTCTTCAACAGCCGCAAGACCCAAGAACCATATCCAATCAACTCTGAGAGCCATACCACCAGCAACAGTTACCATTATTCTGAGACACTTCCTATATTGCTACTGCAACTACCAGTGGTAGTAGTAGCACTTCATTGGCACCATCATCGCGTCTACTCCATATCCGGCTTGGGTGCAGTTGTACTGAAGTCCTACTTCGGTTGTTCCTGCCGTGTCTTCTCAAGAGTCCCCTTCCGCCTTCACACGACCAGAGGCGCGCATATATTTCAAGTTTTTTTCTTTTCCGAAGTCGCAGCATCTTTCACGTATACAGAGAGTCTTTACTGCTTCATTGGCAGCTTCAAGGGGAAGATGGACGGGTTTGATCCCTACACCCAGCGCGTGAGCTTCCTCGGGGCTGACGGCAAGACATCAATCGATGTTCCGATCCCCGCCATTGACGCCTTCAACGAGGAATCTGTGAGCGTTGGCATCAATTATGGATCGCAGCTCGGTGCCTGTCTCGTTATGTTGCTGGTGCTTTTGATCGTCACCCCATCGAATAAGTTCCGCAGGCCCTCCACCATCCTCCACATCACGGCTCTCGTGGTTTGCATAGTCCGCATGGGTCTTCTCAGCGCCTTCTTCGTCTCTCCCTTCAACGAATTCTACAACTACTGGGCAGCCGACTACTCCTCCGTCTCTGACCACCACTACTATGTGAGCGTCACAGCCAATGTCTTCTCGCTTCTCCTCGTCATCGCCGTCGAAGCCGCTCTGATGAACCAAGCCTGGACAATGGTGAGCTTGTGGCCGAGCATCGCCAAGTACGCCCTGTCCGCCATCTCTGCCGCCGTTACCCTCCTGACGATCTCTTGGCGCCTGACCTACACTATCGTCCTCAGCAAGGCCGTCTTCGCCGTCGAATCTGCCAAACCGTTCCGCTGGGTAGTGCAATGGACCCTCATCACCAATGCCATCTCTATATGTTGGTTTTGTGCGCTTTTCAATGCCAAGCTGGTGTTGCATCTAGCCAGTCACCGGCGAATTCTGCCCTCCTACCGGTCCCTGACTTCCATGGAGGCGTTAATTATGACGAACGGCCTCTTGATGGTTGTACCCGGTAAGTAAATACACGTACCATTGCTGTTTGACTTTTGGCTTTTGAGGACATTCTTAATAACTTCCCTGGCAGTGGTTTTTACCGGACTTGAATGGGGGGACTGGCCCAATTTCGAGGCCGCTTCGCTTACACTCACATCGGTTACACTGATCCTCCCCCTTGGAACGCTAGCAGCGCAGCGCTTGTCCCAGTCCCTCGGCCTTCAATATGAGAATTCCACCGGACAAAGCCACACCATCATTGCTGACGGGAGCAGCGGCTCTCATAGGCCTCTTAAGGCCATCTCCAGCCTCACAGCCAGCAGTCGCACAGGTACTACCCCTCAAATTTCGGTGTCTTCTCGATGCGAGGCCATGGGGTCCCAGCGAGGGCTTGATCCAATCGACGTTGAGCTCGGGCAGATCGACGCTTACGATGTTCACAATGGCCAGGTGCGGGTTGACCGCGGCTTCGAGCAGCGTGAGGAGCGACTCAAATGACCACGTCTTCGATGGAACTTTACGGTCTCGAGTCAAAGGCCACGGCAACTGTGTCAATACCACTGGTATTTGAGCTTGGCTCTCTGGAATTTCTTTCTTTCTTTTTCTTATGATTTTTTTTTTTTCGAGAGATTCATCCAGTCATTTTGAACCTGGACGCAATGGAGTTGAAGGACGGCCTCGGTTGAGGCAGTGCGGCGCAAGTACCGCCGCCTGATGTGGGACATGACCACATCTTGCGGCGTACAAGATTCCCACCATTTGCTCAAATATTTTCTGATCACTTCTTGGTTTCATTTCGGCGGTAATTTGTCAAATTAGGCATTGCGAGGCGAACGGTGGCGGCGGTTGAGTCCGCAAGTTTCTTTCACTCTTACTTCTAAATCTCACAGGTGCTTCGGGAAGGGTCAATTTCTTGATACCACTCGCCCACAGGCTGAGAGATGTGCTCACATAAGCTCCCCAGAAAGAGATTTAGTCAAAATACTATTCTAATTTTCATACCTCTGCGCCTAGGACTTGTCTGTCCTGTAGTTCCTCTCATCCTCGTAGCTTGTATCAACTACCCTACGTATCCGAAGACCGAGCTGGCTGAGCTGGCTGGCCTCTCACGACGCGCATGATGAACTGCTTCTTGTCACATACTGTCTGCTTGACTTTGTAAACGACCTGAGTGTGGATGATTCCTCAAGATTTACCCGACCGGAGAAGTGACGAGTTTCTGGCAATCGTAGACATTTGTTTATTCTTTACTATTGTATTGAAGTGGCCTATGCCCTGGGGCGCAAGCTCATCATAGCCAGACGTATTGTCAATGCCCAAATCCTGCGTGTATCTTACTGGCCCCAGAAGGCAATGGGGTTATTGGGCTAATCTGTCAATAGGACCACAAGACCTTGAGCGGAGAGTGTCTCCTCCGGCAAAGGCTAATCAGCCGCCGCGAATCCCTTGCGCGAAATGGTACGGGCTGTTTGAGTTCACATTGAACTTGTACGACTCTCGGTCCGTTGACTCGGCGGAATGAGTACAACCCCCTACCCCGAGTTCGGCCCTTCTCTTCCTTATTCTCACTCCGCAAATTGCCGAGCGTGGTGGCCCCGTGGACAATGAAGTGTTGCAGAGGGCTAGCATCATCCGCTGCGGTTGCCAACCGGCCTGCTGCGACGGATGGTTGGGAAGATCTGTGCGCAGAGGTCGACGAACCTTGGTGCGGCCTATCCGTACCTTCGGAAGCTTGAGCTCCTAAAGTTATGTCTTGTTCGGAAATAGAACCATCTGTTACGCCAGAAGGATGTGACCGGGATACAGCAGCCGCTCTCTCCAATTGTAGTCTAGGAGGGCCTGCACGACAGTGATGCTTGCACTCTAAAGATTCGAATCGGGCAACGCGGTCCACGATAGACGTGAAACTTCTTGTTGTCGAAGGTGTAGCTGTCATCCACGATGGAACCCGTGTTCTCCTAGTCGCGAATGGTGTAATTCCTGCCGTAGATCCGGGGCTCTGAGTCGCAACCGCAGGATGAGAGGACGGCAAATTGGCCAAGTGTTGGCTAATCTGGACATCTGACTGACTCAAGGGAGCCGGAATGTACCGGTTTCCGATACTGCCTGCTGCCATTGCGCCCGTCACATCATCCGACTCATCACCAGGGCCACTTGGGATACATTGGGTATTGCGCGCGTGCCTCTCTCGCGCACTCCGAGAGACACCCCCATCCCCAAAGCTGTCGAAGACTTTTCGATGGTTGTGCAGAATATGCGGAGATTTACATTGCAGTTGATCCGGATACCATGGGGTATTCTTGCCTCGATATTCCGCAGGTAAAAAATGACCCTTCTTTGCGCTGCAGTCAGCGGATTTGTCAGACGAGAGCCTCTCAAATGTGTCCCGTAGCGAGCGCAAGTCTCCTGAAGATCTTTGTCTTCGCAAGGGAGGCCGTGAAAGAGGCAGCGGTGCTGTATCAATATAAGCGTTTGAAGCAGGTTATATTGTGTCTGAAGCTTACCTGTAGCGTCATCGCTGCGTTTGTCTTCGAACATGTCTCTGCGTTCTGCGATGGACAGAAAGTGAGACCTGGGCTCGTCGAGAATCTGAACAAATGCTTGTCTAGCCTCTATCTTCTTTGTCTGGTTCTGTTCCCAATAAAAAAAAGATCGAGAAAATAGACTGCCCGCCCCTCGTTTCGGCTTTGTAACGGCTGTGTGTATGATTGATGGATTTGAATATCTTTGGAATATGCTGGCGGTCTCAAACTTCGCAACCAGCGAGGCCAATGGGCCTGCAGAGGCGTTCCAGCCGTCAGTTGAACCCATGCGCAAGTATTAGATCATATCTGGACTTGGCATCGAGGAGTCGAGGATCATCTTGAATCTGGGGTGAACCAAAAACGTCACAAAAGCGTCGCTGAACCAAGATCCAACCAATAGAACCCCTTGTTAGTTCAGTAGCAATACACAGTGAATGAATATGAAAAGACGTATTGGCCACGAGAATCAGAACTGAGGCACTCATCCGTATGTGACCAAGACCACTTCTGAAGCTTGTGAGCGACCTTGACGTGACCCAGATCGCCGTAAAGGATGCTGAGGAAGCCGTGCGCCTCGCACCTACCAAACGACACCCGACTCTGGACAAGGAAACCGGAGAGAGGAAGGACACCGGATCTGATACCCTGAGCTCTAGCTTATCATCGAATGGTGACCGGGCAAAAACCGTGTCGTCGCGAAGGGCGGCTGCGGCGCAATCATGGGTTTCCCTCTTCTGGCCCCTGAATCTCGCGGAATACTGGTCAAGAAGAATATAGCTTGAGAATGCACGAATTGCATAAGACGCAGCGCAGTAAAAGCTCCAGATTATTTGTATCGTTAATTTTGTAGCAGCCACTTGTGACTGTTCTAGTGTGTCATCGCGACTGCAGAAAACTTTGCCGAATCTCCTTGTACATTCAAGTTCTATCATACACCTTGCAACCCGCCTATTATACAACATTTAGAACAACAGAGTCGCGTTTTCTCGAGTCTTTCCTTTGTTCTATTCCCTTGCGAGGCTCGCCATCATTGTGATTTATTGGCTTTTTTTGCGGAACATTAGCAAAAAATCAAAGGATATCGACGTCGTGGGTTGATATGGTAATCGCTTACGGAGGCAGCAGGATCTCACCCCATGAGCTGGAGAGGAAGGTAACAGCAACCTGATAGTAGAGTCAGCGGGCAGTGATGATAGTATACGGGGTTCGAGGAGATGCTCACGCCAAATAGGCCGATGCTGCGGACAACAGCGGCGTTGTCAGAGGAAGTCAGGGTATCGTAGGTAGAGGCCAAGAAACCCTTGGGGGCGGCGCCACGGGAGCTTCCGCGCTCGACGAAGATTCGCTTGGGAGCCATATTGTGGGAAAGTTTCGGAAGCTGTGGACTTGGAGATGCGATTGGCGATGGGCAGCTGGATGTGATGCGCTGGATGTTGGTTGCGAACTTCGATCGGACAAAAATTTGGGAGTAGCTAAATTTAGCGGGCGCCTTCTGGCTTGGCTAGACGCGGCGCGCCTAAATCACATGACGCAACCGTAATCGCAACTCTTACAACAAATACGTCAGACGACGTCCAGAACCATCTTAGGAGAACAGCTACTAACTTATGAAGATTCGTTGATGGGTCATGCCAAATAAGTCAGTGCTTTTGAAATGAAACATTCCGACTAGTATGGCGGGTAACGCGAATGATCAGGCCGGCGGCTTTCTGCCGCCGGATGGCCTCCCATCCCCTGCACCATCTTCAGCTTCCCAACAAGGGCCATCTGGCCTCCCGCACCCACGGGGTAAATCTTTGCGGCCTGGCTCGAACAAGGAGGACACTGTAAGGAGATACGTTGAAGAGCGGCTCTTGAACGTCTCTCGCCGCTATGTGAAAAAGTTTGGCGGATCGGACGTGGAGGAGGATGTAATCGGCTACAAGAGCTTTGGTGAAGTATGTCGAGATCTTGACGCTATTGTCAATGTTCTCTGGCTCTCAGGGACTCGTAAGTGCAATAGTGAAGTGCCCAGTGGGAATCTTATGGTGTCGACGCTGATGCTCCTGGTAGCTGGATTGCAAGTTCCATTCCTGCTGAAGCTTGGCAGTGATTTCACGCAATACGTGAGATCATTTCCACCTTCGCCTAAAGCATCGTTCGACCTTCTGGGCAAGCTTGACCATTGCTTCTCAAGCCTTCTTGCGGGGCGAGATGTGACGTCCCATGAGTCTTTGCCAGGATTCGATAATGGACTAAGAGCTGGCATGACCACTACCGACATGGTCCGCTGTCGCAGTCTGGTTGAACAGACGAGATTTTTGATGGTCGAAGTACTCAGTGGTGTTCCAGACGACGAGGACGAAGAAGATGAAGAAGAAGAGGACGAAGAAGCGGGATATACTACTAATACGGATTCCGAACATCCCGCAGCATCAGCCACATCAACATCTGCAGCGTGGGATATTGACGATGATCGACTTCATCTAGACGCTGCGAGAATTTACGAGCGTACCATTGTTCAACTTAGCGAGCGCTTAGGCGATCCACTTGGAACCGTGAACATCACTGAAGATTGAAAGTCGAATTCCCTATTTGCAAAGTCACACTTCTCATGTGCCGAATGGGGTTTCTCAGAAGGGCACCAGCCTGTCATGTTGATTCGATAGCACAGTTTTCTGGAAAGTCAACTTTCGGAGGGAATTTACCATCTTTCCCCTACCCATCTTGTGGTCCACACTCAAGGCAAGTTGTTTTGCTCCTAATATTAAGTTGCTTCCATGGAGGTAGCCATGAAGGAGTCCTGAGCTTGCTGCTCGACATAGCCACAAAGATTCTACAACTTTGCGCCGGTCCCTCTCTATCCTACAGTCGATTATATCTACACCTTCTGCACGCAAGAATCTGACACTGCCTGCACTCATATATGAATTGAGGCAACACGTCATGACATTCCTCGCACTGATACCTTCCCTGGCGCGATCTCCAGGCGCGGTGGTCGCACTCATGATTTTGTATCAAATTCTGGCGTTCTCGTTCAACCAGATCCGCACGTCCAGCTTCGACGATCCCAGGATCTCGCCCGTTTCTGTCGACGATGTTATTCGCTCTCATGGTGAGACGGGCCTCGTCCCAGCGCTCGCAAGAACATTCTTTCCAAGGTGTCCCGCAGACGTAGCAAAACTGGGCCCCACAGCGACACGCTTATTCTTGTTAGTAATGTTGGATACTTGTTGCGACGAGTAAAGTGATAGCTTACTCATGTGGTTGCATCCGGTGTCTAGCTCGACCAGTCGATGGCAAGTGTTGCATCGCTGCCAGCCGTTCTGCGCCGCGATGCGAAGAATCTCTTGCGTTGCAGTATCCCTCGGGCAATCGAAGTCGTGAGCTTCACCTTTACAGACAGCGCAGGTGCTGCTGGAGCATTTTGGACAGACCGCGGTATCCCCTCGAATATTGTTTGCGGCGATGAAGGTGGAGCAAGTTGGCTGATGACAGTATGTTCGGTCCGTCGTTGTGTACTCGATTTCCTTCTCCCGGAAGCTGGCAACAAGGCTCGACGGAAGGAAGAATTGATTGAATTCGAGAGGGATTGACTTTTGGCAACACCTTGGAGGAAACAAGGACTCGTCGGTAATGGAGGCCGTGAAAAGGTCTGTGAGGCACTGGCGACAATACTCGTGTGAGCAAGGACAGCGTGCTACGTCGAAGAATGGAGTCGTATCGCCGCAAGCTATGCACGTTCGGTTGAAATCTTTGACATTTTCCTTCTCCGCACGTGCAGCTGCCCAGGTTGATGACTCTGCTTCGACATTACTCGAGAGCCCATTGTCGCCCATGTATAGATGCTGAAGTTTATGCAGAAGCTCATCGTCCATGCCGTCTTTGTCGCTCTCATCGGGGGCGGCACTGTTTCCAGCAGAGGCTGAAGGGTCTTGGCTCGTGGCCTGTTTTCGGTCTTGGTTTGCTTGTTCCTCCATCTGGCAGTGTGATGCGATTACATCGCCGTCTAGCGCGACGGCTCGAGCCATGCTTCTACTCAAAGCCTTGTCGACATTGAATTGAGCAAGAGTCTCAAGTTCAAGCTTATAAGCCTCCACAGCAAGCTCCGCGTCTTTGGCATTATCACCTTCTTTGTGCTTGCCTTTCAGACGTGTCTGAATGTCGGAGAGCTGGAGATCGATCATGAGCTGCAAGCTCTCGGGGTCAGTCGTTTCCTGAGCCATTATCGACCTCTTATGCGTATCCCTATACAATAGAATGGGAAAAGGTCCAAATATGGGATGCGAAGAGAGTAATTCCAACTCCAGTGATAGCGACAGAACAAGAGAGAAGCATGGTAAAATAGTCTCAACCGCTTTTCACTCATGTGCTCTTAAGTTGACCTAGTCTCTCCTTGACCAAGGTTTTACCTTACCAGGACTTCACTTTACTAGGACTTCACTTCACCAAGACTTCACCTCCTAAGCTAGCTAGCAAACGAATTAGCCGCAAGTATACGACTTACTCTTGTGACTCTGTATCAGCATTCTTTGAGAACCAGCAAGCTTCTATCTAAGCAACTCACGGCTTTTGGCTTTTGGCTTTTGATCTACGGCCCGACAAATCACAGCCATGCTGTCCTACGAAAAGGTAGCTGTAGGACGCATCGTATACTTGCCAGCATTGCAGGATATAGCGCTCTTGCATTTTCACAAGCTTCCCAGTTCGAATCCGCCTGTCCCGGGCGCCTTCGGTCACCCTGCGGTCATTCTGCGTATAGATCCTACCTGCGGCGTGGTAGGGATTGCCATCGTCGGTCCTCCCCCGTGTCCTCCATCCTTGGGTGAGGAGGGAATACGGAGCAGGGTATGTACTGAGACAGAGATAGATTACATCTTTCCGCGGGGCTCGATTCTGCGAGAAACCACGAAGCGTTCGAGCGCGGCATCTGCCCATCTATCCATGCGAACCCCATCCTGACTCGAAGAGGATCTTGCAACTCCGCAATGGCTCACGTATGGATAAGCCGTCCTACGTTAAGATTTCCGCAGTCTATGAGATTGACCTGTACTGCCTTCGCGACTTCCGAAAGAAAGAACAGGTGGACTTCGATAAGAGTTCACTGGATGTGCTGGTCGATCTGACGAACCCCCAATGGCCATCGCCATCGCCTTTGAAAGGGGCTGTGAAGGGGACATCAACAGGTAGCGCACACCTTGTCAGTACAAGGCAAGTCGGTGCACGGCAAGCATACTGGCAGATTGCTGAGGAGGTACGTCAACACATATCACAGAGGTCGACGTTGTCCGCATGTCGTTAACGAACCCAGGGACCAGGCACATATTCCCCGCAACGCCCAACTCAGCATGTTCCGCCTCCTCGAACGCGCAGTGAACATGAACAACAGCCCCACCGAGATACCATCCTGGAGGATAACGCATGCTGGAGGGTCACCGGAGTCATTTTTTTCGCTCTGGTTTTCCTCATGACGTTTTGTGCACTGTACACTGCTAGCAATTACCTACTAAACCACGGCACATATGGGCGGTGGGTTGAGGGACTTTGGAGTCGTGCCAGATGGTGAGATGGAGCCGGCCAAAGCTTCAGGAGCGTTGCAAGTGGGAAGACCAATGTACAACTGCATACAGTACGGAGTACGGATACGTACATCGGATTCGCGTGGGCGCAGTGAGCTGGGGTGGTCGCTGGGCGCCTGAATTAGGGGCCTGGATAATCAATGTACAATGCGTTATCCGTAATTACAGGGCCGACAGCTGCTGGCCGCGCTGAATGGAAACGATTTATCTGCCGCGATACAACGCTGACGCTCGGGTCAAGTTCGAGGTGGAAGAGATTGGGAGGGGAGGATATTTGCAAGTGCAGCCTAGAAGCAGGAACGCGACGGGGATCAGCAAGTGGCTGCCGAGACCTGATTCGGATCGACAGCGCTACTTTGTGAATGCCGAGCCTTTTTTGGCTGGAGCATGGACGTCGCGCATAGACGGTCTTACCCCTGACCAGACAGTTAGACCCACGCATGAAGTGGTGGCTTTGTACGGAGTCGTGTAGACATGCGAGATAAAGGCGACGCGGTCAAGGGCAAGCATGATTGATTGGGCCTGGTGAAAAGATGGACAAGGACAAGACAGCGCAGCCATTCAATCATTCAGTCCATACGCCTACTCGACTGACTGATCCAAGTTTCCCCATCATGATTTGGCTAGGGTACAAGATTAATTGAACAAACGCCTACGTAAACTAACAGAGTTTACCATGGCTACTCCGTAGACTCGGCGTCAAGCGAGCGCCGCGCCGTAGTCTTGCCAATAGCGCGTGGGCGTAGTCAGTTGCTTGCGAGGTTTTGTTCTCATTCAACGGGCCTTTTGGGGATCCAGTCTGGAAATCTTAATCACTAGCATCAACTTGTTATGTATGTGCGCAATGCTGCCCCCCCCCCCCCCAACCCCTGTCTACTCCGTACTAGGCCAACTAAGAAGCTCCGATCGATCCTAGTTGGCTCGACTAGACGAGACTTGATCTTCGTCGACACTAAGCCAAGGCCCAAGAACGCACATCATCGAAGACCGATGAGGATGAATGGCACTATATAATAACAAACGCAAGGCTCATGTGCCCAGACCGAGTGATAACGCAGCGAGACATGATACATACCCCGTATAGTAAAGTAGAGCAAAGTAAAGATGCTTGCTACCAACTCTGTTCATCGGTCCACCTTATCTACAGGAAACAAGATGAAAACGCGATACTAATCATATGCAAACAGCCCCGATATTGCCGCCCTACCGCCCAATCGGAGGGTCATCACGACCATTGTTTCTTGTTTGGCCTGATTTGATGGCCGTAGCAAAAAGAAGTACAGACGACGAGGATATATAGATGATAGTAAGTCACTGCCTTCAGGCTGTGCAATTACTGCGTCCACGGAGTAATGATACCACAACTACAGAGTACACGGTACAAAAGTACAGAGTAGTAGTCTAGTCTTCTCTAGATAGTCGCCGGCTCATGCCATTGCCCCTGCAATAGCCAATTGATCCCAATTGATCCACCAAACCCTGGAGCCAAGCCTTGCCAGTCCAACCCTGGCTCGTTTCAACTCAGACCCTCCAATGTCCATCTCCCAATCATGGCTCAACACACGCCCAGTGCTCGCCCTGGCGCCGGCCTCTATCTACTGCATTGGGCATTCTCGACCACCTTTGCTCTGCTTTGCTTCTGCTTCGCTTGGGCTTTGTCCGCCAGCTTTGATCGGTACCCGTTTGCCAAGAATGGGTATCCGCCGGGCCACCTTTCCCCTGGCCGCGGAAACCTTCTCGGCTTGTTGGCTCCCCTTTGTCTTGTTCTCATTCTGGGTTCTAGCCTCCCAGACTTGCTGCTAGCCGCTAGCGGCCTCTTGCTCGCGCAAACATGTAAGTGCCGGAGCCATATATGGCTACGTGAAGCCCGTCTCGGGGTCCTGGCTCGCGCTTTTTCTTCTTTGGCCTTTGTCTTTTGTCCTCTCTGTCCTTGGTATTCGTCCAACCATCGTTCGCTTGTTGCTTGTCTTGGATAGACACATTCTTTCTCTTCCCTCCTTATATCGTACTCTTTCTTTTTGCTGCCCCGGAGGCACCAACTTTCGTACTCTCTTTCTTGACCTCGGGGTGCCCTATTAGTCCTGATAGTAGTTGTCCGAGTTATATCGATACTTTTCCCTTTTTTTTCCCAAGACAAACCCCCATACAATCTTTTAGCAGGAGCTTTCACTATACAGACACTCCCTTATCATCATGAAAGCTTCCATCTTTTACAATGCCCTTGTGGCGGCATCTTTGGCCTTGGCTGTCAAGCCCCCCAGCCTCGAAGGCATGAAGCTCGTCTGGCACGATGACTTCAAGGGCTGCACCGGCTGTGACCTTGACTTGAAACAGTGGGAGCACCGAATGCACCTTGATCATAACGGCGAGCTCCAGGAATACACCGACTCCAACAACAACGCCCAGCTCTCCGGAGGGCACACCTTGCAAATCGTCCCCTGGAAGAACAGCAACGGCGAGTGGACCTCGGCCCGCGTGGAGACCCTCGACTCCTGGACGCCCACGCCCGGGAAGAAGATGCGCTGGCAGGCAGGTCTTCGCATGGGCGACGCTGCCAACCGCAAGGGCCTCTGGCCCGCCTTCTGGATGCTGGGTGACTCGGTTCGTCACGGGACCGACTGGCCCATGTGCGGAGAGCTTGACATCTTCGAGCAGGTCAACGGCGTCATGGAAGGGTTTGGAACCGTCCACTGCGGCCAAGACGACAACGGAGGCGGCGCGTGCAACGAGCCCCAAGGCCGCGGGTCGTCTGTGCCAATCCCCAACAACGACTTTAACAACTGGGCTTTGCAAGTCGACCGTACGTCCCAGGACTGGAGGCAGCAGTCCATCCAGTGGTTCCAGAACGGCGTGGCTTTTCACACTGTCACGGGAGCCGACATTGGTGATGCAGGTGTCTGGTCGACGCTTGCCCACTCCCCTTTCTACATGATCTTCAACGTTGCTGTTGGCGGTCAATGGCCGGTACGTTGCACGAGAGAAAAAACCCAGTAGTGGTTCGCCACGGTGGTGGTATCCAAAGTTAGCTAACCTTTGTGTGTAATATAGGGACCCCCCAGCGATTCGACAGACGACGGCTATGACAACATGATGGAGGTGCAATATGCTGCTGTTTATGAGTCTGGATGAGAGGGGACATGTACATGTACTATGTGTGGATTTTGTTTTACGAGCAGCTTTCGAACTCTTGGGAAACATAACACAAATTAGGTGGTTCACCTGTGAAGAAAGAAAAAAAGAAGAAAAAGAAAAAATCATGGATAGACTCAGCAGCGATACCCAAATTAGAACGTACTTGTCATATACATATTAACCATGTCACGTACATCACGTTGTGTCAACATCACCTGATGTTTCTCTTTCCCCCGTGCCTAACTTTCCAAAGGATGGTTACGAGTTGAGTTATCGAGTGGCAATAACAAGAGACCATTTTGAACGTGGGATGACCTCGGAAAGTACAAGAGGGAACTGCCAGGAATAGTTTCGAGTTGATGGGATATCATTGAGCAGTTGTCTCTTTAGTAGTAAATAATAAAAAAGCAAGCAAGATATGTAATTTTTTGGGTCCTTCAATGACAAACCAAACACGCGCGCACTTTACAAAGAAGGGTTCGCTTCTCCCTTGGCCGTCTTCCTCAACTTTCAAACATACAGAAAAGAAGGTAGCAAAGAAAAACAAGGTAGAAGCGTAAGTGACACACGTATGGGGGGTTTGGGGGGTAAAATAAAAGAGAAACAAATCAGATAGCACATCAGCTCCCTACCCATCTCTCGAACAAAAACTGGAAAACTACAACCGGGTGGATATAAACCATCTCTCCCTTCCGAGGGATCCGATCGCCTCGTGACCGTAACAGGAAATCCACACAAACGCCGTGATCAATGATGCCGTATTAAATAACCCCCCATGAAGGGACATAAGGTGGAGGAATGAGCAACGATCAAATCATCATTTTTTTTCCCCAAAGCGTGACTTATTCCGCGCCAATCTCATTTCCTTCCATGTTGGCAAATGCTCCATTGAAGTCGAAAGGCTGGTTGTCGCCATCGCCATCGTGCAGGAACGAGTCGAAGTCAAAATCGTTCAACACGTCGCCAGTTGGTAATGAATTGTCAATGTCCATAAAGTTCTAGGGTAAGAATGAGTTAGCTGCAATCATCGAGTGAGAGAGCACGGAATTTCTAAGCTTACCATGCCGAAATTGTCCATGCCACCGCCAATGCCATTGTTCTGGTTTGGATCGGGCTGTCCCTGGGGAGGCACGACTGGTGTAGCCTGGGGTGCAGGGACGGCAGTCTGGGGAGCTGCTGTTGTGGCGGCGGATTGAGCATTCTGTGCGTTGGTGTTTTGCCCTGCCTTGTTAAAGCCACCAGGGTTGACTGGCGTGATAGGCGTCGCGGGCGCAGCTCCGTCACCCTCGGTGCTGTTCTCCGCTGCTGGGGTAGCATTGGCGTTGCTGTTGTTATTGGCGTTTTGGTTCGCCTTCTTCTGAATGGCCGCCCGCTGCAGAGATTTGTTAGCAACGCCACTCTTCATTGCCTTCCACGGAGTGATACTGACCTTATCTTTCTGGGCCTTCGTCTCCTTCTTCTTGGGCGCTGCCTTGGTCGTCTGGTTCGGCGTAGGCGGGGCTGCAGCTGCTTGTTGTGGGGACGCTGTCGTTCGGTTGTTGGCGTTGTTACCAGTGGCCGCGGGAGCCTGGGGCGGTGGCATAGCACGCTGTTGAGGCGTCCCTTGAACCTGTTGACCCTGCTGCATTCCTTGAGGAACCATCTGGCCATTAGGTCCCTGTTGCCATTGCTGGTTGTTCTGCCCGCCCTGCTGGGCTTGCTGTTGTTGCTGAGCTTGCTGCTGCTGCTGAGCTTGCTGCTGTCGCATCATCTGCTGCGTCATTTGACCGTTGAACTGCCCAGGGTGCGAACTAGGTGGCCGCATGCCATTCATCTGCGCTTGAGCGGCGGCCGCATTCATGTTTCCATCTCCGCCCTTGAAGAAGTGAGGAGCCATGTTGGGATCCGCGTTGTTCATGAAGTTCATGCCCGGATTCGGGGAGCCGCGGGACTGTTGACCACCCTCCGGCACGGGTGACGGAATGCCCGAGTTGTTCATCTGAGGGGTGCCGCGCTTCATTTGATCAGTAGGGTTAGGCGAGGTACCGCTGCGCATCGCTTGTGGGGAAGCCTCCGGGAATGGCTGGCCATTGGGGCCGGTCGGGACTCCCGGAGCTCCTGGACCTGGAGCCTGACCCTCACGGGGCATTCCTCCAATGTTGTCCTGCTCCTGGCGAGCCATCATTAGCCTTTTCTTGTTCTGCTGCTCGAGCAGCATCAACTGCATCTGATAATCTTGCAGGGCATGGTTGCTGCCACCTGCCGCCTGGGCAGCGCCAGGACCAGCTCGCAGGCCATTGGGCCCACCCATCTCACCACCCGGAGGGTTGTAGTAGTTGTTGAGGGTGGTGCCATCAGGACCCTGCATGAGGGGCGAGCCTTGACCCTGGGGACCGCCAGCGTTAGGCATCTGCTTATTATTCATCTGATTGCCGTGGTGCTGCTGAAGAAGCTGAGAGTAAGTGGTAGTGGACTTTTGATCAAGGACTAAAGGGGGATTTACAAAGTTTTGAAATTGCTGGAGTTGCCCTGGGTTGAGGCCGTTCGCAATCATTTGTTGAGCCGCAGCATTTGGACCTCCAGGCATTTGATGCGGTGGCATACCCGGTCCTCCCCGTCCGTTGGGCATCATGCCACCGGGCTGACCTGGGTTGAATGGGGCATTATCGATTCGCTGGCGCTTCGAAGGAGAAGGGGCGTTCTCGCCAGATGCAGGGGACGATGGCCGGTCTCGATTCCCCTCCATGGAGGAAGGATCGCGCTGCATCTGGTTTTGCTTGGCTTGTTGCTGCTGCAGCATTTGCATTTGCGGGCTGTAAGCACACAAGGAGGTTAGCTGACCATGACAACGTATCTGGGATACAAAGGTGGGTGAATGCTTGATCCGTACTTGTTCTGGTTGTTCGCCATAGCGGCTCGGGCCAAGTTGCCTTGTTTGACCCCCATTCCCATGCCCCCGTTCTGCATTCGCATCATCTGGTGGTATTGTTGTTGCGCCATGTCCGGACGCATCTGGCGAAGTAGTTCCTGCTGCTGATTTTGCTTTAGGCGCGACTGCTGCTGTTGAGAGGGAAGAAGTGTTTCAGTCAACCTGAACCATGGGGTTTGAGACAGGTGACGGTCACTTACCTGCGTGTGAGTAACGTATTGGTTGACGTGGGGGTTGCCACTCTTTTGACGCTGCGCGTTGTATATATCCCAGAAGAGGCAGAACCATTCGTAGAGGAAAGGAGTGTCGGACGCTGGCATCGGCACCTTGGGCGGCGGCAGGTCTTCCGGAAGCTTGGAGTCCAGGTCGTCTTTGCTATCTGCATCCATCGAGTCGTCGCCTGAGCCGTTCACAGCATTGCCCTTTGAGGCGTCCTTTTGAACGCTAACCTGCTGGTCGCTAGATAGCAAGGAGCGCGCACACTCATACATGCCATAACGGATAAAATACTCGTAGATATATGTGTTCAGGACGCCGCGCTGTTGATTTTCGTTTGGCTGTTGCGGCCTCGGCATTGCGCCCGGGGGAACTTGCTGAGGGTTCACGGCGCCGTTATTCATCATCGGAACAGGGGCGCCACCAACAGGTCCGCCCATGGCATTCATGTTGGGCATCGCGTTGGGATTCATGACTGCGGTGAGGGCGGAGGCAGCCGACTATCCAGTGCAAGCGTGACACAGAAGGTGTTGATGACGAGGTCAGAATATGGCCCGGCTGTCACCAAGTCACTCTGTGTCACGACAAGCGAATACACCAAATGCCGCTCAGCACGTAAGGAGCAATGGGCAAGGAGGACGTGTCGGAGGGGGGGAGGGGCGCAGCTACACCGCGTCGGTAAAATGAGTCTCGAAGACTGAATAATCTGTCAGTATGTGTTTTGAGATTTTGGTTCTTGGTGATGAGTGCTAGGGTCTTAGGGGGAGTCGAGCGTGACAAAATGGCGGAATGCGACCACGAGCGGCGCGTAAGGTCGCTTTCGGATCAGCAGCGGTAATCTGAAGGAAATACCACTATCGTAACGCGGCAGCCGTGCCGTAGGCTCGCAGCAATAGAGGAGAGAATGTAGAGAGGCAAGACAAAAAGCAAAGATGGGCGAAAGACACTGGTGAAAGTAGAGTAGCAAACTCGGATGCGTCGAGATTGCAGGTGAGGTCCGTGTACTGATGGCGAGGTCGCAGGCCCCGACCGAGGCTCAGAATAAATAATCAAACGTACAAGATTCGCTCGTGATGCTAATAGCCAGAGCCCTGAGAGGAGGTGGCTAATTTCCGATGTTGTTCGAGCGGTCGAGGTGATGGTGCTGCAACCAACCTCGAATTCGAGTTGAGGTTTACGGTGTTGAGTCGTTATGTGGCGGCGGCCGTTCTACTACGTCTCTCGTCGTGGGTCGAAGTTCGCGCTATCTCTCTGTCGTGGCGGACTGGCAGTGGGAAAGAAACACCAGCATTGGCGTGACTATCGCTGATCGCCGTAGAACCAAAATCCAATCGATATATGCGCGATGGATTGGGGATGATGGAGCAGGCCAGCTGAGAGAAGTCGACAAGAGCACGGCGAAGGTAAAGGAAGGGGACTGATGGATTGTAAATCGAAAACGAGGTGGGAACCCGACGAACTGGCAAGGCGCAGAAGGGGACAGGAAGCTGACTGCGTTTCCAAAGCCTGTCAGAGCCTGCTGGGCCGCTGGGGGCTACTGGGGGACACTGGGGATGTTAGTGGCCAAACCGCCGAAGGACTTTGTCACAGTGTATATTCCACCAGCCTCCGTACTTGACACTGCTTCGTTAACGCTGAATACCACTAAAGTGGACGCTATCGTCTTAGAGCACAGTACGAAGTATAAACAAAGTAACTTCTAGCGGAAGAATAAAAGTCGTCATGAAGCAGGCATGTAAGAGAGGGTTGCTGATTAGATAGACTGGAGCACAATCATTGCAGGACGTCAGATTGAACGAAAAGAAGTTTATCGATCAATCGAGTACCAGACTCATTGCCGGTTTTCAATAAATGCTCCTAGCGGCCGTAGATGTTGAGCCACAATTGATCTTGTCTCGTCATTAACAATGTCGATAGCTTGTTGCGCCATTATTTTGACGCATTATTTTTACGTCCCCAAAAGCGTACACGGAGGCGGCGTATTCTTCAGAACAGCCACGTAATTTTGATTCCACCCTCGTCTAAGTGTCTTCATGCCTGAGGCATAAACCTCGCTTCGCTCAATTTCCCGCCTGACGACATTATTCAATAGTAGATCCGCGTTAGGATAAGGGTGCCTGAGATGGAAGTCGTGTATAAGTTTTGTTCATACGAGTAGCCGTTAACGTACGTTTGTGATTATATGAGAAACTACTTAATAAGCGACACAACTACAATGGTTTAGCAAATCAAATGGCAAATGCTTTTCTGATAGACAGCATAAATGATGTTGTTCTAGACGGCCCATAAATCGGGCTTCGTTACGCAGATCCCTTAGCTTTACGTCTGGGAACGTCGGATGCAGACTTTGGTCAACCTCCAGGATAGGGTTGTGTCGCTATTTTATGTTCGAGTATAGCGAGGTTCGACCAAGTGTTGGTACAAACCGTTCAACCCGAAGCCACCGTCTAGCACCTTTCCTTGCCTCCAGATTGCTTCGGCCGAAGACTGTAAGATTGCCGCGCAAGGGTGCGGCCTTGGGGTTGTGATGAGTTATAACGAGGCTGTTTCAACACTCGTTGCAAGGCGCGAAAACCGTCCACTCATTGAGCACAAAGGTATCCTGCGCAGGAATTTAGTCATCCTCCGGAGGTAGTTCATCGTCGATGTATCGTAGCAGAGATACCCTCATCTCTGTTGTATCGTCTCCCCGGAGTACATCACTGATAAAGTGCGCCTCCACCTGCATCTGGACCATCTCCAGTGCGCCTCTAAGTACCCCACAGAGAATATTAGAATACCACAGCTCGTCCTGAGCGCGACCATCATCTGGAAGCTCGACGAAGTCGGCGAAGGGATTCTCATCGAAGACAAGAGAGAACTGGTCGTTGTCGTTGGTCCAGTTGGTGACTTGGGGAGATATATTCAGGAAGATTTTAAATCCCACCTGGATGATGGGTCAGCTTGGAATTAGAGATCCGGAGGGCTTTGCACATACTCGTGCGATCATGTCAGCCGTTTCTCTGAAGCTCGAGCATCGTTTCATCGTATTTGATTTTGCCAAATAATCCTCAATGAGTCGCAGCCCAATGTTGTAGCCCATCTTATCGAGTTGTTTGTTGACTTCCGCGTAGTCATTGTCGTAGTCTTTGCATAGCTGTACGACGATCGTGCCGTATGTCAAGGTGACTAGTTCTGCATTGACTTTGTCGATACGAGTCCTAGAACTCTTCATCAGCTCCGGCAACACCCGCGACAGGGGCACATGTCTCTCACTTCCAGATTCTGAATGTATGTTAGATGCGAAATCTTGTCAGGGGAAGTATAGCGCTCACTCTTCTCCTATCCGAGAAGCCTTGCTGGACGCCATCGCATGAAACGGTAACGGATCTCTAAACCGAGATCGTCTGGGTCAAGATCGCAAGGTTCCTCGGTTAGGGGCGAGGCCCTTTGCAAAGCCGCTGGGAGTGGTGATAGTTCCAAATTTGAGACGATGGGTTCCAGAGCTATTGTCGGCACGATCGTATGAGGGTCGTAGTCCGGCGGTTCGTTTGTCGGCTACTGGCGCGCGACTGTCGCCGGCTTGTACTTGTGGTTACGGTGCTGGCCCAGGAAGCAACCTAGGTGGGGCACCCCAGGCCGCTCCAGGAATAAACAAGGCCCGATGGCCAATAAGCGGGCATCCCTCAATCAACTTGCGAACGACCTAGGTACGATTTTTGGCGAACGTTGCCAATAGCTCGTTGGTGTAGTCTTTTTTCCCCATTGCGGGCGTACTCAAATTCGAGCTTCGATCCCCCAACGCTTGATCCTCCGTCCAAATTATCTTCTCTAAAGTGAGAAGATTACTTTAATCCTCATTTGTACCAAGACATAGCTTTATTGGTTCAGCACTCAGCGAGGATGTCTGCAGAAAAACGACCTGCGGACGATGATCCGGGGTCTTCCCAGTCCTTGGTGAAGAGGCAGAATGTGAGCGGCTCGGACGGTGCATTGGCTCGTCTCAATGCATCTAGTCAGGCGCTCGTCCAAAGTGTAAGTAGCATCCCCTTCGCGCGTCTCACTGCGTCCAATGACTAACGAGTTTTAGGCTCCTCGCACAAGCGGATTGCAGTCACCTGTGATGCAGTTGTCTGGCCATGCAGGGGAAATCTTCTCGGCGAAATTCGACCTGACCGGCAACCTGATAGCATCTGGCTCCATGGACAGAAGCATAAGTATGCTGTTCCAAACCCTGTCCTCAAAAGATGTTTTCAAAATCGCATTGGCACTCGCTAATCTTGTCTGCATAGTGCTTTGGCGAACATATGGCGATTGTGAAAATTATGGTCTATTGAATGGACACAAGGGCGCGATTCTAGACTTGCAATGGTCGCGCGATTCCGACATTCTCTTCTCGGCGTCTGCAGACATGCATCTTGCAAGCTGGGATTTAACAACAGGGACTCGGATACGGCGATACGTTGGTCACGAAGAAATCATTAACACGGTGGACATTAGTAGAAGGGGAGAGGAGCTTTTAATCAGCGGTAGCGACGACTCGACAATTGGGATCTGGGACCCCCGAACCAAAAACGCTGTGGACTACCTAGAGACGGATTTTCCAGTCACAGCGATCGCCATATCACCAGCGGGCAATGAAGTGTACTCAGGCGGCATCGATAATGACATTCGGGTTTGGGATCTCAGGAAGAAGTCGACTGTATACTCGATGCTGGGTCACACAGACACAGTAACATCACTGCAAGTCTCCCCGGATTCGCAATCGCTTTTGTCGTATTCGATGGATACCACCGTGCGAACCTGGGATATCCGCCCGTTCGCCCCTACAGAGAGACACATTCGGACATTTGACGGCGCCACTGTGGGGCTAGAAAAGAACTTATTGGGCGCCAGCTGGGATTCCGAGGGAAAGAAGATCGCTGCGGCTTCAGGCGATGGTTCGGTGATGGTCTGGTCAAGCGAAACCGGAAAGCTCATGTATAAGCTACCAGGCCACAAGGGCACAGTGAATTGTGCGGAGTTTGCGCCAGGCAAAGATCCGATCCGTAAGTCGGACTCGTTCTCTGCCTTGAAGAGAGATCTGCTAACCTTCCAACCTTCACAGTCTTGTCAGCCTCATCAGACCGGAACATGCTGCTGGGGGAGCTCCGATGAGATGCAGTTTAGGAATCATGCAACGTTTCGTAACAGCAGTCCGCAGAGAGGCTGCTCCCCGATATTGCCACTAATCACCATATATCGCCCCTTGCTGGGCAAATGGGCAGGAGCTATCTGACTAGAAATATCCTCGATATAGACAACCATCAAATTGTCAGAAGAGCGCTTGAGGTACGGGGAAGATAACGACCTAGCGTGTTGATCCGTCAGAACTGCCAGCTCGGGCTCAGCGGCAGGGCAGAAGCGACAGACGCACAGTTGCTAGCTGCCAGACTACTACCTATTGTACATCGCGTCGTGTTGGAGCCAGCGCTCCAAATGTTGCACGCTTACGGTCTGGACCAGTTCCATTGCATCTTTGCAACCCCTACGAGCACATCATGGTATTACTACTGCTAGTAGTAAGCTGCTGCTAGCTATACAGTTCAGCGGGAAGGTCGAGCTGACTACCTGTGCCACACAGGGCTGCTGTCGCGAATCTACTCGACGTGTTCACATTCTCAAAAATGTACCACTCGAAATTGTGACTCAAATCATCAAACTTCATAGGCTATTTTCGCTGGGGATGTTTCTACCTGTGCATCTATTTATTGGCATGTCAATGCATGTGAATAGTTGGTGCAGTCTCGATTCGTAGGTTAATTGGTTCTAGGCCAGCAACGCGCTTTAGCGCCAGACAACTTGAAACCGGTCATCCCAGGTTTTACACCACTCCTTGATCCATCCGAGACACTGAGCAGCCCCTTGTACGCCTCCAGCCATCAGCCCATGACCAAAGGCATTCCTGCAAAGGCACCCAAATCCACGGTCTTGACTTTACACCCCTGCCAATCTGCGACCTGAATTGTTCTCGTTGCATTATGACGGGACCTATAACACTTGTGATGGCGCACCCTTCCCGCCATTTGGCCAGTGCGCACGAACCATCTTCTTGTGGCTTGGAAACAGCTGCGACACGACAGGGGTCAACTCTTTTCCCCCTCGTCGCGGCCGACATTTGGCGTCCTCTTCGACGCTCGACTCGTGGCGTATCGCTTGGTGACGCCTTCTCCCAACTTCAACCCTGGAGGTTGATTATTATCCTGTCTTTATGATGTTTGCTTTCGTTATGTGACGCTCTTTTCATCTACATACCCGGGGATTCACGAAAGGGGTGTATGGCTGGATCCATTATATGTCCCGGATATTGGCTCGACTAATACTCAACGACGACCATTACGACTTATCCAGGAGATTGTCTCAAAGACTGCTAAGTGCCAGCCTTTGCATCTTATAACGGATGATTACCGAAAGCCCTGGGCCAGCAGCAGAGCGAACAAAGATCAAGATGCCTCTCTTATCAGGCCGTGGGAACACCATGGAGAGGCTACGGGAAGATCTCCTACAGAGAGCACGGTCGCAGAGGCAGAGAGATTTGGAGCAAGGATTGCCACCGACCCAGGAGGTCGTGATTGATGAGCCGGCTCGGATTGATACTACTCGACAGTCTTACGAGCCCCCTCGCACTGATGGCATTGCGCCTCCCGTGCAGGCTACTGGGGCAATACAGGACAATGGATCACCACCGGTCGACACGATAGACAGTCCCAAGTCACCATACTTCGGCCCGCCTGATAATGGATCGCCATTCAATCGATTATCTTTGGCAGCCTTCTCCCGCATACTGCCCAGGCGTTTACAGCGTCGGGACTCCCAATCAGAAAATAATACCAGTGCCGATGCTGCACAGCAATCTTCGAGCGGACCAGAGAGTGAAGGACCTCTGCCACCAGAACCCGTAATGCACGCGAGATCGACGCTACGGGCCACTTCCAGCTACTACTCTACTGAGGAATCCGGATTGGAAGCCACAGCGCCTTCATCGGAGGAGAGTCGCCCTCAGAGGCGGCATCGCCGGAAAAAGCGACGTCGTCATAGGAATCGACAAGCACAAAGACAACCGACGAGATTCTTAGGATGTCTGCCCTGGATTCAGTCAAAACGTATGAGGTTGCATGCCGTTCGGTGCTTTGTGTCGGGACTATTCCTCTGTATTCTCCTAACGATATGTGAGTTTAACAAGCCAGGTGCATGGCTGTTCATTGCAATTAACCAAAAACAAATAGATCTGGCGTTGTCAGTCACCAATCAGGTTGATATAGGAGATATCACTATTGTTCTGATACTCATCGTCATCCTTGCCACGCTCTTCTTTGCGTACAGTCTCATCAAGCTCTTCTTGTTAGTCATACGAAAAGACCGTGATAGGAATAATCGGATGATCAACCCATGGGATGGCACGAGCAATGACTACGCGGTTCCCAGCCAGCCGATCAGGGTCGTTTTAGCTAGAGACGAAGAGGCAGCAGGAGTGGAAAGCGAGGCAAGCAAGAGCACACCACCAG